>OY740781.1:48314313-49756970 GCA_963514005.1 Raja brachyura | reverse complement strand
GAAAGTTGCCTACAAAAGAATGGGGTGATCTCTGAGATGTGCTTCCCCTTTTATGATGTTAGTTTAGAGACAGCATGAAAACAGGCCCTTCTGCCCACTGAGTACATGCTGACCATTCATCACCCGTTCACATTAGTTCTTGTCCTCCCACCTTCTCATCCACTCCCTTAACGCCGGGGGCAATTTACAGAGGCCAATTAACCCATAACCCTGCACATCTTTGGGCTGTGGGAGGAAACCCACATGGTCACAGAACATGCAAACTCCACACAGACAGCACTTGAGGGCAGGATCGAACCCAAGTCTCTGGCGCTCTGAGGCAGTGGCTCTACCAGCTGCACCACTGTGTTGCCCAATTGCCTCCTGTTGTGTCATCAATCAAAGAGATCTCTGGCATAGGGACAAAAATGTCCGTGGCATCCAATCTATTTAAAGTTTAAGGTGGCAAACCAAGAAGATAAAAATAGTTAACATTCTGTAACTGGGTAGACAAATTGCTTTTTAAAAACCCAATATTTGGAAACATTTAGCAAAATCAGTCAATTTTTTGCAGGCTAAAGCATTTGCTAATAGTAATCATGGGATAGTATATGATTGTTGGATTGTTGCTATTTTGCTAATAGTAATCATGGGCAGATGGGGCTCGTCAGCCTGGGAAGGCAGTCCATCTAAGAGAGGGAAAACACTGATTTAAATCCTCCACTGCCTTCTGGCCATATCCAGTCATGGAAAAGGATCCTGGAGTAAACCTCAAGAAAATCCAGAGTCGTCATTGTCTACAACCTCGCTCTGGCAGCTCCTGCGACGGCGCTGGTGCCAAACTGTAATGGCCCTGCTGTTCCTTTGGATCGATCAGCGACGTGGAGAGGGGGGATGCACTGCATGGGCAACAGCCTGTCCTCCATATGACATCGCCCAGGCTTGCATCCGACCAGGATGCATCACCCATGGTCAGTCATGACCGAGGGGTCGATTACTATTAGACCGAGAACTAATAGTAATCATGGGATAGTATATGATTGTTGGAGTAAATATTTTTAAGCTATCTTGCTATGCAAACAGACTGGGAGAATATTCATGTGGAACACAAGAATGTATTACATGGACAGAAATGCCTCTGCACTCAGTTTTGTTTTATTTTATTAATCTTTGGAAGGTTGGTCAAGATGTATCTTTTCGCACATGGATTCATGCCGTGGAGGGTGGTTGCAACTGCATGACAGAATCAAAGATTCATACATCTCAAAATAGGATAGAAAAATCATTTTGCCGGTCTTACCAAACCTGCCAGCCAATTCAGCAAGTCTATCATGCTTCTAGAAATCATATATAGGCTTTGTTGATTGTTTGAAGGTATTTCCAAAGGCATTGGTTTTTTGCTTTGTAACTTCCAGCTAACCGGCATTACATTCAGTATCCATGTTCAGTCACAGATCAATAAATTACTTACATGTCGCAGCAAATAATTTCGCTTTCAGATATGCATCTGCATTGATAACAATCTTTGGTCACCCACACTTCATCAATTTTATGCCGTTTCTGAGCCAACGAGCAGATACCTGGAAAACACAAGTGCATTTTTTTGCAAACTAGATAGCTGGAATAAAGTGCAAGTGAAATGAATTTGCCAGCAACGATACTATAAAAAAAGAACACACAAAAACACAATGTAAATGTAACACAAACATCCACCACAGCATTCATCACTGCGGTGGAAGTTACAAAAGTTTGGCCAGTCCTCCATTTCCCCCGTGGTCGGGACCTTGACCCTCCGCAGCCGCGGCTTCAGGCTCCGCCCAGCGAACAGAGCGCTCCCCTCCGGTGATCCCCGGCGAGGGCTCGCCCGTTCCACGATGAGAGACCAAGTTGCGCCCGCAGCTGAAGCCCCGGGCACGTCTCCAGGAAACGCCGCACCGATCCTCGATGTTAGGCCACGGGGGAGGCGACATGGAAAAAGTCGCCTCTCCGTGGAGGAGGCGACCAAAGCGGTTTCCCTCTTACCCCCCACACAAGACACACAGAGAAACATTAAAAACACACATTAGGACATACTAAAAAAACAAAAAAAAGTAGAAAGAACTAACACGCTGCTGGCAGGGCTGCCGGCTTGCAGAGCCCCCACCGAGCCAGCACCGCCATTCATGGTAATCATGGCTTACCATCCACAATCAGAGATTGCTGCGCCCTGATCCTAACAGAGACGTGGTTAAACTCCTCTGTTCCCGACATTAGCGTGGAGGGGTTAACAGCATTCAGGTTGGACAGAAGCTACGCTTTCAGTGGGAAATCCCGGGGTGGTGGTGTGTGCATTTACACTAATAACAGCTGGTGTAATAATGCCACAGTGGTGTCAAATTATTGCTCCCCAGACATTGAGTTTTTGACAATAAAATGCAGACCCTTCTATATGCCCAGGGATTTTACCATTATAACCATCACAGCCGTGTACATCCCACCCAGTGCAAACACTAAGGAGGCCCTGAATGCTCTTTATCGTTCCATTAGTGACCTACAATCTACACATCCAGATGGTGTCTTCATTGTTGCTGGGGATTTTAACCAGGCCAACATGAAGACTGTTCTCCCACATTACTACCAGCAGATGCTGGTACTTTGCAACTACTGGTTGCAAAGTCTACCTGGTTGTAGACTTTGCAACCAGGGGAATGAACACACTAGACCTAGCCTATACTAACATCAAGAAGGCATTCAAGGCAGTCCCCCGCCCCCACCTTGGCTCCTCAGACCATATCTCTGTGATGCTAATTCCTGCATACAGGCCCCTGCTTACCAGAGAAAAACCTACTGTGAAGCAGGTCAGGGTCTGGCCAGAGGGAGCTATGACAACACTACAGACTGTTTTGAATGCACGGACTGGGACATGTTCAAGAAGGCTGCAACTGTCAGTCAACACATCAACCTGGAGGAGTAAACTGTGTCAGTGTCTGCTTACATGGAGAAGTGCATAGAGGATGTCTGTGTCACTAAAACTATCACTGTATGGGCCAACCAGAAACCCTGGATGACCACAGAGGTACGTGGAATGCTGAGAGCACAAAATGCTGCGTTTAAATCCGGCGACGTGGTGGCACTCAGATCTGCAAGAGCCAACCTGAACCGAGTCATCAGGCTGGCCAAGCGTGCCCATGGTCAGAAAATCCAGAGCTTCTTCCATGACCCCAAGAACACCAGGCGCATGTGGCAGGGAATCAAAACAATCACGGACTATAAGACTGCTCCACCACCGTGTGATGACAACATTGAGTTCCTCAATGAACTCAACAACTATTTTGGACGGTTCGAGGCAGTAAATAACACACCTGCAAGCAAAGGTATTCCTCACTGTGATGAACAGGCACTCAGTCTTGACATAGTGGATGTACGGTAGACCCTAAAAGGAGTGAACGCACGAAAGGCGGCAGGCCCTGATAACATACCAGGGCGGGTGCTCAGGGAATGTGCTGATCAGCTGGCACATGTCCTTACGGACATATTTAACACCTCGCTGAACCAGGCTGTCGTCCCATTATGTTTCAAGACTGCCACCATCATACCAGTGCCAAAAAAATCCAACATACAATGTCTCAACGACTACCGCCCTGTAGCACTCACCCCCATAATGAAGTGCTTCGAGAGGCTGGTCAGGGACCATATTACCTCCAGACTCCCCTCCACACTTGACCCATACCAGTTTGCTTACAGGCCAAACCGCTCCACAGAGGATGCTATATCCTCCGTACTCCATCTGAGCCTGGAACATTTAGAGGAGAAGAACACCTATGTGCGAATGCTGTTCGTGGTTTTCAGTTCAGCATTCAACACAATTATCCCCCAGCACCTGATAAGCAAACTGGTTCCATTGGGCCTCAGCACCCCCATGTGTAACTGGCTACTGGACTTCCTCACTGACAGACCCTAGTCTGTGAGGGTTGGAAATAACACCTCTAACACCATCTCTCAGAGCACCGGCTCCCCTCAGGGCTGTGTCCTGAGTCCACTGCTGTTTACCCTGATGACCCACGACTGTTGTGCCAGGTTTAGTACAAACCGCATCATGAAGTATGCAGATGACACAACAGTGGTGGGCCTCATCAGGGACGACAATGAGCTGGCTTACAGGGAGGAGGTGAAACAACTGGTGGACTGGTGCAACACGAACAACCTGATCCTGAATGTCGAAAAAACAAAGGAGGTCATCGTCGACTTCAGGAAAAACTGGCACAGTCCCATACCACTTCACATCAATGACAGCGATGTGGAGGTGGTCAGTAGCACAAAGTTCCTGGGGGTGCAGATCACTAACAGTCTGACCTGGTCGAATAACATCTCATCAACAGTTAAGAGAGCGCAGCAGCGGTTGCACTTTCTGCGCCGGATGAGAAGAGCTCACCTCCCCCATCCCATCCTCACCACTTTCTACAGGGGCACCATAGAGAGTATTTTGACCAGCTGTATCTCTGTCTGGTTTGGGGACTGTAAAGCCTCTGACTGGAAGTTCGTGCAGAGAGTGGTGAGGACAGCGGAAAAAATCATCGGGACCTCTCTCCCCTCAATCGGGGATATTGCGACCAAACGTTGCGTGTCTAAGGCCAGCAATATTATAAAAGACCCCACACATCTCCATCACGGATTGTTCACTCTGCTGCCCTCGGGCAAAAGATATCGCAGCATAAGGAGCAGAACATCAAGGTTCTGCAACAGCTTCTTCCCACGAGCCATCAGACTCCTGAATGCCATGTAATGGGCTGCCACCATTGTCTATTTATCCTTTTATCCTTTTTATCCATGTTTATCCTTCTGTTAATTATCGTGTTGCACAGGGAGCCAAATGCAATGGAATTTCGTTTGGAACTGCATATATCAATGTATTTCTAAATGACATTAAAGTTTGTTTGACTTTGACTTTTTGACCCCATTCCTGCCTTCTCCCCATATCCCCTGACGCCGCTATCTTTAAGAGTTCTATCTAACTCTCTCTTGAAAGCATCCAGATAAGTTAAATAGAGCTCTAGGAGTTAGTGGAATCAAGGGATATGGGGAGAAGGCAGGCACGGGTTGTTGATTGGGGACGATCAGCCATGATCACAATGAATGCCGGTGCTGGCTCAAAGGGCCAAATGGCCTACTCCTGCACCTATTTTATTTGTTTCGATGTAAGTGGCCTCTATTGCCTTCCGAGGCAGAGAATTCCACAGATTCACAACTCTCTGGGTGAAAATGTTTTTCCTCCTCTCCATTCTAGATGGTCTACTCCTTATTCTTAAACTGTGGCCCCTGATTCTGGATTCCCCCAACATCGATATCATGTTTCCTGCCTCTTGCGTGTCCAATCCCTTAATGATCTAATATGTTTCTAATAAGATCCCCTCTCATCCTTCTAAATTCTAGTGTATACAAGCCCAGTCGCTCCATTCTTTCAACATATAACATTCGCGCCAACCCGGGTATTAACCTCGTGAACCTACGCTGCACTCCCTCAATAGCAAGAATGTCCTTCCTCAAATTTGGAGACCAAAACTGCACACAATACTCCAGGTGTGGTCTCACCAGTGCCCTGTACAACTGCAGAAGGACCAGTTTGCTCCTGTACTTAACTCCTCTTGTTATGAAGGCCAACATGCCATTAGCTTTCTTCACTACCTGCTGTACCTGCATGCTTACTTTCAGTGACTGATGTACAAGGACACCCAGATCTTGTTGTACATCCCCTTTTCCTAACTTGACACAATTCAGATAATAAACCTACTATAAGTTTGTTCCTCACTGATTATTGTATGGAAAGCGCTGGAGTATTAGAGCTAATGTAGAGCTAATGGAACTTGATGTTTCAATCCCTGTAGTAAGTCGGACCTCTTGATATTTGCAGTGGGAATGGAGTGGTGAAAGGTAGCGTAGGTGCGTCATCGGGGTCATCAGGTGGGCACCCTCCTTTGGCAATTCATTGATAAGCCCACAACTTCTCCAGAGTGCTCAATGGTGATACCTGGCGTCCCAGTTACACCCCTCTCAATTCCATACCCTCCTGTCTTCATCTTGCAGTACAATTGTTATCACTCCTTTTGATCCAAAGCCAAGTCAGTGGGTCAGGCAGCACCTGTGGTGGACATGGATAGGTAACAATTCTGGTTGGGTCCCTCCTTCAGGCTGATTCTGGTAGCGGGCGGGACAAATCCTCGGGCTTCTGGATGGATGCGAGGGAAGAGGTGTATGGACAGATGTTACATCTCATATGGTTGCAGGGGAAAATCACTGTGGGGGGGGGGGGGGTGGGTGGGCGGGTGGGGAAGAGTTTGGGATGGAAGGTATAAGTTGAACACATGCATTGTCCACCTAGGCCACAGGATCTCCCAGTTTCTAGTTGTTTTAACTGCCCTTCCCATTCCTACTCCAACCTTTCTCTCCTGTACCTCCACAATTGCCTGTTCTCTGCGAATCTTTGGTTCACTCATCCTATTTCCACCAAAATCGTCTCCTGGCCAGGTAACCGTCGCCTCCCAGCAGCCCTTTCAGGTGAGACAGATGTTCATGTGCTTCACCTCTAACCTCATCTACTGTATTCACTGTGCCTGATGTGGCCTCCTTTGGATTGCGAGAATTGTTTTATTTTGTTGAGCACTCGGTCCACCAGATCTGCTGGATCTCCCAGTTGCTAACCAATTTAATCTCTTCCCACCCATCCCCTTCCATCTATATCCCTCCCCCTGTTTAGCCTCCGTCCACACATCTGCCAAACAAACCCCTTCCCCATCACATACATCCAGCTCTGAATTGCCAGGCTTTGACTTGTCACCACTGCTTTTCCAGCTTTCTTCCTCCCCCCCCCCCCCCCCACACTATAATCAGTCTGAATAAGATCCCTGACTTGAAACATTGCCCATTCATGCCCTTCTCAGATGCTGCCTGACCCGCTGAGCTGTGTTTTACTCAAGATCCCAACACATCCATTTAATGTATACAGAGCAGAGGTTTATATATTATGAATTTATTCCCTGTTAAAATAATAGTAACTTGGAACAAAAACACATGAAGGATATAAAATAGTTTAACTACTACAATGTTACCTCCTGTCGCTTGGAAGCATTCAGCCTGGCATCCAGGGATTAATAACGCCAGGAAGGCGAGAACGAGGTACTTGAACTTTTGCTGCTCCATGAGTGAAGACCAGTGGAGGTCCAATCTTCCAAACAACTGCAGACTGTTTGGCGTGTGTCTGAAGATTATTTGCAGTTGTTACCACCCTCGGGGAAGGTAGCTTGTTGCTTAATAAAATTGCCAACTACTGGACTGCAAAAATAAGTGATGTATTAAAATAAATCAAAATTTAACTCCCCCGTCCATTCTTACACCAATCTTTCTGTCATGTGCCTCCACCATTGCTTATTCCCTTCACAAATCCTTGCTTCATATCCCCATTGAAAGCATTTTGTCAGGATGCATCACAGCACGGTTTGGGAACAGCTCCATCCAAGGCCACAAGAAATTGCGGAGTTGTGGACGTAGTGACAATCACCATGAAAACCAACCTCCCTTCCATTGACTCCATCTACACTTCACGCTGGTTCATCAGGGCCACCAGCATAATTAAGGACCAGTCTCACCGAGTCACTCCCTCTTCTACCCTCTCCCGTCAGGCAGGAAGATACAGAAGTGTGAAAACACATACGTCCAGATTCAGGGACAGTTTCTTCCCAGCTATTATCACCAATTAGGGAGTGGTTCTGACCTGCCACCTTCTATTGGACCATCTTGCACTAAATGTTATTCCCTTTACCCTGTATCTGTGCACTGTGGATGGCTTGTTTAATCCATGTCAGTCCATTGGATTTTGCAGGAGTGGTCTATCTTAGCCTTCTATGATCTTTGGTTTAATCAGTGTTGTGGTGTCCACCAATCTAATAAGCATCGGGTGTGTATGATACATCTCAACTGTTGCTCTAATGAATGGGAAGGAATTTAACACAAATGCTTCAAGAATGTCACTAAACAACTTAAACCTATTACCTCCACTAATTCAGGACAAATACAAATTATCGGTCGCTCTATGTCGTCGATATTCCTCACTGTGTTGGGGGAATACTGGGGTGAAGAGAAAATCCTCATCAGGAAATTCATTGTTTTGCCCGGTGATCTGATACGATCAGACGAGCGAACAATTGTAACCTTTTAGGGGACACGATCAGTTGTTCGTCTGAAGAAGAGTCTTGACCAAAATGTCACCCATTCCTCCTCTCCAGAGATGCTGCCTGTCCCGCAGAGTTACTTCAGCTTTTTGTGTCTTATCGACGAACATTTGTTTGAACGTTCTCCGTGGATCGATGCAAACTCCCCCATTTCTAGCGGGTAATAAAAACCCTCCCTGTGACTGCGCCCACAAGTTTTCCATTTTGGTCACATTTTATAATTGATATCATAATTAATATATGAAGTGGGTTTGAATAGGTCGCAGTTTCCATAGGGTCACAGGTAAACCTCTTGAATGGAACATCAAATTCACAATTTTCTAGACTAATTCAGAATCGACACATTCTCGCACACAGCAGAACCGTGCCACAAATAAACGTCCAACCCTTGCCAATTGTAGCTCTCGTCTTCACTGCAAAAAGTGAGATATGATTCCCGCTACGGCGATCACATCACAGGTGGGGAACCTGAAGAAAGACGTTGGGTCGCCTACATTGGCGATTCGAGCAATTTATAGCAGAACAGCACGCTACGCTTGTAGAAGTGGACGTCATGATGGAAGCTGATTCCCAAGTTGGCGCAAAAAAATTACCCATGACCTACTAAGGCTTTATCGCTGGGTGAACCAACTTGCTCTTGCTCTAGTATCTTTGGTGTGAAGTGTAGATGAAGAGGATTGGCTTTAGTATAGAAATACAATACAATAGGTAAAGATTGTGACCTCTGCATGATCTGAGGAGGAAAAGACTAGCAATGACATAGAATGCTATATCCTGTAAGTGCGCAAAGTAAACATTTTGGTAAACCAGTACAATTGTGAAAGTACCATATTCATAAGCATCTTTAGCATCCATACACCTGTTCAAATGTATTTTAAATGTTGTTACAGTGCTCAACCACTTTCTCTGGCAACTCTTTCCATATTCGTACCACTCTGTGTGGATAAGGTTGCCCATCACGTTCCTCTTAAATGTTTCTTCTCCTCTCTTAAACCTATACCATCTGGTCCAACCCTGGGAAAAAAAACCTTTGTGCATTCACCCTATTTATTCCCCTCGTGATTTTATACATGTCTGAGAGATCTCCTCTCATTTTCCTATGTTACAAGGTACAAAGTCCCAGCCTGCCCAACCTCTTCCTACAACATAGACCTTGTCACATCCCAGCCACATCCTCTTAAATCTTTTCTGCATTCTTTCCAGATTAATGACATCTCTTCTATGGTGGGTGAGCAAATCTGAACACACTATTCCACCTTATGCAACTGCAAATGTAAGTGTTTAAAGAAAAATATTGGGCCCGTCTCCTGATGATTGACAATAGAATAGGTAGACTGTAGATTTTTGCCACTTATTCTACTTTACATGAAAAATCTTCTTTGGTGTTTTTAAAAATTAATCTTTTTAAAAGAATGGTTATTATTGTCCCATTGGTTTAGTGGAAACCCAGTACTGAACCAATCAGAACCAAATAATCCCAGATTAGATTCCCTGTCCTTATCCAGTACTAGACTAAGTGGGACCCCAACACAACCCGTCCCCCAACGCAATATTCCACCACTGATCCATAGCCCCCAACTGCACAGGCACAGCTCATTTCCCATCAACTCCAGCACTCTCTCCCCTTCCTCTTCACGCTCCCTCTTTTTCCCTCCTCCTCCACTCCCCAATCCCTCCCACACCTATCCCTCCCTCTCCTTATCACTCCCTCCATAACTCCCCTCCCTACCCCCTTCTATCCCCTACTTCACCACTCCTCACCTCCCCCTATCCCCCCATTATCCCTCCTCACCTCCCTCTCTTCCCCACTCCCTATCTCCCCCACCTCGCCCTCTATTCCCCCTCCTCACCTCCTCCTTTCCCCTCACTGACCCTCTCCCAATCCCTCCCTCACCTTTCCCCTACTCTCAGTCACTTCCTCCCTCCCCTCCTCTCCACTCTCTACCCCCCTCCTCTCCCTTTATTCCCCCCTCCTCCCCCTCTCCCCCTCCTCACCTCCCCCACTTTCCCCTCCCTCACCCTCCTCTCCCTCAATCCCCCCCAGTCTCCCTCCTCCCCTCCTCCCCTCCCCAGGATCTCGAGGTTGCGAGGGGGGGGGGGGCGTGGGGGAAGGCGGTGTGTGGGGGGAGGGGTTAGAGGAGGGGGGAAATGGGGAATGTGGGGAAGTGGGGAAGGGGGTGTGGGCGGGAGGCATGTGGGGGGAGGGGTGTTTGTGGGCGGGGGTGCGTGTGGGGGGTAGGGGGGGTTGTGGTGGTAGGGGAGGGGGTGTATGTGGGAGGGGGAGGGAGGAAGGGGGGGAGGGGTTTGTGTGGTAGTGGGCGATGGGTGTGGGAGGAGGTGGGGAGGGGGGCGTGTGGGCTCAGCAGCTTTGGCTCCGACCGCACTCACCGGCTCCAGGACCTGGCTTCGGACTTACTCAATGGCTCCCGTCCCCAGCTCCTGTCGCACTCATCAGCTCCCGGCCCCGGCTGCACTCATGGAGCTCGCCACCACCGCCCATGAAAACAGCCCCTGCCCGCGAACACAGCCCCTGCCCGCGAATGCAGTCCCTGCCCGCGAACACTATGCTCACTCCACTCTTTCAGCTTTATTCTCGCCGCCGGTGATTGACATCGGGTGCCAGAAGGGGCGTCGCCGTCCCGGCGAATGACAGGAGAGAAGACCAATAACATTTGTAATATTTCACCGATCAGAATAAAACTTGATGCACTTGCAGCAAAGGAGAACGGCGAGTAAGGTGGCGAAAAATCGTAGCGCTATCGGGTACCATTTTTACACAAATTTAAAATCAACGCAAACCGGAAGAGGACAAGATGAGAGTTTTATAAGTACATATAGATAGATAGATTTGGACTGAGACATTTAGACTGATCACAACGTTCCTGATGTGTAAGAAGGAATTGCAGATGCTGGTATAAACCAAAGATAGACACAAAAAGCTGCAGTAACTCAGCGGGACAGGCAGCATCTTTGGAGAGAAAGAATGGGTGATGTTTCGGGTCAAGACCCTTCTTCAGACTGGTTAGGGATAAGGGAAACGACAGATATAGACGGTGATATGGTGGGATAAAGAATAATGAATTAAATATATATATTTTTGTATATCTTTCATTCATTGTTCTTTATCTCTGCACATCACCGTCTATATCTCTCGTTTCCCTTGGCCCTAACCAGTCTGTAGAAGGGTCTCGACCTGGAACAACATTCCTGATTCTTGGCAATTCTATCCAATACTTATTCCTAATTGATTTCCAGTCACTGCAGTGGAAATGTCTGTGGTCAAGGTAAGACTTGACTATCAAATCCTGCAGTTGAATAACTTGAATTAAAGTTCAACTCCAAAAGGGAAAATGAAAGTTCAGCAAAGGAATAATAATGGAGGATAAAAAATGTATAGTTGGTTTTTGAATAGTTCAAAAGGAGAACAAAGGTTAGTGGGATTACAATAAATTGGGAAGCGCTTGACATCCTGATACATCATTTGCTTCTGCAAAACATAAAAACATATTGCATCCAGCAACATGCAACTTATATTTTTATTTGGACAGAAATAGAATGCTGTATTCGACAGCCATAAGGTCAAGGAAAACAGAGAGTCCTATACAAGGACATAAAAAAGGAACAAACGAAAAAGAAATAATAATTTCAAGAACACAGTGAATTAAAAGGCCATTACATTTTTATATTTAGATGCTCCCAATTTCTGATTGGGGAGAGACTTCTTCGTGTAATAAATTATGATGAAATGGAACTTGAGGTTAGAATGTCTCCTCAAAGGTAGGATTCGTACCCAAGTACATCTCACTAAGCACAAAAATATTTTTTTACAATAATGACAGAGATGGGAGGAACATAATACAACAATAAATCTGCCAGCAAATGAATATGAATTATGGATATTAAGTTATGAAATTGACATTCAAATCTCAACCCAAAATGTCACCTATTCCTTTTCTCCAGAGATGTTGCTGCCTGACCCGCTGAGTTACTCCAGATTTTTGTGTCTCTCTTCAGTTCAAAAGCAGAACGTTGTAGAGGTTGGAAAGCTAGGAAGAAAACAGAAAATGCTCTTAATACCTTGCACATCAGACAGCTTATATGACCTTCACTGGCCTAAAATATTAACCTTGTTTCTCACCAAGGAAACTGCCTGACATACTGAGTAAACCATTTTCTGTTTCTACTTCAATCAATGAAAGTGCTTGTTAGGCAGCTGAGGCCATTTGTCACTCACTGCTCCATGCTCCATGCTAACAGAAAATGTGATCCTTTAGGTTCAGCGGAGAGTTCTTCCATCCAGGGGGAGAAACATTGTGTAAATAGGCCACTGGTTACTTTGTGTAACAGGAGGCAACCTAGTGGAGAATTCTTCCATAAGTTGCACTGATTACCTACCCCTGTCTCCCTCTGATGGGAGACTAACACAAATTGAAACCTCTTCACTGTTGTACTATATGTCTGGATACCGTTCCAACTGATGGTAAGGTTGTCCATATTCCTGGATGTGTTTAGTGTACAATATATCTTGAGGATCAGGTTCGTGTCAGGGTACTGAAGTGAGCAAATCTACCAGGGTTGAATCTGTTGTCAGCAATATGACCTTGTGGAGAATTTTGCTACAACTTTACAGAAATAAGGAAGTAATCCTAAAGAACTCTAACTCCATCTTCAACTTTGCAGATTTACAAGATTTCAGACACCACCGTGGGGGGCCGAATCGTGAACAATGGTGAGGAAGGAGATAGAGAACAGTAACATAGTGTCAGGACAAAACCTCTCCCTCAATGTCAGCATGATGAAGGAGCTAGTTACGGTATTGACTTCAGAAAGTGTGATGGAGTACATGCCCCATTCAGCATCAATGGTGCAGAAGTGGGAATGGCTGAGAGCTTCAAGTTCCTTGGCATAAATATTATCAATGATCTGTACAAAAGTTCATAAGTGATAGGAGCAGAATTATGCCATTCGACCCAACAGTCTACTCCGTCATTCAATCATGGCTGATCTATCTTTCGCTCTAAACCCCTTTCTCCTGCCTTCTACTCATAACCCCTGACACCCGTACTAATCAAGAATCTATCTATCTCTGCTTTAAAAATACCCATTCAATGTGGACCAAATACATTGAAGTGATTGCAAAGAAGGTACACCAACACCTCTACTTCTTCAGGAGGCTGAACAAATTTGCCATGTCTCCAAAGACATTCAAACTTATATAGATACACCATAGAAATAATACTGTCAGGCTGCATTACATGTTGGCTTGGGAACAGTTCTTCCCAAGACCACATTAAATTGATGAGTTGTGATTATAGCCCATTCCACCACACAGACTATAACCCACCACCAATGACTCCATCTACATTTCATGCTGTTACAGAAACCTGTGGAGGCCGGTTCCCTGGATACTTTCAAAAGAGAGCTAGATTGGGCTCTGAAAGATAGCGGAATCAGGGGATATGGGGAGAAGGCAGGAACGGGGTACTGATTGTGGATGATCAGCCATAATTATGTTGAATGCTGGCTCGAAGGGCCGAATGGCCTACTCCTGCACCTATTGTCTAAAAGCAGCCAACATATAATCAAACACTTGTCCAACCTCGATCATTCCTTCTTCTTCTTGCCCCCGAGCAGAAGATACAGAAGCTTGAAAGCATGCACGACGAGACTCAGAAACATATTCCCTCTGTTACTGGCCTCTGAATGGTCCTTCCAGAAGCTAGGGTTCTGTTCAATTCACATCTAGCCCATTGTGGGCAGTGGACTTTGTTTCTGGAACTGAGGACTATCTTCTACATTCTGCATTTTTTCCTTTGCTCTATCTTTTGTTTAGCTTGATTGTATTTTTATATATTAATATCAGATTTGATTGGATAGCATGCAAAGCAAAGCTTTTTGCTCTACCTCCGTAGACGTGATAATAATAAACTTCAACCTAAGAACAAAAAACAAGTGCCCTCTCAATGTTTGTAAATTTATGCGAAAGCCGAGATTGAACAAATGTATTTTTTATCAACAGAGCAAGCAGACAATGGTTTTTCATTCTCACAAACTGCAAGTGTTGCTCAATTGTGAACTACCGCAGGGGAGAGACATTTGTGCACAGTCATGTATTACAGTTAAAACGACTCTAAGGTCTAACAAAGAATCATTTTATTTCCACTCCAAATCACGTGTCTTAGCAAAGATTTGGCTGCTTCTGCTATCAGGTTGTATTTAGATCAGCGTTCAATTAAAAAAACTTGATCATCCTAGTCTTACCGGATTCAATGACCTGATCCCGAATCTCGTAGGCTGTGTTGTTTCTCTCAACTAGAGAGAAATGAGAAAACTGAGTTGGTATTCTCAGACAGGCACTCTCCTTGTGGCCAGTTGCACAACATGTTATAAATGTGTCCCAAATGCAAGGTCATGGGGATGGTTCAACTGCAAAGGGATTCACCACAGAATGGTGATGAAACACGAATGGCTGCTGCTTCTGGGCTCCAGGGACCTGGCTTTGATGCTGTGAGGAGTTTGAATGTTTCCTTTGAGTGTTCTTGTTTACTACCACATCCCAAAAATGTGCTGGCAGGTGCCTGGCCATTGTAAATTACCCATTGGTATAGATTAGGGCCAAAAGTTTCAAAGGGGAGCAAATAAATTGCAGGGCCACAGTGAAATAAGAGGTGGAATTAATTGATCTGTTGAGGCTGGCATGTCCCACTGTGTCGAATATCTTTTCCTGTGATATTATTAATAAATCAGTCTTACAGCTAAGTCAATAACAGATAACAGAATAACAGATGAAGAAGGGTCTCGACCCGAAACGTCACCCATTTCATTCTCTCCAGAGATGCTGCTGGTCCCGCTGAGTTACTCCAGCATTTTTTGACCATCTTCGGTGTAAACCAGCACCTGCAGTTCCTTCCTACAGATACAGTCTAGCAGGCTCCTAAATTCTTATACGAAATCAGATGAGAACAGGAATGTCAGTAGAAAGACAGTATTAAACATTACCGTATTTGTCATTACACAAAAGATGTACTCAAATAGTTTCAGCTGTGGGGACGTAAGCTAAACGATTAACTGGGATAGTTGACCATCAAGCAAAGAAGATGGGCAGGAGATTAGTGCACCAAGCCATGCTTCATTAGGACACGAGGATAGGGAGTGAAGCCATTTCCATTAGTGGAAAGATCAACATGGGTGAATTTTGAACAGCAGATACAAGAAGGGTGTTAGAAAAATAAACCAGTGATTTTAAGAGTCTAGGATGGGCTTTCAAAAATAAATTTGAAATGTGCACCAGTGGCACTGCAGAAACCATGCACCCAGTATCCTTCCATCAAACCACCTCGGAACGTACACGTTGGAAGAAAATAACCTCCCTTTCTTCCAAATTCCAATGTAGAGGTCAAGTTGCTGACCTAGAGAAGGAACATCCACACCATATTCGATGTGTCAAGACTGCTCCGGAACTTATTTATTACAGTCAGGCCTCCTCTCACTCTTTTGAACCCCAGTAGATACTAGCTTGGCCAGATCAAACATTTCCTCATACTTCAACCCAGGCATTCCAGACATTTGTCAAATAATCTTTCTGTGAACTACCTTCTCAAAGACCTGGCACCCCTGGTACAGTATCTTCATATGATTCAGACTAAATAATAGAGGAGAGAGTGTTATGGTGGAAAGGCAATATTCAGCCTGGAGGTCTGTAAGCTGGAGTTCCGCAGGGATCTGTGCAGGACCACAGCTATTTGTGATATACATAAATAACTTGGATGTAAACGTAGACAGGTTGGTTAGTAAATTTGCAGATGACACCAAGATTGCTGGGGTCACTGACTATATCCCGCTGTCAAAGTATACAGCGGGATATGGATCAGAAATGGGCAGAGAGATGGGAGATGGAATCAAGTGTGAGATGTTGCACTTTTGTAGGTCAAGGAGAAAATATACAATCAATGGCATGACTCTCAACAGCATTGATGTATCAGAATCGGAATCAGAATCAGAATCACACTTTATTCGCCAAGTATGTTTTGCAACATACGAGGAATTTCATTGGCCAGGTCAGTCAAACAATTAAAAGCACCAGATCAGTCAGAAATACATTTTAACATGAACATCCACCTCAGTGTCTCCTACACATTCCTCACTGTGATGGAAGGCGAAATAAAGTTCAAGACGTTCCCTTAGTTCTTCCTCGGTCGTGGGCCTCGAGCTCCCGTTGACGGGACGATCTTGACTCCCATAGCTGGCAGCGTTCGGGCCCTCCGCGTCGAGGCGATCAGCTCCCGCATCAGGGGGATGTCAGCTTCCCCGAGCCGGGCGATCGAACCTCGCGTCGGGGCTGGGCAAACCTTCTGTGACGTTGGAGCTCCCGACTTGGCCTCTCCCGAAGACTGCTAGCTTTTGATGGTAAGTCCGTGGTGGTAGCGGTGGTCACGATCCCAGGCAAGGGATCAGATCCGATGTTAAGTCCGCGCCCCGCAACAGGGCTCAAAGTCAGTCCGAGGTGGCCTCCAGCTCCATCGATGGAAGGCCGCAGAGTGCCCGGAGAATGTGATCCGAAAATTAATCACATCTCCGGCAAGGCAAGAACTTGAAAAAGTTTCCCCCGATCCCCTCCCCCCTCCCCCCCACATAAGACAAACCGGAGAACATTAAAACAAACTTTTAACACACTAAAAAAGAACAAAAAGAATGAAAAAACTAACAGACTGCCGACAGGGCAGGCATCCCTGGCGCCCCTGGTATAGAAGGATTTGAGGTCCAGTTCCATAATCCCCTGGAAGAGTCAACACAAATATCTGGAGTGATAAAGAAGGCATATGGTGTGCTTGATTTCATAGATCAGGGCATTCAGTATTGGAGCCAGGAAGTCAGATTAAGCGTTAATGGACTTTGGTTAGGCCCCATTTGGAGTATTGTGTAGTTTTGGTTGGCCCATTACATGAAGGACGTGGAGACATTCGAAACGATGCAGAGGAGGTTTATCAGAATTGTAAGTAAATAAGTAAGTACAATTTATTTATATAGCACGTTTAAATCAACTCACATTGAAACCAAAATGCTTTACATAAAATAAATAAAAAGTTTCCGTACATCCATAGAAAAATGAAAAATAAGAAAAATGACAAGACACATTATAGAATTCAACATGAACGTCCCCCCACAACAGAGTCAAAATTTTCCACTGTGGGGAAAGGCATCAAAAAGTCAACTCCTCTTCCTCTGTTAATCACCTGAGGTCGGGGCCTATTTGTGGCCTCCGCAGCCAGTCCGAAGTTTTCAGGCCCTCTTTGCCGGAAAGCTGGAACTCCGGCATTGGGTGAACACTCCACAGCGGCTTGAAAAATGTCTGGAGCGGCCGCTTCTCCCCGGAGACCGCGGCACCCGAAATAATACCTAGATTTGAGGGTATTAGCTACAGAGAGAGGATGGACAGACTTGGATTGTTTTCTATGGAATGATGGAGGTTGCAGCAAGGCCTGATGGAAGTTTATTAAATTATGAGAGGCACATATAGGGTAGACAATCAGAACCTTATTCCCAGGAAGAAAATAAATTAAATACTAGAGGGCGAGAGGTGAGAGGAGGTAGATATTACTACCTGAGAGGAGGCTACTTTAAGGTGAGAGGAGCAAAGTTTAAAGGAGATATGCGGGGCAAGTGTTTTTTTACTGTGAGGGTAGTGAGTTTCTGGAACACATTGCTGGGGGTGCTGGTTGAGGTAGACATGATAGTGGCATTTAAGAGAATTTTGGATAGGTACATAGAGATACAGGGAATCGTGTGATATATGAATTATGTGCAGGCAGATAAGAGTTATTCTTGGCATCGTGTTTGGCACTGACATTCTGTGGAACGGGAAGGAGAAAGGAGAAATTCAGGTGGAGAACAAGGAAGAGAGGCGGAGTGCGGCGGAAAGGAGGTGAGTTGTTTTTAGGTTGGTTGCCTAAAATTGTGGAATTCAATGTTCATGCTGTTGGGTTGTAAGCTATCCAAGCAAAATATGAGGTGCTGCTCCTCCCTGGCCCCACTCTGGCAACGGAGGAGGCCCAGGACAGAAAGGTAAATATGGGAATCAGAGGGGGAGTTAAAATGGTTAGCAAATGGGAGATTAACAAACCTTGACAAAGTAAAAGCAAATGTGTGATGAAATGTTCGCCTGGTCTATGCTTGATCTCGCTGATGTAAAGGAGGCCACTTTGGGAGCAATGAATGCAGTAGATGAGGTTAGGGGAGGTGCAAGTGGACCTTTGCCTCACCTGGAAAGACTGCTGGGGTATTTGGATGGAAGTGAGGTAGGGAATTGAAGAATACAGTTGAACAGAGGGATCTGGGAATAACCGTGCATAGTTCCTTGAAGGTGAAATCTCATATAGATAGGGTGGTAAAGAAAGCTTTTGGTATGCTAGCCTTTATAAATCAGAGCATTGAGTATAGAAGTTGGGATGTAATGTTAAAATTGTACAAGGCATTGGTGAGACCAAATCTGGAGTATGGTGTACAATTTTGTACTTTGGATCCGTCTTCACTAAGGAGGGCACAAACAATCTTCCTGATGTACTAGTGGCCAAAGGGGTGGGAGATTGCAACCTTCACGTGGTCCACCCTGGATAAATGTGAGGTTATCCACTTTGGTAGCAAAAACAGGAAGGCAGATTATTATCTAAATGGTGTCAAGTGGGAAAAGGGGAAGTACAATGGGATCTGGGGGTCCTTGGTCATCAGTCAATTAATGTAAGCGTGCAGGTACAGCAGGCTGTGAAGAAAGTGAATGGCATGTTGGCCTTCATAACAAGTGGAATTGAGTATAGGAGCAAAGAGATCCTTCTGCATTTATACATGGCCCTAGTGAGATCACACCTGGAGTATTGTGTGCAGTTTTAGTCTCCAAATTTGAGGAAGGACATCCTTGCTATTGAGGGAGCGCAGCATAAGTTTACAAAGTTAATTCCCAGGATGGCGGGACTGTCATATGCTGAGAGAATGGAGCGGCTGGGCTTGTATACTCTGGAATTTAGAAGGATGAGAGGGCATCTTATTGAAACATATAAGATTATTAAGGGTTTAGACACGCTAGAGGCAGGAAACATGTTCCCGATGTTGGGGGAGTCCAGAACCAGGGGCCACAGTTTAAGAATAAGGGGTAAGCCATTTAGAATGGAGACGAGGAAACACTTTTTCACATAGAGAGTTGTGAGTCTGTGGAATTCTCTACCTCAGAGGTCGGTGGAGGCAGGTACTTTGGATGCTTTCAAGAGAGAGCTAGATAGGGCTCTTAAAGATCGCGGCGTCAGGGGATATGGGGAGAAGGCAGGGATGGGGTACTGATTGGGGATGATCGGCCATGATCACATTGAATGGCGGTGCTGGCTCGAAGGGCCGCATGGCCTCCTCCTGCACCTATTGTCTATTGTCTATTGTCTATTGTCTCAAGGCTACAACAACCAGCCAGCATTAGTTCAAATCCCAATCTAGTTAAAGACAGAAAGCTTCCTCAAAGTGTTTCAGCAACTGAGAGTCCTGAATTTGAACAGGTTTGCTGCCCTTTGTACATCCCTCCTCAAAAGTCAAAAGTGGAGGCTTCAAGATGGGTTGCACTTTTAACTATCATTAAACCAACGCCTTCAATGTGAAGGGTAATGGTAGTCCCTTAAGTGACGGAAAGAACTTCAGAAAAATGTTACATGGAGCAATATAGCTTTCATTAGCGCAGTTATTTGATTCTGAACAGACTTTAGTTTTTAGACTTTAGTGATATTGCGGGCCTTCAGCCCACTGAGTCCGCGCCGACCAGCGATAACCCCGTACACTAACACCATGTACACTAGGAACAATTTACTATTTTACCAAAGCCACTTAACCTACAATCCTGTACGTCTTTGGAGTGTGGGAGGAAATCGGAACAGCTGGAGAAAACTCACGTGGTCACAGGGAAAACGTAGTAACTCTGTACAGACAGCACCTGTCGTTAGGATCGAACCTGGGTCTCTGGCGCTGTAGGGCAGCAGCTCTACCGCTGCGCCACCGTGCCACCCTGTATCTGTGATACATGTATTTTTGGAGTGCTGACTTTTTGGGATTTCAGGGGATGAAAGATCTCACTCTTTGGGATGCCAATCCCACAGATTGTTTCAGTGTCCTGAATAACGAATCATAGATAGACACAGTACCGGAACAGGGTCTTTGGCCCACTGAGTGTGCCCCAACCATCAGCCGCCCATTTACATTAATCCCCTTTTGTTCGACACATATTCTCATTAAAACCCCTTAGATTACACCCACACTCACCCACGCACCAGGGGAAATTTATAGCGAACTGAATCATCCTACCACAACCAGAGAGCAGTGCTGAACTACCATCTACCTCTGATGTCCCTTTGACTATCCTTGACCGGACTTTGCTGGCTTTATCTTGCACTAAATGTTATTCCCTTTTCATGTATCTGTACACTGTGAATGGATTGATTGTAATGATACATTGTCTTTCTGCTGACTGGTTCGCATGCAAAAAGACGCTTTTCACTGTACCTCGGGTCATGTGACAATAAACTAAACTAAACTGAACTGAGGCCAATTACTTTACCAATATGTACAGCTTGTACATGAACATGTAGGAAAAAACCAGGACGTGTTATCACAGGGAGAATATACAAATGCTACAAGACAGCACCCAAGTTCAGGATTGAACCCAAGTCTCCTTCACTGTGAGGCAGCGGTTTTAATGTGCCAATGCTGGACGATTTTTATATTCTCTTTTCCTCTTCTCTATTTACCTTGTACATCTGCAATACCTAGCACTCCTTTCCTGCAGAATGATGTAAAACACCTCAGGCTGTTCACGGTGGCGCGGCGGTAGAGTCGCTGCCTGACAGCGAATGCAACGCCGGAGACCCGGGTTCGATCCTGACTACGGGTGTTGTCTGCACGGTGTTTGTACATTCGCCCCATGATCTGCGTGGATTTTCTCAGAGATCTCAGGTTTCCTCCCACACTCCAAAGACGTACAGGTGTGTAGGTTGATTGGCTTGGTAAATGTAAAAAATCTCCCTAGTGGGTGTAGGATAGTGTTAATGTGCGGGGATCGCTGGTCGGCGCAGCCCCGGTGGGCCGAAGGAGCTGTTTTCGTGCTGCATCTCTAAACTAAACTAATGTTAAAACTAAGCCTCTTCAGGAATTCTACTTGATGATCTTCCCCATTATTTTTAACAACTCTTTTGAGCCACGGCAATGCACACTACCTGCTCTTTTCTTAATAAAAGGTAAATAATTGCATAATAAAAGCTTCAAAAATCTCTCGGGATTATGTTATTATTGTTTCTGATTATTTTTCTTCACCTCATTTCATAGCCTCAGAAAGAAATACATATTTTGAGTTCAGTAAATATCACTGCAAATTGTTAATTCTTTATTGGCACTTAAGAGGTCTGCAGTGGCCCATAATTTATCATTCTCCATATAATAGGACTGTCCACATTGAAAATGGCATCATATTGTTTAATACTGGCAAATGTCAACCAAATAATAAAACAAAATAATATTTAAAGTGAAAGACAATCTGCAGCTGGCACACTGTGAAAGAGCTAATTGATTTAGAAAATACTTGTATAACGTTTGTTCGAGCCAGTCACATTAGACTGTCCCTCTTCCTCACCAAACTAAACATTACGTTGAAATTGCTCTAGTCAAAGGCTGGATCATTCTGGCATGTCTGTCTGATTTTTCAACATGATTTTTTGAAACAAAAATTGATTGTAATGCAATAATATAATTTGAACTCCAACATTATTTGAGAAGACTGGAGATTTACTGGAGACGCACATTTACAATGGGAAATAAAAAAAGTGTATTTACTGAAGAGCAGCTGGATGAATACCAGGTAAGTCCACAGAAGAGATTATGTAATGTTAAAATATATAAGGTTATCACATCTTTAATGGTGCTTCTAAATGTATAGACCTAGTATGCTATAATAGAAAAGGATTATTTGTTTAAGCAGTTCTGCTTGGGATGTAAAATAGATGTAACGCTTGGTAAAACTCTTCTTTGAAAACACGAAAGAACCTGAAGAAGGGTCTCGACTCGAATCTTCACCCAGCCCTTCTCTCCAGAGATGCTGCCTGGCCCGCTGAGTTACTCCAGCTTTTTGTTGTCTATCTTCGGTTTATTGCAGTTCCTTCCTACACCTAACCATTATTTTAATGTCATTGAAAAATAATATTATATAATGGGGCGGGAAATATTTACCAAAGTGATGTTCATTGATTTAAACTATAACCATATTTGCTATCTCCTAATTCTGGAGAAGTTTGTAAATTTCAGCGTCATTATTTGGATATGGTGAATGGCAGGGTTCTGAAATGGATGAGCATGTAGAATACTAACTAGAGAATGATGAAAAAAATTATCATTAAATAGTTTAGGATTTAAATGCTCAGAGGAAGGAATACCTCCTCTGTCACAACATCCTCGTTAATGCAATTGAAGCAATGATTGCAAATACTATTTTCAGTTTGTTTGGATACAGTTTTTAAATCTATCGGCAGCAGTGAAATCATAGAAACATAGAAACATAGAAAAATCGGTGCAGGAGTAGGGCATTCGGCCCTTCAAGCCAGCATCGCCATTCAATATGATCATGGCAGATCATCTAAAATCAATACCCCATTCCAGCTTTTTCCCCCATATCCCTTGATTCTTTTATCTGTATCTGGTTAGAAAGATGGAATATTCAATTTAGTATCTGTGACCATCTAAAGGACTGTAGGTGGCAGCAATGGAATAGATTTATGGCAAAATACTATTGATAAATAACATCAATGCATTGCATGTAAAATGCATTTAAAACTTAGGATTCAAACCATTTAGAAAACTAAATTGAATATATATGAAATGTAATATTAGCAATATTGCTGGGCAAGAATCATATTGATTTTGAAAGGTGATATTCTTCTGAGGGTTTTATATTAGTTTTTTATTATATTAAGATGTTCTAATGTAGCTCACCCTTAGTGGTTGAGTTAGCAAATTGGAAGATGCGTGGAATTTATGTAATCGGAAGTATCTTTTATCTGTATCTGGTTAGAATGATGGAATAACCAACTCTTTAGTGCATATATGTGGTTGACAAAGGGCCATAATCTCTATCCTGTAACGTTAGCGCCTGATAATGTTCCAACTTGTGTGCACACTCCCCAGATTAATCGCAGTTGAGAACAGAATGGACACTCAGATGACTGTTAATAAGTCTAGGGGGTTAACCATAATTGGTTCAATAAGTAATATATCACCTCTCTGCCCCCACCCCAACTACAAGCATGTTATCCTCTTTCCCCTAACCCAAATTTTAAAACTCAATAGAAACATCTAATTAGAATTACTTCCTACCCTTAAGATAGGCTTTTGTAATCACCATTGCATCAGACTTTACAGCATGTACTATTTATTATTACCTGTATACGGTTTTGTCTTTTTTGAGTCCTCATTTCTTCTGCCTTATAGCCTTGCTAACTAATTCCTTGTTTTCATTTCCCACCCTCCCTACCTTCAGGCACCATGTTCAGGTTCCCAGTCCTCTGTCATCGACAGTAATAATAAACCAAAAGACAGGACGATGGAAGAATTCAGCAGGTTCACCAGCATCTGTGGAAGCAAATGGTGTGCATCGACATTTCAGGTTGAGACCCCGAATCAGTCCTAAGGTAGGGTTTTGACCTAAAATATCACCTTCCATCTTTTGCCACCACAGATGCTGTTCAACCCATTGGAGTTCTTCTAGCGGTCTGTTTTTTGTTCCAGATTCCAGTATCCGTGGTCCCTTTTGTCTTCAATAAAAATAAACCACCCAATATATCAATATGTCCCCAACCCACTGAAGCATGACTTGTCTACCTTGTGGAAGTCCTCCCTTTTAAAATCCTTTCTTATGCAACACATCACTCGCCACAACCTCCTTCTTCATTGCTGATGGCACCAAGTGTAGTGCAAACTCAAGAGATTCCTCCCTTTGAGGTCCTCCCTTTTACTCATTCCTAGTTTCCTAACTTCTGCTTCCTGGACCTGATCCCTCTTTGTGCCTGTGTTCCTGGTAGTGATACGAAGCCGAAGAACTGGCTCCAGTTTTACAGTTCATTTTTCAACAAACGCTTGACCTGGGCAATGTACCGCTGGATTGGAGGAAGGCCAACATCACTCCTCTCTTTAAGAAAGGTTCAACCACCAACCCAGCGAATTATCGTCCTGCTTCACTAACAAGTACTTGCTGTAAATTGCTGAGACATATCATTGATATTAATCTGATGCGTCACGTGAGCAAACATAATATTCTTGCCGACAACCAACATGCATTTAGGAGGCATAGATCATGCGAGTCTCAGCTTATCCTGACAACAAATGACCTGGCCAAGTACCTTGACAGTAACGTCATCATGGATTTAGTTGTACTGGACTTTTCTAAAGCATTTGATGTCATCCCACACCAGAGACTGCTTCGGAAGCTTGACTTCTACGGTATTCGTTCCAACACGAAACGATGGATTTCCAGTTTCCTGACAAAACGTCTTCAGCGCGTGTGTGTGAACTGGAAGAGCTCCAATTGGCACCCAGTGTTGAGTGGTACACCCCAGGACACAGTACTTGGCCCACATCTATTTTCGCTTTACATCAATGACATCCATGAAAAAGTCGCAAGTACGACCAGACTATTCGCTGATGATTGTTTGCTGTACCGTCCAATTAAGTCAGCTGATGATGAAGATGCTCTCCAAAAGGATCTCGATACTATGGTCGAGTGGTCACAACAATGGGGCATGCAGTTCAACCTTTCCAAATGTGAAACCATGCGTGTCACCAGAAAGAGGAATCCAGGCGTCACATCTTACAACATACTTGGTGTCACCCTTGAAGAATCCAAACAAATCAAGTATCTTGGCATCAGATTGCAGAATGATCTACGTTGGAATGGTAAGACTCATCGTGTAACAGTGAAAGCAACAGGTTTCCTAAACTTCCAGAGGCGCAACTTCCATCATTGTTCAGCTTCTGTCAAGGAGAAGCTGTATTTCACCCTCGTTAGACCTCATCTGGACTATGCAGTTGCAGCTTGGGACCCATACACAGATAAAAACATTTCATCCATCGAACGTGTCCAAAGACAGGCTGCTCGATTTGTTACTAACACCTACGAGAGAGAAGCGAGTGTCACCAAACTTCTGAATTCTCTAGGGTGGAACTCTCTCCAAGACAGATGTGAAGCTCACCGTTTGACCTGTTTTTACAAAATGTTAAATAGTCAGCTAGACATAGATCACAAGACCTACACCAACCCCAAACCAATTAGGAGCAGACGAGGGCATTCGATCCAATTTGTGGTTCCAGCCACAAAGACAGATGTGTACAGCAATTCGTTCTTTCCACGCAATATTAAAGCATGGAATAATCTCCGCCAAGCCATGGTTGCCCAGCCAGATGCAATTAAATTTAAAGTGCCACTTTCTTCCCAATAACCCTCTCTGGCTAAACCCCTCCCTTCACCACCTCCAGTTTAAATTCCAGTTGGAATATTTTGGAGGACCAAGTAACCAAGAACCAAGAACCACAACCTGTTCTTTGGCACAGAAGATTCCTCAGCTGCTTGTCAATGTCATTGACACTAGTATCATGAACCAACGAGAGAGCAGGCTATTTTAGACTGGGTATTGAGTAATGAGGAAGGGTTAGTTAGCAGTCTTATTGTGCGTGCCCCCTTGGGCAAGAGTGACCATAATATGGCGAGTTCTTCATTAGGATGGAGAGTGACATTGTTAATTCAGAAACAATGGTTCTGAACTTAAGGAAAGGTAACTTTGAGGGTATGAGATGTGAATTGGCCAAGATTGACTGGCAATCAATTCTAAAAGGGTTGACGGTGGATACGCAATGGAAGACATTTAAATACTGCATGGATGAACTACAAAAATTGTTCATCCCAATTTGGCAAAAGAATAGATCAGGGAAGGTAGTGCATCCGTGGATAACAAGGGAAATCAGGGATAGTATCAAAGCAAAGGATGATGCGTAGAAAGTAGCCAGAAAAAGCAGCATACCAGAGGACTGGGAGAAATTCAGAGACCAGCAGAGAAGGACAAAGGGCTTGATTAGGAAAGGAAAAATAGATTATGAAAGAAAACTGGCAGGGAACATAAAAACTGACTGCAAAAGTTTTTATAGATATGTGAAGAGAAATAGATTAGTTAAAACAAATGTAGGTCCCTTGCAGTCAGAAGCAGGTGAGTTGATCATGGGGAACAAGGATATGGCGGACCAATTGAATAACTACTTTGGTTCCGTCTTCACTAAGGAAGACATAAATAATCTGCCGGAAATAGCAGGGGACCGCAGGTCAAAGGAGTACTTGAGTGAAATCCAGGTTAGTCGGGAAGTGGTGTTGGGTAAATTGAATGGATTAAACGCCGATAAATCCCCAGGGCCAGATAGGCTGCATCCCAGAGTACTTAAGGAAGTAGCTCCGGAAATAATGGATGCATTAGTGATAATCTTTCAAAACTCTTTAGATTCTGGAATAGTTCCTGAGGATTGGCCGGTAGCAAACGTAACCCCTCTTTTTAAGAAGGGGGGGAGAGAGAAAACGGGGAATTACAGACCAGTTAGTCTAACATCGGTAGTGGGGAAACTGCTAGAGTCAGTTATTAAAGATGGGATAGCAGCACATTTGGAAAGTGGTGAAATCATTGGACAAAGTCAGCATGGATTTACGAAAGGTAAATCATGTCTGACGAATCTTGTGGAATTTTTTGAGGATGTAACTAGTAGCGTGGATGGGGAGAACCAGTGGATGTGGTGTATCTGGACTTCCAGAAGGCTTTCGACAAGGTCCCACATAAGCGATTAGTATATAAACTTAAAGCATACGGCATTGGGGGTTCAGTATTGATGTGGATAGAGAACTGGCTGGCAAACAGGAAGCAAAGAGTAGGAGTAAATGTGTCCTTTTCACAATGGCAGGCAGTGACTAGTGGGGTACCGCAAGGCTCAGTGCTGGGACCCCAGCTATTTACAATATACATAAATGATCTGGATGAGGGAATTGAAGGCAATATCTCCAAGTTTGCGGATGACACTAAGCTGGGGGGCAGTGTTAGCTGTGAGGAGGATGCTAGGAGAATGCAAGGTGACTTGGATAGGCTGGGTGAGTGGGCAAATGTTTGGCAGATGCAGTATAATGTGGATAAATGTGAGGTTATCCACTTTGGTGGCAAAAATAGGAAAACCGACTACTATCTAAATGGTGGCCGATTAGGAAAAGGGGAGATGCAGCGCGACCTGGGTGTCATGGTACACCAGTCATTGAAAGTGGGCATGCAGGTACAGCAGGCAGTGAAGAAAGCGAATGGTATGTTAGCTTTCATAGCAAAAGGATTTGAGTATAGGAGCAGGGAGGTTCTACTTCAGTTGTATAGGGTCTTGGTGAGGCCACACCTGGAGTATTGCGTGCAGTTCTGGTCTCCAAATCTGAGGAAGGACATTATTGCCATAGAGGGAGTGCAGCGAAGGTTCACCAGACTGATTCCTGGGATGTCAGGACTGTCTTATGAACAAATGCATAGACTCGGTTTATACTCTCTAGAATTTAGGAGATTGAGAGGGGATCTTATAGAAACCTACAAGATTCTTAAGGGGTTGGACAGGCTAGATGCAGGAAGATTGTTCCCGATGTTGGGGAGGTCCAGGACAAGGGGTCACAGCTTAAGGATAAGGGGCAAATCCTTTAGGACCGAGATGAGAAGGAATTTTTTCACACAAAGAGTGGTGGGTCTCTGGAACTCTCTGCCACAGAGGGTAGTTGAGGCCAGTTCATTGGCTATATTTAAGAGGGAGTTAGATGTGGCCCTTGTGGCTAAGGAGATCAGAGGGTATGGAGAGAAGGCAGGTACGGGATACTGAGTTGGATAATCAGCCATGATCATATTGAATGGCGGTGCAGGCTCGAAGGGCCGAATGGCCTACTCCTGCACCTAATTTCTATGTCTATGTTTCTATGTTTGTAGGTAGTTGCAAATATACCACTCTTCTCTCCTAATTGTTGCACCCTCTCTCATTCTAGCCTTTCTAATTTCCTCTTCTTCCTTTGTACAACCGATCCAAGCGTGGGACCCACCTCATTGTATCTGGCTGTAGCCCTAAAAACCCCAACTTAGTAGTATTCAGAGGTGAATGCAACGAGAATAAGATGCAATCAGTGGATTCATGCTTGATCACTCTTTGCTATTGCTAGTAAGTAACTCCTGAATCTACTCACCTAATGTGCATCACAGTAGTGCCAGCTATTGCTCAAGCTCTGGTAACACAGGTAACAGAGGGAATGCAGAGAAGGTTCACCAGACTGATTCCTGGGATGTCAGGACTGTCTTATGAACAAAGACTGCATAGACTCGGTTTATACTCTCTAGAATTTAGGAGATTGCGAGGGGATCTTATAGAAACTTACAAAATTCTTAAGGGGTTGGACAGGCTAGACGCAGGAAGGTTGGTCCCCAATGTTGGGGAGGTCCAGGACAAGGGGTCACAGCTTAAGGATAAGGGGGAAATCCTTTAGGACCGAGATGAGAAGGACTTTTTTCACACAGAGAATGGTGGGTCTCTGGAACTCTCTGCCACAGAGGGTAGTTGAGACCAGTTCATTGGCTATATTTAAGAGGGAGTTAGATGTGGCCCTTGTGGCTAAGGGGATCAGAGGGTATGGAGAGAAGGCAGGTACAGGATGCTGAGTTGGATGATCAGCCATGATCATATTGAATGACGGTGCAGGCTTGAAGGGCCGAATGGCCTACTCCTGCACCTAATTTCTATGTTTCTATGTTTCTATCCAGCAGACAGCACTTCCTACCTCTGTTTGTGTCCACAACATGAAAAGTATTGTGGAGTTCCGAGGTGACACAGGAATTCAACTGAAGTGAACTGTTAACTCCTCTATTCACAAGCTTGCTAATTAAAATGCTGCAACTCCTGACATTCAAGTTTTTGTTCTGACGGTAGTAAGTGTTAGATAGCCTAATGAATTATCCTGAAATTTGGAGGAAATGTAACTTACAGGTATTTGCATGTTTATGATATATGGCAACTTTATAAATGGTTACTAAAAAGTGTTGTTTTCTATTTCAAGGATTGTACAGTCTTTACAAAGAAAGAAATAATGAGGTAAGTTGATAAGCAATGTGAGAAAAGTGTCATCAACCTACTAAATAATGGTTGTCTTTGGCAAAAAACCCTAATGCGCAATGAGTTTGGAGCCAAAGCAGATGGTTGGGGTTTCTGAAGGTATTATGTACTGCCCAAGAATTAGGTCTTTTTAAAGTTGCCAAGATTAAAGTGTACTTGAGGCACAATTTCAATAGGTTGTTTGGAATGCTCTTTCTTTTTCAATGTTCAGAGGCATATCTTTGTGCATGCATTGTATTGTTTACTCTTATTACATCAAAGAGCAGCAACAATTAGTCAGAATGGTCTCGACCCAAAACGTCACCTATTCCTTTTCTCCAGAGATGCTGCCTGACCCGTTGAGTTACTCCAACATTTTCTGTCTATCTTCAGTTTCAACCAGCATCTGCAGATCCTTCCTATACATAAGAACTGGTACATCGGTACAATTTTATTAATACCACACATTCACAACTCAATAAATATGGCTAAGCTTTTTTAAAAAAAAGTTATTGGATGTGGAAATCACAAGCAAGGTCAGCGTTTATTTCACTGGGGAAGGTTATAGTGAGTTTGTATCTCAAACTTACCATCTGATGAAGTAATTTCTATCCTGCTTTTAAGTGGCATTGCTACCCCGCTATTTAAGCCCAGTAATGATGAAAGAATGATAATATTTTTCCAAGTCAAGGTGGAGCATTAGTTGCAAGAGAGCTCGCTCAATTTTCAGGTGTCTGATGCCTTTCTTTTTCTTTGCGGAAAAGGCGATGTGGGCAGAACTGTTGGAAATGTCTTTGTGAGAAACAGCAGCCATCCAGTAATGACTGACAAGTTTAAATTGCTACAAGATTAAAGGAACATTTATTTTTATCCCTGTCACAAATGGTGAAACTTTTAATTTTGGATTGTATTTATACGATAATTATTTTTTCATTGCCTATGGCCGGAGCACTTTTGTCAGGACTTTGGGGTTTACTGTGAAATATTGTTATTGTTTAGAATATATGAATTATTTGAATATTACTGTGTTCATTTACTGTCATATCTTCTGAAGTGGTTTCCTAACCTACCAAAGGACATAAAGTGCCAGAGTAATAACAGGTCATCTACTGGAAACATGGGGAAGTGACGTTTTGAGTTGAGACAGTCCGTCAACCTGAAATATTACCTATCCACATTCTGGTGGCAGATTAGGAAAGGGGGACATGCAACGAGACCTGGGTGTCATGGTACACCAGTCATTGAAAGTAGGCATGCAGGTGCAGCAGGCAGTGAAGAAAGCAAATGGTATGTTAGCATTCATAGCGAAAGGATTTGAGTATAGGAGCAGGGAGGTTCTACTGCAGTTGTACAGGGTTTTGGTGAGGCCACACCTGGAGTATTGCGTACAGTTTTGGTCTCTAAATCTGAGGAAAGACATCCTTGCCATAGAGGGGGTACAGAGAAGATTCACCAGACTGATTCCTGGGATGTCAGGACTTTCATATGAGGAAAGATTGGATAGACTCGGCTTGTACTCGCTGGAATTTAGAAGATTGTGGGGGGATCTTATAGAAACTTATAAAATTCTTAAGGGGTTGGACAAGCTAGATGCTGGAAGATTGTTCCCGATGTTGGGGGAGTCCAGAACAAGGGGTCACAGTCTAAGGATAAGGGGGAATTCCTTTAGGACCGAAATGAGGAAAACGTTCTTTACACATAGAGTGGTGAGTCTCTGGAATTCTCTGCCACAGAAGGTAGTTGAGGCCAGTTCATTGGCTATATTTAAGAGGGTGTTAGATGTGGCACTTGTGGCTAAAGGGATCAGGGGGTATGGAGAGAAGGCAGGTACGGGATACTGAGTTGGATGATCAGCCATGATCACATTGAATGGCGGTGCAGGCTCGAAGGGCCGAATGGCCTACTCCTGCACCTATTTTCTATGTTTCTATGTTTCTATGCAGAGATGCTGCCTGACCCGCTGAGTTACTCTAAAACTTTGCATCCCTTTGTGCCTTAACCAGCAGCTAAATTTCTTTGTACTTTCTAATCTACAATGCCAACTCATAACTTATGCTTCAAATTTTGCTTTATTTTATGATATCTACTTCAATCTCATTATAAAATGCTGTCATATAATGAACACTTTCCCTAAGGGCCCATTAACTACCAAATTATTAATTAAGCCTTTCTCATCACACCATACTGGAGATAAAATAAATTTTCCTCAATAGGATTCTCAGCAGACTGATTTAGGAACATCCCCCTTCCCCCTTCTCTGTGTTCTGTGCACCCCGCCACCTTGCACATCCATTTCTCTCACTATAATGTCCCTTTCTCTCCCTCTACCCATCCCTTTCCACCTACATCCCTTCCTCTGGCTTTATGTTTCAATCATGTTCTCTCCTTATCTAAACCCTTTTATCTCCCTTGTGCCTCATTTTGTTCCCTTTTGTCTCCTTTCAGCTTCTTGCCTTTGTCCACCCATCTGCCTACCAGAACTCCCATTTACCTCTGTCCACCTATCACTTGTCAGACTTTGTCCCACTGCCCACCACCCCCCACCTTCTCCAGCTTCCTCCGCCCTATACAATCCGTCTGAAGAATGGGCTCAACCCAAAACTTTGCCTATCCAAGTCCACCAGAGATGCTGCCTGACCCATTGAACTGCTCCAGTACTTTGTGCTCTATGCAATATTCTCGCATCTGCAGTGAATTGTTTCACCATTGGCATGCCTTTTTTTTAACTGATATTCTCTGTTTTTTGTGTTACCTTGTCACATGTCCCACTAACATCCTGACTTATACTATACCATACATGACCATAAATATCTTCAGAAAGCTCACAGTAAATTTTGTTCTGCTACTTCCTGCTCCATTCTTGTACTTCCATATCTCAGTTATTTTCCATTTTCATTGAGATACATCTATCGTAAAACTTCTCCTGTAATTTCCCCTATTCATTAAACCATTGTCATTATGCATCTCAGATTGGTGTGGGAACAATTCTGTAGAACACCCCAAGACATTGCAGAGAGCTATGGATGTAGCTTAGTCCATCACCCAGATCAGATTCCCCACCATTGACTACTCTTCACAACGCTTCAGAAAAACAGCTAACATAATCAAAGACATGTTCCATCCTGGCCAACCCTTATTCTCCCCTTTCTCATTGGTCAGAAGATGCAGAAGCTTGAAAGCATGCACCACCAGACTTGGGAACACATTTTTTCACTCTATAATCTGAACTGTCCTTCCATAAACTAGCCATTTCAGCTCTACCCCATTGTGGACATTGGACTTTGTCTATAGACCTGGTGCACCACAATGTTGAGAACTATATTCTGCACCCTTACTTCCTCCTTGCCCGACCTATTGTACTTCAGTTTTCCTTGATTGTATTTATGTATCGTATTACATCATTTAATTGGGTAGCATGCAGATCAAATTTTTTTATTGTACCTCAATACACATGACAATAAGAAACCTAAACCTTACCTCATCGTTTTTCGTTACTTATAGCATACGGCGGAAACTTTTGTCCCATTTTTGTTGTATTTCTGTTTCAGATTACATCAACGATTCCATGCGTTGGCACTGCAGAATATTCCCTGCCACTGTAATATTATAGAAGATATCAAAATACCTCTGCAACTCATTACTGAGATGCCAGAACTAAAGGTACGACTAAAAGACTGGACATAAAAGTGATACTGCTTTACTTTTACTGGTTGAAAGTTGTGATAAACATTATAAGTGCTTTATGAGATTGGTTCATTACAACAAGCATATCCTGATATTTGAACCTCATTGTTTCCTGGTCATGCATATCTCTGAAATCTGTCATGGGCCCAGCACATTGATGCAATCCTAAAGAAAACTCGTCAATGCCTCTTCTTCCTTAGAAGATTGAGGGGATTTTGTATGTTGAAGGATATTCTCTTGAACATCTACAGATGTCAGGAGAGAGCATATTGACTGGTTGCATCATGGCCTGGTTCAGTAACTCGAATGCCCAGTGGAGGAGATTATAAAAAGTGGTGGACACTGCCCAGTCCATCACGGGTACTGACCCCCTTCCCCACCGTCAAACGGATCCATTGGTGGTGCTGTCTCAAAAAGGCAGCTGCCATCTTCAAGGACCCACACCACCCTGGCCACACTCTCATTTCACTCCTACCACTGGTAAAAATGTGACCTCCAGGTTCAAGAACAGCTTAGAATCATAGAGTGATAGAATGATACAGTGTGGAAACAGGCCCTTCGGCCCAATATTACCCACACCAGCCAACAATGTCCCAGCTACACTAGTCACCACCTGCCTTGTGTTTGGTCCATATCCCCTCCAAACCTGTCCTATCCATGTACCTGTCCTAACTGCTTCTTAAATGATGAGATAGTCCCAGCCTCAACTACCTCCTCTGGCAGCTTGTCCCAATGCACCCTCTGTGTGAAAAAGTTACCCCTCGGATTTCTATTAAATCTTTTCCACTTCAGCTTGAACCTATGTCCTCTGGTCCTCGATTCCCCTACTCTGGGCATCTACCCGATCTATTCCTCTCATGACTTTGTATACCTCTATAAGATCACCCCTTATCCTCCTGTGCTCCGTGGAATAGAGCCATGCCTGCTCAACCTCTCCCGATAGCTCACACCCTCTAGTCCTGGCAACATCCTCGTAAATCTTTTCTGAACCCTTTCAAGCTTCTTCCCAATAACCATCAGACTCTTCAACACGACATCACCAACTATGAACCACAAACTTTCTTGGTAGCTCTAGGGACTTTGGCTTTTGTTTTGTAAGAGTACTGATTTTTTTATAATGTATTCAAACTTTTTTCTATTCATTGTGTTATCTGGGGAAGTACTGTTGTTAACAGATTATTATGCTATTGCAAGTAAGAATTTCATTGTTCTGATTTCGATACGTATGAAAATCAAACACTCTTGATTCCTCCCAGCAAGGTCTCAGTGCAGTTGGCTCCCACCATTTTAGCTTGGTGGAAGCAGCGTATGGAGATGGTGCCAGAAACAGGGGTAGAATGAGCTCACAGAATGGCTTTCACATTTGTCAATGAACCTATCCTCCCTTCCCCCACTCTTTGTTCAGTGGCCATCAAAACTCTAATTGTTATTGTCTGCTTTGACATCTAAAATCATTCAAATTCACCTGGAATTGTTATGTTAATTGAAATCTGCAAATACAATTACATTGTGTAACCAAAACTCACTCCCCCTCATATTAAAGCTATGTCCTCTAGTCCTTGCCATTTTTACCCTGGAAAAAAAAACTTATGACTGTTCACATTCTGCCTCTCAGAATTGTATATACTTCTGTCGGGTTTCCCCTCTGGGATTCTGGTGAAAACAATCCAAGTTTGCCCAACTCTCTTCTTGTAGCTAATCTAGGCAGCAACCTTTCATAAAACCTGGAGGAAATCAACCTTGGCCTCAGAAGAGACCCGACAAATTCCTTATCACCATTGCAGCATAGGAAGATTATTGGTGCCAAAACTATTTACTTCAGTTTAGTTTAATTAGAAATGCAGCATGGATCCAGGCCCTTCGGCCCACTGAGTTCCACTCCGACCATCAATCACCCACTCTATGTTATCCCACTTTTGCATCCACTCCTTACTATGGGCAATTTTACAGAGGCCAGTTAACCTACAAACTAGCACATCTTTGGGACGTGGATGGAAACCGGAGCATCTGGATGTAATCCCTGCTCACAGGGAGACAATAAAAACTCCACCCGATGTCAGGATCAAACTGGGTATCTGGCACCATGAGGCAGCAGCTCTACCAGCTGCTGCACTATGCTGTCCCCACAGAAGACTATTTCTATTTTTAAAGCTAGCATCTACTGCGAGGACCAGGGCCACTGGCCACTAGAGGTGATCATTTTTAAGAATGCATTAAAAATAATCAATGCCATCAGGCAGCAAGAGGGAGAGGATGATATTGTTATGGCAGATTTGGTGTAATCTAATAATTCACCATGCCATATGCATTCTCTGGATATTTTACAAATGCTGAATATTTGAGATGACTGCTTTTCTTTTTTCAGGAAAACCCCTTTCACCAAAAGATCCTTCAAGTGTTTTCAGAGGATGACCAGGGGTTCATGACATTTAATGAATTTCTAAATATGTTCTCTGCCTTAAGTGATCTGGCATCTAACAATTTAAAAGCATATTATGCATTTAAAATTTACGGTAAGTGAATTGTGTCTTTGGAAATAGTAGAAATCTTTTGCAAATTAAAGTTATGGTCTGATCTATTACGAAAATTACATTTATTAACCAGTCTATTTTCAGCCTCATATTAAAACCAAGTTAATGGGTTTGCCCGAGGGATGTAAATGCTCCTACATAAAATTAGCCAGGAGAAGGTTATGCTGCCGGAGGATCCTTTATTTTGGACCGTTTTTGGTCGTACCGTTCAAAATGAATGCTTCACCCATTTTATAAATCATATAGTTAGGAATAAAACGAAGCACAGCATTTCAGAAATGAATAGCTTTTATAGTTGCTTACATCTTTGCATTTATAAAATGATAAATGTGGACGATACAGCTGTTCAGATCAGACAGCAACCAGAAATTGTTCCAGCACAGTGTTTCCACACCTCAAAAAAAAATGTCCTTAAATAGAATCCCAAATTACCTGGAATTTTATGGTATTTCCTGAAATTATCAAAAATATTTCCTGCGTGCTATTTGTGTTTTTTTTTGTGGGCACACGTTAACAACACAAAGAAGAACAAGGCAAATCAGATCTTTGTAACTACACCGTATCAGTCTGCTTCTGTTACTCAATTGTACGGTGTTATGCAAGGCAGCTTTCGTTGTCCACAACAGCATTCGTTCGACTTCGATTTTTCAACCTGCTCTCGTTGTGTCTCTGCTCTTTCTCAATCCCACCCTCCCTCCCTCTCTCCCTCTCTCTCTCACTCTCTCCCTCCCTCCCTCTCTTTCTCCCTCCCTCCCCATTCCCTCCCTTTGTCTCTCCCTCCCCCTCTCTCTCCCTCCACCTTTCCCTCCCTCCCTCTCTCCCTCTCTTTTTCTCTCCCTCCCTCCCTCTCTCCCTCCTCTTCCTCTCCCTCCCTCTCTCTCCCTCCCTCCCTCTCTTTCCCTCCCTCCCTCTCCCTCCCTCCATCCCCCTCCCTCCCTCTCTCCCTCCCTCCCTCTCCCCCTCTCTCTCCCCCTTCTTTCCCTCCCTACCCTTTCCCGCCCTCTTTCTTCCTCTCTCTCTCCCCTTCCTTTTTTTCTCTCCCTTCCTCCCTCATTCCCTCCCTCCCTCTCTCCCTCCCTCCCTCTCTCGCCCCCCCCACCTTCCTTCTCCATCTCTCCCTCTCCCTCGCTCCACCTCTCCCTCTCCCCCTTGAGCCCCCCCACCATTCTGTAAAATCAAGGCCAATCCCAATGTAACTACAATCCCACCGCTCACTGGTAACCTTTCACAACTAGGCTTATCCAGAACTCCCACTGCCTGAAAAATAATCAAAGGCTCCATCCACTGAGAAAGAGAATTCCAAAGATTCATTGTTATATGAGAATTTTCCCGAACAGTCTGTGACCCATAGCGTTATGTTTAAAGCCCATAGCGCTGCAGCCGGTAGTGCTGTATTTAGAACCCATAGTGCTGCAGCCGACAGCTCTTTATTTAAATTCCCACGCGTTAAAACTGATAGCGCTCTGTTTAAACCTTTGAGCGCCAAACCGGCAGAGCTGCGTGTATTACCTTTACACCCCTTCGCGGACTGGATGCATCAATTTCCCGAATTTTCCCTAAATTATTCAATTTCCCTAAAATTACCCGAAAACAACCAGAATTTCCCAACTTTCGGGTAATTTCCTTCAAAGTGGGAAAACTTTGCCATTAAGACACAAAATAGCGTGTAGTTTTGTGCTAGGTTGTAACATTTAATATTCCATAACAAAAAGCATGTAGCAATGCCTCTAGACCAGATGTTTGATGTGAAGATCTGTAACTCAATTTCTTCATGTACTGGTTAAAGTTATAGATTATAAAAACATGATGAGACAAGGTTGCAGCTGGAAGAATACATCTTGCTGGCTATTATTTGTTACGTTTATATTATATGAGACCAAGTGCAGACCCTCCCCCAATGCACCCGTTCCCTACCCTAGTCCCCCATAAATAACACTAAAAAGATTTCCTCTAAAAATCTGACAATTTAGTAACTTTGATTGTAACTGTAGTGTTATCTTTAACTAAGGCACAACAGACACAATAAATAGTTGTAAACTGCAAAACTTAGCTGCAAAATGTTGATCTCATTGATTATAATATAAAGTTTTGAAAATTGTTGTGAATTAACAATCGTTTGTTCATATTTCCTGCAATTTTCTTCATTTATTTCCCCCACCCAACAAAGCTTGAACACTCTTTCCAAAACTGATCACTGCAAGGAAGTCAATTCAACATTAATAGTTTATTGCCACAAGATAACTCAGACAATGCAATCTTGAGCAAAACACAGTGCTGGATTTAAATTAAAAACTTAAACCTAAACCTAACTCAGCAGGTCAGGCAGCATCTATAGAGGGAATGGATAAGTGATGTTTCAAGTCGGGATCCTTCGTTAGACACATTGAGGTGGGGGGTGACGATAGGGGCATGATAGTGGAAGAAATGGGAGGGCACCAGAGTGGGGAGAACTGGGCAGGGAGAGGCGATGGGGGTAACATTATTTAAAATTGGAGAATTCATTGTTCACACCGTTGTTGTGTAAGCCATCCACGCAGAATAGTTTGCAGCCTGGTAAAGAAACAGGCTTGGCGGAACACTGACGTTTGCTTTGTTAATTATTGGTTCATTACAACAAGCCTATCCTGATATTTGAACCTCATTGTTTCCTGGGCATACATATCTCTGAAGAAATGACATGGGCCCAGCATATTGATACTCGTCAATGCCTCTTCTTCCTTAGAAGATTGAGGGGATTTTGTATGTTGAAGAATATTCTCTTGAACATCTACAGATGTCAGGAGAGAGCATATTGACTGGTTGCATCATGGCCTGGTTCAGTAACTCGAATGCCCAATGGAGGAGATTATAAAAAGTGGTGGACACTGCCCAGTCCATCACGGGTACTGACCCCCTTCCCCACCATCAAACGGATCCATTGGTGGCGCTGTCTCAAAAAAGCAGCTGGCATCATCAAGGACCCACACCACCCTGGCCACACTCTCATTTCACTCCTACCACTGGTAAAAATGTGACCTCCAGGTTCAAGAACAGCTTAGAGTCATAGAGTGATAGAATGATACTGTGTGGAAACAGGCCCTTCGGCCCAACTTGCCCACACCGGCCATCAATGCCCCAGCTACACTAGTTCCACCTGCCTGTGTTTGGTCCATTTCCTTCCAAACCTGTCCTATCCATGTACCTGTCTAACTGTTTCTTAAATGATGGGATAGTCCCAATCTCAACTACCTCCTCTGGCAGCTTATTCCATATACCCTTTTGAACCAGCAGAAAGTAAGCTAATTCCCAAAAATTATTGGAATTAAGGTCATAAGGAATGTGAGTAGAATTAGGCCATTTGGCCCATCTAGTCTATTCCGCCATTCAATGATGGTTGATCTATCTCTCCCCTCTAACCCCATTCTCTTGCCTTCTACAAGAGGAGTTGAGTATAGGTTCATAACAAGAGGAGTTGAGTATAGGAGCAAAGAGGTCCTTCTGCAGTTGTACACGGCTCTAGTAAGACCACACCTGGAGTATTGTGTTTGGTTTTGGTCTCTAAATTTGAGAAAGGACATTCTTGCTATTGAGGGAGTGCAGCGTAGGTTCACAAGGTTAATTCCCGGACTGTCATATGCTGAGAGAATATAGCGGCTGGGCTTGTATACTCTGGAATTTAGAAGCATGAGAGGGGATCTTATTGAAACATATAAGATTATTGAGGGTTGGGACACGCTAGAGGCAGGAAACATGTTCCCGATGTTGGGGGAGTCCAGTACCAGCAGCCACAGTTTAAGAATAAGGGGTAAGCCATTTAGAACGGAGATGAGGAAACACTTTTTCACACAGAGAGTTGTGTGTCTGAAGACTGATAAATCCCCAGGGTCTGATGGTCTGCATCCCAGGGTACTTAAGGAAGTGGCTCTAGAAATTGTGGACGCATTGGTGATAATATTCCAACATTCTATAGATTCACGATCAGTTCCTGTGGATTGATGGGTCCTGAGGGTAGCTAATGTTATCCCACTTTTTAAGAAAGGTGAGAGAGGGAAAACAGGGAATTATAGACTACTTAGGCAGTGGTGGTGGGGAAGATGCTGGTGTCAATTATAAAAGCTGAAATAGTGGCACATTTGGATAGCAATAACAGGATCGGTCCAAGTCAGCATGGATTTACGAAGGGGAAATCATGCTTGACTAATCTTCTGGAATTATTTGGTGATGTAACTAGGAAAATGGACTAGGGAGAGTCAGTGGATGTAGTGTACCTGGACCCTTTCAGAGTGACTAGTGGGGTACCGCAAGGCTCGGTGCTGCGACCGCAGCTATTTACAATATACATCAATGATTTAGATGAAGAGATTCAAAGTAACATTAGCAAATTTGCAGATGACACAAAGCTTTTTCACACAGAGAGTTGTGAGTCTGTGGAATTCTCTGCCTCAGAGGGCGGTGGAGGCCGGTTCTCTGGATACTTTCAATAGAGACAGCTAGTTAGGGCTCTTAAAGATAGTGGATTGAGGGGATATGGGGAGAAGGCAGGAACGGGGTACTGATTGGGGATGATCAGCCATGATCACATTGAATGGCGATGCTGGCTTGAAGGGCCAAATGGCCTCCTCCTGCACCTATTGTCTATTGTCTTTCCGATTGATGGCGGGACTGTCATATGCTAGGAGAATGGAGCGGCTGGGCTTGTATACTCTGGTTAGAAGGATGAGAGGGGATCTTATTGAAACATATCAGATTACTTAGGTTTGGACACGCTAGAGGCAGGAACCATGTTTCCGATGTTGGGGGAGTCCAGAACCAGGGGCCACAGTTTAAGAATAAGGGGTAAGCCATTTAGAACGGAGATAAGGAACATTTTTTCACGCAGAGAGTTGTGAGTCTGTGGAATTCTCTGCCTCAGAGGGCGGTGGATGCCGGTTCTCTGGATACTTTCAAGAGAGAGCACTAGATAGGGCAATTGAAGATAGCAGAGTCAGGGGATATGGGGAGAAGGAGTGCTGATTATGGATGATCAGCCATGATCACATTGAATGGTGGTGCTGGCTTGTATGGCCGAATGGCCTAATCCTGCATCTATTGTCTATTCTCCTCATAACCCCTGACACCTGTACTAGTCACAAATCTATTTATCTCTGCCTTAAATATATCCACTGACAGCCTCCACAGCCTTCTGTGGCAAAGGATTCCACAGATTCACCAACTTATGACTAAAGACATTTCTCCTCAACTCCTTACTAAAAAAACATTCTTTAATTCCTAGGCTATGAGCTCTAGTCCTAGACTCTCTCACTAGTGGAACCATCCTCTCCACTCTATCCAAGCCGTTTGCTATTTTGTATGTTTCAATTAGGTCTCTCCTCAATCTTCTAAACTCCAGCGAGTACAGGCCCAGTGCTGACAAATACTCATCATAAGTTAACCTACTCATTCCTGGGATCATTCTTGTAAACCTCTTGTGGACTGTCTTCAGAGGCAGCACATCCTTCCTCTGATCTGGTGCCCAAAATTGCTCACAATATTCCAAATGCAGCCTTACCAGCGCCTTATCGAGCCTCAGCATTACATCCCTGTTTTTGTATACAAGCCCTCTTGAAATAAATGCATTGAGTTTGCTATCTTTACTACCGACTAAAAGTACCGACTTTTTTAAATGGGAAGGGAATTTCATGTAAAACCTTGATCTGAAAGAGATGTCATAAAAACATTTACATTAAGCGGATATATTTACAGTAATAATTTACTTGAAACAAAACTGTCTGTAACTTAAAATTTCCAGATTTGTATTTGAAGCTTAGCCAAGGAAGGGTATGGATTCAGATTGTTCTAACATCAAACCTTTGAAGAAAAACTGAAATTATGTATTGTTGACAAAATATCCTCACATAGAGAAATAGTATTGATTACCCATTAACACATTAATAGTGTACTTTTCTTAAATGTGTATGTACTCCATTAAGGCCCAAAAAAACCACAAAGCTAAAGAATAGAAAATGGAAAGATTCTACTTACCATAAATCAGAGGTTGAATTATTAAAGTTACTTATTGTCTTCTTGTCAGAAGAAGTTCCACTGGGTTCCACTGGGACTGACACACCACATCTGTCTACTATTGTGTTAAAAGCTTGCTACAAAGATTGCTTAGAAATTCAAGATCATTGATTCTTGATCTACGATTCATTTCCCCTTTCCATTAGCTTCCAAAATCAATAGCTTTTATGGTTTTGTGCTTATCACCTCTTAGCCTTTGTTGCTGTTTCCATCCTTCCCTCCCCCCTATGCCTGCTATTTGCCAACTCCCTCCTACCCCACTTGTATCCACCTACTGCTTGCTAGCTCTTGCCGAAACCTTGCCCAAAGATGATTCAGCGGTAGAGTTGTTGCCTTCCAGTGCTAGAAACCTGGTTCGATTCTGAATATCTGTGCTTGTCATTACGGAGTTTGTACATTTTCCCCGTGACCTGCATGGTTTTCTCCGGGGTCTCTGATTTCCTCCCACACTCCAGAGACGTACAGGTTTGTAGGTTAATTGGCTTGGTATAATTGTAAATTGTCCCTAGTGTGTGTAGGATAGTGCAAGTAGAAACATAGAAACATAGAAAATAGGTGCAGGAGTAGGCCATTCGGCCCTCTGAGCCTGCACCGCCATTCAATATGATCATGGCTGATCATCCAACTCAGTATCCTGTACCTGCCATCTCTCCATACTCCCTGATCCCTTTAGCCACAAGGGCCACATCTCACTCCCTCTTAAATATAGCCAATGAACTGACCTCAACTACCTTCTGTGGCAGAGAATTCCACAGATTCACCACTCTCTGTGTGAAAAAAGATTTTCTCATCTCGGTCCTAAAAGATTTCCCCCTTATCCTTAAATGTGTGAGGGGATCGCTGGGCGGTGTGGACTCTGAGGGCCGAAGGGCCTGTTTCCATGCTGTATCTCTAAACTAAACTAAACTCTTCCCACCATCACTTTATACTGACTACTTGGCCTCTGCTCCAGCTGAAAGGTCTCGACTCAAAATACTCACTGTCCATTTATTTTCCACAATGCTCTGCTGACTGAGTTCCTCCAGCAGTTCCCTTTCTGTTTGCTGCAGAATCTAGCATCTGCAGTACCTTGTGGGAACAAAACCCTTCCCTTTTCTGCTTTCCACAGCAACCACTTTCTCTATGACTTCCTGGTTCTCTCATGCTTCCCCACTCATCCTAGCCCCTCAAGTTATGTAATTTTTAGCATTCTTCTTCATTCTCCAGGCTACGCACTTTCAAAATCCACTTATCTTGTCCAGTCAGTGTTTAATTCATCCTATTTATGTTTCTGTTTAGTTCAATCTAGTAGGTGCTCTGGTATTTTGGGCGTTCTGCACCATCCTTTCAAAATAATAAAGCAAAGTGGAACTCATTATCAAACTTGAAAGAAAAATTGCAAAAAACAATTTTTTGTCTTACTGCTGAATTCTCCAGTAAAACTTTCTTTCGGTTTCACATTTTGCACAGACTTCAACAGTGATAACTTCATTTGCCAATCTGATTTGGAGGTAATGCTCAACAAGCTTACAAACAAGGAGCTGTCAGATGAAGATATTCAGTTGGTGTGCAGCAAAATCATGGAGGAAGGAGACCTGGATGGTGATGGGAAACTTTCCTTAGCTGACTTTGAATATATGATCACCCGTGCCCCAGACTTTGTGAGGTAATTTTAAAGTCGATCAATGCAAGCTTTTGTTATTTCTTTTTCGGTTTGCACCGTTAGGTGAATTGTACAGAATGTGGTTACATTGTTCATTCATTCATTCATTCATTCATCATCGTTGATAACATTAGTGACGCAGTAGTGCTGGTTTCCAACGGAAATGGTGACGGACGCACCACACATCTCTGTCCTCCAGTTCCTGCGGACTTCTGCCGCTGGAACTATAGGATTTTGGTGTGTGTGCTTTATCATCATTCCTTACAATGCTATGTACGATGGTGATCGCATCTTCTACTGAAGTGTGGATGGCCATTGGCTCGCTAAAAGCTCATCCGCCCTTTGACCGGCCTTGTTTTTGGTCCTGCTGGGTGGGGGTCCACAGCCCCCTCCTTACCTGGCAAACCAGGTGGGGGAGACGGTTTAGTCGCCGACTATCCGACCATGGAGTAGGTAGCACGGGATTACATGGTACCCGTGGCGGGGTGAACTTCCCCCGACCTGACCTGTACACAATGCTAATAGCCAGCCAGTGTCCAACCTTTTCTGTCTAACTCTTTCTGGAGAGAACCAGTGTCCCCACCGTGCGCACATTCGATGCGTCAGTCAAATTGGGAAGTACATTTGCAGATTTGAAACCTGATTGACATTGAGATTGTTAACCCCATGCAGTGATTCCATTTGCGAAGATAACAAATTCAGATGAAAAGGTTTCAGAGACAGGGAGGAGAATTAAGATCATAATCAAACAAAAATTATAAAAGAAAATGTGGTACTTAGAGTGGGCGTTGGTCCATGGGTACAAGGGGATTGGGCCACCAAGTTAACTTGTCACATTGTTCTGGAATTGCTCACTCCAATGACAGATGGAGAAATTCACAAAATCATTGTAAAATACGAGTCTGGAAGTGGTAATGCTTTTAAGAGGGAGCTGTGCTGCCAACAGATGAATTAGGCGGGGTGAAGAGAGATAATTCATGAAGGGAGAGGTAAGCTGTTTTGTGATGGGAAAAGATGTAGGATACTCTTTCAGTCAAATGGTTTGAAACATGCCGGTTTAGACTGAAGTGGTGACCAGGTAGAAGCATGAATCAATGATAAGAGCGTGGAGTTTGTGGCAATAGCAATTAGCAATACTTTCTTTCTTTTTTCTTTTTTTTAAATTTAATTTATTTATTAGAAGTACATTACATTTTAATGGTACCTTTTTACAGGTTCCCAGAATTATTAAAACATTCTTTGTACAACTTCCTTTTTTTTGTTAGAAAGAAATGAGAAAGAAAGAAGTAATGAAGAGTAAAGAATAGTCTAGTGAGTGTAGTGTAAAGAAGGAGATTTAATCACAGATAAGTGAGAAAGGGAAGCAGAAAGGAGATTCTCACACGCCACAAGTCGATATATATATATTTTTTGTTCTTAATCATTTTTCACTCAAACCTAGAATTTTTAATTTTACGATGTTATTACACCCCATGAATAATATCAATAAATGGAGACCAACTCATTAAGAATTGGTCTTTTTTTTCTATTAGGAGGAGTCTCATTTCTTCCAAATGAGCCATTTCCAACATATTACCAATCCACATTTTGAGTGTTGGTATAGTAGCCTTTTTCCAGAATTTGAGTATGAGTTTTTTCGCTATTATTAAACCATAATTAATAAATGAGATTTGGGATATATTTAATTTGTTTGATAAACTAGTGAAAATATCAAATATATCACACCAAAATCTTTGAAGTTTTGTGCAAGAAATGAAAGAATGTGTGAAGTTGGCATTTTGAGAAAGGCATTTATCACAGATGGGAGAAATATTTGAATAATATTTATTCAACCTAACTTTTGAATAATATAATCTGTGTAATATTTTAAATTGAATTAAATTATGTCTAGTGTTAATCGAACATATATGTATATATATCAAATACCTCTCCCATGTTTCTTTAGAAATTTTTATCATTAACTCTTTTTCCCAGTCTTCTCTAATTGCATCTGTTGATGGCAATTCTCTATTAAGAATACTGTTATATAGATATGATATTAATTTTTGTGAGTCTGCCTTAATATTCATTACTTCTTCTAGTGGATCTATCGTTATATTCTTAAATCTTGGTATATTTTTTTTTATAAAGTCACATCTGTAAATATTTAAAGTATTGGTTATTATTCAGATTACATTTTGATTTTAATTGTTGAAATGATAATAAATTTAAATTTCATACATGTCACCCAACTTTTTAATTCCAAATCTTTCCCATTGTCTATATGTTTTATCCATAAAAGATGGTTTAAATACCGGATTATTCACTATTGGTGTTAACGATGATAAGTTTCTTAATTTTAAAGTTAATTTTATTTGTTTCCAAATTCGAATTATATTGTGTATGATTGGAATCTTCTTATATAATATATTATTCAATTTTATCGGGGAGAAGAGGATCGCTCCTAAATCGTAAGGAAAACAATCCTCTTTCTCCATTCTTATCCATTCCATCTATTGAGAAGAACAATCCAACCAATAAATAATATTCTTAATATGCACTGCCCAATAATAATATAAAAAATTAGGCAGTGCAAGTCCCCCTACATCTTTAGGTTTACACAAATGATTTATTTTAATTCTATGTGCTTTGTAGTTCCATATAAAATTAGTAATATTAGAGTCTAGTTTAAAAAATATATATTTTGGTATATATATTGGTATGGATTGAAATAAATATATTATTTGTGGTAGCACTATCATTTTTATAGCATTTATTCTGCCAATTAATGATAGTATCATTTTCCAAAATTTAATCAGAGCATTCAATTTATTTAACAAAGGACTAAAATTAGCGTTAAATAATGATTTATATCTTCTGGTAAATTGAATACCTAAATACTTAAATTTTTCCGTTGCAATTTTAAATGGAAATTTTAATAGATGATTCGCTTTCTGGGGCTGTAATGAAATAATTTCACTTTTATTCCAATTTATTCTATATCCAGAAAAGGAGCCAAATTCCTCTATTACATTTAATAAGTTTGGGAATTAGCAATACTTTCATTACTCTTAATATGCAATAGGAGTTGCCCTCCTCAAGATCAGACATCAGTGTGTGAAGGTCTTTTGAGAAGTTGAGCAAATCAATCTCTAAGCATCATCTCATGAGGGTACATGTGAAACTTAATGCTAAGCATGAGTGCCATATCATTGGATCTGTAAGGGTTGGAATGTAGTAAGAGTGAGGAGAAAAATCCCATCAAAGAGAACAAGCAGGCCTGGGCTGGCATCTTGTGTCACAGATAGCATATTGTGACACAAGATGCCAGTTTATCAGCATGGACTCATATATCAGGCTTGTATTAAGATCCACATTTCTGGAGTGAGACTTGACCTTTGAACTTTGATTTAAAGCGAGCTGATGTATCAGTTGCCGTTTCATGTACTAAATTGATATCCTTATAAAAAATATTAATCTTACAATATTTAAATAGCTGTTCATGTTACTGTTTAATTTGTTTGCAACTGTAATGATACTTGTACGAACAACTTACTTTGATTCCTAACAATCAGCTTTTATTCCTAATTCAATACCATATCAAAGATCACAAGGCAAATTGAAGGTTAGAGGTGGCTGGACAGATAGTTTGAGTAAAGTGGATGAAGAACATTGGGTTTGAAATAGAGTTGGCATCCGTCCATCTGCAAGAGAGGATGATGCGGCTTTGACCTGATTCTGCTTGGAGAGGGGATTGTTTCATCTGTGGGTGCAGTTTATGCTGTGGCTGATTAGGCCTATCCTTAATAGGCAGCCCCTCCCACAGCTTTGACAGGTGAAGTTGTCTCTGGCCATTGCATTGGGGAGTGTGATGCTATTGCCATTGACCATTTTGTGGCAGTGGTGCCTTGTCTCCAGGGTCTTGAACTTCATGTTGTCATAGTTCATACCCACCTGGAAGTCCTTTGTCCACTTATCCACCACCACAGCCACTCCCAGTTGTCAGTGCTAATGTTCAAATTTGTCACATCCCTTCTAATGGTACCCTTGTAGTGAAGTATTTGTCTTCTTCTTGGCCTCCGTGCACCTTTTCCATCTTGTGCACATGTCCAAGCCAGCTGAGGTGCTCCTGCTTGAGGATCGCAGTGATGCTAGGCATGTTAGTCAGCGAGAGAACAGAGAGGGCGGTGATTCTGTTCTGCTAAGAAACTCTCAGGATGCAACAAAGACAGCGGAAATGAAAATTATTAAATTTCCATCCTTGATGTAGGTAAACCGTCCGAGCTTCACTGCTGTACAGTAATGTGCTCGTGATACAAGCTTTGTAAACGGTCATCTTGGACTTGATTATGAATTTCCGGTTCCTCCATGCCCGCTTGGTTAGCCTCCCGATGGTAGTTACTGCCTTTCCTATACATGAATTGATTTCCTCATCCACAGAGAGGTTATCAATACCATAGAGTTTCCAGTGGAGTGGTGATCAGGGAGATTTTATGGGGAGTGGAGTGGCCTGACCCATGACAACCGTCTCCTTAACACTGATTGTCAGTTGGTATTCATTGTAAACATGAGACATTTTAAAATGTTTTTTAAAAGGTTTAATTGCAGAATTCCTATCTTCTATTTTAAAGGAAAGATATTAGTCAAATTTTAAAGCATTGTTTCATTTTAGTGAATACGGGCATGATATTGGGGAAATTAAATGACTGTAGAGAGATACTGTCTTATACAATTTTGTTCAGCTGTTTGCTTATGTTATACTTTCTAACTGGTTAAATATTAAAAACCATATTAATTTTATTTTTCAACAGCACTTTCCATATTAGGATCTGAAGCACGAACACTCCACAAGCGAGAGGCAATGGTCAGCATACATTAGCGCCTTTATATTCAATGTTATTCCGCTGCAGAAAATTCCATAAACACAATCCAAGGCAAAAACTTGATTATATATGTCTGATATTTTCTATTAAATGCCAGTCTTTGTAATTAATCACTCAAATTAGTTTTCCAAGGTGTCATTCCGCTTCACGTTGCTGTTTCATTTGAATTAAAGAAAATAGCCCTAACAGAATGCAGTCTTATTTATAATAGTTCCTTAGGCTAGAGGAAAGACGCTTTAAAGTGTCTTTCAGGTTCAGGCAGCGTTGGAGATTTCTTCCTCATCTTGTTGTATTACTCAATTTGACTACTATTTAGAAGCACCTGTAACCAGTTATTGTGCTGAGAAACCACCCTGAAATTATGAACAATGTGATACGTGGCAAGCCTTCAAATATGATTCAACATGTACTGCCCATGATATGTTAGCATTCATAGCGAAAGGATTTGAGTATAGGAGCAGGGAGGTTCTACTGCAGTTGGACAGGGTTTTGGTGAGGCCACACCTGGAGTATTGCGTACAGTTTTGGTCTCCAAATCTGAGGAAAGACATTCTTGCCATAGAGGGGGTACAGAGAAGATTCACCAGACTGATTCCTGGGATGTCAGGACTTTCATATGAGGAAAGACTGGATAGACTCGGCTTGTACTCGCTGGAATTTAGAAGATTGAGGGGGAATCTTATAGAAACTTACAAAATTCTTGAGGGGTTGGACAAGCTAGATGCTGGAAGATTGTTCCGATGTTGGGGGAGTCCAGAACAAGGGGTCACAGTCTAAGGATAAGGGGGAATTCCTTTAGGACCAAGATGAGGAAAACATTCTTTACACAGAGAGTGGTGAGTCTCTGGAATTCTCTACCACAGAAGGTAGCTGAGGCCAGTTCATTGGCTATATTTAAGAGGGCGTTAGATGTGGCACTTGTGGCTAAAGGGATCAGTGGGTATGGAGAGAGGGCAGGTACGGGATACTGAGTTGGATGATCAGCCATGATCACATTGAATGGCGGTGCAGGCTCGAAGGGCCGAATGGCCTACTCCTGCACCTATTTTTCTATGTTTCTATGTCCAAATTGAATGAGAATTTTCACATGCACAATTTGAAAATATAAATGCCCATTGGGGAGATTTTGTTTGAAAGAAGATCATCCTCTTTTATTAAACTTGTCTGGTACATCTTTCACTAAATGTTAATTTCTCCATCCTGTGCACTACTCATCAAGAGGAAGGAAAGGCAAAATTCTCCCCATCTCCAATAATGTTGTTTCAAAACTAACTGAGAATATGTAACACATTTTAGTCAAATGAAATGAGAGCATCTTATTTTCTATTTGTAAATTTTGTTGATGTGTCAATGGGTTCTAGCCACACCAATGCATTTTGTTCACTATTATGAAAGTTATATAGAAAAATGCATTTAGCCTTTAATGTGTTAATATAATCTGAAACAGTTGGGGGAGGTTGTTTAGCTTCCCCAACTTGCCTATCTGCAGTGAACAAAATGTTATGGATAGATGACTACAACTTTGTTGTTGCGTGGTGTCAGACTAGCCTGAAGGCAGAAGCTGAAATAGATCGATCGTTGGCATTTAATCTGACAACATCAATGCATCAATCAATGATTGATTTGGGCACTTTGCAAGCTTCTGCACCCAATCACCTCTTTCAAGAACTGTTGCTTAAGATCATCTTTCTGTTCCTTTAAAATAAATCAAAAATGCTGACCCTCATTTGCTCAAGTGAAGATAAAAGTCTCTTTGTGGAAGATAGGACCACAGCTTTATTTTTTCTCTGTAGTACCTGTCCAAACACATTTTAAATGTTGTAATTATACATGCATCCACCACGCCCCCTGTCCAGCACATTCCAGATATACACCATGCTCTGTGTGGGAAAATTACCCCTGAATTCTCCTTTACCCCTGAATTCTTCTCTCTCACATTAAACTGGTGCCCTTTAATCCTAGCCCAGGGGAAAAGGTTCCGACTATCTATCTTATTTACTCCTTTCATATTTTATAAACTGCTATAAGATCTCTGCTCATAGAGGTGGAAGAGAGCGAGGACGGGGAATTGCATTTTTGACGAAGGAGAACTTCACAGCAGTAGTTGAAGATTACATTACTGATGAATCATCCAGAGTGGGTGGGTGGGAGCTGAGAAATAAGAAGGGATTGCACACCTTGCTGGGATTGTCCCATAGAACCCCAAATAGTCAACAGGAGTAGAGGACCAAATATGAAGGGAGCTCGTGAAGAGCTGCAAGGTGTGAAGGCCTTTAATGGGGTGAAATTTGTTAACAGTGTTCAGGAACATTTCCTCAAGCTTTAAGAGCGGCACGGTGGTGCAATGGTAGAGTTGCTGCTTCACAGCGACGGAGACCTGGGTTTGATCCTGACTATGGGTGCTCTCTGTACGGAGTTTGTACATTCTCCCCGCGGATCTCGAGTTTCCTCCCACACTCCAAAGACGTATAGGTTTGCATGATAATTGGCTTGGTATAATTGTAAACTGTCCCTAGTGTGTAGGATGGTGTAAGTGTGCAGGGATAACTGGACGGCATGGACCGAAGTCCTGTTTCCACTGTGTCTTTAAACTAAAATAAACACTTTATTTTAGTTAAGAGAAGTGTTTTACTAGGGCGAGGGCAAATCATGATCTACTCTTGGGAAATAGGGCAGGGCAAATGACTAATGTGTGAGGGGAGCATTTTGGAACCAGAGCCTCAGTTCCATTAATTTAAAAATAGTTGTGGGACAAGGACAGAATTGGTTCACAAATTAAAAGTTCTAAATTGGAGCAATGATGGTATCTGACAGGAACTTGCAAAAGTGGTTTAGTTTAGAGATACTGCACGGAAACAGGCCCTTCAGCCCTCCGAGTCCATGCCGACCAGCGATCCTCGCACATTAACTATCCCAAACTATCCTCGCACATTTTTTCTATCCCAAACTAGAAAAAAAATACCAAGCCAATTAACCTACAAACCTGTACGTCTTTGGAGTGTGGGAGGAAACTGAAGATCTCGGAGAAAACCCATGCAGGTCACGGGGAGAACGTACAAACTCCAGACAGACAGTACCAATAGACAGGCTCGAACTGGGGTCTCTGGTGCTGTAAGCGCTGTAAGGCAGCAACTCTACCGCTGCACCACGGCGAGGTGGGCGAGTTGATTTGAGCAAGTAGTTTTCAGGCAGATGGGCCATCTGGCAAGTGGGAGCTTTTAAAAGTAACATAGTATGAGTTCAAGGTCCCATCACAGATCCCTGCGGAACAGACCTCTACCAAGAATATCGATCTTCCACCACAATTCCGCTCTATCAGCTAGCCAATTCTGAATCAATATGACCAAGTCACAGTGGTTCCTGTGCATCTTAAGGGCCTGTCCCACTTACACAATCGTGGCTCGCAAATTACGCGACCTCGTGGTCGCATTGAGCCGAGACGGTCGAGCAAAGGTCGGGCGCGATTACATGCGTACGCACAGCCGTCTGGCGCGCGTGACATCATTTGAAGATGGACACAAAGCTGGAGTAACTCAGCGGGGCTGGCAGCATCTCTGAAGAGAAGGAATGGGTGACCTTTTGTGTCGAGACTTTTCTTCAGTCTGAAAAGAAGGGTGTTGACCCGATACGTCACCCATTGCTTCTCTCCAGAGATGCTGCCGGTCCCGCTGAGTTACTCCTGCATTTTGTGTCTATCTTCAATTTTCTTGGCCCCACTCTGGGAGTAGAAGTGGGGGCGGATCCAGACCGCAACTGCCGTGAGCCCCAGGCCGAGTTCGGCGATCATTTGCTGGCTTCTGCTGCTGTTGAAGGCGAGATGTTGCGTCGCGCCAGGTTCTTGGGCCTGTCCCAATTTGGCCGTCAGTTTCGCGACGGGCCGTTGGCGCACGAAGATTTCGTTCACTGCAAGAATTCCGGAGCCCCGCGCGATGTTGGGACCGGCCCCGCACAACGCCATACCGGCCCTGCGCGGCCATACGGTGCCCGTACGCCTCAAGCGACCACAAGATCGCGCAATTTGCGAGCCAAGGACCCGCAAGTGGGACAGGCACTTTAATCTTTAGGATCAGCTTACCATGGGGCCTTTACGTAATGCTTTATTAAAATCAATGTGGCAACATCCACAGGGAGTTGAACAAATTCCTCTAGCATTACTGGCAGATTGATTGGGCTTTGTTATCAGTACTGACAGTGCAAACTGGAATTACGAGGTTACTGAATACTGAAGCTATTGTTCTAGCCCAAGTACTATGGTCAGGGTGTCTGAATAAACATCATTAGAAACCCCAGAGCAGTCACAAAATGGTTAAAACATTTGCTTATACCTTATTAGACAATCGGTTGGGTATGCGTGTAACATGTATAATCAATTGTTAGTGCTATTGGTCTGTTGCCAAAGAGGATTGGACTAGATTAAGGTATAATGATTTACCTTTACCTTTGTTCCATGGTGATGTCTGGGATGCCCAGCTGGCTTCTCCACACCAGTGTGACAATAAAACTTTGATCCTTCTATTGGACCGGGTTCTATTGTGATTAGTCTGAAGGGCCTTGAGCCAAAACACTACCTATCCATGTTCTTCAGAGATGTTGCCTAATCTGCTGAATTACTCCAGCACTGGTGTCCTTTTGTGCATGAACCAGCATTTACAGTTCTTTGTTTCTACTCTATGTTATCACAATCCTTACACACTAGGGGCAATTTTACAGAGGCCAACTAACCTACAAACCTACACGTCTTCGGGATGTGGGAGGAAACGGGAGCATGTGATTCTATGTGATTCCGTTAATTTTGGGAAGATCAGCGGGGAGGATGGCTGGACTATGGTACCTTAATTAACTTTGGTGCTGCTGTGGGGTTATGTTGTGTCCTGGACTTCTGTGTTAGTGCTTTTTTTTATGTTTATTTATTATTATTTATTTTTATGTTACTTGACTGTAAGGAAAATCCATTTTGTTGTCTCTAAAATGAGATAATGACAATAAATTGAATACAATACAATACAATAATTGCCGATTTCCCCAAACAGGGAGCAACACGGTGCAGGCAGCAGGCTGCACTTACACAACTGTGACAGCCAGCGAGACCCGACACCCCAGACTCCTGGGCTTGCACAACAGTGTTCGAGGGGGCAACAGAATATTTGTCAGCATCCTCAACAATCATGAACATTTTGAAACTCTTGAGATGAAACAAAATACCATTAACAACATACAAAATATTTATAAAAAGAGCCAAGTATCATTTCACATACTAAATATCAATTAAAATAATTGGAACTTAATAAAGACAATACTACCCACTTTTCTCTCCCACCCACTTGGAAAGTGACTACTGTGTGTGAGCCATAAGAGTTCTACAGGGCAGAAACGGCCCTTCAGCCCACCATCTACACGCTGACCTTCACAATATTCCAACTGCAGCCTGATCAGTGCTTTATAAAGTTGCAACATAATATTGCTTATTTGCTTGCTTACTGCCTATTATGCCTCCTGGCATGTAGGGCAGCAACGAAGGTCCTCCACTCCTGTCTGTTTGGGCTAGCTTCTGGACACTACCCCAGGTCAGGTAGCCCTGGATGTCCATCATGCCCAGTAGTATTGAATCCTTCAGTTGCCGTTACCGTAACATATTTGTTGGTTGGCAGCGCGACTCACGTTGCAGTGGCCCCTACATGTCTGTTTTTTAAAAACTGTGTATATGTAGGGGGAGGGGGAAACTTTTAAAATCTCTTCTCTGCACGGGAGACCCGACCTTTTCCCTGTCACAGGCACGGAACTCGCTATCAAAACATGGAGGGGACTGGGGGACTGGGCTACACAGTTTTTTGGCGGCCGCGTGAGCATGCGCACACACACACACGCGCGCGCGAGGCTAAATGCAGCTCAACACTGCCTGTCTCGCTGGGTTAACCTACAAGCCTTGACTGGACTGGCCGGATACCAGCGCTGCTTCTCCGAGCTGCCCATATTTCCCGCAAGCCCAGGAGGTTAACCTGGAGGGACAGGCAGAGTGTGCCGGGTTTAGCGCTGCTTCTCTGCACTGGCTGTGGGCCTGGGGGCGCCGTGCCCATCTGACTCCCGACCTCTCTGGCCACCCGTTTGGGGGGGGGGGGGCACACGGGTGGGGACAGGACAGCGCTGGAGAGCCGGCTGGGACCGATTCTGGCGGCGGATGAGGCGCAGGTCTGTGCCACGTCTCCCTCCTCCAATCACCGCACTCTATCCTCAGTCCCCCCACCCCCCCCCCCCAACTCCTCCCTCCCCCAATCATTGCGCTGAATCATCATGTCCCGCCCCCATTGCCTGCTGACCGACGTCTCTCTCGTCCAATCGGCGCCGTCGATCTGCAGTCCCACCTCCACTGTCTTGCGTAAAGCGGAGATTTTAAAATCCGGATAACAAAAACTTTGGTGGGGGGGGGGGGATAGAAACATAGAAAATAGGTACAGGAGTAGGCCATTCGGCCCTTCGAGCCTGCACCACCATACAAATGATCATGGCTGATCATCCAACTCAGTATCCTGTATCTGCCTTCTCTCCATGCCCCGATCCCTTTAGCCACATCTAACTCCCTCTTAAATATAGCCAATGAGCTGGCCTCAACTACCTTCTGTGGCAGAGAATTCCACAGATTCACCACTCTGTGTGAAAAATGATTTTCTCATCTCGGTCCTAAAAGACTTCCCCCTAATCATTAAACTGTGACCACTTGTTCTGGACTTCCCCAACCTCGGGAACAATCTTCCTGCATCTAGCCTGTCCAACCCCTTAAGAATTTTGTAAGTTTCTATAAGACCCCCCCTCAATCTTTTAAATTCCAGCGAGTACAAGCCGAGTCTATCCAGTCTTTCTTCATATGGAAGTCCTGCCATCCCAGGAATCAGTCTGGTGAACCTTCTCTCTACTCCCCCTATGGCAAGAATGTCTTTCCTCAGATTAGGAGACCAAAACTGTACGCAATGTCCCGCACCTCCCAAAACATTGGGGGGGGGGGGACGTGTCCTCTCTGGTCCCCCCAGGTATTCTGCCCCTGCCCTGTCAGATCTCCGTTGTCGTTGGGGCCTAGCACCGTGGAGCGGCCTCCAACCGGAACGACCTGGGGGCTCCAGTCTGCTGAACTGTGGACTTACCATCGTGGGGCTGGCCTGTCTCGGAGCGTGGGGAGCGGTGGTGGGGAGCTGCTGCGGCCCGACTCTGGAGCTCGGAGGCTCCTGGCTCCAGCTGCAGGCCGGTGGACTGTGACATCGGGAACTCGCCGGTCCGGGTGGGAGACCGCTTTTCTGAGCTCCCGCAACGCAACTTCTCCAGCCCGGGTTTGAACGGCCCAGAGCGGGGCCTTACATCGCCGGGCGTGGCTTTAATGGCCGTGGAACTTTCCATCACCCGCCGGGGGCTCCACCTTTGTGACATTTAGACCTGGAGCGGGGCCGTCCATCGCACGGCATGACCTTAAATGGCCGTGGGACTTACCATCGCCCGCCTGGGGCTTCAACATCGGGAAAAAAATGGTGCACAGGGGAGAGAAAATACTTTGCCTTCCATCACAGTGACGAGGAGATTCACTGTGATGGATGTTTGTGTGAATTGAATTATTTGTGTGTCTTATAGGAATTGTTTTGTTTGTATGGCTGTAGAAACGGAGTTTTGTTTGAGCCTCACTGAGGTTCAAATGACATTGAATAAATATTGATACTGATTATTTGTTTTACGAGACAGGGTTGTTAGCCCTGTGCTCAACCTCCAACCTGGAGGACCAGTGGATCGCTCTTCGTCTTGCCTCTACCCTTCGACCTGTCCAGCATGGGAGACTCTAACAGGTCAGGAATCTTCCACTGGCATCGCTCTAGGGGTCACGGAGACACACAAGCTCCCCGGCCACGCAAGGTTGCCAACGGGGAGCAACATAATATCCCAACCTTTATATTCTGTACATCGACCTACGGAGGCAAGAATGCCATATGCCTTACTCACCATCTTATCTATCCATGTTTCCACTTTCAAGAGACTATGAACTTTGTTCATCAACAATCAATAGTGTGCTAACATTTACTGTGTATGTCCTTCCCATATTTGACTTGTCACACTTGGCGGGATTAATCTGCCAACGCTCTGCCCAACTTTCCATCTGATCTGTATCCTACAACCTTCCTGGCTCTCCACACTTCAAACTTTCATGCCATCTGTAAGCCGATGCCAGATTTAATTCTGTGTAAATAGTCAGAGCTGGAAAGCCCAAGGTAATTTGGGCAGTATTATAGCACACCTAATAGAATCAGTGCCACACAGTGCCAGACACTCGGGCTTAATCCTGACCTTGGATGTTGTCTATGTGGAGTTTCAACACTCTTTGTGACTAGCAGATCTCCTCTGAGAACTCCAGTTTCCTCCCATGGCCCAAATGCATGACAATTGATAGCATTAGGCACTGTAGCATAAATTAGGCACTGTACATTGGCACTGGTGTACTGGTGAGTTGTAGGGTCTGGGGGGAGTTTGATAATGTGGGGAGAATAAGATCATAAGTGATAGGAGCAGAATCAGGCCCATCAAATCTACTCTGCCATTCAATCGTGGCTGATCTATCTCTCCCTCTTAAACCCATTCTCCTGCCTTCTCCCCATAACCTCTGAATAAACATGGGATTAGTGTTGATGGTGGATATGGACTTGATGGGCTGAAGGGTCTGTCCCTATGACTTGGTGGGGTGGGTTAGAAGAGGTTACACATTCAATTTAGGCAGACCCAGCACTGAAAATGCAGGGATAATCCATGTCAAACTAATTTTAGTGCTGCTAATGAACACAATCTTCTGGTTCTAATCCAGACTTCCAGTATAATCTAGATAACTAAGGGGGAAACTAATATATGCCACAGTTTTGGCCATGTTTCAAACAGATAGCTTTCATGACTATTTTTTTTCAATGTTTTATTAACTGTACAAACAATTTCCCAGCATATAGGTTAACAATAGATCAAATGTGCCCAGATACAATATATACAGTAATTCTACTGAGTGAAAAAAAATAAACATTTTATCGTGAGAAGCAGCTTTGGCAGATTGACAAAACCTTTTACAAAAAAAAGACATTATTCAAAATAAATTTGTGCAAAATACTTATTGGAATCAACATTATATACCCAAGACATATTGGTGCAGATGAACTTGGCATTGTGTTTCAGTACACAAAAAAAACGTATGTTGCAGTAAACGTGTCAAAAGTATCATCTCTTTTCATCTGTGTGCAGACATATTTTCCCAGTCTTCAATCTGAAAATCAAATGTGTAAACTTTAAACTGACATAATTTGTGCAACTTATTTCTAATAGTTTCCAAATGAAATCAGTGACTATGTTTCTGAGCAAAATTAATTTGGTGAACTCCAAGATATTAAATATTTAACAGATCTTCGCGTATGTACAACTGACAAATAATACGTTTACTATTACGAATAGTTTCTGATTTGTTTTTGCACAAACAGGTTCCAAATGGGGAAAATTAATTTTAATGGATAGAAATCAAAGGACATATTTCTGTCACACTTCTACATATCTGCAGTGCTGGATTTTATAATGTTAAAGTGATATCTGGACAGATAATGGGATAGGAAGGGTTTAAAAGGCCCATGGCCAAATGCAGGCAAATGGGGCTAGCCCAAAATATCAGTCAGATACAAGGAAATGCTGGTACTGGTTTATGAAAAAAGACAATGATTTGGAGTAACTCAGCAGGCCAGGCTCTGTATGTCAACTTGGTCGGCACGGCTTTTTTCTACTAGCAGTGACTAGTTTTGTCACTAGCAGTAACTAGTGGGGTACCGCAAGGCTCAGTGCTGGGACCGCAGCTATTTACAATACACATCAATGATTTGGATGAAGGGATTCAAAGTAACATTAGCAAATCTGCAGATGACCCAAAGCTGGGCAGCAGTGTGAACTGTGAGGAGGATGCTATGAGAATGCAGGGTGACTTGGACAGGTTGGGGTAGTGGGCAGATGCATGGCAGATGATGTTTAATGAGGATAAATGCGAGGTTATCCGCTTTGGTAGCAAAAACAGGAAGGCAGATTACTATCTAAATGGCGTCAAGTTGGGAAAAGGGGAAGTACAATGGGATTTGGGGGTCCTTGTACATCAGTCTATGAAAGTAAGCATGCAGGTACAGCAGGCAGTGAAGAGAGCGAATGGCATGTTGGCCTTTATAACAAGAGGAATCGAATATAGGAGCAAAGAGGTCCTTCTGCAGTTGTACAGAGCCCTAGTGAGACCACACCTGGAATATTGTGTGCAGTTTTGGTCCCCTAATTTGAGGAAGGACATTCTTGCCATTGACGGAGTGCAGCGTAGGTACACGAGGTTAATTCCCGGGTTGGCGCGACTGTTATATGTTGAAAGAATGGGCTTGTATACACTAGAATTTAGAAGGATGAGAGGGGATCTTATTGAAACATATTAGATCATTAAGGGATTGGACACGCTAGAGGTAGGAAACATGTTCCCGATGTTGGGGGAGTCCAGAACCAGGGGCCACAGTTTAAGAATAAGGAGTAAGCCATTTAGAATGGAGACGAGGAAACACTTTTTCTCACAGAGAGTGGTGAGTCTGTGGAATTCTCTGCCTCAGAAGGCGGTAAAGGCAGGTTCTCTGGATGCTTTCAAGATAGAGCTAGATAGGGCTCTTAAAAATAGCAGAGTCAAGGGATATGGGGAGAAGGCAGGGGATCAGCCATGATCACATTGAATGGCGGTGCTGATTCGAAGGGCCGAATCGCCTACTCCTGCACCTATTGTCTATTTTTCCATGCTAAATAGCTCTGTGAATCTATTACTTTATATCAGAATTTACCCTGTCCCTGTAGTCCAGATCAATGCTACAATGCTTGTTTTTGATGGGTTTTACCGTTAAACTTTCTTTATCTATGAACATTTTTACTAGAGTCTAATTTCAAGTGAAACTTCAGAATGAAGAACAGTCCCGATCTGAAACATCACCTATCCACATTCTCCAGAGATGCTGCCTGACCCACTATGTTATTCCAGTACTTGGTCTCTTCTTTTTGTACACCAGCATTTGCAGTTCCATGTTTCTACAATAGGTTTTGTCACACTCGCAGAAGGAAAGCTAGATTCAAAGAGGCAAGTCTCCAATGTTTAGTTTACAAACCATTTTTTTTGCAAACTCAGATGTCGTTCTTTAACTTGTTTTGGAGGGAAATCTGGCACCTCCTCATCAATGCTCGTTTGCATTGCACACCCTTGCTTCTGTTAAAAACAAATAATGGCCAAATATCAGTTATTCATCAAATCAATTAAGTATCAAATTACTTGAGAAGAAAACTCCACCATAACATTTTGAAGACATTCAGGTCATCAACCAGGATTAATGTCAACATGTTAAGTTTCCCATCATTTCTTCACAGTATAAACTTAATGCTTTGCATGAACAATCAACTCACTCAATAGCCATTTTATATCATTACTAAATACATGTGGCATGGGCCTGAGATCCTGAGAGCGATGTCATCCGGAGCTATGCTCCTGGTGGGGTCACCCATGGCGGCAAGGTCGAGGGGGAGGTCTCTGACAAAGAGCAATCCAACCAAGACCGCAACGGTGGAACAGGCAGAGGATGATGGCTGACTTTAGTGGAGCGTCACAACGACTGGGAAGGCGGATGAAGGTTGCAGCAGAAAAGGATCCCTGGTTGTCTTGGATTACATGCCACTGGATCCTGACCCAGATCTGTCAAGGACCGTATGGTGGCTGCCTGTGCACCAGTCTCCCCACGTTAAACAAAGTCACACACAGGCGTCCTCCATGAGAGGACAGTCATACTCATTTCGAGTGACCGCCGATGGAGTGGGCAAGTTGGGATGAAGATCCTGTTTCTACCCTGTATGACTCTCTAAAAGTTTCTTATAAAATATTTAAAAAACACTGTATCTATGTGACAATTTAAGGAGTTATTGAGACCCATGTTGTGGATAAAACCAAATATCATGCATATTATTGAGTCATGAACAGGAAGAGAATGGTGGAATATGTTTACATACAATATTTACATATTCTATTGCACTGCTGCAAGTAAGAATTTCACTGTTCTATCTGGGGCATATAACAATAAAACACTCTCGACTTGAATATGAACTATTTGTAGGCAAATGAGATTAGATTTAAAATTATAAAAGGACTGGACAAGCCGGATGCAGGAAAAATGTTCCCCATGTTGGGCGAGTTCAGAACCAGGGGCAACAGTCTTAGTACAAAAGGGAGGTCATTTAAGACTGAGGTGCGAAAAAACTTTTTCACCTAGAGAGTTGTGAATTTGTGGAATTCCCTGCCACAGAGGGCAGTGGAGGCCAAATCACTGGATGGATTTAAGAGAGAGTTAGATAGAGCTCTCGGGGCTAGTGGAATCAAGGGGTATGGGGAGAAGGCAGGCACGGGTTATTGATTGGGGACGATCAGCCATGATCACAATGAATGGCAGTGCTGGCTCGAAGGGCCGGATGGCCTCCTCCTGCACCTATTTTCCATGTTTCTATGTTTCTATAAGTTTATACTGGTATCATGGTCACACAGTGTGTGCTGAAAATCCTGTAATATTCTACGTAAGTAACCATGTATTCACTTATGTTCAAGAGGTTTGAAAATAAAGTACGTACCAAGCATAAAAATGGGCTGCCTAAGAAAATTAGGATGGATTGAATAGCATGCATCAGAGTTGAGAATTCAATACCATAGAGTCACAGAGTTATACAGCATCCATATCCCTCTAAACTTGACCTATCCATGTACCTGTCTAATTGTTTATTTCCAATACTCTATAATACCAACGTCTTACACAACTGCAACATAACCTCCCAACTTCTATACCAGAATAGTGTTAATGATAATTGACTATAAAATTATACTAACAGCACCAGCGCAGGATGACCTGACATTATGTTAAGTTGCTCTTCTTCAGATAATCAAGATGTCCATGTTGTAAGGAGGTTTTAATCGACAAGAACTCTGTGGTGCCGGGCTGCTAAACTCCTGAGTACTTGAAGATTGCCAAGAATTGTCTCTGGTGACATGTACCGTAGACAAATGTTAACATATTGTACTGGTACCCAAAAAGTACGTACACCATCTCAAAGATATTTATACTCTGAGACCTGGCTGACCTAATATAATAAGCTAATTACTGTAAATCATACAAGCTGATCCTGAAAGTCAATTTAAAATAATATCCAGGCAGATATGTAAAAGAACAAAAATGGAAGAAAACATTGATTTAATCTTAACTACATAATAATTTTTATAAAGGTCTCTTGTAAGAGCTTTCCAAGTGAATAAAATTCCAAATATTGAAATCTTCAGTTTAAAATGTACAGTGCATTCAGAAAATATTCAGACCCCTTCACTTTTTCCACAATTTGGTACGTTACAGCTTTATTTTAAAATGGATTAAATTCTTTTTTTTTAAATCATCAATCTACACACAATATCCCAGAATGAAGAAGCAAAAGCAGGTGTTTAGAAATGTTTGCAAAGTAATTAAAAATAAATAACTGAAATATCACATTTACATAAGTATTCACACCCTTTGCTATAAAACTCAAAATTGAGCTTAGGTTCATCCTGTTTCCTTTGATTATCCTTGAGATAATACTACAACTTGTTTGGAATCCACCAGTGGTAAATTAAATTGATTGGACATGAATTGGAATGGCACAAACCAGTCTATAAAAGATCCCACAGTTGACAGTGGATGTTAGAGCAAAAACCAAGCATGAAGATGAAGATGTAGACGTCCGAGACAGGATTGTGTCGAGACACAGATCTGGGGAAGGGTATAAAACAATTTCTGCAGCATTGCACGTCCCGATGAGCACAATGGCCTCGGTCATTCTTACATGAATGAACTTTGGAACCACCAGCTGGTTCTTCAAGCTGGCCGCCCGGAGGAAACCAGACACCGCTCATCACCTGGCCAATACCATGCCTACTGTGAAGCATGGTAGTGGCAGCATTAAGCTATGGGAATGTTTTTCAGTGGCAGGAACTGGGAGACAAGTCAGGATCAAGGGGAAGATGAACGGAGCAAAGTACAGAGAGATTCTTGATGGAAACCTGCTCTAGAGCATTCAGGACCTCAGACTGGGGTAGAGATTCACCTTCCAACAGGACAACAACCCGAAGCACACAGCCAAGACAACGCAGGAGTAGCTTCGTGACAAGTCTGGGAATGACCTTGAGTGGCCCAGCCAGAGCCCGGACTTGAACCCGATTGAACATCTCTGGAGGGACCTGAAAATAGCTGTGCATCGACGCTCCGCATCCAACCTGACAGAGCTTGAGAGGAACTGCAGAGAAGAATGGGAGAAATTCCCCAAATACAGGTGTGCCAAGCTTGTAGCGTCATACCCAAGAAGACTTGAGGCTCTAATCGCTGCCAAAGGTGCCTCAACAAAGTACTGAATACTTATGTAAATGTGATATTTCAGTTATTTCTTTTTAATTACTTTGCAAACATTTGTAAACACCTGTTTTCGCATTTTTATTATGGGTAGATTGTGTGTAGATTGATGATAAAAAAAGAGTTTAATACATTTTTGAATAAGGCTGTAAAATAACAAAATGTGGAAAAAGTGAAGGGGTTTGAATACTTTCTGAATGGACTGTAATTGCAGATGCTCTAAATTGATTCTATTTATTGATTTATGTAAAGTCATAGTATTACACGAAGGAAACTGGCCCTTTGGCCCAACTTATCCCTGCCGACCTAGGTTTTCTATCCACATATCTGTTTAAATATCTTACAAACATTGTAATTATACCACCCTCCAAGTCACAGTAACATCGTCATGAATCCTTTCTACAGCTGTACCAGCTTATTGACATATTTCCTACAGCTGGGCAACCAGAATTACAATTCTCCAAGTGCAATCTCACCAGTGACTTGTGCAGTTGTAAGATGAAGTCCAACTCTTGTACTCAATGCTCTAACTGATGAAGACAAGCATGCCAAACACATCCTTCACCAAACTGTCTACCAGTGCTCCACTTTCAGGAAATTACGCACTTGTATCCCAAGCAAGGTCTGTGTTTTCTATGACACTCTACAATCAGTGCTCTGCAGACACACTAAGCCCTTCCCTCATTTAACGTACCAAAACACAACACTTCACACTTATCCTAGTTAAATTCCATCTGCCATTGCTTGATCCACCTTACCAGTTGATCTAGATTCTGTTGTAATCATGACCTCCCCACCATCGAAGGGATTTATCGAAGTCGCTGCCTCAAAAAGGCAGCCAACATCAAAGCCAACAACTGGCACCAGTCTACACAGACATTTTTAATCGTTCCCTGCAAACCTGCACTGTCCCTGCCTGCTTCAAATTCTCCACTATTGTTCCCGTACCCAAAAAGCCAAGGATTACTGGTCTTAATGACTACAGGCCTATCGTACTGACCTCTAATCATGAAGACCCTTGAAAGACTTGTGCTGTCCCACCTGACAAATATCCCAAATCCCCTGCTGGACCCACTGCAGTTTGCATACCGGGCAAATAGATCAGTGGATGACGCAGTCAACCTAGGCCTGCATTTCATCCTCTAGCACCTAGACCGCAAAGGGACCTATGCAAGGATTTTGTTTGTGGATTTTAGCTCTGCATACAACACCATTGTGCGAGAGCTACTACACTCCAACTCTCCCTGTTGACTGTGCCTGAACTCCTCTGTCAGTGGATCACCAACTGCCTGACAGACAGGAAGTAGCATGTGAGGCTGCGGAAGCACATCTCAAACCCGCTGACTCTCGGCATAGGAGCACTGCAAGGCTGCGTACCCTCCCCGCTCCTTTACTCACTCTACTCCAACGACTGCACCTCCACAGACTCCTCTGTCAAGCTTCTCAAGTTTGTGGATGACACAACCCTGATTGGGCTGATGGGGAGGAATCTGCCTACAGACAAGAAGTGACACAGCTGGTGTCCTGGTGCCATCGCAACAACCTGGAGCTCAATGCTCTTAAGACAGTGGAATTGATTGTAGACTTTAGCAGAGCTCCCACTCCCATCCCCCCCACTCACCATCAACAACACCAGTCATATCTACAACCTTCCCCCCATCGACGAACTGTACACTGCAAGGGCCAGGAAGCGAGTGGGTAAGATCATCTCTGACCCCTCTCACCCTGGTCACAAACTCTTTGAAGCGCTTCCCTCTGCAAGGCAACTCCGGACTGTCAAAGCCGCCACAGCCAGACATAAAAACAGCTTTTTTCCACAAGCAGTAGCTCTACTCAACAGCCAAAAGTCTGTAGCTTCCTTTTGCTCTGGTATTTTATTTAATGCTTCACGTTTAAATTAGAATGTTTTATTTTTAATTGTCTACTGTGTATCGTATTCTCACTTGTGAGCAAAGCACCAAGGCAAATTCCTTGTATGATACATATTTGGCTAATAAAAAATTATTCTACTCGACTTGCCTCCAATCCAAAGATAGACACAAAATGCTGGAGTAACTCAGCAGGACAGGCAGCATCTCTGGAGAGAAGGATTGGGTGACGTTTCTTAACCATTCCTTCTCTCCAAAGAAGCTGCCTGTTCCGCTGACTTACTCCAGCATTTTGTGTTTTAGTCTTCGGTTTCAACCAGCATCTGCAGTTCCTTCCTACACATATTCTAATCCAAATTGATAATATAGATGACGAATGGCAATGGACCCAACAATGACCCCTATGACACAACACAGGTCACGGGCCTCGAATCTGATAATCAACCCTTCAATACCTCAATAGTCTGAAGAAGGGTCTCGACCCGAAACGTCGCCTATCTCCTTCGCTCCTTAGATGCTACTGCACCCGCTGAGTTTCTCCAGCATTTTGTGTAACCTTCAATACCTCCCTCTGACTACTACCATTAGGCCAAATTTGTATCTATTTAGTGATGCACACCACAAATCCCACAAAAACTAAACTTCTACAGGACCTTTTCAAAGGGCTAGCTAAATTCCCACCTACCCGATGTGCACTCTTAAACCCCCCTGATTACCGCTTACAAAAATCTGTTAAAACATTAGTGAGATTCAATTTCCCACACACAGAGCTGTAAGGATCTACCCTTGTCTTTTCAAATGTAGGTAGATCTCAAAATTCCCTCCAGTAACTTTTCCATGCAATTTAAACACGTTTCAACAGACTTAGAAGGTTTCTTCTTTTGGTTTCCGTCACATGCTTTTAAGAAGTTAGGTAAAAACCAGTCAATTTAGGCAAAAACAAGTAAAATGGATGAAAACTCTACCATCTCAACTTTCGCATTTTATTTTAATTCTAACATTCTATGGTGGTCATTAAAACATATCAGTAAACCCAAAATAAAAAACACAAGGTATACAAAGCATATTTTACTTATTGCTGAATTCCCATTATTATTGCTGAAATGAAATATTAAAATCCAATTCCAATGAAAGTTGATCAACATATCCACATACCTCATATAGTTGCTGAATCTCTTTCATTGCTAAGCGTATGGATGGGTAAAGTCTTGGGAATGTACGTTTGTTTTCTTGATGGTCATCTTCATGCCAGTTCTCTGAATTAACCGCACGCATTTCCTCTAAAGCAGCAACTTGAAGCTTTCTGTCTGCAATCCTTCTCATGACTGGTGGAACTTGCGGCTGTACTGACAACTGTGATTCAGGTGGCATAAACAGTTGTGACAACTCATTGTGCACACGATCATGAGTTGAGACATCAGCCCCATTTTCAACATCTGTAGTTTCTTGCGGTTTGATTTTCATCAAAAAGTGTTTGAGTTCGTCATAATCTGTTTCACTGTCACATTTCTAGAAGAGAATAATTACTATATTATTTCAGGCAATGGTCCATATATAGTAAAGGAATAAATGTAAAGACAGATAATAATGTTTCTGCACATAAAACAAAAGAGTCAACTGACATAATTTGATATGCGTCTTCAGTTTTTTTATAAAAAACGCCAGTCTGTATTGCCTTGACCACCAAGTCAGAAGACTAAGTATGTAAATTCTATTCCAAGAGCTAACCACACAATACAGGCTGACTTTTCACTGCCTTACTACGCACGTGCAGTGTTGTTAGAAGTACTAACATCTGCCACTGAACATGCACCATAGAGTCCTGCGGCAAAGATTAAAACTTAACTTTGAGAATTACAAGCACCTGATTAACCTTCCTCCTTCAACCATTATAAACTGTGTTTATATTTATTCATTTACTATATATGGACCATTGCCTGAAATAAATCATATACAAACATTGGCATTATAAATAAAGGCATCAAGTACAAACACAAAAGTTACGCTAAACCTTAGATAAAACACCTAGTTTGGCCAATGCAACTACCCGAGTCAGACGTTTTCTGCATTTAAACCTTGTACATACATATATATGCACAGCCCAATGTTTCTTCTGGCCAAGTTCCATTGTCCTTTCTCATTCAATTTCTCTTCTTCCCTTCATTTCAAACTGTCCATTTTGCTTCCCCCCCCCCCACCATCACAACTTCCTCTCACCTCAATCCCTACCTATCTCTCACAGACTTCAACATCCCCACTTCACTCTCCTTTATGTAATCTTCATCAATTCTCCCTCATTTCCTGCCTCCTATTCTGGTTCACAATAACAAATCCTTTTAAATACAAAGAACCTGTACCCTTCATAGTGAAGGAAAATAGTGCAGGAATAAATAGGCTATTAAGATGACTTGCAGTGAAAGGCCAAACATGACGAGACTCGGAAAAGACGGTTGCAAAGGGAGATCTATCAGAGTTGGCAAGAATCAGATGCACACTTACAACAGGACCACTAAATGCGAAAATAAAGTATGATAAAAACTAGACTACATAACATTGATAGAGTTGCCGACACACAGTCCATTTTTGGGTTGCATTGCGTAGATGATGTTGGACATCAGATCACGTGCACCTCCTCTAATCTCACCTACTGAATTTGATGATCCTGGTGTCACCTCCTTTACATCAACAGGACCAACCTTAGACTATACGACCATCGAACACGCGTTTGGTCCGCCAAGAGATACTCAGCATTTTGTGTCTATCTTCGATATTATATTCAATTTTCTATATTTTCACATACTTTCTCAGCTAGTATGTCTCCTCCTGAAATATTTTTATGTCCTCATCAATATTTACAATCCAACCTAGTTTATTGTTGTCAGGAATGTATAAATTCAACATTTCACATACAGATTGTGAACAACTGGAGCCCAAGCACCAATCCATGTGGCTCCCTTACGTTAGAGTCTGCCAAGCAGAGGACCAATTCCCACATCATCATCGGGAATTAATAACACCAGGGCTTTTCCCCCCCAAAAGTTTCTATCCAAGGAAGCAACAAAAGATGAGAAATATTTTCTGGTATTATATAAGACAATTAGAAAGCGGCACTCATAGGATTGTACAATTATTTACCTGTCCACAAGGTACCGTGAGGACTTCCATGAATGGCTGAATGCCAACAGTTTTATAATACTCCACCAGATCTGGCAGTGATGAGTGGGCCCGATCTTCTCCCAGTATTACATATTTCCCATTGGGTTGCATTTCAATCATATAGTGTCTGCAACGATCTACACCTCTGAAGGGAGTTCAGGGAAAGAACAAAAATAATACCATTAGGTTAAAGTAGGACAAAATTTGAACTAGGCTACTATTGCAAGGTTATAGCTTTGGACATTTCCAGCACAGAGCCTGTGATTGTGGCTGAGTATCACACTGTAGTCTTACCATCTTGATTCAACACCTCAATATTCCGATGTTCTTTCATTGCTCCATCTCTTCATTTCATAGTTAAAGCAATTTAATCCATCAAAACTAATCTTATATATAATGGTCAATTTGTTTTGACGCCTTTAAATGGCAAATGGTTTAAAGCCTTCAAACATTTTAATTATGTTGTGTTCAGGTATGATCATTACTATTAATAGAAAATGTAGCATAGAAAATGGCTTTGTTAACCTCGCCACATTGACTGTTAGATTTCCATGACAGCTGCTCACATTTTCACACATTGGACCAGCATCTATTAGCTCCATCAATTAAACAAAACAGGAAGTGACTAAATAATCATATTGTGGAATCAAAGAACTACAGATGCTGGTTTATACCAAAGATAGACACACAGTGCTAGAGTAACTCAGTGGGTCAGGCAGCAACTCTGGAGAAAAAGGATGGGTGGCGTTTCACGAACTTCTTCAGATTGAAAGTAGGGGGTGGAGGGGGCAGTGGTGAAGATCTGGAGGAGAGAAAAGACCAGGACCAATCAGGGTTGGCCACAAATGACCTCAGGCAGGGCAGTGGCTGGTAAGCCCATTGTTGGCTAGGGGAGGTGTGATCTCAAGAGGAAAACACTGTGGAGAACTGTGGAACTGGTAATACAACAAAAGGTGGAGGAAGGAGGCGAGGGGTTTGAGGGAGGGGAGTAAAGGGCCTGTCCCATTTACGTGTCCTTGTCACACAAATTACCCGACCTCGTGGTTGCGTTGAGGCGCACGGGCATCGTATGGCCGCGCGGGGCCAGTCCCACTGCGAAGCGCGGAGAGATACGTAGTTGTGCGTAACATCGAGTGGGGCTCTGAAATTTTTGTAAAGTGGGACAGGCCCAAGACCCTGGCGCAGCCCAACGCAACGTCTCACCTCCAACAGCAGCAGAAGCAGGCAAATGATCGTTGGGACCAAGAAAATTGAAGATGGACACAAAATGCAGGAGTAACTCAGCGGGACCGGCAGTATCTCTGGAGAGAAGGAATGGGTGATGTTTCGGGTCGAGACCCTTCTTTCAGGCGGAGGAAGAGTCTCGACATGAAACGTCACCCATCCCATCTCCTTGAAGTTACTCCTGCATTTTGCGTCCATCTTCAAATGACGTCACGCACTCCAGATGGCGGTGCGGGCGCATGAAATCGCGCGCGACCTTTGCGGGACCGTCGCGCCTCAACGGGACAATGAGGTTGCGTAATTAGCGTGCCTAGGACACGCAAGTGGGACAGGGGCTTAAGTAGTAGTTGCTTAAAAATTAAAGAATTCAATGTTCGTACACCTCGTGCATCCCTCCCCCACCCCCCAACTACTATCAGTCTGAAGAAGGGTCTTGACCCGAAACATCACCCATCCTTTTTCTCCAGAGATGCTGCCTGAACCTCTGAAATAATCACTTTCAAAGCTTCAAGTTTAAAATCCACCAATTTAAAAGAACATTTTGTCTTTATGCAACTGGACATCTGAAATGTCCAAATATTCATTAATATTTGTAAAAATAACAGAGCAAGATGATGAATTATAAAATGAAGGATAAGCCTCAATAATAAATCAAAAGGTTTTTCTTGTAGAAGAGAAGAACCATGAATGTGAATGAGGAGTCTGCCTCCAACTTCACTTAAGCCAATTCAAAAAGGAGGGATGGAAATAATTTAAGATGGGTCGATTGTCTTTCCACTGGCTGATTAGCACGCAACAAAAGCTTTTCACTGTACCTGACAATAAACTAAACTGAACTGATTGTGTAAGAAGGAACTCCAGATGCTGGTTTACACTGAAGATAGACACAAAATGCTGGAGTAACTCAGCGGGTCAGGTAGTATATCTGAAGTAGTCTCAGCCTGATGAAGGGTCTTGACCCAAAACGTTACCTATTCCTTTCCTTCAGAGATGCTTCCTGATGCAATGAAGATTAATTCCTCATTGATTGGCATTTGAAGTTTTAAGAGCCTTCTCCAAGATTTTGGAAATTAAAATGGAACGGAGGATCAGATAAAAAAATTAAGAAGAGATTACCTGAACGTCAACGTGTACCCTTCCCTACTTCCACTGACACGTATCAAGAAGCAACCCAAATGTTGGTTTTCCAACAGATTTTCACTTTCGCTGAAATTCAAGGTAGAAACTGCATTATTGTGCTGCACATTCACAAATAAAGAAGAAACATTACAATAAGGATCATGCTCGACTTCACTAAAACTGTGGTGCAAGGGTGAGTGAATGGTGGCCAAATATTTCAGCTCCCTCTGATGACCACACTCTGGGCCTGCCCTTCCCTTTGATGCATCATCTCAATGCCTTAACTTTTTGCAAAGTTTCAGCCCAGTTATCAAAGGTGAGATCTTACGAGAAAGTAAAGTTGAAGTGACAACATCTGTAATGGTTCTTATATGCCCTACCAACAAAACTACAACTTTTTTTAGCTTTAAATTCTATCATATATCTGAACAGGGTTTCTGTTAGTCTTACTGAAATGGAAAATGGTACATGCACTATGCATTTATTTTTACGTATAGCCTTAATTATTTGTATCTACAGAGATACCTTATTGCATAGTGCGTTTTTGCGTGACGCATTTTAACTTTTATGAAAAAGGAAACGTGGAAAATGGGGAACGTACCACAATGTAATATGTGACCGACCTTCCAGGGCACCATGTGCCTAACTAATAATGCACAGAGGCAGGATATGTACTGTGGCATCTGATGTGGAATGTATATGAAAGCCCTTCCACAGATTTCAACAACAGGAGCCTGTCCTGCAGCATCCACAGGCCCGTTACAGCCTTCACTGCAGCAGTTGAGTGCTGTTTCAGCATCGCTGGCACAAGGAACCAGACTCAAATCAGTCCAAATTATTTACTTATCTACCTCTCCCTCGACCCAGACCAATCCTCACTCCCGTTGGCCTGAGGCCATGTGCACTGATAAACGTCCCTGCAGTGGACCGCAACAAAAGGTACATTGCCTGTCCAAGACCACAGGTTAAGCCATATAATTAGTATCTTTAAGCAGAATTGGAAATCTGATGACATTTTGTTACTTAGCTACCACATTCACAATCAATAAAATTAACCATGCGACAGGCGATGCCGGCAGTACAATTGTTCAGGTTACAGTAATTCCCTACTGCAAAATTCACGAATTACTAATTAATAATTCACAAATATGAGATCTGAAATAAAATTTGCTCTCACAAAATTAATGTGAGCACGAATAAACAAACACCAAAATTCATTTCTTTAAATGTTAAGGATACAAACTGACCGTAAAACCACACTCACCGTCTCGTAATCACCCCATGTAACCAGCAGGGGAAAGTGCCATTCTGGACCACTTTGCGAGCCTGAGTTTCTTTGAACCATCGAATTGTAGCCCTTTTCTTATTAATTCTCAGCTCCTTCTCCGCTTGCTCCTGAAGCCAGCAGGTGTCAATGTTATCCCGAGAATTATCGAAGGGAGTTGCCTAAAACAAAGGCTTTGTTTATAGTAGACACCTTGAATCTTCTACCGAGGTTATTAAAGTGACAGTGGAAGATATTAGGATTACACAAAAAGCTGGAGAAACTCAGCGGGTGCAGCAGCATCTAAGGAGCGAAGGAGATAGGCGACGTTTCGGGTCGAGACCCTTCTTCAGAAGATACTAGCACTTGCATGTAGAAACATGCCCATTGAAATATAGTTGCAATTAAAGGCCACTACTAAGCATTATTGAACCCCGATTTCCAAATCTCCTCCATTTTGATTCTTTTGATTTTCTACCCAAGCTATTACATTGGGAAAAGGGAAAAGTGATAAAATAAATTTGCTGGGTTTGGCAGCTATTTTCATCCTCACCCACAGATTCCTCATCAACACTGGGATACTGAAATAATACCAAAGGAAAATAAATGATCTTCTCCTTATATGGCTGGGATCAACAATATTGAAAATTTGGCAACATTTAAAAATAGCAGAAAAGATTATTCATGTATATTAATCATCAATATATACTTTATAAACTATTAAAAAAAATAGGTGAAGTTAGATTAATGTAATGTGATATTTTTGAGACCAACTTTAAAGGAAGAATACATTTGAAAATAAACTGATTTGTGATCATTTGAAGCAAAATAACTCCTTGCATTTCCTCTGAAGATGATTTGACAGCATAACCCTGCAATAATTGTTCATGGAACTGAAAGCAAAGTATTGATTTGGCTAGAAAATTGGGCCAGTGTCAGGTGTTAGACATTAGACATGCTCTCCAATTGTCAAAATGTGATTAATGGTGTTACAAGGATGTTACAAAATAACAGTATGGAAGATGCCCATTCAGCCCGTCGAGTCCACTTCTGCCCTTTCCCCAGAGCCTTGCAAATTATTTTCTTCCAGATACACATCCAATCTTGTCTGGAATGCTCCAATTGAATTGGCTTCCACATCTAGTGCTGGCAAGACATTTAGACTTCAAGCATTCACGGTGCAAAATATTTTTCAAGTCACTTTTGGTTCTTTTGTCAAATAAATGTATTCTGCTTCTTGAGGGCCTGTCCCACTTGGGCGACCTAATCCACGAGTCCAGAAGAGTGTTGTGTCTTCGACCTTCAAGCTCGAGGGCACTCCTGGAAAGCCTCAAGCTGGATCGACCGGCCGTGTTGAAACCGCGAGCTGCATTGACCGAACCACGAACAGCATCTACCGACCACACACACACACACACACAGCGAAGGTGGGGGCCAGGGAAAGCGGTGGAGCGTGGTCTGCACGATGAAGAGGAAGGTAAACAGCTGCCAGTGTATGATAAGTCCTTTAGAGAGCGCGGGAGGGGGAGAGAAGGGGAGAGAAGGGGGGGAGAAGGAGTGGAGACACTTTTCAGAAGTATAATAAAGTTTAGTGGGCATTTTTCCTACCAGTACGTCTTCTGAGGTCCTGAACCACCAATGAGCCAATCAAAATGCCCGGTCAGCGAAGGAGATTGCCTACAGCTGCCCTCGACTGCTTGTAAGTAAATAGCGACCCCACTCCACTGCACCACGAGTTAAAAGAACCATTCCGACCAAATTTTACTCAGGGAAAATCTTTCAATGTGCTGAAAAATTCTCCGTGACCTAGCTGAGGCCGTGAGTCTTCAGGAACTTCCCTCGAGCATGAAAGGAGAGTTCCGGCAACCTCACAGGACATCCTAGGACCTTGTGGCGACCATGCTGCGAGTTTGAGTCCAGGGCAAACTCTTCCACACTCACAGATTAGGTTGCCCAAGTGGGACAGCCCCTTTAGTTCCTAACTTCTCCACCAATGGGAACAGTTTCTCCCCATCTACTCCATCTATATCCTTCATGATTTAAAAGGAACTGTAGTGGACCCAATCAGCACCATGTCGAAGTGGAAGTGGTTGAGAGCTTCGAGTTCCTTGGTGCAATTATTACCACTAATCTGACATGGACCAACCACGTTGAACTGATAACCAAGAAAACACATCAACGCTTCTACTTCCACAGGAGACTGAGGAAATGTAACAAGTCTCCAATTACTTGGTGGCACAGTGGTGCAGCAGAAGAGCTGCTGCCTTACAGAGCCAGAGACCCGGTTCAATCCTGACTACGGGTGCTGTCTACATGGAGTTTGTACGTTCTCACTGACCGTGTGGGATTCTGCCGGGTGCTCCGGTTGCCTCCCACACTCCAAAGCCATCCAGGTTTGTAGGACAATTGGCTTTGGTAAAATTGTAAATTGTCCCTAGCGTGTAGGATAGTGCTATTGTACGGGGTGATCACTGGATGGCATGGACTCGGTGGGCCAACAGGCCTGTCTCAACATTGCATCACTAAAGTCTAAATCTCTAGAGTCTAAAGTCTCCTACAAACTAGATGGAGCTCTAGGGGCTAGTGGAGTCAAGGGATATGGGAAGAAGGCAGGCACGGTTTATTGATAGGGGACGATCAGCCATGATCACAATGAATGGCGGTGCTAGCTCGAAGGGCCGAATGGCCTCCTCCTGCACCTATTTTCTATATTACTAAACTGTTACAGATGCATTTTCGGCAACAGCTCTGCCCAGGACTACAACAAATTACAGAGCTGTAGATGTAGCCCACTCCATCATGCAGACTAGACTCCCCACCATCGACACTATCTACACTTCATGCCACCTTGGGAAAACGGACAAGATAATCAAAGAGCTTCCGCCCTGGTCATTTATTCATCTCCTCACTTCTGTCAAGCATAAGATACAGAAATTTATAAAGCACACGACCAGACTCAGGAACAGCTTCTTCCCCTCTTACCAGGCTTCCGGACAATCCTTCCATAAGCTCGTACACTGTCCCATTGTCCAATTTACCCAATTGCCAATAGTGGACTTTGTCTCAAACTTTTACACTATAATGCTGAAAACTATATTCTGTGCTCTTTGATAATAAATCTAAACCTAACCACCCCACTGCTCCCGTTTTGTAGTCGCTCCAAAGCCTGCATTTCCACCCTGACCTGTGGCATTTTTATCACAGAGAGTTGCGAGTCTGTGGAATTCTCTGCCTCAGAGGGCGGTGGAGGCCAGTTCTCTGGATTCAAGAGAGAGCTAGATAGGGCTCTTAAAGTTAGCAGAGTCAGGGGATATGGGGAGAAGGCAGGAGCGCGGTACTGATGATCAGCCATGATCACATTGAATGGCGGTGCTGGCTCAAAGGATCGAATGGCCTACTCCTGCACCTATTGTCTATTACAATTGGTCAATTGCACCCAATTGTAAACAAACCAGTGCTTTACAAAGTCATCATGACTCGGCTTTGTATTCTAGACCTCTATTAATAGGTATGTTACAAAACTTACCTTTAGCGACGCTGCAGTTCTGCCGCTCCCTGTGTGCGTGACTTTGGCGCCTTTCAGAGGGGGGCGGGCTTAAAGTGCCGTTCTTCCACAAGCAGGGATAATCGATGAATGTCGGGCGATTTCGTTGCGGAAGAAAAATCGCTCCGACATTTCATGAATGAAGGTATTTTTAAATTACTCTAAATTATTTATTAACTAGAGTAAGTTAAAAATCACCTTCAAAAGCCGTGAGCACCGCCAACCGGAAGGATTTTGCGTAGGGGAGAAAAAAAGGTAAATAGTTTATTTTTATATTAAAAGTTGGTTTTTATGGAGGCTTTAATAACATTTTCATGTTGGGAAATGGGGTCCAAAAAAATGTATGAACAAACAGTATTTTTCCTCCCGACTTCACAGCAAACCACAACGTTCCAATCCACCGCATTCCACTAAAACCCACTCGCTAGTTGATTTAAATGGCCATTAATTTACAGGCATTAAACACTAAATTCCTTCCATTTGGTCCAGAAATTCATGAAAATGAGATTTAAAAATTATGTTATATTGTGGATTATTGTGTGAATGTTATTTGGACACTTAGGCAATTTAAAAAAAGTTTATCTTTTCTTAAGAAATGGATAGATGTTTAGATCTACTCATTGAATTTTGTAATTAGCTACAATTAGATAACTAACTAATTATATGCTTTAATTTCAGGTCATCCAAGTAAGATTGTTTCATATTTGTTTCAGAATGCTTCAATCTATAATAACTGAAAATTTCATTGAGTTCTCTTAATTTTTAAGAAAGTTATGGGCTTTTAACTGTTCCAGATCACAGCTTTTGAGTTAAGTCAATTGAAAGGCAATGGGGAACAAGATGCTAATTTCTGAGTATGAAAATGGCCATAACTTTCTTAATACTGAAGATATGAAAGTGAATTAGGTGTCAAATTAAACTTCTTTTTATGCTTTATCTGATGGGATAAATTGCAGACTTGAGTTTTAAAATCTCAAAATTTTGTAACATTGCAACTATTAAAATCTGACCAGTTCTTTATCCAATAAAAATATTTGTCATAAATGGAGAACTCTACCCACACACATCATGACTATGGAAGTGAAAAAGTGCTTGAAAATAAAGATAGAATTTTCTTTTTTGGAAATACATACCTCTATTAATTTACTTCGTGGTCTGGGAACAGGAGGCCGGACGGCTTGGTGAAACGTATCTACGGCTGCAGAACGAGGACGTGGGAGTGGCTTCTTTTTCCGCGGAAGTGGGACAGGTGGTGTCACCGGTCCTGCATGATCAACAGATGAACATTTTTACATGCAACTGATTATGTATTTCCAATGTTTACATATTGTTCTATAAAGTTCACATTTCAGTCTTTTAATTCAACTGCTATCACATGCATTCATTGTATTAGCTATTTTGCTAATCTATTGATCATTTTGTGAGCTAATTTTCTCATCATTATATTTAATGCATAATATGCTTCCATTGAACCACCAGGAACATTCTGCTGTATTCACTTGCTATTAACTGTTCCGCAAAAAACAACTCAACGGGTCAGGCAGCATCTGTGGATGGAAATGGACAGATGACATTTTGGGTCAGAACCTTTCATTAGTTCATCTTTCTGGCGAACTGACAGCTGCATTGGTAGTTATTCATAGCCAGTATGACAGCGCAGCACAGGAACAGGCCCTTTGGGTCACAATGCCTGTGTCGAACATGATGCTGTTAAACTAATCTCTGCTGCCTGCTTGTGATCCATTTTCTCCATTCCCTACATCTTCTTTAAACTTTCTCCCTCTAACCTTAAAAGTGTGACCTCTCGTCTTTGACACTCCAAGAGGCCGAGCGCTGGGACCGGACATGGGCTACAGTGGTGGAGCAGTGCGGAGGACACCACGGGTACGCTTGGCCAGGCCGAGACTTTGAACTTGATTAAATGGTGCCAAACATGGTGGTGCCGGCATTATATGCAAAATTAATTCCACTATGTAATGTTTAATTGCATATGTGACAATAATTATCCATTGAACCATTTACAGCTGGGAAAAAGATTCTGACTGTCTAACCTTTCCATGCCGCTCATAATTTTATATACTTCTACTAGGCCTTTCATCGGTCTCTGACTCTCCAGATGAAAGTTTAAATTTGTCCATCTTCTCATTACAGCCCATGAGAAAGGGCTGTAATGAGAAGATGCATCTTCTCATTACAGAAGGGGAAGAAGCTGTTCCTGAGTCTGGTCGTGTGCTTTATAAGTTTCTGTATAAGTTTCTTTATAAGTTATGCTTGACAGATAGAATATCTCCCTCTACTCCAGGGAGCAACCTGGTAAACCTCGTGCGCCCTCCTGAACTTCCCACATTCCCAAGAACTCTCTCAAGATTCTATCACTCATGCACACACTAGTGTAAATTTGCAGTGGCTAATTACCCTGCTGACCCATACGTTTTTGGAATGTGGGAAGAAACAGGAGCACCTGCATACTTGTGACTCTGACTGCATTTCCCAGAGGATCCATCACTAAAAGTGGCATCCATGACAAGTGGCAATTTAGTTAGTGAGCATAATTTTCTCAGGGGGCTCCTGCGCTATATCCCTGCTCCTCCTGATCCCTCTGGCAGTTACCATTTTCCTCTGCCTGTACACTCTTAAGCCTCTGATGTTATCACGACCCTGAATGCATTCTCGATAACGTTCTCAATTCTGAATAGTTAAAGGAATATTTTTCATCAACACTGAGATATTGCAGTATTACTAATAAGTATACATGGACAACTCAAAACCTACTTTCATTTTTCCACTCCATTTCCTGCTTTTTTCTCTCTATTTCCTCCTCCAATTCAATCTGACGTCTTTCTTCAATTTGTCTTTCTAATTCTAGCCGGCGCTGGTTTTGAAGCTCAGCCAACAAAACTTTGTACTTGCTTTGACACCGGAATCTTTTATAGCCTGAAGAATAAACATTGAAATTGATTGGGCTATTTCAATAAGATATGTCTCTAACTCAATTAATTAATTAAAAAATAAACACAAAATATGAACTTTTTACGAAGATTAAGGGCAACACAATTGTGCAAGATTACAGCCTGATGACATTTTTTGCTTGGCTGTATCACAGAGAAATCAATTAGAATCATTCCCCTGAGCAGAGAGAAGATTTGACCGACAATTTCCCTTGTATAATTATAACATGAAGCTTACACAGAATATTCCATCAGAAACAGGCTATTGTTTTCAAACTGTCCATTCAGTTATTTATATTTCACTTAAGTCTTTTTCCATCCTTTCAACCTAAATTTGGGCAAAATGTGGAAAGACTCCATCTTTTACATTAGTTTTGAAGAGGGTTAGAAAATATTTCAGGGAGCTTGTTTGTTGTTCCTAGTTTATCCTTAAGTAAATCATTTCAACAAAGAACAAGAACTATCAGAGTATCGAGTGAGACATAGTGCCAGCATTATCTCACAAATTTATTAAGTCAAAAGGCCAATGTGAAAACCTTGATGAGAACACCCACTGACAGATTTTCTCAAGAAATCAATGTCAGCTTCTGAAGTGTTGTAGTTATTGAGCTGATGCACTTTGACTGGCTTTTGATAACATAGAAACGTAGAAAATAGGTGCAGGAGTAGGCCATTCGGCCCTTCGAGCCTGTACCGCCATTCAATATGATCATGGCTGATCATCCAACTCAGTATCCTGTACCTGCCTTCTCTCCATACCCCCTGATCCCTTTAGCCACAAGGGCCACATCTAACTCCCTCTTAAATATAGCCAATGCACTGGCCTCAACTACCTTCTGTGACAGAGAATTCCACAGATTCACCGCTCCCCGTGTGAAAAATGTTTTTCTCATCTCCGTCCTAAAAGACTTCCCCTTTATCCTTAAACTGGGACCGCTTGTTCTGGACTTCCCCAACATCAGGAACAATCTTCCTGTATCTAGCCTGTCCAACCCCTTAAGAATTTTATAAGTTATTATAAGATCCCCCCTCAGTCTTCTAAATTCTAGCGAGTACAAGCCGAGTCTATCCAGTCTTTCTTCATTTGAAAGTCCTGACATCCCAGGAATCAGTCTGGTGAACCTTCTCTGCACTCCCTCTATGGCAAGAATGTCTTTCTTCAGATTAGGAGACCAACACTGTACGCAATAAAGTGTCTGAAAATAAGAGTCTGAAAATGTTGATTTAACAACAGATAAATTGCAACATACATGCAAAGCAGGATAGTTTCTGATTAACTAGGGGTAGTTTGAGGAGAGGTTATTGTATGTAGGCAGCATTGCCCCCAAAGGATCCCTTGTCTTTTGCGCGGGCATGGATGGAAAGAGCTCATTGAATTTTTATCAGGATACTACAGATAATATACAACATTCATGGTGATGGACGTGGTGGATTCTGGGCACAGTGAAACAGGCCAGACAGAAACAATTACTCTCTGCTGTAAGATACCAAACATCTTGTGTGTTCCTGCAGCTACTCCTATCCTGATGAACAGCAAGCATTCTAACACACCTCTATCTTCAACCACATTAGTGGCAGCAAAGCTTTGAGTGGCCAGAGTGAACCTCTTGTATAGAACCTGCGTATTCTGCTCTGCTCTTGCATCCTTGATATTAGTTGGCTCGTCTACTCTAATTTCTGTTCAACAATAACCAAGGCACTGTTGTTGGGGACTCAATAAACAATAGGTGCAGGAGTAGGCCGTTTGGCCCTTCGAGCCAACACTGCCATTCAATGTGATCATGGCTGATCATCCCCAATCAATGATGACAATGCCCTTGCAGCGTAAGAGCTGGGCTTTTCCTGTTTAGGAGGGTTATTACCAGTGCTTTTTTGTTACAGTGTAACAGCACCTCTAAATAATGAACACTATACTTTTGCATTTGAAAACATGCTGATTTTGTATTTTTTTTAAAATTCATTTATTACAATAGTTGATTGATCACATAAACAAACCAGGAGAGGGGGAAGGACCGACATGTTGGCCGGTGTGAGCAATTTGGGCCGAAGGGCCTGTTTCCACACTGTATCACTCGATTACTCTAATTGATGGGGAAAAAATATTGATAAATGCAACTTAATTTTTAATTGATCTGTTTACCAGCACCTTTTTGCCTACAAGAAAAGAGCACTGGTTATTACTTATGGTTTATGAAACACATTGTCTGTTATTTGTCAGCCCAAAAAAGGCCATTATCTAGAATTGTGATGAGCTATTTATGTGGAAGATTGGCAGATGGCACTCTGATAAATATAGCTTTGAATTTTGCTTGGCAATAAGTAGAAAATCAAAACACAGATCACAAAGGCATATTTATATACTTCAATTTTGCTTGACAGATATGTCCAATCACCTGAAGGTCAATTAACGAATATGAACTGCAATCATGCAGGTAAAAAAAGGACAAAGAATTCAAATTTTATTTATAGGCTTTATTTGGGGCGGCAAACCTGGAGAATGGTCTAAGATAGCAAAATATCAATTGACAGAACAGAGTTTGAAAGAAATTTGATAGTGAAATTGAAAATTGGTTTCCTTCATGGCAACATGACTACATTTCCTTGTGTTATAATTGAAGGCTTAGTAGTTATCAGTTCTTCTTCTATAACCAAGATAAAACATTATTAAAAACTTAAAGAAAGATAATTTCTCCCCAATAAGAACAGCAAATTTTGAGATCCAAACAGGGAGGTTTTATGCTTACTTTTCTGGATAATTAATGCTGCTTTTTCTAGTTTGTCGATGCACTTTGCTAATTGATCCTGATGCCAGTGTTTAAAGAACAGACGTGATTTTCTGCAAAGGGGAAAAAAACTCAACAAAATCAGCAATATAGTACTAATGGGATGCAGATGCATCACAAGACAGATCTTGAATTTAGGATTAGTTGACATAACCCCAGAATAAATAATACTTCATTTATATTTGATATCAACTTAGTTTATATACCTACAGACTTCATTAATATTAATAAATACTGCATTGTCAATTCAATATGCAGAAATAGAGAATGGAATTTCTGTCACCAGAAGTTGATGGGTTAACTTGGGTTGGAAATATAAAAAGCCAGAAATGTGAAACAGGAACCACCACTACCATCTCTCTTCTAGCACAGGCATAGACTTTGTTCTGCAGATTTTCAGCCTTGTAGATAGACACCCTACCAAGGTACAGGTGGGAAGCTTTACAATAACTGAGGCACATTCTGCAGTTCCAGCATTTTTCCATTTCCAAGCCACTATCCGTTGCACCCCTTCCCACCTCTCCACTCCATCCAACCACTTCCTCCTTGCCTCAGAGAGATAACAACCAACCCGATATGTGTTAATACATCTGAATTTGCGATTGCAAAGAACGAACAAAAAAAACTGCATTGAAATGTTCAGATAAGAAACACAAGCTCAAATGTTGAGAGGGAAACGACAATAGGTAGCTCAAATATGACAGCAGCGTATATTTGTTGTGAAAAATAATGGAGTTTGAGGGTAAGAATATTGAAAAGAGGCACTGAAATAATTGCATCCGGGAGACACCAAATGCATGAGAAAGGTCATTCCAAATGAAAACTATGCAGATCCCCAGGAAACAGATAATACATAATCCACAAATACTGAAAACCTGTAGAACAGGAAAGGCCACTGTTGGTGATGCAGCATCTGAAAAAACACAGGCTCGTGCTTTGGGTCGAACAGTTGATGAACAAGATAGATTAACTCTCAGTGCTAATCAATAAGTGTTACTTATTTCTGTAGATTATACATTATATTTCCAGTTTAACTGAAATCTTAAAAAACCACAGCATTCAGTATTCTTGCATGCTAATGAATATATGAATGTAAGAACATTGCGCACATTTTTAGACTGCTTCCCATACACTTAGCAATGCTCCCTTTGGACTGCAACTTACCCAGTCTTCCACTCGTTCACGTCAGTGGTTTGAAGAATAGCCAGGCAACTGTGAGATTGAGAGAAAACTCAATGTTACCATAAGCGATACACATGTTATATTAAAGAATAGTTCTCTGGAGATTACACAAAAGCAGAATTGAAAACAGAATTTGTTGGAAACACTCATCTGTGGAACGGGACAGAGTTAATATTTCATGTTCTTCAACTTTAAACATTAACATCGTTCCTTCCACAGATGCTGCCTGGTCTGCTGATTGTTTCCAGCATCTTCTGTTTTTATTATTTCAAAATTCCAGCACCTGCAGTTTTTGATTTTCATTTAAATGGAATTAAATACTTTGAATTCACTGCTATGAAACTATACATGTGAGCCACAGCAAGTTTCTATATACATCGAACATAGCAAGTATTCCATTTGAATAAGGAATACCAAAAGATCTTGCCATCTTAAATAAAACCCCTTAAACAAATACACATTATGTATCATACTCAGAGGATAACACATACAGTATGGTAGTGCAGCACTTCATTAGGATATTGACGTATTATCTTAAAAATGTGCTCATTCCCAGGGCTGCCAACATTGGGTGAGAGGTGAGAGTGAGAAATTGCAAGGGAGTGCAGTGACCGAGGGGGGGGGGGGGGGGGGGGGTGGGAGGAGGGTGACCCCCCTCCCACAGTAGGACGCTTTTGCATTTTTCTGTTTGAAATTGTGGCATCTGGTGCATACTTTTAACTTACACTTGATGGAACATTTATGCTCAAATTGGATTAGGTATGAATAAGGTCAGGCTAAATTACATTCCTAATTACATTCCACAGTAGAGCCAGGCTCTGATCAACAGGTGCAGCACAAGAATGACCTTAGTATATTCATGTATGGAAATCAGATTATAATTCATGCTGTTATGCATATATACAGAAACAAAAACATAGAAACAAGGCAAGAGGAGTCAGACTTCCGTCACTGATCTGCACAAATAAATCAATCAACCTTACCCTTTGACTATAGAAACGAGATGAAAATAATGCCACATATTCAACCGTATATGGTTCAATGAAATTAAGATATATATGTAAAACATATATATGGAAACAGGCCCTTCGGCCCACCAAGTCGACACCAACCGTAATCTATCATACACCAGTTGTATCCTACACGCCAGGGACAATTTACAGAAGCCAATTAACCTACAAACCTGCACCTCTTTCAGATGTGGGAGATACTGGAATTTCCACAGAAAACCATGTGGTCATAAGGAGAATGTACAAATACTGTACTGACAGCACCCGTAGTCAGGATCAAATCTGGATCTGTGGTGCTGCAAGGCAGCAACTCTACCGATGCACCACCGTGCCACCCCATTATTTTATTTTTTCTGTAATATATTTATTATGGTGTCACGTCAATAAAAATGAACGCATGATTCTGATTTCTGCCCATAGTTGGATAACACATATCTCAAGTCATTGTGTTTTATGGCTGGTTTTGATCCTCTTCAGTCTGAAGGTCTCGACCCGAAACATCACCTATTCTTTCTCTCCAGAGATGCTGCCTGTCCTGCTGAGTTATTCCATCTTTTAGTGTCTATCTTCAGTTTAAACCACCATCTGCAGTTCCTTCCTATACTATTTGTTAAGCGAAACAGATCCTATTCTAATAATATTATTATCACCTCAACTAAGTCTTTCCTTCACCCCCGTTCCTGCAGGGAATACTATCCCAGTTATCAAATCTTTCTTCAAAGTGAAAAAAAAATTCCAACCCTGCCAATATATTAATAAATCGCCCCTGGATCCTCTCCAAAGCAATTGCACCCTTTCTACAATGTGTCATAGTCTTACAGCATGGAAACAGGCCCTTCATCTTAACTTGTCCATGCAGATCAAGATACCCTATCTAAACTAGCCCCATTTATCCGCATTTGGCCCAAATCCCTTTAAACGCTGTGTGCACCAGTGTGAGTGTGTAAGGGTGTGTGTTAGGTTGTGTGTGAGAGTGTGTGTCAGTGAACTGGCGACAACACCCGGAGTGAGCGGAGACTTGGTGATGTCCGGGGAGCATTTCCCTCTCTCCCCCCCTCCCCGGGAATGCGGGCAGGTCCGGTGCTCAGCTGGGGTCCAGGGGAGGTGAGGGTCAGTGACCCGGGGATCCGGGGGAGGTGAGGGTCAGTGACCCTGGGGTCTGGGGGAGGTGAGGGACAGTGATCCGGGGGTCGGGCATCGGAGCGGAGCCTTAGCTCGAGACTCATCTCCGTGGCTGCGGAGGCGGCACCGACGCCCCACTCACCCGGTCCGCTCCTGGCTCCTGGGGTTACAAATCCATGCGGTGTGGACAGAGTGGCTGCGGACACAGAGAAGCCGGAGGTGAGGGTGGGAGGTGTGAGCGGTGCCCCATGGTGGGGGTGGGGGTCAGTGCTGGGACCACCGCCGTGTCTCACCTATCACACCATCTGCACGGGAATGTGAATGCGGGTGAGGCAGCATCTATAGAGCCGTGGACAAAAATGCTGAAGAAATGCTTGAGCGTGATGAAGGGTCAAACTCAGACATAGATGCTGCCTCACCCGCTGAGTTTCTCCAGCATTTGTGTCTACATTGCCATTTTAAATAGTGTGCGATGGGCTTAAGCCAATTAAATTGCTCGTTCTCTACGGGGAACCCGCCGACAAAAACCTATTCTCATTGGTAAGTGTGGTGAAGTGTGACTTTATTTATTTATTCATATATTTTTTTGAGCGTGAGAACTTCTGTCATCAGCGTGAGAGCGTGAGAATTTCCTCAAATGCGTTAGTGTCACGCTCAATGCGTGAGAGTTGGCAGCCCTGTCATTCCCTAAATGATGAGCTGACAACTTGCTCGCTCAGAGATGGCATAGCTATCAAATGTGTCTTTATGATCCTTAACAATGCCTTAAATTATGCAGGATTTCACAATAGGAGAGTGTTTCATAACTGCCAATTTACTTTGCTAATTTCCTTGTTGGCTTCTTATTGTGATAGGCTTTCAGATGCAATTTCTTGCAGTTTTCGGATGCCTATAGGAAGTTTTGGGCACCTATTTTAGTGCAAAGGCATGAGCCAAGAAAATGCAAAGACAATTCATTCCTTTCTTTCAAATCATAGCTTCATCACAGCCACTTTGATAATTAACTGACATTAGGCGACTGGATCTGGGCATCTTCACTACGTATACTTCAGTTTCACTTATCATTATGAAAAGACAGCTGTAGGAATTGTTTTAAATAAATTATTTTTAAACAAACAGGACAATAAAATATGCTTCCTGCTAGTAGAGTCTTGAGTTTCAGAGAGGACAGAATGATTCCTTTGGTATGCTTCCAGCATTTTTTGTTAATAAAGATGTACCATTACGTAACGCCCATTGTTAAGGTTGGAGGATAAAATTATGCTGGGTAAATTCCATCAGTCCCATCTTCCAGCACATGGTCTGTAGCTTTCTATGCCTGGGCAATTCAAATACTCGCTTAGACACGTTTGAAATGCTGTCAGTGTGTCTGCTTCCCCACTCTCTCAGGCAGTGTGTATTTTAGGCAATCGGCACTCTCAGGGTGGAAAGTCCTCCTCAGATCCCCTCTAAGTCTCTTACCCCTTACCTTACATAGAAACATAGAAAAATAGGTGCAGGAGTAGGCCATTCGGCCCTTCGAGCCTGCACCGCCATTCAATGTGATCATGGCTGATCATCCAACTCAGTATCCCGTAACTGCCTTCTCTCCATACTCCCTGATCCCTTTAGCCACAAGTGCCACATCTAACGCCCTCTTAAATATAGCCAATGAAATTACATCTACATCCTTTAATTTTATCCTAGGTTTGATATGGGGAACCATTTCCTGCAATCTTATATATATCCATCATCATTTTAGTAACCTCCATCAGCTCTTAACCTCTTCCACTTCTGGGAAAATAGATTTAGCCGCTCCAGTCTCTCCTGGCATCCAAAGCTGCTCTGCACCTTGCCTCCCTTCCACCACCACCACCATAGCCGCCATCTTCATATTGCTGATCCCAAATACTCCCTCCCGCTTATTTTTTTAGTTTAGTTTAGAGATACAGTGTGGATACAGGCCCCTCAGCCCACTGAGTCCACTCCAACCATCGATCTCCGCACACCAATGCTATCCTACACATACTAGGGAAATTCACAATTATACCAAGCCAATTAACCTACACACCTGTACGTCTTTGGAGTGTGGGAAGAAACAGGAGAGCCTGGAGAAAACTCTTGCAGGTCATGGGGAGAACGTACATTCATCTTGAACAGCACCTGCAGTCAGGATCGAACCTAGGGTCTACCACTGCGCCGCCTTGCCTTATCCTGGCACTGGTGGGTCAGATCCCCAATTTCATCCCCGGCCCTCCTTGAGCCCAACCATTATGCTGGCCTCAACTGAACATTCTCTCCCCAATGCTGCAGATCAGCTTCACCGATCTCCAAGACTAGCCCAGTTCCAACACACTCACCCAGCTGTAACGCACTCTTCTCATTCCTGGGCTTCTTTACACAAGCTCAACAGCTCACCTCCCTCCTTAACCTGACCTCGGGAAAACGGCAAGGTGTTCCATGTTTAATGCAGAAAATAAGCCATATCTGCAAACTTTCAACAGTTGTTGTTCCACTACAGTAATGCCTCTCTTGCAGTAATCTATTGCATTTGTTTTAGTTAGTACAAAGTTCACAAGTTATGGGAGTAGAATTAGGCCATTCAGCCCATCAAGTCTGCTCCGCCACTCAATCATGACTGATCTCTGCCACATAATTCAATTTTCCTGCTCAATTTTTCTCCCCATAATCCTTGACACCCGTTCTAATCAAGCATTTGTCTATCTCTGCCTTAAAAATATCCACTGATCTGGCCTGCACAGCCCTCTGTGGCAATGAGTTCCACAGATTAACTACCCTCTGACTAAAGAAGCTCCTCCTCACCTCCTTTCTTAGAGAGCACCCTTTAATTCTGCGGCTATGATCTCAGGTCCTAGAATCTCCCACCAGAGGAATTCCACATCCACGCTTTATATGCCTTTCATTATTCTGTAAGTTTCTATGAGGTCCCCCCTCAACCTTCTAAGCTCCAGCGAGTAGAGGCCCAGTGCTGTCAAATGCTCATCATATGTTAACCCACTCATTCCTGGAATCATTCTTGTACACCTCCTCTGGACCGTCTCCAGAGCCAGATCACTCTTCCTCGGGTATGGGGCCCAAATTTGCTCAGAGTACTCCAAATGCGGCCTGACCAGCACCTTATAGAGCCTCAGCATTATATCTCTGTTTTTGTATTCCAGTCCTCTTGATATAAACTTTAGCATTGAATTTGCCTTCCTTAATACTGATAACATGTTGTACCCATTACAATTGAAATCAAGTTCTATTTATTTTCTAATGAAACCTTAAGTCAGATTTATTTGTTTCATCATTCATAACCCTTTAAGGAACAGGGCTGATCTGGTATAAAGTTTAAAATGACCCAAGCCAATTGCACTGATACTACATCCGAGCTACTGCCGATTCAACATTTGCTCAAGCAATTTTGTCCATTTTCAACAAAATGCTGGAGTAACCCAGCAGGACATGCAGCATCTCTGGAGAGAAGGAATGGGTGATGTTCAGGTGAAGACCCTTCTTCAGTCTGAGATCAACCATCCTTCTCTCCAGAGATGCTGCTTGTCCCACTGAATTCCGAGAGTATTTTGTGCCTATCATCAATACAAAATAATTACGGTTATCTTTCAAGAGGGCTCATAAAAATAGCGGAGTCAGGGGATATGGGGAGAAGGCAGGAACGGGGTACTGATTGGGGATGATCAGCCATGGTCACATTGAATGGTGGTGCTGGCTCGAAGGGCCGAATGGCCTACTCCTGCACCTATTGCCTATTGTCTACACAAATACCTTTGATCAAAAAGAGAGGACATAAGCAGCAGTATCCTTCTGATCACCTTGACCACAATAAAATACTGGGCCATGTGGCTTATCTCAACCTGCCCTGACCATGAAAGAACTTTAGCAGAATATGCAGACCTTTAGCAGAATATCCCCACGGGGCTCAGATCACATAGCCACAATCAATTTTAGGAAACATACAAACACCATAGAACTGTTTTACTGAGGTTAACAATAGCACTAAAAGAGGAATTGTATCTGTAATGGCACATTCAGTTCATCCTTTTAATTGTAATTGTGCCTTTGTTTTTGTTTTACCTTTCTTTGGTAAGTGGAACATTGGGGGTAATAAGCAGTATTCCATATCTGTGAAAAGAAATTAGTCAGTGAGCCAAGTCTATTTATAAACTTTCTTGTATCCCTTTTGTATGCCAATTTACATATTTAATTTGCAACTTATAATTTTCCAATTAAGTGTAAAGGCAATTTCTATCTGGAACATTTACTTGAGACAATTAAGGATAGGAAACAAAGAGGAGTTTTATTAGTTCAATTCGCTACTATGCTTTCTAATTTTTCTGCTATCTAAATTATTGTAAATCCGTTTCCTTATAATTTACATTTGTTTACCAACTCCATCTTTACTAGCCTTCCTCACACCTATTGCAGCAATATTCTATTAACCCCTCTTCATCTGACTGAAATGATATTCTCACTTAGAAAGATTTCCACAGTGTGAACAGCTTTGACATTTCTCGTTCATCAATCCAACAATATTCCAGTCTCTCATGATCTCCTTTGCTCCACTATCAACTCTTATCATAGAGTCATTCAGTCACACAGTGTACAAACAGGCCCGTTGGCCCAACTTGCCTATGCCGACCAAAATGTCCCAACTCCCTGCTTTTGGCCCATATCCCTCTGAACATTCCCTATCCGTGTACTTGTCTAAAGGTTTCTTAAATGTTGTGCTCGTACTGCCTCAACTACCTCATCTGGCTGCTTGTTCCATGCACCCACCACCCTATGTGTAAAAAAGGATACCCCTCAAGTTCCCATTAAATCTATGAATATCCTATGAATGTAGTATACTTCAACATTTATCTTGCCTGTAAAACCTTTTTTTTAAATTATTCTTTAAATAGTTTCTCCTAGAGAATCTGACATTGTTTAGTTCTCTTTTAAAAATACACCACAATAAATAAACAAATAAATAAAATACACCATGCTGAATGCAAATTGCTCTACTTTTTTACAAACTCCTCGAAAAATGGTCGCCAAGAATATCCATCTCTACGAATCCGAGTAGTTTCCAATAATCCATTGTATCGCAGCTGAAATACATGGGAAACAATGCAACATTAGATTAAAAACTGAACATAGTAAAATTATTACATTAAAATCAAAGGTTACTTCAACTCATAATTTACGTTTTTCCATCCATGAGTAAATGATGGTGGCACCCAAGTTTTCTGTAAAATAAAGCAGTGAATACACTTTCTATTTTTTGAGAATTGCTTCCAATTGACCATTACATATTCATCTAAAAAAGTGAGGTAAGTAAAGGCTGGGATTTTAGGCAGTAAACAACATAGTAGTTTCCTAAAAATCTACATTTCGAAATGTTGTGGTCACCATGAGCCAAAGCTAATATGTATAATGATTTAACCCCCCCTCCCATTGGTTTGCAAATAATATTAAATCATTAACCTGGGGGCAAACAGCAGGGATATATTAAGATTCTTGACCCTGTCTCAGCCCCACAATATCACTGTAGGAATTCTTCAGGGGCAAGTCCAAACCCCATGCACCTTCCATTGCTTCATTAATGATCAGGGTAAGAATTGGAGATGTACAATTCCATTCACATCTCTGCCTCAAATGAAACAGACCTCAGCTGTGCACATTAAGATATATAACATTAAGGAATGGGCTGATAAGTAGCAAGAACCATTCATGCCACAAACATGCCAGGCAAAGACCACCTCAAAAGAAAAACGTGGCTAACAACCTAATCTTGATGCCACAAAGCCCCCACGTGTCAAGTCTCTTCTGTATTGACCAGAAATTCAATTGATCCAATCACTTGAGCTTAAAAACATTAGGAACATAATGTAGAGTTTGTACATAGCAAGTTTATAGAGGTCGGCCAGCAGTACAAGTCCAAGCAGGCAGAAACAGAATGAAGTCCATTCACACAAAAAGATTTTCTTTTTGGAATAACAGTGAAGGCAATTATACCTTTGAGATGCACAGTTATGAGGTGGGGTAGTTGTGTTAATAAATAATGAGACATTGCAATGGTACAGAATCAAATTAGCACAAATGTACAATCAGTACAAATTGGCAACAGCATTTCCTCTTTCATTATCGGCACAGTGGCAGCTCAAGGCTGTAGTCTCAGTGGGTTACACAAAAAGCTGGAGAAACTCAGCGGGTGCAGCAGCATCTAAGGAGCGAAGGAGATAGGCGACGTTTCGGGTCGAGACCCTTCTTCAGACTGTAGTCTCAGTCCCTGCTCTACTCTTTATACACCCATGACTGTATTATGAAGTAAGGTTCCAATGCCACCTTGACAATACCACAGTTGTGGGATGGGCAATGATGGTTTTGCACCAGTATTATGATTATTAATTCATTGAATTAAACAAAATATTCTAGATTATCTGCAAATACTGCAAGTACATGACAATTAAACACTCGCGTTTAGAAACATACAAAATAGGTGCAGGAGTAGGCCATTCGGCCCTTCGAGCCTGCACCACCATTCAATATGATCATGGATGATCATCCAACTCAGTATCCTGTACCTGCCTTCTCTCCATACCCCCTGATCCCTTTAGCCACAAGGGCCACATCTAACTCCCTCTTAAATATAGCCAATAAACTGGCCTCAACTACATTCTGTGGCAGAGATTTCCACAGATTCACCACTCTCTGTGTGAAAAATGATTTTTCTCGTCTTAGTCCTAAAAGACTTCCCCCTTATCCTTAAACTGTGACCCCTTGTTCTGGAGTTCCCCAACATCGGGAACAATCTTCCTGCATCTAGCCTGTTCAAACCCTTAAGAATTTTGTAAGTCTCTATAAGATCCCCCCCCCTCAATCTTCTAAATTCTAGCGAGTACAAGCGAGTCCAGTCTTTCTTCATATGAAAGTCATGCCATCCCAGGAATCAGTCTGGTGAACCTTCTCTGTACTCCCTCTATAGCAGTTTGGATGACCCTTGACTCTCCTATTGATTAAATGCTTGTTAATCTCTGCTTTGCATATATTTAATGATTCTGCATCTATATCTCAGTGGGATGGACAATTCTAAATGACCAGTAGCACTAATCTTGGCACTGAGGCTAAAAATCCAGTTTTCATATCCACGTCGCCTCCCATTTTTGAGAAGAAAAGGAATATTTTTGAGTGATCAATTGAAATTAAAAACATTTTAACTTTTGAATTCTATCACCAGCCGTTTCAAATAAACAAATAAATAGCCAAATAAAATGGTGCCCCAAGTGCATTTAAGATGAATACATAGTTTTATTTTGTTTTATAACACATCTACATATTAATATATTCAAGAACGAATTGTGGTTTCATTTTTACTTTGAGAGAGTAAATCTGTTTAGATTTACCTTACTCTGATTATGAACAGCATTTCAATCTCACCCGATCATAACTTGAAATTTAAAACATAGAAACATAGAAATTAGGTGCAGGAGTAGGCCATTCGGCCCTTCGAGCCTGCACTGCCATTCAATATGATCATGGCTGATCATCCAACTCAGTATCCCGTACCTGCCTTCTCTCCATACCCCCTGATCCCCTTAGCCACAAGGGCCACATCTAACTCCCTTTTAAATATAGCCAATGAACTGGCCTCAACTACCCTCTGTGGCAGAGAGTTCCAGAGACTCACCACTCTCTGTGTGTAAAAATAATTTCTCATCTCGGTCTCAAAGGATTTCCCCCTTATCCTTAAGCTGTGACCCCTTGTCCTGGACTTCCCCAACATCGGGAACAATCTTCCTGCATCTAGCCTGTCCAACCCCTTAAGAATTTTGTAAGTTTCTATAAGATCCACTCTCAATCTCCTAAATTCTAGAGAGTATAAACCGAGTCTATCCAGTCTTTCTTCATAAGACAGTCCTGACATCCCAGGAATCAGTCTGGTGAACCTTCTCTGCACTCCCACTATGGCAATAATGTCCTTCCTCAGATTTGGAGACCAAAACTGTACACAATACTCCAGGTGTGGTCTCACCAAGACCCTGTACAACTGAAGTAGAACCTCACTGCTCCTATACGCAAATCCTTTTGCTATGAAAGCTAACATACCATTCGCTTTCTTCACTGCCTGCTGCACCTGCATGTCTACTTTCAATGACTGGTGTACCATGACACCCAGGTCTCGCTGCATCTCCCCTTTTCCTAATCGGCCACCATTTAGATAATAGCCTGCTTTCCTGTTTTTGCCACCAAAGTGGATAACCTCACATTTATCCACTAAACAATAGATGCAAGACTGAAAAGCTCACCTGATCCATGAAAACTTTGCTGTCGAGCTGATCAGGCAATTTATTAGTATTTGGTTTCACACAGCGAATGAAATGTGGGTTTGCAGAAAACATCTTTTCCATCAGCACTCCTAACGAATGCTGGAAAATAAAGTTAGATACAGTGTTCATGATAACATTTCATTTCGGGAAAGTATTGGGTTTATACATACTGACCTGCTGCACAACACATGAACCACACAGCATTACCAACTTTAATTCCTAGCTGACACTTAAAATATGACACTTGTGCATAAGCACCAATGCAAGTTTCTGCATTGCTACTAGCTGGTGTCAGTGTCGAAAAAGGTCCTGTAATTTTATGCACATTTGTTCACACTAAGGCAGTCGGCGCATAACTGCTGAATATGTAGAGATAAAAACCAACAGACATTAGGCTCAGCTGTCCACAAATGTTTTAATTTCCCCCAAAAGTTAAAAAAAATTGTTCATGCATTTTACTAATTGTAATTCCGTCATGTCTAAACCATTGATTCTTTCTCATACTATTTTAAAATCTTTTACTGCTAGTGGCAATAATGCAGCTTAAGTATCAGGAAAGTGTTCTTTGTAGTTTTAGCAAACAACAACCCAGATAATTAGCTGCAAACACTATCTTAGCTCGTTTATTTTTAAAATCACAAATATGACTTTCCCAGAGACACAAGAGGAATCATGATGTCATGTTAATTCCGATTTAAATTAATTCATATTTAATCTCTTAATTGAAGATTCCTTGAGCTACATTACCTTACCTACATTAATGGTTATATTTATCAGTATTTATATCTCAGTATTGAAATAGGTTCAAAAAGGGTGACTACATATCAAACAAATTACAATCATTGTAATGGAGCATATGTCTTTTACCTATTTTTTCCCCTTAAATTACCTGAATTAATGACAAGAAAATTGTATAAATAAAACAATAGTATTAGAGAGGTCTATGAGACAAAATCAATAAATCCCAAGGATTAATCTATGTCCCATAATTTTGAATGAGATGACAATGAAGATGGTGGATGAATTATCATCTTGCAATTTTCTTTTTACAAATTCCACCGATTCTTCATGTAGACTCATTCCAAATAGAGATTGGTAGATTTTTCCATTTTAAGGGGATGAATGGCTAATAGGATAGTGCAAGATAAAGGAACTGAGGTAGAAGATCAGCCATGATCTTGATGAATGGTAGTACAGGCTTGAAAGGCCAGATGGTCTACTTCTAATCCTATTTCTTATGATCTACCAAACCGTAATAAATGATTGGAGCACTTCAGGGTTATCATTTAAATATGTTTTCACTTATTCAAACTTATTAATGGTTTATTGTAATATCTACAATGTTTTGCGTTAACCAATAAATGTGCAAATAGAGTAAACACACATATACCAAATAACCATTTATTAGTTAGCATGAACTGCCAATGACAGGAAACAAGGGCAGAGGAAAAAAAAGGCCACTGATGCCAAAAAGATATAGAACAGAAATTGGGGGCTGAAAGTCCTCAATACCTGTCACTCACATAAACAGTGGGGCAGCAGTAAAGTTGCTGCCTTACAGCACCAGAGACCCGGGTTCAATCCTGACTATGGGTGCTGTCTGTACGGAGTTTGTACCTTCTCCCTGTGACCATGTGGGTTTTCCCTGGGTGCTACGGTTTCCTCCCACATTTTAAAAGACGTACAGGTTAATAGGTTAATTGGCTTCTATAAAGTGCAAATTGTTTTTGTGTGTAGGACGGGGGCTGGTTTACAGGGTGATTGCTGGTCAGCATGGACCCGTTGGGCTGAAGAGCCTGTTTCAATAGTGTATATCTAAATGCGTTCCATGTCTGAGCCATTTTCCGTACTACAGAGGTATCAGAGAAATAAATTGGTGTTCTTTGCTGTGGTGTATAAGAAAAAAACCTCAAAACTGCAACTGCGTTGGAACTTTTAATTACCAAACCACAATGGGTAGCTAAATGCAACATTCACCAACCACATATTGCGCTGAATATTTAGATGAACGATTGGGTGAAGGACAATTGACAGATAAAAATTAATGGAGACATCCAATATCTAAACTGCATTTTCAATTAATAGACAATAAGTGCAGGAGTAGGCCATTTGGTCCTTCGAGCCAGCACCGCCATTCAATGTGATCATGGCTGATCACGCACACTCAGTACCCCGTTCCTGCCTTTTCTCCATATCCCCTGACTCCGCTATCTTTAAGAGCTCTATCCAACTCTCTCTTGAAAGCATCCAGAGAGTTGGCCTCCATTGCCTTCCGAGGCAAAGAATTCTACAGATACACAACGCTCTGTGTGAAAAAGTGTTTCCTCATCTCCTTTCTGAATGGCTTACCCCTTCTTCTTAAACTGTGGTCCCCTGGTTCTGGACTCCCCCAACATCAGGAACATGTTTCATGCGTCTAGCATGTCCAAACCCTTAATAATCTTATATGTTTCAATAAGATCCCCTCTCATCCTTCTAAATTCCAGAGTATACAAGCCTAGCTGCTCTGTTCTATCAACAAATGATAGTCCCACCATCCCGTGAATTAACCTGGTGAACCTACGCTGCACTCTCTCAATAGCAAGAATGTCCATCCTCAATATTGGAGACCAAAACTGCACACTATACTCCAGGTGTGGTCTCACTGGGGCCCTGCACAACTGCAGAAGAACCTCTTTGCTCCTATACTCAACTCCTCTTGTTATGAAGGCCAACATGCCATTCGCTTTCTTCACTGCCTGCTGTACCTGCATGCTTACTTTCAGTGACTGATGAACAAGGACCCTCAGATCTCGTTGTACTTCCCCCTTTTCCCCAACTTGACACCATTCAGATACTAATCTGTCTTCTTGTTTTTGCCACTAAAGTGGATAACCTCACATTTATCCACATTAAACTGCATTTGCCATGCATCTGTCCACTCACTCAATCCAAGTCACCCTGCATTCTCATAACATCCTCCTCACAGTTCCCACTGCCACCCAGCTTTGTCATCTGTAAATCTGCTAAAGTTACTTTTAATCCCTTCATCTAAATCATGAATGTATATTGTAAATTGCCGCGGTCCCGGCACCGAGCCTTGCGGTACCCCACTAGTCACTGCCTGCCATTCTGAAAGGGACCCGTTAATCCCTACTCTTTGCTTCCTGTCCTTCCTTATGTATATCTTCACATTATACTCTGCTTGTTACAGTTCCCCCCCATTCATTTGCACAGTTTTCATAAATCTGCAGATATTTTTAGTTTCTTCTTTCACCATTAATATCAAACTTGGTGAGATGGTTTGTTTTGTTCGTATCATTTGGTGAACTGATCACTATCTCACAGCGACTGAACCGTTAGACACATCTTCGAACCTTCCACTGGACTATCACCTCTTAGTAGAGCAACAAGCCATCATCACCCAGGTAGCCATTGGCTTCATTTCTTCAGATATTCCCCTCTCAATCTCCAGGCTTACACGCACAAACAAGTGCAGTTGCTTCAACATTCTTCCCAACAAGTATAACTGTCCTACTTGATCCATTTTAAGTTCTTTTCTGTACAACAAAACCCATTTCTTCCATCTTAACTTTATTATTTCTCAGCTTGCAGTCTTTTCTCATGTAGGCCTATGACACTTCCCATTCCCTCCACCATTTTGACAGTTTTGGGCTCCTCAGTTCTATCTGTGCCGTTTTCACGATGGGTATCCGATCCATCTACACCTTCATGCCACAATTAGATAGCCTGAGGGCCCTGTGCTTGCTCCTTGAAAGATACCAAGCCACTTTCCTTCCACCACCATTCTCCCTTGCTAGACGGAAGATGTCTTTGAATTGAATAACAATTTCTTCAGTACAAACATTATTCCAAATCAATGGCGTCAAAATGGGAAACTGTCACTTTGTAGGAAATGTGGAATAGCCCTTGTTTTACTTTCGTTCCCTCACTTAAAATTTTCCAATTCAAGTAACCCATTCCCATGTTCCTGTTCCTTTTCCTCCACGCAGGGTCTCTCTGAGAAAATACATTTTCTTTCGACTTCATATTTGTAATATCTGCAGGTTTGTTTTTTTTTTGCATTTCAATTATTTTCTTCTTCATTCTTCATCCTTCAACTACTGAAAAAAAAATCATCTGTCCTAGAAACCTAGTTCTCATTTTTTCATTGCAATGAACCCTTAATTTATCGGGCTTTTTTTTTTTTAGATGTCTCTATTGAAATGTTATAAATTTGAAAACCTTGTTGATATTAGGCATGTTGACACAAAGAAACACCCAGCAAACTTAGCTTGGCTTTTCCTGTGGAAAAAATGTGCAACAGATGATATCCTGATTAGTTGCAGGTTGCTGATTCAAGGTTTGAAAATAACCATAGAACTTGCATTTAGTAACTTTACTGACGAATAAATAGAATTTAATGTTGATACATACTTTAAATTGAGCTCCAACAGTTTGCTTCCTGGTGCTGTTAAAGTTATCTTCCTTTTTTTGGGAACGCTAATAAAACAAAAATAAATAGAATTCAAACTTTAGACGCAAGTCAGAACTTTACAACATTTCTAAATGCACTTCTTGGAAGCCATTTAATAAAACGAATCTATACAGCAATCAAGTTTGTCCCAGTTCCTTGCTCTCCGACAGCACAATTATTATTTAATTATATTTATTGATCAATTAACCTACAAACATGCACATCTTTGGAATGTGGGAGGAAACCGGAGCACCTGGAGAAAACCCACGCATTCACAGGGAGAACATGCAAACTCCACATAGATAGCACCCGTAGTCAGGAACAAATCTGGCTCCCTGGTGCTATAAGAAAGCAACTCTACCATTGCACCATTGTGCTGCCCCTGTTGGAACATCATGATGCAGCAGTACAAGATGTTGGTGAGAGCACATTTGGAGTACTGTGTGCAGTTCTGGTTGTCCAACTATAGGAAGGATGTCATGAAGTTGTAAAATGTGCTGTGGAGATTCAACAGAGCTTACGGGTAGGAGTTAAAGGGAGAAATTAGACAGGTTGAGACTGAGGGATGGCCTTATGGTGTGCAGGATTATTGGGGGGGGGGGGGGGGGGGGGTGGCATGGATAGAGTAAATGTATTTTTCCTGAGGTAGGGGATTCTAAAACTAGCGACATATAATGAAGTGAGAGATTTAAGAAGGACTTCAGGAAACATTTTCATTGAGAGGCCAGCCTGTGTCAGCAGCCAGAAGAAGCTGTGGTTGCAAATAGAATTATGACTTTCAATAGACATCGAGATATATCTATGAAAAGTATGGTGGGTATATGGAATAAGCTGCCAGATGAGATGGTGGAGGCAGGTACCATAACAACATTAAACAGCCGTTTGGAGAGGTACATGGATAGGGAAGGTTTAAAGAGATACAAGGCAAACACAGGCAGGTGCAACATGCGTAAATGAGGTGTCTTGGTTGCTATGGACAAGTTGGATAGAAGGGCCTGTTTCTGTGCTGTAGAGCTCCATGACTAACTTTTAATCACCAATATACGGAACATCTTTGAAAACAAATTCCACAAGCTCTCAAAGCTCACATTGGATTCCGATGTGCTCCTTCCTTTCTTTGACCATTTTCCTTTCCCACTCACCAAAGGACCAAAAGTTTAACAGAGTCAAATGCAACATAAATATTTTGACCAGCTGCTCATCCAGCAACTGTCAGTTTGTTTTAAATAAAAGCTGCTGTCTTTTCTGGACTTTCCTCACAGATTTGATCAATAAGAACAAAAACTAGCTTTCTTATATATGTATTTCTGATTCCTTCCTCCGTGCCATTATTATGTAGGCTTATTTATTCTTGCAGTTCCTCTTGTTTTAAGAGATCAATGATGTATAAATTCTAACTCACTGTCTCCACCAGCACAGATTAAAAATAGCCAGAATCAGAATTGTACATATAGTTCAAGTTACAAACATTGTAATATCTATTATGAATGCTACCAAGAATCAACACTTAAAACATTTATTTGCAACCACAATCAAAGTTTGTTAGATGATAAAATGCAGGCAGAGACGATTACTTTAACCTAGCATCACCTTGGGAATAGAGATTGTGGGCCATTGGGACCACCTGAGGTGTACTGTTCTAAAATGCAAGCAACACTTTAAATGCTTCAAAAGCACATTGTCTGTTTGCATCACAGCCTGGTTCAGCAACTTGAATGACCAGGAACGCAGGACAGGCAGGTGAATAGGACAGATAGGTGGATAGTTTTTAAGGTGCTGCATACTACCACTGCTTATGCAGAGGTTCGCAATAATAAACAATAGGTGCAGGAGTACGCCATTCGGCCATTCGAGCTATTCAATGTGATCATTGCTGATCATCCCAAATCAGTACCCTGTTCCTGCCTTCTCCCCATATCCTCTGACTCCGCTTTCCATAAGAGCCCTATCTAGCTCTCTCTTGAAAGTATCCAGAGAACCAGCCTCCACCATCCTCTGAGGCAGAGAATTCCACAGACAATGATAACTGGAATGTATGCGGGATAGTTTTCTCAACCAACATGTGGAGGAACCAACGAGAGAGCAGGCTATTCTAGACTGGGTATTGAGTAATGAGGAAGGGTTAGTTAGCAGTCTTGTTGTGCGTGGCCCCTTGGGCAAGAGTGACCATAATATGGTTGAGTTCTTCATTAGGATGGAGAGTGACAAAATTAAGTCAGAAACAAGGGTTCTGAACTTGAACAAAGGTAACTTTGAAGGTATGAGATGTGAATTGGCCAAGATAGACTGGCAGGTGATTCTTAAAGGGTTGACAGTGGATGTGCAATGGAAGGTATTTAAAGACTGCATGGATGAAGTACAAAAGTTGTTCATACCAGTTTGGCAAAAGAATAAATCGGGGAAGGTGGTGCATCCATGGATAACAAGGGAAATCAGGGATAGTATAAAAACAAAAGATGAGGCATACAAATTTGCCAGAAAAAGCAGCCTACCGGAGGACTGGGAGAAATTCAGAATCCAGCAGAGGAGGACAAAGGGCTTAATTAGGAAAGGGAAAATAGATTATGAAAGGAAACTGGCAGGGAACATAAAAACTGACTGCAAAAGCTTTTATAGATATGTAAAGAGAAAGAGACTAGTTAAAACAAATGTTGGTCCCTTGCAGTCAGAAACAGGTGAATTGATCATGGGGAACAAGGACATGGCAGACCAATTGAATAACTACTTTGGTTCTGTCTTCACTAAGGAAGACATAAATAATCTGCCGGAAATAGCAGTGGAACGGGGGTCAAATAAGATGGAGGAACTGAGTGAAATCCAGGTTAGCCGGGAGGTGGTGTTGGGTAAATTGAACGGATTGAAGGCCGATAAATCCCCAGGGCCAGATAGTCTGCATCCCAGAGTACTCAAGGAGGTAGCCACAGAAATAGTGGATGCATTAGTGATAATTTTTCAAAATTCCTTAGATTCTGGAGTAGTTCCTGAGGATTGGAGGGTAGCTAATGTAACCCCACTTTTTAAAAAAGGAGGGAGAGAGAAAGCGGGGAATTACAGACCAGTTAGTCTAACATCGGTAGTGGGGAAACTGCTAGAGTCAGTTATTAAAGATGGGATAGCAGCGCATTTGGAAAGTGGTGAAATCATTGGACAAAGTCAGCATGGATTTACGAAAGGTAAATCATGTATGACAAATCTGATAGAATTTTTCGAGGATGTAACTAGTAGAGTGGATAAGGGAGAACCAGTGGATGTGTTATATCTAGACTTTCAGAAGGCTTTCGACAAGGTCCCGCATAAGAGATTAGCATACAAACTTAAAGCACACGGTATTGGGGGTTCAGTATTGATGTGGATAGAGAACTGGCTAGCAGACAGGAGGCAAAGGGTAGGAGTAAACGGGTCCTTTTCAGAATGGCAGGCAGTGACTAGTGGGGTGCCGCAAGGCTCAGTGCTGGGACCCCAGCTATTTACAATATATATTAATGATTTGGACGAGGGAATTCAATGCAACATCTCCAAATTTGCAGATGATACCAAGCTGGGGGGTATAGTTAGGTGTGAGGAGGATGCTTGGAGGCTGCAGGGTGATTTGGATAGGCTGAGTGAATGGGCAGATGCATGGCAGATGCAGTACAATGTGGATAAATGTGAGGTTATCCACTTTGGTGGCAAAAACATGAGGGTAGACTATTATCTGAATGGTGGCAGATTAGGTAAGGGGGAGATGCAACGAGACCTGGGTGTCATGGTACACCAGTCATTGAAAGTAGGCATGCAGGTGCAGCAGGCAGTGAAGAAAGCAAATGGTATGTTAGCATTCATAGCGAAAGGATTTGAGTATAGGAGCAGGGAGGTTCTACTGCAGTTGTACAGGGTTTTGGTGAGGCCACACCTGGAGTACTGCGTACAGTTTTGGTCTCCAAATCTGAGGAAAGACATCCTTGCCATAGAGGGGGTACAGAGAAGATTCACCAGACTGATTCCTGGGATGTCAGGACTTTCATATGAGGAAAGATTGGATAGACTCGGTTTGTACTCGATGGAATTTAGAAGATTGAGGGGGGATCTTATAGAAACCTACAAAATTCTTAAGGGGTTGGACAAGCTAGATGCTGGAAGATTGTTCCCGATGTTGGGGGAGTCCAGAACAAGGGGTCACAGTCTAAGGATAAGGGGGAATTCCTTTAGGACCGAAATGAGGAAAACATTCTTTACACAGAGAGTGGTGAGTCTCTGGAATTCTCTGCCACAGAAGGTAGTTGAGGCCAGTTCATTGGCTATATTTAAGAGGGCGTTAGATGTGGCACTTGTGGCTAAAGGGATCAGGGGGTATGGAGAGAAGGCAGGTACGGGATACTGAGTTGGATGATCAGCCATGATCACATTGAATGGCGGTGCAGGCTCGAAGGGCCGAATGGCCTACTCCTGCACCTATTTTCTATTTTCTATAACGGTTCAAGGAGATTGCGAGAGAATACTTTGATCATGATAAGGAATGGTTCCGATCAGCAGAACTGGTAACAGGTATTAAATTCAATATAAAATGTATTTTTTGGAAGAAAAGGGAGAATATGGCTCTGGAAATTGGGTAGATTGAGAGGAAAAGAGTCACAGAGAAAACAAGCAAAGAAGAAGAGAATTTGTGGTTAACTTGACAAAGCAGGAGGGAAAGAAATCTGCACCCTATCCATTCATTCTTTTCCTCCAAACAACTTACTCAGCTGTGCTAGTAACCAATATACCTGGACAGGCTGTGGTTTGTATGTCCTCTTTCTTAAATTAAGTCTCGTTAGAAAACCAAACAATGAATTGGCAAATCTTGCAAATATATGGGATGTTGGATATGGGGCCCATCCAGGTTTAACTTTGTGCATACTAGGTTAAAAAAACTTTCAGACAGAAAAATAAGCTAGTATGAGAGATTAACTTTGATTCACTCAGTGTTCCCGTGGATTTTGAAGCAACAGCAACAAAGAGAAGCAGGAGAAAGCACTGATTGGCTCTAGCCCAAGTGGGAGGAGAGTTCTCAGTGAGTCAGAGGGGGCAAACAGTTGAAAACTGAGGAATTTGGTTTGTAAATTAGGCAATTTAACAGTCAATATAAGCAAGGCAGCTCTTGGGGAGCGGCAGCGAGGGAAATGCCCTGTGAGTAAAGTGTGAGTCTTTGGCTCGAGAGTCTTCGGAGAGGAGGCTGCGCAAAACACTGGATAGGGAGAGACCGAGGCAAAAGAAGATGTCAAGCAAGCTGATGCAGTGTGATACTTGCAGTATGTGGGAGGTCAAGGACACTGCTGGTGCTTCTGGCTGCTACAAATGTGAGAAGTGCATCCAGGTACAGCTCCTGAAGGACCGTATTGGGGAACTGGAGAAACAAGTGGATGACCTCAGGTTCATCCGAGAAACTGAGTTGTTCCTCGACAAGTCCTACAGTAAGATTGTTACACCCAAGGCACTAGAAGAGAGAAGGTGGGTGACGGTGAGAAAGGGAGGAAAACATGGGATGCAAAGGTCCCCAAGTGTTGTACCTCTTGTGAACAGGTTCACCCACGTGGAAGCTGCCGGGACAGAAGAGGGTATCTCACTGAGCGACGGACTGGCTTGCAAAACAAAAAGGGCTGTTGAGCCAAAACCAAAGAGGCCAAAGTCGGGCAATGCCATTGTAGTTGGAGACTCCATTGTGAGAGGTACGGACAGGGGTTTTTGTGGCAACAGATGGGATTCGAGGATGGTGTGCTGCCTTCCTGGTGCCAGGATCCAGGATGTCACGGACAGAGTGCAGACAATCCTCAAGGGCGAAGGTGAACAGCCAGAAGTGGTCGGGCATGTTGGCACAAATGATGTTGGAAAGTAAGGGATGAATATTTGGCAGCGGGACTTCAGAGAGCTCGGAGGAATGCTGAAAAGCAGGACTTCCAGGGTTGTTATCTCCGGTTTGCTTCCAGTTCCTCGTGCTGGCGAGAGCAGGAACAGGGAGATACGGGACCTGAATGTGTGGCTGAGGAACTGGTGCAGGGGGCAGGCATTTAGATTCTTAGATCACTGGGATCTGTTTTGCAGTAAGGGGGAACTGTACAAAAGGGACGGATTGCATCTTAACAGGTGGGGGACCAGCATTCTGGCCGGCAGGTTTGCCACTGCTACACGGATGATTTTAAACTGAATAAGGGGGGTGGGGCGTCAAATGGGATAGTCGAGGACGGAGTTAAAGGGAATGAAAGTAAAGGGATGGTTAATGACCCCAGAATTAACGGGAAAGAAAGCTCACAAAGGGATAGGAGAGTATGGCCAAGTGTAATAGGGATCGATGTGAAAGGGGCCACTTGTCAACATAATTGTATAAGGAGTAAGAGTGTTGTAAAAACAAGTCTGAAGGCTTTGTGTCTCAATGCAAGGAGCATTCGTAATAAGGTGGATGAGTTGAAGGTGCAGATAGCGATTAATGACTATGCTATAGTTGGGATCACGGAGACATGGCTCCAGGGTGACCAAGGCTGGGAGCTGAACATCCCGGGATATTCAATATTCACGAGGGATAGACGAAAAGGAAAAGGAGGTGGGGTAGCGTTGCTGGTGAGAGAGGAGATTAATGCAATAGAAAGGAAGGACATTAGCGTGGAGGATGTGGAATCGATATGGGTAGAGCTGCGAAATTCTAAGGGGCAGAAAACGCTAGTGGGAGCTGTGTACAGGCCACCTAACAGTAGTATTGGAGTTGGGGATGGCATCAAACAGGAAATTAGAAATGCGTGCAACAAGGGTAACACGGTTATAATGGGTGACTTCAATCTGCATGTAGATTGGGTGAATCAAATTGGCAGGGGCGCTGAGGAAGAGGATTTCTTGGAATGTATGCGGGATAGTTTTCTCAACCAACATGTGGAGGAACCAACGAGAGAGCAGGCTATTCTAGACTGGATATTGAGTAATGAGGAAGGGTTAGTTAGCAGTCTTGTTGTGCGTGGCCCCTTGGGCAAGAGTGACCATAATATGGTTGAGTTCTTCATTAGGATGGAGAGTGACAAAATTAAGTCAGAAACAAGGGTTCTGAACTTGAACAAAGGTAACTTTGAAGGTATGAGATGTGAATTGGCCAAGATAGACTGGGAGGTGATTCTTAAAGGGTTGACAGTGGATGTGCAATGGAAGGTATTTAAAGACTGCATAGATGAAGTACAAAAGTTGTTCATACCAGTTTGGCAAAAGAATAAATCGGGGAAGGTGGTGCATCCATGGATAACAAGGGAAATCAGGGATAGTATAAAAACAAAAGATGAGGCATACAAATTTGCCAGAAAAAGCAGCCTACCGGAGGACTGGGAGAAATTCAGAATCCAGCAGAGGAGGACAAAGGGCTTAATTAGGAAAGGGAAAATAGATTATGAAAGGAAACTGGCAGGGAACATAAAAACTGACTGCAAAAGTTTTTATAGATATGTGAAGAGAAAGAGACTAGTTAAAACAAATGTTGGTCAGAAACAGGTGAATTGATCATGGGGAACAAGGACATGGTAGACGAATTGAATAACTACTTTGGTTCTGTCTTCACTAAGGAAGACATAAATAATCTGCCCGAAATAGCAGTGGAACAGGTGTCAAATAAGATGGAGGAACTGAGTGAAATCCAGGTTAGCCGGGAGGTGGTGTTGGGTAAATTGAACGGATTGAAGGCCGATAAATCCCCAGGGCCAGATAGTCTGCATCCCAGAGTTCTCAAGGAGGTAGCCACAGAAATAGTGGATGCATTAGTGATAATTTTTCAAAATTCCTTAGATTCTGGAGTAGTTCCTGAGGATTGGAGGGTAGCGAATGTAAACCCACTTTTTAAAAAAGGAGGGAGAGAGAAAGCGGGGAATTACAGACCAGTTAGTCTAACATCAGTAGTGGGGAAACTGCTAGAGTCAGTTATTAAAGATGGGATAGCAGCGCATTTGGAAAGTGGTGAAATCATTGGACAAAGTCAGCATGGATTTACGAAAGGTAGATCATGTCTGACAAATCTGATAGAATTTTTTGAGGATGTAACTAGTAGAGTGGATAAGGGAGAACCAGTGGATGTGTTATATCTAGACTTTCAGAAGGCTTTCGACAAGGTCCCGCATAAGAGATTAGCATACAAACTTAAAGCACACGGTATTGGGGGTTCAGTATTGATGTGGATAGAGAACTGGCTAGCAGACAGGAGGCAAAGGGTAGGAGTAAACGGGTCCTTTTCAGAATGGCAGGCAGTGACTAGTGGGGTGCTGCAAGGCTCAGTGCTGGGACCCCAGCTATTTACAATATATATTAATGATTTGGACGAGGGAATTCAATGCAACATCTCCAAATTTGCAGATGACACCAAGCTGGGGGGTATAGTTAGGTGTGAGGAGGATGCTTGGAGGCTGCAGGGTGATTTGGATAGGCTGAGTGAATGGGAAGATGCATGGCAGATGCAGTATAATGTGGATAAATGTGAGGTTATCCACTTTGGTGGCAAAAACATGAGGGTAGACTATTATCTGAATGGTGGCAGATTAAAAAAAGGGGAGATGCAACGAGACCTGGGTGTCATTGTACACCAGTCATTGAAAGTAGGCATGCAGGTGCAGCAGGCAGTGAAGAAAGCAAATGGTATGTTAGCATTCATAGCGAAAGGATTTGAGTATAGGAGCAGGGAGGTTCTACTGCAGTTGTACAGGGTTTTGGTGAGGCCACACCTGGAGTACTGCGTACAGTTTTGGTCTCCAAATCTGAGGAAAGACATCCTTGCCATAGAGGGGGTACAGAGAAGATTCACCAGACTGATTCCTGGGATGTCAGGACTTTCATATGAGGAAAGATTGGATAGACTCGGTTTGTACTCGATGGAATTTAGAAGATTGAGGGGGGATCTTATAGAAACCTACAAAATTCTTAAGGGGTTGGACAAGCTAGATGCTGGAAGATTGTTCCCGATGTTGGGGGAGTCCAGAACAAGGGGTCACAGTCTAAGGATAAGGGGGAATTCCTTTAGGACCGAAATGAGGAAAACATTCTTTACACAGAGAGTGGTGAGTCTCTGGAATTCTCTGCCACAGAAGGTAGTTGAGGCCAGTTCATTGGCTATATTTAAGAGGGCGTTAGATGTGGCACTTGTGGCTAAAGGGATCAGGGGGTATGGAGAGAAGGCAGGTACGGGATACTGAGTTGGATGATCAGCCATGATCACATTGAATAGCGGTGCAGGCTCGAAGGGCCGAATGGCCTACTCCTGTACCTATTTTTCTATGTTTCTATGTTTCTATTCACAATGTACACAATGCTATCAAAATAGAAATAGGATTGTCCTTCCGCAGAAGTCTTGGAATGAAAACAAAACAATGCCAGAGTTACTCAGCAATAGGTAGAATCTGTGGCGACAAAGCAAAGCTAATGATTCATTTCATTGACCTTTCATCAGAACCGGAAAAGTGAGAAAACAAGTGTGCTTTAAATTGCAGAGAGGGGAGGAGTGGAATGATAATGTTTATGCACAGGTGGAGTCCCACATTGCTCAGGTGATACAAATACTGAAGTGATGTAGCGATGAATTCCTGTGCATCTATGATCTTGGTTACTCCATAGGTTTGAATGCCCAGACTTTATCGGAAGGCTGAACACACACACACACACACACACACACAGGCGGTCGATCGTACCCAGGGGTTTCATCCAGCAGCCAAAACTGGTGGAGATGCTTTGCCTTGTGGCCGAGTTACATAGAAACATAGAAAATAGGTTCAGGAGGAGGCCATTTGGCCCTTCGAGCCAGCAGCACCATTCATTGTGATCATAGCTGATCGTCCCCAATCAATAACCCGTGCCTGCCTTCTCCTCATATCTCTTGATTCCACTAGCATCTAGAGCTCTATCCAACTCTCTCTTAAATCCATCCAGTCATTTGGCCTCCACTGCCCTCTGCGGCAGGGAATTCCATAAATTCACAACTCTCTGGGTGAATTTTTTTTTTCTCACCTCGGTCTTAAATGGCTTCCCCTTTATTCTAAGACTGTGGCCCCTGGTTCTGGACTCGCCCAACATTTGGAACATTTTTCCTGCATCTAGCTTGTCCAGTCCTTTTATAATGTTATATATTTCTATAACATCCCCCCTCATCCTTCTAAACTCCAGTGAATACAAGCCTAGTCTTTCCAATCTTTCCTCATATGACAGTCCTCCCATCCCAGGGATCAATCTTGTGAACCTACGCTGCACTGCCTCAATCACAAGGATGTCCTACCTCAAATTCGGAGACCAAAACTGGACACAATACTCCAGATGTGATCTCACCAGAGCCCAATACGACTGCAGAAGGACCCCTTTACTCCTATACTGAAATCCTCTTTTTATGAAGGAAACTTCACTCGGAAACTGCTCGGATACAGAACCGCCCGGAATCTCGTTGGGTGTGGAATACCGGGATGGAGTCACTGGAGACACCGGGTGTGGAGAGCAAAGGTTGGTTGCAGGGGTGAACCATGGTAATGCCTCTAGCATCTTTAGGGTAGGCTGCAGGAGGTTGTTCCCTGGACACAAAGATGGCTGGCGGGGAGAAGAGAAGTGACGACAGTACACAGGTCCAGACGGCCGTGGGCAACAGAGCCGCTCCGGGAGAACAAACACATGGGAATCTGGACTTTGAACTTGACGAAATGGTGCCAAACATAGCGGCGCTGGCATTATATGCAAAATTCACAATGTAATATTTAATGAACGAGAGCAACAGGTAGAAAACAAAACAGCCGAATGCTAGAACTATGAGATGCAGCCTTCCACAATTATTGAACATCTTAATCTGTTCTCCATGGAAGATCCCAAGCTTCTAGCTGTCCACCATTTCGACTCTCCATTCTCAGCATGCCCCAGTGTGCCATGCAGCAGAAGGTCACCCCAGCGTGTTATGGCCATACCCGACATCAGGCCAGGCTTGCCTGGTGCGGTTCCGGGAACCTGCCCGTAGAGGGAAGCCGCCGAGCCCGGCCCCTGCTCACCCCATGAGTCAGAATCACACAGTGGATCGATAAGCAGGCTAGCCGCTGGAGGCAGTACAGTGGAGTTGGCCGCTGGAGGCCTTGCGGTAGCCTGCGGCTCGGTCGGGCCGGGCGCCACTCCAAGAGGCTGAGTGCGTGGACCAGATGCAGCCTTCGGCGGAACAGAGTGGTGGAGGACACCAACGGCTATGCTTGCCTAGGTCGACCGTGTAACAGCGCCAGAACAATGGGCCTTCATGGCCAGGTTAAGAACCACACCTATAACAACTGGGACTCAGAAATGTTGCCAAATCTCTCTACTCCGTATACTGTCTCATAGTACTATGCACGTATCAAATCTGGGATGCTTATCTAAGATATATCTAAGTGCTTATGTATGGTGATACTTGTGCTGAACTATACACAAAAATGGATTTCACTGTACATGTGACAAATAAAATACAAGTGAACCTACCCCACCTCCTCTGCCCCACCATGCTCTGTCTTTGGTTTGTTTTGTGTTGCTATGAAGCTTAATGTAATTTCGAGGGATAACAGCTCATCATGCACGACATTGAGCTCAACAATGAATCAAGAGTTTTCTCTGCAATAAAATTACATTTCCTTTCCCCAACAGTTTACACCCAATCCTTTAAATAGTTCCTGTATTTCGCTTCATTTCAGAATTCTAGCAACATAAACATGATTGTTTTCTGACTTTTCTAGTTCAGATCAACGACCTTTTATCAGGAATGTTAACAGTTTCTCTCTCCTTAAATACTACCTGATCCACTAGAATCTCCAGCATTATTTTAGATTTCTAGCATCAGTCATTTTTTATTTTTGGTTGGGAATAACTTACTTTTGGTCTTTGATGAGCCATTAGGGTTCCTGTTCTTGACACTGTAGCTGTAATTAAAAATTAATGTTAGTAATACATAAACTGGAATCATTTTCATTATATTTAACCAAAAATGCGCAAGTACCCCCCCCCCCCCCCCCCCCCCCTGTGAATAACTGTAATGAAACAAGCAGGAATTGAGGATTTGGACCAATGATGGAGAAAGAACACTCCAACCATATAAAATTAAAACACCAATAAAACAGCAACAAAATAACTAAATAGTGAATCTCATGCCTTTCTACCTCATGATGGGGACCCAGTAGTCTGGCCAAGAGAACTCTAAGGCCTAGCACTGTTCTTTATCCCGATGTGAGGTGAAGTCCGGTGAGCTCAGTGCAGCACCCACCCATGTCCTCAGCAAGCCTGTGTTTCTTAAATAGGTTAAGTTCAAGTTACATTTTTTATCACATGCACCAATTGATGGTGAGATTTGAATTACCATACAGCCATACGAATAAAAAAACACAATACACGATAGAGTTTAACATAAACATCCCTACACAGCTGAATCAATGCTTCCCACGTTGAGGGCAGGCAATGAAGCGCAGTCATCTTCCTCTTTGGTCAGGGCCTTTGAGCCCTCAGCAGTCGCCGCTACGGCGGCCCGATGTTCAGGTCCTCTCGTCGGGATGATCGGAAGTCCAACGTCGGAATAGAAGAACAGTCTCAGCGGCTTGGCGTTTCCGAATCGGCCACTTCCTACCGGTGACCGCGGCTCCCGAAGTCAGCAGGCCAAGCTGGGCAGAGATTCAACACTGGCGACCCTTCGCAATAGATCCCAGGACTCCGTAATGTTAAAGTCAGCGTCACCCGCGGCTAGCAGCTCCGCAAACCACAGCTCCACGGTGCTCAAGTCAGCAGGCCCAACACTCCGGAGCTTCAATATGTGATCCCCGGTAAGGCATCGTCCTGCTCCGTGATGGAATTCAGCGCTATGCTCGCTGCTGAAGCTCTGGCCGGTTTCTGGCAGGAAAGGCCGTGCCAATTCAATTGGTAGGCCGCGAGGGAGGGCGAAGATGTAACCCCTCCCACCCCCCACATAAAAACGACTAAGAAACCTCCAGACAGATTAAAAATAACAAAAAATGTGAATGGACGAACAAACTGCTGGTGAGGCTGTCGCACGTGGCGCCACCCGATAAAACAGAAATGGGAACCGGGTGGTTATTTTGTCGAGCAAAATCTCAGATTTTGTGTCTATCATTGGTATAAACCTGCATTACTCCCATTTTTTATTCTCCCCAAATTCCCATCAACTCCTTGCATTCTACCACTCACCTTTGGAGTAATTTACAGCAGATAATTAATTTAAGAACCCATGGGTCTTTGAGACATGGGAGAAAACCGGAGCATCAAAGGGAAATCCACACAGCCGCCATGACAATACGCAAACATCACACAGATTGTGCAGTGAGTGCGTAGTTCTACTAAATGCACACTTTACTGCGGTTTAGAGATCACTGCACTTAACTGTTTAACTTCATCCAAAATGATAGGAATAACATTTACCTGCAAAAAGTACGCTTAGCAATGGAGTGATGCTATTAATAAACAGCCCTCGAATACTTGCTGGAATAGTGTCTCTATTTTTTTCCAAAAACCCAGATGCATTGTATTGGACCTGTGGAGGAAGACTAATCAGTTAAAAATGACAAATTTACTAACAGTCCCAAGTTGTGCAAAATATCTCAAATGGGTTTCAGATTCTCCACCAAATAACTCAAATAGTCTTCCCCTTTAGTTACTTGGTTTTAAAATATATTTATTTATATACTCATTAAAAATGGTAGATTAAAATAAATTGGTCATGCTCTGTTACGTGTTCATAGGTTACCATTCTTGCTCAAGCCATACACGTACCAAATACAAAACATACACCTTAAAAATTAAACAGCAAAATATAGAGATGGGGAAATGGGAAATCAGACAAGGAAAGGGCACAGCGGGATGGGGTACGGAGAAAAGAGAGCAGTTGGAAATAGCACAAGAGCAGAGCAGGCGGGGGAAATGGGAAAAGTAGCAGGGTCGTGGGTAACTGGAAGAGGCCATGTTGTGGAGGGAATATGCAGCGTTGGAGCAGTGGCGGAAGATGGATCAACGAATGTGGGAATGCTTTTATAAGCTATTAACGTTTCATAAAACTTTACTGAGTGGGAAATAATTAAATTTACATTAGTCTGGTGAGCATTCGAGCTCTCCCAGCTTTGGCAGTTGGGTTGGGTTTGTTTACACAGCTTCTGAAATCAGCCAAACGCCAGGAATCTTTTGTGTACACAGATAACTACCAATCATTTTACTGGAAACCACAGCACTCTGAAATGTTGCTGCATTTTCAGCAGTGTTGCTTTGGTTACAGTGAACAAGCAGCTAAGTCATTGCTTTTAATATGCTGCGGAGTAAAAAACCCACCATATGCCAAGTCATTTGTGGTGTTGAAGGATCAGTGGGAGACTACTGGGGAACAGGCAACTGGTGTTAGAGCAGTTTTGGAGCAACTGAGGGTCTGTACAGCAAGCAATGGAGGATTTGTGCCAATAGCCAGACGGACTGAGATCAATCTCAATTCATAAAGTTATATCAAGTGATTTAAGGTAGCATAACCAGTTAGACAAATATAATGTGCTTTCTAAAGCGAAAAGGTGCTAAATTAAATTCATCTATGCAAGATATCATAATTTTACTAGCTCGCTCAAAGCTATTAATAACAGTAAAACTATGCCTTTTGGATCTTGATTCTCTGACCATGGATAAAAGATTGTGCATTCACCTTATCAATTTCCCTCATGATTTTATAAACCTCCAAGATCAGTCTCCTGCGCTAAAAGGAATAAAGTCTTAGCTTGCCCCATCTCTACCTATAGCTCAGGCCCTCAAGTCCTGGCAAAGTACTTGTAAATCTTCTCTGCCCTCGTTCCAGTTTAATGACATCCTTTCTGTAGCAGGGTGAGAAAAACTGAACACAAGACTCCAAATGCAGCTTCCAACCTTTCCTCACAAGATAACCCATTTGTTCCATAGTTCCAGATAGTAGTCTATTAAATCTTTGCCAATTTGCTTCCAATGTAGTTGTATCCTTCCTTAAATAACACCAGACAGTACTCCAGATGTGATCTCACCAATGCCCTTCATAACTGAAGCATAACTTCATTAATTATGCATTGAATTCCCATAGCAATAAAACAGTGTTCTGTTAGCTTTCACCATTTAGTCAATATTCTTCATTTTTATTTTTACTGCCAAAATGGAGAATTTCACATTTTTCTGCCTGATGCTCAATTTGCATGATCCTTTCTCATTCATTTCTGTACATATATACATTTATAGCCTCCTCGTGTCGTTGATAGTCGTTGTAGGCCAGATCAACAACAGTGAGACAGCGTACAGGAAATAAATCAGAAATTTCTGTTGTCGTGTCAGAACAACAGCCTACCCCTTACCATTAGGATTGTTGACCAAATGAACCAGGTGGGGGGATGCGAGTGAACATAGCCCCATTCTCAGCAGCTAGACTCCTGTAGAGATAGTCAACAATTTCTGGACATCCACATCACCATTAACAAACCTAGTCCCTTCACCCTAATAAGCTGGGATGTTTAACGTGCTAAATTTCTGTCCATAATTTGTGTTCAATGAAATGGCGTAGAAATTTACTACCCAGCATGAATAACTCGAGAATGAACATAGATTTGGAGTGCCATCCACATCCAGAGGACAAACCAAAAACCAAGCAAAAACCTTCCGTCTAGCAAGGGAGAATGGTGGTGGAAGGAAAGTAGCTTAGTTTCATTCAAGGAGAAAGCAAAGGGCCCTCAGGTTATCTAGTTGTGGCATGAAGGTGTAGATGGATTGGATACCCATTGTGAAACTGGCACAGATGGAACCAAGGAGCCCAAAACTGTCAAAGTGGTGGAGGGAATGGGAAGTGTCATGGGCCTACATGAGAAAAGTTGCAAGAGAAGAAAGAATAAAGTTAACATAAGAAAAAATGGGTTTTGTTGTACAGAAAAAAAAACTTGAAATGGATCAAGCAGGCCAATCAAACACGGGGTGTCCGTGTCCGTGCCCGCTTCCGCGTGTTAAGATCAGTGTGTCTGTCTGTGTCTGTGTCTGTGTGTATGTGCGCTGGGCGTTTGAGAGTCGAATATCATCTGAGGAAATTAAGCCAATGGGTATCGGGGAAATTATGGCTTGATGCTCTACTGTGGGGTGATGGTCCAGTGGAAGGTTCGAAGAAGCGTCAGAGAGTTCAGTCACTGTGAGATAGTGATCAGTTCTCCAAATGATATAGCAACATAAAAACTTGTCAGCAGGTTTGATGTTAATGTTGAACGAAGAAACTAAAAATATCTGCAAATGTGTGAAAACAGTGTACATGAGTGGGGAGAAACTGTAGAGTATAATGTGAAGATATACATAAGGAAGGACAGGAAATAAATTGTGTAAATGAAAATGCAGTTTAGATATTGGATGTCTCCATTAATTTCTTTCTGTCAATCGTCCTTCACCCAATCATTTATCAAAATATTTAGCGCAATATGTGGTTGGTGAATCTTGCATTTAGCCACCCATGGTGGTTTGATAATCAAAAGTTCCTAAGCAGCTGCAGTTTTGAGGTACTTTTTTTATACACCAATTTTTTTTTTCGAGACCTCTGTGGTATGGCAAATAGTTCAGATATGGAACGTATTTAGATATACAGTATTGAAACAGGCTCTTCAGCCTAACGGCCTAGCCAATTAACCTGCAAGCCTGTACGTCTTTTGGAGTGTAGCACCTGGAGAAAAGCCACATGGTCACAGGGTGAATGTACAAACTCCCCACAGATAGCACCCATAGTCAGGATGGAATCGGGTCTACATAGAAACATAGAAAGGTGCAGGAGGAGGCCATTCGGCCCTTCGAGCCAGCACCGCCATTCATTGTGATCGTCTCCTATCAATAACCCGTGCCTGCCTTCTCCCCATATCCCTTGACCCCACTAGCCCCTAGAGCTCTATCTAACTCTCTCTTAAATCCATCCAGTGACTTGGCCTCCACTGTCCTCTGTGACAGGGAATTCCATAAATTCACAACTCTCTGGGTGAAAAGGTTTTTTCTCACCTCAGTCCTAAATGACCTCCCCTTTATTCTAAGACTGTGGCCCCTGGTTCTGGACTCGCCCAACATTGGGAACATTTTTCCTGCATCTAGCTTGTCCAGTCCTTTTATAATGTTACATGTTTCTATAAGATACCCCCTCATCCTTCTAAACTCCAGTGAATACAAGTCTAGTCTTTTCAATCTTTCTTCATATGACAGTCCCGCCATCCCAGGGATCAATCTCGTGAACCTACGCTGCACTGCCTCAATCATAAGGATGTCCTTCCTCAAATTAGAAGACCAAAACTGTACACAATACTCCAGATGTGGTCTCACCACAGCCCTATACAACTGCAGAAGAACCTCTTTACTCATATAATGAAATCCTGTTGTTATGAAGGCCAACATTCCATTATCTTTCTTCACTGCCTGCTGTACCTGCACGCCAACTTTCAGTGACCAGTGTACAAGGACGCCCAGGTCTCGCTGCACCTCCTCCTTACCTAACCTAATTGAGATAATAATCTGTCCCCTTGTTTTTGCTGACAAAGTGGATAACCTCACATTTATCTATATTATACTACATCTGCCACGCATCTGCCCACTCACTCAACCTGTCCAGGTCACCCTGCAACCTCCTAACATCCTCGTTACAGTTTACACTGCCACCCTGCCTTGTGTCATCCGCAAACTTGCTAGTGTTGCTCCTAATTCCCTCTTCCAAATCATTACTATATATGGTAAACAGTTGCGGCCCCAACACCGAGTCTTGCGGCACTCCACTCACCACAGCCTGCCATTCTGAAAAGGACCCGTTCACTCCTATTCTTTGCTTCCGGTCTGCCAACCAATTTTCTATCCATGTCAACACCCTACCCCCTCTTTGGCGCTGTAAGGCAGCAACTCAACCATTGCCCGACTGTTTATGTGAGTGATAGATGATGACGAGTTTCAGCCCTCAATTTCTGTTCTGTATCTGTGTTCGCATCAGTGGTCTTCTATTTTTTATCTCTGCGCCCTTGTTTCCTGTCATTGGCAGTTCATGCTAACTAAAAAATGGATAATTGGTATATGTGTGATTGCTCTATTTGCACATTTATTGGTCAACGCAAAACATTGTAGACATTACATTAAACCATAAGAGTGAATACATGAAAAGTTTTTTAATTGATAACCCTGAAGTGCACCAATCATTTATTTTGCTTTCGCAGATCATAAGAAATAGGATTAGAAGTAGACCATCTGGCCTTTCAAGCCTGTACTACCATTCATCAAGATCATGGCTGATCTTTGACCTCAGTTCCTTCATCTCGCTCTATTATGTTAGCCATTGATTCCCTTAAAATTGAGAAATCTACTAATCTCTATTTGGAATGAGTCTACATGAAGAATCTCCACCCTAAACAGCAGAATTTGTAAAAAAAAAAAATTGCAAGTAGATAATTCATCCACCATCTTCATTGTCATCTCATTCAAAATTATGGGACATAGATTAATCCTTGGGATTTCTTGGTTTTGTCTCACGGACCTCTCTAGTACTATTGTTTTACTGATACCACTTTCTTGCCATTATTTTAACATTTAACATTTTAACATTTAAAAGTAAAGTGGATAGGTATATGGACGGGAAGGGAATGGAGGGGTATGGTCTGAGTGCAGGTAGATGGGACTATGGGAAAAAAAAATGGTCAGCACGGACTGGAAGGGCCGAGAAGGCCCATTTCCATGCTGTAATTGTTATATGGTTATATGGTTATAAATTCAGGTAATTTAACTGGAAAAAATAGGTAAAAGACATATGCTCCATTACCATGATTGTAATTTGTTTGATATGTAATCACCCTCCTTTTTGAACCTATTTCAATACTGAGATATAAATACTGATAAATATAACCATTAATGTAGATAAAGTAATGCAGCTCAAGGAATCTTCAATTAAGAAATTAAATATGAATTAATTTAAACTGGAATTAACATGACATCATGATTTCAGGGGATATGGGGAGAAGGCAGGAACGGGGTACTGATTGGCGATGATCAGCCATGATTACATTGAATGGTAGTGCCGGCTCGAAGAGCCGAATGGCCTCCCCCTGAGCCTATTGTCCTCTTGTCTCTCTCGGAATTAAACTTGTAATTATAAAAATAAACTTGAGCCAAGATATTGTTTGCAGCTAATTATCTGGGGTGTTGTTTGCTGAAACCACAAATAACATATTCCTGATACTTAAGTAGCTTAATTGCATTATAGCAGTACAAGATTTAAAAATAGAGAGTCAATGGTTTCGACATGACGGAATTACAATTAGTAAAATGCATGAGCAACAATTTTTAGACTTTTGGGGACAATGCAGCACATTTGTGGACAGCTGAGCCAAATGTTGCAGATTACAGTTTGGATCACAGTTTTTCTTTATCACCCGGAGAGTTATGAATCTACGGTATTCTCTGTCACAGAAGGCAGTGGAGGCCAATTCACTGGATGTTTTCAAGAGAGTGTTAGATTTAGCTCTTAGGGCTAATGGAAACAAGGGATATGGGGGAAAAGCACCCTCCTTTTTGAACCTATTTCAATACTGAGATATAAATACTGATAAATATAACCATTAATGTAGATAAAGTAATGCTGCTCAAGGAATCTTCAATTAAGAAATTAAATATGAATTAATTTAAACTGGAATTAACGTGACATCATGATTTCAGGGGATATGGGGAGAAGGCAGGAACGGGGTACTGATTGGCGATGATCAGCCATGATTACATTGAATGGTGGTGCCGGCTCGAAGAGCCGAATGGCCTCCCAACGGAGTACTGATTTTGGATGATTGAATGGCGATGCTGGCTCAAAGGGCGAATGGCCTACTCCTGTACCTATTTTCTATGTTTCAAGACGAGCCCCACATGTATTTGATGACATGATCTGGGCCTAAGCTAACTGTCCCTAGAAACAAGAGATGAATGCATTCAATAACTTCTCGCTGTACAAATGCTATGTTTTTAGGGTGTAGAATCCGGATCATATTGATCTTTTTACTCTGATGGAACACAGACTAACATTTATTTTTCCCTTCCCATGAGATAAAACAATACCCATTTAATGTTCCAATACTGCAAGGAGGAAGTGTAGAAAAACCACTGTAAAAATGCCAAGCCCAACATTCAAACCATGACTCGCGTAGCAATTACGATTTTAGTTGAAGATTAGCAACTAATGACAACCGACATCACAAAGTTAACCACTGGATAAAGCCAAAGGAACATTAAACAGGAAGGGTGGGACTATGCTCCTTTGCCTTTGATACAAACGCAAAGGATATGAGCTTAATTCTCTTTTCTTTCTGACAAAATCTTTTTATTGGTTTTTTTCCCCAAAGAAAACGAAAATAAAACATTAATAAAAAACAGAGCAAAAAGAATAATGATAAACATAACAATGATATTGATACATAGGGATCAGGATTACATTAATAACAGGTATAACCTGATATGAGACCAGTGTCAAAATACACATTCAATATAGACCTCTATGTAAATATAGTTACATCTTTAAAAGAAAAATGTAGAAAAAAAACACAAAAATAAAAAGACAAAAAAGGAAAAAAGGAAAAAGCAAAACCCCCTAAACTAAAAAAATTAAAAAATAAATACAAATTAATAATAATAAAACAAGACTAAAAATAAAATAAATAAATAAAAACTAAACAAAGCAAAACAGAATCTGAACTAAAGGTTTCAACAATTTAAGTCCGTTCCACCATACAGAGGTAAAATAGTTTTTATAATGGTTAAAGAGGGAGCAATTTATATTGTATGAAAATGTTCAATAAATTTTCCCCAAGTCTTATCAAATTTAACCAAGGGTTCAACAATGTCACTCCTAATTTTTTCTAAATTTAAACATATCGTTTGAGAATACCACTGGAGTGTGGTCGGAGGGTTGGTGTCTTTCCATTTAAATAAAATAGATCTTCTGGCGATTAATGTGGTAAAAGCAATCAACCGATGGGTGGAGCGGCACAAATGAATAGAATCTAACATTGGTAGCCCAAAAAATGCAGTAATAGGATGAGGTTGTAAATCAATACCTAAGGCTACAGAAATAGTATCAAAAATGTCTTTCCAATACTTTTCCAAAACATATGGGTCAGTGGTAGGGTTTATATGACCATAAAAACGAGCCAACTTATCTTTTGACATATGAGCTCTGTGAACCACCTTGAATTGAATCAAAGCGTGTCTTGCACACATTGAAGAGGCATTGACTAATCGAAGAATCCTCTCCCATTTCTCTATAGATAAAGAAGTTTGGAGTTCTCTTTCCCAGTCATTCTTAATTTTATCAAATATATCTATTTGTAATTTCAAAATCAACTCATAAATAGTCGTTATTAATCCTTTCTGATACGGGTTCAGCTGTAAAAAAAATTCCAAAATTTTGGTTTGATGTGGTAGCGGAAAAAGGGGTAGAGTAGCCTTAAAAAAAAAGTCTAATTTTTAAATATCTAAAAAAAGTGTGAATTAGGTTAGTTATATTTATTGGAGAGTTGTTTGAAACATAAAACAACCCCCCAAAAACAAATCACGTAAAGCTACTAATCCCTTCCTCTTCCATAACAAAAAGACTTGATCAGTACTAGATGGTTCGAAGAGAAAATTGGATAAAATAGGACTCGATAAGATAAAATCATTTAGTCCAAAAACTTACCAAATTGAAACCATATTTGGAACGTATGTCTTATTATTGGGTTAGTCGTATATTTATTCAATCTCGTAATTGTGAAAGGTAACGAGGCCCCTAGAATAGAGGCCAATAATAGCCCTTGTAAGGAATCACGTTCAAGGTTTATCCATCCTGGGCATTGGGTATCTTCTAAATCTTTTGTCCAAAATGTTAAATAACGAACATTAACTGCCCAATAGTAAAATCTAAGGTTCGGTAATGCCAAACCGCCATTTTTATTTGATTCTGTAAATGTTTTTTACTTAGTGTGGGATTTTTATTCTGCCATATATATGAACACATTTTGGAGTCTATAATGTCGAAGAAAGATTTGGCAATAAAAATTGGTATTGTCTGAAATAAATACAGAAATTTAGGTAAAATGAACATTTTAATAGCATTGATTCGGCTTTGATTTTGATGCTATTAAAATGTTCATTTTACCTAAATTTAAGATTTTTAGATTTTATCTTATCGAGTCCTATTTTATCCAATTTTCTCTTTGAACCATCTAGTACTGATCAAGTCTTTTTGTTCAATGTTTAATATGGTCAATTAAAGGCATAAAATTGGCTTTAAATAAATCCTTGTGTTTCTTGGTGATCTTAATACCCATTGATTAAGTAATGCTACTATTGCCGGAATAGATTTCTCAGGGTTAGAAATAAATAATAACAGATCATCTGCATAAAGAGATAGCTTATGTGTCTTATTCCCGCGGACAATACCAAAAATATTAGGGGATTCCCTAATAGCGGTGGCTAAAGGTTCCAAAGCGGTTCCAAAGCAATATCAAATAGTAAAGGACTTAAGGAACAGCCCTGTCTAGTACCTCGAAAGAGCCTGAAAAAAGGGGATCTCTGATTATTAGTAAATACAGAAGCCTGAGGTATATGATATATCAACTTGATGCAAGAAATACATTTTGGACCAATCTTAAATTTTTCAAGTGTATTGAATAAGTAATCCCATTCTACTCCATCAAACGCTTTGTCGGCATCGAGTGAGATGACACATTCTGGAGTTTTATTAGACGCTGAATATACAATATTCATTAATCTAACGTTAAAGTATAATGATTTTTAATAAAACCTGTTTGATCTTCAGAGATAATTTGCGGCAAAATCTTTTCCAATCTCATAGCTAATATTTTGGAAAGAATTTTGAAATCTACATTTAACATTGATATAGTTAAATGTCTAAATGATGATACCTTACTAGGGTCTTTATCTTTTTTAAGAATTAAAGAAATAGAAGCTTCATAAAAAGATTGTGGTAATCTATTCCTTAAAAGGGCTTCTTTAAATATCTTATGTAGCCATGGAGACAATAAATTCGAAAAATACTTTAAAAATTCAACTGTAAACCCATCTAAACTGGGAGCTTTACCCGAATTAATTGAAAATATTGCTTTCTGTATTTCTTCTTCCGTGATGGGTTCATATAACAACAGAGACTCATTATATGGTAAATTTGATAAGTTCATTTTTTTTTAAAAACTCATGCATTATATTGGAATCAGTAGGAAAATCTGATTGGTGTAGGAAGGTATAACATTCCTGAAAGGATTTATTAATTTCATCATGGTCTACAGTTAATGTACCATCCCGTTTTCTCACTTTAGTAATCTGACGCTTGGCCGACACCGCTTTCAATTGATTAGCGAGTAATTTAACTGACTTTTCGCCATGTATATAAAATTGACTTTTGGTTTTAAGTAACTGGTTCTCAATCGGTGATACTAATAACAAATCATGTCTCAATTGAAGTTCAACTCGATTCTTGTAGAGCTCTAAACTAGGAGCTTTTGAATTTTTTTTAATCAATTTCTTTAATCTCATCAGCCAATGTACCTATTTCTTTTTGATTTTGTTTTTTTAATCCCGTCGAGTATGAAATAATTTGTCCACGAATATATGCCTTAAAAGCATCCCAGACCACACCATTGGATATTTCTTCAGTAGAGTTCTCAAGCTCTTGGTAATGCCCATATCCAGCTGATATTAGGCTTACTTCTTGAATGTTATAATTCATGTAGCAATTGTTTGTTCACGTTGTTTGCAGAATCTGCAACTTTTCGGAAGAACTTCCCTCTTACTGGAATTAAGCCACTGAAGCAAAAGGACATTGAAGGAGGCCTCGCCCTCCAGTGATGACCCCTTCTCCCATCTCCAACGCCCCCCCCCCTCATCTTGGACTCCCCCTCATGGCCATCTTGCGGCTTTAGACCTTTTTATTTTAAACTGCCGGTGGGACATCAACCGCCTCAACTTCTCCACCCCTTTCTCACTCTAACCTCTCCCCCCCTGAGCGTACAGCCCTCCACTCACTCTGCAACAACCCAGACTGGGTGATCAAACCTGCCGACAAGGGAGATGCAGTGGTAGTCTGGCACGCTGATCTCTACAAGGCTGAGGCCATGCGCCAACTCTCAGATACCTCCTCCTACTAATCCTTGGGCCATGACTTCACAGACGAGCACCAGGCCACTATCTCTAACACCATCATTGACTTCATCACTTCCAGCTCCCTGCCCTCCCAAGCATCCAACCTCATCGTTCCCCAGCCCCGCAGGGCCCGATTTTACCTTCTCCCCAAAGTCCTGACTGTCCTGGCAGACCCATTGTTTCTGCCTGTTCATGTCCCACCGAACTTACTTCCACATACCTCGACTCCATCCTATTCCCCCTGGTTAAATCCCTCCCTACCCATGTTCAAGACACCTCCGCTGCTCTAGGTGTCAGCTGCTTTACATCGGTGAAACGAAGCGTAGGCTTGGCAATCGCTTCGCCCAACACCTCCGCTCGGTTCGCAATAACCAACCTGATCTCCCAGTGGCTCAGCACTTCAACTCCTCCACCCATTCCGAATCCGACCTGGGCCTCCTTCATGGCCAGAGTGAGGCCCACCATAAATTGAAGGAGCAGCACCTCATATTTCGCTTGGCTAGTTTACACCCCAGTGGTATGAACATTGACTTCTCCAATTTCAGGTAGTCCCTGTCCTGCTTTCTCTTCCCCTTCCCAGCACTCCCTCAGCCCACTGTCTCCACCTCTTCCTTTCTTTTTCCCACCTCCTCACATCAGTCTGAAGAAGGGTCTCGACTCGAAACATTGCCTATTTCCTTCGCTCCATAGATGCTGCCTCACCCGCTTAGGTTCTCCGGCATTTTTGTCTACCTTCGATTTTCCAGCATCTGCAGTTCCTTCTTAAACATTATTTGTTATCTTATGACCACATCCAGTGAACTCTTAGTCAAGTCATCACAATGGTAAAGTTGTCACAATATTGCACCCAGTTTGCACGTAGAGAACCCCCATTGGAGATACAATGACCCAATAATCAGTTCCGTGGCAATTGCTGCACGATAAATATTTCTCAGGGCACAGCCAATTAGTTGCACTTACTTGCATGGTCACTGGCAAAAATATATGTATCATCAATGCCAATGGGTGAGGTGCCAGACGACTGGAGAGTTGCTAATATTGTGCTGCTATTCAAGATAGGCTGCAAGTTAAAGCCTGGGAACTGCAGATCAGTGAGCCTTACATCAATGGCGAGTAGATTACTGGGGGGGGCGGGGGAGAGGATTCTGAGATATGGGCAGCGCAGCAGATATTGTCTACATGAACTTTATCAAGGTCTATACAGACTTTACCAAGGTCTTGGACAATGTGCCATATTCTAGGCTGGTGTGGTACGTCAAATTGCATAGGATCCAGAATGAGCTAGCCAACTGGATCCAAAATGTTCTTTAAGATAGGAAATACAGGGTGGTAGTGTTTTTAATTTTTTTTTATTTTAAATCAGATTGGAGGCCTGCAATACCATGATCTAAAGGAGAAGCTTATGCCAAAGAATGCAGGTAATCATTTTGTTTGGAAAAAATGTCTGAACACAGGAGAAAGAGTAAAATAAAATTAACAGGCATGTCACATGGGGCTCTAGTCTGGGGTGCTAACAATTCACAATATTTATCAATTACTGAAATATGGTATAGAGAGATGCAAATGCATGGCCGTTAATGACACGAAAGTAGATGACAATGCCAGCAGTGTAGAGTAAATTACAATGCCAACAATGCCAAAAGATGCATGTATAATTATAAACTAAATGAGCAAAACTGCGTTGAATAGATTTCAAAGTAGATAAACATTAAATAATTCACTTTAAACTTAAAAAGCTCAGATCAGGATTTGGACCCTTATTTATAATGATCTCGTTAGGCAACATCACGAGTACATTCCTGGAATCTTACAATCACATCTTTCCAGACTAAATAGTGGTAAATAAAACAGGAGAAGGAGGAAGCTTTGAAATATTCAACAAACTCTGGTGTAATTTTAACAATAGATTTTATTGGGGGTAGCAATTTCAAGATAAGGGCTTAAAGAGTAAAAGAAAATGATAGAATAGTAACACATGCTTTATCATTGGATCATAGCAAAAATACCAGTTACACATTTTCACTTCGGTCTCTTCATATAAATAAAAGTAACACACTCTTACCTTTCCTGCATAGTGTACAATAGTGAATACCAGGTTGTGACTTCTGCCTATTTTAAAATGTGGATTTCCTTTGAAAGCATTGTTTAATTTGTCCACAAAAGTTTTGTCAGTGGCCTGTAATGTACAAGAAAAACCATTCATGTTGATTTCATCACTATTATCAGGATTCATTTTTGTTGGCAAACTTGCCTGGATTAATATAGGAACGGGTTTAAATAACAGTTTACTACAGAAGTCTGAAGAAGGTCTCAACACAAAACGTCACCTATTCATGTCCTCTGGAGATGCTCCTGACCTGCTGAGTGTTCTTTGCAAGATGACAATATCTACAGTTTATTGTTTACTGGATAAGGGGCGCCGTCCAGTTGCTTTGGCTGCCCAGCCTGCAGCTGTCTGTCTTTTAACTTCTTTCTTTTATTTTTAGTGAGTTTTAGTGTTTTGTTTTTGGAGTCTATTCTTTTTTATGTGGGGGGTGGGGGGAGAAGGGGGAAACTGCTTTTCCTGGTCCCTACCTGGTCGGAGAGGCAGCTTTTCTCCGGCTGCAAATTCGACCCGTCCTCGCGGCCTACCAGCAGGCCTGGAGCGGCGTTTCCTGAGGGAACCGCCCAGTACCCCGGCTTTGGAGGCGGCGCAGCGCTGGCGCACCTTCGTGGAACGGATGCCTTGCCTGGGTCGCCACGGTGGAGCTCCGGAATGCTGAGACCGGAGGTGAACATCACGGAGCTGCTGGTCTGTGGAGTGGCCAGCTGCGGGCGGCAAACTTTTACATCGGGAGCCTGGTATCTCTCGGCGAGATCGCCAGGGGTGGAGCTCCATCTGGCACGGCCTTGTTGGCTTCGGAAGCCACGGACTCCGGTAAGGAAGCTGCCGTTCCAGGTGTCCCAGCCGCTGTGAGGATTCTCTCGACGCCGGAGCACCATCACCCGGCGAGAAGGCCTAAAACATCAGGCCGCCGTAGCGCTGACTGCGGAGGCCTCAATAGGCCCGACTATGGGTGGACATGAGGATGGGACTGGACTTTGTGCCTTCCCCCGCAGTGGGAACCATTGTGGGGGGATGTTTTTATGTTTATTGTTAATTCTTTAGTGTTGTGTCTTATCTTTATCTCTGTGCTGCATAGCAAGTCAAATTTCACTACACCATTTGGTGTATGTGACAATAAATGTCCTTTGTCCTTTTCTCCAGTTTTCGAAATCTTCGTTCAAGCCTCCATACATATATTGTTATTTATAAAAAATGAGTTATGGAAAGCTAACAAATTAACCAGAAATAGCATGAATGGATTCAATTCAATAAGTTGAAAGGTGCACTAAATCCATAAAACCAAAGGAGGGCGAGGAGCAGGTTTCTTGATGGATCACAAGCTTGGTTGTGGGTTCCATGTGTTTTAATAATTTTCCTGTGCTGGCCTTAATCAGAACCAGGGCACTGAAAGCAGTGCTGAATCTTGTCATCTGCTTACATTCATCAAGAGGTGGATTCTCTAGATCTTGGTTGTCAGGGGATAGATATTAAGATGAAGACACCTTCCCATATACATTCCCCATCTAGTGAATGTGTCAACCAGGGGCGAATCTACTGTGAAACTCATGAAGTTTAAGATTCAGGGCCCTTAATCCCGGAGGGACCCAGAAGCATATTCTTCCGATATAAATCCCGCGGGTGGGGGGTTGGTAGTCAGGCCTCTCCCCTCCCAGATTACTATCTAAATGGCGTCAAGTTGGGAAAAGGGTAAGTACAACGGGATCTGGGGGTCCTTGTACATCAGTCTATGAATGTAAGCATGCAGGTACAGCAGGCAGTGAAGAAAGCGAATGGCATGTTGGCCTTTATAACAAGAGGAATCGAATATAGGAGCAAAGTGGTCCTTCTGCAGTTGTACAGAGCCCTAGTGAGACCACACCTGGAGTATTGTGTGCAGTTTTGGTCCCCTAATTTGAGGAAGGACATTCTTGCTATTGAGGGAATGTAGCGTAGGTTTACAAGGTTAATTCCCGGGATAGCAGGACTGTCATATGCTGAGAGAATGGAGCAGCTGGGCTTGTACACTCTGGAGTTTAGAAGGATGAGAGGAGATCTCATTGAAACATATAAGTTTGTTAAGGGCTTGGACACACTAGAGGCAGGAAACATGTTCCTGATGTTGGGGGAGTCCAGAACCAGGGGCCACAGTTTAAGAATAAGGAATAAGACATATAAAATGGAGATGAGGAAACACTTTTTCACACAGAGAGTGGTGAGTCTGTGGAATTCTCTGTCTCAGAGGGCGGTGGAGGCAGGTTCTCTGGATGCTTTCAAGAGAGAGCTAGATAGGGCTCTTAAAAATAGCGGAGTCAGGAGGCCATTTATTGAAACATATACGATTATTAAGGGTTTGGACACGCTAGAGGCAGGAAACATGTTTCCAATGCTGGGAGAGTCCAGAGCCAGGGGCCACAGTTTAAGAATAAGGGATAGGCCATTTAGAACGGAGATGAGGAAAAACTTTTTCACACAGAGTTGTGAATAGACAATAGGTGCAGCAGTAGGCCATTCGGCCCAACAAGCCAGCACCACCATTCAATGTGATCATGGCTAATCATCAACAATCAGTACCCCGTTCCTGCCTTCTCCCCATATCTCCTGGCTCCGCTATCTTCAAGAGTGGATTGGCAGTGGAGGTCAATTCTCTGGGGGCTTTCAAGAGGGAGATAGATAGAGCTCTTAAAGAAAGCAGTCAAGGGATATGGGGAGAAGGCAGGAATGGGGTACTGATTGTTGATGATCGTAGAAATGTCTATTGTCTATTTCAAGAAATATATCTCTTTTCGGAGTTATTTTACTGCTTAAGTGTTAGAAAAATATCTAAGCTTCTGTTATGTAAACTACCAGCAGAAAGCTTGAAATTCAATTTCAATTTATTGAAAATGCAGGAGCTTCAGGGGCGTTGCCCCTGGACCCCCACTGGGGGCCTAGCCAGCCTGTCGTGGAACAACCCCATTGAAGAACATAACTGTGGTTACCCAGACCTCATTGCTGGTTGCGAAGGGACCTCCATAACAGTTCAAGCTTCAGGGCCACAAAAATGTAGTTCCACCACTGGTGTCAACAATCACTTCTAAATCAGTATTGTAACCTGATGATTTAGGTTTGTACTCTAAACTGATTATTTAACTCTTGGTTCTGGAGTGGGGTAAAAGTATAAACAAAATCTGTTCAAATCTATACTGATCCAGTGTATGAGGGTTTGGGTCTTCAGATAAATGGGAAACTCCATGCTGACATGAAGCTTTAGAAGGTGAAGTGCAGTATTGTAACTTGGAAGATTGAGAAGACGGTTAGGGCAAGCCATAGCCTTAGGGTCTACGGTGGACCTGTTGGTTACGACTAGAACTTGCATAGCAATGTGTTACAGACATAGAATATGAATGACTTTTTGACAACAACCAAATTTGTAAATATTTCTCCAGAACCTGGACCTCACAGTGGCGCAGCGGTAGAGTTGTTGCCTTACAGCACCAGAGGCCCGGGTTCGATCTAGACTGTGTGTACGGTTGCTGTCTGTATAGAGTTTGTACGTTCTCCCCGTGTCCTGCGTGGGTTTTCTCCGAGATCTTCAGCTTCTTCTCACACTTCAAAGACGTACAGGTTTGTAGGTTAATTGGCTTGGTATAAATGTAAACCTGTCCCTAGTGTGTGTAGGGTAGTGCTAATGTGCAGGGATCGCCGGTCGGTGTGGACTCAGCGGGCCGAATGGCCAGTTTCCGCACTGTATCTCTAAACTAAACTAATCCCTCTTAATTGATGGCAATGGCTAAGCATCAAATCATTGGATGTCCATCAGATCATTACCTGTTCTGCAATTAAATCATTACTATTTTGAAAATGGATTAAAAGGACTGGGAGGATGTTTCACCACGTGAGGAAATCTAGAACTGGATGGCATAGTTTCAATGTAAGGAATTATTATTTGAAAATTTAGAGGAGGAATTTCTTTCTTCAGACACACATGAATCTTTGCATTCTCTGCCTCACAAAACTATGGAGGCTGAATAATTGAATACCAAATCCCAAGATAGATAGATAATTTATCTGTGGGGGAGTGGAAGGCCATCGGGAACAGGATGGAAAATAGACGCGAATCCAGGATTCCAATGAGTTGTGATCTTATTGAATGGCGAACAAAGGGGCTAGAGGGGCCATATACTATTATTTCTATTTTCCTTTATAATTACAGCTGCATTTTGGAAATCCTTTATGGTACAATCCATTGTGAAATACAATTGGAAAGCTGCTAAGCTGTTAGCTTCCAGTTCAGCATACATTCTCTGATAAGTAGTTTTCTTTGAGTATGATTTTCATCTTTCTTTGCATATTCTTATGAAAACCAAGAAAGTTAAAGGTTTAACATTGTGAATACCTCTCTACACTCATTGTAAAACAGAACATATTGAGCTAGCATCTCAGCAATATAACATTTTAAGATCAAGGCCAGTACAGAGAATGTTATATCACAGTATGATAATGGATGTTGGATTTGTGTAAACTAGAGGGCAGTGTGTATGCAATAGAGTTAAGGACTTGTTTTGGTGCTGCATGACCTGCTAATGAAAGGAGAAAGTGGACCTAGATGAAGTGGATGCGGAGAGGATATTTTTAGTAGTGGGAGAGTCTCAGACCAGAAGGCAGTCTCAGATTAAAGTAATGTAGCTTTAGAATGGAGATAAGGAGGAATTTATTTAGTCAGAGAGTGGTGAATGTGAAATTCAATGCCACAGACGGCTGTGGAGACCAAGTCATTGGGTATTTTTACAACAGAGATCGATAAATTCTTGAATAGTAAGGATGTCAAAGGTTACGGGGAGAATGCAGCAGAATGGGGTTGAGAGGGAAAAATATACCAAACATGATCGAATGGCGTACACCTAATGGCTTGAATGGCCTAATTCTGCTCCTATGTCTAATGGAAGTAGTAAAATATTACTGCTGCCTCAAAAAGTCTGGCAGCATCATCAAGGACCCACACCATCCTGGCCACACACTCATCTCTATGCTACCTTCGGGTAGAAGGTACAGGAGCCTGAAGACTGCAACAGCCCGGTTTAGGAATAGCTACTTCCCCACAGCCATCAGGCTATTAAACCTGGCTCGGAACACTGAACATTAATATCCCTCCATCTGTTATTTGCACTTTATTAATTTATTAATTCATGGGTGTATTTATGTATAGAATTGTAGTCAATGCCTTCTATGTTCTGTTGTGCTATGCAAAGAAAGATTTTCATTGTCCTGTCAGGGACACATGACAATAAACTCTTTTGACTTTGACTTTGAAATTGGACAGGACTCTCTAATTTGGCTCTTACATGCCATGACAAATGTATATTTGTTAAAAAATTGCAAATCCTAAAGCTGGTGAACACACATTTCACTGTGCCAACTGGCACATGTGACAAATAATGGACAACTTGAATAATGGTAGAAATAGAGAAGGTTGGAAATACCTAACAGATGAGGCAATAACTATAGAGAATAAAAGCAGATTGAATGTTTTAATTCAATGTCCTTCATTGGAACATTCTGATGAAAGGTCATCGTCCTGAAAAGTGACCTCTGCTGTTCTCTCTCCACACCTTCTGCCTGTCGATGTTAAACATTTGCTCCTTTAGAAAGAGCTTACTGCATTTTACTTGTGAATAACCACTTTCATTTTACAAGCACTACCGGCAAGCCACAATCAGTTTTATTCAAAACACAGCTCCTCACCTGTGGAAATGCAGTTTGTTCATCTAGAAGGGAAAAGACTCCTAATGGCTTTGCTAAGAACAGATTCTGTAAAGAGAAAATTTATGCTTGAACAAACTGAAGCAAAATGTCAGTGGCCTAAAAAAGCTAGGCAGAAATGAAGACTTGTATCTTTACCAGAATTGGCTTATTGTCCTTAAAGGTAATCATCTCCCATTCAATTCCTTCTTGTCTGTACTCATCCTGCTGCATTAAAAATATATGCTGCAGAAGAAATGCATTTATGTTGTGATTTTAATTTCAAACCTTGACAACAGTACAGAGAACTATGTTTAATTTAGTTTTAGTTATTGTCACGTGCCCAGGTACAGTGAAACAGTTTTTTATTGTGTGCTATCAAGCCAGAAGACTATACATGAATATAATCAAGCCATTCACAGTGTACAGTTAAAGGACTATGTAACATGTATAATTATTAAGTTGAAAAGGACTATTTTTCAAAAATCTGACTTGAAACCCAACACCTAGACTAGCAATATATTCTTAAATTACAGATTTACTTACATGGTTGAAGAAATACTGAAGCTGTTCATTTGCCAAATTGATACACATTTGTTCATATCGGTTAACTGCAAAATTTTCAAATCCGAAAATGTCTAATATACCTAAAAAATTAAGATTCTAATCAAGAGTGCTGTTTGCAACTACTTTATTTGAATGCAAGAAGGCATTTGCAACAGGTGGAAAAATCTAATAAAACAATAGCATATACCTGCCACAAACACAGCCAATATTAAAAATGGCAATTTTCAGAGTATTTCCACTTAAAGGTACAGAATTTATTCTTGATTGTGCAATACAACTCATTCAACTGCAATCATGGATCATTTCACTTTGAGAACAACCATTATCCTGGGTGTACAAATATTAGAATATAGAACCTTTGTGCAGCTTAACACACATGATTTTGATACATTAAGTATTTGTGTTACATACCTATCTCCAATAGTTCGACAATATCCATTTCCTCTTTAGGAGCCAGAAGTTGGTTGATTTTGCTGACTATCCATCCAAACACTCTGCCATAAGCAACCTTAGCAATAGAATCTCTGGCATCTATAACATTTACATAAAATTAGAAAGGTAATGCAGGGAGCAACACAACTCATTCAACCCCAATCATGAATTGCACTTCAATCCTCAATCACACATGCATCAACAGGAATCATTTATTTATCTAAACATCCATTGATCGTGACCTTCACCTCGCATTTGATATTGTCTACATATTCAATCTCAGCTTATTTTGTTCCATGTATCCTTCACCACAAAATGACTACATTATGTCCAAGAAACACTAGTCTTCATTCTAACTTGTATAAACCTATCGCAACATCACTAATATGACAATACAGGCAGAATATGCTCATGCTTTAGTGGGACAACTATCATTTTCTTGGATCTTCTCAAAGTGACTTGCCCCTTTCATTTCCTCTAACCATAAACTGCAAATTGTTGGCAATTCTTCAGTGCACCTGTAATTAAAAAATAGTCTTCAGGAAACTCCTGTAAACAACCCAGAGAAAAAGTAAACCAATATTAAAAAATTATAATGAATCCTTGAACATGATTATAAAATATTGGATAGGAATGGTGGAGTGAACTCTGTTAAATTTAAACAAAGCTTTATCCAATTGAATCATCGGGCCAATAGAACTGTAGAGCACAGAAACAGGCCCATTGGCCCATCACATCCACACTAACTATCATACCAATCAACACTAATCGCCTTAAGATTTGTTTGGTCCATAGCCTTCTATGCCTTGGTGATTCAAGTGCTTACCTAGATACTTAAATGTTGTGGGAGTACCAATCTCCACCACCTCCTCGGGCAATGCATTCCAGATTCCACCCACTCTCTGTGAAAAAATCTCCCTCATTAGCCTCCAAACCTACCATTTCACCATGAACTTATGCCCTCCTGTCATTGTGGATTTGAAGATAGAGGCACAAAAGACTGCAGATGCTGGAAGCTGGAGCAAAGAACAAATTGCTGGAGAAACTCAGCAGCTCAAGCAGCAATTGTGGAGACATAGGGATATTTCTAGTTGAGATCAAGCATCAGGATAGAGTGTAGAGGGGAGCGAGATTGTATAAAGAGGTGATAAGAGTAGAGGCCTGAGGCGGGGGCTAGCAAGCAATAGCTAGAATCAGCTGAGGGGAAGATAAAGATAGCGCCAGGTGGGGCAGAAGGACGGGTTGAGTCAAAAGTAATTGGCTGATGGACGAAAGGTAGAGACAGATAAAGTGGCAGTTGGAGGCAGGTGGGGAGAACAGAAGATGGAGGTGAAGACAGAGGATGTATGCGATAAGTGGAAATAAGAGACTGTGGATGCTGATAAATTAGGAAGGCTATAAGGGAGCAATTATGCGCAGAAGGAACCATTTGGGGAGGAGACAGAAGTTGTGGGTGATAAGCAGGTGCAACCAAGTGTTAAAGGGTACATAAAAGCCAGATAAAGGAGTTCAGGGAGCTGGAAAATTCTATGTTCATACCATTACAGATATTAAGTTCTATGGTAAAATGTCCATGAGGTCAACCATGTTTTCCTGGATGCGATGAACGCCAAGTATGGTTGAATGATTCAAATCATTGAGATTCGTTGATTGTCACGTGAACCAAGATACAATGAAAAGCTTTCACAATGAAAAACGTTCTTATCTTGAGTATATGATGACAAAATGTATTTGTTGGTTCAGAACATAAATCACTTATTGCATCAAACTCATCCAAGTGTAAATACTGGTGGACTACTTGCCCAGGAGTGGAGCCAGTTGTCATGGTGCTAAGCTTACCACAATGGATATTTATTTGGCATAGTGATGCTGAATGGAACAGCAACAAAACTCCGCTTTGAATCCACCTAATCTAGTAACTGGGATGCACTTATGTTAAATCAGTTAACCCAAGTCAAGAACAGACAGAGATCCTCAGAGATGAACATAACGTTTCCTAAAGAGCTCACATTTTACATTGTTTAATGAACTGAGCAAATAGCATTTTCGACGGAGTGAATTTAAACAGCGTCAATTTTAACTATACTCCACAGATGCTGTATTATCTGCTGGGCATTTCTGTTTCATTTCAAATCGCCATCGTCTACAGGGTTTTGTCCAACCCATCTGCATTGATCTTGAGCTGCTAAGAATGTGCTGTACAATGACCAATAGATAAACCAAATTGTTCCTACCTTCAGCTTGCTGCTTGGTGTGGTATCGTTGGATGGATTCTCCTCGAGTTACTGCCATCGTACAAATCAAACATTTTAAAAGGTCTTCTCGCTCAACACCAAACTGACTCTATTAAAATGAATGATCATTAATATAGTCTAGCGCAGCCAATTCGAGTAAAATAATTTCATGGCAGCATTAGATTCTCATCACTCAGTTGTCAACTATCACTTTATTAATTAATATAAAGTATACTACATTTATTCTGCTCATAGACAAAGTGCTGGAGTAACTCAGAGGAGCAGGCAGCATTTCTGAAGAACATATATAAGCAATGTGCTGTATCAGGATGCTTTCTAAGATGGATTATGGTTGTGAGGGGGTGGGGAAGAGAGAAAACTGGACGAGAGGTAGAGCAGAACAAAGCCTGGTGAGTAACAGGTTGATACAGATGAGTGGGACTTTTGATAGGCACATGGTTGGGCACCCCCTCCCCCACCTCAATCAGTCTGAAGAAGGGTCCCAACCCAAAACAGGGCACTGTGGACACCCGGGTAAGGTGTGGAAATGACAAATCAAAGCTGATGGTGATAAGGAAATGTAGAATGGTTCATTGATGCCTGAACGGAAGGGGACAATGCCGCATACAACCAGTAATATATAATCAGGAGGACAGTAGAATTACAGTCGGAGAACTAGGATTGGGGAGCGACAGAGAGAGAGGGAATGCAAGGGCTACTTGAAGAATATTCATATTCATAAAACGTGGTCGTAGAGCTGGAGGAATCACAGAGGGGTAGCAATGAGAGAAGGTGTTGCAGAATTCTCAGAGAGGGGGAGAACTTCAAAGTAGGCAAAGCTTGAGGAGATTTCACAGTGGCGCAGATGAAATGTGTAGGAAGCACAAAATGCTGGAGTAACTGGGCGGACACCATTTCTGGAGAGAACGAATAGGTAAGTCTGAAGAAGGTCACCCATTCCTTCTCTCCAGAGATGCTGCCTGTCCCGCTCAGTTGCTCCTGCATTTTGTGTCTATCTTCGATGTAAACCAGCATCTGCAGTTCTTTTCCACACATTTTGTCTACTATTCCTCCAGTTCTCTTGCTCAACTTCATTTTAAAGCAGAATTTTAATTCCTTGTCTTTATAGTTTCTTAGAGGCTTAATTATCTCAGTTGAGTGTCTGAATAGTTCAATATCCAATACAATTCCTTCAACCTGTATCTGAAAATTCAGTTTCATCCATTCTCCACAGATGCTGCTTGGCCTTCTGAGTATTTCAATTTATTACCATGGCATTGACACTCCATATGTCTGACTGACCATGTCCTGGGTGTTCTTCCTGGTAGCTTCCGGCTTGTCTCTGACATTCCTGACTATCACTCAAAGATTAGATTCACATCCCCTCCCTGAATTTCTCCCTTAACCATATCCTTTACAGCACTCCCCAAGTGACATTGCTCAGACCAAACTTACAGTAACCTTTCAATCTCATGCAGTTGATGTCAAATTTTGATTATACCTTTGTGAAACACCTGGAAATATTTTACCAATTCAGAAGTTCATACAAGTGCAATTTGGTTAGTGTCAGGGAGAATAAGAGGTTATTTTACTACATAAATACTGCAATAACAACTTATCAACCAAAATAATATCAGTGCTTAAACACAAAAGCTTCAAGGGTTGTGTCCAATAGGAAGTTCAAATAAATGCATATCTGGTGCAATCAAGGTTACTGAATGTTTGTTGCATATATCTGACCTTTTTTGTCTTTGCCATGGCGTCAGGGAAGAGCAAATTTAAGTGCAGAGCACCAAATGTATCAATAACATGTTGTTATTTTGTTCATTTCTGTGCATTTCTGTAGACAATAACTATCAAAACACAAGAGTCAAGGAAGGAGATAGAGAAACTGTTATGTAAACTTGGTCCTTTGCAGTAAGCTGCCAAGTCTATAGAAATTGTATGCCAAATGTTGCACTTGAAACGTCACCCATTCCTTCTCTCCAGAGTTGCTGTCTGTCATGCTGAGTTACACCAGCATTTTGTGACTATCTTTGGTGTAAACCAGCATCTGCAGTTTCTTCCCACACAGAACATATCTCCAGACAATTGCACAAAGTCATACTGAACCATCAAGCACATTTTCAGAACAGTTTCTGGTACCGGTTTCAAGATTTAAATACAAAATTAGTAGGTTGTAAATGATTCACAAAGCTGGACCTCTCCCATGTCAAGCACATTTGAATGCTAAAAAAGATAGTCAACAGCTCTCAGCTAAAACACAGAGTTCTAATCGTAACAAAATTACCCCGTGGAGTAATGCCTACACCCACATTTTCCAGATATTGATGGATAATATTGCACAGGTGCATCATTGCCTGTGTAATCAAGTTAGTCTATTATTTGACAATTAAGTCTATTATGTGTATACAAGAAGAAAACTTTTGAATTTGAAGGAAACATTCAGATTACATGAGCACAAACTAAAGGTAGAGTGAAGCAAGTGTATATTGTTACAACAGGTGGTAGTTCTCCTCAGTACCTTAGTTTGAAGATTGCTCCCTAAGACATGAAGGAGATGGATAATGACCGTCACCGAAGCACTGAAGTCTCCAAGCATGGGCAAAGAGGTTGTTCAGGCAGGTACTAGGTGTGTGGAATGGTGCTGTATAGTGTGCAGTTCTGTCTAGTTCTTACAATTATGCTCACACCTTTGCATCATCGTTTGAAATGTGAAATTTAAATGGAGCAAAGAGGAACAAGGTGTACATGATGAATGAAAAGGAAGATTAGCAACTGAAACTCATCTTACTTATGGAAATATTATGTGCAAGTTGGTGATCTCACCCTTGATGAGTTTAATTATATACATTTAAAATCGTAACACTTGGAATAGTTCCAAGTTTACATTCAAGGAATCCCAGCAATTTTTACTTGGCAAGCCCTTTAGTCGCAACTCATAACATTTGGTTCCAAATCAGGAACATGTACTATGCAGCATAGAGGATGAGAAATCTGCTATTGCAATATATCTGTGTAGCATGGGAGTCTCTAGGCCAATGCAAATGGGCCAGCACAGTGATTTTGCTGCACAGCTCCAGCAACTCAGGTTCAATTCTGACCTCGAGTGTTGTTAGTGTGGAATTTGCATGTTCTCTTTGCAACTGTACTAGTTTCCTTAAGTAATCCAAAAACAGGCAGGTAGGTTAATTAGCCTCTGAAGATTACCCCTTAATGTGTGCTGTAGTAGCCATTTGGCTTGTTTTGTGTGTCATTAATGATGGCATGTGTCTTTAAATTTTAGACTGCCCATTATATTGTGGGTGGGATTTATGACGTATTCTAGGGTGTGTTTGGAGCCAAGTTTCTTGCGTAGAAGCTTAGTTTTTTAGTTTAGTTTTGCACCAGCATGGGCAAGGTATACCCTATGACCATGCGAAGCGTAACGGAGACACGAGGAGTTTTCTAACCTTTAAAGCGATAAGCTGGAATTCAATGATGATTATAGTGTACGAGTCAGAAGAAGTTTGGATGTACCTTATTGTTTTTCATCAATAATAAATAATCTATTAATCAAAAGACTGTGTTATGAAGATTTATCTGTGAAGAAGCTCTGAAGGTCTCTGACGGAAAGCTCACGTGTATAACGACATTCTCCTTAATCATGCAGTCCACTGGATGGAATAATCTCTTGAACAGTATAAAAATCTGCCACTACATGAGCTGCATATGGCAGAATAAAACAGAATCAAAATGGGAAATGACAGGCATGTGAAAGAGAATATTACAGGGCAATAAAAAGGGGGAAAGTGAAGCTCAGGTGAGGGATTGTGTTAAAGAAGGAACTGCAGATGCTGGAGAATCGAGGGTTACACAAAAAGCTGGAGAAACTCAGCGGGTGCAGCAGCATCTAAGGAGCGAAGGAGATGGGCGACGTTTCGGGTCGAGACCCTTCTTCAGTCAAGGGTCTCGACCCGAAACGTCGCCTATCTCCTTCACTCCTTAGATGCTGCTGCACCCGCTGAGTTTCTCCAGCTTTTTGTGTAACCCTCAGGTGAGGGATTGCTTTGCTAGGAGTCAACATGCACTCAAAAGCCTATTTACTCCTATTTTGGGCATTGCGAGTACAATGCACCCGGGTTAGGGAGAAATTGAGTTTCTTGTAAACTATCTGTATCAAAATTTTCAGTAACACAAATCTATTTTTCCCACCTATTGAAGCCTGTGTTACAAGTGGAGACGAGTTCTTATGGGAAGTTTTTCTCTCAACCGTAATACTCCTACAAGTGAGCAATCTAAAGGCAAGGGAATTCCAATTGTATTGTAGGCAGAGAAAGGGTTCTTGTACTAATTAACTGGTATTGGATGTTATACTGTTTGATTATTTTTTTCATTGTACAAGCATCAATAGAAGAGACTGTCTTGTCAGTTTCCAAAGTAAACCTCTAACATTGCCTTCGACTGTTAGCTGACCGACTACATTCATTGTTAAAAAAAAACATATTCCATGAAAGTTCATTTCTTCTGCATCTCAAACCTTTTGGTAGCGATTTGTTAATCCTGTTGGGGCTGATTTCCATTATCCAAACCATCATTAAGACAGGGCCCCGCTGTATACATATGCCCTGTTGCCACTTAAACATCTGAACTCTGATATTTGAAGTGAAAATGTTATTTATATATTAAGTGCAGTCAAAGATCACTTTCCTGTCGCAGCATCTGCAGTCATAGTCAAGGCTCAAAAATGCCAAATGACAAAGATGTCTATGAAATAGCATTCATTGGATAGACATAATTCAATCTGTGCACAGCATTGAAACAAAACTGTTTCACAGGCTTCACAACATGTCATGCGAGAAGAGCTCGAGAGGAAAGATTCTGGCCAGTAATCTTTTGTGAAGAAACAGTGGCAATTTCCTGATATTGATCAGTAGTCACACCAAGTGAATCGAAATGCATTGTCTCATTTACTCTCTATTAAACATATGACAGAAATATTGGAGGTCTATATGTGCATGTCATAGCTTATTTGAAGAGGTTGCTACTGACTTTGGCCTAAAATTTAAATATACTCTGAATTTTAATGGAACCAAACATAATCTCTTTCTTCCGTGTTACCAAGCTGCAAATGGAGTAATCAAAACCTCAGTCAGAGAAGTTCAGGAAACTCTCAATATTTGCTGCAGAGATAAACTCAGCATAGAGCCACAGACATTGCTTGAACAATTTCTGGCCAGCATATAGAACAACTCTGCAGACCAGTGTGCGATATGCATCTGCAGAAATTTGAGGACAGACGACACACTGTGTCGTTTACAATCAAATTAGAATTCTGCAGTTGAACAGAAGCAGTCGAGTCAGATGCCATAATGGCATCAATCAGCAAATGCGGAAACATGCATTCCTAGCCCCACTCCCCTCCCTCCCACAGTGTATCAAACTCATGATCAAAATTTATTGAACCAAGAGATAATTTGTTGAAATTGGTATAGAATCCAAGAAAGTCCAGCGCATAAATTTCTTTAAGCTAAAATCCAGACACAAACCTTCAAAAAGAAATTTAACAACAAAATCTGGAAGGAGACCAGGAAGGCTCCAAAAGTTATTTCTTAGACTAGGTCTACTTTAAAAACCATGCAGATGCTGGAAATCTGAAAAATGTAGAAAATGCTGGATAACACTCAACAGGAAGTTTCCGTAGAAGACACAAAGTGCTGGAGTAACTCAGCACTTTGTGCCTTCTTCTTGTTTCTACAGCAAGTTATATTGTTCATTAAAGGGCCTGTCCCACATGGCCGTTATTCGCGCGCCATTTACGCAACCTGCTAGCGTGTGGGTAGCACGTGTGTAGTGCAGGAAGGGCGCATGGTGTGGTGTGGTGTGGAGGAGTGTGGACTTCATCCTGCACAAAATTTTTGCGCACCACTGGCCTGTCGCGTAACTGACAGCCAAAGTGGGACAGGTCCAAGACCCTGGCATGGCGCAACGTCTCACCTCCAACAGAAGCAGAAGCAGGCAAATGATCGGTGAGCTCGGCCTGGGGCTTATGGCCGATGCGGATCCAGACCCGCCCCCACTCCCAGAGCGGGGCCAAGACGATTGGAGATAGACACAAAATGTTGGAGTAACTCAGCGGGACCGGCAGCATCTCTGGAGAGAAGCAATGGGTGACGTTTCGGGTCGAGATCCTTCTTCAAACTGAAGAAGAGTCTCGACCCGAAACATCATCCATTCCTTCTCTCCAGAGATGCTGCCGTTCCTGCTGAGTTTTACTCCTGCATTTTGTGTCTATCTTCAAATGACATCACGTGCTCCAGACGCTGTGCGGACGCATGATGTCGAGCACGACCGTCGCGCGTCAGTCACTACCGGCCTGTCACGTAAATGACGGCCAAGTGGGACTGGCCCTTAAGTGTGCATGCTGATGAGTTCATAATGTCTCACTGACATTTTCTAAAAATAAAATGGGCAGCAAAGTGGTACTTTATGCAAGAACATAACATTTCCTCAGCATTACACAAAAAGCTGGAGAAACTCAGCGGGTGCAGCAGCATCTAAGGAGCGAAGGAGATAGGCGACGTTTCGGGTCGAGACCCTTCTTCAGACTCGACCCGAAACGTCGCCTATCTCCTTCGCTCCTTAGATGCTGCTGCACCCGCTGAGTTTCTCCAGCTTTTTGTGTAACCCTCGATTCTCCAGCATCTGCAGTTCCTTCTTTAACAATTTCCTCAGCATTCATGTGTGTTTATATTGTGATAATGATTAGACAGGAGAGACAGGAAGAAAGCCCATTTAAACCATCAACATTCCTGTAGATGAAATTCTCTGCCTTGCAAAAAACCCATTATATTTTTGGACATACATTTTGTGAGTCTCAATGTATTTATAAGGTACATCGAACAATGGTACAAGATGTTCGATTTCAGTACTGGAAGCATATATGACCATTTTCTGAAATAAATTGCAGCCATTATTATATAAGTATAAAGTGTACCTATAGAAACAAAACAAAAAACTCTTGTATTCAGCAATGATTACTTCAAATGCCTTCAGCTACTTTAATTTATTTGAACTACATATTAAAAGTATATACATACTGCAGCAGCTTTCAGCCATCCCTTTGATTGTTCCGTCACTTTAAGAATTCCAGTGTCTTGAGGTTCGAAAAGGATATTGCCCAGTGACAGAATCCCTGCTAGTATTGTCATCATGTCAACCAGCTCCTACAAATGAAGGCAAACAATGCATTGGATACATTTTTGATATATCAGGGAACTGAGGGTTATGGGGAATTTGCATGGAAATAGCCTTTTGGCCCACCTCTTCTATGCTGACCATTGGGCTAGTTCCATTTGCCTGCACTTGGCCCATAACCATTGAAACCCTTCCTATCCATGTATCTGTCTAAAGTTGTAGTGTATCTGCTTCTACAGCTTCCCCCGCAAACTAATTCCAGAGTAGTCAACTCAACTAGCATCAGTGAAAAGATTCCCAGAGGTCCCTCTTAAATCTCACCTCCATGAGAACCCTCCAATTTTTGAATCTTCTACGTGCGAAAAAAAACTGAGTATTCACTTTATGCATGCCCCTCATGATTTTGTACATCTCAATAAAATCACCCCTCAGCACACTACACTCCAAAGAAGAAAATCCCAGCCTATCCAATCTCTCTCTATAACTCACAAGCCCAGATAACATCCTGATGAATCTCTTTTGCACCCTTTCCAATTTAATGACATCCTTAATCATATGCCTATGCTCTTATTTAGGCTTAGTGCAGGAAAATGGGGGCTACAATACAAATACAGCCATGATCTTACCGAATGACAGAGCAGCCATGATGGACCAAGTGGCATGCTCCTGTTCCTACTTGTATTTTTATGTTCAATAAATAAACTGCAACTCCAAGGTCAAGTTATTGCTTTGGAAAGTTATAGAAATACAAAAAGTTGACATCAGACCAAGTGGTGTTCTCCACTCCCCAATCGCGAGCCCAGCCCTCATTACACCCATCCAAAAACAATGTAGGACTGAGAAAAATGTGTACAAACTTGACAACTTTAATGCGTAGACAAACAAAGCGTCATTTTCAAGCTTGCCAAAATAGGAACAAATAAGCTTCCAATATCAACAAAAGCTTTTCACTGAACATCGGTACACATGATAATAAACTAAACTAAATTATACCATGGAGCACTTTAAGGCATGCAAAATAACCTATTAAGCAATAGAAATCAATATACTGTCTAAACAGGCAGCAGAGTAAAATAAGAGGATAAGCTTCTTTTCAGAGAGAAGAAATTAGACGTTCGTTTAATTCTTAAAATGTTACAATTTGATTACAAATTATTGTAAAATAAAAGATCAACAATGAAAACATCAAGAAATTATTTACAGCAAAGAGCACCACAACTGGATACAACTAAATATACTGATCCCCAAGATATTTATAATTTCAATTAAAAATGAGTATTAACATTTGTGGAAATATAGCTGATTTACCTGCTCAAGAAACCCAACCATGTCCAATGCATTGCACACTTCATGGTATTTCTTATTCCATTGTTGGATGATTTCATCAGAACCATATTTGTGATTTAGGTACCTACAAAAGATTGGGTTGCAGTGTCACATCTGATTATCCAAATCTCGTATTACACTACTAGTCACACTGGGGTTGAAACCTTTCAGTGTTTAATCTTTAATTGAAAGGATCATGCAGTTTATAGGAATGAGAATAAAGAACAAGTAACAGTAACAAGCTCTGGAAAATTTGAAGCAAATAAAATAATGCATAGACATCAGGAAGCTTATTTCACATCCTATATTGCTGCAGTGCTGATACACAATAGGGGATTGCATGAAAACAAATCTTTAGAAACCAGCGGGTATCAAGTATTTGAATATTTATGCACATGGATTTGTGTGTCAAGCATAGAAGCACTCAATCCAAAGACATAGACACATTTTAAATAATTTAGAGAATACATCTGTTAAGGATAAGCATCTCCGAAGAGCATGAATACTTGACATTTCAGGAAAACTCCCTTCATCATATTGATTGGAGGCGGGGTGGGGGGGATGGGGGGGGGGGTAAAGGAAGCTGGAAGAGAGGAGAGGCATGATAAAGTGTGGCAGGTAATAGGTGGACACAGGCAAAAGGAGTTTTTAAATAGGCGGATGGTTGGGAAAAAGGCCAGAGATTACAGCAGAATGTGTGAAACGGTGTTTCTTTTTTTTTGTTTAAAGATACAGCATGGAACCAGGCCTTATGGCCCACCGACAAACAATCAACCGTACACTAGTTCTATCCTACACACTAGGGACAATTTACAGAGGCCAATTAACCTACAAACCTGAATGTCTTTGGAAATGTGGGGCAAACTCCATTGATGAAGATAATTGAAGAGTTGCAAATTGTGAAGCCAGAAGAGGGAATGCAGGAGGAGAGGGAAGAAATAAATGTGATTCCAGCTGTGTTACAGGAGAGGTGGGGGGGGGGGGTGGGGGTTTGTTAGAGTTTACCAAAAATTGGAGAATTCGATGTTCATACCATCGGGTTGTAAGCTACCCATGCAGAATATGAAGTGCTGTTCCTCTAGTTTGTGTGTGCCCTCATTCTGGCAATGGAGAAGATTCAGGACAGGAAAAAATAAATTTAAAAATATTGCCTTGCAAGTTTAATCTCCATTATCCTCACACCTTAAATCTATGCCCTCTAATATTTGGTATTACCACCCTGGGAAAAAGAAGCTTTCAATCAGGTCATTCCTCAGCCTCTGATGCTCCGGAGAAAACAATGTTTGTTCAATACCTCCTTATAGTTCTCCGATTCAAGAAGTGAACCTCTTCTACATCCTCACCAAAGCCACTATCCTTCCCGTAATGGAGTAACCAGAACTACAAACAATACTCCAAATGCCTAACAAAAGTTTAATATTGCTGCAACATGGCTTCCAAATTTGTAATAATCAATGTACTGGCCAATAAAGGCAGGTAAGTCATACCCCTCATCTACGTGCCTAACTATTTTCAGAGAGTTAATAGCTTGTATCCCAAATTCCTTCTGCATCCCAATGCTCCCTTAAGGGCCTGTCCCACTTGGGCATCATTTGCACGTCAGGCAGGTGGCGCATGAAGATTTTGAGAATCCCGAAATCTTGGGGCGCCGTGTGCAACGCGCATCACTGCCTACGCTACCATGCATGTGTAATGCACGCCATGCGCGCATCATGTGCCAGTCACGTCGCGCATCGTCACGTGTAAATGATGTTGCATAAATGATGCGCAAATGACGTCCAAGTGAATCAGGCCCTTTGGGTCTTGCCATTTACTGTATGATTTACTTACATTTGACCTCACAAAGTGCAACACCTCAATTAAAATGAATCTACCATTGCTCCATTATTTTCGAACTGATCTTTGTTAACTTTCTTTCCTTTCCACAAGCTTGTCAATTTTTAGGCCATCTGCAAACTTACTGTCTAATTTTTTTTAGCCTAACAAATCAAACAAATTGTATAATAATGTATATTTTTATACAAATCTTTTATATCACAACAAGGGTCCAGCACTTATCCCTGCAGAACACTACTAATCACAGACCTTCAATCAGAATATTGTTCCTCCACCATTACCTTCTGTCATCTATGGTCAAGCCAATTTTGAATACAATCTACCAAGTCTCTGTGGATCCCATGTGCTTTAATCACCAGGATCACCCTACCATACCATGAGAGACCTTGTCAAATGCTTTACTAAAATCCATGTAGACATCATCCACTGCCCGAACCTCAATCATCTCCTCCAAAAATGCAATCATTTGTAACACATGACCAGCCCCATGAACGCAAAATTGACCATCACGAGATGCAAATAAATAGTTCCTCTAAAAATAATCTCCAATAACTTCCCTACCATTGATGTAAAGTTCGCTAGACTAAATTCCTAGCTAGTCTATAATGCCCACTTTAAGCAATGACATTGGCTATTCACCAGTCCCCTGGGACCTTGTCTGTGGCTAAAGAGGATACAGAGATTAGCAAGGGTTACACAAAAAGCTGGAGAAACTCAGCGGGTGCAGCAGCATCTAAGGTCAGAGATTAGCAATTTTGACTCTTGCCTCTCTCATTAACCTGGGATAGACCCCATCAGGTCCTGTAAAGCTATACATGTTAACACTCTTCACGAGACCTAACACCATTTCCTTCTTGATATTCGTTTGGAACTGCATGTATCAATGTATTTCTAAATGACAATAAAGTTTGTTTGACTTTGACTTTGACTTGACTTGAACATACCATAGAATGCGCAAATCCCTTTCTGATCTCACTATCCTTCACGCCCTTCTCCTTTGTGAATACCGATGCAAATTATTCATTTATATTCCTCAAGGGCAAGAAAGAATGTAAACAGGGAATGAGGAGTGCTAAAATGGGCCATGAAATATCCATCACAAGTAAAATTAAGGAGAATTCTCAGACATTTTCTATATATATTAAATGCTAAGGGCAGGGTTGGACTACTCCGGGATAAAGAAAGGAATTTATGCCTCGACCACGAGAAAGAGGGCAAGGCCATAAAATGAGTCATTTGCATTGGTATTCACAAAGGCACAGGGAATAAAGAATAGTGAGATCAGGAAGGGGCATGCTGATACATTAGCATACATTGATATCACGGAAGTGGTATTGAATCTCTTGAGGAGCACTAATGTGGAGAAGTTCCTAGGACCTGATGAAATCTATCCCGGGGGGGGGGGAGAAATTGCTGGGATCTTGACATTGATCTTTGTATCCTCTTAGCAAGGTCCCAATGGACAGATGCAGAGGAACATAATAACAATTAATCCAAGAATACACAATTCTGACCGCTACCCACCACGCCTGTAAAAACTTTGAATGGTAGTTCAGTTCAGAGATAGTGCGGAAACAGGCCCTTCGGCACACCGAGTCTGCATCACCCGGCGATCCCCACACACTAACACTATCCTGCACACACTAGGGACAATTTTACCAAGCCAATTAACCTACAAACGTGTACATCTTTGTAGTGTGGGGGTAAACTGGTGCTCCCGGAGAAAACCCACGCAGGTCACGGGGAGAATGTACAAACTTCGTAATCAGGATTGAGCCCGGGATCCCGACTACGGACTCTGGAGCTGTAAGGCAGCAACCATACCGCTGCGCTACCGTGCCACCCTACATACAGGCAGCTAATCACATGGGGATTCCCAAATCCAGTCACCAACTAATGTGCAGGGAGGCCACAGGGACCATACTGCCAGGATCCTGCCCTTCAAACACTCCAAGCTTTTGATTGGAGGAAGGGCTGGTGTCTGAGATTCAATCCCATTAAAGCATCTGCGGCTAAACATTTTCAAATGCCTCTGATATTCCAAGGGATTTAAAAAGTAACACAATTGTGTGAAATAATTAAAGACCAAATTGTTAAGATGAAGAATAACATTAAAAACTCAATACAGCTAATAAATAAAAGACAATCATATAAAATTAATTACATAACAATTCGGTAATCTAAGATGCTTTTTTCTAAATCTAAATCTTAATTTCTTCATTTAGATGAGTGGGACTTCTGGTTCAAATCCGATTGAAGAAGGGTCTCAACTCAAAACATCACCTATTCCTTTTCTCTAGAGATACTGTCTGACCCACTGAGTTGCTCCAGCTTTTTGTCTATCTTCGGTTTAAAGCAGCATCTGCAGTTCCTTCCTACACTCAATGCCAGCTCTGCCTGCCTGACCGACTCCACATGGAACTCTGCAATGGAGCAGAGTAATTGGCAACCATCACCTAGCTCTTCCCAGAGCTACAGCTGCACCAGTAAATCCAGGAAAAACATGCCTGCCAACAGCTGAACGCCTGAAGCTGCTCTTGAACCACTGGCAACACCCAGCACAATGGAGCTTTTTCATTTTCCTGCAGTAAGCAGATTTATTACCATTGCTTTATGCAAGCCATCACTTACATAATCGTGCATGCAAGTTCTGTCCAGTAACCTGTTGTACAATTTTCTTCAGTGAGCCATGACATGGCTCTTGAGTGCCCTTTCAAATAAATGTGCAGCATTGTAAAGCTTGTAGATTTAACCTCCAATTAAGTTTGGTTGTTAACACTTGGTGTCACTATAACATGTAAAAAAATGGTACATAACACAGCCTTTTCCTTTTGAGTTTTTCATTAAAATAATTTTCTTTGACTTGACAACAAGGATAAATGTATGCAATTAGCTTGTAAATAAAGCATTACCTGTAGAACTTGGGTTCCAAAAGTCCATAGACCTCCTGGTCAGCAGCAGATATTCCAGCAAACATATAGTAGAAAATATGGAAGTTTTTCTCGCCTTCATCCTGAAGCACAACTCGGGACTTCTCCAGTAGATATTCATTAATTTTCGCACCTTTTACTGGATAAAAGTATCAATTCACACAAGTTACATTGACTTACCAATTCAGTGGATGGAATAATTCAGATGGCTATCATAACTTTGTCTTTGGGAGCATATAGTTGCTACCCCTTAACTATCCACATATACCTCATTACTTATATACCGACTCTTGGAGGATACCTCAACTGAAATGCCATAAAAAAATATAATAGCTACACAAGTAAGTGGGAAGGACACAAGGGAAACTGATACAATTTCCGTATTGTTATTCCAATATGCGATAAATTTATATGGGAGTTTTAATGTTTTTAAAAATGTACTAAGAGGTATATACTTAATAGACATTGTTAAATGAATTGTAACAAAATACAGCTTCATGTTAGATTGTGCTCAGGTTTCCTTAAAAGGTGTTCCTTGTAAAAAGGTGTTTCTTTGGAAGCCCAACACTCTCAGAAATCTATCATTGTGCCAGATAAGGCAATTGATGGACCAATTTGCCGGAGTGCTTCCTTCTGTCTGAACGGGGTGCCCATTAACTTAGTAGAGAATTATCTTAGTTCCTCAAGCTCAAAACACACGAGCAGATTTGCAGAAGTGAAAACAGGAAATTCAAGTGTACAAAGACAGAGTGTATTGTTCACCTGACTTAAACTAAGCAATATGCAACAGCTATTAGTATGTTTTCCGAGATCCTAAAAGGACACCAATTTATAACGTTTTCTAGCACGAGGTGGGAATAATCCTTGCCCTCACACGGGTTATCTAAATGGAGAGGGAATGCAAATGAGCGAAGTACTCGGGGAACAAAGTACTGGAGTAACCTAGTGGGTCAGGCAGCATCTCTGGAGAAGGATAGGTGATGTTTCGGCTCATAGATTATGCAGGAGTACAGAAGGATTTAGGCGTTCTAGTGCATGAATCACAAAATGTCAGCCCGTGGGTTTAACAAGCAGACATGAAGGCAAGTTATATTTTGGCCTTTATTGAAAAATATTTGAAGTTTAAAAACAGATAGATTTGGTTACAGTTATACAATGTGTGGTTGAGCCATACCTAATGTACAGCAGGCAGATTTATTCCTTTTACTTAAGAAAAAAAATTTAAGAAAGAAAGCATTGAAGGCAACCCCAAGAAGATTTACCAGGGAAATTCTGCAAGCAAAAAGATTGTCCTAAAAAGAGAGGCTAGACAGATTCAGTCTACACTCTTTGGAGTTTAAAACAATGAGGGGTGACCTTATTGTGACAGACAAGATCTCAAATGGGCATGATAGGATTGACATTGAAACTGTTTTACAAATGGGAGAGTCTTGAATAAGGGATAATAGTTACAAGAGAAGGAGCCATTCAATGTTTCCTCAAACAGTAGACCCGCCATCCTAGAATCCAGTTTAGGGAATCTTCACTGCACTCCCTCTACAGCAAGCGTATTCTCTCTTAGGCAAGATCAAAACTACAGGCAATATTCAAGGTGCATCCTCAGTGTAATAAGACATCCTAAATCCTGTTCTCTCATATCCTTCCATGATAAAGATCAAGAACTCACTTGCCACCTTAAGTAATCTTCCCCATTCTTGCCCACTCCCTTAAGTTGCCCATTTACTTTAAAGCTTTGTTACAATCTTCATTTGACTCACAATCCCACCCAGATTAAATTTGGAAATAAAACATTTGGTTCCTCAGCCAAATCATCAATATTGATTGTGGAAAGTTGGGCACAAGCTCAGAATCCTGTGGTACCCCTGTACGTACAGCCTTTCACCCTTGAGAGATCTGTTTATTCTCACTTGCTTTCTGCCCCATAACCAAATTCTACAATGTTTTCACTCAATACCAATCTCAATGAAGGTAACTAGCAAAATAGTTAATGAAAAAAATATTTCTCTTATGTATGAAGCAGTTGTGCTCTGAAATGCACTGTTGGAGAGGAAGTTCAGGCAGATTTAATCAAGGTGCTCAATGAGGAACTGAATAAATACTTGAAATAGAAGGTTTTGCTGAGATAACAGGAGACAGCAAGGGAATGAGATAAGTAGATTGCTCTTGCACATTCAAGGCACCGACTTCTTCCACAATGTAAGTGGAAGTCAAGCCTGAGAGGCCAAATATGCACAGAAGCAACTGTTTCACATTTGATGAGATATCCATTGGAGCAAATCTGAAATAATTGTTGGTGCCTAATTCAATTCGAAGATATTAACAAAAATAGCAGAGGAGAGGTTGCAATAAGAGTTTAAAAAAAGTTCTAAAAGCGGGTTCCAGATTGGAGAGAATTATTTTGCATTAGCAACCACAAAGCTGATGTAGATTGTAGTTCAGAAGGATGGCCAGACTTAAATATGACGTAGGATGTAGGGAGATGGTTTGAATAAGATGTGCAGAGAATTTAGCTTGGAAGTCAGTGAAGAAATCTGGCGTAAAAGCAGGTTGTTAATATAGGGGAAGTGGTCATGTGGTTGTACAGGTGTGGGTTTGGTTGGATAGCATGTCATACAGTTGTTCAATCAAGAGCATGTGAACAGCCTAGGGTTGAAAATAACAGCCATTTTAGCTCTTTCTGCATAGTAGAAAGGCAATGCTGGAAGAGAGCAGTATAGAAACTAGGAACTACGGATGCTAATATACAAACAGCTGTTAGGACACCTCAGCAGGAGGAGTTTGGAAATTCACTGGTGATATGCCATGTACTTGAAGATATTTAAGTAATTATAAAAGGGAAATGGTCCCTGCTGTAAGTAAACCTCCTCTCAGAATTTTCATTTAAATTTGAAAGTATACTTTATTCACAAGATCGTCAACAGTTTTGCAAAAAATAGTGTTATTCCATCTTAGCATCAACACAAGTTTTAACATCCAAAAATAAACTTTAAATAGCTCTCATAGGGCTTTAAACACAACTTTTAACTAACTTGCATTAATGGCAAGACTCCAAATTATGTTCCTCCCATAGAGCCTTTGCATTTACGTTTTAGAATGCTCACAATAATTTTGGCTTAAACCAGGATGCTGACTATGCTGGATACACTCCAAACCCTGTGACATTCACCCATCCTGTAGGCCCCCAGCAAGACAATAGACACCACATGCTCCCTCTTAAGACAAAGGTGGGCATAGACATATCTTTGGAAGAAAAGCATTGACAGTCAACTCTCCCAAAACAAAAGCTACCATTCACCAGATTATCTGCAGCAATGTAGAATTACAAGAACCAGGCCACACAATAAGGTACAAGTCAGTATGTGTACACATTCCCAAACAGTGTGCGAGATCAATCCTGTCAAATGTCCTCTCCAAAATGTATGCTCTCCTCAATGGGCTTGCCTTGGACTGAGTATAAACTGGTCAGGGTGCATTAGGTCAACCAGCATAGAATGCATGTGGTTGGATATGGCCCAGGCAAAGATCTTGTTATTTGTACCGAGGAGGGAGATAGACACAAAATGCTGGAGTGGGTCAGGCAGCTTCTCTGGAGAAAAGGAATATGCGACGTATCAGGTCGAGACCCTTCTTCAGACTGGGGACAGAGATTGGGTGCCAATTTCTTAACAAGCAGAGACCTGCCTTCTTAGGCTGTAAGATGATGACTTCCCTGTATCCCCTTGACATACTTCTCCAGTCACCAGGCTTTCCTCCAGTACATCCCAGAAAGCCCTGAGGAATTCCATTAATTAGCATATCCTGGGTACCACCCTCTTAAAAGATGAAGATCATCCACCATCACTGAATCATCCAATCAATTGATGTCTTTGGGGTTCATACAAAATGCTGGAGTAACTCAGCGGGACATGCAGCATCTCTGGAGAGAAGGAATGGGTGACATTTCGGGTTGAGACCCTTTTTCAGACTGATGTCTGGGGAGTGGGCCCCTGAGGGACAGTGAAAAGCTTTTGTTGCGAGTCAACCAGTCAGCAGAAAGACAATACACGACAAAACACGACCCATTTACGTATGATTACATGATAAGGGAATACGTTTAGCGTAAGGTAAAACCGGCATATTCCGATCAAATATAGTCCGAGGGTCACCAAAGAGGTAGATAATAGTTCAGCATTGCTCTCTGGTTGTGGCAGGATAATTCAGTTGCCTGATAACAGCTGGGAAGAAACTGTCCATGGATCTAGTGGTGTGTGTTTTCACACTTCTATACCTTTTGCCTGACGGGTGAAGGGAGAAGAGGGCGTGGCCAGGGTGCAACTCGTCCTTGATTATGCTGCTGGCAACACGAGGTATAAATGGAGTCAATAGAAGGGAGGTTGGTTTGTGTGCTGGTCTGGGCTTCGTCAACAATTCGCCAAAATTTATTGTGGTCTTGGATGAAGGTGCGCCCCACCATTGCCACAAAGGGAGGATGCCTATGAATTACTGGACCAAAATAGTGATCCAGATTTACAAGTTAGGGTCCCACCATCATTACATGGATTTTTAAATTCAAATAATTAAAGAGGCAAAATAGTTGGAATGAAATGATAGTTATCCATAATACACTGCAGGAAACAATCAGTATTCTGATTATCCAGTTATAGAAATGATGTCATTAAGTTGGAAAAGGTACAGAAAAGATTCACCATAACGCTTCCTGGTTGCAGGCTTGAGTTACAGGGAGAGGTTGGATGGGCTGGAATGTTTTTCTTTGGAGCTTTGGAGGCTGAGGCATGACCTTGTTGAGGTGTACAATATCATGGGGGCATGAATAAAGTGAAAGCTCACAATCTTTTTCCCCCCAAGGTAGAGGATTAGAAAGCATAGACTTGTGAGAGGGGAGAGATTTAAGAGAGAGCGCAAGAGCAACCTTTGCACTCAGAGGGTAGTCTGTAACTATAATGAGCTGCCAGAGGTGGATATAATTATAACTTTTAAAAGTTGTTTAGACAGGTACATGGAAAGGAAGGGTTAAGAGGTTTGCGGGCTAAAGGTATGCAAATGAGACTAGTCCAACAGACTCACTTGGTCAGCATGGTAAAGGTGAACAAAATAATATTTTCCCATGCTGGGCAGCTCTATGACTCTAATGTTGACAGTAATCCCTCTGATTCACTAATGTCCCACAGGAAAAAATGTGGCTTCCTTAACCTATTTAGCCTATATGCAACTCCATACCTGCTCAGGTGATTGACTCTTAACTGCTCTCTGAAATGATCTAGCAAGCTCTCAATATGTGTTGGGCCTCAAACGTGACTTCCATGCAACAATCACATTTTGTAAACAATAACACCACACAGTCAATAAAATTCCGTTGTTTAAGTATGTATGTTAGTCAAGTTGAGCAAACAGTGGTTTCAGAAACAGAGGGCAGAGTTGGAGAAAGCGGTAAGTAAAAGCACGATACATCTGGATCCTAAAGTGAACTGGCCTCAAACTTGTCAACTCTAATGCCAATTAGTGGGAGGAAGGACAAATAAATGTTTTCAGGGAGTGGGTTTGCCAGTTATGAATTACAACGCAACCCCACTTTCAATTTAAGTTATCCTATTTTTAAACAATGAAAATTGAAACCTGAAAACAGGGCGGAAAAGATGAATCCAGTGGTGACTTCCTTCACAGAACCGCTTGAGAGGCAAGAACGGTTCATCCAATCCCAGCAATTTTAAACCAAGTTCAGTCTGCACCTTCCCAACCCAATTGATTTGAGCCACCTTTCATGACATATGATGAAAGAATCGACCTTTCACTGGAATTTAGAAGGATGAGAGGCAATCTAATAGAAACATATAACATTTTTTAAGGTATTGTACAGACTAGATGCAGGAAAAAAATCCCCGATGTTGGGGGAGTCCAGAACCAGGGGTCACAGTTTAAGAATAAGGGGTAGGCAATTTAGGACTGAGATGAGGAAAAAACCTTTTCATCCAGAGAGTTGTGAAGTTGTGGAATTCTCTGCCACAGAAGGCAGTGGAGGTCAATTCACTGGATGTTTTCAAGAGAAAATTTGATATAGCTCTTAGGGTTAACGGAATTAAGGGATATGGGGAGAAAGCAGGAACGGGTACTGATTTTGGATAATCAGCCATGATCATATTGAGTGGCGATGCTGGCTTGAAGGGCTGAATGGCCTACTCCTGCACCTATTTTCTATGTTTCTATCCTCAATTGTGATCATGATCTCCCTCCCCAAAAAATAACCACCATCCTGTCCATTAGATTGCCTGGGGTAGGAAAGCACACTTCAAGAAGCCAAACAATTAAACATTGCAGAGTATTTTAGAAAATTAAAGTTAAATGTGTAAAACGGAGAGGAGAGAATGTGAGGAAGAGAGGAAAAAAGTGAGATGGAAGAAAAAGTAAATATAACAACATTTTCAATGAGGGAGAGTATCTAAATAAAATGCAGTTCATTCTGGAAAATCTAGGTTTGCATTTATGATGCAACAAGAGAATAGATTAAAAGAGATAAACAGTTAGAGGTTGTGGAGAATTTGTTCATTTAAGTTGCAGCACTAAAGTGTTTTAAAGCAGGAATTGGAGAAAGGCCACAAGGCTTTGCTAGTGACCATTCTGCCTACTTAAAACAGCCTTCATTTAGATAAATAATTGTTAGTAGTTTACAACTTTTTGCAACCTAGTGAATGCACAAACAGAATGTGGTAGATCTCAGCATTTAACATCAATGATTTTACGGAAGTGGAAATAAAAATTCACCATCTCGGTTCCTGAAAGAGTCAAAGTCAAAAGAGTCAAAAGAGTTTATTGTCATGTGTCCCTGACAGGACAATGAAAATCTTTCTTTGCATTGCACAACAGAACATAGAAGGCATTGACTACAATTCTATACGTAAATACACCCATGACTTAATAAATTAATAAAGTGCAAATAACAGATGGAGGGATATTAATGTTCAGAGTTCCGAGCCAGGTTTAATAGCCTGATGGCTGTGGGGAAGTAGCTATTCCTAAACCGGGTTGTTGCAGTCTTCAGGCTCCTGTACCTTCTACCCGAAGGTAGCAGGGAGAAGAGTGTGTGGCTAGGGTGGTGTGGGTCCTTGATGATGCTGCCAGCCTTTTTGAGGCAGCGACTGTGATAAATCCCCTCGATGGAAGGAAGGTCAGAGCCGATGATGGACTGGGCAGTGTTTACTACTTTTTGTAGTCTTTTCCTCTCCAGGGCGCTCAAGTTGCCGAACCAAGCCACGATGCAACCTCTCTACTGTACACCTGTAGAAGTTAGAGAGAGTCCTCCTTGACAGACCAACTCTCCGTAATCTTCTCAGGAAGTAGAGGCGGAAAGAGGGTTTACATGCAGAAGATACATTTTATTTACCTGCAGTACTGTGAAATCTCAGCTGAATATATTTCCCAAATCTGCTACTGTTGTCATTCATCACAGTCTGAGCATTCCCAAATGCTTCCAGAAGTGGATTCACCTGCAAAAGAGTGCCATTTTAAAGTTTTCCCTTTAAATCAAAATATTTTGTGTTAAATGCAAGAACACGATAGCCATGTTAATGAAGCCGAGAGCTGGATTGACCTATAGGGCCACAGCAACTGAGATTTTTAATAGCTAGCGTTGTCCAACCAAGATGAGGTACCTGCAGCATGTAGAGATGAAAAGATTGCAGGGAAGTCAAGGAAGTCGATTATGGCACTATTACCTATTACTTGGATGAGTGAAAATGTGAGTAAACTCACAAAGTAATCATAGACACAAAAAGCTGGAGTAACCCAGCAGGACAGGCAGCATCTCTGGAGAGAAGGAATGGGTGACGTTTCAGGTCGAGCCCCTTCGTCAGGGGAAAGGGAAACAAGAGATATAGATGGTGATGTAGAGAGAACAACATCAGAGGGTATGGAGAGAAGGCAGGTACGGGGCCTATTGAACAAGGGCAGTCTACTCAATTCATAATTCAGTAATTGAATTTAAAAGAAAACAATTCCTCCTTGTACTACTCAAAAGCACCTGTGCTTATTTAAATAACACTAATTCAAAACACTGATATATTTTCCAATCTAAACATAGCTGAATTAACAGTAGTGGAAACAAACATTGAAATCCCATTTTACTTATTATTAAAAAGTGAGCAGTATTAATTGACAACCTTCTAATCTTGAAATTAACCAATTAATGTATTTTCAGCTTTCACCATGGCACACTTAGTCAACCTAATGGACTCAAGCATTATAAATTCAGAAAAATTGGAAGCCTGGTCAGAATCGCTTCTCAAGAATCACCTCCAATGATACAGTCCAGTTTCACTGAAAGGAAACATAGAAAATAGGTGCAGGAGGCCATTTGGCCCATTGGGGCCCATACATGTGCCCATAGCTATGCCTTAGATTTGGAGGAAATGGGAGGAGAAGTTGTTGAGGGTAAGGACCAGCTGTGCAAGGCAGAGGAGAGTATTGGTTGGTTCTATGGTTGAGGAAGAAATGGAGAACTTTAAGACCCTCCTGGTGGGGGATGGAGGTGTGGAGTGACTGGTCATCCTTAGCAAAGATGAGCGAGCGGGGGCTAGAAAAAAGTTACGGAAATTGTCTGGTCCTGCAGTCGAGGAAGAAACGAAGAGCTTTAAGACCTGCCTGAGGGTCCCTCCGACTCCTAGTCCTAGCCCCATATCTCTTAATAAATCTTTGCTCAATCTTCTTTTCTGCAAAATGAGCAACTTTAGTCTCTCCACCATCATATTATAGCCACAAACCTCTTCCTCAAAATTATTCTGATTTTTTTTCCAAAACTGTGTACAGGTACTTTGCATCTTGTTTAAGGTACAGTTACTACATCAGATTGGATGAATTTTTATAAGGGCTTAACATTTCCTCCCTGCTTGAGTTGTACAAGTTTTACTAACCATTTTATACATGTTCTGCCGCTCTCAAATATACTGTTTTATTAGAAATTATGAAGTTATAACAAAATTATGTAATTTTCCTTTTTACAGCCTTTGTTGTAGCTACAAACAACAATGGATATACAAATAAACACTATGCCTTTTTCTAGTGAAATGACGTTTCCCGTGCTCTGAAAGTGAAAAAGTGCATTTGTCCGTTTATTTTTGCCATTTATTTTGGTTTTAGAAAGTGATGTATCATTAAATGAAAATCTAAACTGTTTTGAATAGCAAACATAAAAGCAAAATGACCTAATTTTTCATTGCATAACTCCCACAATTAAGGCTATGCTTGTACTAATGAGTCAATTACTAAAAAGTGAGATATTTGTAATTGTTACATTATCTGCAATTAAAAAAAGTTTTTTTTTAAAGTTAATTATCTCTGGTTACAGAAAAAAAATCTTAAAACATTTGGTACAGAAGCCAGTAATTAATTCATTATCTATTTGATCCTAGTCTGCCTTTGGAGTGGGTTACATAATCACCTACTCAGTTAGGATTTGGTTAAACACAGATCAGACTCTCAAGATGAAAATTCTTTCTTGGCCAGGACCTTTCAGTGGTGTTCAATTTGTGCAACGCCTAAACCACTTAAACTTGGTAGCATGATGCACCACAAACAGAATTACTGTAAAGTTTCTCCACTCCCTCAATTCAAGTATTGTGTATTTCATACTAAATCTTTGAAATCACCCGGAAGTAGGGTGCACATTGTTGCATTACAATTCATGCATTTTGATAGGAGGAGAATTGCATAAAATCTTAGAAGATTTAAAGGAGTTATTTTGCAACCAGTAAATATGGTATAGATTTTAGATATAACCAGAGTGAACTGCAGTTGTTCTACTTTCACCAGTCGTTTTTCTTTCATCTACAAACATGAAAGCAACCACATAGGAAAAGGCTGAGAAACAATAGTTTCTAATTTTATAACGTTTGAACCAGACTTTGCCTAAAACCAAAATGTTCAGCTGTGCTCCTGGTTTCATTAATTGAAATTAAAATCGGATTTAGGGAGTAAAAAAAAGAACATTTATCATATAAAGTTATTCAGTTGAAACAATCATTAAAAAGATAGTGTGCATCAACACATTTTGATGAAGCAACATAGACTGTTTATTGTTGCTAAAGAGACCACAACATTGGTCTTTGTTGCCTTTCATTATCTCTACAAAAGAGGACAAAACTTGGCACCAGGTTGTAATCAGAGATAGGATATCCCAAAAGAAAACTGATATTATCCAACATCCTTACAACACACACACACAACTATTCTATGGATACAAAATGATACACTATCAAGTCAAGCCTACTTTATTTGTCACATACACATACAAGACGTACAGTGAAATGAAAGTGGCAATGCTTGCGGGATTGTGCAAAACAACTGAACAGAAAAGAAACCGTATTTACATTAAAAAAGAAGACACAACAGTATGTTCGCCCTGGTGAGATCAGAGTTTACAGTCCTGATGGCTTTTGGGAAGAAACTCCATCTCATCCTCTCTGTTATTGCTGCGTGACAGCGGAGGCGCTTGCCTGACCGTAGCAGCTGGAACAGTCCGTTGTTGGGGTGGTAAAGCGATCATGATCTTGCTGGCTCTGGATCTGCACCTCCTGGTTTTTAAGTCCTGCAGGCGGGGGGGTGGGGGGGGGGGGGGGGGAGAATGTAGTTCCCATGGTGCATTTGGCTGAACGCACTACTCTCTGCCGAGTCTTCCTGTCCTGGGCAGAACTGTTGCCAAACCAGAGAGAGATGTTTCAGGTATTTAAAGTTGCTCACCCTATCTACAGTAGTCCCATAATCCCCAGTGGCATGAACGTCCTTGCGCCCTTCTGAAGTCCACAATCAGCTCCTTCGTTTTTGTGACATTCAAGAGGAGGCTGCTATCCTGACATCAGAGTGCCAGATCAGACACCCCCTCCAGGTAGGCCTCATCGTTATCGGAGATCATGCCCACCACCACTGTGTTATCAGCAAACTTAGTGATGGAGTTGGCACTGAACCTGACCACATAGTCATGTGTGTACAGGGAGAACAGTAGGGGGCTGAGGACGCAACCCTGGGGGGTCCTGTGAGGGGGTTGGAGGTATGTCTACCCATCTTGGCCACCTGGGGCCTGGCAGTCAGAAAGTCCAGGACCCAGGCACACAGGGGAGTGTTCAGTCCCAGTTTCAGCAGCTTATCAGCAAGTCTGGTGGGGACTATGGTGTTGAAAGCTGAACTGAAATCAATGAACAGCAGCTTCACATAGCCCCCCTCCTAGCTGCCAAGGTGAGAAAGAGAAGTGTGCAAAACCTGGAAGATCGCATCATCCGTGGATCTGTTTGGACGGTATGCGAACTGCAGCAGGTCCATGGTGTGAGGGAGGAAGGGGCAGATGTAGTCCTTGATCAGCCTCTCGAAGCATTACATGACCTCTGAGGTGATGGCCACCGGTTGGTAGTCATTCAAGCAGGCTGGAAAGGCATTCTTAGACACTGGGACAATAGTGGATCTCTTGAAGCAGGCAGGGACCATGGACTTGGCCAGAGAGAGGTTGAATATTGTGGTGAACACTGATACTAGCTGATTAGCACAAGACCTAAGACTCACCCAGATGTACCACCTGGGCCTACATATTTTCTTGTGTTCACATATGTCAGAGCCCTCCTCACGTCATGCTCGGATACCGTGAATGTGTGCTCATCCCCAGCGATGTGCCTCACTCCAGCCTCGCTGGCCAGCGTGCTGATGATGCTGTTATTAGCTGGCGAGCTGGGGCTGTTGTTGCCGCCTCAAACCGTGCATAGAAAGAGTTCAGATTATCAGCTAAGGAGGTACCGATACTCCCGGTTGAGGGGGGGGGGGCTGCTCCGGTAGTTAGTTACAGTCCGTAGCCCCTGCCAAAGGCGCCTGGTGTCACGCTGCTCCATCTGCGACTCCATTCTATCTCTGTACCTCCTTTATGCATCCATCAGCACCCTTCGCAGTCTGTAGGACTCTGCCTTGTAGTCATGTATGTTGCAGGATGCCAGGCCAGAGTTGTAAGCAGCGGTGCGAGCATTCAAGACAACGCGAATAGACCTGTCCACCCAGGGTTCTTGGTTATGAAAGATGCTAACCCTTACCGTGGGGACGATGTTGTCGGCTATTGTTGCTATGAAGTCAGTGACTGCTTCCGCAAACTCTCAGATATCTCTGGAACTTGATTGGAACATATCCCAGTCGACGTCACTGAATGGTCAGACCACCACTTTCCGTCCCTCGCACTGCCGCTTCCCGTACTATCCGATGTTTATACTCCGGCAGCAGGAAAATGGCAGCATGGTCAGATTTTCTAAAAGGGGGGAAACGGCCTTGTATCCTTTCTTGAATGGTGTATAACAGTGGTCCAAAGTCCGTCCCCCCCCCCCCCCCCGGTGACACACGTAATATTTTGGCGGAAGTTAGGGATAACTTTTTTGAGTTTTGCCCTATTAAAATCCCCAGCCTCATCATAGCCGCATCAGGATTCTTGTTCTGATGCCGACATAACACATCATGTAGGACCGATAGTGCCGTGTCGGTGTCCACATGCGGTATGTCGACGGCTGTTATGATGACTGAACTGAACTCCTGGGGGGGGTAGAATGGACAGCATGAGATCGCCAGATGCTCCAGGTCCGGCGAGCAGGTGCGAGAAAGCGTTTTAATATCCTTACGGTTGCACCAGTTGGTGTTGGTCATAGAAACATAGAAAATAGGTGCAGGAGTAAGCCATTCGGCCCTTCGAGCCTGCACCACCATTCAATATGATCATGGCTGATCATCCAACTCAGTATCCTGTACCTGCCTTCTCTCCATACCCCCTGATCCCTTTAGCCACAAGGGCCACATCTAACTCCCTCTTAAATATGAACTGGCCTCAACTACCTTCTGTGGCAGAGAATTCCAGAGACTCACCACTCTCCGTGTGAAAAATGTTTTCCTCATCTCGGTCCTAAAGGAATTTCCCCTTATCCTTAGACTGTGACCCCTTGTTCTGGTCATGAAGCAAACCCTTCCACCCTTAGATTTTCCGGACGCTACCGTTCTATCAGCACGAAAAACATAGAAAAACTCGGTTGGCCAGCGGAGTCAGCCATGTCTCCGTCAGACAAAAGATGTTACAGTTACTTGTGTCCCACTGGAATCTAATCCGTGCCCTAAGATCATCCATCTTGTTTTCCAGAGACTGGACATTAGCACAAAGAATGTTGGGCAGAGGTGGGCGGTAGGCTTGAGCTCTTAGACTGTTCCGAATCTCACCCCCCCCCCCCCCCCCACCCCCCCCCCCACCCAACTTATCTTGATGTTAAAGAAGGAACTGCAGATGCTGGAGAATCGAGGGTTACACAAAAGGCTGGAGAAACTCAGCGGGTGCAGCAGCATCTAAGGAGCGAAGGAGATAGGCGACGTTTCGGGTCGAGACCCTTCTTCAGACTGGTCAGGGATCAGGGAAACGAGAGATATAAACAGTGATGTGGAGAGATAAGGAACAATGAGTGAAAGATATGCAAAAAAGTATTGGTGATAAAAGAAGCAGGCCATTGTAAGCTGTTTGTGGTGTGAAAATGAGAAGCTAGTGCGACTGGGGTGGGGGGGGGGGGGGGGGGAGATGGAGAAGGAATGTCAGGGCCAGAGGGCTGAGGGAGAGGTGGGGGGGAGGCAGTCTGGGTTAACAGAATTGAGAAAATTCAATGTTTAAGCCCAGAGGATGCAGACTCCCCAAGCGGAATATGAGGTGCTGTTCCTCCAACTTGCGGTGTTGATCACTCTGGCCGTGGAGGAGGCCCAGGACCGAGAGGTCGGATACGGAGTGGGAGGGGGAGTTGAAGTGCTGAGCCACCGGGAGGTCGGGTTGGTTATTGCGGACCGAGCGGAGGTGTTCGGCGAAACGATCGCCCAGCCTCCGCTTGGTCTCACCGATGTAGATCAGCTGGCATCTGGCTGGCAACGGCTGGCAACGGATGCAGTAGATGAGGTTGGAGGAGGTGCAGGTGAACCTCTGTCGGACTTGGAATGACTGCTTGGGTCCCTGAAAGGAGTGGATGGGGGAGGTGAAGGGACAAGTGTAGCATCTCTTGCGGTTGCAAGGGAAAGTGCCCGGGAAGGAGTGGAGCGGGAGGGAAGGGAAGAATTGATGAGGGAGTTGCGGAGGAGCGGTCTTTGCGGAAGGCAGACAGGGGGGGAGATGGGAAGATGTGGCGAGTGGAGGGGTCACGTTGGAGGTGACGAAACTGGCGGAGGACTATCTGTCGTATGCGCTGGCTGGTGGGGTGAAAGGTGAGGACCAGTGGGACTCGGCCCTTGTTGTGAGTGGGGGAATGGGGAGAGAGGGCAGTGTTGCGGGGTATGGAGGAGACCCTGGTGCGAGCCTCATCTATAGTGGGGGAGGGGAAACCCCGTTCTCTGAAGAACGAGGACATTTGCGATGACCTGGTGTGGAACACGTCATCCTGGGAGCAGATGCGGCGTAGACAGAGGAATTGGGAATAGGGGATGGAGTCCTTACAGGAAGCAGGGTGGGAGGAAGAGTAGTCCAGGTAGCTGTGGGAGTCAGTTGGTTTGTAGTGGATGTCAGTCAGGAGTGTATCACCTGCAATAGAGATGGTGAGGTCAAGGAATGGTAGGAAATGTCGGAAATGGTCAAGTATATTTGAGTGCCGGATGGAAGTTGGTGGTGAAATGGATGAAGTCAGTCAGTTCTGCGTGGGTGCAGGAGGTGACACCAAAGCAGTCGTCAATGTAACGGAGGTAAAGGTCGGGGGTGGGGCCCTGGTACGCCGAGAACAAAGATTGTTCGACATGCCCGACAAAGAGGCAGGCGTAGCTAGGGCCCATGCGTGTGCCCATACGTACGCCTTGTGTTTGGAGGAAATGGGAGGAGTCAAAAGAGAAGTTGTTGAGGGTAAGGACCAACTCCGCTAGGCGGAGGAGGGTGTCAGTGGATGGGTATGGGTTGTTCCTCTGGTCGAGGAAGTGATGGGTATGGGTTGCTCCTCTGGTCGAGGAAGTGATGGGTATGGGTTGCTCCTCTGGTCGAGGAAGTGATGGGTATGGGTTGCTCCTCTGGTCGAGGAAGTGATGGGTATGGGTTGCTCCTCTGGTCGAGGAAGTGATGGGTATGGGTTGCTCCTCTGGTCGAGGAAGTGATGGTATGGGTTGCTCCTCTGGTCGAGGAAGTGATGGGTATGGGTTGCTCCTCTGGTTGAGGAAGTATGGGTATGGGTTGCTCCTCTGGTCGACCTCCCGGTGGCTCAGCACTTCAACTCCCCCTCCCACTCCGTATCCGACCTCTCGGTCCTGGGCCTCCTCCACGGCCAGAGTGATCAACACCGCAAGTTGGAGGAACAGCACCTCATATTCCGCTTGGGGAGTCTGCATCCTCTGGGCTTAAACATTGAATTTTCTCAATTCTGTTAACCCAGTGCCTCCCCCCCACCTCTCCCTCAGCCCTCTGGCCCTGACATTCCTTCTCCATCTCCCCTCCCCCCCCCCCCCCCCCCCCCCCACCCCAGTCGCACTAGCTTCTCATTTTCACACCACAAACAGTTTCTCCAGCCTTTTGTGTAACCAACTTACCTTGATGTTTTTTCCGACATTTTCCCGGAGCCGCACTCCCATTGTTGTTGATGCGGCTCAGTTATCTCTGCCGGCCACGCTGGATCGGTGAGTAAAGTGTCTAAACAGCCTTGGGTTACGCTAAAGTTTCAAGTTCAAAAGTGTTTTGTGATCGTAGAGTGTTAGCGCTGATGTGTTAGCAGCAAGAAAGAAATTAAAAATAAAGAAAATAGTTAAAAAAAAACACACAATTTCCGCAGAGCGACCACAACAGCGACTGGACTGGGCCGCGCCATCTTGGGATGAAAATACCACAGAGGAGTGTTTTAAAGAAAATAACTTGAAGGAGATGGATAGACTTTAATAGGAACACGAACACGTATTCCTCGGCCGACCGCTAAATTTGCCACTAATGGTGAGTATAAAACTTGTGTCACTCAATGCATTTAAGGTAGTAAAAAGACTATAAAGATGGGGAAATGGCCTGTGATAAGGGTGTGGATGGATTCAGTGATGACCACAAGATTTTATTTTAACACACTCTTTGTAAATTAAGTAGCTGACACTGACCAGAAAACAATCTAATGTACACACAGGGAACGGAAGATGCCAGTTTACACAAAAAGACACTCAGATGGGATCTCAGCAGATCAGGCAGCATTTCTGGAGAACAAGGGCAAGCCTTTTTCCAGGTCAGGCCACTTCTTCAGACTAATTGTGGTTGGGAAGAGAAAACTGGATGAGAGGTGGGGGAGGCACAACGTTTGGGAAGTTACAGATGGATACAGGTGAAGGATGGCGAGGGGGGGGGGGGAGCGGGGGGGGGGGGGGTTATGATCGTCAGGTGATTGGACAAAGGGTGGCGCTGCATGTCGGCCGCCTCGCCTGCAGTGGGTTCGTTGTTTTGACTTTTTTTAAAGTTTTTTTTTAAAGTTTGACCAAAAGTATGTTTTAGTGTTTCTCTGTATGTCTGTGTGGGTGGTGGTGGCGGGGGGAGAAATAGGGGGAAACCGTTTTCGGGTTCCTATCTGAACAGAGAGGCGACTTTCTTCCTTGTCGCTTCTTCTCCCCACTCCTCGCGGCCTTTCCCGGAGTCGGGCCCAGAGCTTCAGCGGTGGTGCAACTGGGACTGTAACATCGCAGACCCCCTTGCTGGGGGTCACCGGAGAAGCACTCCGACCTACAAAATCTGGAAGCCGCGGTCTGTGGAGCTTCTGGCTGCAGGCGTGGAGCGGACTTTACTTACCATAGTGGAGCAGGCGATCCCTCGCCGGGGGTCGCCGGAGAAGAGCTCAGACCGCCGACTTGCAGCCTATTACATCTGGAAGCCGCGGTCTCCGGTAAGGAGGTGGATGATTGGGAGCGCCGGGCCGCGGGATATGCTCGACTTGTCCCGACCATCCCCACCAGAACATTGGCTTGGCTTGAACATTGGGCCATCCGTAGCGGCGACTACGGAGGACCTGTGCCCCGACCACGGGTGAACAAGGGATGAGGAAGAGGAGAACTGTGTGAACTGTATTGCCTTCCACCACAGTGAAGAATGCTGCGGTGGATGTCTGTGTTGAATTATGTTGTGCATTGTGTCCTTTTTTAATTGTAACGCTACATGGTAAATTATATTTCACTGCACCTTATGGTGCATGTGACAAATAAATTTGAACTTGAACTTGAGGGCAAAGATGATTAAAAAAAAGAGGCAGTGCGATAAGGAGATTTAGCATAAAAGGGGAATTAAATGTGGAGCAAGAGGAAGAAATATAGATACAAGGGGACAGGGTAGTGGAAAAGGAGAAATAGGTTCACATCTTAGTGAGACAATCTTGATTGATCTTGGTCTTCTTGCCTCCAGCTCTTCGCCCCTGCCCCCCCCCTCACAGTCTGAAGGGCTTCGACCCGAAACATCACCGATCCTTTTTCTCCCGAGGTGCTGCTTGATCCGCTGAGTTACTCCAACGCTATGTGTCTATCTTTGAAGTACTGGAACAACTCGCCAGTTGTTCCAGTACTTCATGTCTCTTTTTTTACAATGTCTTTAACTTAACTGTTGTTTATAGGGAAAGATCATGGAGTTGCAGAGTAGATGTGGTTTCGTGTGCAAAACCAAGAACACACATCCCTCCTGATCTGCTGAATTTAACAGCAGGACTCAATCATCAAATGTTTTTCTCATATGCCTAGCCACGGTCAGCCAGAATAAGCAGGTGGATGATGGAGAATTGAGCAGACCTTTGACAACAGGCTGCAACCAGACAGCAGACTGGAGAGGGAACAGAGTATTGTGGAAACTGAGAGAATACAAAAGTAGACCAGAATGCTTAGCTGCAACGTGGGATGGGAGAGTTACAGCGTGGAAAAAAGCCCTTTGCCCACCAGGTCTGTGCCGATCAACGATCACCTGCACACTAGTTCTACTTTACCCCCATTTCGCATCCCACACATCAAGGACATCTTTGGAATCTGGGAGAAAAACCAAGCATCCAGAGGAATCCCACGCGGTCACAGGGAGAACGTACAAACTCCGCACAGACAAAACCCATAGTCAGGATGGAACCCAGGTCTCTGGTGCTGTAAGGTGGCAACTCTATCACAGCGTCACTGTGCCGCCATTTCTGCAATGTTTCTACATCAAACTAAAATGACTAAAACAAAGGAGGAAGATGACTTGACTTTATTACCTTCCACCACAGTGAGGAATGTTGATTCTACTGTGGTGGATGTTTATGTTAAATGTATTGTGTATTATGCTCTTTTTTACTTGTATGGCTGTATGGTAACTCAAATAGCACTGTACAAGCATTGGCGTACTCACTAGAATTTAGAAGACTGAGGGGGGGATCTTATAGAAAGTTACCAACTTCTTAAGGGGTTGCATAGGCTAGATGCAGGAAGATTGTTCCCGATGTTGGGAGGTCCAGAACAAGGGGTTACAGTCTAAGGATAAGGGGGAATTCCTTTAGGACCGAGATGAGGAAATCATTTTTCACACAGAGAGTGGTGAGTCTCTGGAATTCTCTGCCACAGAAGGTAGTTGAGGCCAGTTCATTGGCTATATTTAAGAGGGAGTTAGATGTGGCCCTTGTGGCTAAAGGGATCAGGGGGTATGGAGAGAAGACAGGTACAGGATACTGAGTTGGATGATCAGCCATGATCATATTGAATGGCGGTGCAGGCTCGAAGGGTCGAATGGCCTACTCCTGCACCTATTTTCTATGCTTCTATGTTTCTATGCACCTTAATTGGTGCATGTGACAATAAATGTGAACTTGAATTAATTCACAATTTTAGTCTACTTAAATCCTGGAAGTTGCTTATTCTCAAAGCAAATCATTTTATGGTCCCTCTCACCCATTTGGCAACCCGAGATACACAGCACCACATAATGAATGCCAAGTTCAATAGTAAACCAAAATATGCCATCATGCCCCCTGTAATTAAAGTCAGAATTCCAGAAGCTGACCTTAACTTAAACCACCATAAATTGAAGCCATGTCTGCCAGCTGGTAGAAAACAGGAAGGAAAATTGATTTTATTTGAGCCCATGAGTTCCCTTTTATGCTTTTCACTTCTGTACACAGATCCCTGCAAATTATTCACTTCAAATCAGATAATAAGAGCAGGGCAGCCAACTCTCACGCTTTGAACGCGAGAATCATGCATTTGGCCAAATTCTCACTCTCTTACACTGATCACAAATTTCTCACGCTCTGTCGTGAGAAATTCTGTGATCAATGAGAATTTCAAAACTCATATCAAGTGCATAGTACGTGGGTATTGGAGAGCCGGGGCTGAGGGAGGAATGGAAGCAGAAGCAGCGGCGGGACCAGATGCGGACGGGAAGCCGGGGCTGGCGAGTGTTTGCCGGGCTGGCGAGTCGCTCGCTGCAGCTCCGGCCATGGAGCAGCCTCAAGGCAAGAGTCCCGGGCCATTGGAGGCGATGGAAGTGTTGCGCCGTTAGTCTCTGTGCCGAATTCGCCCTGGTGACCAGCATGCATCAGGCAGCGTCTGGAGAGAAAGAATGGGTGACGTTTCTGGTCATGACCCTTCTAAGAGTCTCTACCCGAAACCTTTAGAAGGGTCTCGACCCGAAAGGCCACCCATTCCTTCTCTCCAGAGAAGCTGCCTGTCCACTGAGTTGCTCCAGCATTTTGTATCTCTCTTCGGTTTAAACCAGCATCTGCAGTTCCTTCTCACACAAAGAGACCCAGCAAGACGACTTCAAATGGGGGCGGTTGGAGAAAGCATCCTGCTTGCCCGTTAGATTTTCACTGACTGTAACTGCAGGAAAAATGTTCCCGATGTTGGGAGAGTTCAGAACCAGGGGTCACAGATTAAGAATAAAGGGTAGGCCAGTTAGGACTGAGATGAGGACAAACTTTCTTCACCCAAAGAGTTGTGAATCTGTGGAATTCTCTGCCACAGAAGGCAGTGGAGGCCCATTCACTTGATGTTTCCAAGTCAGTTACATATAGCTCCTGGGGTTTGTGAAATAAAGGGATATGGGGTGAAAACAGGAAAGAGGTACTTATTTTAGATGAACAGCCATGATCATATTGAATGGCAGTGCTGGCTCGAAGGGTCGAATGGCCTACTCCTGCACCTATGTTTCTATGCTTGAGTATATGACAATAAAACTCAAACACTTGATTTTGAAGCATTCATGCATGGTGGAGGTATAATGTAGTCATAGAGTGATACAGTGTGAAAACAGGTACTTTGGCGCAACTAGCCCACACCCGCCAACATGTCCCAGCTACACAACCTGCTTTTGGTCCATATCACAGCAAACCTGTCCTATCCATGTATCAGTCTGACTGTTTCTTAAATGTTGGGATAGTCCCTGCCTCAATACTAATACTGACTCCAACGAACCACATAACGAATATCATCCATTCCGGAGGTTTTATTTTTCTGATGCCATTTAAACTCACTTGGATTTAAATTTACATTAGATCACTTCAATGTAAAAGTCATTGGGAATGGGGAGCATTGGAACAAAAATTTCCCTCCGTACATATTAACTGTAATATAATAATGTATGCATGTTGGTAGGTGCAATCAAAACAAAGTTATTTTTATCATTGTTGTGTTATGAATACCATGGAAAATATTATGTACACTCAAGAGCACATTTAGTAGAATAATATTGCTTACATATATATTGGACTTTGCATTTCGGAAAAGTCCCAGCTGAGAGAAAAACTGCAAAATACTGAAAATATTGGGGGCGAAAATGACTTCAGGACAGTTTGTTAGGAAAATGAAGGAAATAGTAACAGAATACATACAGCTGAGTGAGTATAATTTTATGGATGAGAAATTGTGTTCAACCAAATGATGACTTATTTGACAAAGTAACTAGCATGTTAGACAATAAGGAAGACAATGGATGTAGCAAATTTTGTTGTACAAAATTTGGTCTGTGAAGTGTCCATTGAAAGATTACCGCATTTGATAAGCACCTGTGAACTTGAACGTAATACATGAATACACTAAGATCATTCATGTTCTGCACCAAATGATCAGAGCCTGGCTCTACTGTGGAATGTAATTTAGTCTAACCTTATTCATAGCTAATCCAATTTAAAGCATAAATATTCAATTCAAGTGCAAATTAAAAGACTCGCTACAGTATGCACCAGATTGCACAATTTTCAAGCTGAAAAATGCAAAAACTCCTTACCATGGGAGGGGGGCACTCCCTTCCCACACCCTCCCCCCTTGGTCGCTGCGCTCCCCTCTGGCTTGGTCTCTCACAATTGCTCACTCCCAGCTCTCACCCAATGTTGGCAGCCCTGATAAGAGGCAAGCAGTGCTAGTAACTAGATGAGGGCAGATCCTGCTGCAAAACCTGCAGAGGTTTGCTGGCAGATTGAGCTCAGACATTGTCATGGCTCTGTGGAGGTTCTTATGCAGCATTCCACTCAGCAGAGCAGTGGCTGGACGCCTGCCCTGACTCAGAGTCTGGTCCCACCTCAGCCAATTCCTACCGTTTCTTCAAACATCCCGAGTGCCAATGATGATAAAAATGCGAAAGAGTACTGAAAGAACCCTATCTGAATGATTTAGGCAACCCATTCAGTTGTCAGACGAACCAAAGTATGTGATGATAAAAGTATTACATTTTGTTATTCTAGGAGCCAGATCACAGGGCCGAATTGTTAACTAGAAAGGTTTGCTCATAATTTTCAATTGCTGGACTATCCATCCATCTATCCATCCATCTATCCATCTATCCATCTATCCATCCATCTATCTATCTATCCATCCATCTATCCATCCATCCATCTATCCATCTATCCATCCATCTATCCATCCATCCATCTATCCATCCATCTATCCATCCATCTATCCATCTTTTTTAATATATAATATATATTTATATTATATATTTATCAATATATTTATTAATTGTGTAGATGTGAAGGTAAGTAGTATGATTAGTAAATTTGCAGATGACAATTGGAGGTGGACTGGACATTGAAGAAACTTCTAAGATCAATTATGGCCATCCTGTTATAGGAAGGATGTTATTAAACAGGAAATAATGCAAGAAGGATTTCATAGGTTGAAGAGTGTTTCCACACTGGATGACTCTATTGAGTACCTAAGCTTTGCTATAAAAATGCTTAATGGGATAAGTAAATGGAAACTAGAGAACTCTGCCAGTATTTATGTTTGCAACAACATAGCTGGTGGTACATTGTTCCAATTATGTTGTAAAACTACTTAATGCAGACTTAACATGGATCGGTTTCTAGGTACTTTGATTACTAACATAAAACAAAGCATTGTGAGAATAAAGTTTTAACCTTATTTCCTGGTCTATTTAGTATATTGAGCCGGCGAGTCAAACTCTTATGTTAAAATAAACAATATCTACAATCTCTGCCTTTCTATTCTGCAGCTAATTTTGTGACCATTCACAAAAATGTTTTGAAACAAAATGATTGGTACTATTGTCCTCAACTATGTTACATACTCTGATTTGCATACCTTGACTGTCACTTACTTGCACACATGTTGATATACCTCTTATGCAGGTTTACAAAGAAATATTACATTCAGATGAGATTAGGAATTGATTTTATTGTGGTTGTTCTTCATAAAATCTCTTGGACTATTTGTATTTTGATGACATTTTTATCTTGCTTTGTTATGAAGGGAACTGCCCAAAAACTGCAATTTGATTGACAAATAAGAATCAGGCTGATACCAACCCTATCCCTTTAAAGATTTTATTTGGCTACATCTCTGCTCTTTCTACCACCTTGCTGCCTATAAATTCAGGAATAACATTCAACATGTTTTCATTCAACGCCATGATCTACAGTGGAAAAATTGCAAAGCATTAATGAGATATCAAGTCTAATGTTGGTTCTTCATAACCAGGCAGTGCTAATTTTGGACAGTCGTTTCAATTCCAGTTCTACTTTCCTTCTATCTGCCCATATGCAAATGCCATTTATTTTGTATGAAATAGCATGGTATTATAAATGCACAAGATTGATGAAACTGCACTTTAGTTATTTAAGATGCTATCGGATCTACTGAATTTTTCCATATTTTTTGTGGGTGTACTGGCAGACAAATCTACTGAGAAGCAAGATTGTTTTTTTGTGCTTGTTCAGTATTTGACGGACATAACTAATTTGTCTAGAAATTTCAGTATATCTTTTTTTGAACAATGTCCATTTTAATTAATCCTGACAATCTTCAGATGCCTCGGAGGCTCAAAGGAGTGGTTCCTACAGTTCAGAAGTTGATATTGGAAAACGTGATACCACTTTCTCATCTACTTTGCTCAGAAACTCAGCCATGGACTGGAAACATAGAAACATAGAAAATAGCACCAGCACCGTATTTCATTGTGATCATGGCTGATCGTCCCCTATCAATAACCCGTGCCTGCCTTCTCCCCATATCCCTTGACTCCTAGAAACCTGGACTAGTATTGTGCCTCGGAAATTGGTGCTATACTCATTGCTTTTTATGGTTTATAGAATAGAATGCCTTCTATTGTCATTCAAACAGCTTGGTTTGAACAAAATTGCATTTTCTACAGTCTACAATTACAAAAAAACCCCACACTTAACACACACACCCATCACAATGAATCTCCAACACCTCCTCACTGTGATGGAAGGCAAAAGTCTTATCTCTTCCCTTGTTCTTCTCCCGCGGTCCAGCAGTCAAACTCCAATGTTGAGGCGAATTGGGGCTCCTGATGTTAAAGCCCCGGCGGGCGATGGTAAGTGCCGCGGCCGTTAAGCCGTGCGATGTTAGGCCCCGCTCCAAGTCATTTCACCCCCCCCCCCCCAATTCCGGCGGTAGAAGTTGCCGTTGCGGGAGCTCCAAAAAACGATCTCCCACCAGGGACCTGCGAGTTCCCGATGTTACCGTCCACAGGGCCTGCGGCCAGAGCCTCCGAAGCAGGGTCGCAGCCGCGCACCACCACAGCTCCTCCCGCTCCGAAGTCGGCCAGCTCCACGATGGCAGGTCCGCAGGCTCCATGACTGGAGCCCTCAGGTTGTTTCCGGCCGGAGGCCGCCGCCAGCTCCACGATGTTAGGCCCAACGACATTGGACACCCACAAGGGAAAAAGTCGGATCCCCAAACAGGGAAGAGATTAAACGGTTTTCCCCCATCCCCCACATATACACTGATAAAAAAAAAACTAGAATCAAAACATACATTTGACGAGACAAAAATAAATAAAAGACAGACAGACTGCAGTCGAGCTGCTCAGATCTCCATCACTCAGGGTATTGTGAATAGAAGGTGGAATGTTACAGTTGTACCACATGTTGGTGAGGGTGAATTTGGAGCATTGTGTTCCATAGAAAGAATTAGCTGGATAGAGTTCAGACTTTAGTCCGCAAGTTAGGACTTAATTAGTAAGGGGGGGAGATGGGGTGAATGCACAGTATTTTGCCCATGTTGGGAGAAATAAAGAACAAGGGGACATAGGTTTTAGATGAGAGGGGCTGTTTTTTTTCCACTCAGAAGCTGGTGAGTATATGGAATAAGCTACCAGAGGAGTTAGTTGTGTAAGGGACTATAACCGCATTTAAAAGACACTTTGGCGTGTACATGGAGAAGAAAGGCTGAGAAGGATATGGGCCAAGCACGGGCAAATGGAACATCTTGGTTTGCATGTATGAGTTGGGCCAAAGTGCTTGTTTTCATGCTGCATGACCTTATGTCCAAATATGTCTGGGACACGCAGGGTGCAGAGCACCATGAACTGTGACTTAGCTCCTGAACTCTTTAAACCTCCCACTGGAGAGGAGTTCGTAAATGGTCAAGCAGTGGATTAAATAAGAACAGCACCCCTTTATATTGGGCAGGAAAAAAAAATCCCCACATTATTTGATCAGAGAATTAAGTGGAGAGAGGGAAAGATGAAGGAGAAAAATCCAGGAACCTATTATACACAGGGGAAGAGTCATGTGGTCAGGTTTGGGCAGGGGAAAGCAGTCCCCCATTCTTCAAGGCATTAGGAAAGGAATTGTATTCACTTGTTGGCATCTTCATTCCACTCCGTTACATTAAAAGTTACAGGGATACAATGCTGAGACTTTATAAGACACTGGTCAGACTGCATTTGTGTGTTGTGGAGTACTGAGCCTGTACTCACAGGAGTTTAGAAGGATTAGGGGGTATTGTAACTCATTGTTACTTACTGAATAGTGAAAGGTCTGGATGGAGTGGATAGCCTCAGAATAAATTATGAAAGGAGATGAGGAGAAATATCTTTAGTTAGAGGGTAATGAATCAGTGGAATTCATTGCCACAGGCAGCTGTGGAGGCCAAGTAATTGGGTATTTTTAAGGCGCAGTTTGACAGATTCTCGATTAGTAAGGTGTCAGGGGTTAAGGGGTGAAGCCAGGGGAATGGGGATGAGAGGGAAAGATAGATCAGCCATAATTAAATGGCAGTGGACTTGATGGGCTGAATGGCCTAATTCTACTCCCATAATTTATGAACCTATTAAGACCATTTTGTCCGAGCCGTGTCTTACCATATTTATCCTCAGGGTAACCTGGTCCAAGCTCCACTGAAACATCCGAAAGCATTACATGAGCTTCTGAAAACATCATGTGTGGCCCAGACACAGAAAGAATACTGAGACACCAAGCACTAAAGCAAGCACCCTACCAAATGTCATAACTGGTCCAATACAATGTAAAACTAGCATTACAATTTACTCCAGGTTAATTTAAACTGCAAAGTACAAAATAAAAACAATTAAGCACTTTCAATTAATTAACCTGAGGCAATTACATTTTTTGTGGGTTTACAATGGCATTTAAATGATAGAGAACTTTCACAATGACATGTCATCCTAATTGATTCAAATGAATGTTCTGCCCGTGGTTGGATTTACTCAGTTTGCTAGCATTTTACTCTAGAAATAAAACATTTCTCATTACATGTAATCCTCGTGTTATGGCAGTTTAGGTAATAGAAATTTGCTCAAATCCCAAATCAAGACCCAATGTTTAAGAAACCAAATAAAATCCGCTCAAGTAATTTGTGCAAGTAAAAAGCAAATAAACACATTTAATTTTGCTCAGCTCTGGTTTCTTGACATACGAGTACGAGTACCATTACAGGAAGGATATGGAGACTCTGGGAAGGGTGCAGAGGAGTTTTCCAGAAAACATAGAAAATAGGTGCAGGAGGAGGTCATTCGGCTCTTCGAGCCAGCTTTGCTCGAAGGTCACAGCTTTGCATGCTGCAAATTTGTTATGGTTATGGCTTCATAGGTTTTCTATGAACTCAACCCCCCCCCAGTAAAGTGGGGGGTAGTTGCCTGCAGAGTAGAAGCCACATGCATAAACTACCCACTCTTTGAATGGCCAAACCTGCTCACCACCACCCTTCTCCAAACCATGCACATCAGTTGCAGCTCTGAATCCATACAAGTCACTGTTAATTCTGTACATATTAATCTAGCGGATCAGCCTACCATTTAACAAATAATTTACTACAATCTATGTAGACTACATCCACCACCCTGCCCTCAAAGATCACTCTTGACACCTCCTCCAAAAACCCAATCAAGTTGGTAAGGCACGACCTGCCGTGTACAAAGCCATGCTGACAGTTCCTAATTAACCCATTTTCTTCCTATCCCGAAGAATCCACTCCAATAGCTTCCCTACCACTGATGAGAGCCTCACTGGCTTATAATACCCTGGACTCTCTCCCCTTCTTAAATAAAAGAACAACATTAGACTCCAGTCCTCCGGGACCTCACCAGTAGCGAGAAAAGATACATAAAACTTTGCCACGGCTCCTGCAATCTCCTCTTGCCTCTCTCAATAACCTGGAGTAGATCCCGTCTGGTCCTGGGAATTTATCTACCTTCATTCTCTTCAAGAGCTGCAACATCTCCTTCTCAATCGCAAACTGCCCTCGCATATTAGTGTTCTCCATACTTTCCTCACTGTCTTTCATGGCCTTCTCCTTGGTGAAAGCAGCTGCAAAGTATTCATTTAATACCTAGTCTACATCCCCCGACTCCATGCACAAATTCCCTCCTTTAACTTTGAGTAGTCCACTCTTCTCTCTGGATACCCTCTTGTTTTTTTTAAATGCAGATAAATTAAACTTTGGGATTTTCCTTAATCCGATTCACCAAAGCCATTTTGTGGCCTCCTTTGGTTTTTCTAATTGGCTGCTTGAGTTCTTTCCTCCTTCCTTTATATTCCCCAACAGCCCTGCCTGATTCAATCCTCTTAAACTTTGCATGCATTTCTTTTTGGCCAAATTTTTTTATACCTCTTTGGTCATCCAAGGTTACTGCACCTTGCCATCTTTATCGCTCTTCCTCAATGGAGCATGCCAGTTCTGAACTTCAATGAACTGGCCTTTAAACGACCCCCACATATCAGATGTGCAATTACCCAATACCAACTCTCCTTGTGTACCCTCCCAAGCTCCCGCCTAATAACAGTGTAACTTTGCCTTGGTTCAATTTAGTATCTTCCCACAAGGTCCAGCCTTCTCTGTGTTCAAAATAATCTCTCCCATTGTATCATCAGTCACCTGGCCAGACTCATTTCCCAAGACAAGGTCCAGTATGTTCCCTTCTTGGTTTGCACTGTCCACATACTGTTTCAAGAAACACTCTTGGACACACCACAGATTCTGTCTCGCCTTAGCCTTTGGCACTCAGCAAGTCCTAAGTCAATATTGGAGGTTAATGTCACACATTAAGACAACCCTGGTGCTTTGGCATCTTTCGGTAATCTGTTCACATACCTGTTCCTTCGTCACCCATTTGCCATTGAGAGCCTATACTATAATACCATTAATACTTGCACTTTTCTTATTTTTAAGCTCTGCTCATATCTTCTCAGTGGAAGAACCATCCATCACGTCATCCGAGTGTAGTCGTGACAGTCTCCCTGATTAGTAGTGCAACTCCTCCACCTCTATTGTCTTGCTCTCCTTTAAATGACATAGCATTGTTCCAGTACCACACTGCATTTGTCTACATTTCAATATTCTAAAAATGGGGATTAAATCCCTACCCTTCTATTTCATAGGACAGTGCACTATCAGTTGAGTAAAACCAAGCTATTCAATTTTTAAGCAATGATCGTGATGAATGCAGTACCCAAGTACTAGGTTGCCTTTCAATGAGACTTTAATCTAATCTTTCAGGAGGAAGTATAAGGTATCATGGTCCCATTCAAAGTGTTTTTCCAGTGACTCTGCCAATATTTGTCACTCATCCTTTCTAAAACAGATCATATGGGTATTATTCCATTTGTTTGTGGGATCTTGCCAGGTTAAAAACTGGCTTCTGCATTTTCCTACTATATTGCAATTGCTCTCCAATAGCTGGAAAGTGTTTCATGATTTATTTAAGTTGTGAAAGGTGCTCTACAATTCTAAGATTTTTCTTTCTGTAATCTCTGAAACACCAAGCACTGAGATACAGGCATAGAAAAACTTCAATTCTCTAAATAGTAAACCATGTCACCCATTTCCATCTATACAGCACAAATATTTGGCAAGTAATTATTTCATGAAAAAAAACCTCAGATAAATTGAAGACAACCCGACATCACCTGACATCAAGGATGTATCATTAGTATTAAATTCCTTTTTTGTGCTTTTCTACCACATTATTAATCAAGTTATGTTAAATACTGTAGAAATACTAGAAAACAAAATCAAAATGCTAAGTTTTGTGGTTAAATGTACAACATTTTAGTACTAAATTTCTAATGACAATCAAGATGATTCTGAAGCAATATGGTACTGTTGTGTGGTGGAGGCAGAATGGTTGAGGACCTTTGTCTTGCTGGTGTTCAGAAAAAGGCCCATTCTTTAGTAAGCTTCGGTGAAGAGGTGAACAAAACCTTGGAGCTCAGGTTTTGAGCTCAAACAGAAAGTGCTTTGTGCAACTCAACCACATTGGGTTGGATGGTGTCTGTACAGACCAACTTCTCTCTTGCAGCAGCTTGTTGTGATATGCAACCATGCAGAAAGATAGATAAATGTGTTGGGGCAGTGGTGCAGACTTGTGCGCCACCAGCTTTCAATGAAAATGGTTCTGTTGTAGATACATTAATATCCACTTTGCATACTTGGCTGCCTCAGACTACCAAAGAATCAGCACCCAAGCACTTTCAGAATAGGAAGGGAAGGGGTTAATTGGAAATAAATCACTTGCCGTTTGCTGTTGAGACTTTTCTAACGTGTCAAAATTGCAGAGCAAGTGCAGCCACAACAGTACAACTTGTGTGGCTCATGTGGACTAATATATATATTTTTTTTAATTTGAATTTGTTTCCGCTTTGTCTCTACAAGCTGGTTCACTTGTCTCTCTTCTTCTTAGTCAGTCCCTTAAGATCGAGGACAACCTGTATCCGCTTCAGTTTGTGGCTTCGTCAGACACCCAAGAATAACATACGAAAACAAGAGGCGTCTGATTCAGCAGGATAGCTGGGTAGCTTGTTAGGCGGGGCACTCTTTCTGCTGTTTATGCAAGGCTCCCATTTGCCCCTTAGGCATGGACTGATGGTTCTCACTGCCATCCTGAACACTCCTTCCACCAAACTCAGTCATGGACCAGGTATCCACACCACTCAGCGGGAAAGCTGCATATTTATAAAGAGACTGAAGCATATCCTTCAATTTTGTTTCTTATCCACCAGTTAATCACTCAAAACAATGTCTGTTTCCAGAATCTGGTGTTGGGTTTGTGAAATGATATGGCTGGCCACAGTGTAATTGGGACATCATTGATCAAGAAGTTGACCAGAGAGGACAGCGAGAACATTGAATGCTATCCAATCAGTGAATTTGGAGGACTTTCTGTACTGGTGGTATCTTTTAAGTGCTTGAGTTGTCTGTTGTCGGTAGTCCAAGCCTTATAAGGATATGCAAGGGCAGTGATTCTGACCATGATTTTGTGCCTAGTCATCTGGATCTACAAACACCTTTTTTTCCCCCCCTCAATTGCCAAAAGACTGTGCTGGTGAATTTCACCATTGATATATTCCTTCACGGAGAAATGAATCCAGAGATTTGAATTTTTAGGGTCTCAGCATAATAATTTATTGTTGAAGTACAGTGCTGTGGTTGTTAAAGGACTTTTGACTTTGGATGCACAATGTAAGGCCCTTCTTAGAGTTAATGTCAAAGTGATTCAGATAAGAAACCGGTCCTTTTACCCAATTCATGCCAATCATCAAGTGATAATGAAGGCATGTAGTTAGAAGCTAATCATGTGTTCAACACAAGTTTGCAAGCTGTCCAGTTTCCATTTCCTCTGACAAATGCAGTTGAAAGAATCATCTCTTTAGTTGTGAAATATAATTGATGTGACATTTGAGGGTTTCTGCATGTAGCACCATCGTCAAGTACATAATTACAGATCAGTAATCACTAAAGAACAATGAGGATTAATAATCCCTTTAATGAAAAGGAAAAGTTAACTTTATACTGCAAAGTAGAAACAAGGGACACACGGGAGATCAGATATGGTTGTAGCTAATTCTGGACTCCATCTGTGGAGGAGAGCAGTGGTACTAGACCTCATTGCCAGCCTTCAGCTTTATAGCAGCCACCAAGTACCCACATTATTCCAATGTAGTAACAAAACTTTGTCGACTTATTACATTTCCATTATTTCACTTAATAAATTATGCAGTTATTTTTTAAGAAGTGTTATTTTTAATTGTTTTAAATACATAATTATCTGAACCACTGATTGATCTCCACATAGTACATTGTCAAATGTATTTTGTCAAAGACTGTGCTGGGAGCATGATCTCAGGTTCAACTAAGCAGGACCTGCTCCACCCTGTGAGAGGACACGGAGTGACGGATTCCTGTACAATAGGTCTTGCAGGTCCTGCAGCCGGCGAGCATGGCCAGCGTATCACCCCAGGGGCAAGGTGCAGGCGGCGAGTTGGATCGCCAATGATCCAGCCCAAGCATTGCGTCAGAACATTTCCCAATTCCTCAGCTTTTTACTCACTTAAATCACCCGAGTCATCACAGCTACCGAAGACAAAGAATCTTTTCACTTGGCAAAAGAGCAAAGCATCCTCAGTCTGGACTTGGCAAAGCTCTTTGAACAATGAACAACAATGATAATCGCGTTGTCATCATTAGTTTCTCACCTGTAGAATCTGTCGTTCCAATTGAGAGTTTCCTTTGCAGAGCTCCATGATCTGTCGCAGCAGTAGCTTGGTACTCTCAGTCTTCCCAGCACCACTTTCCCCACTGAATTCAAAAGAGAAGCAAATCAGTTATGGACTATTTTTCAACTGGTCGTCATTACAATTAGAGTAAGAATTACAGAAATAATTAATTTATCCACTGAATGCAATGTGGATAAATTAATGCCAATTTTTCCTTGGTTTTATTGGGAAATCAAACCATGAAGCAAATGCTAGAAAAGATTTTGAAATGACACTGCAACAGGCTACGAGATCCTCACATGCAAGAGTCAATTCTGGGAACCTGAAAACAGAACCACAGGAAAGGAACGCATTCAAATCTGGCCTGTTTTACTCACAGTAGGTATGTTACAATGGGTTACACAAAAAGCTGGAGAAACTCAGCGGGTGCAGCAGCATCTAAAGAGCGAAGGAGATAGGCGACGTTTCGGGTCGAGACCCTTCTTCAGACTGGTCAGGGATTAGGGAAACGAGAGAATCCCTCGTCAAGTACATAATTACAGATCAGTAATCACTAAAGAACAATGAGGATTAATAATCCCTTTAATGAAAAGGAAAAGTTAACTTTATACTGCAAAGTAGAAACAAGGGACACACGGGAGATCAGATATGGTTGTAGCTAATTCTGGACTCCATCCTCTCACAGGGTGGAGCAGGTCCTGCTTAGTTGAACCTGAGATCATGCTCCCAGCACAGTCTTTGACAAAATACATTTGACAATGTACTATGTGGAGATCAATCAGTGGTTCAGATAATTATGTATTTAAAACAATTAAAAATAGCACTTCTTAAAAAATAACTGCATAATTTATTAAGTGAAATAATGGAAATGTAATAAGTCGACAAAGTTTTGTTACTACATTGGAATAATGTGGGTACTTGGTGGCTGCTATAAAGCTGAAGGCTGGCAATGAGGTCTAGAATCCCTGTGTAACCCTCGATTCTCCAGCATCTGCAGTTCCTTCTTTAACAGGTATGTTACAATACCTACCTTTAGCAGCGCTGCAGTTCTGCCGCTCCCTGTGTGCATGACTTTGGCGCCTTTCAGAGGGGGGCAGGTTTAAAATGCCAAATCGATCCATGTCAGGCGATTTCGTCGCTAAAGAGAAATCGCTCCGACATTTCATTCATGAAAGTATTTTTAAACTACGCTAGATTATTTATTAACCAGAGTAGTTTAAAAATCATCTTCTAAAGTTCTGAACGCTGACAGCACAACGGGCCTAACGTAGGGGAGAAAATAAAGTGCACAGTTTATTTTTACATTAAAACTTGGTTTTTAGGAAGGCTTTAATCACATTTTCATGTTGCGAAAAGGGGACAAAAAAAAATGTATGATCAGGCTGTATTTTTCATACCGACTTCACCGCAAACCACAACGTTCCAATCCACCGCATTCCACTCGCTAGTTTATTTAAATGGCCATGAATTTACAGGCATTAAACACTAAATTCCTTCCATTTGGCCTATAAATTCATGAAAATGAGATTTAAAAATGTTATATTGTGGATTATTGTGTGAATGTTATTTGGACACTTGGACAATTAAAAAAAGTTTATCTTTTCTTAAGAAATGGATAGATGTTTAGATCTAGTAATTGAATTTTGTAATTAGCTACAATTAGATAACTAACTAATTATATGCTTTAATTTCAGGTCATCCAAGTAAGATTGTTTCATATTTGTTTCAGAATGCTTCAATCTATAATAACTGAAAATTTCATTGAGTTCTCAAAATGTTGTAACATTGCTACTCACAGTATACTAAAGCTCCTGATTACCACATCTTTATTCAATAATGACCCAATGTCATTGAATCAAAGCTACTCAACCAAACCTGTTCAACAGTCACCCATTACATATCCTCCCTCGCCTCAATCCAGTCCCCCTGCAGCCTGCACAGGTAAAACAGAGGTTCACGTGCAACTCTTCAAATCTCATCTATTGCATCCGGTGGTCCTGACGAGGCCTGCTTTACATCAGCAAAACCAAGTGCACTCTAGACGAGTGTTTCACCGAACACTTGCACCATAAACCACCTAGTCTTGCTGGAGAGCCCAATTGTTAACTCGTCTAACTCCTTTTCCTAATCTGACCTTTCTGTTCTGGGCTTCCCCCATTGAGAGGGCACGGTCACATACAAAATGGCGCAATAGCACCTCATATTCTGCTTGGGGAGCTTACAACACAAAAGGTATGAAAATGTACTTCTAAAATGTTTAGTACCCCACCCTACCTCCCCTTTCTTTCCTGTTTCCCTCCCCCTGCAGATTTCCACCACCATCTCCCAATCCAACCCCTTCACCCCAGTTATACCCTCTTGCCCCTCTATCCTGTATCCCCAGCACATTCGCTGCACCATCTCCTTTTCCCTCTGGATACTCATCTTCTATTCCAGAGTCCTACATTTCCCTCTCACCACCCCCCCCCCCCCACCCTTTCTACTTCCAACCATATCCCATCCACAGACTTTATATTTACTTCCTCTTCTTTTCTAACCTGTCTCCTTTTCACTAGCCCTTTGTCACTTACCCCATGCATTTTCCCCAGTCAGCCTCCTTCACAAGTTTCTAACTATCACTTTGCAGGCTTTGATCCTCCCCCACATCTTTGCCAGTTTTCTCCCCACTATTCGTACTTGGTTGTATAGATTCATAAGTGGCTTACTGGTAGAAAGCCGGTTGCGGTGGAAGGACGATATTCAGGCTGGAGGTCTACGAACAGTGGAGATCTAAAGGGACCTGTGCCAAGATCTCTGTTGTTTGCAACATGTATGACTTGGATGTAAATGTAAATGGCTTTGTAAGATTGCTGGAGTCACGAGTGCGATGAAATCTGTAAAAGTCTTTTCGCACACACACACACGATCTGTGTCTACACCAAAACTGTTCAGGCTCTTTTATAGAGACAGTGTGTGTGTATTGACACAGCATGTGTGTGTGTTCTGAGATCTGTGTCTACACCAAAACTCTTCAGGCTCTTGCCACTAATTATATATTTTCCCCTTGCATTCGATCTCACGCTTGCTTCCATTAAATTCCATATGCCATTTCTTCACCCATTTCTGTACCTTTTCTATATCCTGCTAAAAAACTTTTACAGATTTCATTGCAGTCGTGACTCCAGCAATCTTGGTGTCATCTGCTAACAAACCCGTCTACATTTACATGATACAGCGTCATTGGACTTTGGTTAAGCCGTTTGAGTATTTCATGCAATGCTGGTTACCCCAATACAGGAAGGATGTGGAGGCTTTGGAAAGTAGGATATAGGTTAGAGATGAAAGGAGACAAAAGGCGAGGAATGGAAAAGTGAAATAGAAACTGGAGGGAGGGATGTGGTTTACTTTATTGTCACATGTACCGGGGTACAGATGTAGTTGGAAGGGACGGGGGTGGGAAATAGGGGACTATTCCTTTGATATATTTATCAGCAATAACTTGATATGATTTTAATCTGTTGAAAATAGGTTGATATTAAAAAAAGGCAATTTTAATAAATTAGAACTTAGTTTTAAGCACTTTCAATCCATGCCTATTGTTTTTTGCACAAATGATGAAATTAAATGAAATATAGAACAGTACAGCTCAGGAACACGCACTTCAGCCCACAATGTCTGTGCCAAACACACTGCTAAAGCTAACTCTTATCTACCTCCACATAATCCATATCCTGCCATTTCCTATGTATCCTTGTGCCTATCCAAAAGTCACATAAATAACATAATCGTATACGACCCCACCAGCACCCCCAGGCACCCATCATTCGGTGTATAAACACGCCCTGCACATCTCCCATAAACTTTGCCTCTCTCACCTTCAAGCTATGGCTCTAGTCCTTGTTATTTCCACCCAGGCGAAAGAGTTCTGTCTGACTATCCTTTCTATACCTCTCATTCTTATATACTTCTATCAGGTCTCTCGACCTCCAGTAATCCACAGAAAACAATCCAAGTTTGTCCAATCTCTCTCTGTAGCTAATAGCCATTAATACATGCAACTGTTTACCATATATATTAATGATTTGGAAGAGGGAATTAGGAGCAACACTAGCAAGTTTGCGGATGACACAAAGCAGGGTGGCAGTGTGAACTGTGAAGAGGATGTTAGGAGGTTGCAGGGTGACCTGGACAGGTTGAGTGAGTGGGCAGATGCATGGCAGATGCAGTAATATAGATAAATGTGAGGTTATCCACTTTGGCGGCAAAAACAAGGGGGCAGATTATCTCAATAGGGTTAGGTTAGGTAAGGGGGAGGTGCAGCGAGACCTGGGTGTCCTTGTACACCAGTCACTGAAAGTTGGCATGCAGGTACAGCAGGCAGTGAAGAAAGATAATGGAATGTTGGCCTTCATAACAAGAGGATTTCAGTATAGGAGTAAAGAGGTTCTTCTGCAGTTGCATAGGGCTCATAGCATAGGGGAGGTCATTTAAGACTGAGGTGAGAAAAAACTTTTTCACCCAGAGAGTTGTGAATTTATGGAATTCCCTGCCACAGAGGGCAGTGGAGGCCAAGTCACTGGATGGATTTAAGAGAGCGTTAGATAGAGCTCTAGGGGCTAGTGGAGTCAAGGGATATGGGGAGAAGGCAGGCACGGGTTATTGATAGGGTCGATCAGCCATGATCACAATTAATGGCGGTGCTGGCTCGAAGGGCCGAATGGCCTCGTACTGCACCTATTTTCTATGTTTCAATGTTTTCTGGAATACTCCTTGCACCCTTTCTAGAGTCTCCACATCCTTCCTGTAATGGGGCAACTAGAACTGCATGCAACAATCCAAATGCTGCCTATCCAAACCCCTATAAAGCTCCATCATGACTTCCTGATTCTAGTACATGGTGCCCTGACCAATGAAGGCAAGCATACCATATGCCTTCTTTACCTCTCTATCTACTTGTACTGCTACGTTCAGGGAATTATTGTTCAAGGACAAGCTTTTCCAGTAAGTCAAACTCCTAAACATGCCTGGAACTCCCGCACATGCGTGGACTTTATTAAGTTGTTAAAGGCACATTACACACATCATAATATCCCCCCTTTTTCCAAAAGAGAAAAATGTACAGATGTACAATGTATGCTCACTTGGCAGATATCTGTCCAAGTGAGAAAAAAACTTTAAAAAACAGTAAAAGTTCCTTTCATTCACATTATCTTAATTACATGAATTTGTTTTATCACACTTACAACCCACACAGACATAACAATTGATAAGAACTAAATCAAGAACTAAAACAATTGATAAGAACATAGTCTCCGAAATACTTAGGTGGTCTCACAGCTCGACCTGTGCGAGTTCTCACTGTTTCGTTTATGTTGATGTCCTTGTTTTTGTCAGTTCGTTCAGAAGCTGTTTGCTCTTCAGTTGGCGCTGACTGCTGTTTCAACGCCTGTGTCGTGTTAGTTGTGGTTGGTGTAGTAGATTCGTCCTGGTCTTTGATGGTCTGGCCGTGCTTTGCGTGTTGACATGCGACTAACTCGTCTGGTGGATTTTTGCGGAGATGTACGTGATTGCGACAATATATGCCAGATGGGCTCGAAACCACATGTGAACGCTCGTCAAGCTGGTGAGAAACGATGGCTTTCTCCAAACTCTTCTTTCCTTGTACAAGGGGTTGCATTCTCACTGTGTCGCCCTCATGAAGTGTGGAAAGATCTTGTAATTGTCAGCTTGCTGCTGAACGCACTGCTTCATGCGTTCATGCTCGTACACAATTCTAGGTTCAAGTAGTATTGCTGTCGTCGGCAGAAGTGTACGCGTGCGACGATTCATGAGGCGCTGAGCGGGACTTGTGCTCAGCCCTTGCGAAGGCGTATTACGATGTTCCGACATCGCTAGGTGGGGGTCAGATAGTGATTTGCTGCTCTTAGTCATGATTAGTTTCCCTGTTTTGACGGCTGATTCTGCCTTCCTGTTCGCTTTGCTATTACCAGGACTGCTGCACAGGTGCTCAAAATCCCATTCCATCGCAAACTGGCAAAATGCGACCGATGTGTACAGCGGCCCGTTATCGCTCACAACTTGTGTCGTATCTCGCGAAATGAGCTTTCAACTTGCGAATCACGGTTGGACTGCTCGTGTCTCTCAGCCGGTCTACTTTGACAAAGTTGCTATGGTAGTCTACGGTGATTAGATTAGATTATCCTTTATTGTCATTTAGCCCTTTTGGTCTGAACGAAATTTCGTTACCTTGCAGTTATAACATATAATAAAAAACAAAACACACAATAAACACATATTTAACATCCACCACAGTGAGTACACCAGGCACCTCCTCACTGCGGTGGAAGGCAAAAGTCTTAGAGTCTCTGTCTTCTTCCCTCCTTGGTCTCCCTCTGCGCTGAGGAGATCCAGGCCTCCGATGTTGCCGTCCACTAGGCCCGCGGCCGAGCTTCCGAAGCCGGGCTGCCGCCACCGCCGTCGCCGGAATGCCAGAACACCGCCACAGGGCCTGCCGCTGGAACGCTGGAGCATCGCAGCTCCAAAGCCAGGTCGCCACTGGAACGTCGCTGGTGCACCGCAGCCCCGAAAGCCAGGTCGCCGCTGGAGCACCGCAGCCCCGAAAGCCAGGTCACCGCTGGAGCACCGCAGCCCCGAAAGCCAGGTCGCTGCTGGAGCACCGCAACCCCGAAAGCCAGGTCGCTGCTGGAGCACCGCAGCCCCGAAAGCCAGGTCGCCGCTGGAGCACAGCAACCCCAAAAGCCAGGTCACCGCTGGAGCACCGCAGCCAGGTCGCCGCTGGAGCACCGCAGCCCCAAAGCCAGGCTGCCGCCGGAACGCCGCTGGAGCACCGCAGCTCCGAAGCCAGGTCGCCGCTGAAGTTCCGAAGCCGTGCCGCCGCCGCTGGAAGGCCGCCATAGCTCCAAGGCCACCAGCTCCGCCATTAGGGCCTCAGCTCAGATGGAGACAGTGACATGGGACACGATAAGAAAAGTCGCATCCCCCCGAAGGGAGAGACTAAAACCCCGTTTCTCCCACCCTCCCCACATACGCAGCCTAATAAACCAAAATAATCACTAAACAGACAAAAATAAAATAAAAAACAGACGGACTGCAGGTGAGCCGCAGCTGCCAGGCAGCACCGCCACATAGATTGGTGAAGAAGGTGATGAGATAATCTTTCCCGTCCCATGTAAAGAGATCTGTGCCAACATTCTCCCATGGCCTTATCGGTAGCTCACGAGTGTCTCTTTTTGCTGGCTCACCTCATAGGTGCGGCACACATCACATGTAACAATATACTACTTGATGTTGCTACTCATGCCAGGCCAGAATAGACATTTGCATGCTCGTCGCAGGCAGCCTTCGACGCCGAGATGTGAAGAGTGTATCTTTTCTTTCATGTCTCTTCTTAAACTTATTGGTATGATCACGCGCACGCTCTTGAAGATCAAACCATCTTGAACTGCGAGCTCATCCCTATAGCTGAAATAAGGCGTGAGCTGCTCTGGCAGCCTAACTCGTTCACTAGGCCAACTACTGATGATGATATGTTTCAACATCTGTAGTGTCTTCTTTTGTTGTTTCACTGCGAATTTGCTCAAGACGCTCATAGTCAAGTGTGATGCCATGTTTATCACCTTGAATGCTTGTTCTCTGCTCGGAGTACCGCTAACTGCATGCGACAGTGTATCCGCAAGGTACATGAGCTTCCCCTGACAGTAGCTGATGTCGAAATCATAGTTCTGTAGGTGGAGTAGCATTCCTTGACGACGCTTCGGCACTTGCACTAGCGGCTTCTTTGCCATCATTTCCAGCGGCTTGTGATCGCTGATCTCACTGGTGAAATGACCAAATGTATTCTGATGGAAATGCTCCATTGCAACTCCAGGCAGCTTTCCTAGTTTACCATCGAACAACTCTGTATAGCGTTCTGCAGTCTTACCCGCTTTCTCTTCTACGACCATCGACGTGTGTACACGGTGAAACCTGTTGCCATTTACAGTGATCAAATTCATTCACTGACTAGCTTTGCTTCCTAGCAGTGGTGTGAGGCCATCACTGACGACAATCAGCTCCACAGAATAGTTGTGGTTTATCTTGGGGTTGACATGGGGCTAATGTGTGATCTACGCCATATAAATATCTGTGTGGCTAGATGTTCACTTGGAACTTGACCTGCTTCCCGTGGACAAGCATCGATGCATAGACATTATCTCTAGGCCGCACCGTGTTAATTGTGAGCGTGATACTATCAATGTACTCGGGGCTAGTGTCACTTCCGGCCTGGTCGTCCACTTTGTGCACTTTCTTCTTTCTGCACACTTTGGCAAAGTGGTTGCGACTGCCACATGCCCTACACGCCTGTTTGTAGGTTGGACATTGCTGTTTGTCCATTGCATGCTCCTTGCCACAATACTTGCAAGCTTTTGCTTCTTGATTATGCTTGCCTTAGCTTTTCTTAGGCTTAGCGCACATGTTTTGCTTGTGTGGGTATTGCACAGCCACTCTGCTGTCCAATTTTGTGGACTGCAGCAGCAGACCTGTTAATTCCAGTGAAAGCTTGGAGATGTGACTCAGCAGTCTCGGCATTCTTGCAGATGTCGATATATCCGTTGAGAGTGAACTTCCTTTCATGCAGCAAATGTCTCCTCGTCTGCGAGTCGCTAATGCCCAACACAATCTTGTCACGGAGCAAGCTGTCCATCATGCACTGGCAGAAATGACAGGGCTTTGCTAGTATTCTCAGGCTCGCCAGGAACGATTCAAAGTTCTCACCTGCTTCTTGCTGTCTCTTGTTGCAGAGGTATTGCTCATACGTCTCATTCTTTATGCCAATTGCTTAGCTCTCGAACGCGGGAATGATCTTGGCCAGTTCTTGGCTCTCCTCATCATTGGCGAACACAAAACTGTTGTAAATCTCCAGTCCTGACAGACCAATTGTATGGAGAAACAATGCCATCTGGTATGCTGGCGTTTGCCTGTCTAGCTGTGCCACCTCGCTGTAGTTTGCCCACATCTGACGCCATGTTTTCCAACCCTTAATCACCCCGCGCTTGATGGTTAATGGAGTTGGTGGTCGTATACCACTCACGGGAGGCGGACCAGCAGCGTGCTGTGGAGTGCCTCCGGTGGCCGTCTGCGTAGGCCGCTGGTCTCCTCGTCCGCATTCGACTCGGCTTGCTGCTGAGCGCCCGTCTGCCCCACCCTTCAGGCAGCCAAGTCGTTTTCCGGCAGTTTTAATACTTTCTGTGCCTTAAATGCTGCTCACTCACCAATCCTATGGCGCTTGACAGTTTCACTCGTCCTTAGCTGCTAATTGTTCCAGCCGTTCAAGGACAAGCTTTTCCAGGAAGTAAAACTCCTACGCATGCCTGGAACACCCGCGCATGCGTGGACTTTATTAAGTTGTTAAAGGCACATTACACTTATCATAACAATTATAGTTGGAACCCAAGATCCATCTATAAATCAATGCTGTTAAGAGTCTTGCTATTAATTGTATATTTCCCCCTTACATTTAACTTCTCAAAGTGCAACACCTAACACTTTCTCGAATTAAACTCCATCTGCCATTTCTTTGCCCATTTTTGTAGCTGATCTACATCCCACCGTATACTCTGAAAGCCTTCCTCGGTCTACGACCCCAGTATTCTTAATGTTTTCTGCAGATTTACTACCATCTATGTCTGCGTCCAAGTCATTCACTCCACCACAACCCACTGTCAGGCTTACTTCCATCAGTAAGCCAGATATGAATCCATATCCAAGTCACTGTTAATCCCCTGTATCATAACCTTCTATTACCATCTTTATCAAATGCCTTACTAAAATCCAAGTCCACAGCCAAATCCTCACTTTTGTCACCTCTGCAAAATAAACAAATTATCAGGCTAGTAAATCCTATCCCAAAGAATTCTCTCCCATCGGTTCCCTACCACTGGCCTTGAAGCTCACTGGCCTATAAATCCCTGGATTCTCTCCAGTTCCCTTCTTAAACAAAGGAATATAATGGTGATTAATTTGATTGGGGAGAGAGGCCTGTGTGGACCAATGACGAAGAAATTAAATTTATGCTGAAAGTATAGGTCCAAATTCTACAATCATTTGAGTTTTAGTGTTGGCACCATTGAGCTCTGATGAAAGAAAACGGCACACTCGAGATGAAGCTCCAGGGAAATATGTTGCCTGTAAATTTTGGCTGCGAGTCACTTTGAAAAGTGTAACCTGCTGTTGGAGCTCTGTACATGTTCCTCCAAGCACAAGCCCGCCTCTCTTCCCCCAAACTCACCAATCACCTGCAAGCCCAACTCACATAAAAAACAAAAGAAGCTCTCCTGATCTGAAAGTTACCGGGCAGTTCAGAGCCACCTGATCATAAATCTTCACAGAAATGCTTTGGTAGGTAGTTATTTTATGGCCTCAGGCTGAACAGAATGCCTGAGAACAATAAACTTTGTCGTTTCTCTGACATAAAAGATTTGTTAAAAACTAAAAGCAATACTGCAATAATTTATAATTAAGAAAACCATTTAAAAATGGTTAAAGACAATACATGAAAATGAGAATTTTTCTGAGAAACAATGGTGAAGAATAGCTACCATCAAGCCCTTGAACACAACACAATATTAACCCAGGGCTGCCAACTCTCACACAATGAGCGTGAGACTCACGCATTTCGACAAATTCTCATGCTCTGTCGTGAGAAATTCTGTGATCAACGAGAATTTCAAAACTCATATCAACTGCATGGGCCCCAGGTGTTGGAGAGCCGGGGCTGAGGGAGGGATAGAAGCAGAAGCAGCGGCGGGGACAGATGCGGATGGAGAGCCGGGGCTGGTGAGTTTTTTCTGGGCCGGCAGGTCGCTCGCTGTAGCTCCGGCCATGGATCAGTCTCAGTGCAAATGTCCCGGGCCTTCGGAGGCATCACGTAGCTGCAGTTAGTTTCTGTGCCGAATTCGCCCTGGTAACCGGCATGGATCAGGCAGTGTCTCTGGAGAGAAGGAATGGGTGATGTTTCTGGTCGTGATCCTTCTAAGGGTCTCTACCCTAAACCTTTAGAAGGGTCTCGACCCAAAACGTCCCCCATTCCTTCTCTCCAGAGATGCTGTCTGTCCCGCTGAGTTGCTCCAGCATTTCGTGTCTCTCTTCGGTTTAAACCAGCATCTGCAGTTCCTTCTCACACAATGAGACCCAACAAGACGACTTTGAAGCTAGTATTACTCAGGTGGGGGAGGGATGGAGTGTGAGGCGATGTTAAAGAAATCGATATTCATACTCAATCGGGGAAATTAGTTGATATCTGTCTTTAAATTGATATTTTGTTCATCTTTAAATGCAAGTCTTGGATTCATGTATCGCGGGAACAAATAAGCAAAGGCAAGATGGTAAATATAAACTACAAATTAACTTCAAAAAATGAAACTTGTAGAGATGAACTTTGCCTTCACTTTACAAAGAATAACCTCAGGGATTATGCAGTAAATGCCATTCAAATACTGTGCAACCTTGGGATAATATTGTTCATGTTCAAATCCGAGAGGTAAGTTTTGTTCAATATTATAATTAGTTCAAAGATACAGCGTGGAAACAGGCCCTTCGAGTCCGTGCCGACCATTGATCACCCGTTTACACTGGTTCAATGTTGTCCCACTTTCTCATCCACTCCCTACACACTTGGGGGCAATTTACAGAGGGCCAATTAACCTACAAGCCCGCACGTCTTTGGGATGTGGGAGGAAACTGGAGCACCCGGAGAAAACCCACACAGTCACAGGGAGAACATGCAAACTCCACACAGACAGCACCCAAGACCAGGATCGAACCCGGGCCTCCGGCGCTGTGGGGCATTAATTATGATGCTAATACTTGGGTCTCTACTGATATGCCGGGATGATTACCCAATATAACTGATTATTAATCCATTGTATTATTGATTATATATGTTGCACCCGTTCTCCTTTATCTGTACATGGTGAGGGCTTGCTTGCATTTACCGGATAGCACACAACAAAAGCTTTTCCCTGTACCTCGCTACAGGTGGCAATAGTAAACTAAAACAATCTATTTACATGTATCTGTGTGTTGTTGCTTTAACCGGCCTGTTAAGGTGCAGCAAACTGAAAATGTCATTGTTCTGATGTCGCTGCACTTGGCAACTAAAGGTGCAGGAGTCTTGTCTTCATTCTACACTTGAAATAAGCACAATTACATTTAAACGGCATTTGGACAGGTACACGTCTAGGAAGGAACTGCAGATGCTGGTTTAAACAAATAGGCACAAAGTGCTGGAGTAACTCGGGTCAGGCAGCATCTCTGGAGGGAAGGAATTCATGCATGGTGGAGGTATAATGTAGTGATATATTAAAATCATGTTTTAGTGCATTGCAGAAGTATGATTTCAATGTTTTTTGTTTGAAGATTTTTAAGAGGTAAAGGGTGGTGGGTGTATGGAACAAGCTGCCAGAGGAGGCTGTTGAGGCAGGGACTATCCCAACATTTAAGAAACAGTTAGACATGGATACATGGATAGGACGGGTTTGGAGGGATATGGACCAAAAGCAGGTAGTGTAGCAGGTACATGTTGGCGGGTGTGGGCAAGTTGCGCCGAATGGCCTGTTTTCACACTGTATGACTCTATATCAAATTTCAAAACGTCTCTATCAAGTGTAAGGCTGGACTCGGGGTCAGGAATGAGAGAAGGTATGCAACTTGAACCAGGGTCACGAGTGGTACCAGGTGTGCAATGAGACCCAGGTTGTTCAACATGGGCCAAGTGTTTGATTATAATCTGATTTCCATACATGAATATACTAAGATCATTCATGTGCTGCATCTGTTGATCAGAGCCTGGCTCTACTGTGGAATGTAATTAGGAATGTAATTTAGCCTAACCTTATTCATAGTTAATCCAATTTAAAGCATAAATATTGCAAACAGGTGTAAGTTAAAAGACTCGCTACAGTATGCACCACATTGCACAATTTCAAGCTGAAAAATGCAAAAGCTCCGTACCAATGGGAGGGGGGTACAGAGCTTTTGCACACCCCGCCCCTCCCCCCCCCCCCTCCATAATACGTTTTTCTGCACGTATTATGGCTATTGCATTTTTTTAAAACAATATATTATCTGTATATACACAAGCCTGCAAGCTGCAGTTAGTAAGAAATTAATTGTTTCATTACCAGTACACAAGACAATTCAACACTCGACTCTTTACTCTTGAATTACTTTTCATTTCCATCTCCTCACTCACAGTCATTCTGCATTCAATCGACCAGTCTTGTTGCTTCGTTACCAGGTCTAAGACATCCATCAGTGGCCTGGAAAATGGCTGTAGCTTCTGCTCCAACATGGGGCTCCATGAGGAAATTCCTCGTAATCCATTGTGTGGAAGTCTGTGCAGAAGACCTCAACTTCCACACAGTTAAAGATATAAACACATGCCTTTCTGCATGGAATTACCAACAAATCTGTGAAAGCGTTGAGCCATTATTTTAACATGCAGTTCTCAGAATTCCTCATATATTTACCTGATGACAATGCACTGGTTCTTGGGGCCAGTGGCTAAGCGACCCAACATCGATCGATAGGCACGATCTGCCACTGCATATATATGTGGAGGTAGGCTATCTTTTGAACAACTTTTGTACTTTTCTGATTCCTGATCAAAACAAACACACAGAAGGGATAAAAATAACATTTTGTTGGAGTTTATTTTTAATATGCTGTAGAAACATAGAAAAATAGGTGCAGGAGTAGGCCATTCGGCCCTTCGAGCCAGCTTTCAATACGATCATAGCTGATTATCTAAAATCAGTACCCCATTCCCGTTTTCTCCCCATATCCCTTGATTCCTTTAGTCTCAAGAGCCAAATCTAATGTTATCTGTCAATAACCAAGCACATTTTTCAAAAAAGCAATAGATCTATCATTTTGATATTCAAGTTAGCTTTATCCTGTGTAAATTGGACCTAATCCAGAAATGAAAAGCCTGCTTTCACTATTCAAATCTTGTACACCAGGTTTAAGTGGCAGTAATAGGGAGCTGAATGCATGGATTTGTGTCTTTATTTGATTAGGCCTCAAAATCCTTACTCTAGAAAGAACATCCTTAAGCCAGGTACCCCTGCTTCTATAGTTCCCTTTCACAACCTATACTCTTGATCGCTCAGTGTTCTCTTCCCCAATGCTCTCACCAATTCCAAAGGCTCCACAAAGCACTTTTGTCTTCCTTCCTTCACTGGGTCTTCAAAACTAAGCCAATATTTTTAAAAACACACAATAAATGGATAGGAAAGGTCTAGAGGGATATGGGCCAATCACAGCCAGGCGGGACTAGTGTAGATGGGGCATGTTGGTCAGCGTAGGCAAGTTGGGCCGAACGTCTTTTTAGGGCGGCACGGTGGCGCAGCGGTAGAGTTGCTGCCTTACAGCGAATACAGCGCCGGAGACCCGGGTACGATCCCAACTATGGGTGCTGTCTGTACGGAGTTTGTACGTTCTCCACGTGACTTGCGTAGGTTTTTTCTGACATCTTCGCTTTCCTCCCACACTCCAAAGACGACAGGTATGTAGGTTAATTGGCTTGGTAAATGTAAAGAGATTGCCCTAGTAGGTGTAGGATGGTGTTGATGTGCAGGAATCGCTGGTCGGCGCAGACCCAGTGGGCCGAAAGGGCCTGTTTCCGCACTATATCTCTAAACTACATGGTGTATGACTGTGGCATCATGACTAGATCAAATTTTTAAATAATTACGTTTAGCTGAGATTTTAAATTCAGTGTGACTGAAAATCATCAACCATTACCTCATGTAATATTGTTGGTTCATGCACTAATAATTCAGTATTTCATATAAACCCCCGTTAAATTTTCATTTATCATTACTTTTTACATTAAATTTAATGCTGATTTACATATGGAACATTGAAAACTAGAAATTCCTATCACTTTACACAAATCCAGTTGAAGTTTAGGAGTCGACCTGTGAGACATTTGAAAGTTTAACTTGTTTAAAGAACCGCTTTGAAATTAAAGCAGAAAATTCAGTGTAGCATGATGTGTCACAGTGTCATTTAATTCTACATACAAACATATGCATTGGAATAATAGTCACATGGACAATTAGCACAATAATGTTATTTCAAACTTAATAAGCTTCACTTACATAAAACTACCATTTAAAAAATTTAACCAATTATTTCTACTTAATAAAATGAGTACCTACCGATTTTTCGTACAACGGCAGGTACTTGAAAGGATTGACGGCTACGAGAATATCTCCAATGTAGGACTAAACAAAAAGAAAGAACAATTAGGTGGTGCACAAACACACACACACTCAAATGAATATCTTCCAGCACTGAAAATTGAAATCTATGCTGAGAGAGTGAAAGAGAGAAAGAAAAAGGGAGAAAAAAGAAAAAGAGAACGAGAGAGAGAGAATGAACAAGATCAAGAGGCGAAGCACCATATCTCATAGTTTTTTTAGTTTAATGCTGCCTCTCGGGAAATGAGCTGTGCTGGCAAGAGCAGAATTTATAGCCCGTGAACTGATGACATATCCCTCCCTGAATTCTCCACGATGCCCAAGGTGAAAGGACTGGAGCAGTTAGGACACGCAATTCAGGATTTTCACCCTGCAAGAAAGAATGAACGCTAATAATATAACCTTCATGGTGTGCAACTGTGAGTGTTAAATCCTTAAATTACCTGCACTTTAGTTTCGTTTATTAGTTTAGAGATATAGCGGGAAACAGGCCCTTCGGCCCACGGAGTCCGCACCGACCACCAATCCCCGCACATTAACACAAGCCTACACACACTAGGGACAATTTACACTAAAACCAAGTATACAAACCAAAGCCAATTAACCTATAAACTTGTACATGTTTGGAGTGTGGGTGGAAACCGAAGATCGCGGAGAAAAGAGAAAGAGTGATATTAATTTTGAAAAGCAGATATTTTCCCACACAAAGCAAGGATGTGGTTCATCTTATCCTTATAGGCCTCTCGACCAACTTCCACATTCAGCAGAATTTTCACAAGGTATCTTCCCCTTCTCTCCAAGCATTTCAAAAGGAGGTTTCCTCTTCAACTTCTTGATTCACTCTCCAGTTCCACCAACACACATTCCCTTCCTCAAAGCACTTCCCACAAAACACAGAAGATTCAATACCTGCACATCTAACTTTTACATTTTTGGTGTGAGCTTCCTTTTAATGCCAGCCAAAGGATTCACAGCACCTTCTGATCCACCTGATTGTGTCTCCACACCCTCAAAAGTCTCCTCAGACCTTTATGATACCCATTCCTGCTCCTCACGCTCCATCACACTATGCTTCCATAACAAATTTTATCTGCTAACGAATCTTGCAATATGATTAGAAGTTCCAGCAAGACATTGACTTTTAACACTTTGTGTTTTGACCTGGATTCCAGAAAAATCTTAACATTATTAGGGCAAATTTTGCAAACAAATAATAAGTAGATATTACCCAATATGTGAATGTGGGAGGGATGATTAGTTAGTTTGTGTATGGATTAAATTGCTGGTATAGTGGACATGAAAGTTATTTACGATTACAATGGGATTTTGATCAACTGAGCAGGGTTTGATCACATGCGGGGTTCCCCAGGGCTCCATTCTTGGACCCATCTTGTTTAATATTTACATGCTCCCCTAGCTCAGATCATAGAGTATTTTAACATATCCTACCATACTTATGCCGATGACACACAACTTTATATCACAGTGTCACCGCATGACCATAGTCCCCTACACTCACTGAGTCAGTGTGTCAAACGAATTAATGAGTGGATGAACCAGAATTTCCTCCAGCTCAATGCAAATAAGACAGAAATTATAAGGCTAGAGATAAGTGCTCAACTTGACTCAATTGCATTGAAAACCACAGACAAAGCCAGAATCCTTGGTGTAGTTATAGACTCGGATTTGAATTTTAACAGCCATATAAAGACCATTACCAAATCTGCCTACTACCATCTAAAAAATATTGCAAGAATCAAGGGATTTCTGTCCAAAGAAGACACTGAAAAACTTGTTCATGCATAGATCTTCAGTAGGTTAGATTATTGTAATAGTATCTTTACAGGTCTCAGTAAAAAATCAATTAAACAACTGCAGCTTATCCAGAATGCCGCTGCCAGAGTCTTAACCAACACCAAGAAAATGGACCACATTACATCTGTCCTTAAATCTTTGCACTGGCTCCCTGTGTGTAAAAGGATAGATTTTAAAATTCTGTTACTGGCATACAAGGCTCTGAATGGTCTGGGTCCAAAATACATCTCTGACCTTCTTGTTGTTTATGAGGCACCTAGACTCCTCAGGTCTTCGGGGACAGGTTTACTCCATGTTCCCAGGGTCAGAACAAAAAGGGCTGAAGCAGCATTCAGTTTCTATGCTCCACACCTGTGGAACAGGCTCCCTGAACACCTGAGGTGTGCACAGACTATAACCACATTTAAGTCAGGCCTAAAGACACTGTTGTTTGATGTAGCTTTTTCATGACCCAACATGCGGATAATTTTAATATTCTAGTTTTAACCCTTTTATGTGCTTTTAAAATCACCTTAATATTTTAATGATTTTGTTTTACTATTCATGCAATTGGCTTATTGGCTATTCTGTTGTCCTGTGTTGTATTGTGGTTCTGCAATGTTTTTAAACTATGTTATTCTCTTGTTTCTTTTGTAAAGCACTATGAATTGCAGCTTGTATGAATGGTGCTATACAAATAAACTTGCCTTGCCTTGAGCTCATGGGCAAAAGAATGGCAGATGAAGGTTAATTCAGATAAACAGTTCAGTTTATAGTCACTTGTACCAAGGTACAATGAAACACTTTTGTTGTGTGCGATCCAGTCAGCAGAAAGACAAGACAAACCATGGCAGGACTTGGATAGTAAATGGCAAGGTCCTGGGATGTGTAATAGAACTGGAAGTCTTAATGGTGTAGCTACATAGTTACATGAAGAGGCGACACAATGGGACAGGGTGGGGAAGAAGGCATTTGATATACTTGACTTCATTGGTCATGTACATGACCAATGAAGTCAAGTATGTCAAATACAACAATAGTTGTGATGACATGTTACAGAACAAGACATTGTTATTGCCACATTTGGAGCGCTGTGTATACTACTGGTTGCTCTGTTGAGACGGATGTTAATAAAAAGTGCAAAACAAATGTAAAAGGATGTTGCAAAGAATAGGAGGATTGTGCTATAAGGAGAGGCCAGGTCTTTCCCCCCCCCCCAGAAAATAGGAAGCCAAGGGTGACCTTTCAGAGCTATATAAAATCAAGAGGGGCATAGATAATGTGAATAGCCAGTTTTCCCCCCTTAAGTGTTGAGAAGTCTAAAACTAGAGAACATTAGAGCAAGTTTAGGTTAGAGGGGAAAGATTTAAAATAGCACCCGAGAAGCAACCTTTTTGTACAAAGATAGTGGTGCAAATGTGGAACGAGCTGTTAGTGGATATGGTAGAAGTGGATAGAATTACAACAATCACAAGATACCTAGACACATATATGGATAGGAAATGTTATAGAAGGAACTGCAGATGCTGGAGAATCGAGGGTTACACAAAAAGCTGGAGAAACTCAGCGGGTGCAGCAGCATCTAAGGAGATAAGCGACGTTTTGGGTCGAGATCCTTCTTCAGACCCTGAAGAAGGGTCTCGACCCGAAACGTCGCCTATCTCCTTCGCTCCTTAGATGCTGCTGCACTGGCTGAGTTTCTCCAGCTTTTTGTGTAACTATGGATAGGAAATGTTAGGATGAAAATGAATGAATGAGTGAATAGGTTATTCAAAATAAAATGGGAGCACAGACAAGAATAGATCTGTTTGGCAACTTAATTGGCACAAATGAGTTGGAGCCAGTACCTGTTTACGTGCTGCATTGTGCTATGACTCCGGCTTTTATTACTATACCTATCGTGTATAAAACCACCTCACAATGAACAGATTTAGTCAGAGGCTCATTCTTGAACCCTTACTCAAGTCACACACTATTGCAAGCAAACACTTTGCACTTTGATCTATTAAGAAGAGTTTGCATCGTTGCCAATTCCTTCTACAACACTGTCAAAATCATGCCCAACTCCCAACTATTTTTAAGAAAAAGCATTTAAAATGCTATTTAGACCTGATCATTTACCTATTTTGTTTGTATACACAGAATATTCAAGACTTGTACATCAAAATAATTAAACAATTTGTCGTTTAAAAAGAACAATTTTGATAAATAGAGCTTAGAGGAGGTTTAGATTTCAAAAACGGTTTCTAGAAAGCTAATGTCATTTAGCTTTAATGTAATTCAGTAATTAATGTAATCCTGCTTCTGCCAAAAATCACCAATATCATACAATTCACCAACTACTTTCTTTCAGAGTTAAGAGCTCTAGTTTCTATAAATCGCTCATATCCAATACTAGCTTTGTTCTCAGTGGAGTGGTTTTAGGGGTTAGAGCGAGTAAGGGGAATGGAAATTTGAGGCGGTTAATGTCCCACCAGCAGTTGGAAATGAAGTTCAGATCAGAAGAAGGGTCTCGCCCATTCCTTCTCTCCAGAGATGGTACAGGAGCCTGAAATCTGCAACATCCAGGTTCAGGAATAGCTACTTCCCCTTAGTCATCAGACTATTAAACTCAACTCAAAGAAAATGCTGAACATTAATAGCCCATTGCACTTTAACTGCTTATTTATATGTGTGTGCGTGTGTGCGTGCATGCGTGTGCGTGCGTGTATATGCACATATATATACACAATGGTAATATGGTCACATCTGTTCTGCATTTATTTATGCCTACTATATTCTGTTGTGCTGAAGCAAAGCACGAATTGCATTGTACTATCTGGGACACATGACAATAAATTCTCTTGAATCTTGAATCTTGCTGCCTACCCGGTGGTTTACTCCAGCATTTTGTGTCTACCCTAGCTTTGTTCACCATGCAACTTTAATGTTACTTGCTTCTTAGCCAGACTTTTCGCATGCCTGGTTTTGTCCTCCCCAAACATCTCTTATCCAGCTTTCTTCCTCCACTGCAATCAGTCCACAGAAAGGTCCTGACAAACGCCACTTATTCATTCCCGTCACAGGTGCTGCCTGTCTCAATGAATTACTCGGGCACTTTGTATAATATTCCACCTTCTCTGCAGTTTGTGTATTCAGGAACATCTGCTGGCTTTATTTGAATACAATTCCATAAAGCATATATAAATACATACAAAATAGCACAAATGTTTCCATACAATGTATATAGAACACTGGAAAGTAACCTATTGACACGTGACCAACTTTTTGATAATAATTTATCCAAATCAAATTTGGCATGACTCGTTAGGACATTCAAAATATCAAATAATGATAAGCTGGAATAGAGGTCACAGAAAGAGCCTTCACGTCGCGGCCCTGTTTCCACAAATCTTTCCACCTCCATGCACAATAAACGACAAGAGACACCATTGTATACAGCATTGTATGCAGATGCCGACAAGCTCTAAAAATAGATGCATAATGTTACAGATTTCATAGAACATGCAGCTGAGAAATACCAAGCTGGTACAACTGGTCTCCAAAAGTGTTCACATTCCATATATACCTCACCTCAGCTTTTCAACAAATTGCTTCCTTTAACCATATAACAATTACAGCACGCAAAAAGGCCTTCTCGGTCCTTCCAGACCGTGCCGACCATTTATTTTCCCCTAGTCCCATCTACCAGCACTCAGACCATACCCCTCCATTCCCCTCCCATCCCGTCCATATACCTATCCACTTTACTTTTAAATGTTAAAATCGATCCTGCCTCCACCACTTCTGAAGGAAGATCATTCCACACAGCCACCACTCTCCGAGTAAAGCAGTTCCCCCTCATGTTACCCCTAAACTTCTGTCCCTTAATTCTCATGTCATGCCCTCTTGTTTGAATCTTCCCTACCCACAATGGGAAAAGCTTATCCACATCAACTCTGTCTATTCCTTTCATAATTTTAAAGACATCAATCAAGTCCCCCCTTAACCTTCTGTGCTCCAAAGAATAAGGACCTAATTCTCCCTTTTATTCCTCCCTTCCCCCCCCCGCGCCGTGTACTTGTTAGGCTTCTCTTTGAAAGGATCCAGACTATTTGCCTCAGCCACTGCCCATGAAAGTAGGTTCTAATTATTCAATTAGAAAACCTGCTCCTTATTTCCCCTCTAGATTCATTTACAATTTTCGTGTGAGCTCAAATGTTGATTTTTCCACATTACTTCCATATTCAGCCTGTCAACAATCACACGTAACTTTAAAGACCTCTTTTTAAATATCCTTTCGGTTTATTCGTTATTAAGAATAGAAAATGGTCTCAATCTCGAGATAACTATGATCACTCGGCTCGGGTACCAGCCTAACAAATTTCTCTTGCACGTTTTCCCTAGAGTTTTTTAATTGCGCATTGCTAATTTTATATCCACTCAGTCGGATCCTAATCAGCTTTATTATTAAATACACAAAGTGCTGGAGTAATTAAGCAGATCATGCAGCATTTCTGGAGACCATGGATAGATTACTAAAGTCTGAAGAAGAGTCCTGGCCTGAACTTATCACATATCCATGTTCTCCAGTTGTTACCTAACCCACTGAGTTACTCCTGCATTTTGTGTATTTTTTTGGTAAACCAGCGTCTGCAGTTCCTCGTGTCACGTATATTGTAGATTTCACTATATAGAGTCTTTGAAATGTACAGCACTAAAACAAATCCTTCAACCCACCATGCCCATGCCAACCATTTTGCACATCTACACCAATCCCATTTGCCTACAGAAGCAACGTAACCTTCTATGCTTTGCCTATTTGTATTAATCCAAATGCCTGTTCACATGAATAATGACTTTAAACTACATAAGGTAGATATCTGTTAAAGATATTGATTTGGGGACATTTTTAAGGAAAAAGTGAAAAATGACAAAGAGTTTATAGACAATAGGTGCAGGAGTAAGTCATTTGGCCCTTCGAGCGAGCACCGCTATTCAATGTGATCATGGCTGATCATCCCCAATCAGTGCCCCGTTCCTGCCTTCTCCCCATATCCCCTGACTCTGCTATTTTTAAGAGCCCTATCTCTTGAAAGCATCCAGAGAACCTGCCTCCACCGCCCTCTGAGGCAGAGAATGAGGCAGTTAAATGGAGGGAAGTTCAGTATCCAGGGACTAAGCAGCAAGAGCAAGACCAGAACAGTGGAATGATGGTGATTGGACTTGTACAAAATATAAATTGGAGGCAAGATCTGATTGTGAAAAGAATGGAGGATATTTCAGTCATTTGGCCAGGTGCTGCACATAATCGAGGCATTACTAAACTAAGACCCTGTGGAGGTCAGTGAGTATGGATGGGAATAAGATTGTCAGCGTGATTCGTGCCTACACTGGGATGGACAAAGATAGCACCATGCAAGTTTGAGTTGACGAAATGTGGAGGAAGGAACTGCAGATGCTGGTTTACACAGAAGATAGACAAAAAGCTGGGGTAACTCAGCTGGACAGGCAGCAACTCTGGAGAGAATGGGTGACGTTTCCGGTCAAGACCCTTCTTCAGACTTAAGAATCTTTTTTTCCCCCATCATACAGAATAAAGCAAATATACAAACATAAACTGTGCAAAAATTCTTCAGGCTTTCTCAGTGTCGATACATTCAATAGTGTCATACTGAGTAGTGCCCGTATCGTGGCCCCTTGATGTGATAACATGGTACAAACAGCACAGCACCGGCCCGTTTGGATATCCCTTCCCCCATATGAGGGGTGGAAGTAACATATGCACCCACTCATCTTTGGTGGAGAGGAGGGGGAGGGCTGGTGAACGATTTAAACTCCCCGATGAGCAGTGGTAAGCGAGGGGCTGCCGGATCATGTGCACATTCCGAGCAATGCAGTGAAGGCCCTCGTGTTCAAACACGACCGAACACGAATTGCTCAGAGCAGCTTCTTCCACTGAACCCCTTTGGATTACAGAAGGGGGGAGGGGGAGGGGGTTGGTTGCTGGAGAGATTAATTCGATGACACTGCCTTAATATACTTGTCTTTAAAGATTTGTTACATTCTTAAAATCTTGTCTGCGCACTGACTGAACACTTCAACACTGGTTCAGTCAAACGCTCGGCCAGGTTAATACTTCAGTCGTATCAACAAATCAAGTTCAAACTTGAAAACTACTTCTGCCCATACCCTGCTGTAATGAATAAACAAAGATGTTGGGGACCAGATCACCAACAACAGCAGCAGAGAGGTCGGAACATTGAACGCTGTTTGCGGTCCGATTCCACCCCCTCAATTCCCACAAATACCCCCCACCGCCAAACGGGGACTTTAAACGACCTGGCACCAGCTGTTGGTTGAAGACACTTACATAGATCTGGTCACAGTGGAATCTGCGGCTGAGTACATCCAGGAGAGTGGTCTCGTCCAGCTGAGACAGCGTGGACAGGTCCGCCGGGTCGGCGCTGCTGGCGGCCGAGCTCATCTTCCCACGGTGTGTCCCGGGCTCGGCTCCCGGGGCTGAGACGGGGCGCGCGCTCCCGGGGCTCGGCTCCCGGGGCTGAGACGGGGCGCGCGCTCCCGGGGCTCGGCTCCCGGGCTGAGAAAGCGCGCTCCCGGGGCTCGGCTCCCGGGCTGAGAGCTCTCGGCTCTCTCCACAACACTGGCCGGAGTTTTTTTTTCCGAAACGCCTCCCGTCCCCGCTCCCAAGGACGGGTTTTTTGTGCAGCGACGGGCTTTGTGTAATAACTCTGCACCATTCACAGCAAACTTTCGGACACGGGAGCAAGACCAGCTCTAAAGACCAGAAACAAATGTTCTTGTTCTTAAAAGAAAAAAAACGGAGGAGCTCATTGGCGCCCCCTCGTTGAATTTCAGCCAATGCCTTTGACTGAGTGGCTAACCAATAATGACACTCACAGAAACACAGAAAATAGGTGCAGGAGTAGGCAAGCTTTTCGGCCCTTCGAGCCAGCACCACCATTCAATATGATCATGTCTGATCATCCAAAATCAGTACCCCGTTTGTTGTTAGATTTAGATATTGTCCACAGACAAGAGAGAGTTAGATTTAGATCGAAATCTAACATATCCACTGTTAACCACTACGTTGCCGTCAATCATCACCAAATCCTCTTCCAGAGGAAGAATAGAGATCAGAGCTCCCTTCGTCTGTTTTTCACCCCCACCGGTCTCCACTTGTAGCACACCATCCATGGACATTTGGCAAAGTTCACCACCAGACACAGCTTCCACACTACTCCCTTTCTTTGGGACTACTCTACCCACCATTTCCTGATCCTACCCACCCCCTGCTATTTTCCCCTGCAAGCCCTTTGAGGTGAGGCAGAGATTCACCTACACCTCTGTTGCATTCAGTGTTTACAATGTGGCCTCCTCTACATTGGCGAGATCAAGAACAGATTAGATGACAATTTTGCTGATTAGCTGGACTGTTTATAATGACCTTCAATTTCTGGTTGGATGTCTTTTCAACTTGGGACAGGTTGGGTGAGCTTGGACAGGTTGGGTTAGTGAGCAATCATTTCTCTCCACCCTCTTTCCTGGTACAGTGTCACGATCCGCATTATTGACCATTCCGTTGCCTCCACAGATGCTGCTTAACCCACTGAGTTATTCCAGTGGTTTATTTTTTACTCCATCGATAAAACATTTGCCATTCATCATCAAAGGACTCTGGATAACACCGATATTTACTTTGACAGTGCAAAGAAATGATTGTATTTGTATCTTTGAAATTCTCCATTACAAAGGCCGGGGAGATTCAGTCATACAGTTAATTAAAAACAGAGATAAATTAATTTCTAGATATTAAGGAAATCAAGAGATATGGGATAGAAAATGGAGCTGAGATAGAAGAAGGATGAGAGGGGATCTCATTGAAACCAAATAATGAAAGGCCTGGATAGAATGGGTGTGGAGAGGAGGTTTCCACTAGTGGAAGAGTCTAGGACCAGAGAGCATAGCCTCAGAATAAAGGATGTACCTTTACAAAGGAGATTAGGAGGATTTGTTTCAACCAGAGGGTGGTGAATCTGTGGATTTTACTTCCACAGATTGCTGTGGAGGGCAAGTCATTGGGTATTTTAAAAGCAGAGATTGTTAGGTTCTTGATTAGTAAGGGTGTCAAAGGTTACGGGGAAGTGGCAGGAGAATTGGGTTGAGAGGAAAAGATTGATCAGTCATGATGGAATGGCAGAGTAGACTCGATGGGCTGAGTGGTCCAATTCTGCTCCAATGATATGAACTTATGACGTAGAAAATCAGCTATGAGTTTGATGAAGGGTTGAGCAAGATCTACTTCTGTTCCTGTGTAACCTATGTTCTTATGTTCTTAAACTTTGTAGATATGGATTATGCAAAACATGCTCAGGATGTACTTTGCTGTACTTTGCCTTCTTGTCACACCCTTGCCTAGTCAAATCCACTAATCATTTGATTAAAAGTTACCCTGAGGAATTACTAACCATCATACAAGGCATTATGTTTTGTAATGGAATTGTTGCTCCATGTAGATGCATACTCAATTTCAATCAGGGACAGCAATTGTCACAATGTGTGTTCAATTCTCATGTATCAAAAGGTGAGTGATCAATAAAAGGCAAATAATAATCATCAGTAGTTCTTTAACTCAAGATCTGCAGTAAGCAGTACAATGGAACTGTATCATGAATCAGCTGGTAACTAAATAAATAACGTCATATGATATTTATTGCTTAATACAAGGTAACCTTATCAAAATTGTGCAACAAAGCAACAATGAAATAAATAACCATGGTAAATAAATATCATATTTCTTAGAGAACAAAGAGTTAAACTAAATATGAATATAGGTGGTGAGCTGCAGAATGACACAGGATTATGTTGATACAGTACACAGCATGTACACAGAACAACCTAATGTCATACATCGTATATAAAAATAAATTGGCATATTTTAAAATATTTGTTTTCTCTCTACGCTTTAACAAATATAATTTTAAAGCTCTCACATGAAAATTTCATGTTTTTTCCAGATCTGGCAACACTGCTGTTATTTGTGGGATTGGAAATAATCTTTATACCTAATGGAGCAGGAATTATCTGCCAGGTCCAGCTTGCTCATTTTCCGATCTTGCTCTAGTAGGGAGGAATTAATCACAAAACCAGGCATGGACCTAAATGGAAAGAATGTAGGGTGTAGGGTGTATGTTGTAATAGAATTGGAAATTGCACCAAACAGATACTAACACATGAAAGTGAAAAGGTTGTTTAAAGTTTAGCATCGTAATTATTTTATCTCACTGCTCGTTAAAGTTAGAACCCAACCTCAACCAATCTAGCCACACTTCCTCAAGGTATGTTCCATTACACACTTACAAGCTATTTTAAAAAAATCTTTTGATAGGATGTCAGTGTCATTGTCAAGGCCTATATTAATTATTTTCTAAAGGACGTTGTGAAGCTGCCGCCCTGAATTGCAATCTTTCTGTGAAGTGCTATATTTATTGTTGAGAAGTAAGTTTCAGGATTTAAATTCAATGATGATGAAGTAATGACAAGAGATTTCCATGTTAGAAGGGTACATGACTCGGATAGGAAACTGAGAGTGGTGATGTCCCCATGCACCAGCTACCATTATTTTCCTCGATGGTGGAGTTTGCAGGTTTGGAAGGTTCTGTTGGAGTAGCCAGGGTTAGTGACAACAGTGTTAATCACACACACTGTAGCCATAATGTAGAAAGAATGAAGAAGGAACAAATTATGTTATATGGAAACTCCTCCAGCTTCTTAAATCTTGTTACAGCTGTGAAAATGTGAAAAATATACATCTTCTAGATGCGCTGGGTCGCATCCTCAGTGATGTGACCTGGGGTCATCGGGTGTTTCGGGTCTCACAACATCAGACAACCTCGCCCAGGCGACCCAGCTGGGGTTGATCAGGCCCCGACTTGCGTCCCAGCAGCAACCGCCCACGGATCAGCCGTCTTAATAACTACTCTGCAGGGGTTGGGAGACTCTAGTGCATGGAGGGACTGGGCTCTGTGGGGTGTCTCCCAGCCGGGCTCCTCCTGCTTCTCACAAGGTTCAAGGCCTGTGCGCTGCACCTCTTTCTCCTTCTCCGATCATTTCATTCTCGCCTGATGGATTCATTATTGGTACAACCCATGTGAGGCAGCCTTGGAAATGGAAAATGTTCCATCACACTGCTGACCTGGGCCTATTAAATCTTTTCCCCTTCACCTTGAACCTATGTCCTCTGGTCCTAGGTTCCCCTACCTTAGACAAGATACTCTCTGCATCTACCCAATCTATTCCTCATGATTTTGAACACTTCTATGATCTCCCCTCAGCCTCCAGCACTCCAAGGAATAGAGACACAGCCTACTCAACCTCTCTAATGAGGGAAAGCAAAGATAGTGTAAAATCCAAGGAAAAGACATATAAATTGGCCAGAGGAAGCAGCAAACTAGAGGACTGCGAGAAATTTAGAACAGACGAGGTGAAAGGGGTTAATTAAGAGGGAGAAAATAGAGCATGAAAGAAAGCTTGCGGGAAATATAAAAATGGACTCTAAAAGCTTCTTGAGATATGTAAATAGGAAAAGATTAGTGAAGACAAATGTAGGTCCCTTGCAATCAGAGACAGATGAATTTATAATGGGAAACAGAAAAATGGCAGAACAGTTGAACAAGTACGTTGGTTCTGGCTTCACTAAGGAAGAAACAAACAATCTTCCAGTAATACTAGGTAGACAAAAATGCTGGAGAAAGGCAGCATCTATGGAGCAAAGGAAATAGGCGACGTTTCGGGTCGAGACCCTTCTTCAGACTGATGTGGTGGGGGGATGGGGGGGGGAGAAAGGATGAGACGGAGACAGTGGGCTGTGGGAGAGCTGGGAAGGGGAGGGGAAAGAAGGAAAAAGCAGGGGCAACCTAAAATTGGAGGTCAATGTTCATACCGCTGGGGTGTAAATTACCCAAGCAAAATATGAGGTGCTGCTCCTCCAATTTACGGTGGGCCTCACTCTGGCCATGGAGGAGGCCCAGGACAGAAAGGTCGGATTCGGAATGGGAAGGGGAGTTGAAGTGCTGAGCCACCGGGAGATCAGGTTGGTTATTGCGAACCAAGCAGAGGTGTTGGGCAAAGTGATCACCAAGCCTACGCTTGGTCTTACCGATGTAAGCAGCTGACACCTAGAGCAGCGGATGCAATAGATGAGGTTGGAGGAGGTGCAGGTGAACCTCTGCCGCACCTGGAAAGACTGCTTGGGTCCTTGGATGGAGTCAATGGGGGAGGTAAAGCGACAAGTGTAGCATTTCCTGCGGATGCAAGGGAAAGTGCCAGGAGAGGGGGTAGTTTGGGTGGGAAGGGACAAATTGACCAGGGAGTTACGAAGGGAGAGGTCTCTGCGGAAAGCCAACGGGAGGAGATGGCCAAGACAATTCATAGTTCGGAGTTTAATTGGAGTGCGTATGTTCAAAAGCCTGATGGTTATTGGGAAGTGGCTATTCCTGAATCTGGACAGATTTTAAACATACTTTCTTCTCGATGGCAGGTGTGATTTAAGCTCTCCTCCTTACACCTGTAGAAGTTCAAAAGAGTATTTGTCGATCTTTGACTCAACATTATCCGTAATTCGTCCAAATCTAGTGGTGTCATGGGTGAATTGAAATGGAGATGGAATGTGTCTGGCTACATAGTCATGGGTATTGAGTGAGTAGAGTAGGGGGGCTAGGCACACAACCTTGGGGTGCCCCAGTGCTGATAGATATCAAGGAGGAAATGTTGCTACCAATTCATACGATTGTTCTGTTGATGAGGAAGTCGAGGGTCCAGTTACATAAATCAATAATCTATAGACCATAGGTGCAGGAGTAGGCCATTCGGCCTTTAGAGCCAGCTCACCATTCAATATGATCATGGCTATCATCGACAATCAGTACCCCATTTCTACCTTCTCCCCATACCCCTTGATTCCGCTAGCCCTAGGAGTTCTATCTAACTCTCTTTTGAATGCATCCAGTGAATCGGCCTTCACTGAGGCAGAGAATCCCACAAATTCACAACTCTCTGTGTGACTTTCCTCATTTCAGTTCTAAATGGCTGGCCGCTAATTCTTAAACTGTGGCAAAGGGATGCACAGAGACCCAATTCCCTGAACTTGGTAACAGGTTTGGAAGGGATGATAGCGTTGAACACCAAGGTGTAGCTCTCCATTGGCATTGAATATCACGGGAAGGTGATCAGATTCTCTCTTGTTGAAGATAATCACTTTCTGGCACCTATGTTACTTAGGTAAATGTTACCTGTTGCTTGCCAACCCATGCAGAGTTATTTAGGTCTTGCCTCTTAGAAACATAGAAACATAGAAATTAAGTGCAGGAGTAGGCCATTCGGCCCTTCGAGCCTGCACCGCCATTCAATACGGGAGGTGTACTCGTCTTTATCTCTTGACAAGTCTGGACTATGAGTGCGTGAAATCTATGGTATTAAGGGCTTATGAATTGGTTCCAGAGGCGTACCGGCAGAAGTTCCGGCGCTTTAGGAAGTTTGATAGTCAGACTTATGTGGAGTTTGCTTGGGAGAAGGAGGCACTTTTTGACAGGTGGTGCGCTTCTCAAGAAGTGAAGGATTTTAAGCTGCTGCGGGCCTTGATGATTATGGAAGACTTTAAGAACTGTCTCCCTGAGAGGGTTGCTACTTACCTCAATGAGCAGAAGGTGACGGAGGTGTCTAAGGCCGCAGTGTTAGCAGATGAGTATGTATTGACTCATAAAACTGAGTTTGTTGGGCGATCCTATAGTTTTGGTGTGCGGCCAGTTAATTGTGGTGTCGCCAGTGGCAGTGTCAAAGCTGTTTCTGTGCCTGCAAGTGTCAGCACAGTGATACAGGGGGAGGTCCGAGCTGATAAGGTTGACGGAGATCTCAGGACTAAGGAAGGTCCTGTGTGCTACTATTGTAAAGGGAGCGGGCACATCTTAAAGTCGTGTCCCGTCCTACACAAGAAAAATGCAAAGCCTGTGGTTTTGGTGGGTACACAAAAAGCACCTGGGGTTCCTGGGATGCCTGTGTCTGATGAGTGTAGTAATTATTCTGCGTTCATCACAAAAGGTTTTGTTTCTCTAGAGGATGGGGGTCATAAAGTTCCAGTGTCCATCTTGCGTGATTCTGGTGCTACTCAGTCCTTTATATTGGATAGTGTACTGCCGTTTTCTGGGGAGTCATCGGTTGGGTCCAGTGTCCCTGTGGTAGGATTTGGGTTGGAGGACATGGCAGTGCCTTTGCATACTGTGAGTCTCGAGTCCGAGTTGGTTTCAGGCCGGGTAACTGTTGGGTTACGGCCGTGTTTTCCCGTTGCGGGGGTTTCTGTGATTTTGGGGAATGACTTGGCAGGAGGTAGAGTTTTCATTACTCCCGGTGGTGCAGAGTCCTGATAGATTGGCTATGCACAGCTTGTGCTGTCACGAGGGCTACGGCTAAGAGCCAGGCAAAGTTTGAAGATGTAGTGGACCTAAGTGAGAACTTTTTTGGAGATCATGATGATGGATCCTGTGTTGTGAAGGGTGTTTCTACATCTCAAGATGGGGTCTTGTCTGAAAATGTGCCGGTGTCGCTGTCACGTGACCGGCTGGTTGAGGAGCAAAACAGTGATCCAGGTTTATCGGATCTGTTCGACTGCGCAGTGCCTGAGGGGGATATGGATTCCACAAAGGGGTATTTTCTGAAGAATGGCTTACTGATGCGAAAGTGGTCTCCCTTGGATATGTCAGGGCATTATGATTGGAGCGTGGTTGATCAGATTGTGATGCCTCGTTGGTATAGGGACGAGATACTCAGTTTGGCTCATGATGGACCTCTGGGTGGACATTTGGGGGCCAATAAGACATATGACCGTATCTTACGCAATTTCTTTTGGCCAGGGTTGAAAAAGGACGTGAAGCAGCACTGTAGGTGTTGTCACATTTGCCAGGTGGCAGGAATGCCGAACCAATCAATTGTTCCTGCGCCTTTATATCCAATCCCTGTGGTCGGGGAGCCGTTTGAACGGATTCTAGTTGATTGTGTGGGTCCTCTACCTCGGACAAGGGTGGGCAACAAGTTTTTATCGACAATTATCTGTGCGTCCACCCGCTTTCCGGAGGTGGTCCCTTTGCGTGACATTACTGCCCCTGCCATTGTGAAGTCTCTTACTAAGTTTTTTTTGTTGCTCGGTTTGCCCAAGGTGGTGCAAGGTTCCAACTTCATGTCAAAGGTTTTTGGTCAGGTAATAGAAACATAGAAACATAGAAATTAGGTGCAGGAATAGGCCATTCGGCCCTTCGAGCCTGCACCACCATTCAATACGATCATGGCTGATCATCCAACTCAGTATCCCGTACCTGCCTTCTCTCCATACTCTCTGATCCCTTTAGCCACAAGGGCCGCATCTAACTCCCTCTTAAATATAGCCAATGAACTGGCCTCAACTACCCTCTGTGGCAGAAAGTTCCAGAGACCCACCACTCTCTGTGTGAAAAAAGTCCTTCTCATCTTGGTCCTAAAGGATTTCCCCCTTATCCTTAAGCATTGACCCCTTGTCCTGGACCTCCCCAACATCGGGAACAATCTTCCTGCATCTAGCCTGTCCAACCCCTTAAGAATTTTGTAAGTTTCTATAAGATTCCCTCTCAATCTCCTAAATTCTAGAGAGTATAAACCAAGTCTATCCACTCTTTGTTCATAAGACAGTCCTGACATCCCAGGAATCAGTCTGGTGAACCTTCTCTGCACTCCCTCTATGGCAATAATGTCCTTCCTCAGATTTGGAGACCAGAACTGTACGCATTACTCCAGGTGTGGTCTCACCAAGACCCTATACAACTGAAGTAGAACCTCCCTGCTCCTATACTCAAATCCTTTTGCTATGAAACCTTACATACCATTCGCTTTCTTCACTGCCTGCTGCACCTGCATGACTACTTTCAATGACTGGTGTACCATGACACCCAGGTCTCGCTGCATCTCCCCTTTTCCTAATCAGCCACCATTTACATAATAGTCTGCTTTCCTATTTTTGCCACCAAAGTGGATAACCTCACATTTATCCACATTATACTGCATCTGCCAAACATTTGCCCACTCACCCAGCCTATCCAAGTCACCTTGCAGTCTCGTAGCATCCTCCTTACAGCTAACACTGCCCCCCAGCTTAGTGTCATCCGCAAACTTGGAGATATTGCCTTCAATTCCCTCATCCAGATCATTAATGTATATTGTAAATAGCTGGGGTCCCAGCACTGAGCCTTGCGGTACCCCACTAGTCACTGCCTGCCATTGTGAAAAGGACCCGTTTACTCCTACTCTTTGCTTCCTGTTTGCCAGCCAGTTCTCTATCCACATCAATACTGAACCCCCAATGCCGTATGCTTTAAGTTTATATACTAATCTCTTATGTTGGACCTTGTCGAAAGCCTTCTGGAAGTCCAGATACACCACATCCACTGGTTCTCCCCTATCTACGCTACTAGTTACATCCTCGAAAAATTCCACAAGATTCGTCAGACATGAATTACCTTTCATAAATCCATGCTGACTTTGTCCAATGATTTCACCACTTTCCATATGTGCTGCTATCCCATCTTTAATAACTGACTCTAGCAGTTTCCCCACTACCGATGTTAGACTAACTGGTCTGTAATTCCCCATTTTCTCTCTCCCCCCCCCTTCTTAAAAAGAGGGGTTATGTTTGCTACCCGCGGTTCGGTATACCCGGCTCGGTATAGTTGTCCCTATCAGGTGGTTAAGAAGGTTGGTGTAATTAAGTTGTTGGATATTGTGCATTGTCACTCCAGTGCGTATCATCCTGGGAGCCAGGGAGCTCTCGAGCGCTTTCACCACACTTTGAAATCTATGTTGAGGACTAACTGCCTGGAGTTTGCAAAAGACTGGGATGAGGGGGTTCATCTAGTTATGTTTGCGTTGCGTGAGGTCGTGCAGGAGTTTTTAGGGTTCAGTCCTGCTGACCTGGTGTTCGCGCATACTGTTCGTGGTCAGTTGAGGGTCCTGAAGGAAAATGGTTGCAGGAGGATTCAAAACATAGTATTTTAGACCACGTCTGTACTTTTATGTCTAGACTGCGGAGGGCATGCGAAGTGGCAATGGGTAATCTTGCTGCTGTTCAGTCTAGGATGAAGGGCTGGTTCGACAGGAAGGCTTGAAGTCGGAATTTTTCTCCAGGTGACAAGGTCCTGGTGTTGTTGCCTATTCCCGGTTCCAGTCTGTTAGCTCGGTTTACAAGATTAATTCCCAAGATGGCGGGATTGTCATATGCTGAGAGAATGGAGCAGCTGGGCTTGTACACTCTGGAGTTTAGAAGGATGAGAGGGAATCTCATTGAAACATATAAGATTGTTAAGGGTTTGGACACGCTAGAAGCAGGAAACATGTTCCCGATGTTGGGGAAGTCCAGAACCACGGGCCACTGTTTAACAATAAGGAGTAAGGCATTTAGAACGGAGACGAGGAAACACTTTTTCTCACAGAGAGTTGAGAGTCTGTGGAATTATCTGCCTCAGAGAGTGGTGGAGGCAGGTTCTCTGGATGCTTTCAAGAGAGAGCTAGATAGGGTTCTTAAAAATAGCGGAGCCAGGGGATATGGGGAGAAGGCAGGAATGGGGTACTGGCGGTGCTGGCTCGAAGGGTCGCATGGCCTACTCCTGCACGTATTGTCTATTGTCTATTGACCACATTGCAATGTTGAAGCTGTTCAGAGGATCCAAGATTCCTATGAGAGATTATGCAGTGAGCTTAGATATACTGTTGCCAGCCCAAATGTTGTAGACGGAATATGATTCGAGGGGCTGTAAACTGTTGTGGTACAATTGTGAGAATTGGAGACATTTCAAAGGGGAAGTGTCAGATGAGGTGACCTTGTGGCTTCAAAGGAACATCTGGAAAGGGGAAAGGAGAAATGTCAAGCAGGAAATCAGAATATAAGCCAGGACGCAAACCGCTAAGAGATCACAGGCACATATAAGGAAAGCCTTTAGAATAACTAAAGATAAAATTGTTCTAGTTGAGTTCATACCTAATAATGTCCCAAAACAATATTTATTGTGGTCACTGCAATAGTTAATGTGTAATTTTGATGTTGTAAATCAAATTTACAGGAAGTTTTATTTAGAAATTATGCAATACAATATTCTTGGGTTAATAATTATTTGCAGAACCAGATACATTAAGGATGCAACAGAATTTAAGATGAGATCTTATGAAGACACTCTGAAAAAATGATCCACTGGAAAGAAGAGCAGTTCAGTAGCATAGCTGGTTATTGCTGGTTTTCTCCCACATCCGAAAGTCGTGCAGGTTTGTAGGTTATATGGCACCATAAAAATTGTGTAAGGAGTGGATCAGAAAGTGGGATAACATAGAACTGGTGTGAACAGGTAATCGGTGTTCAGCATGTACTCCACAGACTGAAAGGCCTGTTTTAATGCTGTATTTTTAAACTTAAGCTAAACTAAACTTAAGACTCTCTGGAAAAGTGACTTAAGGGCCTGTCCTACGTGGGCCACATTTGTGCGTCACGCAGGTGGAGCGCGAAGATTTTGTGAATCCCAAAATCCTGGGGTGCCGCATGCGACCGCACGTCATTGCCTACACCACCGCGCCTCACCATGCGCCATGCGTGCGTAACGCACGCCATGTCGCGTAAATGATGCACAAATGACGCCTAAGTGGGACAGGCCCTTTACTGGAATTACTAGTTCCTGAAATGTGTACTTCAGGGCTATTAAGTACATATTTGAAAAGCTTTGTTATTGAATGAACCAATTGCCTGAATAACTGTTTTAATTAGATTCATAACTGAGGAGCCAAGTAAATGTTTAATTGCACAATTTCAATTCTATAAATGGTTAATTGATAATATAATATAAAGTATATTATTAGTTGACAGTTTTTTTGTTTATTTTTTTAAAGGAAAGCCATGAGGTAGAAATGGGAATTGGTGTACCTTTAAGAACTGTTGTACCACATGGCATGAGTTTTGATGTACTGTTAAACCAGGTACTGTTAGTAAAGAACTAATTGCTTAAACTAAAGAATATTATGTTGCTACTACTTGGGAAGCAGCATCATCAAAAGATAGGGAGAGACAATGTGGGTCCATGTCGTGGTGGTTGTGAGGGATGAAATGTTAAAGGGTTTTTGAAAAGATGAAAGAGGAAATACTTATGTTGTAATGGTTAGTCAGGCCATTTGGCCCATCAAGTCTACTCTGCCATTCAATCATGGCTGATCTATCTTTCCTTCCTAATCTCATCCTCCTGCCTTCTCCCCATAATCCCAGACAATCAAGAATCTATCTATCTCTGCCTTAAAAAATATCCATTGACTTGGCCTTCACAGCCTTCTGTGGCAAATAATTCCACAGATTCACCACCCACTGAATAAAGTGACACCAGGGCCTTGGTTGTCATGTCATTAATATGAAAGACAGTGGGAGCCCATGACTTTCATCTGGAGGAGAGTTGGAAAGTGGGGTGGAAGATTGCAACCTTCACGTGGTCTGCCCTGTTTCGACTTATGCACAAACGGAAGATCAAATAGAACAAGTTGTCCTACAACTTTAGGCTGTGCACGCCACACGAAAGAAGAATAAGAGTTGGAAAGCAATGACCATGTGGTGAAATTGAAGGTTGAGGACTCCAACGAGGGCTTCAGGGTCAGTGGTGATTTAAAACAGGACTTGTGCTTTGGGGTTTTGCAGCGTGAGAAAGGAGTGGATGGTGGTGGGGATATCTGCACTGCAGGAATGGTGAAGGTAAAGGATTTACATGACCAGCATTATGTAAGATAAAATAGTAAGATTAAACGAGAACTTACCTGTTCGAAGTTTGATCTTTATTTTATAAGGAGTTACGATGAGGGATTACGTGAAGAAGCCCCACCTGGCGCATGAACGGCATACTTCAAAGCAGCGGCGTGAAAAACACAGAACCAATAGCCGGAGTAAAATAGTAAGGCTCACAAAGATTGGAACTACCAGATGATCATTTATATTATGAGGGTTGGGAGCGGAGGGCACGTAATCCCTCATCGTAACAAGTTTCTTCTTACACCATCCTGCGCCCTCTAAAATTTGGTCGAGTGGCACGTCCTGTGCCTTCGCCGCGGATGTAGCTGCCTGGTGGTGTGAGATTTAAACATATCAGTGTCTACTCCTGCTAAATCCAAAACCTGTTTTAACCATCTAGAAATGGTTTGTACTGATACTTTTTTAGGTGTTTTTTTGTGTGTAATAAGTAGCGCTGTCTCACCACTACGGAGACTCCTGGTTACTTCAATATATTGAGTCAAATGCTTACCACACACAATGTTTGGTCGACGGGGTATGCTTTAAAATTTACCTTGGTTCCAGCTCTTCCTGGTCTGCTTTGTTTGATTAAATCATAAACATAAAAGACAATGTTATCTGTAGCCAAATGCATACAATCTAAACGTAACATTTGCAATGTTTGCACTCTTTGTGCTGATACTAATGCCATGATCATTACTACTTTAAAAGTTAACTTCTGAAAAGACAGTGACATAATTGGAGCCCATTGCCTAAGCAAAGTAAGAACAATGCTGACATCCCAAATTTCTGTATATCTGCGTTTGGGAGGATTTTTATTAAAATTCCTTTCATAAATCGGGATATTAATGGATGAGACCCGATGGATTCATGGTCAGCAATTTGTCCTAAATAGGACGATAAAGCACTACGAGCACTATTAATGGCACTATAGCTTAAGTGCTGATCAAAATGCAATCCAGCAAGGAACTCCAATTCATCTGATGTGTTTGCAGTATGACAAGATATCTTTGACTGTCTACAAAAGACTTCCAATTTCTTTATATAAGACATATATTGTTTTTTAGTGCTATTTCTCCAAGCTGCAGTTATAACATCCATGGTCCTATCTGACAGTCGAAGCCCTTGTAATGGTCTGGTCAGAATCTGCAGATTAACAAATTAATATGATCATGCAATGGCTGAATTTCTTTTGTTACTGGTTGTACCAACAAATTACTGCAGCTAGGAATCGTCATAAATGGTTCAGTTATCATTCTAAACATCAATGAGAACCATGACTGTGTAGGCCAGTTTGGACCACCAAAACACCTGTGGCAGAGTCTTGCTCTATTTTCATGACATAGCCTAATCAGACAGAATGGGGAAAAAGCATAAAAGAACATATTCCCCCAATGTAGCGAGAATACATCCACTGCTACTGCTCCTGGGTTAGGTTCCCATGAGACGTATTTGGGCAATTGGTGATTTAATCTAGACACAAACACATCAATGTCTGGTAATCCATACCGACTGACAATGTTTTTGAAAACTTGTGGATTAACATCCAAACTGTATTGTCTTTAATTTTTCGTGATCTGTTGTCTGCCACAACATTGTCTCTCCTTGGGAGATAGATAGCTGAAAACCAAATATTCTTAGAAATACACCAATGCCACATCTGGTTAACCAGATAATCACATGATAATGATCTTACTCCACCCATGTGATTGATATATGCCACAGCTGTGGTATTGTCTACTTGTAATTGGACATGCAAATCCTTCATAGTAGAACAATAAGCTTTCAATCCATAAATTACTCCAAATAACTCCAAATAATTAATACCATATGTTTGGAGAAATAAGTCCTCTTGGTCAGTCCATCTGCCACCACAGCTGGTGTCATTGTCCGTAACTCCCCCATCCGAGAGCACTTACATCAGTTTGCAAAACCACTGCTGGTTGCTGAACAAATATGTTTTTAGCAGCTTGTGGAACATTCTCAATCCACCACTGTAATTCGGATAAAGCTTCCGTTGGTAATTGCATGGGCCTATCAAAATGGCCCGCAGGTTCTTTTAGTGCTTGTGTTTTTGCCCTTTGACGGTTTTGATAATGCAGTGGACCAACTCGACTGCAGGAAATGCTGCTACTAATTACCAATAGCCTTAGCTACTTCTCGGGTGGAGGGATAAGGTTTGTCAACAAGGCAACGCCACACATTTGTAATATTGACAACTTTCTCTATTGGTAAAGTTACTGACATAGTAACTAAATTAATCACAAACCCCAAATAGTCAATTGTTTGGGATGGCTGTAGCTTAGATTTTGTTGGATGGATCAGAAATCCTAGCCTTTAGTTGCTGAATCCATCCAACAAAATAGTTGCTGAAACTGATTTTTAAGCTGATTCTTGATTAGCATTGACAATTAAAATGTCATCAAGATAAGCCATGACAGTGTGTTTTTGTGCCCTTAGCAGTGCAAGTACTGGTTTCAACAATTTTGTGAACAGCCTAGAAGCTGAGCTTACCTATTAGGTAATGCCTTATATTGCCACAGCTGACCCATCCAATTAAACTTCAAATACCTGCGAAAATGATGATGAATTGGTACTGAATAATACGCATATTTCAATTCTATAGTAGCCATGTAACAACCTGTTGATAACAACTGCCTTGCAGTGTTGAAGGTATCCATTTTGAAATGCTTATACTGGACAAATGTATTAAAGTGTGTGAGGTCCAGAATGACTCTACCACCCCCATCCTTCTTTGCCTGGGGAAAATATTTGACACAAATTGTTGTGGATTATTAACCGTATTTTCAATTACTCCTTTTTCACCTAATTTTTTTTCTCTCTTTTTTATCTGAGATTTTGCAGGTGCAGAAAACACCAAAATACGATTAGGTTTATTCTGTACAGATGGATCAATTTCTTCTACAAATTAGATCCTGACACAGTATCTAATATAAACCGATCAGATGTTATGCAGCACCATTCATCATAAAACAATTGTAATCTACCACCTTTTCTCAACATATGGGTTTACATTAGGCTGTGATTGGTAATAATACCTCCTGACCATACTCCTGCCTCTGCTTCATAATCAAATCCCCTTCTCATTGAACCAGGCCTTCTTTGACCAAATATGAAAGGTTTCATAAGGCTGATAGTCTTTGCCTCTTCATCAATTTCTTTGATTTGTTTAGGCAAGTTTTCTTTGAATAAATACCCAGGAGTTTGAATATTGCTTGATCTGCACAGACCTGCAAATCTAGGGAGCAGTATGGGCCGAATGGCAATTATTCTCATACAATTGACTCAAAGTATGAGTTACAAAACAATGCCAACATATCTTTTTGAATTTTGGTCATTGTATATCCTTCCACTTGCTCCCCAAAAGCAGTGAAGCCACCTGCAATAAGCTTGAAATTCTTTGGAATCGTATTTATCTGCACTATTGAAAACATGGGTGCCCAAATAGTCAGATTCACCGTTGGCACCCTTAGTGAAGCACAATTCACAGGTGTTTCATATAATTCTGCTGTTTCAACCATAACAGCCTCCTGAAGCTGGTGAGAAACCAATTAATGTTGGCCGCCAAGGTTACCTTCCATGGCCTCACCGCTTCCTTCAGGTATAGCACTTTGTGCCACATCAAGTACACCTGGATTTATATTCTTCTGCTGTGGTGGGTACTCATGACCAAAATCACCACTTTCAGGGTCAGTTTCCTGCTGCCCTGGTACTCCTAATACTTGCTCAAGGAGACTACCTCCAGCCCAATCCGAGGCTCTGGAGGTTCATATTCCCACATTGGTAAGGCACCATATTCTTGATATGGAAATCCCTCAGGGCTTGCCTGGGAGTATTCTGGGTTCTTTAGACCATTGGTTGATAATAATCTGGAGCATTCTCCATTTAATCAATTTTCAGCCACATGGCTTTCCTGTCTGGAGGACTTTCATTATTATAATCATTTGAAACCACGGGCCTCTCAGACTTTCTTTACTTTTCACCCCACTGGAGATTCTTCCGTGGCTTCCGGTTGTGGAGCGACTAAAGGCTCACTAACGGGTAATTCAACGGCCACCGGTATCGGAACCAGCTCCGCACTAATCTGCCGTCCCGATCGCTGTACTTCTACCCGGGACGCACGTTTAACCCGCACCGATTTTTTCGGAGTTTTCTCCATTTTACTTTCAAACTCCTCCTGACTTTGCACGCCAGCGTCACGGAGTTTGAAAATGCCCTGAAAGTAATTTAATCCACTTACCTGTGGGCCTGTTCCTTACCGCTGGTGGAGCTGCGCTCTGCAGCTCTTTCCCTACCGGCAGCGTCGACGTAATGCCGATCATGCGCCAGGCGGGGCTTCTTCACGTAGTCACTCACGTGACTCCGAAGTAAAATTGTTTCAGGAGTGCGTAACAACTGGCACCCCTGGGAAAATATCACCCAAATCTCCATATATTGCTGATGCCACACTTACATCCATTTGTGGAAATTGCACTGGGATACTGTGTGACTCACACCCGATAGAGGTTGGGTTCATTTTGAGCGATGGGAACTACCGGAAAATGGTTGTTATCCTCTTTCACTTCAAAATTAGTTGTCAACCACTAGGGAAGACAGTATTTTGCAATTAATTACTTTGGCAGTTGTTTATCTTCCATCTTATCTAAGCCCATCCTTATCTAATTGGTACTGTGGTTTTGAACTGGAAAGCCATTTGGATAATTATAAACATTAAACCTTTGAGATAATTTATGTAGCTCTAAGCTATTGTGTGGTAAATTGCAAATTACCTGATTTGGCGTCCATTATAGTTGTACAGTCTTGCCAGTCATTCTTTAAATCATACTCACACTAGATGCAGCCTTCCCTTTTAAATGTACCATATTCATTCAATTTGCCTGCTTAGTACCATAAAGTGCTTGATATAGAAATGTTTAACATTGAACTATTAGGTCAATGCTAGAGGCTTAACAGGTAAAGGGAGGAATTTAAGATGCAGATTGGATCGGGGGGACTAGGATTCTAGAGCAATACCAACTCTGTGACACCAAAGATGCCCTGATGTAAAAGTTTATCAGCATTACAAAAGGTTGCCCATGAGCTTCACTCGCGTCATGTTTGCAGAGCCGGACGTACTGAAGACAACCGATTATTTATATAGTAACTTGTAACTTTTGGTCACATTGCCACCCTGCAGATGTCCAGAAGAAAAGTTTGTGTTTGTTCAAAGAATATCTCAGGATATCCTTTCAGTACGATGAAAAGCTCAGTAGTGAAACAGAGTTCTGCACGCCAACATGGGATTGAAATTTTGGCCAACTTTGGTTCACCATAATTTTCCGTTCTGTGACCTAATCTGTGACCTACATGTTGTTGAACGTATGCAATAGTAAAAAACATAAACAAATAGAATTTATTTAACGTTTACAGATAATTAACGTTGAAAAAGATTGCAAACACATGATTCCATTTAGTCATAGAGTGATACAGCTTGGAACCAGGCCCTTCAGCCCAACTTGCCCACACTGGCCACTATGTCCCAGCTACACTAATCCCACCTACCTGCGTTTGGCCCATATCCCTCCAAACATGTCCTTTCCATGGGCCTGTTTAACCTGTTTCTTAAATGTTGGAATAGTCCCAGCCTCAACAACCTCCTCTGGTAACTTGTTCCATACACCCGCCACCCTTTGTGTAAATTTCTGAATAATTTGTAAAGAACTGTTTACATATTGTTCTAGATTATCATTAATTTTATTGGAATAATTAAATAGTCCTTGCCTCATAATGCCACTTTGATGTTTTGAAGCATGTTTGTAGTCATTTATGTTAGTATAATTTTGTATGGTGATCTGTGAATGGAGTTATATGTATTTATTACTAGTCTTTAGCCTTCAATGCCAAGTGTGTTACTGCAATTATAAATTTGATATATCAACAAAAATAAAATAATATTGGGCAAAATCATCAAATACATTTGTCAAACCAATACGGGAATAAGGCATAATATGGCAATATGGAATAAGATATGATAAATTACAATGGTTTATGAAATAATAGACACTGTTGCATCAGATTTATTTTCAATTTTTGAAATAATGTTATGTTATTTCAAATACATAACATTGAACAGAATATTCTTTGTATTAACAAACAAGAATCATGGTCCATGGTATGAAAACATATTAAATTCCTTTAAAATTAACTGGGATGGTTAAATCATAGTTTAATTAATTTACTATTAGAATAACATGTACAAGCCCAATTTTCAAATGTGCAACCACACAGAATGAAATAATTAATCATTAGGCTTTATATACAGAAATACCACCAATTCCAACCTCGTCATAATCCTTGTAATAGAATGTTCTTATTTGTAGTTTATTTTATGCAGGGAGATTAAGTATATATTTTTTTTAATGTATTGGAAGATCTCTTTAAGCACCAGTTCATAGTAAGTTTAGCAAGAGAGCAACATTATGAAAATGTACATAACATCATCCTGATGTTCGTATGGACTGGTGCTGACTGTGAACTCCCTTTAAGGCCACAAGTTGGAGTGAATCTTGTGTATTACGGTACTTGATCACACCTAATCTTTTGGGATGATACAATTTGGGGTCTTGAAAAGATGCAGCTTGAAACATAACATGTATTCTCTGTTGACTTCCACAAAGTCTAAGAAAGATGACGTTAATATAATTCATGAGGTACTCCATGAACTGTTGCAAACATAAGTCCAAAGGACTTGAATGAGGGAGTGGATGACATTCAGCCAGGGAAGATTTCCCTGTATCCCCTCCTATCCCAGAAGAAATGCATGAACTTTATATTTCAGTAGTATCAGTGTATATTTGTAAATTGGGGCTATGCTCTTCTGCTTAATTGTTCAAAGGGACATAATTCAGTGCTCCTGTCTGTTCACATAGTTAAAACATGCAAGGAATGTAACAATAAAGAAGAAGCAATCACTTGTATTACATGGTGCTTAAATCTATTGATATTCAATAATATGAACATTGAGCAAGATATTGATGCAATTTATTTTAAAGACTGTTGAAATAGCTCTTCCATTTTAGATTCAAATATATTGAAAAGGCGATACCATGTGGGTTATACTTACATGGCTATATCACAGTTTAACTTTACTCGGAGAACTGACTTATGGTTAGTGCCATGCAAAGCATAAAAATGTATTCTAGTTTATTTCAGTTACAAAAATACATAATTTAGAATACTCTAATTTTGCTCTGTATTTTTACCAAACAATATTCTCCGTGTGAGTTCTTTTTAGATTGTAATTTCTTTAACTTCACATAAAAGTAACCAAAGCACAAATGAGGTCCAAGATCTCACTTTGTCAAAGTTCTATATTCAAAATATAGATATACACAAACATAATCAAGTTCCAATTTGCCCTTTTACAATGTACAATTAATTATTTATTACATTTGGTATGATTTATTGCTAATAATAAAACGCTGGAATTATGTTCTTTGCATTTATGAAAAAAAGGAGCACATGGAGACATTTGGAGAATTTGGCACCAAACATCTTGACAATACATTTGTCAAGCTTAAAAAACTCAGTATACAAAATCATTATCTAAAAAAGAAGAAATTCATGTAATCTTGCCAACCAATAATAATACGTCTTCAGGAAACAGTTATTTCTTCATGAACTTGATGAGCTGTTTAATGCATCTCTACTTCTGTACTCTTTGATTTCTTTGATTGACTTTTGTGCTTCCTCCTAATGACAAGAACATATGTATTATGTAGCATGTAAAAAAATAGCAGTGATGACTATATTTCTATTGAAGAGTTCTGACATTATCTATCATTTTAACTCATCAGGTTACAATAACCTCAACACATTTTAGCACATAAATTTTACAATGATTACATAAAATTAATCTCAACACTATTTGAACCGTCATTAATTGGTTTATTTAAAATGCATTATAATCCTTTCAATAGCCCAAAGAAAAACTAAACAAAAATATGTTAAGAAGAGCCCCTGAAGTAGAACAGAGGGGATATCAAACCCCCTGATGATATGGGAACACAACAGATTGCAAGGTAGAAGTCAGTCCGCTAAATTAAAATGGCGTTGTTCTTGACTGTGGGATGAGACCAGTGCGGAGTGTGTGGAGTGCTGTGCTTTTGGATGGGTTGAAGTTAGAGTAGATGACAGGTAGGGAAGTTGAGGTGGTTGATGTCACAACAACTAATGGAAATGAAAAAGTCAAAAGGGGGTGAAAGGTGTTCAAGAGGATGGGAAGTGTTGGACTTGAATGGGTCATAGGGGGATGGGGGGGGATGTGAGGGGGGCGGGGGTTGGGATGGGGTGGGGGTGGGGGTGAGTGAGGATTTCTTGCCTGCAACTCGAGGTGTAGGCACATGGGTACAACGATAAGGCTTCTGCTGAAGTCTAGATAATTGTATAAGGAGTAAGAGTGTTGTAAAAACAAGCCTGAAGGCTTTGTGTCTCAATGCGAGGAGCATTCGTAATAAGGTGGATGAGTTGAAGGTGCAGATAGCGATTAATGACTATGCTATAGTTGGGATCACGGAGACATGGCTCCAGGGTGACCAAGGCTGGGAGCTGAACATCCAGGGATATTCAATATTCAGGAGGGATAGACGAAAAGGAAAAGGAGGTGGGGTAGCATTGCTGGTGAGAGAGGAGATTAATGCAATAGAAAGGAAGGACATTAGCATGGAGGATGTGGAATCGATATGGGTAGAGCTGCGAAACTCTAAGGGGCAGAAAACGCTAGTGGCAGCTGTGTACAGGCCACCTAACAGTAGTATTGGAGTTGGGGATGGCATCAAACAGGAAATTAGAAATGCGTGCAACAAGGGTAACACGGTTATAATGGGTGACTTCAATCTGCATGTAGATTGGGTGAATCAAATTGGCAGGGGTGCTGAGGAAGAGGATTTCTTGGAATGTATGCGGGATAGTTTTCTCAACCAACATGTGGAGGAACCAACGAGAGAGCAGGCTATTCTAGACTGGGTATTGAGTAATGAGGAAGGGTTAGTTAGCAGTCTTGTTGTGCGTGGCCCCTTGGGCAAGAGTGACCATAATATGGTTGAGTTCTTCATTAGGATGGAGAGTGACAAAATTAAGTCAGAAACAAGGGTTCTGAACTTGAACAAAGGTAAGTTTGAAGGTATGAGATGTGAATTGGCCAAGATAGACTGGCAGGTGATTCTTAAAGGGTTGACAGTGGATGTGCAATGGAAGGTATTTAAAGACTGCATGGATGAAGTACAAAGAATGTTCATACCAGTTTGGCAAAAGAATAAATCGGGGAAGGTGGTGCATCCATGGATAACAAGGGAAATCAGGGATAGTATAAAAACAAAAGATGAGGCATACAAATTTGCCAGAAAAAGCAGCCTACCGGAGGACTGGGAGAAATTCAGAATCCAGCAGAGGAGGACAAAGGGCTTAATTAGGAAAGAGAAAATAGATTATGAAAGGAAACTGGCAGGGAACATAAAAACTGACTGCAAAAGTTTTTATAGATATGTGAAGAGAAAGAGACTAGTTAAAACAAATGTTGGTCAGAAACAGGTGAATTGATCATGGGGAACGAGGACATGGTAGACCAATTGAATAACTACTTTGGTTCTGTCTTTACTAAGGAAGACATAAATAATCTGCCCGAAATAGCAGTGGAACAGGGGTCAAATAAGATGGAGGAACTGAGTGAAATCCAGGTTAGCCGGGAGGTGGTGTTGGGTAAATTGAACGGATTGAAGGCCGATAAATCCCCAGGGCCAGATAGTCTGCATCCCAGAGTACTCAAGGAGGTAGCCACAGAAATAGTGGATGCATTAGTGATAATTTTTCAAAATTCCTTAGATTCTGGAGTAGTTCCTGAGGATTGGAGGGTAGCTAATGTAATCCCACTTTTTAAAAAAGGAGGGAGAGAGAAAGCGGGGAATTACAGACCAGTTAGTCTAACATCGGTAGTGGGGAAACTGCTGGAGTCAGTTATTAAAAATGGGATAGCAGCGCATTTGGAAAGTGGTGAAATCATTGGACAAAGTCAGCATGGATTTACGAAAGGTAAATCATGTCTGACAAATCTGATAGAATTTTTCGAGGATGTAACTAGTAGAGTGGATAAGGGAGAACCAGTGGATGTGTTATATCTAGACTTTCAGAAGGCTTTCGACAAGGTCCCGCATAAGAGATTAGCATACAAACTTAAAGCACACGGTATTGGGGGTTCAGTATTGATGTGGATATAGAACTGGCTAGCAGACAGGAGGCAAAGGGTAGGAGTAAACGGGTCCTTTTCAGAATGGCAGGCAGTGACTAGTGGGGTGCCGCAAGGCTCAGTGCTGGGACCCCAGCTATTTACAATATATATTAATGATTTGGACGAGGGAATTGAATGCAACATCTCCAAATTTGGAGATAAGGCAGGTACGGGATACTGAGTTGGATGATCAGCCATGATCACATTGAATGGCGGTGCAGGCTCGAAGGGCCGAATGGCCTACTCCTGCACCTTTTTTCTATGTTTGTTTCTATCTGCTTGACTGTAATTTAGAGTGCATGTTTAGAAATAAGCTGTGGACCTGCCTAGGTACATGCAAGTGAGGGGTTGCCTCCAAAAACTTATAACTTTCAAATGTTAAGGTTTTCCCTTGATGGTTACAGATCCAGTTCAATTTTCATTTCCCACTGAGCTTCATCCATGTCTCTTTATCTTTTACACTTATTATTCAATTTATTTTTCCCAGAGGTAGTTGAAATAATCAGGCATTTTGAAATGCCAGATGCCTCTCAATTATTGCTTTTTCTAGTATAATTAAACAATATGCATTTTAACAAGCAACAAACACATCATTAATATCGTTAGGTCTGAATCTGGTTGGCATACCTCCGAATCACAAATACAGCCACAAAGGCAATGACTGAAATGCCAAAAAGACATCCAAACACAATTGCAGCAGTATCACCTGGAAAGTGGAATAACACAAGTTTAAGTAAAGTTATTTCCAGTAATTGAATAATCTGTGAAACAAAAATATTCAACATGCATGGTCCTCTGTTTAGACACAGAATGCTGGAGTAACTCAATGGGTCAGACAGCAACTCTGGAGTAAAGGGATAGGTGACGTTTCAGAAAGAAATCTGAAGAAGGGTTCCAATTTGAAATGTCACCTATTCCTTTTCGCAAGAGATGCTTCCTGACCTGCTGAGTAACTCCTGCATTTGTGTCTATTTTCAATATAAATCAGCATTTACAATTCCTTCCTACACATGTTCCTCAGTTGTTTGTTAAGAGATATAATAATTATTGTATAGGAAGAATAGAGGCACATAAAGTAAAATAGAGAATCAATTGCCCAATATCCGACTGAGGGACGATGTATTTTGGAATTAGACTGAAACTGAAGTACTGAGAGTCTTTGCATGTAGCATCAAAAGGTCCAATGACATAATTTTGAAGGAGAAAGAGAAATTATGCTCAGAATGGTGGCAATGATTTATAATTATCCTCAATAAAAGTAGATGATCTATTTATCCTCACATTATATCATGCTGAGTGGGGTGGAAGATTGCAACCTTCACGTGGTCCACCCTGTTTCGACTAATGCAACCAACTCGACATGCACAAACGGAAGATCAAATAGAACAAGTTGTCCAACAACTTTAGGCTGTGCACGCCACACGAAAGAAGAAGAAGAAGATGCTGAGTAATGGGCCGATCAGACTGCATGCTCTGCCACTGTGCTGCATTGTACTGCAGAAAACAGAACAATGAGGAATATGAATAAATTGAATTGGGGTGCAAGAGAAGTTTCCGTCCAAGACATTTGAGTGAAACTATCAAGGGGTATGAGGAAAGCATGTAAGTGAGCATGAGTTTCAGATCATCAATGACCTAACAGAATAGAACGTAGAACAATACTTGTGCCGAATATGATGCCGAATTAAACTGACCTCATGATCCGTATCCCTCTATTCTCCGCACTTTCTTAAATGCCACCATCATATCTGCCTCCACCACCACCGCTGGCAATAAGTGCCAAACTCCAACACTCTCTGTGTAAATAAACTAGACCCACACATCTCCATTAAACTTATTTACACTGAGAGTGTTGGAGGTTGGAATGCATTGTTAGAGTTGGGCGGCACGGTGGCACTGCTGATAGAGTGCAACCTCGCAGTGCCAGAGATCTGGGTTTGATTCTGACCTGAGGTGCTGCCTGTGCACCTTCTCTATCACCTTCTCCCTGTGACCGCATGGGTTTTCTCCAGTTGCCCCGGTTTCCTCCCACATCCTAAAGTGCGAGTTTGTAGGTTATTTGGCCTCTGTAACATTTCCCCTAATGTAGGGAGTTGATAAGAAAGTGGGATGATAGAGAACTAATGTGATTTGTTGTTCACAGGTGGCAAGGACTCTGATTGCAAACTTTAACTGTGGAACATTTGAAAGTTAGAGCCCTTTATTTGTAAGGCACAGGGGGCCAGATTCCATGCTGTATCTCGAAACTAAACTAATCTCTTTCACAATACTAAATAGGTGAGACATCTGAAATGTTAATTATTCCTTAATTATGCTTTTCTTCCTCTTTAGCCCTGAATAATATTTAAAGGAACAGTTATGTTTCTCCATGATCCCATGAGAATCATTTCAAATCTCAACATGAACATGTATTTTTCATTTCACAATACCTTCATCTCTCTGTTGAATTTCAATTTCATCTTCCACAATACGCCGTCCTTGCCCACTTGCTGAGGAAAAGAAAGACAAAATAAACTGGTTAAAATGTTTATTTTTCACATTGCTGATAATGCTTTCTAATTTCCACTCTTGCTACTGTTCCCCAATCTTGATTAAGCTGACTCTAACTGAGGAACATTTGAATGTTGAGAGCCTTTTATTTGTAGCTGAAATCTTTATTTTCCATTTGAGAATCAACTTTTCTATACATGGCTCCACTTATACACTTTCAAATGCCTACATAGTATATGTGGGTGCACAAGCATGCGCACACACACTCACGCACACACCTAGACCATTGTGGTTTGTGCAGGTAGCAGCATATTGCACAATAATAAGCCCTGTGAAGGTTGTTCCTATTCTTGTGTCTGGAGTATAAATACTTGTAGCTGCCAACAAATTACATTCTGTGGAAACGTGCCTAAAAATTTGCAACTCACCCCTGACACTCCTTAGATTTTACAACCATTGGTGGTCTGTAAGAACATTGAACCATACAGTTCAGCAACAACCCCTTCATCCCACAAAGACAGTGCAGAACATGATGCCAAATTATAATACTCCCTTCTACCTGCACATTATCATCCATATCCCTCCATATCCATATTCCCAACATATTATTAGATATAACAGGGACTAGGTTGTAGAGGTGGAAATGCAAGAGAGATGTCCTAAGTCTTTGGTTAAGAAGCTGTTTTGTTCACTGGTGGGAACAGACCAGATAGTGGCTGGAGATTCAGTGGAACAGCTAGATTCAAAGATCTTGGACAAATATATAGATGGGTTAGTTAACACAAAGAATAGTGGAGTTACGGACATTGACGAATGTTGTCAAAGCAAGCAGCAGGATATCAATCTGTTACAGCTATGAGGAGAGAAACGGGAGATTGATCATATATGTGGAAAAAACCCACCTGTGAGGAAGTTAAAAAGAACCCATAAAAGGATATAGCTGGGTTATGCAAATGAAAGAAAGACTGGCACACGTTCTTTTGTTTGCTCGTGTATCAGACAATGTAGCTCGCTGCTGGCTTCTGTCGTCTCCAACATGTTGACAGAATTGTCGCTTGACGCTTCACAGAGCGCATCGTGTCGTCGCTTCCAGGGATCGCCATGAGGAGGCTTCTGTCACGATCCCACAGACTGACACATTGAGTATAATATGAGGAAATGTGAGGTTATCACTTCTGGTTGATGGAATAGAATGTCAGGATATTGTATAAATGCAGGGAGACTTCAGTGGTGTCCTCACACAAGAAACACAGAAAGCTGTTATAGGGTGCAGTACCTCACAGGAGAAATATCATGGCCTGGTACAACAATTCCAATGCACATGAACACAAGAGCAGTGATTACACAAAGTGCCTTGTATCAAATTCATTGATCATATGTTGTAGGTGAAATAAATGCTTCCTATGTTTCACAGGTAGATAGGATGGTGAAGACGGCCTTCTCTACAGATCACGGAGGGAAGAGAGATCTAGCCCAGTATTTGATGCCCTCTCGGGATTTAAGTAAACCCTTATTCTCAACCACCAATAAACTCCCTGCTGAAAATTATTTGCAGGGAGTGTGAAAAGAAGCTTGTGACTACAACTATTCCAAACTGCCACAACAATTATTTACTTATTGCACATACATCAGAGCATTTATACTCACCACTCAATACTAATATTCAAACAAAACATTTACAAGATATTTTATTTAAAATGTTGAAGTAATTCTTTCTACTTCTGCAACATTTGAAAGTAGAATGCTTCAAAGTTTAGTAGGTACATAAAACATATGATTGTCAACATTAACAACGTTCAGAACTGCCAAAATCAAAATATGACTATTTACCACATAGACTCCGACAGTTCTTCTTGCTTACGAATTGATTTCCATTCCCATGACATCCACTGAAGAGGAATGTATCACAGTCTTCAATACTAGCATCATAGTACCATCTCAGTATCATGCCACGACAGTCTCCTCGTTCTTTTGGCAGTTTACATGCTTTAGCTGTCGAAAAAAATGAAATGTTTCTTATTTTCTAGCTGGGAAAGAAACTTCAACTTTGTCCATTTTAGCTTTACTATTTGGTTAAACTGTGGATGCTATCCTCATTTGCAACTGTTTAACATTTCATTTGTGACAACTTTTTAATAGGTATACAGACCTGGTATTATCCTCCCCCATCCACTCCTTTCAGGGACCCAAGCAGTCATTCCAAGTCCGACAGAGGTTCACCTGCACCTCCTCCAACCTCGTCTACTGCATCCGTTGCTCCAGATGCCAGCTAATCTACATCGGTGAGACCAAGCGGATGCTAGGCGATCGTTTCGCCGAACACCTCCGCTCGGTCCGCAATAACCAACCCGACCTCCCGGTGGCTCAGCACTTCAACTCCCCCTCCCACTCCGTATCCGACCTCTCGGTCCTGGGCCTCCTCCATGGCCAGAGTGAACAACACCGGAAGTTTGAGGAACAACATCTCATATTCCGCTTGGGGAGTCTGCATCCTCTGGGCTTAAACATTGAATTTTCTCAATTCTGTTAACCCAGACTGCTCCTTTCCCCCCACCCCCCCACCTCTCCCTCAGCCCTCGGGCCCTGACATTCCTTCTCCATCTCCCCCCCCCCCCCCCCCCCAAGTCGCACTAGCTTCTCATTTTCACACCAGAAACAGCTTACAATGGCCTGCTTTCCTTATCACCAATACTTTTTTGCATATCTTTCACTCATTGTTCTTGCTTTATCTCTCCATATCACTGTTTATATCTCTCGTTTCCCTGATCCCTGACCAGTCTGAAGAAGGGTCTCGACCCGAAACGTCGCCTATCTCCTTCACTCCTTAGATGCTGCTGCACCCGCTGAGTTTCTCCAGCTTTTTGTTTAACCCTGGTATTATCCTCATCGTTTCCAGTTGCCCAGAACTACAAACTTTTTTTCAATTATATTAAATACAGGGAAGGTAAAGGACCCCCAATGACATTTTTAATTTGCAAACTCTGCAAATTCAGAGTGGAGGATCAAATAGTCCTTTTTTTCAGATAGGAGGCCTGTGACGAGTGATCTGCTATAAATTGTATTATGATTTGATTGGCAATGTAGGTGGCCTGATTAGTAAGTTTGCAGGTAGGTTTGCAATATTGGTTGTATTGTGGACAGTGAAGAATATTGTATCAGGTTATGGAAGGATTAAGATCAATTGGGAAAGTGAGCTGAGGAATTGCAGATAGAATTTAACTCAGACAAGTACAACATTATGCATTTTAGAAATTGTGCCAGGGCAGGATATACACAGTGAATGGCAGTGGAGTGGCTGTGTATAATGGCAGAATATCCACAGTGAACATTGAGGAATGCAGATGAACAGGGAGACCTTGGAGTATAACTACATAATTCCTTGAAAGTGGCAACACAGGTAGAGGGGGTGTTGAGTAAAACTTATGGCATGCTTGCTTTCTTCAGCTGGAATATTGAACATAGATATAAGAGTTGGGACATTGTGTTGCAGTTGCAAAAATATTGGCTGGGCCACTTTTGGAGTATTTTGTGAAGTTGTTGTCACTACACTATGGGAAGTATGTGATTAAACTGGGGAAGGAACAGAAAAGATTCACTAGGATGTTGCTTTGATTGGAGAGTTTGAGTTATCAGGAGAGATTGGACAGGTTAGGTCTGTTTTTGCTGGAGCAAACAAGACTAGTGGTAAAATGATAGAGATACAGTGGCTTGCAAAAGTATTCATGCCCCTTGAACTTTTCCACATTTTGTCACGTTACAACCACAAACGTAAATGTATTTTATTGGGATTTTATGTGAAAGACCAACACAAATTGGTGCATAATTGTGAAGTGGAAGGAAAATGATACATGGTTTTCAAATCTTTTTACAAATAAAAAACTGAAAAGTGTGGCGTGCAAATGTATTCACCCCCCTTTACTCTGATACCCCTAAATAAAATCCAGTGCAACCAATTGCCTCCAGAAATCACCTAATTAGTAAATAGAGTCCACTTGTGTGTAATCTAAGCTCAGTATAAATACAGCTGTTCTGTGAAGGCCTCAGAGATTTGCTAGAGAACATTAGTGAACAAACAGCATCATGAAGCCTAAGGAACACACCATGCAGAGCAGGGATAAAGCTTTGGAGAAGTTTAAAGCAGGGTTAGGTTATAAAAAATATCCCAAGCTTTGAACATCTCACGTACTGTTCAATCCATCATCCAAAAGTGGAAAGAGTATGGCACAACTGCAAACCTACCAAGACATGACCGTCCACCTAAACTGACAGGCTGGGCAAGGAGAGCATTGATCAGAGAAGTAGCCAAGAGGCCCATGGTAACTCTGGAGGAGCTGCAGAGATCCACAGCTCAGGTGGGAGAATTTGTCCACAGGACAACTATTAGTCGTGCACTCCACAAATGGGGCCTTTATGGAAGAGTGGCAAGAAGAAAGCCATTGCTGAAACAAAGCCATAAGAAGTCCCGTTTGCAGTTTGCCACAAGCCATGTGGGGGACACAGCAAACATGTGGAGGAAGGTGCTCTAGTCTGATGAGACCAAAATTGAAGTTTTTGGCCTAAATGCAAAATGCTATGTGTGGCGAAAAACTAACACTGCACATCACCCTGAACACACCATCCCCACTGTGAAACATGGTGGTGGCAGCATCATGCTGTGGGGATGCTTTTCTTCAGCTGGGACAGGGAAGCTGGTCAGAGTTGATGGGAAGATGGATGGAGCCAAATGCAGGGCAATCTTGGAAGAAAACCTGTTAGAGTCTGCAAAAGACTTGAGACTGGGGCGGAGGTTCACTTTCCAGCAGGACAACGACTCTAAACATACAGCCAAAGCTACAATAGAATGGTTTAGATCAAAGCATATTCATGTGTTCGAATGGCCCAGTCAAAGTCCAGACCTAAATCCAATTGAGAATCTCTGGCAAGACTTGAAAATTGGTGTTCACAGACGCTCTCCATCCAATCTGACTGAGCTTGAGCTATTTTGCAAAAAAGAATGGGCAAACATTTCAGTCTCTGGATGTGAAAACCTGGTAGAGACATAGCCCAAAAGACTTGCAGCTGTAATTGCAGCGAAAGGTGGTTCTACAAAGTATTGACTCAAGGGGGCTGAATACTTTTGCACGCCACACTTTTCAATTTTTTTATTTGTAATAAAATTTAGAAACCATGTATCATTTTCCTTCCACTTCACAATTATGCACCACTTTGTGTTGGTCTATCACATAAAATCCCAATAAAATACATTTACGTTTGTGGTTGTAACGTGACAAAATGTGGAAAAGTTCAAGGGGTATGAATACTTTTGCAAGGCACTGTATATACAATTATAAGGAGCACATATGGTGGAACTAGCCAGTGCTGGTTTCCCCTGGTAGGAGTCTAAAGCTAGAGGAAAAGGTTTAAGGTGAGGGGGAGAATGTTTAAAGGGGTCACGAGGAGTAACAATCTCAGACAAAGAGCTTGTATCAGGAATGAACTCCCAGAGGAAGTGATTGAGGCATGAACAGAATATTTAAGTGACACATGGACAGAAAATTGGACAAGCAAGAGCCATCATTTCTTCCTCAAAGTTTTCTGTTACCGTAAATGACGATGAAAGAATTGAATTTCCATGGAAGTTTTCCAATTACCTTCTGAGTAACTTCTGAGAAACTTCCATGGAAATCAAATTCAATTCCAACAGTATGGGTATTTTTTTTAAAGAAATAAGCTTCATCAACCCTGTTCAATTTAAAAAAAAACAGAATTGAAGGTAAGTTGCCTTTTTGAGATAGTGCAAAATGGCAATCACTTTCTCATCTGTCTTTTATTATTTTCATTTCATACTTTAAATGTTTTTGTTGCTTCACCATTTCCATCCCTTTTACAGGGTTTCAGTCTGATAGCTTAGTTTGGTATTATCTTTTCCACAGTGATTTGGAGACAGACATATACTGATATACATATCAATTTAAAGTTAAGCTACATTTATTAACATTTTTTTCCACCCATGTACCCCCCTCTTTTTGATTTTCTGACTAATCAACGCAGAAAGTAGTCAGAAACTTAATTTGTTACCGTTTTACTTAAAAATAAATCTTTAATTCTAAAATAGACATCACTGTAAATGGCAAACTTACCTCCATCTGGAAATAGTTCACTATATTTGCTAGAACAGGTTTGCAAACAATGTGTCTCATTAGAAAATCTGTTTCTGTTTCCTCCTGCCCCATTATAGAAAAATGGTTGGCATTTGTCTTCATCTTTTGAATAGAACCATTCAAAATTCTTTAAATTAGGATCTGATTCTTGTCCACGATCCATCGGTTCCCGGCAAACATCACCTGTAACTTGAGAAACAAGAATGTTTTGTTAATCAGTTAATAGTTGCATTCTGATCGAAAGTTATAGCATGGAAACAGGCCCCTTGGTTCACTGAGTCAATGTTCTGTCCAACACTAGATTCATTTTTGTCATTTCTAGGTCACAAATTTACACCATTTGAAAAAAAGGGTCTTGTTGATATGCTGGTTGTGCCTTACCATGTTTAGTTTAGTTTTGTTTAGTTTAGTTTAGAGATACAGCGCAGAATCAGACCCTTCGGCCCACCGAGTCTGTGCCAACCTGCAATCCGTACACCAGCACTATCCTACACACTAAGGACCATTTTGCGATTTTTGCCGAAGCCAATTAACCTACAAACCTGTATGCCTTTGGAGTGTGGGAGCACCCAGGGAAAATTTGCGTGGTCACAGGGAAAACTTACAAACTCTGTACAGACAGCAACTGTAGTCAGGATCAAAGTCAGGTCTCTGACGCTGCAAGGCAGCAACTCTACTGCTGTGTCTGTGCTTAAACAAAATTAATTACCTCATCTCTCTTTACTTTCTTCACCAAGCGGTTCATTCTGTCTCAAAACTCTTGCTCGCTTAACCTCATTTGCTCTGTCCTACCCTAGTTTCTTGGAAAGTATTGTGTTCAGCCTATTGGGTGGAAATCCAGGGAGGGACGTGTGTGTCCCCCCCCCCCCATATTTTGAGAGATGGGGGACAATCCCCCCCATGTTTTGTAAAACATGTTGCAGCAAAACTGCCTTCTCTGCTTCTTCTCCCGTGGTCAGGCAGTCAAACTACAGCGTCAAGATTCGAGGCGATCGAGGCTCTCAATGTTGAACCTCCCCGCCTGGCAATGGTTGATCCCACGGCCGATTTTAAGCCATGTTGGGCGATGAAAAGCCCCGCGAACGGACCGATTCAAGTCTTACGATTTGGGGCGGACGAAGTTGCTCTTGCTGGAACTTCTGAAACTCAGTCACCAACCAGGGACTTGCGAGCTCCCAATGTTACCGTCCACAGGGCCCGCAGCCGAAGCCTCCGAAGTCGAGTCGCAGCCGCAACGCCACCACGAAGTCAGCCAGCTCCGCGATGGTAAGTCCACAGGCTCTGCGACCGGAGCCCTCAAGGGCGATTCCTGTTGGAGGCCGCCAGCTCCCAGAATCTAGCAGCCCGGAACTAGCTGCAGTTCCCAGGTCGGCTCACCTGCCCCGGGTCTGGCTGTAGCGCCCAGTCGCCTGCGAGTCCCGGGACTAGCTGCTGTTCCCAGATCAACTCGCCTGCCACAGGACAGGCTGCAGTTCCCCGGTCGCGAAAACGAACTGAAAAATAAATACCCCTGCGGGCCGGATGATTTTGGGTTATGGGCCGGATGCGGCCAGTGGGCCATAGGTTGCCGACCCCTGACCTAGATGTCAGGCCTCATTGTGTCCCCCCATGTTTTAAAAGCGATTTCACCCATGACTTCTCTGGATCACACACATCGCTCTGGAAACTCCAAAGTTAAAACACACTAATCACGTTGTCCCTCTGCTGCATTAAATCAAAATCTTAAATGTCATTTCTCGTGCATAATCCAATCTATCCATCCTTATTCACCATACAGTCTTCAGAATGATTGATCAGACCATCTTTACTAATGCATGTCTTTTCTCTAGTTCACTTTTCTCTAATCCGTCACATCTCTTACTGTCCAATTAAAAGTTGCAAAAGTCGGTGGTTACTTTTTCATTATTGCTGTAGCTACATTCTGCTTTATTGGCTTCATGAACATTTGGACTATACTGAGAGAGTGAAAAACAGTACATGAAGGCAAATTCTTTTTTCCCTTCTGGTAAAGCGACAAAGAACAAAGAACAAAAATTCTCCTTTTCAACTGCTAATGCTTTTCCACCCTTGATAGAGAAACAAATGTTGAAAAGGTTTGTTGTAATTCACGTTGTCGTTTGCCATACAAGTTCATTTCTATCAATTTAGCACTTCCTTAGCAAATATTCATACGATGAAATCAAATATTGGGAAACTGGGCTCAGAGTCATCGGCATTGATCTTAAAATACACTCAGAAGGTAATATGACCACTCAACAATTCCTATGTTTGAAGTCAATTCTGAATGCTGTAGACTTAAACATTTACTTAATTATTATTTTGGTTCACTTTACTTCATATTTTTGTGGTGGGAGAAAGTTTTGTCATGAACAACTTCATCAAGGACTGATTTTCCAGTGTGTTATTTAGCCATAAATCTTTTTTGAAAATTCATTAACATCTGTTTGCATTTTATTCAACAGGTCACAAATATCTTGCTTTTCTGTATGCCTGAACATATACAGAACACAAAACAAATGGCTCCCTAGCACCATGCAAGTATGCGGACAATGTCCCAAGCATCTTCAGCTGTCTAGTCATTTAAGTGCATTGGAAAAAAATCACCTGTGATCTTACTGAATAGGGTGCATCCACAAGGGATTAAATAGACACCTCTTGCTTCTCATAGTCATGTCCTAACATTCCCTTTATCTGAGGTAGATGTTGGGATGTTTGCTGATGGTTGACCAGACTTTTCTCAGCTCCATGTTCCCATGCTCCAAAACCTGAGCAACATTCAGATATGGACAGATGTTCCACGTAACTGCCAACCAATATTCATCTTCACTAAGAGATAAGTTAACCACATCCTCTAGATATGCAACAAAATTGTCATTGCTAATTCCTTTGGAGACTCTTTTGACAGAAACTTTCACTGGAAAGTTGACCCGTTACATATATCATATGGGAACAAAAGCATATAGGAATATGGATATTCTGTGGTATATGCCCCACCTAATTTTCCACATTAAATTTCACAAGAAATAATCTCCATTTACATGAATCTGTGTAGCTCCAAAAGTGTTCAAGATGTTCCATGCCTCCCAGAGCAAAGTAATCTCCTTGATTGGCACACTATCCACCATCATGAACATTAATTCAGTCCACAATTAATCTACTGCGGCTACAAGTTGTCACCACCAATCCATCATGCGACAAGTAGATATGGTGAGTGCACAGCATCTTTTACCCAGAGTAGGTAAATCACGAACCAGAGAACTTAGGTTTAAGGTAAGAAGGGAAAGATTTCATAGGAACTGGAGGGGCAACTTTTTTCACACAGAGGGAGGTGGGTATGTGGAATGACCTGCCCGTGGAGGTAGTTCAGCCAGGTATTATGACAGCATTTAAAAGGCTTTTGGACTGTACATGAATAGGAAATATTTAGAGCAAGTCAGGCAGCATTTCTGGAGAAATTGAAACATTTGGGTTTGAATACAATTAATGGCATGCCCCTTAAGAGCATTAATTTACAGAGGGATCTTGGGTTCAAGTCCATAACTCCCAGAAAATGTCAACACAAGTAGATAGAGTGCTAAAGAGGGCATATATGGTCAGGGTCTATAGAGCATAGAGTCAGGAAGACAAAATGCGAAGTTTTGCATTTGGAGTATTGTGTGCAGTTCAGGTCACCTCACTACAGGAAGGATGTGGAGGGTTTGGAAAGGGTGCAGAGGAATCTTACAATAATGATTCCCGGAAAGGGGATATTAGCTACGGGGAGATTGGACAGAATCCGGTTGTTTTCTCTAAAGCGCCAGAGACCCGATAGAAGGATATAAAATTATGAGAAGCTTTGATAGGGTAGACAGTCAGAATCTATTTCTCAGGATGGAAAAATCATATACTAGAGGGCATAGCTTTATTGTGAGCGGGGCAGAGTTTAAAGGAGGTTGGTGAGGTCCTTGAACGGATTGCCATGGCAGTGGATGAAGCAGATAAGAATGTGGGATCATGAAGTCCCTGGAGAGGCTGGTGCTCACCCGTGTTCCCTGTCTCCATCAATGGATTACCAGGGAGTACAAATACCTGGGAGTGTACCTGGACAGTAAACTGGGCTGGCCCAGGAACGCTGAGGCCCTGCACAAGAAGGGACAGAGCCAGCTGTACTTTTTGAGAAGGGTCTGCTCCTTCAACGTCTGCAGTGAGATGCTACAGATGTTCTAGCAATCAGTGGTAGCCAGTGTCATCTTCTTCGCTGTCGTGTGCTGGGGCAGCAGGGTGAAGGCTGCGGACGCCAATAGGATCAACAAACTCATCAGGAAGGCTGGCTCCATCATGGGGGCGGAGTTGGATTCATGGGAGGTGGTCTTGGAGGAGAGAATGCTCCTCAACTGCGGAGCATCTTGGACAAACTGCTCACCCCCTCCATGACACACTGGTCAACCTGAGGAGTACCTTCAGCAACAGACTGGTTCCACCAAGATGCTGCACAGAACACCACAGGAGATCCTCCTTCCCTGTGGCTATCAACCTTTACAACTCCTCTCCCTTCTGGTGTGGGGTAGACTGAGACTGAGACTGAGACTGACCTTCCCCCCCTCCCCCCCCCCCACCACCCCACCTCCTTAATCTTTGTACACCCCCAAAGCCTTACCACATCACTTTATTTTTATGTTTCATGTTTCATGTATTTTGCATTTTTTTATGACTGTTGGATAATTAATTTCCCTCCTGGGATAAATAAATTGCTATCGTATCATCATATTGATCGTATTTAAGAGACGTTTGGATATGCAAGGAATAGAGGGATATGGATTATGTGCAGGCAGATAAGATTTGGCCTTGGCATTGTGTTTGGTATAAGCATTGAGGGCTGTGCTGGGCTGTTCTATGGCATAGCAACATTTCACTTTTGATTTCTTTGTGTGTGCATTATTAGATAATCTACGTTGGGAGGGCTTTAATGTGAAAGCCCAGAGTTTCACGTACAGTTTTAATGTGTTTTTATTATAGATGGAATGCAGCAAAGAGTTATTAGACTGGATCCAGGATTGGGAGATTTGCCTTATGAAGAGAAATTATGGAATAAGGCTAGTATTTTCCAGCGTTTAAACAATGAGAGGAAATCTATTGAAGTTTACAAAATTCTTTCAAGGCACAGCTGGTTGGATGCGGGGACAATATTCCCGCAAGGAATCTGGAATCAGTATCACAGTCTCACTTTAAGGAATAGGCTATTTTAGAGGAATGTCCATAGAGCTTTGAAGACTCAGTGATGGAGGTCAATAGATTCCTGACAATAAGGGAATCAAGGGATGTGGGAATAAATGAAGGGAAATGGCAATGAGGTGGAAAATCAGCTTGATGAATTATGAGACAGGTTTGGAGGCAAAATGGCCAATGTCTGCTCCTATTTTTCTTTCTTATTTCCTGTTTCACATTTCAATAGTCTCAGTCATTCCAGCAACTTTGATCTACCGTATCCTGTTTAAAGTTCGAACATGTCAATACCATTTAATGATTAAGATGAGCTTAATATCAGAAGCTACGTCCCCCACCTGCAAACCAACACTTTCCATGTGCTTCAGGTGAATATTGGAATAGTTTTAATTAAACTGATTCATAGAAACATAGAAACATAGAAAACAGGTGCAGGTGTAGGCCATTCGGCCCTTCAAGCCAGCACTGCCATTCAATATCACCAAAATCAGTTTCCTTTCAATTCCTTTTCTGCCTTTCTCCCCATATTCCTTGATTCCTATAGCCCTAAGAACTATATTTATGTTTCCGTAAATACAGCACTCAGTAGTGAAACTGAAGGTCGCCAAACTTCCAGATTATTTTCCTGTTTTTATGTAATATTCCCATTGTTTCATATCCTGTATTTTAGTAGTATAGATCATGGTGTATAGCTAAAATAATGAGATGAAGCAAAAATAAACGAAACTGTTTTTACAAAGAAAAATATCAGATATGTCCTTGTGCTTTCTTGCCTTTTTTGTGCCATTTTCAAGCAGGATTTCATCAAATCCTTAGGCTAATTGATACCATAAAGATTACATTAATTTTGCATTTAAATAACGCTATATAAGCCAAATTCTGTTCATGCTTATGATTTTTATTATTTATCACCTGATAAGATTCTGATGCCCCAAGTTTTTGCAGCAAAATATGAGTAGCAGTGTCCATGTGGTCACGTGTGAAATGTGTGAATTAAAAGCAGACTAACCGTTTTTATATTTATTGTTTCTATTTTTATTGTTTATATTTTGTGTTTAAGCTTTCCATTGAAATACTTAACAATGAATAGAACTTATAATCCTGAAATAAAAATCTAGTTTGCTCACCTATTTTATCGATGTCTCATTCTGCAGTCCCTCCCGACATTTTGTAAGGGAGCATAGAAATCAGTGTACGAGACAGCATCCCATATGTTTAATGAGTCATAAATATTTTTTATTTTCTCGATTTGTTTTTTTTCAATTTTGAAAATATTAAATTTTGGTCACATTTTGGTCGATTTTGATCACAAATTAGCTCAAAGGGATCCTGCACACTAGTGAACATTTATAATTTTACTGAAGCCAATTAACCTTTAAACCTGCATGGGAGGAAACCGGGGCACCCGCTGAAAATCCACACAGGTCACGGGGAGAACGTACAAACTCTGTACAGACAGCACCCGTGGTCAAGATCGAACCCAGGACTCTGGCGCTCTTAGGCAACAACTTTACCGCTGCTCTACCATGCCGATTGAGAAAGTATAAAACAGGAGAGGGTAAATCGGCAACTCGTTATATACCTCTCCCAGTTATTATTTCCTTGAAAACAAAATGTGCCTCAAGATCTCCTCAAAGTCAAAGTTGGTCCTGAAGTTTTGGAGCAGTGGGGCATCTGAGGGATAATTTGCAGAATAGTTCAGGCAGAATAACTTCATGGCCCCATCTCCTTGCCAGGTCAAGTCTAGTGCACCTCGTTTCCATGTTACCTTCCAATCAAATGTTAAATAGGCCTGAATCCATTTATTTCTGAGATCACTCATGATCTGGCCTGTTCATATAGGTACAAACATGACTTTTGTCATATTTGATAATTCAATACCATGACTTTGAAATAATGAACTAAGTTTGTTGCATCCTCACTCCCACCGCAGAATGTGGCCCTAATTAACCCTTTTAAAAATGTGGCCCATCTCAAGTTCAGATTGAGGCCTTTGTCCTTTTTTGTGCAAATTCAGAAAGATGGTAATTGAGCTTTGGACAAAATTGCTTTTATATAACCATATAACCATATAACCATATAACAATTACAGCACGGAAACAGGCCATCTCGGCCCTTCAAGTCCGTGCCGAACAACTTTTTTCCCTTAGTCCCACCTGCCTGCACTCATACCATAACCCTCCATACCCTTCTCATCCATATGCCTATCCAATTTATTTTTAAATGATACCAACGAACCTGCCGCCACCACTTCCACTGGAAGCTCATTCCACACCGCTACCACTCTCTGAGTAAAGAAGTTCCCCCTCATGTTACCCCTAAACCTCTGTCCCTTAATTCTAAAGTCATGTCCTCTTGTTTGAATCTTCCCTATTCTCAAAGGGAAAAGCTTGTCCACATTAACTCTGTCTATCCCTCTCATCATTTTAAAGACCTCTATCAAGTCCCCCCTTAACCTTCTGCGCTCCAGAGAATAAAGACCTAACTTATTCAACCTATCTCTGTAACTTAGCTGTTGAAACCCAGGCAACATTCTAGTAAATCTCCTCTGTACCCTCTCTATTTTGTTGACATCCTTCCTATAATTGGGCGACCAAAATTGTACACCATATTCCAGATTTGGTCTCACCAACGTCTTGTACAATTTTAACATTACATCCCAGCTTCTATACTCAATGCTCTGATTTATAAAGGCTAGCATACCAAAAGCTTTCTTTACCACCCTATCTATATGAGATTCTACCTTCAAGGAACTATGCACGGTTATTCCCAGATCCCTCTGTTCAACTGTATTCTTCAATTCCCTACCGTTTACCATGTACGTCCTATTTTGATTTGTCCTGCCAAGGTGTAGCACCTCACATTTATCAGCATTAAACTCCATCTGCCATCTTTCAGCCCATTTTTCCAACTGGCCTAAATCACTCTGTAGACTTTGGAAATCCTCTTCATTATCCACAACACCCCCTATCTTGGTATCATCTGCATACTTACTAATCCAATTTACCACCCCTTCATCCAGATCATTGATGTACATGACAAACAACAAAGGACCCAACACAGATCCCTGAGGCACCCCACTAGTCACCTGCCTCCAACCCGACAAACAGCCATCCACCATTACCCTCTGGCTTCTCCCATTCAGCCACTGTTGAATCTATCTTGCTATTCCTGCATTTATACCCAACAGTTGAACCTTCTTAACCAACCTTCCATGAGGAACCTTGTCAAAGGCCTTACTGAAGTCCATATAGACAACATCCACTGCTTTACCCTCGTCAATTTCCCTAGTAACCTCTTCAAAAAATTCAAGAAGATTAGTCAAACATGACCTTCCAGGCATAAATCCATGTTGACTGTTCCTAATTAGACCCTCTTTATCCAGATACTTATATATATTACCTCTAAGTATCTTTTCCATTAATTTGCCCACCACTGAAGTCAAACTAACCGGTCTATAATTGCTAGGTTTACTTTTAGAACCCTTTTTAAACAATGGAACAACATGCGCAGTACGCCAATCCTGTATAATCCTTTATACAGAGCATGGGTTGGATATTGAAACTTTTCACAAGTCATGTATTTTCATAATAAATAAAAATGCAATTCGATCAAGTGTTCACTTTATAAAAGGCGTTCTTTTACATGAATGATCAGCATGGTTTCTTTCACACGTACTTTGTTTTTTCTTTGTAAAACAATTATGTGTCAGTGTACTTGCAAACTTTGTCCTCTCAGTGGCAGTATTTAACTTTCTTTCATACAGTGTTCCCGATTCTAGTCAAAGCCGGTGTGCTCTTTTTAAGATTAGTAATTTTATAACAAATTTGTTGAAAAGAAAGTTGAAATAAAGATATTAGATCTCTAGAATTTCATTTCTTTGTTAGCTTTTAAGTAACGTTTCAAACACCAATTCCCCCAGAAAAATATGAAATAGAAGTAGAAGTGAGCTACAAATCCCTCAGCCATTAAAAACCATCTGGGATTGGATCATATTACCAAACTGGGAATATCTAAGTAATGACAAAAAGCTGTTCACTTTCTCTTTTCCTTTTCTTATTTGATATTCCTTCCTTCGTGCCCAAAGCACACGCTAAACAACTTAGCTCGGGTTTCTCTTTCTGTGTTACTCTGACACAGGATGGAAAAGAAATAGAATAGATTGAGATAATTCAGTAAATGTACCTTTGCCTTCTCGTTGAGAAGTAGTGCCTGCCCTACACAAACCCACCTCTCCTTTCACCATTACATACCCCCCCTCCCAATCTCCATCCCATCCTCATCCCTTGGTAACAATAAGGTTTCAAAAAATAAATGTTGCGAGGCTATAATTGAGAAGATATTGCCAATCAATTAAAAATTCTGCCAATGTTCCCTCACCGCCACTTTCCTTCTCAGCCCCCTCTGCCCTCACTCCTTGGCAACTGTCCAGTTTAAAAGAATGAATTGTGAAAGACTATTGAAGGACCAAGACAATGCTTAGCCACAGGAAACAATGAAGACAAAAGCTATTGATTCTTTTAAGAAAAAGTTGAATAAATATTTGACACATAAGAGGACAAATAGCCACGGCAGATGGAAGAGCATGATCCTGGGAGTTTACAGTGATCTAGCAAGGAGCCAACAATGAAATAATTAGCTGAAAGCTTCTAAGGGAAATGAAGGACAGGAGTATCTGCATATTCCTTGTTCTAAGTAATTTAATCAGCTTAAAGCTGTGTTTCACCTAGACCAAGCAAGTTTAAATGAAACATAATTGTTGTGTTTAAACAAAAATACTTTTTTGTAATTTTTATACTTTAGTTAAATGTAAAGCTCCAAATGCTTGAGGAAATCAAGTCCAATTCATTCTTTAATACTGCAGTTAATTACCTCTGTTCAAATGTCAGAAAGTACTTTGTTGATCATTAACAGATATCTCTGAATTCGTTGAATAGTGAAGAGAAAATGACTTGCCATTTATTTTGTGGTTTAACGTGTAATTCACTTTAATTTTTAAGATTGCATTAATACTGTTGTGTTCGAGGGCTAAATAATCACAAACTACACGGTGTACAGAACCCAAAGTGTATTTATTACCAGCCAAACATGGCTGCTCTAAAACCTTGCAGATCTCCCAGGGGCCCCACCTGAGGAGCAGGCCCTGAGGAGCAGGGAGGGTCCTTGGGAGATCTGCAGGGTTTTAGAGCAGCCATGTTTGGCTGGTAATAAATACACTTTGGGTTCTGTACACCAAGTGTAGTTTGTGGATTATTTAGCCCCCGAACACAACAAATACCATTTAAAATGGGGAAAGATGATGCATTTATCTAGTGTCTTTCACAACCTCAGCCTGTCCCAAAAACTTTTACATGCAATGAAATGGTTTTAAAGTGTAGTCACTTTGTAAGGTAATAAAGGCAGGAGCCATTTTGTACAGATTAGATCCTCAAATAACCAAAGAAATGGAAACTAGGTTGTATTTGTAAGTCATGTGTCTAACCACTAAATAATTTATTTTTGTTAGAAACATAAACAAAATAAAATGCCACAAATGAACAGAAGAGTTAAGCTCCTCAGAGCTCCTCATATCAAAAATCTAAACTTCTACAGTGGATTTCATGTGGATGGCTAGTATACATCTGCTTAGTTTCATTTAGGGACAGACATTATTTGCTCACATTGACACATTCTTTGCTTTCCATCAGAAATTCACAATGGCTAGCACTTTGAAACTCTGAAGAGCTTTTTATGATTGTCACAAGTTTATTAAGATATGATTACGTGGACCTGAATTATAATTGTACAACCTGGCAAATCATCGATTAAAAATGATGTTTTGTGCTTAAAGTGATATTTTATAACTGTAATTTTTTTTACTGTAAAAATGTAAGTGTATCGAATCACATATAAGAAATGTTATCGTATGCAATTCTAACAAAAGAGAACACTTTGACTTACTGTTTTCCTGAGCTGTAACATTCAAATTAAAAGCAGCAATGCAGACTCCCAAGTACAAAATTAACCTCTTCATCTCTGTCCTTTGGAAATACAGCTGAAATATAAATTTTTCGAGAAATTGTGCAGAAGTTGAGCGCAGAATGGATTAACACTTCCACGAACACTTGAATGCGATTTGAAAACTGCAGTTAGCCTATCGATTTTATAACATATTTTATGATTTAATGGCAGTTTCAACAAAACCAACCCTTTGGACCCTCCAGCAATAAAATGATGTATGACGACACTTACAGATAGTAACCAAGCAACTATTGATCTGGGCAGTTTAGTGTCACTGACAAATTAAACTTTTATCTCTATTATATGCTACACCTTTGAGACCAGAAACCTCAATATCCACTGAAAGCAGATTAAAACGGTTGTGTTGAAGCCCCTGTACTAATCTGAATTCCTAGTCGTGGCCGAAAATCATCAATACAGAAACATTAGTTTTGTCATCATCCTATCTGAACTCAATCATGTGGGATGGTATTGGTGCATTGTCTCGATGCATCACCACATGACTAACAGAAATAAAGATCATTTCTGTTAGTATTGTCGCATTTCCCATAATTATTTTATTGGCTTCAAATGATCAAACCATATTTGCAGATTAGGAAGATCTCCCAGAATGTCTTGCTTTATCCATTTAGACTAGCACATTACTCCACCCCTCGAAACATATGATTAGGGATACAGGTATGCCATTTGGTCCCGTGAACCTGCTCCACCACTTAATAAAATCATGGCTGATCCAGTTGTAACCTTAGCTTAAATGCTTCGTCCCTGTTTCTCAAGGATCGAGCTGAGATCCGAGTAAAGCATTTATAATACAGACCTTTTAGTCTTTGTTAACTAACATTGAATTCTCCAATTTCAGGTAACTACAAACCCCTCCCCCCTTCTTCTCTCCATTTAATTCCCCCCTCCCCACCTGTGCCCCACCTGGACGTACATATTTCCCGATTTCTACCCTCCCCCTTTCCTCTAGCTTCACAATTCCCCGCCCCCTCTCCCCCAACTGCTCTATTGTTCATGATGTACATAAATGACTTGGACGTGAATGTAGATGGGTTGGTTTAGTAAGATTGCAGATAACACTAAGATTATAGGAGTTGCTGGCAGTGACAAAGGCCTTCAAAGTACACAGGGGATATAGACCGACTAAAGAAACGAGGGCACAGAAATGGCAGATTTACTTTAGATTCATTTAGAGATACAATGTGGAAACAGGCCCTTCGGCCCACTACTCAATGCCAACCATCGATCACCCATTCACTAGTTCTGTCCTACACACTAGGGACAATTTACAGGAGAGAATCAACCTACAAACCTGCACGTCTTTCAAATGTGCAAACTCTGTACAGACAGCACCCATAGTCAAGATCGAACCCAGGTTTCTGGTGCTGTAAGCAGCAACTCTACCGCTGTGCCATTGTGCTGCCCATGATAATTCGAGCCAAGCAATATTTTCCATTTGTCACCCAGGTCTGAAGTCTATTTAAGCTCTGCTTTATTAACATTGAATTAAGCATTCTAATGCAACAATACATGAACCAATGATAATGCATGGCAACATAGACAGAAGATAAAAATTGCAGTGAGTTATTGAGTGATATTGAAACCCACTCTACTTTGGATAGCACAGATCTGGTTGAAAAATAATTCAATTAATAACTGTTGTGAATAAAAAAGCTGATGCAGTTGCTATCTGTGTGCCAATTTTCTTCCTTCACCAATTCTAAGAATGTTGTGAAAATCTCTCGTAGAATCACATCAACAGCAATTTTGAGTACGCAAATCAAACTGCAACTGTCACGAAAACAACAATGGTGTCGGAGATGTTGCAGTGAGATATTTTGCAATTAGCTGTGAGCAGGAGATATTACAAAATAAAATGTAACTAAATAAATTCTCAAAGCAAAAATTACCATGGAGTAATTTAAAAAAAATAAATTCAAACATTACTTTATTTCTGTGCCAGTTTTATATGCCAGATTATCATAAAAAAATAATACACAGGGAGCCTATTTATTCCATCTGTGCTTTGTTTTAAAGAGCAATGTTAAAGTAATGTTACTGTTTTGTCCTTCATACCGTTGTTATTTCCTTTTTCAAATTCTTATTCACCTTATTGATTCTGAATGCAGTGTCCTAAAAGATGGCAGAGTTTGTATTAACTGGTTTTAGTATATTTCAGTTCTTTAATAAAACTATAGTTTCCTGTTAAATGTTTACATATTTGTGATTGACGTCTTTATGCTTCTCAATGTCCAATTTTATAATTCACCCATTTCATCATGGTATCAGTGGCGCAGTTTCTGTTCCAAATCTTCTCTGATATCACGCCACAACTCTCTCTCCATTACACCGATGGCTGAATTGGGGCTGCTTCCTGCATCCACGTGGGACTCATCAATTTTAAGATTCAAGATTCAAGAGAGTTTATTGTCATGTGTCCCAGATAGGACAATGAAATTCTTGCTTTGCATCAACGCAACAGAATATAGTAGGCATAAATAAATATAGAACAGAACAGGACAGATCAGTGTGACCATATACCAATGAATATATATATACACGCACATAAATAAACGGAATTGCAAACGGAATTTTATCTTTTCCACTACTAACTTCCAACCTGCTCTCAAATTCATATGGACTATTTCTAAAGCTACTCTTCACTACCTAGATCTCTCTGTTTTCATGTCAGAAGAGAAACAATCCACTGACATTTATTATGACTTTCACAGCTACCTACACGACACCTCTTCCCACCCTGTTTCTTATAAGAATGCCACACTTTTCTCCCTGTTTCTCCATCTCTGCTACATCTGCTCCAAGATGTCCTGCTCTTTCATTGCAGGACATCTGAAGTACAGCTTCCCTTCTACTACATTCGATAGTCTTCTCTCGTATATCCTCTATTTCCCGGACATCTGCTCTCACTTCCCTCACCCCCTCTAATCCCATTTGCCCCTCACCCCTCTCCCCAGAGAGAATAGAAACAGTTCACCTGGCCCACACTTTCACCCCACTAGCCTTCATCATTTCCACCAGCTGCAATGAGATCCCGTCACTAGCCATATCTTCTCCACTACATCCCTTTCCCCTTTCCGCAGGGACCACTCTCTCCCTGAATCCCTTGCCCACCCATCCCTTTCCACCCTCCCTATTCCTGATTGCTGGTGTCTTCTCCTGAAACCTGCCATAGGAGGTGCAAGAATTATTCTTACAACTCTTCCCTCACCACCATCCAGGGATCCTAGCAGCACTGCAGCACCTCTAACTTCACCTAGAAACATAGAAACATAGAAAAATAGGTGCAGGAGTAGGCCATTCAGCCTGCACCGCCATTCAATATGATCATGGCTGATCATCCAACTCAGTATCCCGTACCTGCCTTCTCTCCATACCCCCTGATCCCTTTAGCCACAAGAGCCACATCCAAGTCCCTCTTCAATATAGCCAATGAACTGGCCTCAACGACCTTCTGTGGCAGAGAATTCCAGAGACTCACCACTCTCTGTGTAAAGAATGTTTTCCTCATCTCGGTCCTAAAGGAATTCCCCCTTATCCTTAGACTGTGACCCCTTGTTCTGGACTCCCCCAACATCAGGAACAATCTTCCTGCATCTAGCTTGTCCAACCCCTTAAGAATTTTGTAAGTTTCTATAAGATCCCCCCTCAATCTTCTAAATTCCAGTGAGTACAAGCCGAGTCTATACAGTCTTTCTTCATATGAAAGTCCCGACATCCCAGGAATCAGTCTGGTGAACATTCTCTGAACCCCCTCTATGGCAAGAATGTCTTTCCTCAGATTTTGAGACCAAAACTGTACGCAATACTCCAGGTGTGGTCTCACCAAAACCCTGTACAACTGCAGCAGAACCTCCCTGCTGCTATACTCAAATCCTTTCACTATGAATGTTAACATACCATTTGTTTTCTTCAATGCCTGCTGCACCTGCTTGCCTACTTTCAATGACTGGTGTACCATGACACCCAGGTCTCGTTGTATCTCCCCTTTTCCTAATCTGCCACCATTCAGATAATAGTCTACCCTCATATTTTTGCCACCAAAGTGAATAACCTCACATTTATCCACATTATACTGCATCTGCCATGCATCTGCCCATTCACTCAGCCAATCCAAATCACCCTGCAGCCTCCTAGCATCCTGCTCACACCTAACTATACCCCCCAGCTTGGTGTCATCTGCAAATTTGGAGATGTTGCATTCAATTCCCTCGTCCAAATCATTAATGTATATTGTAAATAGCCGGGGTCCCAGCACTGAGCCTTGTATTACCCCACTACTCACTGCCTGCCATTCTGAAAAGGACCCGTTTACTCCTACCCTTTGCTTCCTGTCTGCAGCCAGTTCTCTATCCACATCAATATTGAACCACCAATACTGTGTGCTTTAAGTTTATATACTAATCTCTTATGTGGGACCTTGTCGAAAGCCTTCTGAAAGTCCAGATATCACACATCCACTGGTTCTCCCTTATCCACTCCACTAGTTACATCCTCGAAAAATTCTATGATTCGTCAGACATGATTTACCTTTTCTAAATCCATGCTGACTTTGTCCAATGATTTCATCACTTTCCAAATGCACTGCTATCCCATCTTTAATAACTGACTCTAGCATTTTCCCCACTACCGATGTTAGAACTAACTGGTCTGTAATTCCCCACTTTCTCTCTCCCTCCTTTTTTAAAAAGTGGGGTTACATTAACTATCCTCCAATCCTCAGGAACTATTCCAGAATCTAAGGAGTTTTGAAAAATTATCACTAATGAATCCACTATTTCCATGGCTACCTCCTTGAGCACTCTGGGATGCAGACCGTCTGGACCTGGGGATTTATCGGCCTTTCATCCGTTCAATTTACCTAACACCACTTCCCGGCTAACCTGGATTTCACTCAGTTCCGCCATCTTATTTGGCCTCCGGTCCATTGCTATTTCCGGCAGATTATTTATGTCTTCCTTAGTGAAGACAGAACCAAAGTAGTTATTCAATTCGTCTGCCATGTCCTTGTTCCCCATGATCAATTCACCTACTTCTGACTGCAAGGGACTAACATTTGTTCTAACTAGTCTCTTTCTCTTCACATTTCTATAAAAACTTTTGCAGTCGGTTTTTATGTACAATCTAGTACAACCTAGTACAATCAGTGTTCCCGATGTGGCCTCCTCTACATCGACGAGATCAAGAACCTGGAGTATTGCGTACAGTTCTGGTCTCCAAATCTGAGGAAGGACATTATTGCCATAGAGGGAGTGCAGAGAAGGTTCACCAGACTGATTCCTGGGATGTCAGGACTGTCTTATGAACAAAGACTGCATAGACTCGGTTTATACTCTCTAGAATTTAAGAGATTGAGAGGGGATCTTATAGAAACTTACAAAATTCTTAAGGGGTTGGACAGGCTAGATGCAGGAAGATTGTTCCCGATGTTGGGGAGGTCCAGGACAAGGGGTCACAGCTTAAGGATAAGGGGGAAATCCTTTAGGACCGAGATGAGAAGGAATCTTTTCACACAGAGAGTGGTGGGTCTCTGGAACTCTCTGCCACAGAGGGTAGTTGAGGCCAGTTCATTGGCTATATTTAAGAGGGAGTTAGATGTGGCCCTTGTGGCTAAGGGGATCAGAGGGTATGGAGAGAAGGCAGGTACGGGATACTGAGTTGGATGATCAGCCATGATCATGTTGAATGGCGGTGCAGGCTCGAAGGGCCGAATGGCCTACTCCTGCACCTAATTTCTATGTTTCTATGTTTCTATGTTTCTAAGAACAGGCTAGGCAACCAATTTGCAAGCAGGTGTGCTTTGTCTGCAGTGTGCCATTTTGTGTGCCTTTTTAATTCCCCTTTCATATTGACATGCCAATATAGTCATCCTCCACCTTCCCAACTGCCAGGAAGAGCCTAACACAAGTTTGAGGAACAACAACTCATATTTTGCCTGAGCAGTCTAAAACCCACTTTCATAGAATTTCAAATTGTACAGCACAGGAAGAGGCCCCTTTGTTCACAATGTTTATGCCAAACAGTCTGAAGAAGGGTCTCGACCCAAAACATCACCCATTCCTTCTCTCCAGAGATGCTGCCTGTCCCGCTGAGTTACTCCAGCTTTTTGTGTCTATCTTCTGTTTAAACCAGCTTCTGCCGTTCCATCCTACACATGATGCCAAGTTAAACTGATCTCATCTGCCTGAACATGATCCATATCCCTCTATTCCCGACACTTCTGTGTGGCTATCCACAAGCCTCTTAAATACCGCTGTCGTATCTCCACCACCATCCCTGGCAATGCGTTCCAGGGCCCCAACACTCTCTGTATAAAATACCTGTCCTGCACATCTCCATTAAACTTTCCCCCTCTATAGATGTGCGCTCCAGAGTTGGACATTTCCATTGAACTTTCCTATTTCAGTAACTGTCATATGGTGTGTTCTCATCCCCCTCCTCTTCACCTCTTGTTTACATCGCCCACTCATGTACTTCAAGAGATCAAGAAAGGGGAGAGAGGTGTAAGATAGTCCAAGGGCAGCAATAGAAAAATAGAAGGAGTTTACAGTAAACAGCACCTGTTTGTTTATGGCTTCATTTGTCTTTTAATCTCTGGCCTTCATCCAACCATCATCTGCCAATTAACCCCCCCACTCACTTGTATCTACCTGCCAGGCTTTGTCCTGCCCCCACCTCTCTTCCAGTTTTCTCCACTCAACTACAATCATTCTGATGAAGGGTCCCAACACAAAACGTCCTCTATCCATGTTCTCCAGAGATGCTGCATGACCTGTTGAGTTACTCCAGTGCTTTATGTCTTCTTTGATAACCCAACATCTGCAGTTCCTTGTGTTTACTGAATTATTTCAGAGTCCTGTTTACTATAGTTACTGACCCTAAATTAATCACAATAAGGATCCTTTCAATGTCATTTGGAACCATAACTACTTATTTTCACCACTGGATAATTTCATTTTGCTAGCCTAATGGTGCTAATATTTTAATAATAGTCAAAGAAAAGCAAAAGAAAAGTAGACAGAGTTTACAGCAAACAGCGCCTGTAGGTTTAGGGCTTCTTTTGGAGAGGGTGCAGAAGAGGTTTAACAGAATGCTGCCTGGATTGAAGGGTTTTAGCTATAAGAAGATGTTGGAAAACTTGGATTGCTTTATTTGGAAGGTGGGAGTTTGAGGGGGAGACCTGTTAGAAGTACAGGCACCTCACGGTTTACATGTGCCGAGTTTACACATTTTTAGAATAATATGTTTGTCTAATTACTACAAAGGTGTGGGGAGGATGTGGGGGGGGGGGGGCGGGTGGGGGGTGTGGGGGAGGGGGGTGTGGAGGAGGGGTGTGTGTGCGGGAGGAGGGTGTGGGGGAGGGGTGGGTGTGGGGGACAGGAGGGTGTGGGGGTTGAGGGTGTGGGAGGGGGTGGGGAGGGGTGGGGTGTGGGGGAGGGGGGTGGGGGAGGGGGGTGTCGGGGAGGGGGGTGGGAGGTTGGGGTAGGGGGAATGTGTGGGGGATGGGGGTGGGGGGAGGGGGAAGGGGGTGTGGGGGAAAGGGGAAGGAGGTGTGGGGGAGGGGGGGTGGGGGTGGAGTGGTGTGGGGGAGGGGATGTGGGGGATGGGATGGGGGGAAGGGGATGTGGGGGAGGGGGTTGTAGGGGAGGGAGGGGGTTGTAGGGGAGGGAGGGGGTGTGGTGGTGTGGGGGTGGGGAGGGTGTGGGGGACGGGGAGGAGTTGTGTGGGGGAGGTGGGTGTGCATGTTGGGGTGGGGGGTGGGGATGGGGAGGGGGTGGGGGGGGTTGGGGGGTGTGTATGGGGGAGGGGGGGAGTTGTGGGGGTAGAGGAGGGTGTGTTTGTGGGAGGGGGTGGGGTGTGGTGGGGGGAAGGTGTGGGGGGTGGGGCGTGTAGGTTCAGCAGCTCCGGCCCAGATCGCGCTCACCGGCTGCAGGACCTGGTTCCGGACTCACTCGCCAGCTTCAGGACCCGACGCCTGTCGCACTCAGTGGCTTCCAGCCCCAGCTGCATTCAACAGCACCCGGCTCTTTGTGGTGGTCGCCGCCCCCCCTCGCGAACACAGCAGCCCCCGCCCTCGAACACAGCAGCCTCTGCCCACGAATACAGCAGTCCCCACCCCACACACCCCCTCCCCCACACACCCCTCCTTCCCTGCACACCCCTCCTCCCCAACACACCCCTCCCCCACATACCCCCTTCCCCACACACCCCTCCTCACCCCACATACCCCCTCTCACACACACCCCTCCCCCCCAACACAGCCCCCACCCACACTCCACTCCTTCAGCTTTATTCTCCCTGCCGGTGATTGACAGTGAGTGCCGGAAGGGGCGCCGCCGTCCAGTGAATAACAGACCAATAACTTTTGTAATATTTCACTGATCAGAATACAAATTGATGCACTTGCAGCACATGAGAATGGCGAGTAAGGTGGCGAAAAATCGTAGTGCTATCGGGGTTTATTTTTGCTCAAATTTAAAAACAACGGAAACCGGAAGAGTTTTATATAAGCATATAGATAGACTAGACCAAGGGAGGTGTGGTCCTCCAACTCAAGCCGTTCCCGAACGTAAGATTCCAGCACTCCCCTGCCTCCCTCAGCAGTGGGCCTTAAAAAAATTCCAATTGCACTTGCCCTCCATGTTGCAATAGCAATTTGCCTTCCCCCTTCTGTGAGGTGAAACGTTCAGAGTGTTCCTGTGTCGCAACATTGTGTTGGAAGCTGGCAGGAATGATTTTAACAGTATAAATCATGTGAAGTTTGGCATTTTTAAAAGCTTTAATAATGAATAACATGAAACATAAGATGAAATGTTCAGTGAAGCTGATTACTGCTAGCTGAGGCATTGTGACATCATCATCATTGTGACATCATCAGTCGTTTTAAATTTAAAGTCTTTTGATTTTTTAATAACTTTCATCAGTAATAAGTCAAGAATAAGTCTAGAAATAAAGCATAAAATGTTCAGTGGTGGTCTCTGCCTAGAGAGGAAAAATGTGAATCAGAATATGTTAAAATATAATTGTTACCGCATAGTGTTTTTGCCAAGATGTAAAGATAACCATGTACACACTCACACATATACAAGATCAGACTTTTAATAAGTACTAGACCAAGTGGGACCCGTTGGGTCCTGTCCCCTTGTGTGGTTGCCGGGGGGGGGGGGGGGGGGGGTCAGCCTGCGAGGTCACACATACTAACCAGAGTGAGGGGGGAGTGATGGGGAGAGAGAGGGGGCAAGAGGGGGCAAGAGGGGGGGAGAGAGAGAGAGAGAGGGGGAGAGAGAGGGGAAGGGGTCGGCTAGCAGACCCATTGTGACATCATCAGCGAAAGACAGTGGTTTTTAAATTCAAAGTTTTTTCAGATTTTTGAACATTTTCAGTAATAACTCGAGAAATAAAGCATGAAATTTTCAGATAAAGGCGATTTTGGACTCCATGGGAAAAATCTCTACCAGAATATGTAAAAATTCCGGTGGTGCTATGTTATCTTAACAGATGCTGCACATAGCTCCACTCCTTAAAATTCGTGATTTTTCGCGTTAAAACTGGGTCTACAGGTCGGGACCCATTTAAAAAACTTATCGGAGCCTCTGCCGATAACATCATCAGTAACAGCTGTGAATTTAACAGAGGCTTAAAGCACTTTAAATGAAAAATTCTCCCCTGGGTAAGAGCACTCAGAGGACAGTTACAAAACTCTCCTGGGGAAGCCAGACGAAGCCTGCAGATTTATTTTGAAGTGACTTCCGAAGAAAAGGTGCTTTTCGATATGGCTACAAGATTCAAAGCAGATTTGGCCAAGGACAAAGAATTTGAAGAATTAAAGCTTTCGGTAAGTGAACTGAAAGATGTAAAGGTGGATGGAAAAAAGATGGAACACATGATGGGAGCTATGATGGAAAAGATAGAAAAGCTGACGCTAAATATGACTTTTTGTAATCAGAATGTTATTGAGTCTGTGAAGAATTCGATTGGCACTATTAATAAACGAATTAATGATGTGAGAGATTAACTATCGGAGAGAATTGATAAGGGTGAAGAAGACACCACAAAGAAGTTTGGCGCTGTGCTGGACACTGTGTCAACCTGTATGTTAACAATGCACGAAATGGAGGGTGAGATGGCAAGAATGGTGGAGGAGATGAAGAAGGTGAGGTCAGAACAAGACCTTGCTACACGACGGATGGCGACTCAGCTGGCTAAAGTTTCAGACAAATGTCTGGACCTCGAGGCTCGTTCGAGACGTCATAACCTAAGAATAGTTGGTGTACCAGAGGGAGCCGAGAGAGATAACACTTGTGAGTTCGTTGCGGGATTAATTAAAGAGGTTCATAAGCTCCCTAAACTACCAAAAATTGAAGCAGCACACCGGGCTCCTAGATTCAAACACAAATCTCAGGATGGCTCAGAATGTACACGGCAGATTATTGTGAAATTCCGGGACATTGCTGACGTGGAAGAGGTTATGAGGAATATCAAATATGGCGTACCTCTGATGTATGGTGTAACTACTTTTAAAATCTTCAGGGATTACCCTTATGAAATCATGCAAAAGCGAAATCAATTCTCTACAGCAAAGCAGGCTCTCCAAGGATATAAGGAGGTCAGATATGGTGTTTACTACCCAGCTAGAATGCGCATTTCCTACAAAGAACAGCAAAAATCATTCATAAATCCCAAGGAGGCGTACAAATATGCTCTAACCATCGTGGAACAGAAGGACTAGCTGGAAAGGTTGGACATTTTGGACACTCTCACTCTTTACTATTGCACCCAGAATGGCGGCACTCTGCCCAAAGAAGGAACTTTGTTTAGACGTCTTATCGGCGGAATGCAAACTCAAGGACACACTCTGTTCCAAGGGAAGCTGGAAAAAGATAACCATGAAAGCAGAGCTCATCAACAGACTGGGCTTAGCTATTACTGTTGTATATGAGATTGAATGAATAACCTAAATGGTATAGCATTAACGTCCTTAACAATATTAACATAGAATATTAACATAGAAACAGTAATGAATGCTAATCAGAAATGCAGAAATGGGGATTTTCAAATGAACACTTTAATTTAACCTAATAATTCTTAAGTAGATTTATAACCGTGACGTTGAGGGGAAGAGGCGAGCTACTGGCTTAGTTCCAGGAGCACAGAAATAGGTTAACCCCTTCAACCAATAGTTGATGATATCTGAGGTTAAAATATACACTTAGCACTCACTAGACAAAAATTATAGTTATATCCAGAAATACCTAGGAAATGGACATATATTCTGTAAATGGGTACTATACATCTGATTTTTTTAAACTGGGCCCGTTCCAATATGTTATGATTAATTGAGGGAGCGGAGCTATTTGTTTGTTTTATATCGACATGGAAGTCAATAAAATGTTTTTTCCCCACCTACAGGTGGGTCATTTGTTACAGTGCTGACAAGCTCGGACACTGTATTCTCACTTGTATTAGTTTAAAAAAAAATCATTTTCACATTTAATCACTTGTGTGTTTTTTTTATTCAAGGACTATCACAAAGGGAATCTACTAACTGAACATTGTAGGGTAAATGATCCCCCTATATCCAAAGACCTGAGGTACGAATGCACCGCAAGACACATAGGTATTAAATCTATTCAAAATGCAACACGATAACCAAAATAAACTGGGAGGAATCTCATTTTGTAGTTGGAACGTTAGGGGTGTTAACGAACGCATTAAAAGGGGTAAGATTCTAGCTCAGCTGAAAGCATACAACACAGATATTGCCTTTTTACAAGAGACGCATCTTAACCTTCAAGACCAAGCTAGATTGAGGGCGAACTGGATAGGTCAAACATTTCACTCGTCATACACGTCGAAATCTAGAGGAACGTCTATTATTATCCGCAAAGGCATTCCATTTAAACCCAAAAATACCTTAACAGATAAGGATGGGAGATATTTGATAGTTACTGGGGGGATCCATACTGCCCCAATTACCTTGGTAAACATATACGCGCCCAACTTTGACAACCCGCACTTTTTCAATAAAATCTTCAATATAATTGCAGAATATAACTACCAAAATGTCATAATCGGCGGAGATTTTAACTGTGTCTTAGACACTTACTTAGATAAATCCAATTAAAAACAAAGAGGTATTATGAACTCCAAAACTAGCGGACTTCTAAACACATACATAAAAAACACAAACATAACAGATGTCTGGAGGATTGCAAATCGGACCGGCAGGGATTACTCGTTCTATTCTATGGTACACAAGACATATTCATGAATAGATTATTTTTTGGTGGATACAAAACTAATACCCCACACTTCTAAACCAAAATACCACACAAATACGATCTCAGATCACTCCCCAATAACTTTTTTTTTAAATGGAAGGGATGACTAAGAACAAACCGTTTTGGAGGTACAATCCACAAATTTTAAAAGACCCGCAAGGGAGTACATATTTAAAAGAGCAAATGGACCTTTTCTTCGAAATAAACGACACGACAGACATATCACCTCCATTATTATGGGAATCTTTTAAAGCATTTATTTGAGGCGTGATAATTTCATATCAAGCTTTTCAAAATGAGAAAAATAAGAACGAACAAAGACAATTAGAAGAACAAATTAGACAACTGGACATAGAAAACGCTAAAGACCCCACTATGGATAAACATAATAGAATAATAATACTGAAATTCAAATTAAATAAATTATTATCAGAGAAAGTTATAAGATTATTACAAATTACAAGACAGGAACACTTTGAATTTGGGGATAAGCCCCACAAACATCTGGCACCTCAGTTAAAAAAACGAGAAAAGGATCACACAATTTTAAAGATTAAATCAGACAAAGGGGAAATATTGACCTTGCCGAGTGATATCAATAAAAGATTTGCACAATTTTACTAGAATCTGTATACATCTAAAACGATAATGGACACCAACAAAGTTACAGAGTTCTTGGATAATTGTAACCTTCCTAAATTAGAGTTGCAGGAACAAGAGGAATTGGGAGCACAAATCTCAAATAAGGAAATAAAAGAAACAATAATCTCATTAAAAAATGGAAAAACACCAGGTCCCGACGGATTTAGTAATGAATTCTATAAAAGTTTTTATGACATATTTACCCCCCACCTACAGAAAATGTATACTTATGCCTTCAAAGAACAAATACTACCTGAAACACCAGCTGAATCCACAATCACACTAATACTTAAGAAAGATAAGGATGTGGAAGAACCTGGATCATACAGAGCTATTGTGTTGTTAAATACAGATCAAAAAATATTAGCAAAAATACTAGCTAGAAGACTAAGTAAATATGCTAGTAAATTAATACATCCGGATCAAACGGGGTTTATCCCTAAGAGACAATCATTTAATAATTTGAGACGTCTGTTCAATATAATGCATTCACACCAAACTGAAGATCAAAATCTATCAATCATATCGTTGGATGCAGAGAAAGCATTCGATCAGGTCGAATGGGATTATATCCTCAGGGTATTGCAAGAATTTCAACTGGGAGATAATTTTATTCTATGGATTAAATTACTATATAATAAGCCAATGGGCAGAATATTAACGAACAATAATTTATCTACGAAATTTCATTTATCAAGGGGAAATAGACAAGGATGTTCATTATCACCGTTGTTATTTCCCCTCATAATTGAACCCCTAGCGGAAAGAATTAGAACTCATCCGAATATCCATGGATATAAAAATAAATATTCCAATAATAAAATATCACTATACGCTGACGACGTACTATTGTACATCATGAAACCTCATATTACTATACCAAATATTTTAAAATTAATAGAGGACTTCGGATCATTCTCAGGATATAGAATAAATTGGAATAAAAGTGAAATCATGTCAATAAAACCGAAAGACTCTACGCATCTTTTACAGTTTCCTTTCAAAATAGCTACGGAAAAATTTAAAAACTTGGGCATCAAAATTACTAGAAGATATCAAGATATGTTTGATGAAAATTATAACCCTCTACTTCAGAAACGATGTAACTTGATTAAATTTTGGAAAACGCTTCCGATATCCTTAATAGGCTGAATAAATGCCATAAAAATGACTTTTCTACCACAAATTTTATACCTGTTCCAATCTATCCCAATATATTTACCCAAAAAGTAAAAAAAAAAATTGGACTCAGATATCACAAATTTTATTTGGGATTATAAATCCCACAGAATACAAAGAGCTCATCTGAATAAACCCAAAGTAGTAGGGGGATTAGCACTCCCCAACCTTATGTATTACTACTGGTCTGTAAATATCAGAAACATGATACAATTGCTGGATAACTCTCCCCAACAACCGGATTGGATGATTATGAAGAGAGAGGATTGCTCTCCTTATAATATTGGAGCAATCCTTCTCTCTCCAATATTGATGAATAATATAAATTACAACAATAATCCAATTATATACAGTACAATCAGAATTTGGAAACAATCTAAAATTAAGAAATGTATCTCTCTTATCTCCTATCGGTAAAAACCCCTCAACCTTCAACTATAAATAAAGCATTTATACAATGGGAAAGAGCTGGAATTAAAATCTTCAGAGATGTGTATGAATCGGGAAAACTATTATCATTTAAACAAATACAACTAAAATACAATTTGGGAAACAATCAGTATTTTTAATATTTCCAAATCTGTGACTATCTGAAAAAATACGCACAAGATTATCACAATATGCCTCCAAACTTACTGGAAGAAGTAATGAATACAAAGGCAGAATCAGCAAACCTAATATCATATATATATAATATTATTCTAAATGCAGAAATACCAACAACAGATGGTATCAGGAGAGACTGGGAAAAAGAATTAAGTATAAAAATGCCCAAAGAAATGTGGGAAGAATATTTATTAAACGTGCATAAATTTTCAATTAATGTAAGACACACCTTAATACAATTTAAAATCTTACACAGATTATACTATTCAAAAACTAAAATAAGTAAACTTTTTCCCAACGTCTCTCCTATATGTGATAAATGTCAATGTCAAGAAGCTAATATAGCACACTAATTTGTCTTTTGTACAAAAATTCAACCATTTTGGACAGAAATTTTTGAAATTTTCACAAAAATATTTAAAATAAAACTGACCCCAGAAGCAGACTGGATAATCTTCGGGATATCGGAAGATTGCCCCGAATTAAATGTGTTTCAAAAGACTCTATTTGAATATGGCTTAATAACGGGAAAAAAGCTAATCTTAAAATTCTGGAAAAATTCTCCGGTACCCATAGTCAATATGTGGATTTCATTTATGTTCGAAACACTAAACTTGGAAGATATGAGACTCCGACCAGCAGGAAAATCAGTTGTTAAAGAAGGAACTGCAGATGCTGGAGAATCGAGGGTTACACAAAAAGCTGGAGAAACTCAGCGGGTGCAGCAGCATCTAAGGAGCGAAGGAGATAGGCGACGTTTCGGGTCGAGACCCTTCTTCAGAAGAAGGGTCTCGACCCGAAACGTCGCCTATCTCCTTCGCTCCTTAGATGCTGCTGCACCCGCTGAGTTTCTCCAGCTTTTTGTGTAACCCCCAGCAGGAAAATCAGTCTGTTTCTATAAGACGTGGTCTGCAATTATAAATTTATTACAAGGGTAAGGTGCAAGAATACCTCAAAAAAGTACCGGTGTCGGGTCTTGGTAAACGGGGATGAAAAACTGTCGAGTTGGTAGATTCCTTTTGCGAGATGTTTATAATAATGTAACTGGCTTTTCTGTTTTCTTTCTCTATTTTTCCCTTTTTCTTTTTTTTTCCTCTCCAGGGTCTATCTCTTAATTCCCGTTTCTAACTCTTCAAGGGTTTCCTTTCCCTCTGTCACACTTTGGCACTTTCACATCTCTTTATCACTTTTCTACTTTCTATGCTGCTATTTTTCTCTCTATTCTCTCTTTTCTAAAGCCTTAAAATAAAAATAAAATTAAGGGGTACAATGACTGTAATACAATACAGGGGATGTACACTGATGTAACTTACAGTACCGCTAATAAATAAAGATTTTTTTTTAAAGAATATGTAAAAATGTTACCATTACCATGTCGTTTTTTCACGAAGATGTGACAACACACAAGCAAATAAACACGCACACACACACACATCCATATCCAAGATCAGAGTTTTATAAGTATAGAGATTTGATAGATGCTGTGATTTACCCTCATGTATATCAATTGGTACAGATGTGAAACATGGACTTTGTACAGGCAACACTTCGGCCAGCTTGAGAAATTACACTTGCCTCTCTGCGGTCCATCATCAGCATTCGCTGGCAAGACAGGGTGACCAACATGGAAGTGTTGGACCGGTCTGGCTTCACAAGCATCGAAGCAATGATCATAAAAGCCCAACTTCAATGGGCAGGCCACGTGTTCCGGATGGATGACGCCCGCGTACCTCGTCAACTCCTGTACAGAGTTCTGTCACAAGGTCAAAGGAACCCAGGGTGCACAAAGAAACGGTTCAAAGACTTTATGAAGGATCACCTTCAGCAGGCAGGCAGAATGGATGTCTAACCATGGATGGCCAAAATCACCATCCAAGGCTTGTTGGTCTCGTTGACCTCAGAATAAATAGGAGCAAGAATAGACCATTTGCCCCCTCCTCTGCTCTGCAATTTAATATCATGGCTGATATTCCAACTCAACACTTTCCACTGTTTCACTATATTCCCAATACCCTTGATTTCAGCACTCCAGAATAAATACTTCAAATATTTCCAGTTGATTAGTGCAGAGGTGGGGTGGAAGATTGCAACCTTCATGTGGTCCGTCCTATTTCGATGAATGCAATCAACCCAGCATGCACAATCAAATAAGATGAAATAGAGCAAGTTGTCCTACAACTTTAGGCTTAACAATATTAATAAAATATTTCACTGTATTCATTAATGACTGGATCGAAGATATATTCCATTAGTTTAATTAGTGTTAAGATTATTATTCAATCGCAGTGGCTCAGCGGTAGAGTTGCCACCTTACAGCGCTTACAACGTCGGAGACCCGGGTTCGATCCCGATTACGGGTGCTGTCTGTACGGAGTTTGTACGTTCTTCCCGTGACCGCGTGGGTTTTCTCAGAGATCTTCGGTTTCCTCCCACACTCCAAAGACGTACAGGTTTGTAAGTTAATTGGCTTGGTATAATTGTAAAATTGGCCTTAGTGTGTGTAGGGTGATGTTAATGTACAGGGATCGCTGGTCAGCGCGGACTCCATAGTCCAAAGGGCCTATTTCCGCGCGGTATCCCTAAACTAAACTAAACTAAATGAAAGAATTATAGAATGTAGACCGATACAAGATGGGTAGTCTGTGACCGTGGGAAAATTTGGCAATGGACGGTTCCCAAACATGTTATTATCATACCATTCATTCCTCAAAATAATTCTCAGGAACGGGATGAAATGTGACAATAGGTGGAAGACTTTTGTTAATAGGATTTGCTGCACAACCTAAAACATTTAAAATATGAATAAACATTTTCGCTTCAAATTTGGTGAGTCACAGGAAGTGTACTACTGACTCAATATAAAAAGTTAATGATAAATGCTAAGTCCCAGTAGTCATATAATTAGTCATAAATTAAACAGTTTATCAAGTAAACATGAAGCTGACAAATACATCAACTATTCACCTTTTATATCGTCACTTTATAATATAGAATTGATGAATTTCTTCTATTGCACCTATAAAATAGAAAAACCTGGTTGTTTCAGAACAACTTATAATGAATGAACAGTTAAGTCAAAACAAATTACCCATAAAGTACACTATAACCCTGCAAGGGGAGTGGAGGAAGTTAATTTCTTCAAGTTACTGTCATTAAAAAAAATTCCCACAGCAGACACACAGTATAATGTTGCATTTCATAGTTTCAACTGAGTAGGCGTGTGGTTAACCTCATGTTTATATCATGTGGAGTGATCTTTCAAGTGGACGCTGCCAGTAGTGCCTGTCCGTAAGTTTGTAAATCAGGAAATTGCACGTACACGCTGCATACTGTCTTTTTGTAATAATTAAAAATAAAACTCCGCACATTAATGTTTTGGCAGTTTTGACCTGCTGTGAGACCTTGATAAACAGTCTGTTTGCAGAAAGTATTTATGAAAGAAAGCAACGACGTTTAGTTATGGCAGTGACTTTCATACCTCAAGGGTGCCTCGAAGTATTAGAAAAACAAGCGTACGTTAAGCATATAAAACACAGTAGCTAATTTATCCACAGTATGGTCTGACAAACAACAATGATAAAAGGGAGAAACAGTAACAATTATCAAATGACTGGTTTAGCATGGTAATGAAAGAGCAGATGCATTTTGAGCGCTCCATTTTGTAACTGCAACAAGTTATACAAAACATCAGAATGATCAGAGCAAAGTGGAAGAGCCCTTAATCAGGAATGTATCCCAGCCACTGGGATAAATGAAAGGGAAATATTCCAGCTGTAGAGAGCAAAGAACTGAGAGTGACAAGAAGCAATCTGAAAAAGAATCTGCTTTTGTTTTAATCATAATTGTTCTTTAACAAGTACACGAGAGAAATCAATAATCCTGTTGAGTTGGAGCCCAAAGAGCAATCTTGTTCTTAAGATTAGCAAGACCAAGGAGCTGATTGTTAACTTCAGTATGGGAAAGGTGAGACTCCATGAACATTTCTTCATCAGCAGGATGGTGATAGAGAGCGTCACGAGCTTCAGCTTCCTGGATGGCATATCTGTGAAGATCTATCCCCGGGCAAGCTCATCAATGTCTTTACTTCCTCAGACGTTTGAGGAGATTTAGAGGAGACTAGAGAAATCGATGGACGTTGCTTGTTCCATCGTTGGTATTGACTTCTCCACAATCGAACGCTGCCTCAAGAAAGCAGCTAATATCATCAAAGATCCACATCACCCTGGCCATGCTTTAATCTCACCACTACCACCGGGAAGAAGGTACAAGAGCCTGAGAACTCTTACCCCCAGGTTCAAGAACAGACTTCCCATCGACCCCCAAGCTCTTGATTGAACAACCCTAACCACAATCTACCTCAGCAATGACTGTGGACTGTTTTTGGTTGTACTACAGTGTAAACTGTAGAGCCTGATGAAACTTATATAGTATGCAGAAGTAAAATTCATAATATTAATATTCATCGCTGAGTAATATTAAGGTATGGTTACCTAGAATAATTGACCATTTATTCAATTATTGTTTATTGTATATGTATATATTATGCTGCTTGATTAAAGACTCTTCATTAAAGGCAAGTAAACACTCTTGAACCTCTTGATTCTTGAATGGTATAATGACCATAAATTAATAAACCTCAGTTACTTTTAACCAACAAACTACACTAATTGATTGCCAGGCACCTATTTTCTGTCTATGCTTCTATGTTTCTATCCAAAGGCCGAAACTGCTCCACATCCCCAGTACTACGTTGGAGTGACAGGTTGGTTTATATGCTGAACTTTCTACTCAAAACGCAGAGTTGCAAAGGTGTGTCGAATTGCATGCCACCAATTCATCACAACCAAGTGCGGGTAACTTTACTGAGTGCACATCAAAGATAAATAATTTACTTACTTTAGTTTGGAGATGCAGCACGGAAACAGGCCCTTCGGCCCACCGGGTCTGCGCCGACCAGCGATCCCCGCACATTAACACTATCCTACACCCACTAGGGACATTTTTTACATTTACCAAGCCAATTAACCTGCAAACCTGTACGTCTTTGGAGTGTGGAAGGAAACCGAAGATCTCTGTGAAAACCCAGGCGGGTCATGGGGAGAACGTACAAACTCCGTACAGACAGCACCCATTGTCGGGATCGAACCCGGGTCTCTGGCGCTGTATTCGCTGTAAGGCAGCAACTCTACCACTGTGCCACCATGACCACCCGGATTGTTTTTGATTTTCTTCAGATTCCACTGGCATCCCAATGCCTTTAACATAAGAAAATATTTCAAAAAAATCATCGTGGGCATTTGGGCAGCATGGTAGAGTCATAGAGTCGTCGAGTGATACACTGTGTAAATAGGCCCTTTGGCCCAACTTGCCCAAACCGTCCAACATATCCCAGTTACACTAGTCCCACCTGCCTGTGTTTGGTTCATATCTCTCCAAACTGGTTCTAGCCATCTATCCATGTACCTGTCTAACTTTTTCAAAAAAAGTTGTGATAGTCCCAGCCTCAACTACCTTCTCTGGAAGCTTGTTCCAGACACCCTTTAAGTGAAAATGTTACCCCTCAGATTCCTTTTTTTTCTTCTCCCCTTTACCTTAGACCAATGTCCTTTGGTTCTTGATTCCCCTACTCTAGGCAAGAGGTTCTGTGCATCAACCCGATCTATTCCTCTCATGATTTTATACACTTCTATAAGATCAGAATTGTTTATTGTCAGAATATAATTGTTAGTGAGACTGTTTTGGAACCACTACATCTTGGATTTGAGATTGGAGCAATTCAACAAATGGCATAAATCGACTGCATTGCAAAAGGTACTTTGTTTCTCTGGCAGCTCTGTTCTCTTGCTGATGTTACAGGAAAGCCTACAGCTTTTCGGGTCCATACTGATTTGCAATTTTAGTCATAGTCCAGGAAAGTAATAACGTTCCAGGAAATGTATCTTTAACTTTTCTGCAAATGTAACTCTATTATTAAGAGGTGGCAGCACAGTGATGCAGAGGTAGAGTTGCTGCCTTACAGCGACAGAGATCGGAGTATGATCCTGACCGTGGGTGCTGTCTGGATGCATTCTCCCTGTGACCACGTGGGTTTTCTCTGGGTGCTCCAGTTTTTTCCCACACTCCAAACACGTACAGGTTTGTTAATTTCGTAAAGAAAAATCATGAATTGTCCCTAGTATGTAGGATAGTGCAAGAGTACGGGGTGATCGCTGGTCGGCTCAGTGTTGGTGGGCAGAAGGTCCTGATTCAGCGTTATATCTCTAAAGTCTGATACAGTGCTGTTAAGGTAAAGTTTCTTCACCAATATTTTAATAAACTATGTCTATTCAGATGTGTTACCAAAGACTGTTGTCAATATTATTATCCTCATTTAACAATGTGAACACTACATCATTTATCAAATCATATTTAGATGGCGTTTTATCATGAACTTCTAGAGCCCAATGAACATTTTTGAAAATTACTTAGAAGTAAAATTCATAGTATTAATATTTATAATTAAGGAATATTTTGCAGCTTTTCAATATGCCCTTAAATTATGATGTTATGTAGCTTTAAAATATCCTACTTCATATCTAGTGCTCAAAAAAGTGGAGTAAAATTGTGGGGATGAGAGTACACAAACAGATGTAATAAAAAGCACAGGCACCATTTGAGTGAGTTGGTGATTCAGGTCAACAACCTTTCAGTGCTGAAGAAAGGCCATTGACCTGAAAGATTCAATACTTCTCACTTCACAGATGGTACCTCGCACGTTGAGTGTTTTTCTAAATTTTATATTTTATTTCAGGTCTGAAGCTTCCAACGGAGACTATGAAATTGAGAGAAATTGGTGTTGCTTTATGGGAGGAATGATGAGAGGAGGTGAAGTCTAGCTAGGTGTGGGAGTCTGAGTTTATAATAGATGGCAATGGCTGATTTTTCTGCTGAGATGGAGACATGGAGATCTAGAAAGGGAAGTGTTAGACATAGTTCAGGTGAATGTGAAGGCAGGCTGAAGGTTGATAGCAAAAGAGTGGTGTTTGTTCATACAGCAGTACCTTGTATTTTTGAAACTAATTATTGCTGAAAAGTTATCTTTAGAAGTAGTTTGAAAGCTATTTTTGCTTATATCATTGTTCCCATATTAATTATGTACACACTGTTTAATTTAGTTTAGCTTATTGTCATGTGTACCGAGGTACAGTGATGATGGCTCATGATGGGCTGAAGGGCCTGTTTCAAGGTAGGCCAAAAGGCTTGTTTCCATGCTGGAGAGCTCTGTGGCTCTTCATAAAAGATGTATCTAGTGGGAGTGGGAGCTTTAGATGCAACTGCCATCATCACTCAGCAACACAATGACTATAATCTTGCTTCATACCACTAATGCCTAATCCTCAACCTAAGGGTAGCATTGCCACAATCCGATCTCTGTATCATAATCCACAAACATCCACTCTCAAGATAATCAAATTCATTATTTTTTGCACAATCATGTCTTTTAGGTCTTTTTTCTCTGGAGCGCAGAAGGTTAAGGGGGGACTTGATAGAGGTCTTTAAAATGATGAGAGGGATAGACAGAGTTGATGTGGACAAGCTTTTCCCTTTGAGAATAGGGAAGATTCAAACAAGAGGACATGACTTTAGAATTAAGGGACAGAGGTTTAGGGCTAACATGAGGGGGAACTTCTTTACTACTCAGAGAGTGGTAGCGGTGTGGAATGAGCTTCCAATGGAAGTGGTGGTGGCAGGTTCGTTGGTATCATTTAAAAATAAATTGGATAGGCATATGGATGAGAAGGGTATGGAGGGTTATGGTATGAGTGCAGGCAGGTGGGACTAAGGGAAAAAAGTTGTTCGGCACGGACTTGAAGGGCCGAGATGGCTTGTTTCCGTGCTGTAATTGTTATATGGTTATATGGTTATATGTCATAAGAACATCTATATTATCTATATTTTGTATTATTGTCTATCCATGGTCAATATTTTCATACTAAATATCTGACTAAAAACATCCACAGTACATAGTTTTTGGTCAGATTCTTGATTGTGCAAAAAATAATGATTTTGATTATCATGAGAGTGGATGTTTGTGGATTTTGAACACATGTGTGTGAAAAAACGGCCCTTGCCTGCTGCAGTGTTATAAACCAACAGAGTAAAATTTATGGGAATTAAACATTCAATTCCTTCCATTTGGCATAGAAATCCATGATAAAGTGAGATTTAAAAATCATGTTATATTGTGAATTCTTGTGTGAATGGGATCAGTTTGTTATTTGGATACATTGGCTATTTAAAAAAAATATTTTTAGCCTTTTCTTAAGAATTGGATAGATGTTTAGATCTAGTAATTGAATTTAGATGAATTTAATTGATTTGATGACACTGATGAATATTAATTTTTTGTTGGGTATTTACTATTTGTTTTAACGTTTAACTTGTTGAACAAAATCATTTCTACTTGTTTTTTCTAAAACTGCAAATAATAACTTGTTTCTACTTAATGCTGTACAGTGAGTTTTTTTTCTCATTTTAAACAGATGCCTCTGAAGAAGAAATGCAAAATTGTCAATCCAAATGCCCAGCCTGGCATAGCTAGAGCACACCTTGAAGTGAATTTCTCTGTCATGCTCGAGTCTAAGAGGGATCTTAAAAATGGACACATCTTGTACTTGTATACCTCGTCTGGAAAAAGTCAGTCTGAATGGGAAAGTAGTGGGCAGAAAAGCATGTCATGCATGATTTGAAGAGCAAAAATTTGTAGTTTACAATGCTAAAATTGAAAAGTTGAGGAAAAACAAGGTGTACAGAGTTGCTTATTGGTTGCAGTCTGAGGAATATGATGATGCTACTGATTATGATATGTCAATGTACCAGCTAGGAGCTGATCTTCTCCATGTCTTTTGCTAAAATTGTAATCTCTTTACCTGTCTGTTATGGATTTACAGCATATAATCCAATAATATTATTCTGATCTTGAGAATATCACATTTTTGAATTTTCAAGGCAGTCTGGGTGTTTATTACTATTTCCGTCATAACGGTTAATTTTGTAATTAGCTGCTTAATTAGGTAATTAACTAATTATGTACTTTAATTTCAGGTCATCCTAGGAAGATGTATCATATTTGTTTCAGAATGCTTTAATCTATAATAACTGAAAATTTCATCCAGTTCTCCAAATTTTTAAGAAATTTATGGGCTTTTATGTCAATAGATTCGATCACAGCTGTTGTGTTAAGTTATCTATATGGGAAAATGAAACAGGTTTATCTATATTAAAAGTCACCTGGGAAGAAAGTCTACAATGTATACACCGTTGTTCGTTAAATGCCAGACATACCTTGATACAATTCAAAGTATTACATAGATTACAGTATTCAAAAACGAAATTAAATAGAATTTTTCCTAACATATCTCCTACTTGTTATAAATGTCAGTACTCAGAAGCTAATTTAACGCATAGTTTTGTAACATGCACAAAACTTAATAGTTATTGGACTGAAATTTTTAAAATCATCTCTATAGTTCTCAAGATTAAATTGGATCCTGACCCAAAGCTAATAATATTAGGAGTTTCAGATTCAAATTAAATATTTACAGTAAATCAAATAAATCTTCTTGATTACTGTTTAATAATTGGAAAAAAAATAATATTAAAATTCTGAAAGGAACCATTATCCCCTACAATTAAAATGTACACAGTGGAAATGTTGGAGACGTTGCAATTGGAGATAATTGTCCTAATGGACAAATATGAACTTTGTGAACAAATATGGTCTCCATTCACTGACTATATGAAGGGATAGCTGGGCTCAGCATTGTAACTCAATAAGTACCCGGTGGTAGGATCAGATGAAAAGATCTAATCTGAGACTTGTATACACGTCTCTATATATATTGATATGTGAAATTGTTTTCTCTTTTAAGTATAATAATTGTTTGCTAGTATTATTTTTTATTTTTTATTATTTTCATTTTTTTTTTTAAATATATATTTTTTTAATTGTGTTTGTTATTTCTTTTTTTAATTTTTTGATATTATTTTTTTTATTTTTTTTATGTAAAAAAATTTTAAAAATCATATATATAATCAAAATCATAATCAATATTTAGCAATGTTACAAAATTTTGTGATTAAAAAAATCAAGTCTGCAATTTATCCCATCAGATAAAGCATAAAAAGAAGTTTAATTTGACACCTAATTTACTTTCATATCTTCAGTATTAAGAAAGTTATGGCCATTTTCATACTCGGAAATTAGCATCTTGCTCCCCATTGCCTTTCAATGACTTAACTCAAAAGCTGTGATCTGGAAAAGTTAAAAGCCCATAACTTTCTTAAAAATTAAGAGAACTCAATGAAATTTTCAGTTATTATAGATTGAAGCATTCTGAAACAAATATGAAACAATCTTACTTGGATGACCTGAAATTAAAGCATATAATTAGTTAGTTATCTAATTGTAGCTAATTACAAAATTCAATGAGTAGATCTAAACATCTATCCATTCCTTAAGAAAAGATAAACTTTTTTAAAATTGCGTAAGTGTCCAAATAACATTCACACAATAATCCACAATATAACATAATTTTTAAATCTCATTTTCATGAATTTCTGGGCCAAATGGAAGGAATTTAGTGTTTGATTCCTGTAAATAAATGGCCATTTAAATCAACTAGCGAGTGGGTTTTAGTGGAATGCGGTGGATTAGAACGTTGCGGTTAGCGGTGAGGTCGGGAGGAAAAATACTGTTTGTTCATACATTTTTTGGGACCCCATTTCGCAATGTAAAAATATTATTAAAGCCTCCCGAAAAACCAACTTTTAATATAAAAATAAACTATTTACCTTTTTTTCTCCCCTACGCAAAATCCTTCCGGTTGTCGGTGCTCACGGCTTTTGAAGGTGATTTTTAAATTACTCTAGCTAATAAATAATTTAGAGTAATTTAAAAATGCCTTCATTCATGAAATGTCGGAGCGATTTTTCTTCCGCAACGAAATCGCCCGACATTGATCAATTTGCCCAGTCTGTTGAAAAACGGCACTTTAAGCCCGCCCCCCTCTGAAAGGCGCCAAAGTCACGCACACGGGGAGCGGCAGAACTGCAGCGCTGCTCAAGGTAAGTTTTGCAACATACCTACAATATTATTTAATCACACTCCTTTGATTAATCATCAATTACCTCTTTACTCTTTTCACTCTCTAAAAAAAAAGATAGAAGCTTATATATATTATTCTGTAATACTTGTATAACTTTGGAAACATGTAAAATGTGTATTTGAAAAACTGTTATATCATTAGCAATATGTATGGCTTCAAATAAAAATATTAATCAAAAGAATGCTTCAATCTATAATAACTGAAAATTTCATCCAGCTCTCCAAATGTTTAAGAAAGTTATGGGCTTTTATGTCAATAGACTTGATCACAGCTGTTGTGTTAAGTTAATGGAAAAGCAATAGGGAACAAGATGCTAATTTCTGAGTATGAAAATGTAAACCCTCGGTGTGCTCCCAATGTATGGTTTTGAGGTTGTCACTGCCATTCTGAATGCTCCTTGACCTTTGGGTGGTCATGGGGGAGATGTTCCCTGGAATCAGTTTTTAATACTGATGATATGAAAGTGAATTAGGTATCAAATTAAATTTATTTTTATGCTTTATCTGATGGGATAAATTACAGGCTTGATTTTTAAAATCTCAAAATGTTGTAACATTGCAACTAAGGGGCTCGTTTATAGTTATCGAATCATAGAATCATACAGCGTGGAAACTGGGACTTCGGCTCAACTTGCCCACACAGGCCAACAGGTCCCACCTACACCTACCTGTGATTGGCCTATATCTCTCTAAACCAGTCCATACCTGTCTAATTGTTTCTTAAATGTAGCAATAGTACCAGCCTCAACGACCTCCCCTGGCAGCACTGTGAGATATAGTTTGTGCTCACAATCACTACTCAGACACTAAAGCGTGGAAACAAGAGATGCTTTTTATTTGCGAGTCTGCAGAATCGGGTGCCTCTCCAAGTTGAGACACACCAAAGTCAGAAAAGTAAAGACCCTTTATACACACAATTCTGCTGGCATAACCTCCCCTTCTGGCTCTTCCCAATCAGAGCACTGAGGTGCGCAGTCTATAGGTACATCCCCCAGTACCTCCCACATCATACATAGCATGATCATGATAATGAGCAATTTCTCGACTAGGGGTGCGTAAGTAATATTCATTTATTTCATTAAGCATGCCCAGTTGCAATTGACCTGGCCTAGTTTTCTCACCTCCAACTGACCTGTCTCAGTTTTTTAATATCTGAACTAAAGCTAGTCTCTACTGACAAGGGTCCCATTCATCCCTAGTCCCTACTGACAATGGTCCCATCCATCACTCTCCTTCTACCGCTATACAATGCCATCCATCCTCACTCAAGGACAGTTCTGATAACCTCATTCCCAGCTATGTCAGCATCCTCTCCCTGGCCTCTATCGGTTAGAATCCTGTTTACAAGTTAGAATCCTCTCCTGAATCCTTACAATAGTGGGGTTTAATCACTTTATCCCTCACAGTACATTCCATACACCCACCACCCTCTGTGTGAGAAAGTTACTCCTAAGATTCCTATTAAATCTTTTCCCCTTCATCTTAGACCTATGTCCTCTGGTCCTCGATTCACATTCTTCAGGAAGGAGATGAGGAGAAATGTCTTTGGTCAGAGGGTGGTGAATCAGTGGAATTCTCTGCCGCAGAAGGCTGCGGAGGCTGTCAGTGGATATTTTTAAGGCAGAGATAGATAGATTCTTGATTAGTACAGGTGTCAGAGGTTATGGGGAGAAGGCAGGAGAATGGTGTTAGGAGGGAGAGATAAATTAGCCATGATTGAATGGCAGAGTAGACTTGATGGGCCGAATGTCCTAATTCTACCCCATCACTAATGGCCTTATAGCCCCCACACCATCCACAACCACACTGACCTTAAACCCACAGGGTCCCTGTGTCCACATTTTTTTCCATGCCACCTCTAGGCTGACAGAATACCTGCCTTTCAACTCAAGAAGCTCCTGACTGAAATAAAGCTGACGCACCATGGTGTCTTTGAGAAAGGAGTTTCTTCATTTTCTGTAATCCAGAGCTGAAAATACTGTCTGAGTTCAGAAGGAAGTTCCAAGTTTTTGATCAGTAATGTGACTGAAAGAAATTTCAGGTTGTAGTATACCTTTACAACCACCAGGTGGCGGAAGCCACAAGTTTTGGAGATGTACTTGAAGCAACCAAGGTGACTCGCGCTGCGATGCACTTTGTAGATCATCTTTTTCTTCTGAGACATTCCCGCAAGATCTAGTAAAAATTGCTTCTGCTCTGGTTATGTGGGTGTTAAGGGGACCGACAAGGCCAGTGTGGGATCTGTAGATTCTTCCACAGAAGAGGACTGATGGATGAGAAAGTGGGTAATTAATTTATGAGGTGATATGCTCCTTTGATCTCTTACGTAAACCCTCTGTGTGCTCCCAATGTATGGTTTTCAGGTTGTCACTGCCATTCTGAATGCTCCTTGACCTTTGGGTGGTCATGGGGGAGATGTTCCCTGGAATCAGTTGAGATATTTTATTTCTTCGAGGAAGTTTGGAACATTGAATCTTTTTCTCGGACTAACTCTCGCATTAGATTTCGGATCAGACTCTCAGTTTTGTGAGTTTGGTAACAGTGAAGGAATTATGTAGCCAGTCCAATGTAGCACACTGAGTAACACTAGGGACTCAGTGCTGGAGATGTTAGACCAGCAGACAGATTAGCCTGAGAATCTCACAGCATGAGGAAAATGATTGTAAAAAATCTTAAGAGGCAGGATTGACGAGGCAGGGATAGGTCAAGAGAGTCAACTGGCTTTGTTAAGGGAAGATTGTATCTGACTACGTAAAACTAATGCTCTAGCATGTTTAGGACTTTGTGGTGGCAGATTGGCAGAATTCCCCAGATTATTGGACGTTATTTCAATTCATACCTCAATACTCTTTTAAAGTCACTTTTTTTGGGATTTTATGCCATATGATGAATTTTATGAGCCCCAGTTTGTTAAAGGGAATGTAGGAACCTGGTGTCTTCTAGGGGAGAATGGAATGAAGTCCTCAATGGAAGAACGGGAAGCTTGGGAACTGGGGGGCCCTGCGAGTGGATAAGAAGCATAGAAACCAAGGATCTGCTGAGTTGAAATGGGGCTCGGAACAGGTGTCCAGATGAGTAGAAGTGTATGCCTGAACACAAATTAAAGATAATGATGAAGGCTTCAATTTGAATTTAGTTTATTGTCACGTGTACCAAATGTACAGTGAAAAGCTTTTGGCTAAGGTGATGGCAATGAAGATACGGGGCCAAGTAGGAGGGCAGTAGAGTTGGCGGGGTTGGTTGCTGGTGTCTCAATACTTTCCTCCTAACCACAGCTGGATAAATATCGAGTGTAGATGAGCATGTGGAGAATAGTACTTTTCCAGCCAGACACAAATGTGCACAGCTAATATGCCAATGTTTTTCGTGAATAGTGTGAATATCCAATAAACCCAGTGCACACTGTCCTCTATCACTGACCCCGATTACCTTACAAATTCCCTCACTTTCCTCAATAATTACTTCTGCTCACCAGTCACGTTCCGGAAAATGGAAACATGCTCTGAAGTAATCAGAGTTCCTCGTTGGGGTGAGTCTCCTTGATGGTTTTCCAAGCTGTTTAACCTTTTTGTTGTTTGCTTGCAGGAAAAAGAAGACGAGAGACTGAGAAGAACAGACTCACAAGGAAGCAATGTCCAAATACGAGTTCTTGCAAATCCCCATCAGGATATAAAATCTTGACCCGGGATATAAAGGGTCTCGACCCAAAACGTCACCCATTCCTTCTCTCCAGAGATGATGCCTGTCCCGCTGAGTTACTCCAGCTTTTTGTGAAATAAATTCTATAAATTACCTTCACATGGCGTAATACCTGTCTCTTCACAACTGCTAAGGTTCAATAGCCAGAATCAACCCCTAAGTTTTTCATTATATTTGTGAGTTGTGAGTCACTTATTGTAATTTATTTGTCTGAACTTCATCAACTTTTCTGGACAAAATAAGTTTGCAAAAGATAAGGAAGGGGGAAAAGGAGGGACTGGGGTAGTGATGTTCATTCATGAGGCTATGCAACCCTGAAAGAGAGGAGATCAAAGACCGGATCTATTGTGGTTATAGATGGAGGTCTCATTACACTTTCATTTAGAGTCTACCATGCAAAAAAATGATATATAGAGGAGAAAGTATGCATTCTACTAAAAAACAAAGAAATGATATGGACTACTCTAAAGTAAAAATAGTCAATGGAAAGAGGGCCAATTTCAAAGCATAAGAACAGATCTGATTTGTGTAGCAAGCAAAATTGTACATGGTGACCTTCAAGAAACCTTCTTTCCAGAGTATGGGAATCAAGAACCAGAGGACATAGGTTTGCGGTAAGAGTGAAAAATTTGAATAGGAACCTGAGGGGCAACTTTTTCACACAGAGGGTAGTGGGTATATGGAACGAGCTGTTGAATGAGGTTGTTGGGGCAGGTACTATAATGACATTTAAAGGGCATTTGGACAGGTGCATGGAGAGGGAAGGTTTAGATGGATATGGGCCAAACACAGGCAGGTGGGAACAGTGTAGATGGGGCATTTTGGTTGGCATGGTCAAGATGGGCCAAAAGGCCTGTTTCAATCAATCAATGAATGAATGAATCAATCAATCAGTTTTATTAGTCAGTGAAATTAATTTGTCAGCAGCGGTACAATTTAAAAAACCACACAAAAACACAATAAAAATTTAACACAAACATCCACCACAGCATTCATCACTGTGGTGGAAGGCACAAAATTTGGCCAGTCCTCCTCCATTTCCCCCCATGGTCTGGACCTCAACCCTCCGCAGCCGCCGCTGCGGGCATCCAGATGTGTACACAAGGTAAAGTCCAGGTAAGTCCTGAAGTTGGGCCAAAAGGCCTGTTTCAACGCTGCATGGCTCTGACTCCATGAAGAGATGGTTCAGGTGCCCTCGAGGCTAATAGCCTCAAAGGAGAATGAAAGAGAGGGCTTTTGGGATAACTAAAGGCACAATGAACAGATTAAAATTAACAAAATAGCATTTGTCAGAGCAACAAGCAAACGAGGCCGAGGGAAGTTATAAGGGAAGACTGGCAGTGACCATTAAAGGCAATCCAAACATTTTCTGTATTCATGCAAACAAGTAGCAAAAGGGTGTGCCTGGGCCAACATCAGATCAGCAGTTCAGGTATCTCCCTTCATCTGTGCATCAATTGTTCCATTTTACTTGCTTCCTGAGCAATGCTTAATGCCAATTTATTGAGTACTGTAGAATGCCATATTTCAATTCCCTTATTCTATCAGCTTTAATGTTATTGATTACCTGAAAACCTACATAAATCTTGACTAACCGGCTCCCACATTGGCATCAAGAAGGGTCCAGACCCAAAATGCCACCCCTGAAGAAGGGTGCCGACCCGAAAACGTCACCCACTCCATCTCCAGCGATGCTACATGACCCGCTGAGTTACTCCATCATTTTGTGTCGATCTTTGGTATAAACAAGCATCAGCAGTTCCTACACACCCTCATTAGCCATGGATACCAGGTGATGGACCTCATGTTGTCTTTAAAGAACTTGCACCTCACCATCTTGGATTAATAAAGTTCAATTGTATTATATCATATCATATCATATCGTATTGCCTGGGGATTGAGAACTGCAAATCTTATGCCCTTGTTCAAAAAAGGAATCAGGATGAATTCAGCTATTACAGGCCGGTTAAATATAGTTGATGAGGTATATGTGGACTTTCAAACTGTGTTTGATAGAGTGTTGCAAGGCATGGAACAAACCCAAGAATAAACACAAAATGCCGGAGCGTTTTGACCCAAAAGTGGGTCAGGCAGCATCTCTCGAGAGAAAGGATCGTTGATGTTTCGGGTCGGAACCTTTCTTCAAACATCGGAGAGAGTAGAACGTCCTTCAAAGTAGGCACACCTTTTCCAGTGGAGCAGACAAAATGTGTAGAAATGAACTGCAGATGCTGGTTTACACTGAGGATAGACATAAAGTGCTGGAGTGACTCAGCGGGTCAGACAGCATCTCTGGAGAAAAAGGATGTGTGACGTTTCAGATTGGAACCCTTTTTCAGACCACAACCTGCTGGGGGAACTCAGTGTTCCCAGTAATCGTGATGTTTGATTTCAGACTGGAGCATCCGAGAGTGTTGAAAGTTGCATTCCTAAGACAATGACACAGGCATGAGTTGCTTTTCCTAATGGACATTCATTCCTTTGACTTGGGTGCACAGGTCGCAATTTTCAAATTTGCAAATGGTATAACATTTGGAAGATCAAACTATGAAGTTAGCAAATGATTTCAAGGGGGCAGACTGGTGGATACATATGTAGCAAAAAAAAAAAATAATGCACTGTGTTGCATTTCAGTAAAAAGAAAGAAATATAAAATTACAATTCCAAATGATGTACAGGAACAAAAAGATATAGAGTTATAAGCGATACAAGAGCAAAGGAAAAAGTTCTAAAAGTATCTGGGTGTTCCAGGACTTATAAATGGGGGCATGAAGTTCAAGACAAGAGAGTCATACTAAATCTTTATAAAATAGTCAGTCAGCTGTAGTTGAGTGTTGTGTCCAATTCAGTTTATCACACCTTAAGATGTGAAGGCATTAATGGGGGGGCAGAAGTTACTGTAATTATTAGAATGATTCTCAAGGTGAAAACATGAATCAAATATATAGAATGGAGAGCCTGTGATTGGACTTGGAACACAGGAGCATCTGAGGGGGTTTGACAGAGTTATTTTAAACCATGAAGCAGGTAGACAGAGAAGAGAGGAAGGACATTATTCACAATGACAGAGAATTAGGCAAAATGGACACAGAGAGAGAGAGATCCCTATTCCATGAATTCTTCGGGCAGATTCAAAAACTGTGCTTGAAATGGATAAGTTCAGTAATTTGAGCTTATTCATACTGGTCAGTTCAATGTCCAAACAATTAATTTAATATTGCAAGACTGTGGTATTGAATAACAGTGGGTTTTTACTTTGACCTTTGGTTGAGTTTAATCTGACCTTTTACTCTGCTCACTACAAAATGCATTTTTCCAGCTATTTGTGGTGCAAACAGCTGCAGAAGACATTGATGAACACAAACTATCCAACACACGTCACTCTAAATCCCGACCTATTGAGTGTAATGGTCTTAAATCAGGATCTTTTCAGGATGAAGTCTTTCTCTCTACAAGGTCATGTAGATGGAGTTGAATCAAAAATAGAGTTTACTGAAAGGTCACAAACAGATTCATAAACTGTAACATCACATTACGCATCAGGTTAGATCCATTCTTGATAGCACATGAAGCTTGTCTGTTTTGACCAGTTCAACACTGCATTCCATCCTGAAAAAAGCAACGTAAACCCACCAAATACTTGTTTTGTATACAGCAACATAGTACATTAACTTGTTGCACAATAACATATTGAACTCATCAGAAAGCAGAAAAATGGTCAGCTAAGTCATACTCAGAAACTAAAGAAACTTTAGAGATGCAAGAAACTGCAGATGCTGGAATCGTGAGCGAAATACAAAACGCAGGAGGATCTCAGCAGATCAGACAGCGTCTGTGGAGGGAGTAGATAAGCAGTGCTTTGAGTCGGACCCCTTCGACAAACTTAGTCTGAGGAAGGGACCCAACCAAAAATGTCACCTTTCTATTCCCTCCCCAGATGCTGCCTGCACCACCAGTCCTCCAGCATGTCGCATTTTGAAATGGGAAGTGCATTTACTTAAACAGGATTGAATGTGTCCGTGTGAGTACAATAGAGAATTTCTAGCTCCTTTAACATACATTGGCAGCACAGCATTATTAATTACTAGACCAAGTGCAGACCCTTTGGGTCCCGTCCCCCAACAAAATATTCCTCCACTGACCCATAGCACCTAACTGCTCAGGCGTGGCTGGGGGTAGCTAATGTTATCCCACTTTTTAAGAAAGGCGGGAGAGAGAAAACAGGGAATATATAGACCAGTTAGCCTGACATCAGTGGTGGGGAAGATGCTGGAGTCTATAAAGATGAGATAGCCGAACATGGATTTACGAAGGGAAAATCATGCTTGATTATCTTCTGGAATTTTTTGAAGATGTAACTAGGAAAATGGACAATGGAGAGCAGGTGGATGTAGTGTACCTGGACTTTCAGAAAGCATTTGATAAGGTCAATAGACAATAGACAATAGGTGCAGGAGCAGGCCATTTGGCCCTTCGAGCCAGCACTGCCATTCAATGTGATCATGGCTGATTATCCCCAATCAGCACCCAGTTCCTGCCTTCTCCCCATATTCCCTGACTCCGCTATTCTTAAGAGCCTTATCTAGCTCTCTCTTGAAAGCATCCAGAGAACCGGCCTCCACCGCCCTCTGAGGCAGAGAATTCCACAGACTCACCACTCTCCGTGAGAAAAAGTGTTTCCTCATCTCCGTTCTAAATGGCTAACTCCTTATTCTTAAACTGTGGCCCCTGGTTCTGGACTCCCCCAACATCGGGAACATGTTTCCTGTCTCTAGTGTGTCCAATTCCTTAACAATCTTGTCCCACAGGGGACTAATGGGCAAAATTAGGGCACATGTTATTGGAGGTAGAGTGCTGACATGGATAGAGAAGTGGTTGGTAGACAGGAAACAAAGAGTAGGGATTAACGGGTCCCTTTCAGAATGGCAGGCAGTGATTAGTGGGGTACCGCAAGGCTCGGTGCTGGGACCGCAGCTATTTACAATATACATCAATGATTTGGATGAAGGGATTCAAAGTAACAAATTTGCAGATGACACAAAGCAGGGTGGGCAGTGTGAACTGTGAGGAGGATGCTATGAGAATGCAGGATGACTTGGACAGGTTTGGGGAGTGGGCAGATGCATGGCAGATGAAGTTTAATGCGGCTAAATGTGAGGTTATCCACTTTTGTAGCAAAAATAGGAAGGCAGATTATTATCTAAATGGCGTCAAGTTGGGAAAAGGGGAAGTACAACAGGATCTGGGGGTTCTTTTACATCAGTCTATGAAAGTAAGCATGCAGGTACAGCAGGCAGTGAAGAAAGCAAATGGCATGTTGGCCTTTATAACGAGAGGAATCGAATATAGGAGCAAGGTGGTCCTTCTGCAGTTGTACAGAGCCCTAGTGACACCACACCTGGAGTATCGTGTGCAGTTTTAGTCCCCTAATTTGAGGAAGGACATTCTTGCTATTGAGGGAGTGCAGCGTAGGTTTACAAGGTTAATTCCCGGGATGGCGGGACTGTCTTATGCTAGCCTACCCCTGCACCTATTGTCTATTATGACACCAGATATCCCCGTTGTGACATGAGTCATGGCAACCCTCCCCCAACTGCGCCTCGCCATCCCTCTTCCTACCCTTATCCTCCTCCATTCCCCCTCACCCCCAGCACTCCCTCCTCCTCCTCCTCTTCACCCTTCCTCTTCTTTCCCCTCTCCCTCCCCCTCCCCTCCCCCTCCCTCACCTCTCCCTCCCTCTCCCCTACCCTCAGACACTCCATCCCTCCCTCCAGAACCCCTCTCCCCTCCCTACCCCCTTCCTCTCCCTCCATCTCCCTGCTCTCCCACTCCCCCACTTTCCCCTCCCTCTCCCTCCCTACCCCTCTCCTCTTACCCCCTGCACCCTCACTCCTCACCTCCCCCTATCCCACCCCCCTTACAATTAAAATTGCGATGTTTTTTATTAGATGAAACCTTCCCCTTATCTCACCCACAATGAAAATCATGATTTTTCTTAAAAAATAACCCAAACACAATGTTAGCTGTTAATGAAAACGGAAGAAGTTGATTAAAACTGAGTTTTTTTGAAAATCTCGTTTTTTTTTCATGTAAATTCGGATCCCATTGTGACATCATTGTGATGTAGAATGCTGCTGACGGGCAGGCAAGTGGAAAAGTGGTTTGAAAAGTGATTATTGTAAAGTTTAAAATGTCAATAACTTGTAAAATATAACATCAACTGAATGCAAACGTTTCTTTTAAACCCCAGGACAATGGTGAGTAAGGAAGGCCAAAAATTGTAGCGCTATCGTGTACAGTTTTGGAGGGGTTTTGAAATATCGCGCACATGCACGGACGCATGCATGCATACAAACATACAAGATGAAAGTTATAGTAATATATCGACAGATGGGGAGCACAACAGTTTTGTGGGAGTAGATGAATTTGAAAGAGCTTGTTCAAAAAATTGATATGGCTTTCACTAGCAATTTCAATTGCAAATGAAATTGCCAGCATTTAACTTTTTTAAATAACAGTAACTTGCAGACTTCCTTGGGCTTACTCTGATATGCAATATTCTGATATGTTTTGAGGCAGTGGCATGGCCCATGTTTGTAGGCCCATGTTTGGGAAATATCACCAGATCATTCCCTCCAGAACTTCCAGTACTTTGTGTTTTATTAAACTCTTTAGCAGTTAGCAAAATAAACTTTTTAATTAATCCATCAAATGTATACAGTATCTGGAAAAGTCAATTTCATAGCCTTCATAACAAGCAACAATGGTTTACTTGTAAACTAATTTCCTGCACTCCAACTGAGGTGACCATTGTCTACGACTCAAGCATTAATGCTTTCTGGAATTTGCTTTGGCCTGTGATTTGGCTTGCTTCAGTTACTGTTACTAATGTACTGTTGGTGCTCTACCACTCAGTTGTAAACATGAAGAGGATTTTAGATTGGGCACGGACAGGTACATGGATAGGAAAGATATGCAGGGACATGGGCCAGGCACAGGCAAGTGGGATTAGCTCAGTGGGGCGACTTGGCCGGCATGGATGAGTTGGGCCTCGGGGCCAGATTCTGTGCTGTAGGGTACCATGACTCAAAGACTTGACAGTTCTGTTGTGCCACTGATTCTAGTATACAGTTCAATGGGAATGTGACAATTGTTACATTGCTCTTAAATCTTCGCAGCTCTACTCTCTTAATCTAGGTTCAGTGATCTTGCAGGAATGTGTCTGTGCCTCCATGCAAGGAAGGGATGGTTGTTGCTTGTTATACCATCCCCGTTTTAAAATACCGCTTCATTTTGGATTAATTCCATACCTGAAGAATGGGCATTCAAACTAAATCCAAAAGGGTGGTTGACACAAGTAAATTATAGCCAGTAGGCACTGAAGATTACTTCTGCTCCAAAAGGATGATGGGCCAATCAAAGGAGAAATCACAAGATGCAAGAACCTGGGTGAATATTTGGTGTGGTTGATATCTTATAACTTATAGTTTAGCTTATTGTCACGTGTACAGAGGTACAGTGAAAGGCCTTTGTTGTGTGCTAACCTGCCTGTGAAAAGACAATACATGATTACCATCAGGCCATCCACAGTGTACATATACGTGATAAAGAGAATAATGTTTCGCGCAAGATAAAGTCCAAGATTCATGCGGCACAAATGATACACATACATTCCAGGGCATCTCATGTGAACATTCTTTCAGATCAAAGATAATTCACCTGTTGAATGTCAACATTCTGGCTGTCAATGACTGCCAACGCAAGAAGTAATAAATCTAGAACTAATTCCTTCAAAATAATGAATATTATAAATATTAGATCAGGGTATTTTGCCACAGTTGTAATCCAAAGTCCAGATAATAATTACAAAACATTGTTTATTTATTCTTTAGGTCACCATTATTATCGTATAATTCAATTATATCAATATTAATCCATCTATTTTGTTTGATTATTCAGATATTAAATCATTATAATACAAATACTGAAAATATGTACTCATTTAATTGTCAATTTATTTTTGAAATTGGTTAATTAGCTCTGAACATTTAGTTAATTCATATTTCTAATATTGTGCGTCCTCTGATTATGTACATTGACAATGTAGTAATCAAAAACACACCATGGACACTAGACCATAGATAATAGGTGCAGGAGGCGGCCATTCAGCCCTTCGAGCCAGCATCGCCATTCAATGTGATCATGCCTGATCAGCCCCAATCAGTACCCCGTTCCAGCCTTCTCCCCATATCTCCTGACTCTGCTATTTTTAAGAGTCCTATCTAGCTCTCTCTTGAAAGCATCCAGAGAACCTGCCTCCAGCACCCTCTGAGGCAGGGAATTCCACAGACTCACAACTCTCTGTGAGAAAAAGTGTTTCCTCGTCTTCGTTCTAAATGGCTTACTCTTTATTCTTAAACTGTGGCCCCTGGTTCTGGACTCCCCCAACATCGGGAACATGTTTCCTGCCTCTAGAGTGTCCTAACCCTTAACAATCTTATATGTTTCAATGAGATCTCCTCTCATCCTTCTAAACTCCAGAGTGTACAAGCCCAGCTGCTCCATTCTCTCAGCATATGACAGTACCGCCATCCCGGGAATCAACCTTGTAAACCTACGCTGCACTCCCTCAATAACAAGAATGTCACATGTCCCAGACAGAACAATGAAACTCTTACACACAGCCGCACCACAGAATATGTAAAATAGTTCCTAAAAGATTAGTCAAGCATGATTTCCCCTTCTTAAATCCATGCTGACTAAAGCAAGATTGCCTGCACGAAAACTATTCATGGCCATCTGTTGTCAGTCCTGCTTTTCTGGCATCTGGCTCCCTCCCTTCTGCTTTCAGTCTGAAGAAGGGTTCCAAACCGAAAAGAAAATTGTCCAATCCTATTCAAATGGCGCCTAATATGGAACTACAGATGCTGGTTTAAACCAAAGATAGACACAAAATGCTGGAGTAACTCAGCGAGACAGGCAGCACGTCCGGAGAGAAGGAATGGGTGACATTTCCAACTCCAGCTCCAGATATCACGGTTCAGACCCAACCTGGATTAATCCCTGCATTCTCCCTCTCTCCATCCCTCCCCCACCCAAGTCGTACCAGCTTCTCGTTCTCGTCTTCATAAAGTATTCATGAAGTATTCATCCATTCATTCATTCAAACAGCCAACAATAGCTGTTTCCTTTATCACCGTTACTTTTTTTGTACATCTTTCATTCATTTGTTCTATATCTCTCTTCATCACCATCTATCTCATATTTCCCCTGACTCTAGTCTGAAGAAGGGTCTCGACCGAAAAAAATCACCCATTCCTTCTGTCCAGAGATGTTGCCTGTCCTCCTAATATGGGGTGCTTGTTCTTATTTATTTATTTTTCTTTCATGAGAAAAATTGTCATGCGACTCCTTGATCAACAAGTAAATCTAAACCTCCCTAACATCACAGTTTAAGCCATCTGAGCCACCTAAAATTCGAGATTCGAGTTTTGAATGCTATGCAATCAGATCAGATAATATGCTTTGGAGTATTGCGTGTGATTCTGCTCACCCCAGTACAGAAAGGTTTACCAGAATGATGCCTGGATTAGAGGGCATTTCCTACAGAGAGACCTTGGGCAATCTTGGATTGTTTTCTCAAGAACGCCAAATAGAAGTGTATTAAGTTGAGGGAGGCGTTCATAGCGTACCATCAGAACCTATTTCCCAGGATGGAAATATCAAATACTAGAGGCAATAGCTTCAAAGTGAGGGGGAAAACATTTAAAGGAGATGTGAGGGGCAGGTTTTTTACCCAGGAGGTGGTTAGTGCCTGGAATGCTCGAGCGGGGGGTGGTAAAGGCAGATACAATAATGGCATTTAAAAGACTTTTGCATAAGCACATGTATGTGCAGGGAATGGAGGGATATGGATTATATGCAGGCAGATAATGATTGGTCATGGCATCATGTTTGGCACAGATATTGTGGGCCGAATAGCCTGTTCCTGTGCTATACCGTTCAATGTTCTACATTCAATGTAAACTATACATAAATAACATTAAATGAAACTCAACTACAATGGGCAGAGTAAAAGGGAATATACAGAGTGCAGAATATAGCTCTCAGCATCGTTGCACATCAGTTCCAGAGACTGCAGTCCAATGTCTGCAATGGGGTATGTGTGATAGATTGGGCTACATCTACAACTCTCTGGAATTGTTTGTGGTCTTGAGCAGAGCTGTTCCCAAACCAAGCTCTGTTGCAACCTGGCAGTATGTTTTCAATGGTACATCTGCAGAAGTTTGTAGGAATTATCCTGAATTTCTTGTCTCCTCAGGAGCTAGAGGTGTCAGTGTGCCATCTTTGCTCTCACATCAACCTGGTTGGTCCACGACATATCATTGGTAATATTAATAGCAAGGAACCTGGGGTTAGGAGGGAGATATAGATCAGCCATGATTGAATGGCAGAGTAGACTTGATGGAGCGAATGGCCTAATTCTGCTCCTAGCTCTTATGACCTTATGAAGTTCTCAACCATTTCCACTTCAGCACCAATGATGCTGATCGGGACACGTACTCCACCATGCTTCCTGAAGTTGATAACTGGCTCCTTTGTCTTGCTGACATTGAGGGAGAGGTTATTGTCTTGATCCCTATGTTACTAAGTTCTCTGTCTCCTTCCTGTACTATATCTCATCATTGTTTGTGTCTGGCCCACCACGGTAGTATCATCTGCAATCTTATAGATGGAGTTAGACCCAAATATGTCCGCACAATTGTGTGTGTATATGGAGTATAGTGGGGTACTGGATACGCATCCCTGCAGGGCACTGGTGTTGAGAATTATCGTGCAGGAGGCGTTCACACCTATCCTCACTGATTGGGGTTTACGGATCAGAAAGTCAAGGACCCAGTGACAGAGGGGAATGCTGACTCTTGTGACCAGGGGTTTGGAAATGCGTTGGATGGGTGTTGAAGGCAGAGCTGTAGTTGATAAGTTGCAGTCTAAGATAGGAGGCCTTGTTGTCTAGGTGTTCCAGAGTTGAAGTTAGGACTGGGGAGATAGTGTCTTCTGTAGACCTGTTGCAATGGTAAGCAAACTGCAGAGGGTTAAAGGGGGCTTGGAGGCCGGAGTTAATGTGTGCCATCACCAGTCTTTTGAAGGATGGTAGATGTCAGAGCCCCTAGATGCTAATCATTAAGGCACACTGCCATATTTTCCTTTGGCACCAGGAATATAGTGGTCTTCTTGAAACAGGTGGGTACCTCAGCATGGAGTATTGAAAGCTTATAGATGTGTGTGAATATCTCTGCCGTTGGATCTGCACCTTTGCTGAGGAGTCGGCCAGGGACTCCATCCCAGCCTGTGGCTTTCAACAGATTCTTTCCAAGGAAAGCCGATCTTACATCTGCCACTGTAGCTGTTGGTACAGGCACACCAAGACTGGCGGGGCGGGTGACATTCCTCCACCAACTGTCCGTTCAAAGTATCAGTAGGGAGCAACAATTTGTTGCTTTCTAGCCAGTTATAACGTGCAAGTCGTGTCACAATCTACAGTTATCCTCATCATTGTTTCATGAATCCAGCTTGATATGGAATTCATTCTTGGCATCCTTTATGGTTCTGCCAATGACCTCACCATATATATGCATGTGATACTAACTTGACTTGACTTGAACCCCTGGGAATCTGATATATATTTCAAGCTTGTCTCTCCAACCAAAGGCACTGTCTAACATGCATTAAATTTCATCTCTCATTTTCCTGACATATATAACACAGTTGCCCATATCCTAACACACACCTGGGCCCATCTACCTCTCACTCCAATTCTTGCAAACACTGCGATTTGTTGCCAATGGTTCCATTTAAAATACCCACATCTTTGCTTCCATAGCCTCATTCCCTCCCGAACCCTGCAAAACCCAATTGTTCCAAAGCCTCCAAGAGCTTCATGATACTGACCATTTGCAAATCCTGATTTCCTTTTTTTTAACATAACTGCTTGGAGAATCTTTAATGGCCAAAGCCCCAGGATCTCAAATTCTTCTTTAAATCCATCACCTTCTGTATTTCTTCCTCTTTTAAGGCACTCTACAAAGCCTTCCCCCTTTGACTAAACCTTATGAAGCATGAAATTGTGCTTGATTACATTGCTGTGAAACGCCTCAGGATATTTTACTACATTCAGCACGTTAAAAAGGCTTTGAGTAATCTGAATTTCATTGTACCTTAATTGGTACATGTGACAATAAACTCACCTTGAAACCTTGAGTACGCCCTTGAATCTTTTCCTCTGTCAGGCTGACAATTGTTTCCCATGAAAGAGCTCAGATCAGAATGCCTGTACAAGCTACACCATTGTCAATCAGGGGTAGGCTATGGAGGCCTAATTAATTGTCAAAAGCATGCATGTTTTTGGAATTCTCTAACCTGGAGGGCTGCTGAGACTCAGTTATTGTGATTATTCACAACAGAGATTGATTGATAGGTGTTTCAAGATTCAAGAGATATGGGGATAGTGCTGGAAAATGACACTGAGATAGAACATGGAACTGAGAACAGTACACAACAGTGACTGGTCAGCTATAGCTAGGAATAACTGTGCACTATGAATAACTGTGCATAGTTCCCTGAAGGTGGAATCACATGTAGATAGGGTGGTAAAGAAAGCTTTTGGTGTGCTGGCCTTTATAAATCAGAGCATTGAATATAGGAGTAGGGAAGTAATGTTAAAATTGTACAAGGCATTGGTGAGACCAATTCTGGAGTATGGTGTACAATTTTGATCGCCTAATTATAGGAAAGATGTCAACAAAATAGAGAGAGTACAGAGGAGATTTACTAGAATGTTGCCTGGTTTCCAGCAACTAAGTTACAGAGAAAGGTTGAACAAGTTAGGTCTTTATTCTTTGGAGCGCAGAAGGTTAAGGGGGGACTTGATTGAGGTCCTTAAAATGATGAAAGGGATAGACAGAGTTGACGTGGATACGCTTCTCCCATTGAGGGTAGGGAAGATTCAAACAAGAGGGCATGACATGAGAATTAAGGGACAGAGGTTTTGGGGTAACATGAGGGGGAACTTCTTTACTCAGAGAGTGGTGGCTGTGTGGAATGATCTTCCAGCAGAAGTGATGGAGGCAAGATCGATTTTAACATTTAAAAATAAAGTGGATAAGTATATGGACAGGAAGGGAATGGAGGGGTATGGTCTGATTGCAGGTAGATGGGACTAGGGGAAAATAAATGGTTGGCACGGACTGGAAGGGCAGAGAAGGCCTGTTTCTGTGCTGTAATTGTTATATGGTTATATGGTTATATGGTTATATCCGTGTTGAACATGTTGCCATTAAATTAATCTTCTCTGCCCACACATGATCCATATCCCTCCAGTCCTTGCATATCCAGATGGCCATACAAAAGCTTCTTAAATACATGAAAAAGCTCAAATGACTGTATGGTCTACTCCTGCTCCTATTCCTTATGTTCTTAAGTTTCTTAAAATTGTATTGCCACATTTTGCCACACATATTACCTCCTTGTCCATTTATTTTCCCTAAAGCCTCTCTACATTCCTCTCCCATCCACTCAAGGCAGAGGTAGATAGATTCTTGATTAGTGTAGGTGTCAGATGTTATGGGTAGAAGGCAGGAGAATTGGGTTTGGAGAGAGAGATAGATCAGCCATGATTAAATGGTGCAAACTTGATGGGCCGAATGGCCTAATTCTACTCCTATTCCTTATGACCTTATGACCAAGCTTTCTATCATCAGCAAGCATTATACTTCAATCCCTCGTCCAAATAATTGATAGAGATGTAAAATGTTTAGAGGAGAATTGAAAAAAAATCAATTATAAGACAAACCCATGACAAACAAAAATGCTGATATTCAATCTTATCACTGTAAAGTAATTATGATTACTCAGTGTAGAAATGAGTTGACAAGGTTACTTTGCAGAACAAAACTAATAGATCTTCTGACAGGAAGAGGTTTTAAAATCATAAAAAGGACATAGACTAATTGGTAACTTATTATTTGATAATGCATCCAGAAAAAGAGCAATAAAGTGTTATTATCCACGTCATAAAAAGCTAGTCTATCATACATGGTTGGGCTTTGAAGGTTATTAGACCTGACCATTTGGAAGGAATTAGTTTCAGGCTCAATTATCTCAAAACAGTAACATTTTAATTTTCCTGGGAGTTTGTATCAACATCCTATTTATGCATTCATTGGGTGAACTCCACTTTCCTTCCAAATCCTCTTAATTTTCCATTATTCCATACATCTGTCTATCCTGGCCTTGTAATTGTTGGATTGTTCATAAACAGAATTAGGCCATTTGGCCCATCAAGTCTACTCCATCATTCAATCATGGCTAATCTATCCCTCCCTCGTAACCCCATTCTTCTGCCTTCTCCCCATAATCCCCGGTACCCGCACTAATCAAGAATCTATCTATCTCTGCCTTAAAAATATAATTGACTGCCTCCACAGCCTTCTGTGGCATTATTCCATGCAATTTAGCTCTTTGCAGCCGAGAAATCCATATTCGCAAATGAGAGAAGATTCACTTTCTTTAAGGTTAATTGCTTATTGTGTATCTTAAGAACAATGCATTTTTTTTCTAGACGACCTTCCCACGGGAAATGGCCTCACCTCATCCACAATATCAATCATCCTCAGAACCTCATGGATTTCAACGAGATCATATGGTATTGGTATATATTTAATTGGTTAATTTTTTCACAGTAAAAAAAAATGTTTGCATGTTATCAAATCATACGATACGTGAGTACAATCAAGCCACGCACAAGGAAGAGTCAAGAGTGTTTAATTGTTGCGTGTACCAGCAATGGAACCATGACATTCTTACTTTCTGCACCTTTAAAGGTCCATTAACACAATTGCACACAAATAAAAACACAAAAATTAATCATACAATAAATTAATAATCAGTGATGAGAGGTAACCAGACCAACAAAGAGCAGCACTGAAGTCTGTGATGCAACTGAAACAATGTGTATAGTAGATCATAGTTATATGGGGATTGTGGTTCGGGGCTGTCTTTAAGAGCTTGTTGGTTGCTAGGAAGAAACTGTTTTTGAACCTGGTGGTCACGGTTTTCCGGCTCACTGTACTTTCTTCCAAATGGTAGTAGCAAGATGAGAGCATGGCAAGAGTAGTGTTAGTCTTTAATAATATTAGCTGCCTGTCTGGGACAACAGCTCCTCAAGATCCCTTCAATAGTGGATAGGTCAGTGCCCATGATCGACCAGGCAATGATTAGCAGCTCCTGCAGCCTCCTTCATTCACGGCATTCAAGTTATCAAACTAGGCCAAGATACAACTAGGCAGCATGCACCATACATCTATAGAAGAAGACACAATGTGCTGGAGTAACTCAGCGGGTCAGGCGACATATTCAGAGAACATGGATAGGTGATGTTTTGGGTCAGGATCCTTCTTCAGACTCATTAAAAAAACACCTCTACAGGTTTGTTAGAGTATTCGAAGATATAGCAAATCTCTTCAATCTTTGAATGAGCTTTCTTTGTGATTGCATCAATGTGCAGGACCCAGAACAGTTTCTCAGAGATATGCATGCCCAGGAACTTGAAGCTGTTAACTCTCTCTAATACCATCCCATCGATGAAGACAGGTCTTGGATCTCCAGCGTTCCCTTTCTGAAGTTAATAGTCATGCAAATATTGTGAACAAGATTGTTTGTCTGACACCATTCAATCAGATTATCATTCTTCCTCCTCTACTCTGGCCATCATTACCCATTATTCACTCAGCAATGGTGGTATAATTTGTGAATTTAAAGATTGTGTTGCCACTGTGTTAATGGTTATCAAGGAGGAAGTGTTGTTGCCAATTCATACTGACTCTGGTCTACCAATGAAGAAGGATCCAATTGCATAGTGACAAGCAGAGACCCAGATCTCTGAGGCTAATGATGTTTAGTGGGAATGATGGTGTTGAATGCCAAGCTGTAGTCAATAACTTATTGTCCAAGTAGTCCAGTGCAGAGTGGAGAGTCAGTGAGATCGCATCCCCTGGTGATCCTGTTGTGGTGGGAGACAAATTGTAGCCGGTCCATCTCCTCCCTGAAGCAGGAGTTGGTATGGTTCATAAGAAACCTCTCAAAGCATTTCATCACCACAGATATATAACAGGTAACGCAAAGAGAAAAATACCAGATTGCGGAATATAATGTTAGGACACATCCCATTCTTTAATCTACAGAGATCTTACAGATATTCTATGTGCGCAAAAGATAAACTATTTACTAGTCATATGCACCGTATATGAAGTGGAACAATGAGAAGACTTACCAACTGTGGCTTCACAGGCATGGTAGACATAACAACTGAAACAGTGCAGTAGGTCAGAGAAGTGAGAGGGAGCGGGCTGTAGAAATAATGGCGGAATATGTTTGTTTCCCTCAAAGCAATTATGACTGGCCCTGTTTTGCTTGCAAGGACAAATATTTTACAAAACATTCATGTTACCTCATGTGGAAGGGAACAGTACCACTTGTATCTTCTTATCGAGTCCACATCACAAGACCAGAAATTGTTCAGCCACCGCTGAACACACTTCTCAGCATCGGCATACAAAGGCATCTTGCGCTTCTTGTGCTTCTTGTGCGTAGTGGTGGAAAGATTGGTGGAAACAGGGCTCTTGGAAACGCTCTTTTCTTGACCCCACCACTTGCATGATCTGCTCAGAGCCACATACCACCCTGATTTGAAAATATCTTAGTTCCTTTATTGTCAATGGGGTAACAGAACATTGTAACTCCCTCCCTACTAGTATCTTGACATTAACTTTACCACATGGATTGTGCTAATTCAAGAAGTAAGCTTTTAATCACCTCATTAGGGGGCAGTTAGGGACAGACATTAAATATTGGGCTTGTCAGTAACACCCAAGTAATAGAAGAAAGCTAACTTTCAAAAGCCAATCATTAAAATAATAATTAATTTACAATGAATAATTGTGTAAACATGAGCTCCTTTTGAAAGTCCAGGATAAATTGCTCTAGTTTTGGGTCATGACATGACTTTATTCAAATTCTCTCATTTCCTGCTACTCCTTTGACTGTTCCCATAAAACTATCTGTCAGATCTTGTCTTTCCCATACCAGACTCACATATTAATTCCAACCCTGTTTTCTGCCAGACCATCTGCTTGCTGTTTTGCAGATCTTTGTTGCTTCACCTCTGCAAGATCAACATTCTTCCAGGTCTTTTACTGAGGCAGGAGTTGGTATAGTTCAGTTTTGTCTTGTCCATACCTGTAAGATTCTGCACCCTCTTCCCTTACCTTCTGTGGTCTCAGTGAAACACAAACCGTTCCTGTTGACAAGATCAAAAGGTTTATCCTGTAAGCAGTAATTGCTCTCACTCATCCTTTGTATCAAAGTGAAGATCTCAGTGTTCAACAAAATCATCCCCTCCAAATTCATCACCAGGTTCCAACACCTGGACCTCTGCACCTCCTTTTGCAATTGGATCCTTGCCTTGCACATTGGCTGACCTCAATCAGTGCAGATTGGTAACAACATCCCCTCACAGACCATCAGAGCAGTTGCAGCTCTAGACTGCACACTTAACCTGGTAGTTCAACTCTTTTTGCACCCTTGACCGTGTGTCTAAGCACAGCTCCAATGCCATCAACAAATTTGACAACACTACCATTGTTGTTGACTGAATCCCAAGTGGTGAGTAGTCAGCGTACAGAAGAAAGATAGAACACCTGCTTGAGTGGTGCCAAAAAAAACAACCTCATATCAATAAAACCAAAGAACTAATGATTGACTTCAGAAAGAAGTGGTCTATCGACCATGTGCCAGTGTTCATTGTACAATCTGCCATGGACAGAGTTAGCAGCTTCAATTTCCTGGGCCTTAGCATCTAGCATAATCTGTCCTATGCTGTCTGTACATAGATGTCATAATAAAGAAGGCACGTCAGTGCCTCTACTTTGTTAGAAGTTAAAGGAGATTCGGCATGTTTGGCAATACTCCAAAAGATTTCTACAGATGCACTGTAGAAAACATCCTGACTAGTAGCATCGTGGCCAGGTGTGGCAATTCTAACACACAAGTACAAGAGTCCACAGAGAATGGTGGATTCAGCCTAGACCATCGAAATCGCAGCCCTCTTCATCATTGAAAGCATCTCTTCGAGGTGCTGTTTCCAGAAGGCAGCATCTATCATTAAGGATCCCCACCATCAAGGCCATGCCCTCTTCTCACAGCTGCCATCAGGCAGGAGGTATAGAAGCCCAAAGTTCCACACCACTGGGTTTAGGAACAGCTAGTTTCCTACAACCAACCTGCACAGCCCTAATCCTAAATTGGATTACAAAATGCAGGAGTAACTCAGCGGGTCAGGCAGCATCCCTGGAGAACATGGATAAAAGACGTTTGGGATCAGGACCCTTCCCCAGACTGATTGTGGGGTCGGGAAGAACACTGGGAGAGACGGGAGGCAGCTGAAAGTGTGGCACGTAATAGGTAAACACAGGGGAGGGGTGGGGGTTAATAGGCCGATGGTTGGACAAAGGCCAGAGATTTAAAAAAAACTGAAGATGTAAGACAAAAGGATTGAAGAGTGAATTGAGAAGCCAGAGGAAAGAATGTAGGTAGAGGGGGAGGGGAGAAATAGGTACACGTCCAGGTGGGGCACAGGGGAGGGGGGGAAGAGAAAGGGGGTGGGGGGGGGAGAGAAATGGGAGGAGGAAAGGGGTATAAATGGTATAAATATTTAATATTTACAGTATACCGTTTGGTTGTAAGCTACCCAAGCAGAATGTGAGATGGTGTTCCTCCAGTTTGTGTGTGGCCTCACACTGGCATTGGAGGAGGCCCAGGACAGAAAGGTCAGTATAAGAATGGGAAGGCGAATTAAAATGGGTAACCATCAGGAGATCCAAGAGGCCTTGGTGGACCCAAAACGTTACCAATCTGGAGATGCTTCCTGACCTGCTGATTTACTCCAGCACTTTGTGTCTTTTTATGTATGAACATTAAAGTCTCCAATTTCAAGTAATGCACCCATCTCCTTTCAGTGCCTACCCACCCCAATATGTGCACATTTCTCTCACCATCTCTCACCTCTGAGTCACCGTGCTTCTTTCCCCTCCTTCGTACACTCATTTCCCATCCCCAAATCCCCCATTTCCCTTTCATTCATCCTCTTCCCCCTCCCTCCTGTTCCTTTCCACCCATCCAGCTTTACATTTCACTGATTCTCTCCTCTCCCTATCTGACACCATTTGTCTCCTTTTCATCTTTGGACTTATTCCACCCATTTGCCAATTACCCCTGCCCCGCCCCTCCACCAGTATTCATCGATCACCTGCCAAGCTTTGTCCCCATCACTCTACCTCTCTTTTCCAGGTTTCTCATCCCTACTCTAACCAGTCCAAAGAAGGTTCCTGACCCCAAACTTCGTCTGTCCAAACACTCCGCGGCAATTCCTGCCCTGCTGAGTGCCTCCAGTGCTTTGTGTTTGCACCATTAAAATGTTCATCTGCAGAAGGTTGTTAAACTATTTGGTGGCATGCCAAATCTGTTAATACCTAAGAAATTGGAGGCGCTGCCATGTCTTGATGTATTGTTCAAACTAGCCACATGAATTGGCATTGCTGCTCTGTGAATAACAGGTATTGATTTAATGACACAGTAAATGTATTAGTTTAGTGATACCATGAATGCAATGAAAGACGTGTACTGTTTGTGTTGTATTTCCTGTATGTATTTTTGGAATGAGGAATATTTTTGAAATTCTAAAAGGGAGTTGAATGCAAGCTCCCCCGGTGCTGGTCAGGGCTGCTCTGGGGCAAGTGATCCACACGGACCTGACCTGTACCATAACCAACAGGAAAACCTCAGGGAAGCTGTGGCAGTCTCCTGAGCAATTTCCCGTCCATGTGGAGATCCAGAATGAGCTGTATCCATCGGATCGTGATGTACAGATCTCCAGAGATAGGAGAGAAAACATATGGAAAAATAGACCTCTTCCTCAGGCTGTAACTAACCAGTGACATAAATTCAGTGAGAAGTTACAACATCGGCAGTGAGGCCACTACCTTAACTTTATAGAAAGCCAAACTATTTAATATTTAGTCCTGATTAAGCATCAGGAGGTGGGCAATGTTTAGCAAGGTTACAAAATTTTGAGATTTTAAAAAATCAAGTCTGCAATTTACCCCATCAGATAAAGCATAAAAAGAAGTTTAATTTGACACCTAATTCACTTTCATATCTTCAATATTAAAAAAGCTATGGCCATTTTCATACTCAGCAATTAGCATCTTGTTCCCTATTGCTTTTCCATTGACTTAACACAAAAGCTGTGATCAAGGACAGTCAAAAGCCCATAACTTTCTTAAAAATTAAGAGAACTGAATGAAATTTTCTGTTATTATAGATTGAAGCATTCTGGAACAAATATGAAACAATCTTACTTGGATGACCAGAAATTAAAGCATATAATTAGTTACCTAATTGCAGCTAATTACAAAATTCAATTACTAGATCTAAACATCTATCCATTTCTTAAGAAAAGGTTAACATTAAAAAAAAAACCTAAGTGTCCAAATAACATTCACACAATGATTCACAAGATAACATGATTTTTAAATCTCATTGTCTTGAATTTATAGGCCAAATTGAAGGAATTCAGTGTTTAATTCCCGTAAATTAATGGCCATTTAAATCAACTTGCGAATGGGTTTTTGTGGAACGCGATGGATTGGAACGTTGCGGTTTGCGGTGAATTTAACCACCATAACGGCAGGAAAAATACGGCCGGTTCGTATATAATTTTTGTCACCTTTTCACAACATGAAATTTTGATTAAAGGCTTCCTAAGAAGCACGTTTTTATGTAAAAATAAACAATGTACCTTCTTTTGTCCCCTACGTAAGATCCGTCCCGTTGTCGGTGTTCACGGCTTTAGAAGATGATTTTTAAATTACTCATGCTAATACATTATTCAGCGTAGTTTAAAAATAACTTCATAAAACAAATGTCGGAGCGATTTCTCTTCAGCAACTAAATCCCCTGAGATTAATCCATTTGAATGGTCTGGAGAAAAACGGCATTTTAAACTAGCCCCCCTCTCAAAGGCACCAAAGTCGCGCACATGGGCAGTGACAGAACTGCAGCGCTGCTAAAGGTAAGTTTTGTAACATACCCACAATGTTGAGTAGATGGAAATATTAAGAAGGACAATATTTTAGGCTTCTGCAATTGACTTCACTCACACAGTACTTTTCCCATTTTTCTCCACCCACTCACTGAATCAAGTGGATGTTCCGTCCATCCAGAAGCATACACCACTTCACCATTATCTACTTGTGCCTGCTCCCCCACTACCCAATCATTAAACATCACTAAGGTGGGATCTATTCATACAACTCCCTCCCACCATCTCTTTCTTTGCCCCACCATTAACAAGATAAGCCCCAATCACTAGATTCAATGGAACTTTCCACTGTTTCTTCCTCTGCTAGAATGTATATCTATATACTTTTAAAACTCTGTGTGTGTGTGGATGTGTGTGTGTTATTTTGCATGTGAAACGTATCTCCTCAAAAACCAGGCGCAAAAACGCGGAGATTTTTACCATTTCGGTAGGGATTAAACTTACGATTGCATGAATGCAGACCTCTCTAAATTCAATTATTTCCCCAGATTTTGAATTAAATTGTTCACAAAACATCAAAAATAAAATCAAACTGCTGCATGAGTCAGTGCCACCTCACAGATGTCCAATCACAATGGATCTCATTTATATATATGACATCACAATGGGACCAGTGTGGGAGATCGGAACCTTCACGTGGTTCCACTAAAATCAAACTTCTGCATGACTCATAGCGCCTCCTTCCCTCCCCCTCCTTCCCTCCCTTTCACAATACCTTTGCACCTGACCCAACTGGCCCTGCCAGGCCCTGCCCCCCCAGCCTGTCTGCTGGTCCCCCCCAGCTGGCAGGTTGTAGATTCCATTGGCTGTATTCATTGACAGCTTAGATTGGATCCACTGTGTTTGGGGAGAGAGGAGGGGGGAGAGGGTGTGGTTAGAGGAAGGGGGGGTGGTTAGTGTGTGTGTAACACAGCAGGCTGCTCCCCTGAATTCCATAGAGCTGCCGACAGCTTTTGTGCATAACGCGCACGCTTCATTTCCAGAACATTCTGAACACGTGACACACGGTTTCATTTCGCTCTCTCTCTCCCCATCTCTCTCTCTCTCCCCATCTCTCTCTCTCTCTCTCTCTTTTTTTTTTTTTTTTTTTTTTTTTTCCATTTCAAAAACTTTATTCAACACAAATCATAAAATACAACACATCAAAACACAATCAAAAATCACACTATAATGAACAGAATCATTGTAGTACAGCAGTACATTCATTTATAATCGCCTCAACCCCACGCGGCGACCAGCGCTGACGGAAGGCCTCCAGAGTCCCCGTGAACACCGCGTGTTCCCTCTCCAGGGACACACGTGCACGGACGTAGGCCCGAAAGAGGGGCAGGCAGCCGACTCTCGCCAGACCGTCGACCGCCCGCTGCCTGGACCCACGAATGGCCATCTTGGCCAGGCCAAGGAGCAAACCGACAGGTAAGTCCCCCCCCCACACTCGGCTCTCCCCACTCCCCGCCTTGTGTCCAAACACCAGGATTGTGGGGCTAAAATGCAGCCAGAACTTGAGGAACAGCCCCTTCAGATATTGGTACAGGGGCAGTAACCTCACACACTCCATATACACATGGAATACGGTCTCCTCCTCTCCGCAGAAAATACATGCGGCAGACGAGCCCGTGAACCGACTCAAAAGTTTATTACAAACCACCGCTCCATGCAGCACTCTCCACCCCAGGTCCCCAATATAAAGGGGTACAACTCCCTTATAGAAGGACCCCCACTGGGGCCCCCCGCCGCCTTCGGATGGTAACACCGTCCTCCATGGTGAGTCAGGACGGGAGACGAAGGCACGGTGGTTCAGAATGTGCAGGAGCATCCTGTACAGTGCGCGTCTCCTTGCATCACAAAATGGCATGCTGGTCATCTCAGAAAGGCAGCTCAGATTATGCGGAGCCGGAGGCCGAGAAATATCCCGAAGCCTAGGCCCGATGAGCAGATCTGACGGAGCAGGGGTAAGCTCTATCTGAACCACTCTAGGCTCGCGCCTCTCCTCGACAACCACCATGACAGGATGAGGACCAGCCACACCCGCAGCCACAACATCCCCCTCTCCTCGTGGAACAACACTCTGGCTGAACACCACCAAATTCCTCACTCTTAACACATCCCTATAGAAAACAGGCAAGCCCCTTAGAGCGGGTCGACTGACACCCGCCACCGGGAGCCGCGAGACCCCCCTTAGGCAACGACCCTGACGAAAAAAATACGTGGCCAGAGCGTGCCATCTGGGAGGGTTCTCTACATACATGTATCTCCGCAGAGTCCTGAGACGGAGAGCCGCCACCTGGGTGCGCACGCACACCAAGGACTGGCCGCCCTCCTCTAACGGAAGACTCAGGACCGCCGCGGAAATCCAATGCTTCCTATTTCCCCAAAAGAAATCCACCAGCTTCTTCTGTATAGCAGTTACAAATATAGAGGGCGGGACAAGAGTAGCCAGCCGGTACCATAACATAGAGGCCACCAGCTGGTTTATGACCAGCACCCTCCCCCGAAAGGAGAGAACTCCAAGCAGGCCTGACCAGCGCCCCAGCCGAGCAACCACCTTCGTCTCCAACTCTTGCCAGTTTGCCGGCCAAACATCCTCAGTGGGACTCAGGTACACCCCCAGATAGAGGAGGTGCGTGGTACTCCACGCATACAATGCCATCTCCTCCGGCAGGGAGTCTACCCGCCACTGACCCACCAAAAGTCCAGAGCACTTACTCCAGTTAATCCTAGCAGAAGATGCAGCCGAGAATATCTCCTGGCAGTCACGCATCCTCCGCAGGTCACCAGGATCAGTGAACATAAGAAGTACGTCATCGGCATACGCCGATAGAATCACCTCAACCCGCGGGCCAGGTAGGGCCAGGCCTGTCAACCTCCTCCGAAGAAGACACAGGAACGGCTCCACACAGACCGAATACAACTGACCCGACATAGGGCACCCCTGGCGGACCCCCCTCCCAAAATGAAAAGGAGATAGCACCGCGCCATTAACCTTTACAAGACACTCCGCCGCAGCGTACAAAAGCCGGACCCGGGCCACGAAGTGTGGTCCAAACCCAAACGCATGCAACGTCCCAAATAGGTATTCATGCTCTACCCTATCAAAAGCCTTCTCCTGATCAAGAGACAGAAAAGCAGCTGACTCACCAGTACCCTGGACTAAATGAATCAGGTCCCTAACCAGGTGGATGTTATCCTGGATGGACCGGCCAGGGACTGTATAAGATTGATCAGGATGAATCACTTGATGCAGCACGGAGCCCAGGCGATTTGCCATTGCCCGTGCAAAAATTTTATATTCTGTGCAAAGGAGAGAGACTGGACGCCAGTTCTTCAACAAACGGAGTTCGCCCTTCTTAGGCAGCAAGACAACAACCGTCCTACGCCACGAGAGAGGCATCACTCCAGTCGCCAGGCTCTCCCCCAAAACCAACATATAGTCACCCCCTAGGACGTCCCAGAATGCTCTAACAAACTCCACCGTCAACCCATCCAGCCCGGGGGACTTACCCCTCCTGAGCTGATGCAAGGCGCAAGTCAACTCCTCCAAAGATAAGGGGCCATCAAGAAGATCAGCCTCCCCCCTATCTACGGCCGGTAGACCCTCCCACAGATCTTGCTGAGCCTCCACACTGAATCCTTCCGCAGAGAACAGGGTCCCATAAAAGGACCTAACCAAGGCATTAATCCTCTCTGGATCAGTGACAGAGGAGCCGTCATCTGCAAGCAACTCCACGAGCTGTTTTCGAGCTCCCCGCCCCTTCTCCAAAGAGAAAAAGAAAGGCGACGCTCGGTCCAGCTCGTGCAGCATCTGGACCCGAGACCTCACATAAGTGCCTCGAGATCGCTCAAGCAGCAGACTCCTCAAAACCTCCTTCTTCCTCTGAAACTCTCCCCATTCGCTGGAGTCTTCACCAAACTGACCCAGGCGAGACTCAGCGTCCTGTATCTCCCTCTCCAGCTTCTCGACCGCTGAGTCCCGCCTCCCAGTCGACCCCCATGTATATTCCTTACAAAAGAGACGGATGTGAGCTTTACCCACATCCCACCACTGCCTAAGGGAAGAGAAGCACCTTTGCCTCTCTCTCCACTTCACCCAAAACCGAGTGAATGACTCCCGGAAACACCGATCCTCCAGCAGCCTGTTGTTAAAGTGCCAGTACGCGGACCCAGCCCGAGCGCACGCTGGATTGAAATCCACACGCACCAGACAATGGTCCGAGCACGGCACCAGCCGCATTGAGGCCGCTGAGACACGGGAAACAAACGCTCGGGAAATATAAAACCGATCAATGCGGGAACCACCGCCCTCAGACCTCCGCGAAAAAGCAGTGGAATCAGGGTGAAGGTCCCTCCAAACATCAACCAACTCAAAGGAGTCAATCAAGCCTCTCAGCTTCTTCGCTACAGCAGGCGCACACTGAGTACCAGAACGGTCCCGCACCTCAAGTGTGCAATTAAAGTCCCCACCAAGGAAGACACACTCTCCCCTATCAATAGTGCCCAACAGAGCATTCACCTCCCGAAGCAGGCCGGCCTGCATCGTGCCGGAGCTAGGGGCATACACGTTAATGAAATGCAACGGCATGCCATCCAGGCTCACGGCCAGATGGAGCAAACGTCCTGGCACCACTTCCTGCACTTTTAAAATGCTTGGCAGAAAATTTGGGGCCAACAGAAAAGCCACCCCACTCGAATTTGAGCTGAGATGGCTCATATAAACCCTCCCTTCCCACTCCAGTTGCCAGGTAGGTTCATCACTAGCAACGGTATGTGTCTCTTGCAGATAACAAACTGCAAATCTCCCCTCCCTTAGGGCTGATAAGAGCTGAAATCTTCGAAAACTCGCTCTACTCCCATTTAAATTTAATGTAGCTACTGTGAATGTGTAGACACATTAGATTGTGACCCTCACACTCCCTGTAGTCACAGGAGGTCCTTTTCTGAGGACCTTCAACAAACCCCAAAACTGCCCCAAATCCGAGTCAGAAAGACCACTATCCTTGTTACTAAGGATAGCCTCGAGACTCTCCCGCACATCTAGCCAATCCTCCCATCTCCTTGTAATGGCCCACCATAATGTTTTGGGAGCACGACTTATTTTTAAGAACTCTCGCACCTCAACAATAAGCTTCGCCTCAGACACGGCCTTGGAGTCTGGGCTCTCAGCCAACCCGCTCGCACCTGAATCAACAACCTCAGAAAGACCAGAACTGTCTGACACAACACTCTCGGAGCCCCCCCCACTGGCCGCATCGCTATCCTCCTCCACAGCCATGACACGACCACCCGGATCAATGCTGGGGGTGGGTCCCAACACCCCTACCTGAGACTCGCAGCCCTCTGAATGGCTGGGCTCCTGCCCGCTACCATCACCCTCCTCCTCCGGGCCTGGGGAAGCAACAACAAGAGGCATCCCCAGGGCCTGTGGAACACTGGCACCCTCGGAGTCTGAAAGAGGATCACGTCCCATAACAGCCCTGACCTCCACATCATCCAGAGTGCCCTCTCCACAGGCATCACCCAGAGAATCACCACCTGCCATTAACCTCACCCCAGACAACTCATCCGGTGAGGCATCCCGCCCCCCAGCACCTCCACTGGCACTGATATGGAGCACAGACTTGAACGACAACACCCCCGAAACTCCCCCCTCATCCTGACTCTGCACATCCCCCGTCACAGAGGGCACACTACCAGAGGAGCCAACCACGTCACCTACCGTGCTAGCACCCTCAGTAGGCCTCTGAAACGAGGGGACCTCATCCGACCCAGAGGGTACACACCCAAGGGAGCTAACCACAGCATCCGCCGAGATAACTCCCTCAGAGGGCCCCTGAGATGAAGGGACAGACTCCCGCCCAGTGGACACAACTCCACCGGAATCAACTTCAGCACCCAGTCCGGTGACACCCGCTGTAGATCCATGAAGAGAAGGCCCAACCACCGACCCAGAAGACACCGGGTCAAGACCACTTTCAGCCACCTCAGTGGTGGAAAGCCCGGAGAAAGACATCCCCTTCGCTCTGGACCCACGCCCTTCCTCCTCTTCACCAGGCAAATGCCTCCTTTTAGTCCCACTCGCATGCGGAGGTGCGGTAACCTCCATAAGGGAAGGGTCATCCGCCTCCACATTACCCCCAACCACTTTGCCACCCACACGTTTAGACTTCTTTCCCCCCTTCCGAGCCACCACAACTCCCCCCTGGGCCCCAGCAGGTGCAGTCTGCACCACACTGGAGCTAAACTCACCCGATTGCACTTTCTTCGCTCGGGCGGCCCTATCCCTCTCCTTCTTCTTATTATGCTTCCCCTGCTTCTCCCAAAACCCCCCCTCAACACTCCCCTCCTCCTGCGCCCCACCTCCATCCACCGCCACAGGCGCAAGACGTAGGGGACGTGGGGGGCTTGGGCTCTCACTGCCCAGGGTCCCCAAAGCGGAACCTCTGGACCCAGAAGGCTTAGCACTGCCGCCCCGGGTCACCAAGGCAGAACTGGCAACCTCAGCCGGGTCAGCAGTACCACCCCGCGCCGCTGAGGTTTGACCAGCCACCCCAGAAGGGCCAGCAGCGCTTTCCTGGGCCACTACACTAGAACCTCTAGCAGTGCCCCCGCGAAAAAGACACTCCCTACGGAGATGTCCAAATTCGCCGCACGCATGACACCGTGCCTTTCCCCAACTCCAACGCACGGTTCTGGGTACACCCTTATGCACCACCTCAAAACTCCCCTCGGCACCATCCCCCTCACCCACCTTCATGAACACCCTCCTCTTGAAACTGAAGACCCCTTTTTCCTCCGGGTCCCCCCCGGGATGCAAGAGACGAAAACATTTAGACCGCACCTCCCCAAACTTGGACAGGTGTGGAATAAGCACTGCATCCGAAAAATAAGTGGGGCAGCTCCGCAGGAGAACCGGTCTCACCCTGGATACCCACGGATCCACCTGTACGTGGACCCCCCCCACTGAGATCCCCTCCTCCAACGCTCGGGCCACACACTCCCGGGTCTTAAGTATCATCTCCACCTTTCCCCTTTCGAGCTCAGAAGAGACAATAGCCCCCCTCCCAAGAAGTTCATTCATGGCCTTCGTAATTACCCCCCTAGACATCATAGGCCCAGTTTGAACAGAAATACCAAAACTGTCCCCATCCAAGTCAACATGAGGCTCAAGCTCAGATGGCCTCGCACCCGCCACTGATGCCGTCGCTGCGTAGGTCCGGACCTTCGGCCGCGCCCCTTCCATCGCCATCCTCACAGAGGCACAAACCAGCTCCAAGCACCTCAGCAGCACAGCTCCAAGTTAAGTCCCAGAGACAGTCACAGTCAAAGACAGGCAGCAGAAAACAGAAACCTCCAGCTGAAGCAGGAAAGTCCCCAGGTTCATCCACAGCCAAGAGCAGCTTACGGGAAACTCGATCCCAGTCGCGCTGGACGCAAAAGTACCTTCTTCACATTAAGCCAGGCAGCCGCACTGAGCAAAATGACTTTAGGGCAGAGAAGCGGAGCCAAAAACGACAAAGACACCGCACAACTTCAGCCCACGGAGATCACAGGCACTCTTGGCAATCCGCCAACGCCAACCGCACCCTCGACAATGTGGAGAAACTCAGGAATCTTCACACAGATGGAGGCTCCCCAGACCAGAGAAAAGCTTCAACAGCCCAACAATAAGTTGAACTATGAAGCCCCCCTGGGTCTGTGCCCTCTCCAACGGCAAAATCCTGGAAAGGCTGCTCCAATCCTTCTCAACTGCAGAGCTGAGAAGAAAACACGACCTCTCTCTCTCTCTCTCTCTCTCTCTCTCTCTCTCTCTCTCTCTCTCTCTCTCTCTCTCTCTCTCTCTCTCTCTCTCTCTCTCTCTCTCTCTTCCCCCCCCCTTCTCTCTCCCCCACCCCCTTGCTCTCCCCCATCGTCCCTCCCCTAAACCCCCTTTCCCCCTCCCCTCCACCCCTCCCTTCCACCCCTACCCCCTTCCCTCCACCCCATCCCCTCCCTACCCTCCCTCCCCCTCCCTTTTCCCCCACCTCTCCCGTTCCCTTCCCTCTCCCCTTCCCCTCCTTTTCCCCCTTCCCTTCCCTTCCCCCCTCTCACCCTCTCTCTCCTCCCCTCCCCTCTCTATGCCTTCCCATCTCTCTCACCCCTCCTCCCCCCCTCACCCACCCTCCCTCTCCTCCTCCCCTCCACCCCCCTTGCCCTCTGTCTCTCGCCCCTTTCTCTCTGTCTCTCACCATTCTCTCTCTGACCTCACTCTCTACCCCCTCTCTTGACACGCCTGCAAGTTGGGGGCTATGTGTCAGTGGATAGGACGGTTATGGGGTAAAAGGAGCAAATTAATAATATGAATAGTAGTAAGTGTGTGTGACACCACATGCCGCCCCCCCCCCCCCTCCCCCACAACCACACTTTGGGGGAACAGAACCAACGGGTCTGCACTTGGTCTAGTATATATTTAAAAATCATCTTCTTTCACAAACCATTCATATGTCTACATTCCTGTTTTTGCTTATTATCCAGCTTTCTTTATTGGTAGAGAATTGAGGAATGCTGTGGAACAAAGGGATCTAGGAATAACTGTGCATAGTTCCCTGAAGGTGGAATCACATGTAGATAGGGTTGTAAAGAAAGCTTTTGGTGTGCTGGCCTTTATAAATCAGAGCATTGAATATAAGAGTACGAAAGTAATGTTAAAATTGTACAAGGCATTGGTGAGACCATTTCTGGAGTATGGTCCAATTTTGCTCGCCTAATTATAGGAAGGATGTCAACAAAATAGAGAGAGTACAGACGAGATTTACTAGAATGTTGCCTGGGTTCCAGCAACTAAGTTACAGAGAAAGATTGAACAAGTTAGGTCTTTATTCTTTGGAGCGCAGAAGGTTAAGGGGGGGACTTGAATGAGGTCTTTAAAATGATGAAAGGGTTAGACAGAGTTGACGTGGATAAGCTTTTCCCATTGAGGGTAGGGAAGATTCAAGCAAGAGGGCATGACATGAGAATTAAGAGACAGAAGTTTAGGGGTAACATGAGGGGGAACTTCTTTACTCAGAGAGTGGTGGCTGTGTGGAATGATCTTCCTGCAGAAGTGGTGGAGGCAGGATCGATTTTATCATTTAAAAGTAAAGTGGATAGGTATATGGATGGGAAGGGAATGGAGGGGTATGGTCTGAGTGCAGGTAGATGGGACTAGGGGAAATTAATTGGTCGGCATGGATTGGAAGGGCCGAGAAGGCCTGTTTCCGTGCTGTAATTGTTATATGGTTATATTATATGGTTATTAACTTCCATTTGAGAAATATTTAGAACTACACCATTATCTTATGAGAGGACAGCTCAGTAGTCAGATAACAGTGGGGAAGAAGCCTTTCCTGAATCTAGTATTGCATGGTTTGAAGCCTTTGTATCTTCTGGCTGTTGCGAGAGGAGAGAAGAGAGAATGACAGGGTGTAAATGATTCTTAATTATGTTGGCTGCTTTACAGAGTCAACATAAAGTGTAGATATTGTCAATAGGCTTCCACCATAGGCATGTTCTCAGAGGCTGAAGTTAGGGAAACATACAGCACAGAAAAAGGCCATTTGGCCCATTGATTCTACACCAGCCTTCAATCATCCATTTACACTAATCGTACACTTGCTCCTTTTTAATTCCCCACAGATTCCCATGAACCTCCTCCACACTAGACTCCATCCCAATTTTATAAAACATCAACACATTCGGGACAACTTACCACATACAACTGACATATCAACCGATACATCTTTAGGAGAAAACCAGAGACCCTGGGGGAAATACACATAATTACAGAGGACATATGAAGACCACAGACTCAGCTGTAGAAGTCAAAATTGAACATTGGTCATTGAGGCTTTGTCAGCAGCTTAATCACTGGTTGCCTTATGACCTTACAGAAAACTCCTTGGCCACTTCCTACAGGAAGCAATTAGCTGTAGTTCTGGAAGAACTCAATATGCTCTTACAAATGCCTCAAGAAAAAAACATTCTTCAGATCAAATTAGTTTAGTGTTATACACACCAAATTTAATGAGTGTGCAATTAAATTCCTTATTCACATGAACCTCACAAAGTGAACAGTAAGTATAATGAGCACAACTATAAATACAACAAATGCTAAACAGCAGAATGGTGCAAAGATTGTAGTAGAATCCATAATAGTACAAAAGCAGACAAAGGTGCAATAACATTGAAATGCACTGTCAGGGGAGTTGGTGGAGACAATTACGACAGTGGCTTTCAAGAGACTTTTAGATAGGCACATGGATATGCAGGGAATGGTTGTTTAAGAATCATGTCCATGAAGATGAGATGAATTTATCCTGGCATTGTGTTTGGCATTCTGGGCTGAAGGGGCTGTTCCAGCGCTGTACTTTTCTGTTTTTTGCAATACTTGGCAGCAATTCCAGGAAGTATGTGTGAAAAAGGTATTTGGTTCAAAAGTCTGATAACAGTGGGGAAGAAACTGTTCTCCAATCTGAACATCCAGAGCTTACAATGATGAGTGTTTGTCGGCTCTGGGCCTGTACTCGCTGGAGGTTAGAAGGAAGAGGGGAGACCTCATTGAAACTTACCGTATAGTGAAAGGCCTGGATAGAGTGAATGAGGGGAGGATGTTTCCACTAGTGGGGAAGTCTAGGACCAGAGGCCATAGCTTTAGAATAAAAGGACATACCTTTAGGAAGGAGATGAGGAGGAGGGTGGTGACTCTATAGAATTAATTGCCACAGACGGGTGTGGAGGTCAAGTCAATGGATATTTTTAAGGAGGAATTGATAGACTCTTGATTAGTAAGGGTGTCAGGGGTTATGGAGAGAAGGCAGGAGAGTGGGGTTGAGAAGGATAGATAGATTAGCCATGATTGAATGGTGGAGTAGACTTGATGAGCCGAATGTCTTAATTTCTGCTCCTATCACTTATGAACTTATAAAGCTCCTGTATCTTCTCCCAGAGGATTGAAGGGAGGAAGGAAAATGGCCAGAACGGCAGGCATTCTTTCCAGACATCCTAATTCCGCATGAAGGTGGACTGGATGGAATGAAGTGACAAACCTGCGATGGGCTCGGCAGTGTTGCCATTCTCTGCAGGTTCAAATGGTCAAGAGTAAAGCATCTGCCCCGGTTATGAAATGTTGGTTAGGCTACATTTAGAATATTGTCTGCGTTTGGCCCGTATCCCTCTAAAACTATCCTATCCATGTACCTGTCCAAATGTCTTTTAAATGTTGTTATAGTACCTTCCCCAACTACCTCCTCTGGCAGCTCATTCCAGACACCCGCCACCTTCTGTGTGCCCTGCTGTCACCAGACACAGAGGGGCTGGGCTATCGGGAGCAGTCTCAGGACCAAACCATTGTGGGTTCCACCTTTCGGTGACCATCATTGCTGGCTTTGATGTGTCCTTTTGCATATCTTTCATTCATTTGTTGCAGGTATCTATTCATATCTCTCGTTTCCCTCGCCACTGACTCTCAGTCCGAAGAAGAGTTTCAACCCGAAACGTCATCTATTCTTTTCCGCCAGAGATGCTGCCTGTCCCGCGGAGTTACTCCATCATTTTGTGTCTATCTTCGGTGTAAACCAGCATCTGCAGTTCCTTCCTACACACTTGATGATAGATGTATTGTTTAAGAAGGAAACATGAATGGCTTTGACACTTTGTTAGACAATGTATTGATATCATGGTTCGATGAACGTAGAGAAAAACATGTACCAATTGAATTTCTAGTATATATTTGAAATATCAATATTCTTTATCACTGAACTTTTGTACCTCCTGGTCTCCATTTTTAGCAGTTAGCTAGTATTCTTTATTCACTTTCAATTGTGAAATGTTTTGGAATTTGTATCTAAAACATGCTATCAAACAAATTGCTGCGTTATTATTTGTAGTCCAGCAGATTTGACAAAATTTTTGGAATGTTCATGAAATTAGCCAGTGAAGCCCAAAAGTCCTGTTTAAAGCAGCTTACATCGTTTAAATTACATTTATTCCTGCACTTTGTCCCCACCACTGTGTCAGCATGTGGACTCACGTTACATGCAGCGTCTCTGCAACAAAGGCTTTTTTTTTCTGCCTGGCAAAATTGTAATGTGGCCATAAGGATGGACTGTCACCTTTAATTGCTAGTGAGTATTCAAGACATCATGCGGTTCACATGACGTTGAATACGGAAAGAATTAGAAGGGGCAGAGTCACAGGGAGCAGACCTTTAAAGGGCAGGTTTTGGAGTTACAACATCAGTACAACCACACTTTATCTGAACTGATTTATGAGACCTGTAGTAGAGTGAGAGAGTTCAGTGGAGGCATTTTATGTTAAAAGGAAAAAAAAACACAGAACTCCAAATATAATGCAGAGACCAAGACAAATGCAGAGGCTATTGTTTCTGCTCCTGGGTCAACTTTTAACATTTGCTTTTTGTGATACAACTCCAGGACCTAAACACGAACGAAGACCTGGAGGTAAGATAATATGTTCTAAACATAGCCTGTGCTATATCATTGCCGATGCAGGCAATGTGAATGGAGTGGACTGATTTCTATTAATTGCTTGGAAAAATGTGAGATCTTTGCTTTAAGTTGCTTTGCTTTAAGCAATTATTTGTTTGCAAATTAATATCAAAATATGCTACTTTTTTCATGAGGGAAATGCTTGAAAACTTAATGGCTTTCAAAATCTTCAGATTACAGTTTGAAACTTTTAACAGGTCTTGTACTCTTTTACCAAATTATTCCACGAATACTGAGAGCAAAGCCTGCCTGTTATCTAGCGGGTGTAAAACTGGACCATTGTATATAGTGTTCACACCGCAATCATTCTGGTTGGATGAGGTCCCATCTCATGGTCTCGAATGCAAATTAAGCCTGCAAGTTTGAATGTATTTAGTCATGGTTTCAGGATAAATGAGCATTTCTTTGTTAGTAATTGTCATAATGAATTGGTTCCACAAATATAGACCAAGTGGTTGCATTTTCTGATGACAGTAATAAATCTCCCCCCTCCCCTCCCCCCCCCCCCCCGCCCCCCGCCCCCCACCCCCCACTGGTCGTTTCTACAGGCGTTTTGCCTTTAACGTTGCCTTTGCATTCCCGCCACAGATGACGCCTGATCCGTTGAGTTACTCTGACACTTTGATTTGTACAAGATGTAAATAATTTCTCCACCTGGAAAGAATGTTTGTTATTGTTAGTGAGAGTATTTGATCAATTTCCCTCCTGGAATCAGTTCCATTGTATATTCCACTCCATCTCCTACAATTCCATTGTATCGTATCGAAAAGTAGGAAGGAGGTTAAATGGCAGGTATCCTATGTTTGCTTGAAAAGGTGCCATGTGAAGGGGAATGTATGTTAGTGGCAATGGAAGCTTGAATCGTAGTGTATCAAAGAGAATAGATTTCTTTGGAATACAGAAAGGAGAGGGGATATCGCGCAAAAGGCAATCAAAATGATAGGCCTTTGAACGTGAACTCTAGTGTCAGTAATGGACAAAGCATCGTCATCCAGAGAGAGACACAAAAAAGCTGGAATGACTCAGCAGAGCCGACAGCGTTTGTGTTGAGACCCTTCTACAGACTGGATCTGCAGTTCCTTCCTACACATTTCATGCAGCTTTATCCAATCTGGGCAGGAAGAAACGGAGTGAGAACATAAATTCAGGAAATCATTGAGAGCCTGGTTGCTATGGTGGGCAGGGGGGTGGGGTGCAACCACTTAAGAAAATGGCAGGTGCTCTGGAGAAGGGTAACACATGGAGAAAACAGAGAACATCTGTGAAAGGTTAGACACCAAGAGATGCTGAATGACCTACGTGGGGGTTTTGGTTGAGAGAGGGCAGTGATGGCGTTAGCTGATATAGAGCGGTGAACGTTGCCTGGAAAAAGGTTTTTTTTTGAGCCAGGCCTTCTATAGATTCCTTCAATGGTGAGGAAGTCGGTATCTGCAATGGACTGTACAGTGTCTAGCACACTGCGTAATCTCCTTCGTTCCTGGATGTTTGAGTTGAGCAACAAGGCAGGAATACAACCAGTCAGTGTATTCTCTACCGCACACTTGTAGACGATCAATTGAGCATATGTCAACATACAAAACCTACTCAATCTATAAATGAAATATGAGGCATTGATGAACTTTAGTAATTGCATTAATATGCAGGGCTTGGGGCATATGTGTCCATCTGTGGAGATAAAGGGATAGTTAGTCAATATTCCGGGTCAAGTCCTCTGCTTCAGGATTCTCCTACTTAAAAGTGGGGATGGCATTGACATCATGGACATCAGGATAGTGAAAGAATTGCTCCAGTGACCATAAGAATGATTTGAATGCAAAGCTGGTGCCATGAGGGATGGGCAGACGCATGTACAATGCATGTTTTATCATTTAAAGATGCACATGCAGCAGCGAAAGGGCAGGCGAATGTACATACCAAATGCCTGTCAGTGAGCCGAAGGGTCAGGAAATCATGGTGCAGGTGTAGAACATGTGTGCTAGGCCTTAATTGGAGTATTGTGTGAAGTTCTATTCGCAGGAAGATTGCGTAGGTTTTGGAGAGGTTTTTGTAGAAGAGGTTTTCCAGATTATTGCCTAGATTAGAGTATTAAATCTGAGGAGAGATTGGACAAACTTGGGTTGTTTTTTCTGGCACATCAGAAATGGACGTACAAAAAAAAATTGTGAGAACGTTGAGGTTTTTTTTACATAAAGTTGTGGGTGTCTGGGGTGCACTGCCAGGGGAAGTGGTAGAAACATGTATGATTTTTTTTTTTTAATTTACATATTATCTGTGTGTCAGGCACGTGCCGTCAGGGTAGGCAAGGTAGGCACTGCCTACCCTGACTAAAATTATGAAATGGCAATTTTTAAATATAAATAGTAAAGGCATGGGAGAATTATGCCTGTCTAAGAGATCGATCTCTTAGGTAGGCATAATTCTCCGTGCCTTTCACCCGCAGCGCTTGTAGCACGGGAAGCTCTGTGCAGCCCCCGTGCCGTCAGCGCTGCCTGAAGCCGTCAGATTCAATGGAAGCTGAAGGCAGCAGAAATTCTGCCTTTGCAGCACTGCGCATGTGCATCATCCTTCTGCGCATGCGCATCGCGAGTTTCTTGGCGGGATGTTCAAATATGGATTGCCATTATTTAATAGTATCTTAGCAAACAAAGAATGAATAATGGACTTAATGTACCAATAATGTGGTAAGTGCATTTCTTTGTGCTTTATGTTTTTAAATACTGTAGTTCCCGGGGTGGGGGGAGAGCTCCGTTCACAGTGTTTGGGCAGTCTGGCGTTGTGAAGGAGGGGATTGGGGTCAGTAACCCACTTGCCACTCTCCGGTCTGAGTGCAGGTGAGATGGGACTAGGTGAGAGTAAGTGTTCGGCACGGACTAAAAGGGCCGCGATGGCCTGTTCCCGTGCTGTATTGCCATATGGTTTTATTGTGGCCGGGGAGTGGATCAGCTCGGGTGGTAGCCGCAGCACTCCGGGCACGGACAGCAGAACTGGCCGCCACTTCCGCGGAAGGAAGCAGCTCGGGTGACTGCGAGTGGCCGCCAGGACCCTGCCACTTCAGCCCCTTCTGCTGGTCCCCACTCACCTCTGGCAGTGCTCTCCGTCTGAACATCTCTCACCTGCCGCTCGCCGGCCGGCTTCCCGCAAATCTTTAAATTCACGGGTTCAGTTTAGGTTACTTGGCTGTGGGAATTTAAGGATTTGCGGGGCGCGGTTGACATGAGCGAAGCCGGCGAACGGCAGGTGAGAGATGGGGGTTACTCAAAAAGCTGGAGAAACTCAGCGGGTGATAGTTCCTTCATACAGGCACCTGTTATGTGCTAGAAAAGCAGCATAAAATCCAAATACACATAGATTAAACATAGGGGGTTACACAAAAAGCTGGAGAAACTCAGCGGGTGCAGCAGCATCTAAGGAGCGAAGGAGATAGGCGACGTTTCGGGTCGAGACCCTTCTTCAGACATACACGACTATGCTGTCAGCAGTAAAGATGATCACGCAATTCCAAAAATATGAGCGCGTAAATCATGCTTTGGTATTAACGGAACAAGTGTGTTATTGTAAAAATGCACAAATCAAACACACATAAAAAGCTTTTGCCCTTGGTCCTTACCACAACCTCAGTTTCCTTGCCAACGATGCCATCCTTCCTGTCAATTATCCATAAAATCTGACAACTCAGCTCCCACCGTCAGGTTAAGTAACTGACCATGAATCCACGACAGCACACCAAATGCCTTTTTTCACCAAAATAACATCACCTGACAGCCTCAGCCCCACATTATGTGCTCTTGCAGACCATTCCCGTGCCTGTATCAACTCTAAAGCAGACTGTTCCAAACCAGCTTCACACCTACTTAAACTTTAAGTCATTCAAAACTCTGCTGCCCTTATTCTAACTTACAATAAGTCCCACTCAGCCCCGAATAAACTGTTCACAGGAGTTTACAAGAACCATAGATACATAGAAGGTTACACAAAAAGCTGGAGAAACTCAGCGGGTGCAGCAGCATCTAAGGAGCGAAGGAGATAGGCGACGTTTCGGGTCGAGACCCTTCTTCAGTCTCAGTGGCGGCCAGTTCTGCTGTCCTTGCCCGGAGCGCTGCGGCAGCGGTGAGTGAGTTTGATATGATCTCTGTCCCCCTCCTTCTCAAAACTTCTCCCTTCTCACATATTTAACCCCTGCCGCAGGCTCCCCACACGCTGTGAAAGGAACTCCCCCTCCAATTGGACCCTTGAATTAGTATTGTCATTCCATAAGATGACAACTGATTCAACGTCCCGATGTGCTCCCGTTTTTTCCACCATTAGTAATTAAAAAATGAAGGAGATTTAGAACCCTTGGGAAAATTGAATTGTTAATTATTTTTTATTGTTTACGAAGAGAACAATATGCGCATGCGCGGTTTTAAGATTTTTTTAAAAGCCGGCTGACTGCCTACCCTGAGTAATTACTCACGGCACGTGCCTGCTGTGTGTATTGTGTTTATGGGTCTGTTATGCCACTGCAAATTAGAATTTCATTGTTCTATTGTCAATATATATGATAATTAAACACTCTTGACTCTTGATTGCAATGTTTAAGAAGCTTTTAGATAGGCACATGATCATAGAGTCCCATACAGCTTGGAAACAGGCCCTTCAGCCCAATTTGCCCATTTCAACCAGCATGTCCCACCTGCCTGCGTTTGGCCCATATCCCTCAAACCTGTCCTATCCATGTACCTGTCTACATTTTTCTTAAATATTGCATTTATATCTGGCTCAACTACCTCCTCTGGCAGCTCATTCCATTCATACACCCTCCTTTGTGTGAAAAAGTTACCCCTGGGGTTTCTATTAAATCTTTCCCCCTCCTCACCTTGCACCTAGGTGTCGGTTCTCAATGTCCCTACTCGGGGCAAGAGATTCTGTGCGTCTATTCCTCTCATAGAGATGTACAGAATCATAAGATCACCCCTCATCATCCTGTGCTACAAGGAATAGAGACCTAGCCTGCTCAACCTCTCCTTATAGCTCAGGCCCTCGAGTCCCCGCAACATCCTCGTAAAAATGACCTGGCAGGGAATGGAGAGATGCAGCCCATGATCAGGCAGATGGAATTCATTGGGTTGGCATCATGGTCAGTGCAGACATGGTGGGCCAAAGGGCCTATTCTTGTGCTGTACTGTTCCATACACTAAACTAAGTCTGTGGTTGGGGAAGCCTTGTGCACGTTTAGTGGAACAACTGCCTCGCAGCTCTTACAACTCGGTTTAATCCGGACTGCTGGTGCTGTGTGAAGTTTGCACGTCCCCCCTGGCTGCTTTGGTTTGCTTGAGTATTCCAATGCCGCTGTAAATTGTCACGTGCATAGACAAGTCGCAGAATCTGGAAGAAGTTAATGGAAATCCGGGGGGGGGGGATAATATACAAATGGGTGTTCTACAGTCAGCACTTGGTGGGTTAAGACCTGATTCCATGCTGGATGACCTTCTGAATCGTCCAGACAAACGTGATCCTCATGGGTGAGAAGGATACCACAGCAATCATTGCTAGTAAGTAGCTAAAAACAATGTGCTGGAGGACTCAGCATGCCAGGCAGCATCTGTGGAGGGAAATGGACACATGATGTTTCAGAACGGGTGCCCTTCTGACTGGTAGACTGAAGGGGAGAAAGGCTTGGGTTAGAATCAATCAAATCTATTACAAGTGTGGGTACTTTTATTAAATTGTGAGTGGGGAGGAGTGTGAGATGAGCAGGAGAAGGAGAGGGGAAAGGAATTGGGTGATGTGGACAGCGGGAGAAAGGTGTGCCGACTGGGAGGAGAGTGGTGATGGTGGGGAAACAGAATGGATGAAAAGAAGGGGGATAGAAGGGAGGGCTTCACCTGAACTTAGCAAATTGAGTGTTCCTCCCCATGGATTGTGGGCTACCCAAGTGGAATATGAGGTGCTGTTATTCCTGTTTGCATTTGACCTTGCTCTGCATATAAAGGGCACCTTACCATTTTCCAAAGTGTTTTTTTAAATATAAGCAGCGGGAACAAATTTAATCGTGCAGCATTAAAAGTACCAAAACTTGTAATAGATTTGATCAATTCTAACCTAAGCGTCCTGTGTAATGGTTCAGTGCTATCTTATTGTCACATGCACCCTCAGTGAGTTCAAGTTCATAAGTGAGCATAAAGTTCTGTGACAATCAACACAATCGATTTGGCACACAATGGACACAATCATACTAAGTATAAGAGAGTAAGATAGCAGACTGCACTGCGTCAGTACGCAGGAGTCGCAAGTGTTAAGGCGCCATCTACACATAACTTATTCTTTGCCAACTTTGCCAAATTGCACAACTTACTCTTGCATCAGCTCGTTCCAAGTAATCTTTTGATTCTCCTGACTGTTGTAGGGTTTGCCATTGTGGATTCATAGTTCATAAAATTACTCTGTCAGATCAATTGCTCAAAATATCCTCCATAAAGGCAATAGAGTTATTGGATTTTATTGGGTTTTAAAGCCTCTTGGGTTATCTTCAATGTGCGAAAGCAGGTAAATAAATATGTTAGCTTTGCTTTTCTTCATCTCCTTGACCGGTTAATACTGAGTTTAAGGTGAATGTCGCATGCAAGATAATGATTGAACCTCTTATGGTTAAGCCTTCAGGAAACGACAATGGTTTTGGATGGACAAGTGTGCAATTCATGTTTTAGCATTCTAAGGTGCACATACTGCATCGTTTGCCTGTAGTGAACATCAGACACTCTGGGCTCTTTAGATTCTGGATTGCTGTTTGGGACTATGATGTTGTGGCTTTTTCTTTTGTGTCCATCTTTCATTTTTCAAATGTTGGCATCTCGGTCATCATCCATCCTGAAAAGGACGCAAGCTTCCGGCGACAATTGGTGGGACCCATCACTTGTTGCAATAGATGATGGTGGTAGCAGAATTAGCTCAGGATACTTCCAGCCCCGCGACGTGGATGCTTCTGCTATGGCCATTGCAGAGGTGTGGTTGCTGAAAGTACATGTCTGGCAGCTCAATGTTCCAGGGTTTTGATGTTTCAGAGGAGGCAAAAGAGGTGGAGTTCTGGTTGCCGTATTTCAGGAATGATGTGAATGCTTTTGAAAGGATGCAGAGGAGGCTTACCTGAAAGATGCCTGGATTAGGCGGTATTAGCTACAGGGTGAAGTTGAACAGACTTGGATTGTTTTCTCTGGAATGCCAGAGGTTGTGGGAAGGCGTGACAGAAGTGCATAAAATGAGGGGAAGCATAGATGGGGTCAACGGTCAGAATCATTTTCCCAGGAACAGAACATCAAATACTAGAGGCCAGAGCTTTAAAGTGATAGGTGCAATGTTTAAAGGATGCTTGAGGGTGTTGAGTACCTGGAACATGCTTTCGGGGGTGGTGGTTGAAGCAGATACATTAGTGGCATTTAAAATACTTTTGAATAGGTTATATCAGATAGATAAGTGATGGTTTTGACATCATATTTCAAAGGTCTTTTATTGTCATGTGTACCAATTAAGGTACAGTGATATGTGAATTGTCATATAGCCATACTAAAAAATAAGCAAGAAGACACACAACTACACAAAAGTTAACATAAACATCCACCACAGCGGATTCCCCACATTCCTCACTGTGATGGAAGGCAATAAAGTCAAGTCTTCTTCCTCTTTATTCTCCTGAGGTAGGGGCAGTTGAACCATCCGTCGGGGCGATGGAAACTCCAGCAGTCGCAGCCTCCGTTGGTGGCAATCAAAGCTCCCGCGTGGGGGCGATTGAAGTTCCCGTGTCGGTGTGGTCGAAGCTCCTACGGCTTGAAGCTCCCGAAGCTGGTCTCTAACCAGGGACTGCAAGCACCACGATGTTAAGTCCTGCAGGCTCCCGCAGTGGAGCTCCCAAAGTCGGTCTCCAGCAAAGTCCGCCAACTCTTTGATGTTTGGCCGCAGCGTGGACGGAGATGCGATACAGAAAGCAATTGCATCTCCGCCGAGGTAAGAGATTAGAAAAAGTTCCCCCCAACCACGCACCCCCCACCCACAACATAAAACATGCTAAAAAACACTAAAAACATACATTTAACACATACCATTAAGACCACAAATAAGGAAGGGGCAGACAGACTTTTGGCGAGGCAGCAATTGCTGGCTCCACCCAGTTTCAGGAATGTAGTGAATGCTTTTGAAAGGTTGCTGAGGAGGCTTACCTGAATGATGCCTGAATTAGGCAGTATTAGCTACAGGGAGAAGTTGCACGTTTGGCCCATCAAGACTACTCCGTCATTCAATCACGACTGATCTATCTTTCCCTCTCAACCTCATTCTCTTGCCTCCTCCCCATAACCCTTGACATATCTGACTAATCAAGAATCTGTCAATCTCCGCCTTAAACATATCCATAGACTCTGTGTGTAGGAAGGAACTGCAGAAGCTGGTTTGCACCAAAGAATAACACAATGCTGGAGTAACTAGGCAGGACAGGCAGCATCTGTGGATAGAAGGAATGGGTGACATTTCGGGTTGAGACCCTTTTTCAGATCCATAGACGTCTAAGGTGGGGGGGGGGGGGGGAGAGATTAATGAATACTGTAACCAAGTTCCCCGAGTATTGGTGAAAGGATCTCATAGGGCTGAGGTACATTAAGGTACTCCTCATTTAGATAATATAACTCATTATGATTCATATATCATAATGATTAGCTTTTCCCATTGAGGGTAGGGAAGATTCAAACAAGAGGGCATGACTTGAGAATGAAGGGACAGAAGTTTAGGGGTAACATGAGGGGGAACTTCTTTACTCGGAGAGTGGTGGCTGTGTGTAATGATCTTCCAGCAGAAGTGGTGGAGTCAGGATCGATTTTAACATTTAAAAGTAAAGTAGATAGGTATATGGACGGGGAGGGAATGGAGGGGTATGTTCTGAGTGCAGGTAGATGGGACTAGGAGTAAATAAATGGTCGGCATGGACTGGAAGGGCCGAGAAGGCCTGTTTCCGTGCTGTAATTGTTATATGGTTATACTTAATTCTGGGACAGAAAAAATATATTTGGGTATTCACATATACTCCATTTTACACCACATTTTACAAAACCACTATTCTAAAATAAGCGTTATTTATCGTCGGGGAAATAGTTGCAGTTATTGTCAAAGGAATTTGATCAGGGCTTTGCTACCATTCATTAAGTCAAGCATATCTCCAGCTTTTAAAAGGCTTTAGTTCATCCATGTGCATCCATCCATAGTCCTGTCTATTAACTCTGGGTTTCACTTGAGCAGTTGACGACAATTGGTCAGTTTACGGCATTGGCCAGAATTTGCATTTGACAATATTGACCATTGTTCTGTGCAATGATCTGCAACATATTCAATTAAACGCCAACTGGAAAAAGCTGACAGAGATAATTCTGCATGATGGTGCACAGCTGCAATCTTTGCCAAGGCCATCAGAGCTGAATCACTATCTAATGGGATAATCTCCAATTATTTATAAACTATTCTCATTATGAAATTCAAGGTTATACTTGGAGATTTGTTTTGACCATCATTATTACTAAGTAACCTGTATGGCCCTTGTGGAAACCACCCCCTACAGAATTGGTAGACACTAAATGGTGGAGTAACTCAACGGGACAGGCAGCATCTCTGGAGAGAAGGAATGGGTGACATTTCGGGTCGAGACCCTTCTTCAGTCTGAAAAAGCTGTCTCAACCTGAAATGTCATTCCAGTAGATTGGGAAACTTCCATAGGACAACAGAAGGAATCAAAACTGGCAATACGGGCTGAAAAGATGAAGTACGAGGGGATGCTGGCCAGGAATATAAAGAAGGACTGTAAAAGCTTCTTTAGATGTGATCTCGCTGGATCTCCACTCCGCTCTGGACCACTTGGTCAACAAAAACTCGTATGTCAGGCTGTTATTCATCAATTACAGTTCGGCATTTAATACTATCATCCCCTCCAAGCTAGTTACCAAATTCGCAGAACTGGGTCTCTGCACATCCCTCTGCAATTGGATCCTCGAGTTCCTCATTCACAGTCTGTTGGTATTGGTGGAAATGTGTCAGACTCGATAACAATCAGCACGGGAGCACCTCAAGGCTGCGTGCTCAGCCCCCTGCTGAACTCTCTCTATACTCATGACTGTGTAGACGGTCATAGTGCGAACTCCATCATCAAGTTCGCTGACGACATCACTGTTGTGGGACGTATAACTGTTGGGACAAGTCGGAGTACCGAAGAGAGATCGAGCAGCTGTCCATATGGTGCCAGCACAATAACCTGGCCCTCAACACCGGCAAAACCAAGGAACTGATTTTGGACTTTGGAAGGAGTAGGATGGGGACCCACAGTCCCGTTTATATCAACGGGTCGATGGTTGAAAGGGTCAAGAGCTTCAAATTCCTGGGCATCAATCTCTGAAGATCTTTCTTGGTCCAAGAACACTGATGCAATTATCAAGAAAGCTCATCAGCGCCTCTACTTCCTGAGAAGATTACAGCGAGTCGGTTTGTCAAGGAGGACTCTCTCTAACTTCTACAGGTGCACAGTAGAGAGCTTACTGACCGGTTGCATCGTGGCTTGTTTTGGCAACTTGAGCGCCCTGGAGAGGAAAAGACTACAAAAAGTAGTAAGCACTGCCCAGTCCATCATCGGCTCTGACCTTCCTTCCATCGAGGGGATTTACTGCAGTCGCTGCCTCATAAAGGCTGGCAGCATCATCAACGACCCACACCATCTTGGCCACACACTTGTCGCTCTGCTACCTTCAGGTAGAAGGTACAGGAGCCTGAAGACTGCAATGACCAGGTTCAGGAATATCTACTTCCCCACAGCCATCAGGCTATTAAACCTGGCTCTGGCAAAACTCTGAACATTAATAACCCATTATCTGTTATTTGCACTTTACCAGTTTATTTATTCAAGTGTGCATATATTTATATAATGGTATATGAACACACTGATCTGTTTTTGTAGTCAATGCCTACTATGTTCTGTTGTGCTGAAGCAAAGCAAGAATTTCATTGTCCTATCAGGGGCACATGACAATAAACTCACTTGAACTTGAACTAGATATGTTAAGGTAAAAAGAATAGCAAAGTCAAATGTGTGTCTCTTGAAGGTAGACTCTGGTGAAATTATTATGGGGAACAAGGAAATGGCAGCTGAGTTGCACAGGTACTTCGGATCTGTCTTCACTGAAAGCCCTGTCCCACTGTACGAGTTCATTCAAGAGCTCTCCTGAGTTTAAAAAAAAATCAAACTCGTGGTAAGCACGTAGAATGAAAGTAGTGGGTATGTCGGAGCTCGGGTACGTCGCTTAGCAGCTCGTAACGCTAACAGCAGGTACTCTGGAAACACGGTAAACTCGGGAGGATGTTTCAACATGTTGAAAAATGTCCACAAGAGCCCCGAGTACCGACGAGCGGCCATTACCGTAAATCTCAGCGTTCGAATCAGGGCAAACTCGGGAGAACTCTTTGAATGAACTCGTACAGTAGGACAGGGCTTTAAGGAAGACACACACAATCTCCCAGAGGTACTGGAGGACAGAGGATCTAAGGGGGTATACGAACTGAAATAAATTTTCATTAGGCAAGTAATAGTATTGTGTAGGCTAATGGGACTGAAGAATGATAAATCCCCTGGGCCTGATGGTCTACATCCCAGGGTCCTCAGGGAAGTGGTTCTAGAAATAGTGGATGCATTGGTGATCATTTTCCAATGTTCAATAGATTCAGGATCAGTTCCTGTGGATTGAAGGATAGCTAATGTTATCCCACTTTTCAAGAAAGGAGCGAGAGAAAAAATGGGGAATTACAAACCAGTTAGCCTGACTTTGGTGGTGGGAAAGATGCTGGAGTCAATTATTAAAGAGGTAATAAGGGAGCATTTGGATAGCAGTAAAAGGATTAGTCCAAGTCAACATGGATTTATGAAAGGAAAATCATGCTTGACTAATCTTCTGGAAGTATTTGAGGATGTGACAAGTAAAATGGATGAAGAGGAGACAGTGGATGTACTGTTTCTAGACTTTCAAAAAGCCTTTGATAAGGTCCGACATGGGAGACTGGTGGCTAAAATTTGACCATCAACAATTTGAACATCAACGGATTCAACAGTGGCTGAATGGGAGAAGCCAGAGAGTAATGGTGGATGGCTGTTTGTCGGGTTGGAGGCAGGTGACTAGTGGGGTGCCTCAGGGATCTGTGTTGGGTCCTTTGTTGTTTGTCATGTACATCAATGATCTGGATGAAGGGGTGGTAAATTGGATTAGTAAGTATGCAGATGATACCAAGATAGGGGGTGTTGTGGATAATGAAGAGGATTTCCAAAGTCTACAGAGTGATTTAGGCCAGTTGGAAAAATGGGCTGAAAGATGGCAGATGGAGTTTAATGCTGATAAATGTGAGGTGCTACACCTTGGCAGGACAAATCAAAATAGGACGTACATGGTAAACGGTAGGGAATTGAAGAATACAGTTGAACAGAGGGATCTGGGAATAACCGTGCATAGTTCCTTGAAGGTGGATAGGGTGATAGGGTGGTAAAGAAAGCTTTTGGTATGCTAGCCTTTATAAATCAGAGCATTGAGTATAGAAGCTGGGATGTAATGTTAAAATTGTACAAGGCGTTGGTGAGACCAAATCTGGAGTACGGTGTGCAGTTTTGGTCACCCAATTATAGGAAGGATGTCAACAAAATAGAGAGGGTACAGAGGAGATTTACTAGAATGTTGCCTGGGTTTCAACAGCTAAGTTACAGAGATAGGTTAAATAAGTTAGGTCTCTATTCTCTGGAGCGCAGAAGGTTAAGGGGGGACTTGATAGAGGTCTTTAAAATGATGAGAGGGATAGACAGAGTTAATGTGGACAAGCTTTTCCCTTTGAGAATAGGGAAGATTCAAACACGAGGACATGACTTTAGAATGAAGGGACAGAGGTTTAGGGGTAACATGAGGGGGAACTTCTTTACTCAGAGTGGTAGCGGTGTGGAATGAGCTTCCAGTGGAAGTGGTGGCGGCAGGTTCGTTGGTATCATTTAAAAATAAATTGGATAGGCATATGGATGAGAAGGGTATGGAGGGTTATGGTATGAGTGCAGGCAGGTGGGACTAAGAGAAAAAAGTTGTTCGGCACGGACTTGAAGGGCCGAGATGGCCTGTTTCCGTGCTGTAATTGTTATATGGTTATATGTTATATGACCACATGGTATTTGGGATAGGGTGTTGACATGGATAGAAAATTGGTTGGCAGACAGGAAGCAAAGAGTAGGAGTGAACGTGTCCTTTTCAGAATGGCAGGCAGTGGCGAGTGGAGTGCTCGGTGTTGGGGCCGCAACTGTTTACCATATATATTAATGATTTGGAGGAGGGAATTAGGAGCAACACTATCAAGTTTGCGAATGACGCAAAGCTGGGTGGCAGTGTGAACTGTGAAGAGGATGTTAAGAGGTTGCAGGGTGACCTGGACAGGTTGAGTGATTGGGCAGATGCCGTATAATATAGATAAATGTGAGGTTCTCCACTTTGGTGGCAAAAACAAAGGGGGAAATTATTATTTCAATGGGGTAGGTTAGGTAAGGGGGAGGTACAGTGAGACCTGCTGTCCTTGTACACCGGTCACGGAAAGTTGGCGTGCAGGTACAGCAGGCAGTGAAGAAAGCTAATGTAATGTTGGCCTTCATAACAAAAGAATTTCAGTATAGGAGTAGACAGGTTCTTCTGCAGTTGTATAGGGCTGTGGTAAGACCACATCTGGAGTATTGTGTGCAGTTTTGGTGTCCTAATTTGAGGAAGGACATCCTTGTGATTGAAGCAGTGCAGCGTAGGTTCACGAGATTGATCCCTGGGATGGTGGGACTGTCATATGAGGAAAGATTGAAAAGACTAGGCTTGTATTCACTGGACTTTAGAAGGATGAGGTGTGATCTCACAGAAACATATAAAATTATAAAAGGACTGGACAGTCTAGATGCAGGAAAAATGTTCCCAATATTTTGGGCGAGTCCAGAACCAGGGGCCACAGTCTTAGAATAAAGTGGAGGCCATTTAGGACTGGGGTGAGAAAAAACTTTTTCACCCAGAGAGTTGTGGAATTCCCTGCCACAGGGCAGTGGAGGCCAAATCACTGGATGGATTTAAGAGATAGTTGCTTGTTGCTAGGGGCTTGTGCAATCAAGGGATATGGAGAGAAGGTAGGCACGGGTTATTGATTGGGGACGATCAGCCATGACCACAATGAATGGCGGTGCTGGCTCGAAGGTGCTGAATCTGAAGAAGCGCCTGTCTGTTCCACTGAGTTACTCCAGCATTTTGTGTCTATCTTCGGTGTAAACCAGCATCTGCAGTTCCTTACTACACAATCTATTAAAGAGTCTGAAGAAGGATCTGACCTGAAATGTTTCTTTTCAATGTTCTCTAGAGATGCTGTCTGACCCGCTGAGGTATTCCAGCGCTTTGTGTATTTTTTGGTAAACCAGCATCTACGGTTCCATATGTCATATTAAAAGGCAAGTCTGGATAGAGCAATAAAATACCTGAATGTGATTAAACTTGCACCAACCTGAAATTTCATTATTTGTAGGAAGGAGCTGCAGATGCTGGTTTACACCGAAGGTAGGCGTAAAATACAAGAGGCAGCATCTCTGGAGAGAAGGAATGGGTGACGTTTCAAGTCGAGAGCTTCATACTGAATTTAGTTTAGTTTGGAGATACAGCAAGGAATTTGGCCCTCTGGGTCCGCGTCGACCATCAATCCCCGCACCGTAACACCATCCACCATACACCAGGGACAATTTACATCTATACAAAACCAATTAACCTACAAACCCGTACGTCTTTGGCGTGTGGGAGGAAACTCATGCAGTCACGGGGAGAACGTACAAACTCCGTACAGACAGCACCCGTAGTCGGATTTGAAACTGGGTTTCTGGCCCTGCAAGCGCAGTAAGGCAGCAACTCTACTTCAGCTCCATTGTGCCTCCCATTTCCTTATGCTGCTTTTACACATGATGCAAAAATCAAAGATTGAGAATAGATTTCAGAGGAAAATTGCACTTGGTTCATCGGAAAATTTAACTTTTATGTAAAATCTTATACAAGCTATTTCAAATAGTTGATAAAAAATTTGTGGAAAAATTGAAGACTTTCAACCGTAAAAAGCATTATTAACAAGTTAAATATTATTTCAAAAATGTGGAACAGTTCTACTTGCATCATGACTCTGTTACCTTCTATTTACTTTTTAAGATGCATGGATTGCCAGCATTCACGGTCCATCCCTAATAACACTTGAGAAGATGTGGTGAGCCACCTTTTTGAACAGCTACAATTTTACTCACAAAACAGTAGTTTAGAGATGCAGTGTGGAAATGGGCCCTTCAGCCCACCTAGTCCGCGCCAACCAGCAATCCCCGCACACTAACATTATCCTACACACACTAAGGAAAATTTACAATTTTACCAAGCCAATTAGAAACATAGAAAATAGGTGCAGGGAGAGGCCATTCGGCCCTTCGAGCCAGCACCGCCATTCATTGTGATCATGGCTGATCGTTCCCTGTCAATAACCCGTGCCTGCCTTCTCCCAGTATCCCTTGACCTCACTAGCCCCTAGAACTCTATCTAACTCTCTCTTAAATCCATAGAGTTAATATCCATAAAATTAGCCTACAATTTATGGATATTAAGTGTGGCGTGTCTTTGGATTATGTCTTTGGAGTGTGGGAGGAAACCGGAGCTTCCAGAGAACACCCACGCAGGACACTGGGAGAATGTACAAACTCTGTACAGACAGCACCTGTAGTCGGGATCGAAGGGTCGCGGCTGCGATGTTAGCATTGAATGTCAAGAGGAAGTAACCAGAATCTCTTCTGTTGGATTGATCATTATGGGGCACTTTTGTGTTGCGGAAAGTAGCTATTTTATATATTTTTAGCTGAATACAGGCATTGAATGCTTTAATTGCCGAGGAGTCACAATTGGAACTGAACATTGTGAAATCTTCAGACAATATTCCAACAGTTCCCACCTTCTGATGAACGCAAGGTCATTGTGAAGCAAAAGAGCTAAGGATGAAGCTTTGGACATGAAGAGTTTCTGAGGCCAAAATGGATGACCTTCAACAATCACAACAATCCTTTATGTAACGTAGGACTAGTTTAGTTTATTGTTGTCATGCGGACCAAGGTACAGTGAAAAGCTTTTTTGTCGTGTGGTGTCCAGTAAATGAAAAGACATAACTACAACCAAGCTGTACAGATACAGGATGAATGGTATATCGTTTAGAGCACGATAAAGTCAGATTAAAGATATTTCAAGGTCTCCAATGAGATAGATGAGAGGTCAGGACCGCACTGACCGCAATGAGGTTGATTCAGTTGCCTGTAACTGCAGGGAAGAAACTGTCCGAGTCTGGAGGTGCGGTATTTTCAACTTTTGGTGCCTCTTGCCAGGTGGGAGAGTGAAGAAGAGGGAGTGACCAGGTTGAGACTCGTCCTTGATTATGCTGGTGCCTTGCTAAGGTAGCGTGAATATGTAGATGGAGTCCAAGGAGGGAGGTTGGTTTGTGTGATGGTCCACAAGTCTGTCTTTTCTTGCGCTCTTAGATGGAGCTGATCCTAAACCAAGCTGTGATGCATCCTGATCAAATGCTTTCTACGGCACATCTGTAGAAATTGGTGAGAGTTATTGGGATATGCTGAACTTCCTAAGCCTTCTAAGGACGTTGGGCATTGATTTTCGTGGCCATTGCTTCATGTGGCTGGTCCAGGACTAATTCCTTGTGATGTTTCTTCCTAATAATGTAAAGCGTTCAACCATCTCTACTTTGGCACCATCAATATATGCACTGTATGTGTATGTACTGCTTTGCTTCTTGAAGTCAATCACAATCTCCTTTGCTGAAATTGAGAAAAAGTTTGTTGTTTTGGCACCAGGGTACAAAGTTCTCAATCTCCTTCCTGTACTGCATATCATTATTATTTGATATCCTGCCCACTACAGTGGTATCATCTACAAACTTGTAAATTGAGTTAGATTAGTATTTGGCTACACATTTATGAATGTATAAGAAATCTAGTATGGGGCTAAGAACTTATCTTTGCGGAGCACAACCAGTGTTGAGAATTATTGTAGAGGATGATTTGAAACCTATCCTCGCTGTTGTCTGTTGGTCAGGAAGTTGAGGATCCAGTTGCTCTTGGGGATCGACTTCGGGAGCTTCAACCGCAGGGGCCTGCGGGCTTAAGATCATGGAGCTGGCGATCCCTTTGCCAGGGATCGACCTTGGGAGCTCCAACCGCGGGAGCCTGTGGACTTAACATTGTGGAGCTCGCTGTCCCTGGTTAGCGACCGACTTCGGGAGTTCCAAGCCGCAGGAGCCTCAACCGCCCTGACGTGGGACCTTTGATTGCCCCGACTGCGGGAGAAAAGGAGGAAAGAAGATAAGACTTTAGTGCCTTCCATCACAGTGCGGAATGTGGTGGAGCCGCTGTGGTGGATGTTTATGTTTATTTTTATATAGTTGTGTGTTGTTGCTTTTTTTGGTATGACTATGTCACAATCAAATTATTTGTATGTTGCAAAGCATACTTGGCTAATAAATTCATTACGATTATGATAATGCTTTAAAAATGAATGCTAAAATTTGGGTAAAATCAGATTCCTAGGTTGTTCATGACTAGAGAGTTCCAACATTCAGGAAGAGGCATGTTGTAGTTATGGCATACCTAAGTGGAAACTATAGATTTTGCTGTGCACAAGGAACTGCAGATGCTTTTTTTTTTTTAAAAAGACACAAAGTGCTGGAGTAACTCAGTGGGTCAGGCAGCATCACATTAATAGATGATATTTTGGGTCAGGACTTCTTCAGACTGATTGGGGTGAGGAGGTTGGGGAAACTGGAGGAGAGGTGGAGACTGAACAAAGTCTGGCAAGTAATAGGTGGATAAAGGTAAAGGGTGGGGGCTTTGATTGGCAGATGTTGAAATCAGCAAGATTTCAGAACCAATTTATAAGGAATAATTGAACTGAATGATTATTTTTTGAACAAAATTAACGCCATAAAGACTAATTTAATTGGACAATTAGTATTCCTTAAGTTAGATTCGGTGTCCAAAGTTATGTCTATTCAGATTTTGCCAATGTGCCTCAAATTCAGCCAGATTCACACTAGTAAACCTTCTGACTGCTAATGTGCCTAGATTTAGCTAATGAAGTGAGATTAGTCTCCTATTGTTTACCAACTTTCACAATCACTCGTCTCAGACCTTTTTATAACCCTTTAAATTGATTCAATCACTTTAATTGAATGCAAAAATAAAATTAAAATTGGCAATAATATGAGTGCGTTTTGCAGAAAATCTTGAAAGTGCTTTTGAAAGCGTGCCAGGGTATCTAAATGATGTGCTGCAACCTTGCTGATTAATGAATTAGAAACAAATTCTAGTCTTAAAGAAATATTTCAGGATTTGGAATCTAAAAGAGAACTTTAAAACTCCCCTTGTTATTTATGACAATCAAATTGCAGATCTGCAGATGTTGATCTGCATTATATTTTCTTTATGAATGTACACTTGAGGCTCACCAATGAAACCTGAAACTTTAACATTGGTGTGAGACTGCCATGTTAATCAGAACTTTAAACAACAAGCTTGCTGGAGGAATCTGACTCATTGCTACTAGGTTTGCTTGGATCCATTCAACTATACTCTCTGCTCAGATTTAAAGAATTTGTTTACTTAAGGTCCATTTCATTTAATTGAGAGGAAGGTTACAGATTATATTGCAAGGCACTATCAAGGCTGAAACAAGCAGTAGTGAAGCTCAGGCAAATTAATAAGTGGTGGTAGGTGATACTGGACTTTACATTAGTACACCGCATGTCAAACAAATTGAAGGAGAGAACAAATCTAGATATGATATAAGGCAGTTTTCCATTTTATAGAAAAAAATGTCAATTAGATATAGGATATACGTTTAATGCTGTTTACAAATGGGTTTTGGACAAAGTTTGAGTTATTTCTGTGATCTTTTCCAATTATCCATTAGCTAATCCTGTCTGCACAAATATAAACTCTTGTTCGAAGTTATAAAAAACAGATTAGAGTTTTATTAAATATTGTTAAAAATGTATCCCATTATCAGTTCTTTTAAAAATATTTGCAATGAAACTTCCCATTAAAACTGGCATCCTGTAGTTCTATTGCCCTCATGGAGATGCTCCGCAACACATTTGAAAGGGCATGTAAATACAATGAGATTACATTTGTGTTTCCAATGTTAATGTATTACAAGATTTGTAAAATAAAAATGTAAATTGAATTAAATGTGGGACTCCAGATTCAGGGACACTTTCTTCGCAGCTGGTATCAGGCAACTGAATCATCCTACTGCAACCAGAGAGCAGTGCTGAACTACTATCCGTGTAGGAAGGAACTGCAGCTGCTGCTCTAAACCGAAGATGGGCACACATGCTGGAGTAACTCAGCAGGACAGGCAACATCTCTGGAGAAAAGGAATTGGTGATGTTTCGGATTGAGCTGGGTCTCGACCCAAACCGTCACCATTCCTTCTCTCCAGAGATGCTGCCTGTCCAACTGAGGTACTCAATCGCTTTGTGTCTATCTGAACTACTATCTACCTCTTTGGTGAACCCCAAACTATCCTTGATCAGACTTTGCTGGCTTTACTTTGCACTAAACGTTATTGCCTTATCATGTAAGGTAATAACTATACACTGTAAATGACTCTAATGTAATCATGTATTGTCTTTCTGCTGACTGGATAACACACAACAAAAGCTTTTCACTGTACCCCGTTACACGTGACAATAAACTAAACAACAACAACTTTATATAGAAGAAAGAACTGCAGATGCTGGTTTAAATCAAATGTAGACACAAAATGCTGGAGTAAATCAGCGGGTGAGACAGCATCTTGGAGGGAAGGAATGGGTTTAAACCAGCATCTGCAGTTACTACTTACACAAGGTGTATATGAAGGATGGGCGAGTGGTTAGAGTGGCCCAAAGTTTTATTTATTTGAAACTGTTGACTTTCTTAATCACTAATGATTCTTTTCTCTTCCTCACAAGGTCCTTCACAGGAACATTGGAGCTATACAGGTAATAATGTTTGTTTGAATAGACAGCTTGATTTTATGTTAACCTTGAAAGGAACATCAAAGATTAATAATTAACGACAATAGTTGTTTGTTTGACTGTTACAAAATTGTATAAAGAGAGCCGCTGCTCATTAAAGAACACGGATAGGAATTTCTTCCAGGGCGTTTCTTGATCGCAGAACTCCTATTTGAGCAACCACCTTCCAAAGTCGCCATGTCTGACAATGATGGCTCAAGAATGTCTAAGATTACGCGGCGAAGGAGGGAGAATGGTGTTGAGAGGGAAAGATAGTTCAGCCATGATTGAATCGCGGAGCAGACTCGATGGGCCGAATGGCCTAATTCTGCTCCTATGTCCCATGGGTTTTATGGCTCAAATAGTCATGGATGTTATGCTGTGCACTCGGTTGATGGATCCGCTCTTAACGTTTGTTGTTGGGGCTAAATTACAGTATATCTTAAAATAAAATGCCTCAGCCCCAACATTAAATTTACATCCATTATCATTAATGGAGGGACAATCCTGTATAAATTTAAATTATTCAAGATTAGGAATAGTATAAAAATGTTATAACTACCCGACTTGCATAACAGGCAACAAGCATAAACTGCATCGGATAATAAATGTATGCGTGCATGGTAGCACTTCCGTAACATTCAACTTGCGCAAGTGTCCGCAGGACATAAGCCTTTCATAAGTCTGGGAACGTCTGTATATAAAATGTAACTGTTGATTCTCCATATAACAGTGATAATACAGTTTGCCCAGTATCTCTAGTAAAGCACATCCAATGAAGGTTTGTGGTTTCCCCAGATCAAGACTGGAAGCAAGACTATCAGATATGTGATGGGAAATCACAATCTCCAATCAACGTTGAAATCAGCAAAACCATTGTCAACAAAAACCTTCCTAAAATCACTCTTGAGGGATACAGTTTACCAGAAACAACTTTACTCAATTTAACTAATAATGGACACACAGGTAAGTCCAAAACTGTGGTGTTCCTTTTAGTTTGTCATTTGCCCATTTCATTTTGAAGAAAGGTCTCGACCTGAAACGTCACCCATTCCTTCTATCCAGAGATGCTGCCTGTCCACTGTTATTCCATCATTTTGTGTATGTTCGGTGTAAACCAGCATCTGCAGTTCCCTCCAACACTTTATTTCCTCAGATGATTTTCCTGATTTTGTATTGAATTTCTCTTTGCAAGTGGCAATTCCTATTTACTATAAATGGTATGCTTTTTATTAATAAGAAGCTTTAAAATATATATATAATATGAATACATTTCTTGAACACCATTAAACAGAAGTGTTCGATCATATTTATTTTGCCACAGGTCCTGCCCAACACAATGTTAAATGGATACTATATATATATTAAATGGATAATATATAACTATATTATATAGTATCCATTTAATATATATATAGTATCCATTTAACATTGTGTTGGGCAGGACCTGTGGCAAAATAAATATGATCGAACACTTCTGTTTAATGGTGTTCAAGAAATGTATTCATATTAAGTGCAAAACATGACTTTGCACTAAATATGAACAGAGAAATTGTCATTTGGACAATGTGTATGTAACATGTTTTCGGTGAAGTATAGAAATGAATTTTCCCACAACCTCGGTGTCACAACCACAGACTTAAATATTTTTGTAACCCTTGTACATCAAGGAACAAAATGTTCTTTTTTTCCCAGCAATTGGTATCTAAAGCTCTTATTTATTTAAAAGCTGACTGCTGCTTCTGAATCCATCTGAAACTATCCCAGTGACTTGCTGGTGAACTGCGAGTAGAACAATCATCAAGAATTGGTGATGCCATGGGGTGCATGCAATAGTTACGACGTATTAAACTTTTTCACATGTTCCCACACTTCATCTGCCAAATTGCTGTCCACTCGTGTAATCTATGTACAGGTATTCCAGAGACTTTTTGGATAATCCATTTTGCCGAACCAACAGAGGTCACGGCCTCTGAAAGGAGTCCATCAGTATTGGAACGGTCCGGCTAAGCTACCGAGGAGCCGAGATATGAGACCGTAAAGTCGGACACGGATCCCGGCTATGGGAACGGATCTGCCGGCTCCGGCTGGGCCGGAGTTCCAGAGCCCAAGCCACAGGGGGGGCAAATTCAACCCACCTATTGGCGCGGAAATTCTGATGAAGTCAAAATTGGCCGCCTCAACCAGCCTTGGCGCAACATTTTCAGGGGGACTTCTGGTGGGTGGGGGGGTGGGGGGGGATTTCACCAGGCCCCTCGTGTCCTTTTTGCAACGCCCACCAATTTTTGTATCCCTGGCCAATTTGATTATAATATACTCAGTCCCTTCATCCAAATCATCAATTTGGATTTATGTAGCTGCCCCACCATGTCCCACTACAACATGTGGAAACATTAATTGCTATATTTCACTGAAAAACTGTTACATGCTCTTCCACACAAGTTGTCCAAGTTACAATTTCTCTGTTCATATCTAGTGCAAAGGCATGTTTTGCACTTAATACATTTGTTGGGCACCATTAAACAAAAGTGTTAGGTGATATTTATTGGTTTCATTTCCTATACTGAATTCTGCACAATATGTAGAGTGGAGATGAGGTTCATGCATTAGTTAGTGCGTGTTAAACATTTTCACATGTTCCCACACTTCTTCTGAATCAATCTTCTGAATCAATCCACATTCCCTGAATCAATTATCCTATCTTCTCCAATACTGCTTTACTCAAAGACCAAATGTTGCTGTGGCCTCCCATGAGCATGTTGACAATAAACAAATCCTTTTTATATTGCTAACATTGCATTCATCCCAGTGTAACAGGGAGACACGAGGAACTGCAGAAGCTGGTATCTTGAACAAATCAAGAAACAATGGAAGAATTTAGCAGGTTGGGCAGTATCTCTGAAGGGGATAGACAGGAAGCACTGCCCATTCCCTCCACAGATGCTGACTGACCTGCTGATTTCCTCCAGCACGTTGTGTTTTGTGGCATGTAATGTGGTAGTTCATGAAGGAAATATTTTTGAATTGTAAATGTAATGAATCGATTGGTTGAAGTTTGTGTAGATAGCATACACCTGCTGGACTAGATGGCCAATTGCTGGCACGACATGAACAGTTTTGGCTTCACCACTTCCCTTACCCATTCCAATCTCACCCCATCTGAACACAGTCATCCACTCACTCTCAACAATCACAATGTTGTTCTTAAACTGGCTGACAAGGGAGGTGACTTGGATAGGCTGGGTGAGTGGGCAAATGCATGGCAAATGCAGTATAATGTGGATAAATGTGAGGTTATCCACTTTGGTGGCAAAAACAGGAAAGCAGACTATTATCTAAATGGTGGCTGATTAGGAAAAGGGGAGATGCAGCGAGACCTGGGTGTCATGGTACACCAGGCATTGAAAGTAGGCATGCAGGTGCAGCAGGCAGTGAAGAAAGTGAATGGTATGTTAGCATTCATAGCAAAAGGATTTGAGTATAGGAGCAGGGAGGTTCTACTTCAGTTGCACAGGGTCTTGGTGAGACCACACCTGGAGTATTGCATACAGTTTTGGTCTCCAAATCTGAGGAATGACATTATTGCCATAGAGGGAGTGCAGCGCAGGTTCACCAGACTGATTCCTGGGATGTCAGAACTGTCTTATGAAGAAAGACTGGATAGACTCGGTTTATACTCTCTAGAATTTAGGAGATTGAGAGGGGACCTTATAGAAACTTACAAAATTCTTAAGGATGGATGCAGGAAGATTGTTCCCGATGTTGGGGAAGTCCAGGACAAGGAGTCACAGCTTAAGGATAAGGGGGAAATCCTTTAAGACCGAGATGAGAAAGACTTTTTTTCACACAGAGTGATAAGTCTCTGGAACTCTCTGCCACAGAGGGTAGTTGAGGCCAGTTCATTGGCTATATGTAAGAGGGAGTTAGATGTGGCCCTTGTGGCTAAAGGGACCAGGGAGTAAGGAGAGAAGGCAGGTACGTGATACTGAGTTGGATGATCAGCCATGATCATATTGAATGGCGGAGCAGGCTCGAAGGGCCGAATGGCCTACTCCTGCACCTAATTTCTATGTTTCTATGTGCTGCTGTAGTCTGGCAGGCTGACATTGACCTCTATCATGCTGAGGCCAGGTGTCAGCTCTTGAACATCTCATCATGCCATCTCCTTGACCATCACCCCACAGATGAACACCAGACCATGATCTATCAGACTGTTTCCGATCTCATCACCTCTGGCGGATCTTCCCTCCACAGCTTCTAACCTTATTGTTCCCAGCTCAGCATTGCCCGATTTGATCTCCATCCCAAAATCCATAAACCGGATTGGCCTGGCAGACCCATTGACTTCAGAACATCACCTATCCATGTTCTCCAGAAATGCCACCTGACCTGTTGAGTTACTCCAGCATCTGCAGTTCCTTATTTCTACATGTTACTCTGCCTATTTTTATGCTGTATATAATTTCATGTCAGTGTTTGATTATGGCTCTCACAAGTGAAAATTGAAAGTACCATTTTTCTAACACTTTCTTTTCCCCAATATGATGCACTTTAGTTTTGCAATAAAATGTAACTTTAAGCATGATTGAAACAGAAGCAAGGTGTAATTTTAGGCTTTTATCAGTACTAATTCAAAGTGTTAAATGGCCTGTTAGAGATGTCACATATGTTTTTCCCCTTGCTTTGGAGAAAAGGCTGATAACATTGTGCTTTTGTTTTTCAAGTTAAACTTTCCCTCCCAGAGTCGATGAGCATAAGCAATACGTTCTCACAGAAATATTTGGCAAATCAGCTGCATTTTCACTGGGGATCAGAAAGTTCTCCAGGATCGGAGCATACTGTAGATGGTATCCGGTATGCTGCTGAGGTAAGGTTACGAGCATTTGTTTTTGTACCAGCCAAAGTTCAGTAACTATTATGACAATTCTCACAAAGCCTTGGATCTTCCTTGCACCCCATAATCCCCTGACCATCTGCCAACAGGGCACCGAGGCCTCCTGTCCTGTTTGAACACCATGTACTACTAGTACACCACTGACCTCCCGTCAGAAAATGTTCACTCCAAACATTGGCTCGGACTGGAACTGTGCAGAATTCTGGGCAATTTTTTTTTTTAAATGATGCCTGGTTATTCAGGTTGGTGTAGTGATTTTAAAAAAAAATTGTTAAAACTTTTGATGCTGGAAACCTGATATAAAAATAAAATCTCAACAGGTTGGGTATCATCGAAGGAAAGAGAAACTTGAGTTAATGTTTCGGGTCTGAGTTCTTTTGTCAGGATGGGTTTTTTGTAAACTTGTGGTGTAAAATTGTACAGATATTGGAACTGCTGCATAACATGGCTGTTATTCCAAGAGCTTCTCCAGTTTTGGTTGCCAAGTCTAATTGCAGAGAATTATTCCATTGTTGTGACCCAGAGGGCAGTTAATAACAAGGTCGCTACCTCAAAGATATTAGTTCACAGCCAATCCTAAGTACAGCATAATTCAATGGACCGCTGTTTCCACCTATCACCCACCAACCTCTGCCTCGCTTCATCTGCTCATCAATCCCACTTCACCTAGTTCCACATCACCTACCAATCTCTGTCTTGCCCCTACCCCGACTTCTTTATACAGGTGTTCTTCCCTCTATAATTCTCCATCCTATTGTGGCATCTCGACCTGAAATGATGACCCATCCCTCTGCCTCCAGAGATGTTGCTTGACCTGCAGACTTCTTCCAGCAATTTTTATGTCTTATTTTGTGATTAAAAATAATATATTTGACTATACAGATAAAAGATGACAATGTTTCCGTACAGCTTGAAAATGAGGGAAAGTAACATAGAAAAGTACAGCACAGGCATAGGCTCATCGGCCCACAATATTTGTGCTGAGCATAACGCCAAGATAAACCAATCTCATCTGCCAGCACATGATCCATATCCCTTCATTCCCTGCATAGCCACATGCCTATCCAAAAGTAGTTGCACAATGAAGCTGGTGTTTTTAGAACCAGTCTCGATCAGACCATTAATCAATCTGGCGTTATCACAACAATATGCATGAAGCCCAACTGCAATCAAAACCGGGACCTTCACAGAGGAAACTTGTTCATTTGAATGTTTCAGATGCACATTGTTCATTACGCTGCCAAATATGGAAGTTTGCGAGGTGCAGCACGGGAAGCAGATGGTCTTGCAGTCCTGGCAGTACTGTTTCAGGTAAGGAGTGGTGACATATCACTTACTCATTCGTTGTACGAGTCTGATTTTTACTCATTTTTTAAAATCTCTTCCTCGTCTGATCCATTTTCTTCAGCTGAATTCAAACACAAATTTATTTCTCTGAATCCACAAATATTTAAGAGCTGTGTTTGGTTTATTTAACAAAATAGCGTGCTGAAAAATCGCATGTTCAATGCATTCTTAACAAACTATTAACCTTTGTCTTTCTTGTTCAATAATAAATTAATGAGCACACATGAGATCAACATGGATGTGGATTAATTTGAAATTAATTATTCATGCGTGCTGACATGGAAAGAGGGGGAGAGGAATCTTGCATTGATGCCATTACATAGTACAGAGTGTTTAAGAAGGAACTGCAGATATCCTGGAAAATTTGAATGTTTCACATGCACATTGTTCATTACGCTGCCATGTGTGAAAGTTTGAAAGGTGCAGTGCAGGAAACATAGTACAGAGGAACTATTTTACATATTCTGTGGTGCGGCTGTGTGTAAGAGTTTCATTGTTCTGTCTGGGACATGTGACATTCTTGTTATTGAGGGAGTGCAGCGTAGGTTTACAAGGTTGATTCCCGGGATGGCGGTACTGTCATATGCTGAGAGAATGGAGCAGCTGGGCTTGTACACTCTGGAGTTTAGAAGGATGAGAGGAGATCTCATTGAAACATATAAGATTGTTAAGGGTTAGGACACTCTAGAGGCAGGAAACATGTTCCCGATGTTGGGGGAGTCCAGAACCAGGGGCCACAGTTTAAGAATAAGGAGTAAGCCTTTTAGAACTGAGACGAGGAACCACTTTTTCTCACAGAGAGTTGTGAGTCTGTGGAATTCTCTGCCTCAGAGGGCGGTGGAGGCAGGTTCTCTGGATGCTTTCAAGAGAGAACTAGATAGGCCTCTTAAAAATAGCAGAGTCGGGGGATATGGGGAGAAGGAAGGAACGGGGTACTGATTGGGGATGATCAGCCATGATCACATTAAATGGTGGTGCTGGCTTTGAGGGCCATATAGCCTGCACCTATTTTCTATAACATTCTTGGCCATTGATCCCATTTTACTATTTTTTAAAAATTCTCCCCACATTTTCATCGACTGCTACCAGATTTTACCACTCGCCTTCACACTTGGATCAATTCACAGTGACCAATTATTCTACCACATATTTAAGAGGAAATCAAAACATCTGAATGAAACCCATACATTAGGGAAAACCTGCAAACTCTACAAAATAAGATCGGAGGTCGGGATTGAACCTGGGTCAAACGCTCTCCAAGCTGCACATTGTGCTGCCACAGTGGAAAATCGGTATGGTTAAAGGAAAAAGGAAAAAACAATAAAAAGATAGACACCAAATGCCGGAGTAACTCAGCTGAACAGGCAGCATCTCTAGAGAGAAGGAATGGGTGGAGTTTGAGGTTGAGTCCGTCCTTCTCCATTCTGAAGAAGGGTCTCGACCCCAAACGTCACCCATTCCTTCTCTCCAGAGATGCTGCCTGTCCAGCTGAGTTACTCCAGCGTTTTGTGTCTATCTTTGGTGTAAACCAGCATCTGCAGTTCCTTCCTAAACGACACAAAGATTTGGGTAAGAAATGTAAGAACCAGACTGCTGAATGTGTGCCATGAGTGAAGAGTAGGGAGGGTTTGAAGGTGGAAATGCATTAAAGTTTCATAGATAAAACTGATATGGAATTATGAGTGGAAACTCATTCCCGAGGAAAGTCTGAAGAAAGGTCCCGACCCAAAACATCACCTTTCCATTCCTTCCACGGATGCTGCCTGACCCATTGAGTTCCTTCAGCACTTTGTGTGTTGCACATTGCTGGCAGATCAATTCTACAAGATCCACGTAGATGAACAATTCCACTCAACTCATGATTTTATATCGAAGTCATGTGAATGACTATGTGAAGAGCCCGCATGCGCGTCAATACGTCGACGCATGGTGTGATGTTTGGTTGGGGATGAACGTCGGTCTCCCCAGTGGTAAGGTTTAAAAGCCAAGACGGGTGAGTACAAATGTTGAACTAATTCCGACGTTGGCCTAGGATGTTGTTATGGAGAAACCTAGGGCAAAAGGGAAACTGGCTGCTGAGAAAGCAGCGGCAGAGGACCGCGGCAGTGTAAAAAGCCGAAGGCTGTCCGTTTCCACTTCGGAGTCGCTGGCAGCCACGATCTGCACAGCAAGCTCTGGTTCAGCTCCAAGAGGGAGCAGCTTGACAACCCCGAGTCGGGACAAAGCTAAGTCAATAAGATGGGTCCAATCGGACGATTCTGGACAGGAGGACTCTGTCCCAACATCTATGAAAGATGTTGTTTGCTGTCTATCTAAACTGGAGTGCCTAATGGAACAAATGGTGGAACAAAATATGCTCCAGGCAATGGAGGCATTAACAGGTGGCTTCAGCCAAATGCCTGTGGCAACACCTGGCTCAGGGTTGTAGTATTCCTCCCACTCTGATGAGGGGAGTATCAGAGATTTTTACAGAGCTGACTCCGATTATGGGGTTGCGAACAGGATATCTGAATCCCATGATTTAATGGATGATATGCGACAGATGCATCAATAGGAAGAGCTACCTGCTCTTGCCTCAAAATTTGCCGTTCCCTCGGGGACAGATAAGCCACTACAGGAGGAACTAGCCAGCAGCATCAGCTATTTAACATCGCATCAGCTGAAGGAAGAAGTTATGATGGAGGCAGCAGGGAAATATCCCAACCCAGAAAATTGCAAGACCTTGGAAGTCCCGTAAGTCAATATTACCACTTGGGAAAAACCTCGGGGGCAGAACAAGGTCCAAAGAGCTATTGTCGGGAGGTAGTACAGCCTTTGCTAGGTCAGTGGATGGGACTCGGGTGTTGGAAGCACAGCAGGATGCGATGGCACTGTTGTGCAATACTCATTGTGAGATTAACTGCTTCCGTAAAGATGGCATTGGGCTGCAATTAAACCCTAAATTTGCACACTTATGCAGGGCCAGTAATGTTCAGCCTACTAAATATCTCTTCGGAGAAGATTTGTGTAAGCAAGTCAAAGACTTGCAGGATGAATTGAAGGCTGCTGCTGGCATGGTTAAAACGCCCTATATGGGTAAGACCTATTCCGGCGATATCACCCCTATCCTCCACCAGCAGGAATCGGTTCTCTGAGGCTGGTGACAGTACCATGTCTGCTCTATTTAGACCCAGTCAGGGGTCTTTTCTAGGCCTAGGTCCATCTTGGAACATGTGTTGGCCTCAGTTCCCAGCGGGTCAAGATACCAGAGCAAAGGGAAGGAGACCGAACAAAACTTAGGGTCTGCTGGCCCTAGTGATAAACCGCCTATGACCATTGAGGTAGGTGGATGTGCATCCATCAGTCACATGGGATGTGCGGAGGAATTTCAAGTTGGTGGCAGAAAACCGCTGATCCGTTTATACAGCATAGCATAATGGGCTACAAAATTGAGTTCTTGGTTGACACATTTCCACCTCGACAAGATATGCCGAGACTGTTGAATATTCGTTCCAAAAAGGAAACTTTGGATATGCGAGCAGAGATCGAGGCATTGCATAAAAAAAGAAGTGATTGAGCAGTCGGTCCATGAGAAAGAGGAGTATGTCTCTAACATATACTCAAGGGAGAAGAAAAATGGAGGATGCCGTATCATTCTTGATTTAGCGAGCTTCAACTCTTATGTGCATTTGAAACAATTTAAAATGGAAAATATCCACACCACAAAACAGCTGATTACTGAGCATTGTTTTATGGCATCCATAGATCTTAAGGATGCATATTATTTGGTTCCTATTCATAGGAATCACAGAAAATATCTGAAGTTTAGCTGGTTGGGGCAATTGTGACAATTTAAGGTTTTACCTAATGGTTTGAGCTCAGCCCCAAGGCTATTTACCAATCTTCTTAAACAAGTGTTTGCCCTACTCAGAACTGAAGGGCATATTATTATTAGTTATATAGATGACATTCTTATAGTCGGGAAGACGTTACGTCTCGCAAAGCTAACTGTCTCAGCTGCCAAACTTATCTTTGAGAAATTGGGATTTCTCATTCATCCAGCTAAATCCAAGCTGATACCGACAAAATCTACCTCTTATTTTGGGTTTGTCATCAATTCGGCAGAGATGTCTGTGACCCTGCCCATGGAGAATAAACAAAATTTGGTAGAGGCTTGTTCAAATCTACTGATTCATGAGAAGCCATCTACTCGCCAGGTGGCAAGGGTAATTGGCAAGATAATAGCTGCCTTCCCAGCTGCCTTCCCAACTGCATGTTATGGCGCTATGTATTATTGAAATCTGGAGCGTGAAAAGGCTCCACAAAGGTCATTTTGACAGACCTATGCAGTTGTTGTCAGAATCAAAAGCTGAATTACAATGGTGGATTGCAAATATTCATCGTTGTTCAGGCGGCTTTCTACCTAGTAAACCCACAACACTGCAGAGTGATGCTAGTGAACTAGATGGAACAAGGAGGAGTTGCGCCTTTCGCCTAAAATATGGCATATTTCATGCCTTGAAAGCATATTGTGGAAAGGTACATGGTGTGCATATTGAACTACAATTGGATAACTCTACAGTGGTGGCCTATGTGAATCACATGGGTGGTTGTAGATCACTATCATGTGATGCTCTGGCAAAAGTTATTTGGGCTTGGTGTCCAGATAGAAGCATTTGGATTTCAGCTGCTCATTTGCCGGGCAGATTTAATATGGTAGCAGATGTTAGATCACGGATGTTCAATGATCGAACTGAATGGATGTTGAATCAAGCAGTATTCAACAAGATAATAGCCCGTTATGGAACACCAGACATTGATTTGTTCACTTCCAGACTTAATAATCAATTGCCACGATATATAGCCTGGCAACCAGACCCAGGGGCAGAAGCGGTAGATGCATTTTCTATAGACTGGGGGGGGGGGGGGGGGGGGGGGGAGGGGATGATATCTAGGCCTTCCCTCCATTCTGCCTTATTGGAAGATGCTAGCAAAAAAAAATGCAAGACAACGCAGCAGGTATTTTAGTAGCTCCTAATTGGCCTACGCAACCATGGTTTCTATCATTGAAAGGATTATTAAAGGAACTACCCATGGCTGTTCACAGGCATAAGCATATGTTAATTCAGCCTGTCACTCGGGAGCCTCATCCTCTGCATGACCGTATCGACTTATTAATTTGCAGAATTTAGGAAGGCCTTTCGTGGGGCTAGGATTATCCAACTAGACGGTTGACGTAATAACTGCAGCTTGGCGAGATGGCACAAGAAAGCAGTACTGTTCGTACATCAAGCAATGGGAGCAATTTTGTGAGAAGGCACATATAAATTAGTTTACGGCGGATATAGCCGATATATTAGAGTTTCTTTCAACTTTATATTTTGAAAAAGAGTTAAGTTACAGTGTTATTAACACTGCTCGTAGTGCCTTATCATATTTAGTGCTTGGGTCTGGACATCAAACTGTGGGCACACACCCATTGGTATCTAAATTCATGAAAGGTGTTTTTAAAGGAAACCCTCCAAGGCCTAGATATCATGAGGTATAGAATGTTAAGATGGTGTTAAGGCTGCTTTGTAATTTGGCACCAGCCGCATCGTTATCTTTGGCCCAGCTCACCCACAAATTAGTAATGCTTATGGCTCTCATCTCAGCTCAATGAGTTCAGTCTTTGCAGAAACTGCGACTGGATAACGTGGTTATATCCGACAAAAAGTTATCTTTTATATAGATTAATTAATAAAGCAGAGCAGGTCGGGTGCGTTGGGATACAAATTGTAGCTGTTGCCGTACCCACCAGATCAAAGATTGTGTGTGGTCACCTATGTTAAGAAATACATCGCAGTTACAAAAAACCTTCAAGGTAGCGAACAGGCTGTCTTCATAGGTTATAAAAAGCCACACAAAAGGGTAACGGTGCAAACATTTCTAGGTGGATAAAATGTGTGTTAACAGATGCGGGAGTGGATACTGACATTTTCAAATTTCACTTTACCAGGGCTGCAGCTACCTCAGCAGCAAATAAAATAGAGGTTCCGCTGGATCACATTCTTGTGACAGCAGGATGGGCCGATAGCGCACTTTTCAGAAGTTTTACAATAAACCAATTAACAGGCCTGGTTTATTTACTAATAGAATTTTACGTTGTGCTGATTAGACGAGTGTTTATCCCTGATGTAAAAGATTGTTTCTATCAAAGCATGTACATGTTTGCAAACTAACATTATGTTTCTTTCAACCATGCATGGTTGATCGGTGCGGTGTACCACATATAGACGGGCTCACTGCATGAAACCACAGAGCTTTGAAAGCTTCACGTGGTCACTCACATAAAATAGAAAGATTAAAGGAAAACGTGCCATTCGAAGTTTGATCTTTATTTTATGAGAATTTGAAGTGAGGGATTGCGTGCCCTCCACTCCCAACCCTGTTTCTCATAAAGATTATCCGGTAAATCTAAGGTCGTTAATCTTTCTATAGTTCTGCAACCAGTCTGTGGCTTCATACAGTTGCTCTGAAGATTAACGCGCTGGCGGGCTCTTCACGTAATCCCTCACTTCAACTTCTCATAAAATAAAAATCAAACTTCAAACGGTAGGTTTTCGTTTAATCTGTCTACTTTAGCCTTCGGTCAAATTTCTCAACACAACATTTGGTTGATATTTGAATAACAAATGTTTTACATCCCTAATCTTGCCCTGGAGATTATTCTAGATAAGAATGAATCGGCATGAGGAATTGCAATGAGAATTCAGTGCTGATATGAATTTTTAGCAATTTGTAATGCAAGAGATAGTCTTGTGGTCACAGCACAGCTAGAAATGGGACTCTGGCTTAGTTATGTCTAGTCCACTTGCATCAAGAGAAAGTCCTATCTCATTTGTCATCTAAGATTTTAAAAGTTGTCCTACTGCTGCTAACAGGGATTTTTTCGAAACATAAATTTTTGTCGTAAAATAATATATATGCATATCAAAAACTGTGCAAAAGCTTTATACATTTGCAGTGCCTATACATTCATCAGTATCATAGTAGTATTCGCACTTATGTTGAAACAAACAAAACACCTTTGTTGCTCATATGACCCCCTGGGATGATATCCCTTCCCTTGTTTAAGAGACAGCCCCACCTGACTCTGGTCCTCTTTAACCCCCCCCCCCCACAGAGCCTTGTACTTGGCTGCACCAAGCTTCAGTGAGTCTCTCAGCACATACTCCTACAGTCAGGAATAGGCCAGACGGCAACATTCCCTGATAAACGTCTCACTTTGTTAGGAAGCCAACAAGTTACAGGCTGACCAAAGAGCATCGTTGTTGTCACCAAGTTGTTGATCTTTCAGCTGCATTTGATACCAGGGATTAGCCATGCTACAGTGTTGAACACTACAAGATTTACAGTAGCTGTTCCCCTCGTGTCTTGGGAATGTAATATTAAACAGAGTTACCTTAGACCTCTGGACAACCTTTAATGTGACAGCCTCTGATTTATTACGGCTCACTCTTTGCTCTCCACGGGGAGCAGCATTCACAGGGAATTTGGGTCAGAGAGTCAAGCCCATAGCATTATAGTCTATATTCCCCCAGGCACAGTTCCCTGCCAGAAATGCTGGATTAAAGAATCAGCTCTTTGTTCTGGTGATTTTGCCATGAACTCTGCATTTTGTTGCTTTGTTAATGCTTTGCAATGACTGGGTGTAGCTAATGTTAAGTCTACAATAAAAATAAGTTGTAAAAAGGGCAGCTTCAACTGCATAATCTGCAGAGCATATAAATCCACATTTCCAGAATGTAAACATGCCTGAGTCTCCCAACGTGTTGAGAAGGCATTCATTTTATCTCCTATTGCTATGTGCAGGGACTTGGAAAAACCAATATAAAATGTTACTTGTCTGCAGCCGAGACATTCCTCCACTTACTTTAAAGTAAAGGTTGGATTCTTGGGAGAAGCTCTGGATGTTTCTTAACAGGCTGATAATCACAATTTATTTCTCTCACTTGAGGAGATGGTGATATTTACCAGTGTGGAGGAAGGAACTGCAGATGCTGGTTTAAACCGAAGATAGATACAACAGGGCTCAAAATTAGCGGTTGCTCGGGTGCAATGACCACTCAAAGCACCGCCGGGCAACCTAAACACCGAGTCATTTTGCCCGGTTCGGCAACCAGAACTGGTTTGTACTGAAGATAGACACAAAAAACTGGAGTAACTCCGCGTGTCAGAAGCATCTCTGGGAAAAAAGGAACGCGACGTTTCGTGTTGGCGACGGCTGTGCGGGGCAAAGATACTGGATGCGAGGATTTCCCAACGGCCAAGGCAGGGGGGCGATGTTGTCCGAGGAGCGCGGACCTTCCTTCCCCCCTCGCCCCCCTCCTCTGTTTCTTGTACGCCCCCTCCACCCCCTTATCCTGGGACCCCCCCCTCCATCCCGCACTGATCCCCATTCCCGCCTCTATTCAGTCCTATTCTACCCCCCCCCATCTATTCATCCTGCGCTGATCACCCTATCCACCTTGCATTGATTCTCCTGCCAACCCCCCCCCCCCCCCATCCATCCTACACTTCTCCTCCATCCATCCTGTACTGATCCCCCATACACCCTGAACTAATCCACGCATTCATCCCATACTGACCCACCCTCCATTTACCCCGCACCTTCAAGAAGAATGGGGGGGGAACAGTCTGAAGAAGGGTCTCGATCCAAAATGTTGCCTATTTCCTTCCATCCATAGATGCTGCCTCACCCACTGAGTTTCTCCAGCACTTTTGTCTACCCCCATCCATCTTGTACTGAAACCCCCCCCATTCAACACCACTGACATCCCCCGTGCTCTCCCCTCACAATTCTACCTACTCCAACCAACACGTAATAATTCACCTGCCTCAATCCATCCATTCTGCACTGACTGCCTTCTAACCCCTCCCCCCCCCCCCTCCCACCATCTATCCACCCCGCATTGATTCACACACACTCCCCTCCCTGACCCTATTGTGCTGGAAATGTCTTCAGAGCGAACATTGACTATGTTTGATAACGGAATGCTATCAAATGTGTTTTAATTCCAATGTTATTATTTGTTTAATCCATAAAGATGGATTAATTAAATTGTGAACACATGAAATATTAAAACCGCAGTGTTCGTTTGTCACAGCTGCCGTTGACACGTTATTACAGAATTCATTTTAACGGCAAATCAATGCTCTTAATATGGAGTATCAGTACTGTAGTTTAATGAACAACATTCACAACTATACGTACGCATATATGTTACCATGGTCCAGGATTTATTGACACAGGTTGATCATACGCTGAATAATCCAACCACATTTTTGTTTCGAAGTGGAAAGAATTAATAGAAATTGCATTAATTGTAATGCGTAAAAAGAGTTGGGATACTGTCTTATAATTTTGCTGCATGTCATTGTGGTATATTTAATGTCTTGATTGGTGAATATGTTTAGTTTGTGACTTTATTTGAAGCAGAAATAATATGTGAATGCTTCATTGAGTATAATTCCGACTGGTAACTATGCACTTCGTCCGAGCACATTATTGCATGCGTCATGCAAACCATCTTATATGACCACCTAAACTGTCATTTGGCAACCTTAAAAAGCTGCCAAGGTTGCCTGGCTGGTAACAGGGAAAAAAAGTTAAGCGAGAGCCCTGTACAAAGTGCTGGAGTAAACCAGTAGGACAGGCAGCATCTCTGGAGAGAATGAATGGGGTGTTTCGGGTCGGACTGGTCTGAAGAAGGGTCTCAACCCGAAACACCACCCATTCCTTCTTTCCAGAGATGCTGCCTGTCCCGCTGAGTTACTCCAGCATTTTGTGTCTAACATGCGCCTCTGCCTGGCAGAAGCTGTCCTCCTCCATAACAACTCTTTTTTTTGTCTCTCTCACTTTCTTAGTCAAGGTGTAGCTAGGGGCCTTTGCATGGGATCCTGCTATCCCTGTCTATTTGTTGACCATTCCTTGTTCCAAATATATCCTGGCATCAGTCCCCAAATATTTCTCCATTATATCCTGTTGCCTTGTTGATTTTATCAAGTTGCCACTAATTTCCACGTAATCTCTGATTGTGCTTTGGCTCTCCGAGGACAGACTATACTTTATTGCCAGCTGCCTACCACACCACTCAGTTGCAATCTATTTTACCGTCCCTTCCCATTCATATAATGACCTTTCAGTACTGGGTCTCCCCCATTGTCAAAGTGGAGGAACATCACCTCATATTCTACTTGGGCAGCTTACAACCCAATGGTATGACTTTTGAATTCTCCAAACTTCAAGTAAAACCCACATTCTCCTATGGGCCCCACTGCACTCCCATTCCACCCTCTCATTCCCAACTCCTTTATGAATGAATGATACTTTGGTATCACATTTGACGTGTCACGGTGAGATTCTTTGTTCTGCTAACACAAGTATGCAAAGAGTCTCCACATGTAGGGTTACAAAGTTACAAACTATTCCATTTAGTCCCCAATAGTCCTCCTTTGTTCTCGGCGGCACGTCCTTGACCGACTTCCGGCACCTACCGCTGGCCCGACCTCGGCTGCCGGCCCATCACCCCCTGTCATTCTGTTCTTTTAATGCTCCACCGTTCATTCATCTCCAATCTCAAAGTTCCCATTTCCCCATCTATCCATCTTCCCCTCCGCTTGCCTCCATCCCGCCCATATCCCTACCTCCGACATTACATTTTACACCACTCCTCTCCTTTGTCACTTAAGGGCCTGTCACACTAGCGCGCGATTAGACGCGATAAGCGCGACAAATTCGGACGCGGGGGTCGCGTGGGGGTCAGGCGATCCCGGTGCGAGTGAAGGGCCTGTCACACTAGCGCGCGATTACACGCGCGACGTCCGAAGGAAGGACGTTATTTTTCATCACGTGACGATGCGCATGAGCATGCGCGTTGCACGACGTCGGGCAGTGACGTCATCACGCAACGCCACGCTGAAGACGCACAACGTCAAAACGTCATCACGTTCCGCGCGACAGGATTTTGCCGCGCGTAATTTTTAAGCAGTGTCGGTTTTTGGACACTACGCGCGATGTCGACACCAGCTCCACACGAGTCCGCGGAACTCCACCAGACTCCGGCGATCGCAGTGGGACAGGGTCACGCGAGGCCGGACGACTAAAGCGACCACGGTAGGTCGCGCTTATCGCGTCTAATCGCGCGCTAGTGTGACAGGCCCTTTACTCCTTCCATCTGCCAATAAACCTCTTCACAGTATGCATTTATCCTGCCACATTTTGTCCTGCCCCTACAGCTTTCTCCCCCCCTACTGCTATCGGTCTGAACCAGGGTCCTAACTCGTAATGTCATCTGCCCATTCCCTCAACAAATGCTGCCCAATCGAGTTCCTCCAGCACCTTGCAGTTCATCATGTCACTTGCAAACCATTTCCTACCCCAGTGTTCTGAATCCATACAAACATAGAATATAGGTGCAGGAGTAGGCCAGTCAGCCCTTCAAGCCAGCACCACCATTCAATATGGTCATGGCTGAACATCCAAAATCAGTTCCCCCACTCCTGCTTTCTCCCCATATCCCTTGATTCTGTTATCTAACACTCGCTTGAATACATCCTGATGAATCCTTCCAAATAAGTGCCTTCCTATCGAATTATGCCCCTGCAGGTGGATTAAACAACTCTGACCTAAATCACGAATAACATCCTGTACAATTGTGACCGATGTAATAAATACTCCATCCTGAATTTAATCCTCAATCTCTTGATCCTTTGATTAGGTTGGGCACATCATCTACCATCAATGTCTCAACACCATTATCCAGATGGTAGGGACCACACATGCATGATCCCATTCTCATCTATCAGTCTTACCCAGCAGTGGCTTCCTATCAATAGACAATAGAAAATAGACAATAGGTGCAGGAATAGGCCATTCGGCCCTTCGAGCATACACTGCCATTCTAAGTGATTATGACTGATCATCCCCAATCAGTACCCTGTTCCTGTCGTCTCCCCATATCCCCTGACTCTTTAAGAGGCCTAACTAGCTCTCTCTTGAAAGCATCCAGAGAACCGGCCTCCACCATCCTCTGAGGCAGAGAATTCCACAGACTCACAACCAAAGATACTAGTATCTTTGCTCACAACTGTGTGAAAAAGTGTTTCCTCATCTCCGTTCTAAATGGCTTACTCCTTATTCTTAAACTGTGGCCCCCTGGTTCTGGACTCCCCTAACATCGAGAACATGTTTCCTGCCTCTTGCATGTCCAAACCCTTAATAATCGTATATGTTTCAATAAGATCCCCTCTCATCTTTCTAAATTCCAGAGTATACAAGCCCAGCCGCTCCATTCTCTCAGCATGTGACAGTCCCGCCATCCTTGGAATTAACCTTCTAAACCTATGCTGCACTCTTGCTCACAAGAGCATACTTCAGGAGTGCCAGGGGATATTGGGAGAAGGCAGGTGAATGGAGTTGAGAGGGAGAGATAGATCAGCCATGATTGAATGCCAGAGTAGACTTGATGGGCCAAACGGCCTAATTCTGCTCCTATCACTTACGAACACTTTAGATCTCCCCACAACCTACCTATTAACCCCACTCGTTTGTCATCCACATTCTGCCCCTCAGCAAATCAAGCAATAAAAAGTTACACTAATCCTCATTCCTATGCTACAACACTAATTCTTTCTCGGAACCTCTTTTGACCTCCACTCTCTTTAAATTGTCAAATATTGGGACGATTGAAGCCACAAGTCAGGGCTCCATATCATACACACTATTTCTTACTCTAATCGGTTCCCAAGCAACTGTCTAGAAATGAACAAGGCTTTAATATTTGGGTGTATATTTTTTAATCTTGCAGGATAGACTACAAACACACCCATGCCATTGCTCAAAGCATTGGTTTCTGCCTTCTTAACATTGTTCATTGCAGGCCAGCTTGTACGTTGGCCCTCTTTTTTTATAACGAGAGTTGAATTGTTCTAAAGCTTTCCTGCCGTCAACATCTCTACACTCCTTAACACTATAGTCATATAATCTGTTGCCATGACCCCTCCACACTGAGTCTAGTTAACCTACAGCATGTGCCAACAGATCTATTGAGGCTTCCAGTTAAAATAATGCCTTGGTTTGATAAATTCCACGTTCACAAATCCCTCTGTGGTCTTGCTCTATTTCACTGTAATCTATTGTAGCTTTATATTCCTCTATCGAGAGTTAAGATGTTTTATTGTCATATGTACCAAAATGGAACAATGAAATTCTTACTTGCAACAGCAGCACAACGGGTTTGTAAAGGGTATTTAACAGATAATACTAAACAAAATTCAAAGCTCTTGATAATTCCCCTCCATTCTTATAAGCATTCCACGTCTGGGCAATGAGCCTTAATTTGCCAAGACCTGAGTTTGGGTCTCTGCCTGAAACATCAACTATTCATGTTCTCCAGAGATGCTTCCTGACCTGCTGTGTTACTCAAGCACTTTGTGTCCACCTAAGCTCAGGAATTCCTTCCTGACTCTTTTTATTTCATTGTCCTTTATCTCGGCACCCCTTTAATGCCTAGCCCTTTGGTCATTTGTCCTATTATTTTTCTTTGTGGCATGAAGACCATTGGTGATTGTTAAAACTTCTGGAGATGCTTCGGACCTTTGTGCTGTTAATTGGCAGTATCTGCTATGAATAAAGCTATTAAATTAAATCCTGTGTCCTGTTAGTCAGACTTTTAAATGTTTTCAATCTTCTCATTTTGCAGATTGGACCAAATGATAATGAAAATTACAATCACATTTTTGATAAACTGGAAGACATTTCTCAAGAAGGTAATTACATGCTCAAATGATCAAGAATAATTATCTCTTTACATAGACAACCGCAAGTTTCTACACTGTCGACATTGTTTTCTGTTGTTTCCAAATCAGCAGGGCACATTAATTCAATTACAATTGCCACCAAGTTACAACAGCTTACAGGACATCTTGAATAAAGTTTCCAGATGGGTATAATTTTGAAAATGTCAAAGACATTTAAATGTTTTATTTCATTTAAGTCTACGGATTTGCACTAGTGTTGAGAGTGTTTTGGCATGTCTAGCATTCTTCAGTTGCTGATCAACCATGCAACCAACTTCCCAACAATCTCACAAATACATAGAGAAAGTAAAATATTGCTAATGGTAACATTTTGCATCAAAAACGGAATGTGCAGTGTTAAGCTGCATATGTGAGGAGTACAGACAATTTACTATTTCACTCTTGAACAATCCTTCAGAACTGGAAGACAATCCAATGAACAGCATTTTAAATAGGAACATGATGGAGAAAGGGGGATGAAGAAAACCAGGCTTGTAGGAAGTTTACGTTAAGAAAGAAATCTAGATTTGACCAAACCACAGGATCAAAATATATCCAAGGACTCCATTAGGTTAGGACTCTACTTCCTCCTGTTATTACACATAGTTTCTGGCCACTCTGGTTAATTTCTGCCAGGTAGGAAGTTGCCAAATCTTTTGATAAGGTTTTATGTTATCTAAGTGTCGGACGAAATGGCGTAATTTACTAGACTGTGACGACAACAGCCCTATTGTTCCAATTCCAGTGTTATTTATCACCCTGGCCCTTGTTATTTGCTCTGTGCTATTGGGCTGAGTTGCCCTATTCACTGTAGTTATATCTTGTATGTTCTTCATGCCAATGCTCATTGGGCTTTGTTGCCAAGGCTTTTGTTAATGGACCCAATTGATCAATCAAATGATTTGGTTGTTTAACACTTAACTTATCAGATGTAGCTGATAACTGTTGATGCATAGGTACCATGCCATACCATTAGGATCCCAGAAACTAAATGATTGTGACTATTTCCGTATTAGTCAGCAAAGGGAAGGCAGATAATTATGGTAAAAATCTATTCGTATGTAAGGGCGGAAAAATGTGCCAAGAGGTAATCCAGCTATTTTACTCTTGTGGTTAGCTCTTCGGTGTCTGTTGTTTATACTCGGGAACAAATGTAGTTTTTCTTCTTTTTCAGAGAATTAGGCAAAAAATCTGAAGTTTGCATACGATTTTTCTCCTGGTGTGATTATGCAATGCATTGTTCTAAACTGGCAATTTATAAGTGGGAAGCTAATATTTGAATGAATGGCGAGTCGCACTGTGTCGAGCGTCATATGTGCATAGGCACAGTGACATTCTTTGCTTGCGTACTTACCGAAGGTGTGCAAAGAGTCTGCACATAAATGGCGCTGACAAAATTACAAAGCATCCCGCACCAAGCCAGGGCTTTGATTTTCCCCTGTAACCCGTATTGTTCCAGCTAAGAGTTAGATAGAGCTCTAGGGGCTAGTGGAATCAAGGGATATGGGGAGAAGGCAGGCACGGGTTATTGATTGGGGATGATCAGCCATGATCGCAATGAATGGCGGTGCTGGCTCAAAGGGCCGAATGGCCTCCTGCACCTATTTTCTATGTTTCTAAGGTAGGGTTGCCAATGGGCTTTTTAAAGTTAGAAATCTATCCCTGATGATATTAACATGGTTTAAAAGAGCAAGCTACAATATGATTCTGATGGATCCTGTGGCTATGGGTTTTAACATTACAGCGCAATACATAAATACCAATGTCAGGCATACAGTTTCATATTAAAGGCCCATTTTGGATGTTTAACATTGCTTTTGAGCTTTGAGAAAACCTGAATTTGTAGGGTTGCTGTTCTTTAACACAGTCTTGGAGGTCAAAGAAGGGGAAGGTAACACCAAGAAGAACTTGATTAGCAGTTGAGAAATAAATTTTGGCAAGTCTTATATGCTTATAATTTTCCAATGAGAACTATATTCTGTATCTATATCTATTTTTTTTTCTGCGTCTGCCGGCATCATATCAGTGTCGCCAAAAGATTTTGAACATTTCAAAATCCAGCGGCGACAAAAAATGTTGCGACACTTGGAAAAAACACCGCAAGTCATACGTCGTCATCATGCTGTGTCACCGCCGCATCACGCCGTGTCACCGCCGCACCACGCCGCAAATTTTTTGGTGACCTGATACGTCAGTCAATGATGCCGGCAGTCGCCAAAAAAATCGCCAAGTGGGACAGGCCCTTTAAGGTATCATCTTAGGCAAAGTGTGATCAATGTGTGAGTCAAAGAGCCACTTCGGCACAAAAACATTCACTTTAGGTTTTGGTCTATTATTGTCTCTTGTACTGATGTACAGTGAAAAGATTTGTTTTGCATTCTATCCAATCAAATCAAATAAACTATACATAGATACAATCAAACCAAGCCAAATGCAAGTACAATAGGTGAGCTGAGGTTACGGGGAGAAGGCAGGAGAATGGTGTTAAGATATGTCAGCCATGATTGAATGGCAGCATAGATTTGATGGGCCAAATGGCTTAATTCAGCTCCTATCACTTAGGAAGTATAATATTTATAATAAAGAAAAAGTTATAGATACAGAATATAGTTGTCAGTATTATAATCCCAATAGTCCCAGAGACGTTCAACGTCCACAATGATGTAGAGAAGAATAGGCTTTACCCAGCTTATGGAAGCACCATTCAGAAGTCTAATAATAAAGGGAAATAAGCTGTTCCTTAGTTGGGTGGTGCACGCTTTCTGGCTTTTGTATCGTATACCTGAAGGGAATGGGGAGAAGAGATAATGACCAAGGTGCAAAAGGTCTTTGATTATGTTGGCTGCTTTCTCATAAGATCATAAGTGATAAGAGTAGAATTAGGCCATTCGGACCATCAAGTCTATTCCGCCATTCAATCATGGTTGATCTACCTCCTTCCTAACCCCATTCTCTTGCCTTCTCCCCATAACCTCTGACACCTGTGCTAATTAAAAATCTATCTATCTCTGCCTTTAAAGTATCCATTGACTTGCCTCCACAGCCTTCTGTGGCAAAGAATTTCACATATTCACCACCCTCTGACTAAAGAAAATGCTCCTCATCTCCTTCCTAAAAGAAAGTCCTTTAATTCTGAGGCTAGTCCTAGACTCTGCCACTAGTGGAAACATCCACTCTATCCAAGCCTTTCACTATTCTGTATGTTTCAATGAGGCATTCTTCTAAGAATTCTTCTAAGAATTCTAAGAAGCATTCATTCTTCTAAGCTCCAGCAAGTACAGGCCCAGTTCCGACAAACTCTCATCATTGGTTAACCTACTCATTCCTGGGATCATTCTTGGAAACCTCCTCTGGACCCTCTCCAGAGCCAGCACATCCTTCCTCAGATATGGTGCCCAAAATTGCTCACAATATTCCAAATGCGGCCTTACCAGCGCCTTATAGAGCCTCCACATTACATCCCTGTTTTTGTAAACAAGCCCTCGTGAATTAAATGCTAGCATTGAGTTTGCTTTCTGGATGCAGTGTGAAGTGTAGATGGTCTATGTGATGGAGTGGGCTGCATTTACAACTCTGTACAATTAAGAGTTCAAGATTGTATTGTCATGTGTCCCTGATAGGACAATGAAATTCTTGCTTTGCCTTAGCATGAATACTGAACAGATCAGTGTGTCCATATACCATTGCATAAATATATACACACATGAATAATTAAACTGATAAAGTGCAAATAAACATATTTTTGGCTATTAATGTTCAGAGTTTTGTCCGAGCCGAGTTTAATTGCCTAATGGCTGTGGGGAAGAAGCTGTTCCTGAACCTGGTCATTGCAGTCTTCAGGCTCCTGAAGGTAGTGGGGAGATGAGCATATGGCCCGGATGGTGTGGGTCCTTGATGATGCTGCCAGCCCTTTTGAGGCAGCGATGGGAGGTCAGAGCCGATGATGGTCTGGGTAGTGTTTATTACTTTTTGTAGTCTTTTCTGCTCCAGGGCGCTTACGTTTCCGAACCACACCACGATGCAACCGGTCAGCATGCTCTCCATTGTGCACCTATTGAAGTTAGAGAGAGTCCTCCTTGACATACAGACTCTCCGTAATCTTTTCAGGATGTAGAGGCGCTGATGTGCTTTCTATATAATAGCATCAGTGTTCTCGGACCAGGAAAGCTCTTCAGAGATGTGCACGCCCAGGAATTTGAAGCTTTTGACAACTTTCCACCATCGACCCGTTGATATAAACAGGACTGTGGGTCCCCATCCTACCCCTTCCAAAGTCCACAATCAGTTCCTTGGTTTTGCTGGTGTTGAGGGCCAGGTTATTGTGCTGGCACCATTTGGTCAGTCAGTCGATCTCACTTCTGTACTCTGACTCGTCCCCATCATTGATATGTCGCACAACAGTGGTATCATCCGTGAACTTGATGATGGAGTTCGCACTATGACCGGCTACGCAGTCATGAGTATAGAGTGAGTACAGCAGGGGGCTAAGCACGCAGCCTTGAGTTGCTCCCGTGCTGATTGTTATCGAGTCTGACACATTTCCACCAATACCAACAGACTGTGAATGAGGAACTCGAGGATCCAATTGCAGAGGGATGCGCAGAGACCCAGTTCTGCGAGTTTGGTAACCAACTTGGAGGGGATGATTGTATTAAATGCCGAGCTGTAATCAATTAATAGCCTGACATATGAGTTTTTGTGGTCCAGAGCGGAGTGGAGAGCCAGCGAGATCGCGTCCACTGTTGATCTGTTGTGGCGGTAAACAAACTGCAGAGGGTCCAGGTTTTTGTCGAGGTAGGAGTTGATTTGCGCCACGATCAACCTCTCAAAGCACTTCATCACCACAGACATTAGTGCCACTGGTCGATAGTCACTGAGGCACGTCACCTTGCTCTTCTTGGGCACTGGTATAATTGATGCCCTTTTAAAGCAGGTGGGAACCTCAGACCTCAGAAGTGAGAGGTAGAAAATGTCCGTTAAAAACTGCAGCCAGTTGGTCCGCACAGGTTTTTAGAACACGACCAGGTATACCATCAGGTCCAGGCGCATTTCGAGGGTTCACCCCTCTGAAGGATTTTCTGACGTCGGCCTCTGTGACAGTGACTGAAATACCAACACAGCGAATGGGGGCTCGAGAAGGCACATCAGTGTTCTCCCTATCAAAGTGTGCGTAAAACGCATTGAGCTCATCAGGGAGTGATGTTTCGCTGACATTCGAGCTGCATCCTGATCATGCCTTGTTGGAGGTGATTGCATTCAAGCCCGCCACAGCTGCCAAACATCTGTCTCATCCTCCAGCTTGGACAGAAGTCCCCTTTGGCCTTACCAAGGTCACATCTGGACTTCTTGTAGACCACTGTATCATCAGACATGAATGCCCGGAGTCTGGTCTTCAGAAGAGTGCGGATCTCATAGTTCATCCAAGGCTTCTGATTGGGAAAGACATGAGAGGTTTTTGTTGGGATGCAGTCCTCCACACGTTTCTTTACGAAGTCTGTAGCGACTGTGGCGTATTCGTTCAGGTCCGTTGCCGACTCCCTGAACATTATCCAGTCTACAGACTCCAAACAGTCCTGTAGTTGTTCATCTGCCCCCCCTGACCAGCTTTGTGCAGTCCTCACGTCAGGGGGTGCGCTCTTTAATTGCTGCCTGTAGGCAGGGAGAAGCAGCACCGCGGTATGGTCAGATTTACCGAAGTGAGGGCAAGGGATAGAGCGATGGGCATACTTGATTGTGGTGTAGCAGTGATTGAGGGTGCTTGGTCCTCTGGTGCAGCAGGAGACATGTTGGTGGATGTTTGGGAGCGATTTCTTCAGGTTGGCTTTATTGAAGTCTCCAGCTATGGTGGTGTACGCCTCGGGGTAAGATGTCTGGTGCTTGTTAGCCACGCCGTGCAGCTCCTCCAGTGCCAGATGTTCCCAATCCAAGCTGTGATGCAACCTGATTGTATGCTTTCTAGTGTCCATCTGTAGAAGCTAGTAAACGTAATTGGAGAAATACTGAATTTCCCGTCACCTCGTGAAGTTGAAGCATTGGTGAGCCTTCTTGGCTGTCACACAATGTGGTTAGGTCCATAACAGAGTGTTGGTAATATTAACAGCAAGAAATCTAAAGCAATCAACCATTTCCACATCAGCATCATTGATGCTAATTGGGGCATGCACACCACCAAGCTTCCTGAAGTCCATAACAAGCTCCTTTGTTTTGCTGGCATTGTGAGAGAGGTTATTGTGCTGACACCATGTTACTAGATTCAGGCTGCCAGTGGGGGTAATTGAGGAAGATTCTATAACATTTAAAAGTCATTTGGACAGGTAAATGGATAGGAATGTTTTAAAGTGATATGGGCTAAAGGAAGACGGGTGGGATTCCTGTAGATGGGGCATCTTGAATGGCATAGGGAAGTTGGGCCAAAGGGCCTGTTTGCACGATGAGTGACTCTATTAACTAATCTCATTTGCCTGCACATGATCTACAACTCTGTTTCCAGTATACTCATGTGCCTATCTAAAAGACATTCTTGCCATAGAGGGGGTACAGAGAAGATTCACCAGACTGATTCCTGGGATGTCAGGACTTTCATATGAGGAAAGACTGGATAGACTCGGCTTGTACGCGCTGGAATTTAGAAGATTGAGGGGGGATCTTATAGAAACTTAAATTCTAAAGGGGTTGGACAAGCTAGATGCTGGAAGATTGTTCCCAATGTTGGGGGAGTCCAGAACAAGGGGTCACAGTCCAACGATAAGGGGGAATTCCTTTAGGACCGAGATGAGGAAAACATTCTTTACACTGAGAGTGGTGAGTCTCTGGAATTCTCTGCCACACAAGGTAGTTGAGGCCAGTTCATTGGCTATATTTAAGAGGGCGTTAGATGTGGCACTTGTGGCTAAAGGGATCAGAGGGTATGGAGAGAAGGCAGGTACGGGATACTGAGTTGGACGATCAGCCATGATCACATTGAATGGCGTTGCAGGCTCGAAGGGCCGAATGGACTACTCCTGCACCTATGTTTCTAAGCCCCTTAAAAGCCAATATTGTATCTGCCTCCGCCCCTACCACTGACATGAGTTCCAGGCACCCACCAAACTTAGTGTAGTAAAACAACTTGCCCCACATATCTGCTTTAAAGTTTGTCCCCCGCCCAAGCTTAAAGATATGGCCTCTAGCATTTGACATTTCCACTCTGTGGAAAAAGATTCTGACAGTCCAGCTAGCTATGTCTCTCATAATTTTATCTACTTCCTCACCTCAGCCTCCAGCATTCAAGAAAAAAACAATCCACATTTGGCCTGCCTCTCCCTGTACCTAATACCCCAAACCTGGGCAATATTCTGGTAAACCCCTTCTGCACCCTCTCCACAGGCTCCATACTCTTCACACTGCAAATGGAGCTCCCATGTACATTGAAGAATCCTGATTTGCAGAATGAAAGTGGCCTTGCATCTGAAGCAAAAGAGTACACTGACCACACATCAACCAATTCTCACAAATAGAACAGTGACTCTCTGATGCCAAAGTGGAGGAATAAATGATCTACCCAACTGAATGTTCCGATCACCACATTTGAAATTCGTGGCCATTTATAAAAGTAGTTCCCTTCAGCAGACGAACTTGTATTGAAATAAAACCAGAAAATTGCTGGAAATGCTCAACAAGTCAGCCGCACCCTTGGAGAAAGAATCTGTAATATTTTAGGTCCGAGACCATTGATCTCAACTGTGTCAAGTCACCCTTGCTGAAAACATAGATACATAGAAAATAGGTGCAGTAGGCTATTCGACACTTTGATCATCCAAAATCAGTAACGCATTCCTGCTTTCTCCCCATATCCCTTGATTCCGTTGGCCCTAAGAGCTAAATCTAACCCTCTTGTGAATACATCCAGTGAATTGGCCGCCACTGCATTCTGTGACAGAGAATTCCACAGATTCACAACTCTGGGTGAAAAGCTCTTGTCTTAAACTGTGACCGCTGGTTCTGGACTTCCCCAACGTCTAGAACATTTTTTCCTGCATGTAAACTATTAGGTTCTATATATAGAACTATATTCAGGCTACAATAACATACCATTAGATCAATTCCTCAGTGGTATATAGCAAAGATAATATAAATAAAACAAATCTCTGTGCACAATGAACAGCAGGTGGAGAATGACTCCTCCGTCCATGTGGTGACCGGCACACATGCCTGAGATAGCTCATCCTCAGTTTGCCTTGCTTGCTTCTTCCAAAACCTGCATTTCACAAGTACACCAGGGATAGGTGAAGCTAGGGGCAGAAGTAGTGCCCTTAGGGAGTAAAGGTATCATTTTATGTGTGGAGCCAGGCAATGTGAGCAAGGTTAGAAAGGATTGCTGCTTATCTCTGTTTACCAAAGAGAAGAATGTGGAAGATAGTGAGTTCGTGGAGGGGTACATGGATAAGCTGGAGCAGGCCAGTAATAAGAAGGATGAAATATTGGATATCAAGGGATGGCTAAAAATTGATAATTTCCCAGGGCCAGAGCAGATCTATTCCAAATTGCTCTTGTAAAATATCAACATGGAGATTTTTGCATTTTCATTAGCTGTGAATAAATATTCCTTTATTTAAGAAGGGGCAACAGGAATCCACAGGCCAGAGCACTTTTTGTCTGTGGTGGGGAAATTATTGAAGACATTTCTAAGGGATAGGATTTCTGTTTAGGATTTCAAAAGATTTTCATGTAAACATCGGTACACGTGAAAATAATAAATTGGACTAAACTATGTATATTTGGAAAGCCTGGTGCTGATCGGGGATAGTCAGTATGATTTTGTGCAGGGAAATCCTGTATCACTAATTTGGTTACGTTTTTTGATAAAGATAATTAAGAAGATTTTTGAAGGTAGATTGTTACATGTTGTCAAAATGGACTTTAGTTAAGGCATTTGGCATGATCCCCTGTGGTAGACTGGTCCAGAGTTGAAGGCACATGAGATCCATACCAAGCTGGCTAACGGGATACAAAGTTGACTTGGTTATAACAGCAGAGTGTGGTGGTGGAAGGACTGTTTTTCTCATTGGATATCTAACCAGTAGTGTACTGCAGGGGTTGGTGCTCTACCCTTGTTGCTTGTGATGTATATTAGTAACGTGGATGTGAATGCAGGAAGTATGATTAAAAAGTTTGCTGAAGACCTGAAATTTGGTGGTGTTGAGGATAGCAAGGAAGGTTGTCCAAAGCTATACAGTAGGATGTAGATTAACACAAGTAGTTATGGTGGAGAAGGCAATGGCATGCTTCATAGTTTAGGGCTTATGCATGTTTGGTGTAGAGGGGTAAAAAAGTTCCTGAACATAGTGTGCTGTTAGCCCTATTTCTTTGCTGTACAAGGTTGTGACTCTGAACTGGTATTATACCTAAGAAAAATAAGATTACTAGTGGCAAAATAAATCACTTTATCTTTAAGGTTGCTTATCTAATTAAACCTTAAATATCCTACCACATGAATCTATTTATTTCAAAAAAACATTCCAAGTTCCTTAAATTTCCACTTTACTGCTGTTGTTTCTGAATTTCTATCTGAATTTATTAATAGTAGTTTTCTTATCTCTCATCTCTCACAGTTACATCTACGTCAGGAGAACCCTCATGGAATTTTATAAGCATCGTGGCACAATTGCAAGCAATTTTCCGATACCTGTAATTTATTCATTTCTAAGCTAACTGCTCTTATCTGCTTTTAATTCCAAGTGCTCCTTCCCAAGAACTGCCCAGTGAACTATTCTGTATGACTGACAATGGGAATTTCTTCCTCTTGCCAAAGTGAAGAAGAGGCTAGCATTACAGCAGCAATGGGCCCAGCACCGATCCTTGAGGAACACCGCTAATCACAGGCCTCCAGTCCAAAAAACAACCTTCCACCATCACCCTCTGCTTCCTTGCATGAAGCCAATTGTCTATCCTGTCAGCTATCTCTCCCTGGATCCCATGCAATCTAACCTTCCAGCGCAGCCTTTCATGTGGAACCTTCTCAAATGCCTTACTGAAGCCCATATAGACAACTTCCACAGCTTTGCCTTCATCAACCTTTTTTGTTCGTTTTCAAAAAAACTCAATCAGATTTGTGAGACACAATCTCTCGCGTACAAAACTACAAAACATGATCACTATCTCAAATCAGCCCCTGGCTAGCCAAATGCATACAGTATATATCATATCCATCAGAATACTCTCACGTAACTTGCCCACCGCAAACATTAGGCTTGGGTACATGGATAGCAAAGGCTTAGAGGGATATGGACCAGGTAGGACTAGATTGGGCAACTTGGTCTGCACGAGTATGTTGGCCCGAAGGGCCTGTTTCCGTGCTATTTGACTGACTCTGGGTAGACTGCTTCACCAAACACTTGTTCTCTGTCTGTCAAGTCCAGCTGGAGCTCTCGGGTAGCTAGCCACCAATGCCACCTGTCTATCCTTTGCTTCATCCACTGCCATAGCGAGGCCACACATAAACTGGAAGAATGCTACATCATATTCTGCCTAAGCAGCCTACAACTGAACAGCATGAAAATTGAATTGTCCAAATCCAGGTCCCCCTCTCTCTCTCTCTCTCTCTCTCTCTCTCTCTCTCTCTCTCCCCCACCCCCCTCATTGTTTTCCAACTAGTATCCCTTCATCTGGTTCTACATTTCACTTCCCATATTTCCTCTTTATCAGATTCCACAATCTGCACCCTTGTCTTCTCCACATCACCTCCAGCCTTGGTTACCATCTCCACTCGTCTCCTCCCCACCCAACTCATCTGCCAATCAACTCCTCCTTGCTCAAATCCACTTATCACTTACTAATTCTTGCCCCATCCCCTCCCCTCACTTCTCACTACCAGCTCTCCCCCCTCAACTACATCAGTCTGAAGAAGGGTCTCATCCTGAAGCATTATCTTTCTATTTCCCTCCACAGTTGCTGCCTGGCCCACTGTTTTTCTACATCAGTTTGCTTTATTTACCCAGGTTTGGAAAAGTTTGAATAGTACAAAGTATGAATGGGCCATGAGATAATGAGCCTGTAAAATCCTGGCTATGAAGCGCAATTTCCATTGTTGTTGAAACAAGTGTTCCAAGTGCTGAAAGTGTTTTTTGAGTTCAATGGAATGAACAGGTTACATGTGGACAGGATGTCCACCAAAGGACCAGACTGGGAAGATGGGAAGTACGGCTGGAGCAATAGAAATAAATGTAGTTCTTAACTCAGCGGGTCCCAGCCCAAAACTCCACCTATCTATGTTCTCCAGAGATGCTGCCTGACCCAATGACTTGCTCCAGCACTTTGTGTCCTTTTGTGTCAACTGGCATCTGCAGTTCCTTGTTTCTAAATTTGCTACAACTTGGTTTGGGAACACATTGATGTAGCTGCTGAGTCAAACAAAGATTTTATTGTTAAGGTCACTTGTGTTCCATTGCCTGTGTGATAAACATTATTAAGTGCAGGACGGTGAAGAATGACGATGATAAATGCCACCATTATGTGGTGATAATATTTTAGATAACATGTCATCTTCAATGCAAAACGCTGATGGATGAGGGCAATGGATTTCCATTACGCAGAACAGAATCTTTTCTTCAGATACATTTTGTTTGCTTTGTTGTTTTCTACTACACTAAGCATGTCACACCAAACAAAAAAAACCTTTAAACTGGTTGAACACATTACATCAATGTAACTATAGTGTATTGTGTTCCTTTTGTAGCTATACTATAGAGTACAACATAAACTGACCTGGACATGAATCACCATGGGAATGCTTCCTTTATTGTGGAGATCACTGCTAAACTATTTTTTTACATTTCAAATTTAAAAGTTATTCATAAAATAATTTACAAGAAATTCAAAATAATACACAGCTTTCTTTACATCAATAGTACTGTCCAGTCTATATGTTCATAGTCTTGTCAAGTCACTACATTCATAGTGTCATCAAATTTGTACATTCTGCCTACAAAGCACCATTGCCACTCCTGGCCTCTTTGACCAATATGCCAGTAAACATGGAAAATAGGTGCAGGAGTCGGCCATTCGGCCCTCTGAGTCGGCACTGCCATTCAATATGATCATGGCTGATCATCCAAAATCAGTACCCCATTCCTGCTTTCTTCCCGTATCCCTTGATTCAATTAGCCCTAAGGGCTATATCTAACTCTCGCTTGAAAACATCAAAGCCATGTATTATTTTGAATTTCTTGTAAATTATTTTGTGAATAAAGTTTAGTTTTGAAATGTAAAAAATAGTTTGAGAGGCTGTAACACTCAATGTTCAGTGACAGACATCCTGGGTCACAGTACTCATTTAAAGGCTTTTTATCAGGTGTGACATACTTGGTGTACTATAAACCAACAAAGCAAACAAAATGTACCTGAAAAAAAGATTCTGTTTAGCTTGATGGAAATCCATTGCCCATTGCTGTATTTTATGTATGTGGCTGAACTCCAAACTCGATTGGCCATTTCTCAGTCCAGTTTGCGCAGTTGATCTAGATTCTGCTGTAATTCTTGATAACCATCTTCACTATCATACCACTTTGATGTCATCTGCAAACTTACTAATCATGCCTTGTAAATTCTCATTTAAATTATTGATATAGATGACAAACAGCAATGGGGCCCAATTTCTGAGGCACACCACTAATTACAGACCTCCAGTCCTGCTTCCTACCATTAAGCCAATTATGTGTATAGATAGCTGACTCTCCTTGGATCCCATGTAATCTAATCTCCCAGAGCAGCCTATTATGTGGAACCTTTTTAAAGGCTATGTTGAAGACAATATAGATTGCATCTATGATCTTGTCTTCATCAACCTTCTTCAAAAGGCAATCAAATTCATGAGTGCCATCTCCCATGCACCAAAGCATGCTGACTATCTTTAATCAACTTTCGTCTTTCAAAATGCATGTATATGGTATCCCTCTGAAAACTCTCCAATAACTTTCCTAACACCAATCTATGGATTACGTCTACAATTCCCAGGTTTTTCTTTGCAACCCTTCTTAAACATGAGCACAACATTAGTCCCTCCAGTATTCTGACTCCTCACCTGGGTCTAACGATGATTTGTATATCTCGGCCATGACGACTCCAATTTCTTTTTTAGCTTCCCACAGTGTCCTTGGATATATATTGAATCAGGACCAAGAGATTTATCTACTCTCAGACATCTTAGGACATCCACCACTGCTTTAAGTGCAATGCAGTCCGTCTTCAAGACATCACCATTAACTTTCCTAAATTCCTTGATTTTCATGCCTTTTTCCTGTGCCTTGCACAACTTCTTTGGCTCCACACAAAAATGACCACTTTGTTTCATGAGGCACCCTATTCTCTCTCTAGTTACTCTTTTCCCATTAATATAAAATCTCTTTGGATTCATTGTTTTATTTGCTGGAACTATCTAATGTCCCGTTTTGACCCCCTGATTTCCTTCTTAAGTACACTCCTTAATCCCCTGTACTCATTCAGGGATATACTTGATTCTGGCTACCTATAACTGACCCATGCCTCTTTCATTTTCCTGGCAAGTGTCTCAATTTCTCTCATCATCCGAACGTCCTTGCTCCCACCTACCATTCCCTTCACCGTTACAGGAACAAGTGTGCCAGAAACTTTCACTATTACATTTTCAAAAGCCTCCCACTCTCCAGACATCCCTTTTCCCACAAGCAACCTACTTTTAATGCACTTTAGATGCTCCTGAATAATACCAAAGAAGTTGTCCTTGCCCCAGTTTGGAACTTTAACTTGTGGACCAGCCCTATCCTTAGCAATTATTGTACTAAAGACCTGTTTTCTAATTCTGTTTTTCGCTCAAATATCTTGCTTTTTTTCCCCACTTGGTCATTCTTTACTGTCTTGTAGCATTTATATATAATTTATGTTTATGTATATTCTCTGAGTCTATGTGCCTGTGATGCTGCTGCAAGTACGATTGTATACCTTAACCCATCCATACTTGTGGACATAACACGTGACATACAGATTTCCAGATAAAGTACACGTTTTTCATCCATAGAAACATAGAAAATAGGTGCAGGAGTAGGCCATTCGGCCCTTCGAGCCTACACTGCCATTCAATATGATCATGGCTGATCATCCAACTCAGTATCTTGTACCTGCCTTCTCTCCATACCCCCTGATCCCTTTAGCCACAAGGGCCACATCTAACTCCCTCTTAAATGTAGCCAATGAACTGGCCTCAACTACCTTCTGTGGCAGAGAATTCCACAGACTCACCACTGTGTGAAAAATGATCTTCTCATCTCGGTCCTAAAAGACTTCCCCCTTATCCTTAAACTGTGACCCCTTGTTCTGGAGTTCCCTAACACCGGGAACAATCTTCCTGCATCTAGCCTGTCCAACCCCTTGAGAATTTTGTAAGTCTCTATAAGATCCCCCCTCAATCTCCTAAATTCCAGCAAGTACAAGCTGAGTCTATCCAATCTTTCTTCATATGGAAGTCCTGCCATACCAGGAATCAGTCTGGTGAACCTTCTCTGTACTCCCTCTATGGCAAGAATGTCTTTCCTCAGATTAGGAGACCAAAACTGTACGCAATACTCCAGGTGTGGCCTCACCCAGACCCTGTACAACTGCAGTAGAACCTCCCTGCTCTTGTACTCAAATCCTTTTGCTATGAATGCCAACATACCACTCACTTTCTTCACAGCCTGTTGCACCTCCATGCCTACTTTCAATGACTGGAGTACCATGACACCCAGGTCTCTTTGCATCTCCCCTTTTCCTAATCAGCCACCATTCAGATAATGGTCTACCCTCCTGTTTCTGCCGCCAAAGTGGATAACCTCACATTTATCCACATTATACTGCATCTGCCATGCATTTGCCCACTCACCCAACCTATCCAAGTCACCTTGCAACCTCCTAGCATCCTCCTCACAGCTAACACTGCCCCCCAGCTTCATGTCATCCGCAAACTTGGAGATGTTGCATTCAATTCCCTCGTCCAGATCATTAATATATATTGTAAATAGCTGGGGTCCCAGCACTGAACCTTGCTGTACCCCACTAGTCACTGCCCGCCATCCTGAAAATGACCCGCTTACTCCTACTCTTTGCTTCCTGTCTGCCAGCCAGTTCTCTATCTGCATCAATACTGAACCCCCAATACCGTGTGCTTTAAGTTTGTATGCTAATCTCTTATGTGGGACCTTGTCGAACGCCTTCTGGAAGTCAATGCGCAGACCTACAGTTACCGGCACTGAACCAGTTTTAGATATACAGCGTGGAAACAGGCCCTTTGGGCCACCGAGTCTGCACTGACCAGCAATCGCCCTTGCACTAATTCTATGCTATCCAATCCTACACACTTGGAATAATTTAGAGAGGCCAATTAACCTTTGGATTTTGAATGTGGGACCATGTGGCTTTTCTCCAGGTGCTCTGGTTTCCTCCCACGTTCCAATGTTGCTTTGGGATGTGGAAGGAAACCAGAGCACCTGGAGAAAAGCCACATGGTCCCAGAGAGAACATACAGGCAGCACCCATAGTCAGGATCAAACCCGGGCCTGTACCACCCAGTTGGGTGCTGTTAACTACATGATCTGATATTATTAGAATTGCATGAACACCTCATACTCTGGTTGTCTCTTAACCAGGCCTCTAGAGCAGCAGCAGAGCTAAGTATAATCCGACCCCTGGTGCTTTACAGTGGAGGCTATCAGTAGCTGAGGCCGCATATTTGCCTCGGGAATAGCCCTGGCTGCAGCACCCTTATCTTTACTTCATTCCTAAGTCAAGTCACAATGTCTCTGGCTTACTAGCCTGGTACACAGAGATGTGACTGCTTGCCCCAAAGGTCTTACTGTGGAATGCATGTGCATTGTTCTTTATCTTGTATCAGCAATTCCTGTTATCTCTTCCCTCCCAGAATAGTCACTGCAAACGCAAAGATAGAAGAGTATCTTTGGTAACAAGCTTAACTGGTGAGGTCCAGCATCACTTCATGACCAGCCAGACAGATCAGGATTATTATGCTCCAGTCTGCATGTGTGTACATGGGTTAATCCTCTCCTTTTTTATTAATGGGCCTGTAAAGCTGCAGCATGTAAGTTTCATCCTTCTATTTCCGCTACATTTGACAATTAAACACTCGTGACTCTTGACAAGGGTCTCGGTGTCAAGAGCTGTCAATGAGACGAGGGATTTCCACACGACTGAGGCTGTAGCCAGCAGCAAACTATTTTGATATATGCCAGCCTCTGCCATATGCAAGAATTCACTCTGTTTCTCTAATTACGGAGACAAGTAGCTGAATGTGTATCAAGAGTGTTTTATTGTCATATATACCCAAACAGAACAATGAAATTCTTTCACCTTCACCTCCCCCATCCACTCCTTTCAGGGACCCAAGCAGTCATTCCAAGTCCAACAGAGGTTCACCTGCACCTCCTCCAACCTCATCTACTGCATCCGTTGCTCCAGATGCCAGCTGATCTACATCGGTGAGACCAAGCGGAGGCTGGGCGATCGTTTCGCCGAACACCTCCGCTCGGTCCGCAATAACCAACCCGACCTCCCGGTGGCTCAGCACTTCAACTCCCCCTCCCATTCCATATCCGACCTCTCGTTCCTGGGCCTCATCCGTGGCCAGAGTGAGCAACACCGCAAGTTGGAGGAACAGCACCTCATATTCCGCTTGGGGAGTCTGCATCCTCTGGGCTTAAACATTGAATGTTCTCAATTGTGTTAACCCTGGCTGCCTCCTCCCCTTCCCACCTCTCCCTCAGCCCTCGGGCCCTGACATTCCTTCTCCATCTTTCCCCCCCCCCCCCCCACCCCAGTCGCACTAGCTTCTCATTTTCACACCACAAACAGCTTACAATGGCCTGTTTCCTTTATCATCAATACTTTTTTGCATATCTTTCATTCATTGTTCTATATCTCTCCACATCACTGTCTATATCTCTCGTTTCCCTGATCCCTGACCAGTCTGAAGAAGGGTCTCGACCCGAAACGTCGCCTATCTCCTTCGCTCCTTAGATGCTGCTGCACCCGCTGAGTTTCTACAGCTTTTGTGTAACAATGAAATTCTTTCTTACTTCCGTGATATTGCAACACAAACAGGCTTTCTCATCTTTAGCCATTGCCTGTCTGTGCTTTGTGACTGCAGTATCTCAGTAAGTGCCACACAGTGACAGAGTAGCTACCCGAAGGCTCCCAATGTCACTGAAGGAGACTATAGATGGCATTGGGTGAAGGCATCGAGCATGTCTGTAGACTAAACTGCATCAGTCTGGGCTGTCAGACATCAGTTTTCTGGAGTGCTGGGATATTGTGTGGATTTCAGGAGTTTTGGGACATTGTGGGGATTCCTGGAGTGCTGGAACATTGTGTGGATTCCCATAGTGCTGGGATATTATGTGGATTTCAGGAGTGGTGGAACATTGTGAGGATTTCTGGAGTGATGGGACTGTGTGGATATCAGGAGTGATGGGATTGTTTGGATTCCCGGAGTGATGGGATATTGTGGGGATTTACAGAATGCTGGGACACATTGTGGATTCCTGGAGTGCTGGGGCACAGCTGTGATGGCAGAAGTCCAAGCTGACATGGTGCAAGTGAGAGCTTTTGTTGCTGCACTCGAGGCAATGAATATCTGCTTGAGGCACAGCAATTGAAACTGAGACATTGGCTAACATGATGTTTCGATTCAGAAGTGCACCAAAGAAGGGGCCCCCTTATCTCAATGCCAGAGAAGATGTTCTTTAAGCCGAACATGAACCAAGTTGATCCCAGCTTCCTTCATGCTCTATAAGAGGCTCTGGCCTCCTGGCAGGATTCTCAATACACATAACCTCTTCCATATAAACTTCAGTCATCACACAGAGGGTCGTGGGCATATGGCACTAGCAGCTTAAGTAGGTTGTTGAGGAAGGTACTAAAACAAAATATAAGAGACATTTGGACATGTACGTTGATAGGAAAGGTTTAGAAGGATATGGGCCAAACACGGGCAGGTTGGACAAGCGTAGATGGGACATCTTGGTCGGTTGGGCCAAGAGCCTGCTTCCGTGCTGTATGACTCTTCTGTGGGCAGCATCATCACAGTCATCATCTGAATCTTCTGCAGAGTGTAGTTATCCTGGCCTTTGAGTAGGTATCTAGTTATTATTTTTGCCCTTCCAAACCTATCCCTGTCCAAAGTTCAGTGTTGGAGTTGTGGCTGTGGAGGTGAGCGATGGTGCTCCATCACCTTCAATCCCTTCTGGTTTCTGAACAGTTGCTTGGCCAGGTTGCAGATCTTGGGCATCTAAAAGGAAAAAAACCCAAGAGTGTGGGTAGAGTCATAAAGCTATCTGGCACCGATAAAGACCCTCGGCCTAACCCGTCCATACCGACCAAGTTGCCTATCTGTGCCTGTGCCTGACCCGTATGCCTCAGAACATTTACTATCCATGTACCTGTCCAAGTGAACTTTAAATATTGTAATTGTACCCGCATCTACCACTTCTTTAAGCAGCTCGTTCCATATGCTCACCACCCTGTGTGTGTGTGTGTCCCACACCTCCAGCCACAATTCACTTCCCCTTTAAGAGCTTTAAGCTGAGCAGATGAATTGTAATAGGTGCTAGTTTTCTGCTAGTACGTCAGACCAGTGAGTTGCATGGTTGGGTTCGCGTGCACACATCGATCATTCATATAAATAGATAGCACAAAGCTGACCCGCTGCCACACATTCCAATGAACAAACGCAAAGTAATCACTCACAAGATCCACATGACTTTTATCTTGTGGGGAAAGGTGGACTATCTAATTTAACCTCTGTGATTTAATAATAGGCTTGTGCACTAAATAGATGTTTTATTTTGTATTCCTTTTCCCTCCTTTCTCTATTGTTTCTCACATTTGTTCATGGCCACTTTGCCTTCCATTCTCCTCTAAAGAATTTGACTCGTGCACAATATTTTGAACTGCAGTTTGAGAGCAGGGCTTCTGTGGATGCAGCTGTGTTTAATTCCCAGGAGATATTTTCACATCACTTCACACACCTGCTTATAAAACATAACTGAACATTGAAGACAAATTCAGAAGGAAACCTACAAATGCAATGTATGTTGGGTTAACATTTAGAACGCAAAAATATTAAATTATTAAGGGCGAGATACAGGAAAAATGTTCCAGATGTTGGGAGTCCAGAACCAGGGATCACAATTTAAGTACAAGGGGTAGGCAATTTGAGTCATAGAGTGACACAGTGTGGAAACAGGCCCTTCGACCCAACTCGCCAACAATGACCCAGCTACACTCGTCCCACTTGCTTGCACTACCTTCAAACATAACAGTACCTTCAGTACTTCTTTGACAGTAACCCTGACTGCTCTCAAGACTCTTCTAGTGACTGCTCCAATTTCCTCTGTCCTACTGTCTTTCTCCTTGGTAAATACAGAGGAGAAATACGCATTTAGAACCTTGCCCATCTCCTGTGGCTCTACACAGAGGTGACTGCTTTGATTCCTGAGAGGTTCCATTCTGTCTCTAGTTACCCTTCCCCCCCCCCCCCTTATCTATAAATATTATATATCTATATTACAAAAATTCTGATATTGACCACTTCCTGTTCTGTATCTTGATTTTAGAAAAAACGCTGCCACTTATGGTTGTGATTTTTGGCCATCTTACTCAGTCCCCCTCCGCTGCGCAGGACAAGAGGATATTTCCCATCGATGAAAAATAAAAGAGTTATTAGTGTTTAAAAAAATGTTGAGATTCTCTCTCCGGAAGGCCACGCCCCTTCCGGAGGGACTATAAAACCCGGAAGTGTTGAGTGCCTCAGTCAGTCTCTGCAAGATGGGAAAGCGAGAGGGTCACGTCTCTCAGTCTGAGCTGTGAATAACATTGAACACATGTCTACTGAACTGTGAGTGGTTTTACTGATCTGTCAGTGCCCTTAATGTGGTTTGAAAATATAGTTTGGAAATGCTAAAGCTGTGTTGCCTTTGGTTTGGAAGTGCTAAAGCTGTGCTACCTTTGGTGTGGAAATGCTAAAGCTGCGCTGCCTTTGGTTTGGAAATGCTAAAGCTGTGTTGCCTTTTTTGGAAATGCTAAAGCTGTGTTGCCTTTTTTGGAAATGCTAAAGCTGTGTTGCCTTTGGTTTGGAAATGCTAAAGCTGTGTTGCCATTGGTTTGGCAATGCTAAAGCTGTGTTGCCTTTGGTTTGGAAATACTGAAGCTATGTTGCCTAATTAAAGTTGCCGTGCCTAATTAAAGTTACCTTGCCTTCTATATAATTAAAAAATCAAATCTTGACCACTTCCTGTTTGCGCTTTATTATTGATTTTAGAGAAAATGCTACCACATACGGCTATGATTTTTGGCCACCTTACTCGGAGTCCCCCTCCGCCCATCAGGTGCCGAGGATTTTTCCCATTGATTAAAAATAAGAGTTATTAGTGTTTTAAAAATGTTGAGATTCTCTCTCCTGTCAATCACGCCATGAAGGCCACGCCCCTTCTTGTGGGAAGGGGGAGGGACTATAAAACCCAGAAGTGTGGGCATGGCTCAGTCTCTGCAAGATGGGGGAGGGAGAAGTCACGACTCGCTGTCTTTAGTGGCCTTGCAACCTGCATCTAAAATCAGTACCCCATTCCTTCTTTTTCCCCATTGGTCTTGATTCCTTTAGCCCGAAGAGCTAAATCTAACTCTTTCTTGAAAACATCCAGTGAATTGGCGTCCACTGCCTTCTGTGGCAGAGAATTCCACATATTCACAACTCTCTGGGTTAAGAAGATTTTCCTCATCTCAATCTTGATGGTTTACCCCTTATTCTTAAACTGTGAGTCCTGGTTCTGGACTCCCCCAACATCGGGAACATTTTTCCTGCCTCTAACCTGTCCAATCCTCAAAGAATTTTATATGTTTCTATCAGAATCCCCTCTCATCCTTCTGAATTCCAGAGAATACAAGCCCAGTCAAGCCATTCTTTCATCATATGTCAGTCCCGCCATCCCGGGAATTAACCTGGTTAACCTACGCTGCACTCTTTCAATTTTGAGACCAAAACTCCACACAATACTCCAGATGTGGTCTCACTAGGGCCCTGTACAACTGCAGAAGGATCCAATTAGGACATCAATACAAATGCAGTAGGACCTCCTTGCTCCTAAACTCAAATCCTCTCGCAATGAAGGCCAACATGCCTTTAGCTTCCCTCACTGCCTGCTGTACCTGCATGCTTACTTTCAGTGATTGATGTACAAGCACACCCCGGTCTCGTTGCACCTCTCCTTTTCCTAATCTGATATCATTCAAATAATAATATGCCTTCCTGTTCATGCCACCAAAGTGGATAATCTCACATTTATCCACATTATACTGCATCTGCCATGCATCTGCCCACACACCCAACCTATCCAAGTCACCCTGCGGACTCATAGCATCCTTATCGCAGCTCACACTGTCACCCAGCTTTGTGTCATCTGCAAACGTGGGGATGTCACATTTAATTCCCTCGTCTAAATCGTCAATATATATTGGAAATGACTGGGGTCCCAGCACCGAGCCTTGCGGCACCCCACTAGTCACTGCCTGCCATTCTGAAATGGACCCGTTAATTCGTACACTTTGCTTCCTGTCTGCCAACCGGTTCTCTATCCATGTCAATACTCCAACCCCCAATACCATGTGCCTTAATTTTGCACGCTATTCTCTTGTGTTGGACCTTGTAAAAAGGCTTTTTAAAAGTCCAGATACACCATGTCCACTGGCTCTCCCTTATCCATTCTACTTGTTACATCATCAAAAAATTCCATAAGATAAGTCAAGCATGATTTCCCTTTCATAAATCCATGCTGACTTTGGCCGATCTTGTCACTGCTTTTCAAATGTGCTGCTATAACATATTTAACAATCGACTCGAGCATTTTCCCCACTTCCGATATAAGGCTAACTGGTCTATAATTCCTTGTTTTCCCTTTCCCTCCTTTCTTAAAAAGTGTGGTTACATTGGCTACCCTCCAGTCCACAGGAACTGATCCATAGTCGAGAGAACATTGGAAAATGATCACCAATGCATTCACGATTTCTAAGGCCACCTTCTTGAGTACTCTGGGATGCAGACCATCAGGCCCTGGGGATTTATCTGCCTTCAGTCCCAACAATTTACTGAATACAATTTCCTGACTAATGTGGATTCCCTTCAGTTCCTCCCTCCCACTAGATCCTCGATCCCCTAGTATTTCTGGGAGATTATTTGTGACTTCCTTGGTGAAGACAGAACCAAAGTACTAGTTTAACTCAAAACTGTTCTGCTATTTCTTTGTTTCCCATTATATATTTGCCTATCTCTGATTGTAAGGGACCTACATTTGTCTTCACTAATGTTTTCGTTTTTACATATCTAGAGAAGGTTTGGATGTGTAAAAAGTCAGAGAGTTGTGAATCTGTGGAATTATCAACCTCAAAAGGCAGTGGAGACCAATTCACTGGGTGTATTCAAGAGAGTTGGATGTGACTCTTAAGGCTAACAGAATCAAGGGATATGGGGAGAAAGCAGGAACGGGGTACTGATCCTGGATGATCAGCTGGCTCGAAGGGCCAAATGGCCTACTCCTACACTTATTTTCTATGTTTCTATAGCACACCTGACCAATGATGTGTACCACTCCTGTTTACATTCTGTAGTTCTATTCCAGGCTTATTTCATACTACATTTATTTATTTTTTAAGTGTTATGACATTACTGAACATCATAATATCATTGCCTTTTTCCTAATTAATTATTGTGGCTTTTAGATTATTGATCATTAAATTTACTTCGGACAACAAAATAATTGTTTATATATTGTAAAATATATGTTAATTTCTGAATTATCCTTGAATTTTACATTTTCTGATATTAAAAATTGTTTTGGGACGATCTCTACACTAAACCTACTTTGATTCCATCTTAGGTGACGAAGTGTACATTCCTGGTTTTGATGTAAACACTTTGTTGCCCCATCAGCTCTACCGTTTTTTCCGATATAATGGATCCCTGACAACTCCACCGTGCTATCAAACTGTTACCTGGACTATTTTCAATGATACTGTCCTGCTCTCTAAGAAACAGGTATGCTCCTCTCTTTAAAGTTTACTTTTTTCAACCTCCTGTGAATTAATTCAAGAATAGTTTAAGCAAATAATCATTTTTTCATTTTTATTTAACATTGTGTAATATAGATTTTCATTCATCAAGGACAGCCAAAGAGTAAATTTAGCAAACTGCGTAAATAATAACACCACCTATACCACTAGGTTTGCAGGACTTTGGGGTGGGTTGAGCAGGCCCTCATCTGGAACCGTATCCGGCTTGATGAAGCACTTTTAGTCAAGGGGTAAACAGCATGGGAACAGGCTTTTTGGGCCACCAACACACTGACCATCAGAATCGGTCTAATCAAACATTTAATTCTCTCCATATTGTCATAATTTCCCCCCAGATTCTACCACATCTACACACAAGAGATAATTTATTGAGAATAATTAACTGACCAACCTACACATTTGGGATGGGTGGGTGGGGGGGGGGGGGGGGGGGGGAAGAATACAGAGAGAAAACCCACACAATCTCAGGGAGACGACAGCACCCAAGGTCAGGATTGAATCTAGTCTCTGGCACGGTGAGGCAGCTGCTCGACCCACTGCGGCACTTTTCCTTTAGGGTTCTCTTGTCCTGCAAAGGGAGATATTCGCCTCAGTGGTCTTTAATGGCACAATGAGCTAGGTGTGGAACCAGAGCTGCCAAAAAACACTGTACTGGTAATTAAATACACCAGAAATAACCAAATGTCAAAAGCAAAAAAATAATCCACTTAAATATGTGCAAACTGCATCAATAATTAGTTTGAAGAATTATGTGAGTTTGCTTACTGAGAGGCAATGTCCTCATTTAAAGATGTGTGTGGCTGTAAGTACGTGAGGAATTTTGGTTAGGGAAGTTACTCTAGAATTTGAATCTGTTGGAGCTTGATATTCATCCATTACTTGTACATAGGTGCAACTGAACCTGGGCCAAACCACACTAGAGATCACCTCTGGGTAAAGTCATTGCCTGGGCCTGCTTCACCATTAATGTTGAAGATGAAGCATGATTTCATCATAGTGCTGATGCCCCCATATGTTTATATGAGTGAGGAGTGGAGCCCTCAGGCTTGCACCACCATGGTAATTAAGGCCAGACTCGGTGGGTAGGAAATCCTGGAGCAGGAGGAAACTGCATGCTCATCTGTCAGTTCCCACATGGTCTTCTGAGGTGGGATGTCCTACAGGTCCTCTCACTTTGCAGGCTCAGGTTTTCCAAGTCAGTCACCACTGAGATAGGATAGAGACCATTGTGCAAGAAAACCTTTGGCCATCATTTCGTACTTGGGCCCTCTTCATGGAGGCCATAGTGACATTGATTGCTTGCATACCACGGGATCTTACAAAGTGGTCTCAGCAGATATGTGCCATTCCTTTACTTGCAGCTGACCGTGGTATCAGAGATGGCATTTGCACCCCCCAGTCGCACTAGCTTCTCATTTTCACACCACAAACAGCTTACAATGGCCTGTTTCCCTTATCATCAATACTTTTTTGCATATCTTTCATTCATTGTTCTTTATCTCTCCACATCACTGTTTATATCTCTCGTTTCCCTGATCCCTGACCAGTCTGAAGAAGGGTCTCGACCCGAAAACATCGCCTATCTCCTTCGCTCCTTAGATGCTGCTGCACCCGCTGAGTTTCTCCAGCTTTTTGTGTAACCCTCGATTCTCCAGCATCTGCAGTTCCTTCTTTAACACTTCATATACTTACACTTCAGTGGGGAGTGGGGAGCATCTCCGACAACAGGGATTTGTCAGAATTGATGGCTTCCCATTGAGCAGGCAGCCATTAGCTGAATTAATGTCCATACAGGCTCCCATTAAGAACATGGATCAACAAAGCAATAAGGGGCTGTCCCACTTGAGTGATCTAATTGGCGAGTTAAGGGGAGTTTGAAAAAAAAATGTCATGTTGAACACCTCCTTCGACTATGTAGAAGACCTCCTTCGACTATGTTGAAGACTAGCTTCGACTAGATATTTGAAAATTGGACACCGAATAGTGGAGAGTGAAGATAATCGCCTTCGACATCCCTTCGACTATGATGAAGACTACCTTCAACTACCTATGATGAACATGCCGACCTACTATGACCTACTAAGACTAAACCTACGAGTAAAAGAAGTATCGATTTATTTTTTTCCATGGCGACCTTTTTTTACTAGTGGGCATTTGTCAACATGTTGAATAATACGCCGCAACCTAGCTGAGACCTCGAGTACACGGGGACTACTCTTGAGCATGAAGGAGAGTTACAAAGACCTCCTAGGACCTCGTGTCGGCCATGCTGCGAGTATGAGTTGAGGGCAAACTCGCCAGAACTCGCGGATTAGGTTGCCCAAATGGGACAGCCCAAATACCACAGGGAAACGGAGTCTTCAGCCCACCAAACAAGTATGACCAAGTATCAAATTCCCATCTACACTAATCCAATTTCCACTCGGTCTACAACCTTCCAGAACAGCAATTATTACTCCAGCTGTGACCTCGGTGTTTTATAAAGTTGTACCAGAGCCTCCCTTCTCTTGTATTATGTGCCCAGGCTAATGAAGGCAATAATCCTCTCTTTATCTACTGTGCTGCCACCTTCAGGGATTTTTGGACAAGGACACCAAGGTGCATCAGTATCTTGTGGGCACAACCATTTATTCCATATGTCCTCCTACTCTTATGAGTCTTCTCAAAATGCATCACCTTACACTTAATAGAAATAAATTCCATCGGCCATGTCTTTGTCCATCTTGGCAACTGGTATCATCTAATAGCCTAAGACTATCCTTGTCCTTATCAAATACCACCAAGTTTCAAACATCATCAACGTCATTCAAACTAACAAATACAACCTGCCTGCTGTTAACATAGAAACAAAGAAAATAGGTGCAGGAGTAGGCCATTCGGCCCTTCGAGCCTGCACCGCCATTCAATATGATCATGGCTGATCATCCAACTCGGTATCCTGTATCTGCCTTCTCTCCATACCCGCTGATCCCTTTAGCCACAAGGGCCACATCTAACTCCCTCTTAAATATAGCCAATGAACTGGCCTCAACTACCTTCTGTGGCAGAGAATTCCAGAGATTCACCACTCTCTGTGTGAAAAATGTTTTTCTCACCTCGGTCCTAAAAGATTTCCCCCTTATCCTTAAACAATCCTATTAACAATCCTATTTTGTATCCAGTTTACCAACTTGCCTTGAATTAGATGCATTCAAACTTATTGGACCAATGGTTCATGTGATTCAACGTTAAAGATCTTGCTGAACTCTGTGTGACTGCATCAATTTCACAGCAGTCATCGAAACTTCAAAAATAAACTCAATCATATTGATCAGATCAGAATCTTCCCCTTCCAAAGCCATGCTGACTATCTGTGATTAATCTTTGCCTTTCCATGTTTATCCTATTAATCCTAACAAAGGTGATCCCAGTTAATATTGGAAAAACTTTGAAATCCCCTGTTTTTCTAACGGCTATTTTTACATTTCTCGATGATTTGCCAACATATCGATTCCTGTTTCCTGTTGACTCTTCAGAGTTGTTAGTCACACCAGCGATCCTCTGATTCCATACTCTAGAATGCTGAATCGCCAGTCTTGCCCTGCTTTCCTCTGTCTCTGTAATAGCAAAAGTAACATATTTCTATATGCCATTCAACACTCCCAGTTCATTTGGCTGACTAGTCAGATTTCTTGCATTAAAATTGATGTAATTTACCTTGCATTTCTCCCTTGTGCTTTGCATGCCCATGTATATGTAGCCTTTTGAACAGCACTACTTCTGCATTTGACTGCCGTCCCCTCAAATGTACACACTGTGAAACTTTCATCAACAGGGACGATTTCTACTCATTGAACGACATTCAGGTGGTTTTGAATCATCAGAAGGTTCATCTGATTTTGAATGCCAGGTTTCCAGGAAGCATATTTGATTTGTTCATCCACTGAGGTACTAAACTGGCAGTCACTTTCCATGGCCAGTTCTGCCTAAAGGAATGGATACCAGGGATAAACATTACCTCTACTGAGATAGACACAAAATGCTGGAATAACTCTGAGTGTCAGGCAGCATCGCTGTAGAAAAGGAATAGGTGACATTTCAGGTTGGAACCCTTCTTCAGACTCTATTACCTCTGCTTCCTTGGTTTCTCACCATCAATTCACACTCCAGTCATGAATGCCACCTAAATGAGAGCTATGCAAGAACATGGTCTGCACAATGGCTCAGCTGCTGCTGCCTCATAGTTCCACGTTCCAGGTTCAATACCGACCTGGCCCAGTACATGAGGCATTTGAACTTTCTCCTGTGAATGTGTGCTTTCTTCCTGAGAGCATTAGTTTCTTTCCCAAAGACAAACAAGTTAATTGACTGCCGTAGATTTACCTTAGTGTGTGCATAACTGATAGAATGTGGACAGAAGTTGGGGTAAATAAAACGGAATTAGAATAGGATTCATTAAATAAAATGGATGCTTGACGGCTAGCACAGACTTGATGTTTTCGTGCTCCATGATTCTCTGTCTTTAGTAAAATCCTTGTGTAAAATCACAGTGCCTGCAGCGTACAGTCGGCAAATGCCGAGGTTTCATCACGGCCTCTGTGCTGCACCCCAACCAATCTGAAGACAGGAGCCAGTGTCCAAGGGAGAGCAACCTGCAGATTCAGAGACTGAGGGACATGAGGCCTTGGCAGAAGAACAGCAGGAAATCTCCAGCCTTGTCGCCCAGTAGAGCCTTTGGATGGAGGATGATCTAATTTGCTTCTCCTGATAGAAATATATTTTCCAATAGGAGCCTGGTCATAGGGTCATACAGTGTGGTGACAGGTCCATCGGCCCAACCTGCCCACAATGACGAACATGACCCATCTACACCATTCCCACCTGCCTCCATTTGGTCCATATCCCTCTAAACCTATCCTATCCATGTACGTTTCTAAAACATTGCCATAGCAAACGTTGTGATAGTACCTGGTAATTCAAATAAAGTGATCATCTCCACTCTCCAATCCCTGACATCAACAATTTACCAAGAGAGCCCAGGTGACAGATAATAAACCTTCAAATCCTCCATTTGAAGTTCCTCCCTCGCTGTTTGTAAAGAACGTGAGAAAGCGTTAAAAACATGGAACTTGTGTGCACAGTGTGGCTACTAAATGGTTGGTGTGGACTCGGTGGGCATGTTTCCATGCTGTATATTTAAATTAAATTAAACTAAACACACTTTCTTATATCCTCTTCTGATGTAGAAGGCCATTTATCTATGCTGGGTCTAAGAGCAGTCCTGTCAATCCCATTCCCTTATTTATTTCCCTTTTTCCTATTCTCTCTTGCATGCCCATTAACATGCCCCCCTTAATTTTCTCACCATGCACCAACACTCGAGGTCATTCACAGCAGCCAATTCGCAACAACTAGCAATGTGGGAGAAAATCAGGGAGCCCTGAGGCAGACTTTGAGGCCCATTTTTGAAGATATTTGACTATTTTCAAGTCTTTATCATTTTACAAACCTCTGATAGGTCTTACAGTTTGTCTTTGTTTCTTGCTAGAATACTCCCATATTTTTATTTCCCTTTCCTGCACTGATTTCTTGATTGTCCTTTGTCGAGTACTAAACTGCTCACAATCCTCAGTCTTACTGATAACTTTTAAATCTTCAAGTATTCAATGTTACTTTATTGGCCTTATCAACGCCACTACTTTATTGTCACGAGTATCTAGTTACTGTGAAATTCTTTCTTTACATACAGTTCAGTGACAATCCTACTATACATTGGGTACAGTCGTATCAAGTATAAAAGTAGAAGCTACAGATGCTGGTTTACCAAGGAAAGACTCAAAGTGTTTGGAGTTGTGTTAGATGTAATGTTGTTTTTTATTTCCTCTGTAATCCATAGATGGACCATTTTTTTCTGTTATGTTTTTTCCCCATAAAGTATTTATGTTGTAAATCGTGTATTATCTCAGTAAATACTAGCCATTGCCTGTCCACTGACTGCCTTTAATATATAAAAGATCTAGTTACTGAGTAATTACTGGAGCTTCACATATCTGTTATTGAAACTGTACTTTCTTTGTTTAGCTGCACAAACTAGAGACCAGTTTAAAGATGGGCCATCACACATTGGATTCTAACTTTAGATTTGTCCAGCCACTCAATGGAAGGAATGTATTTGCTTCTTTTTCATCAACATTGCCTTCAAGAAGAATGGGTAAGTAAACTTATGGTTAAACCCTTTAGCTTGTCCCTGCCTTATTGTTTGAGTTTCAGCTCAGATCACCAGTGGGTCAGATGAGACTTATTTACCTTTCTGGGAGCAACTGAGGATCATCAGTGGGGAATGTGGCGCTGGTGATAACGAATGAGGACTACCTTGCCCAGTCTGCAGCTATCTCTGACTCACTGGTGGAAGGGAAACTTTTGGAATTTCCTAACAATATAAGGAATTTGGATTAGGGAGAAATTTACTGTTTAGGAAATGACAAGGACATCTTTTCCTTTATTGCAAACAAATTATACAGTTAATCATCACTTGTGGCAGGCAGGGGGTATTTTGACATTTTCATTTAAACACAGAAATCCAATTTTATGCAATCAGTATGGGAAAAGTTCTGAATTGTGTAATCTCTTAATCTCTTTTATATGAGTAAACTGCAAGTGTGTGGTGTGTTTACACGTTCAAAACAAAAACAAAAAGAGCTTGTTCAACCAGGACCAGGTTTGGTATGAAAGGTTCAGTTGTACCAGGCAAATCTTTGTTTATCACTTTGTTATCAATTTTCCTCACTGCGTTAGAGCTTTTAACATTCCAGACAAAAAAATGTTAATGTTTACTCACTGTCAAGAATGAAAGAATATATATTTTTTTAAACTTCCGTATGTGGTAAACAAAGTAAATACCATAAGCACTAAGCTAACCAGGAAAGAAACATTAAAAAAAAGACACAAAGTGCTGGAGTAACACAGCGTCTGAGATCCCTGTGTCCACAATAAATATAAAAGCTGAAAATGCTGGAAACACTCAGCAGATGAGGCCACAGGGCGTAGAGAAAACAAAATAAATGCTTTGGGTCAAAGACCCTTCATCAGGACTGGGAAGGAGGCAGAAGAGGTTTTTACAAGCTGCAAGTTAGGGGGGAGGTGTGGTGTCTTTGATCGGGTAAAACCAGAGTAACCATGGGGATAGGGTGTAAATGAGGTCATCTGTGTAATGAGTGGACGGGAGAGGTCAGTGAGTGAAAACATGGACAAAAGAACATGGAGACAGTAAAACAGGATTCGTGAAATGCAGGACAGGAAGACGTGCCCAGCGGGGGAGGTTAGATATAGCCTCCACTCCCAGTGGGAAAAGAAGAGGGGGGAGGAAAGCAAACAAACTGAGCAGTATCACAGCTGGGTGACTGATAAGAGACAGACAATTTAACATAATTTCTTAATCAGAAAGCAAATCCGAGTAAATGTTTTGGGTGGAAGACCATCACCCCCCACCTCCTCCCCTCCTTGCCGCATCCCGCAGCTTAACAAGCTGCTTTTGTCTCCGTCCCACCTTCACAAAGTATCTCTTTAACTTGAAACATTGGCCCTATTTCTCCTCCCACATGGCAGCCTGACCGACTGAGTATTCCCAGCATTTTCTGTTTTTAGATTTCCAGCATCTGTAAAGGAACAGGTGTCCAGCCGGGCTAGTGGGTACTTTTATTTTTGCAACAGTAAAAACATTTAAAATGCACATCTTCCTCTTGTAAGTTCTATATTTATTTTCTCCTGGATCCCTAGCATTGCTATCATGCCATTCTGTGCATAGAGGCAATGACCTCCCTGGCATTCTGCGACTAACCTTTAAGGTGTATATTTTTCCTTTATCCCAGCTGGCAGAGTACGCGTGGAATCGCAAGACTTTACAGGAATATCCATACAATTTTAGCCACATTGTGTCAGTGAACCATCACATTTGTGATCTTTAACATTATTAGATTAATAGCAATTAGGTTTAAATCAAACCCGATATGATGTGGTGACCCCCCTCACTTCAATGACCATCAAAACAAAACAAAAACGTCATTATTGGCCTTTCAGCCAGCTAAAGAGTAAGAGAACACCACCTCAATCTGAAGAAGGGTTTTGATCCGAAATGTCACCCATTCATTCTGTCCAGACATGCTGCCTGTCCCGCTGAGTTACTCCAGCATTTTGTGTCTACCATCTTATTACCTTGTCTGGAGTCAAACCAAGGCCTTTTGGACAGTTTCACACCTTGTCCAGAATGTTTAAGAAAGAACTGCAGATGCTGGAAAAATCGGTTAGACAAAATTCCAGCTTTTTTTGTCCAGGATGTTGATCATTCTGGAGATAGACACAAAATGCTGCAGTAACTCAGTGGGTCAGACAGCATTTTCTGAGAAAAGGAATAGGTGACGTTTCGGGCCAGTCTGAAGAAGGGTCTCATCCCGAAATGTCACCTATTCCTTCTTTTACGGAGATGCTGTCTGACCCGCTGAGTTGCTCCAACTTTTTGTGTCTATCTTCGGTTTAATCTGCAGTTCCTTCCTACATATGCTGATCATTTTCGGTTTGATCTCTAATTTTCATAAGTGGATAGAAATGCAACATTGATGTTGAAGGCTTGCACAGAATTTTCTTGCACGTACAGCTTTTCCCCATTATGGGGAATTAGCAAATTTGCAGATGACACAAAGCTGGGTGGCAGTGTGAACAGTGAGGAGGATGCTATGAGAATGCAGGGTGACTTGACCAGGTTGGGTGAGTGGGCAGATGCATTGCAAATGCAGTTAAATGTGGATAGATGTGAGGTTATCCACTTTGGTAGCAAAAACAGGAAGGCAGATTATTATCTAAATGGTGTCAAGTTGGGAAATGGGGAAGTACAACAGGATCTGGGGGTCCTTGTTCAACAGTCAATTAAAGTAAGCATGCAGGTACAGCAGGCAGTGAAGAAAGCGAGTGGCATGTTGGCCTTCATAACAAGAGGAGTTGAGTATAGGAGCAAAGAGGTCCTTCTGCAGCTGTATAGGGCCCTAGTGAAACTGCACCTGGAGTATTGTGTTCAGTTTTGGTCCCCTAATTTGTCGAAGGACATTTTTGCTATTGAGGGAGTACAGAGTAGGTTCACAAGGTTAATTCCCTTGACTGTCGGGGCTGTCATATGCTGAAAGAATGGAGTGGTTGCTATAAGATTATTAAGGGTTTGGACACTCTAGAGGCTGGAAACATGTTCCCAATGTTGGGGGAGTCCAGAACCAGGGACCACAGTTTAAGAATAAGGGGCAAGGCATTTAGAACAGAGTTGAGGAAATACTTTTTCACACGGAGAGTTGTGAGTCTGTGGAACTCTCTGCCTCGGAGGGCGGTGGAGGCCGGTTCTCTGGATACTTTCAAGAGAGAGCTAGATAGAGCTCTTAAAGATCGCGGAGTCAGGGGATGTGGGGAGAAGGCAGGTACGGGATACTGATTGGGGATGATCAGCCATGATCACATTAAATGGCGGTGCTGGTTCGAAGGGCTGAATGGCCTACTCCTGCACCTATTGTCTATTGTCTATAATGTAGACGTAAGGTTCCTGTAACTGAAGATGTATGCTGCGAAAGATTCGGTAAACTTGTAACTTTTACAGGGGATTTAAAAAAAAGTAATTAACCAATCAATCACCTTGCAGTAAGATGCAGTAAATCAAAAGTTAACTGCCCCTCTGTTGAGAAGCTGAAACATGCAAGTCATTCATGTTGCCAATGCATGCTCCAATGCTCCAGAGAGCTCTTCCCCCTCCCTCTGCAGCCCATTTCATTCACAGTTTCCTTTCTATTGATCCGTTCAAAAAGACTGCTAAATGTTCTTAGTTTTTACAGACCTGTGTTTGTGTAAATGCATTCTCTGGCCTTCATTGTAGTGAATGCAACATTTAACTGGGAAGTTGCATCAAGTTCTATACTGTCGGGAAGATTCACTAAGGTAATGATGGTTAACTAAGTAAGAGCTGTAGCTAGTGGATATAAGTGGAACATTCTTTCCTCACGCCTCACAATTTGCAACTTTTCAATCCTTTTGTTTCACATCTACTGTCTTTATAACTCTGGCCTTTATCCACCATCTGCCTATCAAAACTCGTCCCTCTTGTATTAGCCTATTACCTGTCACATCTCTGCCAGAGCATTGAAGTAGTCTTTGCCAAGAGCTTAACCTTTTGTATGAGCATAACCGTATCGTCGGCAGGCAATACTGTCAAAGACCAAGGCAGACCTTGTCCCAACACAATATCCATACATTACAGTGGAGTCTTTTAAGTTCCTGGGAACCATCATCTCTAAGGACCTTAAGTGGGGGGGCTACCATCGACTCCACAGTCAAAAAGGCACAACAGAGGATGTACTTACTGCGGTAGCTGAGGAAGCACAATCTGCCACAAGCATTGATGGTCCAATTCTATACGGCCATTGTAGAGCCTGTCCTCACCTTCTCCATCATGATCTGGTTTGGCTCAACCACCAAGCATGACATCCGGAGGCTACAGCAAATCGTTCGATCAGCTGAGAAGGTTATTGGCTGTAACCTTCCCTCCATTGACAAACTGTACACTGCAAGGGCCAGGAAGCGAACGGGTAAGATCATCTCTGACCCCTCTCATCCTGGCCACAAACTCTTTGAATCACTTCCCTCTGGAAGGCAACTCTGGACTGTCAAAGCTGGCACAGCCAGACATAAAAACAGCTTTTTTCCACTAGTAGTAGCTCTATTCAATTCAATAACCAAAAATATGTAGCCTCCTTTTGCTCTGGTATTTTATTCAATTCACATGTTTAATCAATAATGTTTCATTATAAATGTTTAATGTTTTATGTGTCATTCCTAACTGTCACTGCATGTCATGTTGTCACTTGCGGGTGGAGCACCAAGGCAAATTCCTTGTATGTGAATACTTGGCCAATAAACTTATTCATTCATTCATTCCCTTATTGACACAGATTGTGATGACAAATGAAAAGGTGAATGAATATGTACTTCCTTAATGCAAGGTTAATGAAGACACAGGGGAGGCACAGTGGTGCGGCGGTAGAATTGCAACCTTACAGCGCCAGAGTCCCAGGTTTGATCCTGACTACGGGTGCTATCTGTATGGAGTTTGTACATTCTACCTGTGACCGTGTGGGTTTCCTCCAGGTGCTTCAGCTTCCTCCCACTTCCCAAAGACGTGCAGGTTTGTAGGTTAATTGGTTTCTGTAAATTGCCCCTAGTGTGTAGGATAGAATTAGTGTACGGATGATCGCTGGTCGGCATGGACTTGGTGGTCCTAAGGGCCTGTTTCCACCCTGTATCTCTAAACTAATCCAAACTAAACCTTTGACAGAACATGTGTGGCTGAGATCAATTTTAAAAGCACATGTCAGTGACTGACCTGCTTAATCCTGAGCTGAATGAGATGCTGAACCACTTTCATTATCTTATAAACAGTTAATACTGCTGCCAGTTATCAGCTTTAACATATCTTATGGTCTTTAATGAGATTGTTCATCCAGTCATTAGCTAGAATTAATACCCATTAATTATTTACAGCACACATAAGCATAGCTAAATAATTAATTTAACTTTTATTGCCATATTATATAGTTTCCACTCCCTTTTTTTCCTAATCATTCAGCTAAAAATGCAGTTTAAGGCGTGAATGAGAAAAGGACGCACAGTTTCTGCACATTAACTAAACTGTGACTCAGAATCTGTAGTTTTTACAGTGCATTTAAAATGACTTGACCTTTGCTTGAGATTACTGGGTGTGTTGCCTGATGTAAAATTATCTGGCAACACTACATAGAAACTGTCCCAGAAAACATAACGTTTCATTGTTCCTGGGTGAATCGCTTACAAAGGGAGAAAAATAAATGGTATTGTTTTACTATCACATGTAATGTTCCTATCTGTACAGCAATTGCCGAGTTTTGGAAAGGTTTTTTCCCATGTTACGAGTCCGTTTTCAATTACAGGAAACTTATATTTGCTTTGTAGCTGTCCAGTGAATCATCTTTGTATTCTGCTGCCAACACGATAACCTTAAATTAGACTTGTCTCTTTGGCTGAAGAGGCGAGGCAGACAATGTCAAAATTAGAATAGTATCAAGTTTCAATCGATGCTGGATGCTTGAAGAACTGTCCCGACCCGAAACGTCACCTATCCATGTTCCTCAGAGATGCTGCCTGACCCGCTGAGTTACTCCAGCACAGTGTGATTTTTTTTTTTTCTGAATGCTTAAAACTCAACCATGCTCTCGTACCTCGGGAGGAGAGCGTCTTTACAGACTGGCAAAAGCAGGCCTGCTTTAATAGTCCAAGTTGCCGATTCAGCACGGAGATGGTGTGATGTGCATTTTATCATCTTTTCCCACAAGTGTGGAGAGTTAAAACTGAGACTTCCAATTAAACCTTCTGGAATCTTTATTTACTTCACATCGTTAATTGCCGTGTGATCCAGTAGTCAAAAGAATCCAGTAAATATCATCTGTTGCTGCGTGCTGGTCGTGGGGTTGTTAGTAATGCAAGGCAGGCTCTCTAACCTGATTGTGGGAAACTGAGCCAGTCCACAAGAACTTAGAAAATTGAACATGGCTACTCAGTGTCAAGTAGCCATATAATAGTTACACTGAGACATTACAGGAACAGGCCCTTCTGACCACAACAATCGTACCGAACATGATGCCATAATAAACTAATCTCCTCTGCCTGCATTTGACTGATATTCCACCATTCCCTGGCATATGTATGTGTCCATTTAAAAGCCACTTAAATGCCACTATCATATTTCCCTCCATCACCACCAGTGGAATTTCACAGCAAGATCAAAGTGGCACAGCGGTAGAGTTGCTGCCTTGAGGGCCTGTCCCACAGGCTATCGCCACATGGTTGCTGGGGTGTCGCCTGTATGGTCGTGAGTAGTCTCCTCAGTCACCCAAAGAGACGTAGCGTCTTTCTGGTTGTTGCTGGATTTTCGACATTTGAAACATTTTCGGAGGCAGTCGGCGACAGTGGGTTTGATGCCAATGAGCGTAGCTTGACCTCCGGACGTAGGTGCTGTCGTAGTTGTTGCCAGGTTAACGTAGGATGTCGCCAGGTGACGTAGGTTGTCTCCGGTGCTGACCGTTTTTTGTTGTTGTTGAAGTAATGATTCTATTTCAAATTTTATGTCGAAGAGGGGCCCAGTTGTCCTTTTTTTTGGCGACCTGCTCCGATTGTGGCAGTCGCCTAAAAATAGCCTAAGTGGGACAGGCCTCTTACAGGACCAGACACCCAGGTTCAATCCTGACTATGGACGTAATCTGAAGAGTTTTATGTTCTCCCTGTGACCATGTGGGTTTTCTCCAGGTGCAACGGTTTACTCCCACATCCTAAAGTGTGTAGTTTAATTGGCTTCTGTACATTTTCACTCCTGTGTAGGATAGAACATAGTATGTGGGTGATTGTGGTGCACTCTGTGGGCCGAAGAGCCTGTTTCAATACTGTATCTCGAAACGTGGTTCTCTAAATGTTACTAAATGCAAACAAATTTCGCCACCATTGACCTGGGAATCCCTTGTAGCTGGCATAATGTCTAAGGTGCAGAATAGCAAGCGAGATCTTGTTAGTCATCTTACGATATAGGAGGGATTGCTTGATCAGTAAAAGGTATTAGTATAGAGCAAGTGGGAATAAATGAATTGGAGACGCTGTCTAAGTTGATTGCCCCCCTCTTCTGGTGATATTTCTAATATCTTGATGTCAACTATTCTAAGGCTATTAACCTGCTATGTAATTGTATAAGACTCCCGGATGTTCCTGGCTTATGACTGCTCAGTGTGGAGAAGGAACATTCAAGATCCTATTGGGAACTTTGACTCCATGTACTGGGAGTGTGCAGAAGAAGTGGAAGGAACATACTATCTTACAAAGTAGCCACCCACCAGGCCAACAGCCCCACCAACAGAAGTGTCTGTAGTTCCCACATTGGCTTCATGGAACTCAGTGTGGAAATCACAAAAACAGAGTTGAAGCAAGACACCCTCATCAAACCTAAGGGCCGACCAAAGAAAGAAACTGATCCCAGTTGGAATATAATTTTGCTACAGTTTTAAATTGTGCTCGACAATAAATGATGTTCCTTGAAACTCTACCACTAATGGATCTGGATCCTGACATCTCTTGTTGAAAGAAACTTTTTTTTTCCATTGCTAATCAGATTCTAAAATCAGATTAATAGAAATCGAATCACGGATTCCATAATTTAAATTTTCCAGAATTTTGAAAATGACAGTGAGCAATATTTAAGCAAGATTTAATTGTCGTTTGACGATTTGCATTGAGCCAAAACCTAAAAAGAATAGTCATTCTATTACAGTTTCCATTTGTTTATTCCACGCGGCTAAAAAAACATAATGTGAAAGGACATTTGCTTCATCGTTCCTGTTGCTCTTTTGTACACCATTCAAAATGATCTCTGTTGCGGAGAGACTTTCTGTTCCCCATCACCTGTTTGATGGGACAGGAGGGAATAGGAGATGAACAGTGAGAACTAATTTAACACTGAGATTTTAACACTGCAATCTCAATCGCCATTGAGATTTCAATTACCAGGGTGATGGTAGACATGAAAATATGTACCCATCCTAATATTCGTACGAATAGCTATTCAGAGAAAGGTGAAATACAAAGGTGATCATCTTTTAGCTGTTTGGAGTTTGCTTCAGTTATCTTGATAAGATGATTCTAGTCAATTAAGTGAGCAAATAGATGCTGTTTACCGCAGTTCAAATGGTTACTTAGCATTATTTAATTGTTACTCAATAACACTGCCGGTTTTGCAGATTCAATGTATGAAACATTTCATCTTATTTTTAGCAGTTGAGAGCGCCATCTAGCAATTGAAATGACACATTGACTTTTGTGCCCACAGTTGTTAAAGAGTCTGCTGAATCAGGCGGAGATGGCAAACCAGGTACAGTGATTCCTAATCTATCTGGCACCGGAATAATAAGAGGTGGACTGTGCTGTACTGGAATTTTTCTGGAACATTTTATTTATTTTGTGAATATGGCTGGGAAATGCGTGATACTGACAACATCCTTCTTTAGATGTGGGTATCAAGAGGAAGTGAGATAAAGTGAGTTTAGCTTAGAGATACAGCGCAGAAACAGGCCCTTCGGCCCATCGACTCCGCACCGACCACCGATCCCCACACATTAACACTACCCTGCACACACTAGGGATGCTGTACACTTATACCGAGCCAATTAACCTCCAAACCTGTACGTCTTTGGAGTGTGGGAGAAAACCCACGCAGGTCACAGGGAGAACAAACAAATTCCGTGCAGACAGTACCCAAAGTCGAGATCGAACCCATGCCTTTGGCGCTGAAAGCGCTGTAAGGCAGCGACTGAACCCAGTACCCAAGGATCGTCTCAGAAATGCATCTTACACTGCACTCAAGGTTATCAATGGACATCCAGGCATCAATAATATTAAGGGCTGTTTGCTGCACCACAGCGAGGCAAGAAGGATGTAATATAAGTTAATTGTGGCAGTGAAACTTACCTTGAACTTTGAATTAAGATGAGGATGAATGTTTTATAATGATAGGGCTATTACAAATTTGTAACAGGCATTGGCTTTGTCTCGCTGAGGCCTGTTCAGCAGGCATTTTCTTAAAAAGCGCATGGTTTGGATTACTGAAAGGAAGCTGCTTAATTGTGTAGATTCCTGCAGTTGTTTAGTTTAGTTTAGAGATACAGCGCAGAAGCAGGCCCTTCAGCGCACAGTCCATGCCAACCAGCAATCCTGCACAACACCATCCTACACACACTGGGGATAATTTAGAATTTTACCAAGTCAATTAACCAACAAACATGCAGGTCTTTGGTGTGTGAAAGGAAACCGGAGAACGTGGGGAAAACCCACGCAGGACACGGGGATCCTGACCTGCTAGGTGTTCCCAGTATTTTTCTTGTTATTGTGGGTTTCCACCATCCACAGTATTTTGATTTTCATTTGTGTCTGTAATTCAAACTGGATTTTTTTTTAAATAAGTAATTCCAGCATTCACTATTTTCATTTGCAGAAAGTTTTGTAACTATTGGATGAAATGCTTTTCAAACCTCCTGGCCCATTGGGAATGTTCCCTCATAATTTAGATTAAACTTTTTTTTTGTTTTAACAGGTTTAGAACTTGGTGAACCAAATGCGTTCAGTAATGGCTCGGGTAAGTCCATTTTTGGCTTAAGGTGAATAAGTTGTTTAATATTAAATGTAACTGTACTGCACTCTACAGGTTTGTTTTATAGGCAGAGGAAAAGGCAACAATGATAATATATATTGGCATAATTGGCAGTGGGGTTAAACATTAGCTGTCGTCTAGTGCAACTTGAATAAAGAACTGGAGTGGACCCAGTCATGATATCAGCTGAGAAAAGGTCATCCTTTCTTTGAACTAAGGGATAATGGATTGGAATGATGATGGGTTTTGTCTATAGTGGGATTGTCCATAACCTCAGACACCTGGAATAAGGCTTAGGATTTTCTGGAGGCTGAAGTCCAGTAGTGAGAGGAAAGGTTGAAGAGGAGAGCAACTTTGAATTAAATGTGTTGAGTATTTTCTCATAATTCCAAAATCTAGCTGGATCATATGAATTGTGTTCATATTTCATATATTTGCATGTTCTCACATTTCATCCGGAGCACTACTCTTTGAAAAGGCAGCAGTATTGGATTAAAATTGGTTGTTGGTGCCACTCATGAAATTTCATATTATCTGATTTTTGTCCCTTCCAATCACTGAGGATGTTTTGTTTTTTTTAGTCGATTAGCAACGTTAGCATTAGTCAGGGGCTGAAGTTGAAATCTTTAATCAACTGCTCCTAGTACAACTCCAAATGTACCTAAATTGTGTGCCGCAAGATATCATCAACAATATAATTGATCCTCGAAATTAAATGCTGGGTTGCATGAATTGACATTATATGCCTCCCCTTCACTGGTTTAGAAAGACTGAGCAGTGGGGAATGCCACTTTTGGTATCTATTATCTAATGGGTTGGAGATGATTTGTTTTGAGGGCAATGCAGTCTTTGTAAGCTACATTGAATCATTGCAGTTTCTGTAAATACTTTTATTTAGAAAGCTGTTATCGCACAGGGCGTAGTTTTTACAACCTTTGCAAAATGAAACTGGGAACTATTTATGGTTCGGTTTCTGATTGGATGCAAGTCATCAGGCTATGAGATGCAATTTAGATTTAATCATGCTATGGTGAACTGGGGTGGGAAAATTTTAATAAAACCATAAAATGAAAGATAGAATGACATCAATTCATATTAGACTGCCAGACTGTTTTCCTAAAGTGCTTCTTGGCAACTGCTAGAAATTAGGCAAGGGATTTTGTGAAGTCATTGAATCCAGGTTTAGAGGGATGGTAGTGGGCAGGTAGGACTAGTGTAGAAGGTGTATCTTGGTCAGCATGGGCAAGTTATGTTGGAAGGCCTGTTTCCGTGCTGTATGACTCTAACTCTTCAAATTAAGTTAATTGGTCTATCATTGTCTGCTTCGTGTAAAGATTCACAATTTTTATGTTTCTAATAATATTTTTTTGCTTCCGACTTTCTTCCTTTAACTTGTTCTCATCACCATTTATTTGTGCTGTTTTGTCTATATATTTGCACAGATGGTGGTAACCATTCCAAGTGATTCTTATTCATACCTATGTTTGGATAGCGAAGGCCAGATATTTATCCATGGGTATATATTAAAATGCAAAGAATTGGAAAGAAGTGTTATCCCCCATTTCAACTAATGCTTGTAACTTTCTGCAGCCAGTCCATCAACACAATTTGCACAGATTGTCAGATATGCAGGTTGTGCATTAATGGTGTGAGTTGTGCATTGCCCATAAGCAAAATATTTAATAAGTCCATTAGTTTCAAGGATACCCTTACTGTGCTTTTCTCAATAAATTCCAAATTTTCTTTTGCTTTTATTCATATCTCCATAGTTACGGCGCCAGCCATTTTCTCTGTTCATATAACTCTCCACAACTTAATGCTACACTGAGCCTTGACGTAGAATTCTCAAAACATTGCCTAGTTTCTAAAAAAATTATTGAATCGGTAGGAAATATATTTTTAAAAGTGTGAAATTATTTATCTAAATCCATTGGTCTGAAAGTTTGGGCAGAACCTTTTTAAATTCTCATTTGCTGCTACAGAGATGGGAGTTTAAATAGAAATATAGAAAATAGGTACAGGAGTAGGCCATTCGGCCCTGCGAGCCAGCACCACCATTCAATATGATCATGGCTGATATCTAAAATCAGTACCTCGTTTCTGCTTTCTCCCCATATCACTTGATTCCCTTAGCCCTAAGAGCTAAATCTAACTGTCTCTTGAAAATATCCAATGAATTGACCTCCACTGCCTTCTGTGGCAGAGAATTCCACAGATTCACAACTCTCTGGGTGAAAAGGTTTTTCTTCATCTCAGTCCTAAATAGCCTAACCCTCTTATGCCCCTGTCCCACTTAGGAAACCTGAACGGAAACTTCTGGAGACTTTGCGCCCCACCCAAGGTTTCCGTGCGGTTCCCAGAGGTTTTTATCCTCCGGCAACCACCTTCAACTAGCATCGCAACCGGCTTCAACTAAAAAATTACAGATTTTTAAAACGGAAACAACTTTCGACCATTAGGGAAACTGACAAAAACCTCTGGGAACTGCACGGAAACCATGGGTGGGGCGCAAAGTCTCCAAAGGTTTCTGTTCAGGTTTCCTAAGTGGGACAGGGGGATTTTTCTTAAACCCGTGGTTCTGGACTCCCCCAAGCATTGGGAACATTTTTCCTGCATCTTTCCTGTCCAATCCCTTAAGAATGTTATATTCTTATAAGAATATTAATACATCAAAGTGTAGTTTCAGTCCTGAATGTCTAAGTAATTACATTTGTCACAGACTTGCATGCTTCTGAAAATTTCCTTCATATCACAAGATTTTTGATTTAAACATACTTTATATTCACAGGAAAAGTGCCTGATTTGTAATTTCATTAGTAAATGGTATATTAACATTACTATTTAATGTACAATGTATAATTTCTGTTTGTTTATTTTCTATTTTCTATAGATGGCAACCAAATTGCTTTAGGTGAGTATTCTAAATAATTGATCTTTTATTTTCAGGACATGTTTTGGTGTTCTAACAATAATTCTGTTCCATCAGGGATGCTGATAAAATCATGAGTAATAGCATCTCAACATATATTTGTATTTTATCTTTTGAAACTGTTAATATTAACTCAATGTACTAATGACTGAAAGCATCTCACTTCATACACTATCTTACATGAAAGAAACAACTGCACAAACATTTGCATTAAGTCAAACCATAAACTGGTGCTGCACAATGAGATGGAAGTTATTATTACTCAATAACCAAATAACAATGTGGTGACAATTCTGACTTTTCATCAACAATAAACATTGATTGTTCCCTCTTGGGCTATTATATTTAAAATTCTTCTTTGAATGATCTCTGTACCTTTTTCTCCTCTTTACTGATTACATTTATCTCCCTGTTTTTAAAAGCATTTGCATTCCATCTTTTCCCTATTCTTTGGTGTTTGACTCTTGCCTTTTGGCTGTGTCCTCATTGCTTTGTTGGTAAGATTCACTCTCTGGAAACCATCTCAAATCCACTGCAGATAGACTGGGGAAAATAGGGTTGGTACTTGACCCCATGAAAGGGAATTTGTAGTGTGCCTCTAAAATGGATTCTTAGAGCAGCTTGTAGTGGAGCCGACTAGGGAAAAGGCAATTCTGGATTTAGTGTTATGGAATGAATCGGATTTGATACGGGAGCTCGAGGTAAAGGAACCATTAGGAGGTAGCGACCACAATATGATAAATTTAATCTGCAATTTGAGAGGGGGAAGGTGATAGCGGTATTGCAACTGGGCAAAGGGGACTACAGAGGCCTGAGGTAGGAGCTGGCCAAAGTTGACTGGAAAGTGGACCCTAGCAGGGATGATTGTAGAACAGCAATGTCAGGAAGTTCTGGGAATAAGCCGGAAGATGCAGGATCTTTTCATTCCAAAGAGGAAGAAAGATTCTAGGGGAGAAAGAAGCGACCGTGGCTGACAAGGGAAGTCAAGGACAGTATAAAACTAAAAGAGAAGGTGTATAACATAGCAAAGATTAGTGGAAAGCCAGAGGATTGGGAAGCTTTTTAAAAAACAAAAGAGGGTAACTAAAAAGACAATACGGGGAGAAAAGATGAAATATGAAAGTAAGCTAGCCAAAATATAAAAGAGTTTCTTCAGTTCTATAAAGTGCAAGAAAGAGGCAAAAGTGAACGTTGGACCGCTGGAGGATGATGCAGGAGAAGTGATAGAGGAATAAAGAAATGGCAGAGCAATAACATTTTTGTATCGGTCTTCACAGTGGAAGATACCAGCAATGTGTCTGAAATTCCAGAGAGTCAGGGGGTGGTAGTTAGTGGAGTGGCTATTACTAGGGAGAAGGTGCTTGGGAAACTGAAAAGGCTGGAGGTGGATAAGTCACCTGGGCTGGATGGACTGCACCCTTGGGTTCTGAAAGAGGTTTAGGGATTGTGGAGGCTTTTAAAAAAAATATTTTTATTTATTAGAAGTAAGTACGTGACATTTTGATGGTACCTTTTCACAGGTTCCCAGAATTATTAAAACATTCTTTGTACGACTTTTTTAGAAAGAAATGAGAAAGAAAGTAGTAAAGAGTAAAGGAAAGTCTAGTGAGTGTGGTGTAAAGAAAGAAGTAAGTGAGAAAGTGAAGCAGAAAGGAGATTCGCCCACGCCACAAATCGATGCTTTTTTATATTCTTAATCATTTTTCAGCCAAACCCAGAATTTTGAATTTTACAATACTATTGCACCACATGAACCCATAAGGTTAATAAATGGAGACCCAACTCATTAAGAATTGGTCTTTTTTCTATTAGGTAGAGTCTCATTTTGTCCAAATGGGCCGTTTCCAACATATTACCAATCCACATTTTGAGTGTTGGTATAGTAACCTTTTTCCAAAATTTGAGTATTTCACTGTTAATAAACCATAATTAAAAAATGAAATTTGGGATATATTTAATTTGTTTCCATCTCCTATTATTCCAAAGATAATCATTTCCATGCTAGGTTCCATTTTTATCTTAAATAAACTAGTGAATATATCAAATATATTTGATATATTGTGGAGGCATTGACAGTGATATTTCAGGAATCACTAAAGTCAGGAGCGCTCCGAGATGATTGGAAGATTGCCAATATTACCCCGCTGCACAAGAAGGGAGCAAAGCAGAATAGTGGGAACTATATGCCGATTAGTCTGACTTTGGTGGTTGGTAAGAGGCCATTATAAAGTGTGAGATTAGAGAGTACGGTTATTGATAAAATAGGCCGGTCAGCATAGAAATATAGAAAAATCAAATATTAAAGGATGTAGTTATTAAAGGTGAGACTAAAGGAGATGTGTGGGGCATGTTTTTTAATGCAAAAGGTCTATAAAAGGTGGTGAGTGCCTGAAACGGACTGCTGGAACTGGTGGTTGAGGCAGATACAATAGTGGCATTAAACAGAATCTTCGAAAGGCACATGGAAATACAAGGAATGGAGGGAAAGTGTCGGAACTGCAGATGCTGGTTTATACCGAAGATAGACACAAAAATGCTGGAGTAACTCAGCGAGTCAGGCAGCATCTCTGGAGAAAAGGAATAGGTGACATTTCAGGTCGGAACACTTCTTCAGACTTGGCATCAGGTTCAGCACAGACATTGTGGGCCAAAAGGCCTGTTCCTGTGCTGAACTGTTCTATGTTCTAATGTTCTATGAACTGGACATTGTCAACTTGCTCTAGTCCATTTTGCTCGGGTCAGAAAGCTGAGATGCTTCATTCTAAGCTCCAAATGGTAAATGGTGAGAATTCACCATCATTCTCCCTAGCACTCTAGGTCAGGGGATATGGGGAGAAGGCAGAAACGGGGTACTGATTAGGGACGATCAGCCATGATCACATTAAATGGCGGTGCTGGCTCGAAGGGCCAAATGGCCTATTCCTGCACCTATTGTCTATCTATTGTCTTAAGCTCAAACACCTATAACAAATATATCTGTTTTTCATCATTAGGTGATACATTGGCTATTATATTTGGGATTCTATTTGGATGTACTGCTTTGGTCTTTGTTATTTATGTGTTGCGGCAAAGAAAGCACAAAAGGTAAGAATTTTGAAAACATTTATTACCCATCTCAGATGTAAGTAGAAACAGCCAACAGTAATGTAATAAAATACATAGGTTCAACCATTTAATGTTCAATGCGTCAGTCCCTTTGAAGACTTTTACATTTATTAATACTGAGAATGGTATAATTTCACAATCCTACTTAACATTGTACACCCCATTAAAGAAATGCATTCATAAACCAACAGGAAAAATCCATGATTTGCCACATGCTCGAGTTTTTGATTGGTGGCATTGAGAAGCAATGTCATATTCGTCGTATTCGAATATGCCCTGTCATATTCGTTATCCAAAAAAAATTTCAAGAGTGTTTTATTGTCATATGTCCCAGAATATATAATCATTATAAATAATAACAAAAACTCAGGGGAAAAAAGAACAAACAATAACAGTGCAATAATAATAATAGTCTATTGTACTTCATACCTTATGAGGTTGTAGTGTTTAATAGCCTGATGGCTGCAGGGAAGAAGCTGTTCCTGAACCTGGACGTTACAGTTCTCAGGCTCCTGTACCTTCTTCTCGATGGTAGTGGTGAGATGAGTGTGTGGCCAGGATTGTGTGGGTCTTTGATGATGTTGGTTGCCTTTTTGAGGCAGTGACTACGATAGATCCCTTCAATGGTGGGGAGGTCAGAGCCGGTGATGGACTGGGCAGTGGTCACAACTTTTTGCAGTCTTCTCTGCTCCAGAAGTGACAGCACTGCCTTGCAGCTGTGGTTCGCCTGCAGTGCTTTTTGTCTTTTTTTTTGTTTTCTTTTTGTCCCGTTTCAGTTTGTTGGGTTGTGTCTGGGGGGTGGGGGGGAGGGGGGAGACGGAGGGAGCAGAAGCTTGTTTTTGGTCTCTTTAGGGGGATGCGACGCTTTCTTGTTGTATCCCCCTTCTCTATCTCCGTCTGCACTGAGGCCTAATGGCGGAGCCGGCCGACTTCGGGGCTGTGGCAGCGTTCCTGTGGCCCGACTTCGGGGCTGTGGTGGCGTTGCAGCGGCAGCCTGCCTTTGGGGCTGTGGCGGCTTTCCGGCGGTGGCGACCCGACTTCGGAGCTTCAGAGGCTCGGCCGCGGGCCCAGTGGACGATTGCATTGGGAGCTCACAGGTTGGTGACCTGTTTTTCCGGGGCTCCTGCAACAACAGCTTCGTCCGCTGGACTGGAGGGCGGCAGCTTCGACCGCCCCGGGCCGCGGAGTTTGAACCGGCCCGTTCGCGGAGCTCAGATTCAGCCACTACCATCACCTGGCGGGGTCACAACATCGGAGGCCTGGATCGCCTCAACGTGGAGGGAGAGCAAGGAGGGAAGAGACAAGGACTTTGGGACTTTTGCCTTCCATCACAGTGAGGAGGTGCCTGGTGGACTCACTGTGGTGGATGTTAAGCTGTGTTGTGTGTGTGTTTTGTTATTTTATTCTATGTTATGACTGTAAGGTTAAACCACTTTGTTGTACTGTAAATGTGCAATGACAATAAAGTTGAATCTAATCTAATCCTGGACGTTCAAGTTGCCGAACTAGGCCCATGATGCAACCAGTCAGTATGCTCTCTACTGTGCTCCTGTAGAAGTTCAAGAGAATCCTCTTTGACATACCAAATCTCCGTAGTCTTCTCAGGAAGTAGAGGCGCTGATGTGCTTTCTTTATGATTGCATCAGTGTGCTGGGTCCAGGACAGATAGTCAGAAATATGCACGTCTAGGAATTTGAAGTTTTTGACTCTCTCTACTATTGTCCCATTGATGTAAACAGGATTGAGGGTCCTCAACCTTCCTCTTCCAAAGTCAACAATCAGTTCTTTGGTTTTGCTGTTATTGAGAGCCAGGTGGTTGTGCTGGCACCATTTGGTCAGTCGGTTGATCTCACTTCTATACACTGACTCATCACCATCTGTAATTCGTCGCAAAAAGTCCCACAACATTTGCACAAAGACAGGAATGTTCAATCTGACCCTTCAAACGTATTACAAAGGAATCGGGTTGGACTTCCGCGTAATGTTTTGAATCTGTTTTGAAGCTCGTTTCAGAATTTTTATGTCACATAAACATAGAACAGTACTACACAGGTACGGGCGCTTTGGCCTTCAATGTCTGTGCCGAACATGATGCCAAGACCGTTCTTATCTGGCTGCACCTAATCCATATCCCTCCATTCCCTACATATCCATGTGCCTAACCGTAAACCTCATAAACGCCACTATTGTATTGGCTTCAACCATCACCCTAGGCAGAGCATTCCAGACAGCCAACAAATGTGTATAAAAAAACGTCCCACACATCCCCTTTAAACTTTACCCCTCTCATCTAGGATTTGATATTTCCATAATTGGAAAAATATTCTGTCTATCCTATCTATGCCACTCAGAATAGACAATAGGTGCAGGAGTAGATCATTCAGCCCATCGAGCCAGCACCACCATTCAATGTGATCATGGCTGATCATCCATAATCAATTTAATGGGGGGCCAGAGTTGCACACAATAGTTCAAATGCAACCGAACCAAACTCCTAGAAATCATGAGTTCCTGACTCTTGTAATCAATACCCTGACCTATGAAGATAAGGATACCATCTGCCTTCTTTAACACTCTATATCTACTTATGTTGCCACTCACAGGGAGTTACAGACCTGGATCCCAATATCACATTCACTTCCTCACCATGAGACCCAGTTTCCTCTTAATGATACAGAATTAAGTCAACTAAACATTACATGTCTTAAGCCTAGACATTCCCCCACTTGTTTTAAAGTAAAGATCGGATTCCTGGGAGAGGCGCAGGATCTTTCCAAACAGCTGATAATGAAAACTTATTTCTACCACCTGCAGAGATATTTACCAGCTCAGCCCCAAACTAGAGCAATTCAAACCGTAGCTAATAATTTTAACTGTCTTCCACTCTGGAAGATCTTCCCTTGTAGACAATTATTTTTGTCCGATCCCTAGTGATAGAACAAGGAAGAGTACAGCACGGGAGCAGGCCCTTCAGCCCACAATGTCCAGTTTAGTTTATTTATTTTATTTTAGAGATACAGCGCGGAAACAGGCCCTTCGGCCCACCGAGTCCGCACCGACCAATGATCCTTGCACATTAACACTATCCTACACACACTAGGGACAATTTACATTTATACCAAGCCAATTAACCTACAAACATTCACGTCTTTGGAGTGTGCTAGGAAACCGAAGATCTCGGAGAAAACCCACGTGATCATGGGGAGAATGCACAAACTCCGTTCAGACAGCACCCGTAGTCGGGATAGTTTAGTTTATTATTGTCACGTCCACAGTGAAAAGTTTTTTGTTGCATGCCCTTGCTGAACAGGACGCCGAGCTAAACTGTTCTCCTCTGCGTGCACAGCATCAATATCCCTCCGCTCCCAGCATAGTAATTGCCTGTGTAAAAGCCTCCATCAACACCCCGGGTCTACATTCTATTTCAGTCTCCAACAGTATGAAGTGTTTCGCTGAACAATTCTAGTATTTAAGGCGGAAATGAGGAATCATTTTCTCTCTGAGGATGTTTGGAATTCTCTTCCACAAAATGTTGTGGATCGTGTCTTTGAATATTGCTAATACAGAGGTGGGCTGATTCTTGATAAGAAAGAGGGTGAAAGTTACCACAGGTTGGCGGGTATGTAGAGTGACAGTTGTAATCAGATCAGTCATAATCTAATTAAATGGCAGAGCAGGCTTGAAGGGTCAAGTTGGTACTTGTGTTTCTAATTTACATGCTTATATAATTCATAAGTACACTTATCCCCATTGGGATAATGTTCATGGTATGACTGTCTGCACCAGGAAGTATATATTCTATCCTTGAGCCAAAACTAAATTAATTATTTGCAGACATAACCTAGTAGTTCAATGTAACCATTATATTCAACTGACCATCTAAAAATTAAATGCATCCATAATATGAAGCACCATTGAATTAAATGCTGTCAGCATCTCTACAGTTGAAGTTAAAGAAAATGAAATTTAAATTCCCTTATCAGAAAATAAGAGCCTCAGCCTCATGAGAAGTTTCCTGAAAATGATGTTTACAACAGTAAACATGCATTATTTACTTATATCTAGGGTAAAGTCAGCTTAAAAATAATACTCAAAATTGGGTTCAATTCACTGTGCGAACTGTAATTTCAATAATGGCACCAGCAGGAGCAATTGCCAGCGATCAGGTACTTCTTTCACTGGAAGAAAGTTAAATCCATAGACTATACCCTGAGTTGCTGAAGAGAACCCAGTAATTAAGGTGAACATGGTTATCTCAGATCTGTGCCCTTCTCTGTCGAGTGTGCATATAGGGTATTTCAAAAATGATTCAATGATACCTTATTGTGACATGTACTGAGATACAGTGAAATTGCTTGTTTTGCATACAATTCAGTGAAACCATGCTAAATATTAACACAATCATAAATCAGTGGCACTCCAAGGACAGATGTAAAGTGTGGCTTCTATTTAGAACACAAAGTGCTGAAGTAACACAGGAGGTCAGGCAACATTTCTGGAGGACATGGCTAGGGACATATCAGGTTGGGATAAATAGAATACACAGGAGTGATTCACATTTCTTGCTTTAACACTGCGACAAACCTTCAATACCAGCACAATTTTCCAAGCCTGATTTGAAATTAATTCTCAGATTGCAAACACCAAAAAAATTGAATGGCTTCAGATCAGAACTGACTGTGGAAAGCACACAATTAGATACAATAGGTGCAGCAGTAGGACATTCGGCCCTTCGACCCAGCACCGCCATCCAGTCTGAAGAAGGGTCTCGACCCGAAACGTCGCCTATCTCCTTCGCTCCTTAGATGCTGCTGCACCCGCTGAGTTTCTCCAGCTTTTTGTGTAACCGCCATTCAATGATTCCCTCGATTCCGCCAGCTCTAAGAGTTCTATCTAACTCTCTGATTGGGCCAGTGTGAAGAAAGACAGAGGTGGTAACTGAAACAATTTTAGGGATTATATTCTGAAAATGTATATTTATTGCAAGGATCACCAAACCTTTACCTGATTGTATTTAGATACTGTCTTGACGATGCAGAGTACAGTTGTCCAAAGATAGACACAAAGTGCTGGAGTAACTCAGCAGGTCAGGCAGCATCTCTGGAGAAACGGGCTGGATGATGTTTCGGGTCGAGACCCTTCTTCAGGCTTCGGTTTTCTATTAGTTTAAGCAAAAGACTAAGTATAGATGTATACTAGGTATGCAAAAAAAATGTTCACTGTACCTAGGGACATGTGATAATAAAGTGCTGTTGAGATGTAAATTTGATCATCAGTATAGTCACAGGATGCCTGTTTCTGCACTGTATGACTGAGATCATGATAAGCATGATCTCTGTTAGCTGTTCCCACTTTCTGAGACCAGAGACATTTTAGCTGGTTTAGTTTAATTTAGTTTGGAGATATAGCCCTTCAGCCCACTGAGTCAACGCTGACCAGTGGTCCCCACACAATAACACTATCCTACGCACACTAGGGACAATTTACTATTTTACTGAAGCCAATTAACCAACAATTCTGCACGTCCTTGGAGTGTGGGGGGAAACCGGAGATTCCAGTGAAAACCCACGTGGTCGTGGGAAGAACACACAAACTCCGTACAGATAGTGCCTGTAGTCCGGATCGAAGTTGGGTTTCTGGTGCTGTAAAGCAGCTACTTTACCGCCTGTGAAAATGCTGCCGCAGGAGAATTGCTTCCAGAAGCTGATTTATCATACACGGAAACCAATCACATTCTAGGCTGTAAAGCTGAGTGTTGCACTTACATTTACCCTAGATTCCTTAAAATATAAAATGTACCAATCTGTTGAAAGGATTGTTAGGAAAATATTGCACTCGTGAAAATGATAGAAGACCTTAGCCATAGCGTGAAGTCACATTTTAAAAATGATGAGCATGCAATCTTTGTAAATACTATCAGAATTCTGTCTTAATTCTCTTCAATGTAATTTTTGTTTTGTTTTCTTTTTTTTTTCCAGGTTAAATACTGAAAGCGGGCAGAAGGTGATTTATAAACCAACCAATACAATGGAAGCATGAGCTTACACTGAGTAACTGCCTTTTGAAAATCTGGAGCTGAACCTAGCTAATCGAACAAAACTTATTGACTTCTAGAGAAGAAACTATTCATTTATTCTCTGCTGTCATCAGATGTGGCTCAGTTATAAATTGCTTTTATATATATTTTGTTCTGTACTAAGAGGAAGTGAACATTTGGGCTGAAGCTGAATCATTACCTTGTTGTTACCTTGTGCCAAGCGAAAAAATTCGGGTCCCAGTTGAAGCCACGTTTGCTGTTCAGATCTTGTCCATCTGCCTTCCCACAGCCCACCCCCTATTAAGTCAATTATGACGAGGTGTTTTCTATCCTGTGGGGTTGTGCCCGTGTGTCTGGCGTGAAGGTGCCTCAGCTGCATTGGCATAAACTGGTCCATGTAGTTTGTCCCTAGTAAGTAGAAGCATGGTTTAATCTGGGGGTGGCACCAGTTGATGGAGATGTGGGGAGAATAAAATGACCAGTGTAAAAGTGGGCTTGATTGTCAGCACGGGTCTTAGTGGGACAAAGGCATGTTTCTATGCTGCATCTCTGTCCCTCTACAACTCTGAGGGCTAAAACTCAATGCTGCAATGAAACAATTCCACTGAGGTTACCCAGTTTTCATATGTGCCAGTTTTCATATTCTAGATGTGAAACAATTTTGTTCAGTTGTATTGTAGTTAATCAGCTTTAAGTGAATTATTGAATGTTGATTTTTTTTTCTATTTTACATGTATATTCAATTCTCAATGATGTGAGAAGTCTTATATATTGTTGATGTTTGTGGGTAAAGGAATCTGGTTGAAGAGTGCTCGTGCATGCTCACTGACTGGGAGTGGTGCTCCCAGGTGATCGATCCCACAGGAAAAATCTGTTTGCTGGGGAAATGTGATGTTGTGAGCAATGGTTTTGCACAGACCATTATTTATGTTCTGCACTGAGATTATAAAATATCTGTACTGACCTACGCAAAGATAATTGGCAAGACTGACACAGCGAAAGTCTTTTAACCGCATTATTACAGCAGGTGTTTCTATTACAGTGTAAAATGAATTGGCTTTTTTGAAGTTGTCGATGACTGTAATTTCAAATCAGGAGATATGAATCAGAGCCATGCTGCTTCAGGGAAATACTACAATAATTTGCATTACATATATAAGGTGGTGTTTATGTCAAAGTTAGAATAGATTTTGTAAATTCATCCAGACAAGGAAATGGATTCTGAGAAGGATCAGATTAAAGGGATTGATCACAAGCCTGATCACAAACACTGCTTTAGAAAGAGGACAGAAAGGTGGGGAATCAAGAAGTTTCAGAGAGGGTGAACTGGAGAGTGGGACCAAAGTGGCTGAAGCTTTTACACTCTGGTGGGGTAAACTAAAGCTGTAACATTCTGGTGGGGTAAAAGTGATTTAAAATCTCTTAAATCAGATTTCAGAGATGAGATCTCAGAAATCAAAGTGATTGTGGGGTTGATTCAAGGTTGGAAGTAGCTGGCAACATGGTGTCAAAGGGAAGGATTTAAGGGTGAAGACATAAAATTAAAATATTGGGGACAGGAATCAAGTGTACAGTAATTAAGATTAATGTGATGGGTTTAACTGACTAGGGTTAACTTTCTCTAATATGTGAAATTACTTCCACAATTAGTTACTTTGTGTGGATTTTACCTGCAGGGGCATATTAAAGAAAATATTTTATAGCACTGCATCTAAATTGAACATAGGAATGGTTCTGATTTCAACATAAAGGTTTTTTTTGGAAATGTTATTGACTCGTTGAATAAAGTACTGAACAAATAAGATCTGCCTCTTTATGTTACTTATTTTGCCTGCAGCTTAAGCATCCCCTCAAAAATACCTGTGCAGCTGTCATTAACATGGCAGAGAAACACCTGAACTTCTGAGCTGAACCCCCATCGCAATCTCAATTTCTGATTAAAATCATAGGGCAGCACAGTGGTGGAGTTGCTGCCTTATAGCGCTGGAAACCCGGGTTCGATCTTGACTATGGTGCTGTCTGCACAGTTTGTACATTCTGTCTATGACCATGTGTGATTACACTGGTGCTGCAGTTTCCTCTCATGAAGAAAAAAACAAATACATACAGATTTGTAGGTTAATTGGCATCTGTAAATTGTCCCTAGAGTGTATCTAGACGAATGGGTGGTCGCTGGTTAGCACGGATCCAGTGGGCCGAAGGGCCTGTTTCCACACTGTATCACTAAACTAAATCAGAACAATTGCTGGCGCATTGTAACCTACTCCCCTCTAGTTGGAGAATGTTTAAGCATGTTAAAGAGTACTCTTTACACTATAAAAAAGTTAAGTACACACTTTGCTCTGTGTGTACACATCTGAGGTCACAGATACAGGTCACCAGGGAGATGGAAAATACTGGCAAGGGCCTTCTCCGTGGATTGTCACCTTGTCGTGGAGGAGAAGCTTGTGTTGTCCTGAGATCCTGAGAGCGATGCTGTTTGGAGCTATGCTCCTTGTAAGGTCGAGTGGGCGGTCTCTGACAAAGAGCAATCCAACCAAGAGCTCACCGGTGGAACAGGTGGAGGACGATGGCTGACCTTAGTGGAGCGTCACAACGGCTGGGAAGGCGGATAAAGGCTGCACCAGACAAAGGTTTCCAGTCATCTTGGACTCCGGTCGTCATGCCACTGGACCCTGACCCAGATCTGTCAAGGACTGTGGGGTGGCTGTCTGTGCACCAGTATCCCCACGTTAAATAAAGTCACACACGGGCGTCCTCCATGAAGGGAATAGCACCCTGGAGACACCCATGGTCAGCCACGACCGAAGGGGGGTTAAAAAATTCAAAAAACATCTGAGGTGAGGTTGGCACAGAAAATACTAAAGCAAAGCTAAATTATGAAAGTAGGACACTGTCAGAGTTACTGTCTTTTAGATGAGAATTTAAATTTAAATTAAAATACTGAGTGCCCTCATGGGTGAATGTAAAAACAAAAATCTCATTGTGTTACAAAGAAACATAGAAAATAGGTGCAGGATCCACAATCAGTAACCCGTGCCTGCCTTCTCTCCATATCCCTTGATTATGTTAGCCCTAAGAGCTCTATCTAACTCTCTTTTAAATTCACCCAGTGAATTGGTCTCTACTGCCTTCTGTGGCTAGAGAATTCCACAAATTCACAGCTCTCTGGGTGAAAAAGTTTATTCTCATCTCAGTTAAATAACATAACATAAATACTTTATTAATCCCCTTATTCAGGGGAAATTCAGATGTCCTTGCAGCACACTAATAAAAATGCAACATAGCATTAAAGAAATTTAACATTAAAAACATCCCCCCACGATGGTTCTCACTGTGGGGGAAGGCACAAAGTCCAGTCCCCATCCCCATGTCCACCCAAGTAGTCGGGCCTATTGAGGCCTCCACAATCGCCGCTACGGAGGCTCTTTATTGGCCTCCCCTTTATTCTTAGACTGTGGCCCTTTACTCTTGACTCCGCCAACATTGGGAACATTTTTCCTGCATCTAGCTGGTGCAGTTCTTTAATAATTGTATATGTTTCTATAAGATAACCTCTCATCCTAAATTCCAATGAATACAAGCCCAGTCTTTCCAATCTTTCCAATCTTTCCTTAAGTGACAGTCCCACCATCCCGGGAATTTACCTTGTGAACCTACGCTGCAAGGCCTCAATAGCAAGGATGTCCTTCCACAAATTAGGAGACCAAAACTGAACACAATAATCCAGATGTGGTCTTACCAGGGCCAGTACGACTGCAGAAAGACCTCTTTACTCCTATGCAAATCCTCTCATTATGAAGGCCAACATGCCATTAGCTTTCTTCACTGCCTGCTGTACCTGCATGTTTACTTTCAGTGACTGTTGAACTATGGCAGTCAGGCAGCAATTGTGGAAAAATGAAAAGCTAACATTCTCTTTGTTATATCTGACCATTGCTGGTGGAGTCAATGAAAATTACAGATCCATTACCTGACAGGACAGGAAATGTTAGAACAGTTGCAAATCCATGCACCTCGCTAGCTATCTATATGTGTATCTAGCCAGCCACCAGGGTGGTGAATCTGTGGAGTTCTTTGCCACAGAAGGCTGTAGAGGCCAAGGCAGAGATAGATAGATTCTTGATTAATCCATGTGTTTTGTTATGGGGAGAAGGCAGGAGGTTAGGAGGGAGAGATAGGTCAGGCATAATTGAATGATGTAGATGATGGGCTGAATGGCCTAATTTTGCTCCTATCACTCATGATCTTATGACCTTATGACTATGGTCACTCATAGTAAACCTTTTGCACCTTTATCCCTTTATTGTCACACTAATTAAACACTGCCCTCCATCCTTTGGATACATCCATATCCTCTCACTAACACATGATTCTCTTACCTGAAGGGGAAGAGAACACACAGGTCACCAGTGCGATGGAAATACTAGCAAGGGCCTTCTACGCGTCTTGCAGCTTGCAAGTGCAGAGGAGGCGATATTGGAGGAGAGTTGTTATGGTATCCTTGTCTGCTGAAAACAGAGAGGCATAAGATATCTTATTAAATTCATACTGCATTCAGTTACTGACAGGGTTTCAATAGCAAGTGAAATATGACCATCTTCACAAGGGTGGGGGGGGGGTGGGGGGAGGGGCTTTCTGGAGCACTAGTATGGGCGTTGTGGGCCAAAGGGACTTGTTTCAGAGGGCTAGTGTGGACATTGTGGGCCGAAATTGATTCTTGGACTCACAGTTCAGTCAGTCACGGCTGGTGGACTCACAGTTCAGTCAGTTATGGCTGGTGGGCTGGCACTTCACTCACTCATGGCTGGTGGGCTGGCGGTTCACTCACAGCTGGTGGGCTGGCGGTTCACTCACTCACAGCTGGTGGGCTGGCGGTTCACTCACTCATGGCTGGTGGGCTGGCAGTTCACTCACTCACGGCTGGTGGGCTGGCAGCTCTCTCACTCATGGCTGGTGGGCTGGCAGTTCACTCACTCATGGCTGGTAGGCTGGTGGTTCACTCACAGCTGGTGGGCTGGCGGTTCAGTCTCTCACAGCTGGTGGGCTGGCAGTTCACTCACTCATGGCTGGTGGGCTGGCAGTTCACTCACTCATGGCTGGTGGGCTGGCAGTTCACTCACTCATGGCTGGTGGGCTGGATGTTCACTCACTCATGGCTGGTGGGCTGGCAGTTCACTCACTCACGGTTGGTGGGCTGGCAGTTCACTCACTCATGGCTGGTGGGCTGGCAATTCACTCACTCACGGTTGGTGGGCTGGCAGTTCACTCACTCACGGCTGGTGGGCTGGCAGTTCACTCACTCACGGCTGGTGGGCTGGCAGTTCACTCACTCACAGCTGGTGGGCTGGCAGTTCACTCACTCATGGCTGGTGGGCTGGCAGTTCACTCTCTCAATGCTGGTGGGCTGGCAGTTCACTCTCTCACTGCTGGCGGCTGGCAGTCCTTTGTTGCTTTAGCAGTATGTTTGGGATCATTGTCTTGCTGTAGAATAAACCGCCGGCCAATTTTTTTTCAGGCATTTGTTTGAACTTTAGCAGATAGGATTTACACTTCAGAATTCGTTATGCCACTACCATCAGCAATTGCATCATCAATGAAGATAAGTGAGCCAGTATCTTCAGGAGCCTTACATGACCAGGCCATAACACCCCCACCACCGTGTTTCACAGCTGAGGAGGTATGCTTTGGATCTTGGGCAGTTCCTTCTCTCCTTCATACTTTACTCTTGCCATCACTCTGATATGTTAATCTTCGTCTCATCTTTCCTCAATACCTTTTTCAAGAACTGTGGTTGCTCAATTAAATACTTCTTGGTAAACTGTAACTTGGCATTCTATTTTTGCGGCTAACCAGTGGTTTGCATCTTGCAGTGTAGCCTCGGTATTTCTGCTCATGAAGTCTTCTGTGGACAGTGGTTATTGACAAATCTACACCTGTCTCCTGAAGAGTGTTTCTGATCTGTCGGACAGGTGTTTGGGAATTTTTCTTTATTATAACGAGAATTCTTCTGTCATCAGCTGTGGAGGTCTTCCTTGGCCTGCCAGTCCCTTTGCGATTAGTAAGCTCACCAGTCCTCTCTTTCTTCTTAATGATGTTCTGAACAGTTGATTTTGGTAAGCCTAAGGTTTGGCTGATGTCTCCAACAGTTTTATTCTTGTTTCACAGTCTCATAATGGCTTATTTGACTTTCATTGGCACAACTTTGGTCCTCATGTTGATAAACAGCAATAAAAGTTTTCAAAGGTGATGGAAAGACTGGAGGAATGATTTGGTGCTGAGAGCTCTCTTATACCTGCATTAAGGAGACATTTAAACACACCTGTGCAATTTCAAATACATGTGAAGCCATTTGTCCCAAACATTATGGGGGATTATGTATAAACACAGCTGTAATCCCTACATTGTGAAACCAAAAAGTATAAAAATGGCCTTTATTAAAATCTGACAATGTGCACTTTAACCACATGTGACTTTTTATATTACAATTCTAAAATTGTGGAGTACAGAGGAAAATAAATAAATGATGGGTCTTTGTCCCAAACATTATGGTGCGCACTGTAGCTCTGACAGGTAGCATTAAGGACAATCCCAAAAGATTTTATAAACACATAAGGGGGAAAAGGGTAACTAGAGAGAGAGAGTGGGACCTCTCAGGAATCAAAGCGGTCACCTCTGTGTGGAGCTGCAGGAGATGGGCAAGGTCCTCAATGAGTATTTCTCCTCTGCATTTACCGAGCAGAAAGACAGTAGGACGGAGGAAATTGGACCAGTCAATGGGAATATCTTGAGAGCAGTCACTGTTACCGTCGAAGAAGTACTGAAGGCACTGTCGTGTTTGAAGGTATACAAATCTCCAGGGCCTGATCAGATATATCCGAGGAGCTTGCGGGAAACTAGAGAGGAAATTGCGGGAGCCCTGCTTGAAATTTACGAGTTGTCTTGAAATACAGGAGAGGTGCCAAAGACTGGAGGGTGGCAACTATTGTACCACTTTTCAAAAAGCGCTGCAGGGAAAATGCAGGGAACTATAGGCGAGTGAGCTTAATATCTGTAGTTGGAAAGTTACTGGAGAGTATTCTGAGGGACAGGTATACAGGCATTTGGATGGGAAAGGGTTGATTAGGGATAGACAGCATAGTTTTGTACGTGGGCGGTCGCGTCTCACAAATTAACTTGATTTTTTTGAAGACGTGACCAAAAAGGTTGATGAGGGCAGCTGTAGATGTTGTGTATGTGAATTTCAGTAAGGCATTTGACTGGGTTCCACATGGTAGGCTGCTCTGGAAGGTTAGATCGCATGGGATCCAAGGAGACATTTCTGAATGGATAGCAGATTGGCTCCATGGAAGGAAGCAGAGGGTGATGGTGGAAGGTTGCTTCTCGGACTGGAGGCCTGTGACTAGTGGTGTACCTCAAGGTTCAGTGCTGGGCCCGTTACTGTTTGTCATCTACATTAATGATTTGGATGAGAAAATATATGGCAAGATTAGCAAGTTTACTGATGACACAAAAGTTAGTGGTTTTGCAGATGGTGAAGATTGTGAACGATTGCATTAGGATCTGGATCGATTGGCCAGGTGGGCGGAGGAATGGTTGTTTAATACAGAAAAGTGTGAGGTGTTGCATTTTGGGAAGTTGAACAAGGGTAGGACCTACACAGTAAATGGTAGTCCTCTGGGTAGTGTTGTAGAGCAGAGGGATCTAGCACAGGTACATGGTTCCTTGAAGCGTCGAGTCGCATGTAGATAAGGTGGTCAAAAAGGCTTTTGGCAATTTGGTCTTCATCAGTCAGAGTAGCATATAGAAGTTGGGAGTTCACGTTGCAGTTGTATAAGACGTTAGTGCGACCACATTTAGAATATTGTGTTCAGTTCTGGGCACCATGTTGTAGGAAAGATATTGTCAAGCTGGAATAATTTACGAGGATGTTGCCAGGAGACATCTTATAGAGCTATTCAAAATCATGAGAGGAATAGATTGAGTAGATGCACAGAATCTTTTGCCCAGAGTAGGGGAATCGAGGACCAGAGACATGGGTTTAAGGTGAAGGGGAAAATATTTAATAGGAATCCGAGGGGTAACATTTTCACACAAAGGGTGGTGGGTGTATGGAACAAGCTACCAGAGGAGGTAGTTGAGGCTGGGACTAAACCATTGTTTAAGAAACAGTTAGACAAGTACATGGATTGGACAGGTTTGGAGGGATATGGACCAAGCGCAAGCAAGTCGGACCAGTGTAGCTGGGACATTGTTGGCCAGTGTGGGCAACTTGGGCCAAAGGGCCTGTTTCAACACTGTATCACTCTATGAATGGGTGATGTTTCATGTCGAGACCCTACCTCAGTCTGCTCTCATCTTGCAGCACTCAATACACGGCTTTCTATGCCTAAGCGATTCAAGTGCTCATCTAGACATTTAAACGCTGTCTGTGATCCAGAACCACTCTCTCAGCCACTACATTCCAGGCACTTACCATTCACTAGGTGAAGAAAGTCTTTTTTATATTCCCTCTAAATCTTTTCCCCATAAATCTATGTCCGCTTGTTTTAACTACCTCGGATATGGGGAAATCCTTTTCTGCAGTCACTGATCTATTTAGTTTTAGTTTAACAGATACGGCATGGAAACAGGTCTTCCAGCTCGCCGAGTTCGCACCGACCATCGACCATTCCATTGTTAAGGTTGGGTTAGGTTTGCGGTGGTTGGTTCCACAGCATTATCAGGGCCAGCCTTAGGAGGTGCGGGGCCCAATTAGGAACAATTTTGGTGAGCCCCAGGTTTCACCCCAAGGTCTGTCAGCCGTTATTTAGTATATATTATGAAATTGTACACTAGGGGTGCATGGATTATACACTGTCTTAATCTCTCCTGCTCCCGCCTGGCTTCCAACCTTTACCGTAGCTGCTAATTACCATTGAACTGCATTATGTGATTGGACACAATGCCCTTGGAGACAGCGGCTGATTGGATGGGAGGAAACCGATTTGTTGATTGGACGGGGATTTTAAGCCAAGCTGGTTGGCGATTGGATGCAACCCCCTTAGAGACAGCGGTTGATTGGCCTCCAAATAATTAGGCACAATAAAAGGGTCAAATAGGAAACCAAAAAAATCGGAATTCCGATTTAAACCTGCTATAAGGTGGGTATCGATTAATTCTAGACAACAGATTAAAAAAAATAATCTAACCCCATTAATTCACTCAAGGTGTATCATGATGTGTTCTACAGTATAAAGTGTACAGCAAAACTTGCACTTCTAGAGTGGTCTATCGTGTTGTTTCTTCAGCGGACCACGGATTTATTTTAAAGGTAGACACTAAATTCTGCAGTAAAGAAAGCTGCATTCTGGAGAGTTGCAGTTGATGAACTAACCCGACCAGATTGAGACATCTATTAATGCATTCTGTTTTTGCAAGAGGAAGACAGGCGGAATACTTGAATGTATTTGAAAAGCAAACGTCACAAACCATAGTGAGCCAGTGGTGCACTCAAAGTCAAAGTCAAAAGAGTTTATTGTCATGGGTCCCTGACAGGACAATGAAAATCTTTCTTTGCATAGCACAACAGAACATAGAAGGCATTGACTACAATTCTATACGTAAATACACCCATGAATTAATAAATTAATAAAGTGCAAATAACAGATGGAGGGAAATTAATGTTCAGAGTTCCGAGCCACGTTTAATAGCCTGATGGCTGTGGGGAAGTAGCTATTCCTAAACCGGGTTGTTGTAGTCTTCAGGCTCCTGTACCTTTTACCCGAAGGTAGCAGGGAGTTGAGTGTGTGGCCAGGGTGGTGTGGGTCCTTGATGATGCTGCCAGCCTTTTTGAGGCAGCGACTGCGATAAATCCCCTCGATGGAAGGAAGGTCAGAGCCGATGATGGACTGGGCAGTGTTTACTACTTTTTGTAGTTTTTTCCTCTCCAGGGCGCTCAAGTTGCCGAACCAAGCCACGATGCAACCGGTCAGTAAGCTCTCTACTGTGCACCTGTAGAAGTTAGAGAGAGTCCTCCTTGACAGACCAACTCTCCGTAATCTTCTCAGGAAGTAGAGGCGTTGATGAGTTTTCTTAATAATTGCATCTGTGTTCTCGGACCAGGAAAGATCTTCACAGATGTGCACGCCCAGGAATTTGAAGCTCTTGACCCTTTCAACCATCGACCCGTTGATATAAACAGGACTGTGGGTCCCCATCCTACTCCTTCCAAAGTCCACAATCAGTTCCTTGGTTTTGCTGGTGTTGAGGGCCAGGTTGTTGTGCTGGCACCATATGGACAGTTGCTCGATCTCTCTTCTATACTCCGACTCATCTCCATCAGTGATACGTCCCACAACAGTGGTGTCGTCAGCGAACTTGATGATGGAGTTCGCGCTATGACCGGCTACGCAGTCATGAGTATAGAGTGAGTACAGCAGGGGGCTGAGCACACAACCCTGAGGTGCTCCCATGCTGAGTGTTATCGAGTCTGACACATTTCCACCAATACGAACAGACTGTGGTCCGTGGATGAGGAAGTCGAGGATCCAATTGCAGAGGGATGCGCAGAGACCCAGTTCTGCGAGTTTGGTAACCAGCTTGGAGGGGATGATTGTGTTAAATGCCAAGCTGTAGTCAATGAATAGCAGCCTGACATATGAGTTTTTGTTGTCCAAGTGGTCCAGAGCGGAGTGGAGAGCTAGCAAGATCGCGTCCACCGTTGATCTGTTGTGGCGGTAAGTGAACTGCGGTGGGTCCAGGTTTTTGTCGAGGTAGGAGTTGATTTGTGCCATGATCAACCTCTCGAAACACTTCATCACCACAGGCGTAGTGCCACAGGTCGATAGTCATTGAGGCACGTCACCTTGCTCTTCTTGGGCACCGATATTATTGATGCCCTTTTGAAGCAGGTGGGAACCTCAGACCTCAGAAGTGACAGGTTGAAAATGTCCGTAAAAACTCCAGCCAGTTGGTCCGCACAGGTTTTTAGGACACGACCAGGTATGCCATCAGGTCCAGATGCTTTTCGAGGGTTCACCCCTCTGAAGGATTTCCTGACGTCGGCCTCTGTGACTGAGACTGAAATACCATCACAGCGAATAGGGGCTCGGGAAGGCACATCGGTGTTCTTCCTATCAAAGCCTGCGTAAAATGCATTGAGCTCATCAGGGAATGATGTATCGCCGAAATCCGAGCTGCCTCCTGGTTTAGCCTTGTAAGAGGTGATTGCATTCAGTCCCTGCCACAGCTGCCGAACATCTGTCTCATCCTCAGCTTGGAGCAGAACTCCCTTTTGGCCTTTTTGATGGCCTTACCAAGGTCGTCTGGACTTCTTGTTGACCACTGTGTCATCAGACATGAATGCCCGGTGTCTGGTCTTCAGAAGAGTGCAGATCTCACAGTTCATCCAAGGTTTCTGATTGGGAAACTCTCGGAAGGTTTTTGTAGGGATGCAGTCCTCCAGACATTTCTTAATGAAGTCTGTGACGACTGTGGCGTATTCATTCAAGTCCGTTGCTGAGTCCTTGAACATTGCCCAGTCTACAGACTCCAAACAGTTTTGTAGTTGTTCTTCTGCCCCCACCGACCAGCTCTGTACTGTCCTCACCTCTGGGGGTGCGCTCTTTAATTGCTGCCTGTAGGCAGGAAGAAGCAGCACTGCGGTATGGTCGGATTTACCGAAGTGAGGGCGAGGGATAGAGCGGTAGGATGGCGGTGTAGCGGTGGTCGAGGGTGTTTGATCCTCTAGTGTAGCAGGAGACATGTTGGTGGAAGTTGGGGAGTGATTTCTTTAGGTTTGCCTTATTGAAGTTCCCAGCAATGGTGGTAAATGCCTCAGAGTAAGACGTCTGGTGTTTGTTGAGCATGGCATGCAGTTCCTCCAGTGCCAGACGGACGTCTGCCTGGGGTGGGATGTAGACCGCGGTCAGGATGATGGAGGTGAATTCCCTCGGTAGGTAGAAGGGACGGCACTTCACCGCCAGATGTTCGAGGTGTGGAGAGCAGGAGTTGGACAGGACTGCCACGTATGAGCTCCACGCAGAGTTGACCATGAGGCAGACACCCCCTCCTCTTCCTTTCCCCGATGCCAGTGTACGGTCCATGCAGTGGATGGGGAACCCTTCACGCTGGACTGCTGAGTCTGGGGAGCTGGGGGTGAGCCATGTCTCTGTGAAACAGAACACAGAGCATTCCCTCAGTTCCCTTTGATAAAGCAGCCTTGCCCTTAAGTCCTCCACTTTATTTTCAAGGGACTGTACATTGGCCAGTAGGATAGTAGGGAGAGGGGGCCGAAGTGCCCTGCGCTTCATTCTGACCTGAAGTCCTGTCCGCCGGCCATATTTCCGGACACAATGGAGGCTTCCCCTTTGTTTCCAGGTACTGTGTTTCCTGTACAAGCTGTTTCTGCGGACCAGCGCTGGAACGGGAGTTCCCTCAGACAGCAGCTCCAGCTCCGTAATGAACGGGGGTTCCCTCAGAATCAGCAGCTCCAGCTTCATTTCTTCTGGGATATCCAGCCCGTCGGCTCTGGAGGTCATCCCGGGGTTTCCAGGTGCCGTACCTGGGTTCTTCAGTCGGGTCGGGAGTTTCACAGCCAGCGTGGGAAAGTTTAAAGTCCGGTGCTCCCGCAGCTGCAAAATTGAGATCACAAAATTGCCAGCGCTTTCAGCTGCACAAGCAGCCTGTCAGAAACGGCACCGATTACTGCCGTTTCCCTGATGCAGGTAAGTTGATAGAAGTTGTAGGTAATTCTTTTCTGTTCCGGTGCTCCGCAAAAGTCGCCGCAGGCAGGCGCCATTTTGACCACTCCAGGAAGTGAGGAAGGAGTAGCGCTACTTCAGTTACACTTGACCATGGCCACCGCCTTTGTTCCTGGACTCGGTCAGAAAGTACCAGTTGAACAGAAGTAGTACCTGCATTGTAATGGATTAACCCACTGAAACTTGCAGCAAAGCTGTCACACACTAGTATTAGGGTTATTAAGTTATTGAATTTAGTCGTTTCTCATACGTTCTCATACAATCTATGGGTATTGTGTTTATACGCCTGTTATGCTGCTGCAAATAAGAATTTCATTGTTCTGTTGTGGGTACACATGACAATTATACATTCTTGACTCGGCTCTTCACTTATACATTTGTGCATTAGAAAACGGGTAACCATTGCACTCTGCACCAAGTTAAAAATAGTCAGCAATTAGCCAGGAAATGACTATTCGCCTCGAAAGAGCATCCCATTGTTAGGTGGTTTCACTAAATGGTGTGACTCAATAGTCCTCCAGCAGTTTGTTTTTTTTGCTCAAGATCTGCAACATCTGCAGTCGCTTGTGATTTAATACTATGTTCCACTGCGATCTAACTAATGGATGGCCCATCCTGAAGCACATGCAGCATTGAAATGCTAAAACGACAATTAGCAAGAATATTAACCAATACAGTAACACATAGCTCAGGGGACACTGGGTTTTATGTTTACAAATGCCCATTTTCACGCAGCAAATCACTTCTGGCAACGATACCAGTTTTTAAGAAGGTAAACTTTGCACTGACCACTTGAAAATATATCAGTGGTTAACTGGCAATGTAAACGTGATGGTGTGCCTGCCACCAAAGCAGCAGGCACAGTGAAACAAAAAGATAAAGAGCTGGTTTCAGTCCAACAGTAGTACAACACTTGAAACAGCTGGTCACAGGGCCAAGAGGCTGAAGTGCTTCAGGCTGCTGTGGAAACAATTCTGCCATGGAATCGGGCCACTTTCTATAGCACCCATTATCACAGAATCACTTCAAACCCAGCCTCTGCATTATAAGTGCAACATAAACAGTGATGGAAATGGGTTTTAGTAACTAGGGGTACGTTAAGGTCCGTGAGCTGAGGTTGGGAAGGAAGGGAGGGGGTGGGGGGAAAGACCCTTCTTCATACTGAACTGAACTCTCGTCGGTGAGCATACTTGATTGTCTGAAGAAGGGTCTCGACCAGAAACGCAACCCTTCCCAGAGCCGCTGCCCGCCCCGCTGAGCCACCACAGCCCCGTGTCCACCTTCAACTCCAGAGCCAAACAAAAAACACAGAGTGCTGGAAGAACTCAGCGGGCAAGGCGGCATTCACGGAAGGAACGGAACAGGAGCCGTCACGGGCCAGGACTCTCTTTCCCCCCCCCCCAACAGAAAGGAACCACAGATGCAGCCATCACCACAAAACATCAAATGATTCCAGGAATGCCAAGGCGACAGGGTGAGAGAGAGGGAGTGAGAGAGTGGCGAGATGGGGAGCGAGAGAGAGAGGGAGAGAGCGAAAGACAGAGAGACACAACATGGGTCGGTAGGTGAATGACTTTACCTGCACACCAAGCAGAAGCCTGTGCTCGCGGTCCGGAGCCCTCGATCATGACAGTGAGTTTTAAGAAATTCGCAATGTGTCATCAATACATCAATCTACATTCCTCAGTAAATGTAATTGTGTTTTGACCAAGTATTAATGACACAGCGTTCCTTTGAATAAAATTCACGGGAGTCCCATACAATTACGTTTACTGAGGAATGTGGACCAATGCATTGATGACACATTGTATAACTACGTGTTAACTACTGGCTGTTAACAAGTGCTAACAATGGTAGTTAACAAATCATTTTTGTCTGATGGGCGGTGCAGCTGTTTTTATCCATGTTTGTTTTTAACAAGGCGAATGTTTTTTTAAAAAAATCTGTATTCAACAACGCAAATCCATATTTCCGTACGAAATATGGAAAATTAACGCGGGGCCCAATTGGGAGCAATCGGTCCAATCGGCTTAAGGCAGGCCCTGGATTTCATGGCTCAAAGGGCCAAATGGCCTCCTCCTGCACCTATTTTCTATGTTTTTTCTATGATGCTTGTAGAAAAGTAGCTATTCTGGAACCTAGTTGTGTGCATCAGACATCTGAACCTCTAGCAACACAAAGCATACATGGACCAGAACAACAAACTGTGATGAACCTAACCAAGGTTGCCAGTTAGTGTTCCTATTCAAATACCAGACTGATTCCTGGGATGTCAGGACTTTCATATGAGGAAAGATTGGATAGACTCGGTTTGTACTCGATGGAATTTAGAAGATTGAGGGGGGATCTTATAGAAACCTACAAAATTCTTAAGGGGTTGGACAAGCTAGATGCTGGAAGATTGTTCCCGATGTTGGGGGAGTCCAGAACAAGGGGTCACAGTCTAAGGATAAGGGGGAATTCCTTTAGGACCGAAATGAGGAAAACATTCTTTACACAGAGAGTGGTGAGTCTCTGGAATTCTCTGCCACAGAAGGTAGTTGAGGCCAGTTCATTGGCTATATTTAAGAGGGCGTTAGATGTGGCACTTGTGGCTAAAGGGATCAGGGGGTATGGAGAGAAGGCAGGTACGGGATACTGAGTTGGATGATCAGCCATGATCACATTGAATGGCGGTGCAGGCTCGAAGGGCCGAATGGCCTACTCCTGCACCTATTTTCTATGTTTCTATGTTTCTAAATGCCCAGGAAGATTCATAAAGTTGTAAATAACATTTAAGAAGATCTGAATGAATAGTCAAGACATTGTAGTCTATGGACCAAAGGCTGGTGAATGGGGTAAGTACAGATGGGTACTTCTGGATAGCATAGGCAGAACAGCTGAATGCTATTGTCATGCTATACGATTCTATGACTTGTGCACGGTCATGCGGCCGAATCACAAGATCCAAACTACCAGGGCTCTAGCAGCGTCTGGATTAGTCATTGGAGTTATATTTTCTATACAATAATTAGATAGTTTAAATACCTTAATAGACCAAATAATATTAATACAACCAAAGTATACTCAAGGCACAACATTTTCCTAACCAGACTTTATTATTTGAATGTGTTGACAAACATGTCTCATGATAATGTCAAAAAATGATTTGAAAGAAGCTGTAAGAAAATCCCAGTATATGAACAATTTCAAGTCCATTATACACATTGTACATTTAACCCGGTGTACAGAGCACTGAATTAATAAATCTTATAGAGATTACATTTCCAGGTTATTTAAGAATCACATTTCTAAGTAATAAGAAGCAACAGCCCATGAGTTCCCGCAATACCTAAAATGCCCCTTTCCCAATCATGGCACAATGCTTGGTAATTGCAAACTTTTTTGTTCAGTAAAAATGTTCTGTTGCACACATGCATGCATGTGTGCAGGCAATCTCACAATCAGTCAAATAGGTGAATGATGTTTTAAACTGTCCCCTGTTAGTATCATTTATTGTGGTATTGCGTCATCTGTGTTCAAGGCTTCTGTTAGTACTCCAGCAATTTCTGGCAAGATCTCGGTCTGGAAAAGTGGTATCTGTTTCAATTTGGAGCCAGCCTGTGCAGCAGTATTATTTATTTGACTTACCTAGGGTAAACAAGAAAAGTAAAATTGATAAGACACTGCAAAACTATATTATTTTTCTCTCATGTTGAACAACTACTTAATATCACATTTGTTAATGGTTCCAATAATGTACTAGTCTCACAGTTTCAGCTTTATTACTATAAAATATTTCAACTTATTTACTATAGTGATGGATAGCGCTTTACACAAAGTGCGATGGATAACACATTCCTCCGAGATTGTTGTTCTCTATAGCAATGCCAATTAAGCTAACTGGCCAACTGCAGGAGTAATAATAACCACTACATGAAAATGGTCCCCACAATCTATCTAGAAAATGTTGTACAATTGTGGCTTTCATTCAATTTTTTTTAAATGTTTAATTGAAAACGTTTCAAACGGACTAATTCTATTTTTACAATTTTATTAGTCGTAATTAATTGAATATAATTTTATTTAAAATTCTTATTTATTTTCAATCCAATGGAAAACCAATTCTAATTTTTCACCATTCAACATCAACATATATTGCACCCAACGCATCAAATTACTATGGATAACAGTAAATATATATAGGATTCAGTCTCCCATTATTGCACTATTGGCCTAAATCATTCTGCAAGATCTTTATAACATCCTCCTTTAATCTTTATTGTAGTGTCTCTGTTGGAGAGTTCTCTTTAAATGGGTCCTATAATACAAACATTCTACAATGCAGTACAATTATTATTTAAGCAGGTAATGTTTTACTGTATGATTTTATTTTTTTAATAATAGGAATCATCAACTTACACAAGAAGAAGTTTTGAAGATTTTGCAATGATCCACCTGATGTAAAGTAAGCCCAAGCTGCCATAAGAACCATTATTAGATATGCAGGTATAAGACTGCCTTCATACAATGGATTCAGAAATGTCTGTGCAGTAGGAACAAAGATTAGTAATTACTTCTAATATTAAACTTTAAATATGAATGTTACTCTTCTAAGATAAAAGAGCTATTGCAAAACTGTAAAAGATAATATACAGTGGCTTGCAAAAGTATTCATACTCCTTGAACTTTTCCACATTTTGTCACGTTACAACCATAAACGTAAATGTATTTTATTGGGATTTTATGTGATAGACCAACACAAATTGGCCCATAATTGTGAAGTGGAAGGAAAATGATACATGGTTTTCAAATTTCTTTACAAATAAAAAACTGAAAAGTGTGGCATGCAAAAGTATTCAGCCCCCTTTAATCTGATACCCCTACATAAAATTCAGTGCAACCAATTGCCTTCAGAAGTCACCTAATTAGTAAATAGAGTCCACTTGTGTGTAGTCTAATCTCAGTATAAATACAGCTGTTCTGTGAAGGCCTCAGGGTTTTTTTTTAGAGAACATTAGTGAACAAACAGCATCATGAAGCCCAAGGAACACACCAGACAGGTCAGGGATAAAGTTGTGGTGAAGTTTAAAGCAAGGTTAGGTTATTTAAAAAAATCCCAAGCTTTGAACATCTCACGGAGCACTGTTCAATCCATGATCCGAAAATGGAAAGAGTATGGCACAACTGCAAACCTACCAAGACATGATGTCCACCTAAACTGACAGGCCGGGCAAGGAGAGCATTGATCAGAAAAACAGTCAAGAGGCCCATGGTATCTCTGGAGGATCTGCAGAGATCCACAGCTCGGGTGGGAGAATCTGTCCACAGGACAACTATTGGTCGTGCACTCCACAAATCGGGCCTCTATGAAAGAATGACAAGAAGAAAGCCATTGTTGAAACAAAGCCATAAGATGTCCTGTTTGCAGTTTGCCACAAGCCATGTGGGGGACACAGCAAACATGTGGAGGAAGGTGCTCTGGTCTGATGAGACCAAAATTGAAGCTTTTGGCCTAAATGCAAAACGCTATGTGTGGCGGAAAACTAACACTGCACATCACCCTGAACACACCATCCCCACTGTGAAACATGGTGGTGGCAGCATCATGCTGTGGGGATGCTTTTCTTCAGCAGGGACAGTGAAACTGGTCAGAGTTGATGGGAAGATGGATGGAGCCAAATACAGGGCAATCTTGGAAGAAAACCTGTTAGAGTCTGCAAAAGACTTGAGACTGGGGCGGAGGTTCACCTTTCAGCAGGACAACGACCCTAAACATACAGCCAGAGCTACAACAGAATGGTTTAGATCAAAGCATATTCATGTGTTAGAATGGCCCAGTCAAAGTCCAGACCTAAATCCAATTGAGAATCCCTGGCAAGACTTGAAAATTGCTGTTTACAGATGCTCTCCATCCAATCTGACTGAGCTTGAGCTATTTTGCAAAGAAGAATGGGCAAAAATTTCAGTCTCTGGATGTGCAAAGCTGGTAGAGACATACCCCAAAAGACTTGCAGCTGTAATTACAGCGAAAGGTGGCTCTACAAAGTATTGACTCAGGGGGGCTGAATACTTTTGCACGCCACACTTTTCAGTTTTTTATTTGTAATATAATTTGGAAACCATGTATCATTTTCCTTCCACTTCACAATTATGCACCACTTTGTGTTGATCTATCACATAAAATCCCAATAATACATTTACGTTTGTGGTTGTAACGTGACAAAATGTGGAAAAGTTCAAGGGGTACGAATACTTTTGCAAGCCACTGTACATGTATTAGAAAGTGAACTTCTTTGATCACAAGGGTGGCACGATAGCGTCAAGGGCAGCACGGTGGTGTAGCGATAGAGCTACTACCTTACAGCGCCAGAGACCCAGGTTCGATCCTAGCTCGGTGTGCTATCTACGGAGTTTGTACCTTCTCATCCATGACCTGCGTGGGTTTTCTCTGAGATCTTCGGTTTCTAACCACACTCCAAAGACGTACAGGTTTGTAGTTTAATTGGCTTGGTATAAATGTAAAATCATCCCCAGTGTGTGTAGGGTATCGCTAGTCATTGGGCCGAAGGACCTGTTTCCATGCTGTATCTCTAAACTAAACTAAACATTATCAGTGACACTGAACTATAAAAATTATCAGTGCAACAGTTAAGTATATAGATCAGGAAAATCCAATATGTCAATGCTTTGACCAAAAAAAAGATCAAATGGATATGAAGTTTGAGTTGGCATTCTAGAGTTTAAAAGAGGAAATAACTTTCAACTGCACAATGTAGAACTTTCAGCATGGGAATTTCAATACTGGTTGTTCGAAATCATGCTACTTAAAATGGGATTGCTCATAAGTTACCTACCATCAGCTTTTGAGCCATAATATCCTCCAGGGTTCTCACTCGTCAAATGAGCTCATGACTTTTCAGGTTTTCAAGCATTAGGTTTATGGATGCCACAAGAACAAGACTGAGCTCAAATATGTTGCTGCCTTCCTTAAACACCCCAAAAAATGTCTCATTTGATTATACACAAATGAAGGACCGTATAGTCAACGCTAGTTATAACAGACCATGCAGGGAGAGGGGGGAGGGGAGGGGAATGGTCTGTCTTATTGCTGATTTGCCGCTATACCCAGTAAGGTATTATCATTGTATAAATTGTGGAAATGAACAAATGCAGTTGATGGTTAATACACAAAAGGACACAAAGTGCTGGAGTAATTCAGCAGGGCAGCATCTCAGGAGAACATAGAGATGACATTTTGGATCAAGACCCTTCTTGCAAATCTCGATCTGGAAATGGGCCTGGAATCCAGGCCAGTTGATGGCCCCGGCCTGCTGGTGGCCGGGAATAAGGCAAGGATCGGCGGAATTAATGGTCACTGAGTGCAGGCAAGGGTTGGCAGTGGCAGCGCAGTTTGGATGCGGCCGAGAAAGCTCCGTGGCCGGCAGCTGCCGCAGTAGGTCTGGCCTGGAGGCAGCACGAGCCGGCTGACGAAACCTTGATGCCCGGGCTGTAAACAGCCGGTGGTTGTGCGAGTTGGGGTGGGGTTTGGCAAGATAGTCTGTTATAACCAAAATCCATTATACAAAGTAGGAAGGAACAGTAGATGCTGGTTTACACAGAAGATAGGCACAAAAAGTAACTCACAGTTTAGACAGCATCTCTGGAGAAAAGGAATAAATTACGTTTCGGGTCAACCTGTTGAGTTAATCCAGCTTTTTGTGTCTCTCTTCCATTATATGGAGGCCCGTTAAAATGGTTTTCTGTATTAGAGCGGGGTGAAAGATTGCAACCTTCACGTGGTCCACCCTGTTTCGACTAATGCAATCAACTCGACTTGCACAAACAGAAGATCAAATAGAACAAGTTGTCCTACAACTTTAGGCTGTGAATGTCACACGAAAGAAGACTGTATTAGAGTGATTCAGAATACAAACAGGCCCTTCAGCCTATGTTCATATCTGTCACCCATTTACACCAATCTTACACCAACCGAAGTTGGACCCTTGAAGACCGAAAAAGGTGAATTTATTATCGGGACCAAAGAAATGGCAAATGAGTTGAACAGGTACTTTGGATCTGTCTTCACTAAGGAGGACACAAACAATCTTTCTGATATAGTAGTGGCCAGGGGATCTGGGGTGACAGAGGAACTGAAGGAAATCCACATTAGGCAGGAAACGCTGTTGGATAGACTGATGGGACTGAAGGCTGATAAATCTCCAGGGCCTAATGGTCTGCATCCCAGGGCACTTAAGGAAGTGGCTCTAGAAATCGTGGATGCATTGGTGATAATTTTCCAATGTTCTATAGACTCAGGATCAGTTCTTGTGGATTGGAGGGTAGCTAATGTTATCCCACTTTTTAAGAAAGGCGGGAGAAAGAAAACAGGGAATTATAGACCAGTTAGCCTGACATCGGTGGTGGGGAAGATGCTGGAGCCAATTATAAAAGATGAGATAGCCAAACATTTGGATAGCAGTAACAGGATCGGTCCGAGTCAGCATGGATTTACGAAGGAGAAATCATGCTTGACTAATCTTCTGGAATTTTTTGAAGATGTAACTAGGATAATGGACAAGGGAGAGCCAGTGGACGTAGTGTACCTGGACTTTCAGAAACCATTTGATAAGGTCCCACATAGGAGATTAGTGGGCAAAATTAGGGCACATGCTATTGTGGGTAGAGTGCTGACATGGATAGAGAAGTGGTTGGCAGACAGGAAACAAAGAGTAGGGATTAACGAGTCCCTTTCAGAATGGCAGGCAGTGACTAGTGGGGTACCGCAAGGCTCGGTGCCGGGACCGCAGCTATTTACAATATACATCAATGATTTGGATGAAGGGATTCAAAGTAACATTAGCAAATTTGCAGATGACACAAAGCTGGGTGGCAGTGTGAACTGTGAGGAGGATGCTATGAGAATGCAGGGTGACCTGGACAGGTTGGGGGAGTGGGCAGATGCACGACAGATTAAGTTTAATGCGGATAAATGTGAGTTTATCCACTTTGGTAGCAAAAACAGCAAGGCAGATTACCATCTAAATGGTGTAAAGTTGGGAAAAGGGGAAGTACAACAGGATCTGGGGGTTCTTGTACATCAGTCTATGAAAGTAAGCATGCAGGTACAGCAGGCAGTGAAGAAAGCAAATGACATGTTGGCCTTTATAACAAGAGTAGTCAAGTATAGGAGCAAAGAGGTCCTTCTGCATTTGTACAGAGCCCTAGTGAGACCACACCTGGAATATTGTGTGCAGTTTTGGTCTCCTAATTTGAGGAAGGACATTCTTGCTATTGAGGGAGTGCAGCGTAGGTTTACAAGGTTAATTCCCGGGATGGTGGGACTGTCATATGCTGAGAGAATGGAGCAGCTGGGCTTGTACACTCTGGAGTTTAGAGGGATGAGATGGGATCTCAACATATAAGATTGTTAAGGGCTTGGACTAGAGGCAGGAAACATGTTGGGGAGTTCAGAACCAGGGGCCACAGTTTAAAATAAAGAGTAAGCCATTTAGAACGGAGACGAGGAAACACTTTTTCTCACAGAAGAGTGGCGAGTCTGTGGAATTCTCTGCCTCAGAGGGCAGTGGAGGCAGATTATCTGGATGCTTTCAAGAGAGAACTAGATAGGGCTCTTAAAAATAGCGGAGTTAGGGGATATGGGGAGAAGGCAGGAACGGGGTACTGAATGGGGATGATCAGCCATGATTACATTGAATGGCGGTGCTGGCTCCAAGGGGCAAATGGCCTACTCCCGCACCTATTGCCTATCGTCTATGTTAATCAAATCTTGATCTCCCCATGCATTCAATTCCCTCCAAATTGAGTTAATTTATAGTGGCAAATTAGCCTCTCACTTAGAAATTGTTCCATTCATTGATAAGATGTATACTGTTTTCTTTTCCTCAAGTATAACTGTTTACCAGTTATAGGGTTTTTTTAATTTTTTTTAATTTTAATTTAATTTTTTTAATTTTTTTCCCTCTTAATCAAATATAATCATACTCTTCAAATTACTCACTATTCTTTCTTTATACTTTTTTCTTTTTCACTTTTTCATATTATAAAAAGAATGGAGGCCTATATACATGGTTTTTTAATATTTATATAATTTTGGAAAGATGTATTAATTATATCTGAAAAAAATTGTTATATTATTTGTAATATGTATGGCCTCTAATAAAAATATATTTAATTTTTTTTTTTTTTAAATCAGCCTCTCACTCTGCACTTCTTGGGAATGTAGGAAGACACTGGTACACTGGGAGGAAAACCATGTGTTCACAAGGAGCACATGCAAACTATGTGTAAACACCCAAGTTCAATATTGAATCCAGATCTCTAGTGCCAGCAAGCAGCGGTTCAAATTGCTGCATCAATGTGCCCCCCACCCACCTAATTATCCTTTAGTGGATCTTTCCAACACGGGTCATTTAGTTGCACATGGCAATTATGCAGATTACATCATAATCAAAGAAATATGATCCTGTGATAAAGATTATATTTAAATTCAGCTAGGCAAAACAAATCCCAGAACTTCATATACAAAGGGAATTCTTAAGTAATTGAAATTATATAATAATATTAGAAAAATAATTTCATGGGGGATGGCGGATGGGGGGTTGTAATGAGGAAAGATGGGAGGAGATTTAAGTGAAGTATAAACAATGAAATGGCACATTTCAATTCTTTGCATTCTATGCATTTCTATGCCTAATGGCTGAAAGAGATTCAAGGATAGAAACCTTACCAGTCCTGATACTAGCAAGTGTGTTGCGATCACTGCTATAACAGCCCACCATCGCTTATTCTCACATCCATCAAAGAACAACACACTCCAGAACGTATGTAGCAGTATGATGGCCATGGTCATAAAAGCTGAAAAGCAGAGAATAGTTGATCAGGAGCAGAACATACAGCAAGAACGTATCATAAGCTGCAACGTACATATGCATTTTGTCAATAGGAAGTGTTACTTCTTCACTAGACTCCGAAGACTCTGCTTCCATTGGCCTTTGAGTAAGAAAATTCCAAATCACCCTCAATTATTTTATTTAATCTTCTACTCTATTGTAAATAAGCAACCCCTTAGTTTTAAACTGTAAGCTCAATGGGAGCACAAACCGTAGTACCATTCCCATCATGACACAAGGCAACACATTTTATTTAGTTATCTGAAAAGCTTGAAGGATGAACTAACTTTTGATTAAACAAACAGTTTTTTTTCCAGTTGTACACATTAGTTAGCTACTTTTGAACATGGTGATGAATTCCTAAATCCTATTTTCAGGGCATTTTAAGGAGGTTTTCAGAAGGCAAGTCTAAACCAGTAATCAACTCCTTAGTGGTATGAAGTACAGTGAAATAATAAAATACTGAATATCAATTTATTCCACAAAAACATTCCACAGCATTATATCATCCATTCTGAGAAAGCAAACGCTATTAAGCACATAGTATACTAACTATATCTTGGTAATATTTCCCCTTGCTCTGCAAAACAGATGACCTATTATACATGTGAAAATCATTATAGCATTACAATTACAGAGAAAGTGTAACATCTGCAATGAGGTAGGTTGGAAGATATAGCTTATTGGAGGACCATTCAGTAGCTAAAGTATCTGATAAGAGCAGAGAACAAACTGTTACTGAATCTGGTGGTACATGCTTTCAAGCTGTTATGTCGTCCGACATTGAGGGAGATGTTGTTGTCTTGACACTATTTTACAAACCTCTCTAGCTCCTTCCTGTACTCTGTCTTTCCATTGGTCAAGATTAAGCTCACTACTGTGGTGCCATTGGCACACTAGTTTGAGCAGAATTTGACCACACAATTGTCGGTATATGGGGAGTATATTAAGGGGTTGAGAAGGTAACCTCATGGTGTTGAGAATTATCGTGGAAGATGGGTCTATGATTCAGTAAGTTATGAATCCAGCAGCAGACAGGGATGCCGACTCCTACGTCCAGGAGATTGGAGATGAGTTTGGTTGGGATTAGGGTGTTAAAGGTAGAGCTATAGTCAATAAATAAGCGTCTGATGTAGGTATCCTTGTCATCTAGATGCTTCAATGATGAGTGTAGACCCAGGGACATGGCACCAGCCTTGGACTTTAATGGTGGTAGGAGAACTGAAGTGGATCAAGGCTGTCTGGGAGGCCGGAGTTAAAGTGTGCCATTGGAAGTTAACTTATTAAACAATAAATCCCAAATGAATGCTCAAACCGAAGCATAATCCAAGCAAAATTCAGACAAATTAAATGCAGGGGGGCGGGTAGCAAACTAGACTCATTGGTGATGCTATTTCCAGGGTATCACCATCTGAACTGCTCTGCTCACATGCAGATTATTTGTTTGGTAAGACTCTGGTGGTTTTAGCCACCTATCGGGATAAAGTTCAATGTCTCTCCCCTCTCAGAGTTCAGATTCTAGACCACCTGTCCACTTCACACAGCTCACACTGCACTCCCCGACCATTTAGCCAGTCCCTCAGAATTGGGGATAACTGGTATCCACTCCGATTTTTGTGTAATCCGAGATGATTGATGAAGCCAATATGGGACCAGCATAAGGTTGCATGAATAGGGCAATGTGGGAATTTCAGACTCTTCCAAGACTACCTGGTGGGTCAGGTCTAGGGTGGTGCACTCTGAATCTTACCTCGGATTCCATATTCTCCAGATTTTAGGTCCAAAGATTCCCAATACAAATGCTCCAATTCCACTTCAAGCAGTCATCAGTTATGGATTCTCAAGAAACAGCGAGAATATTACATTTTATCCCCCAAGGAAGCTCTGATCATGTCCTTGAATCTTTTCCTTTGTTTGCCTGCTAATCTACGACATAGCTTGGAATAGATTGTGTTAAGAATTTAGTGTCAGGAAAGCAAACTATGTGGCTTGCTCAGCAGATCTAACTCAGCACCACGAGGGCCTCGATGGTACAGACATTGCCCTGGGAGAAGATACTGATGTTCAATGAATTTGGAGGATTTTCCAGAGACACTTGTGATTATACCGTTCCAGCATCTTGAGATGTCTGCTGTCGGTAGCCCCAGTCTCGGAATTATGTAGGTGGGCAGGTATTGCTACTGTCCAGTAGATCCAGTGACCTTTTCCCCCAAACTGACCAAATATTTTGCTGGCAAACAGATTAATAGCCCCACCTCCTTTTCTGCCTTTGCTGAGAGGTAGCTCCTAAGGCATCAGAAGTGATCAACATTTTCCAGAGTCTTGCCACAAATTCCATTAATGCAAACATGTCATTCAATTTGAGAACCATTGGATTGAGTACCTCAGAATGTTTTTCTCCTATAAAAGTTATTTTGTAAGGACATTTTTGCAGTTGTTATTTAGAATCTTGATGTTCCTTGGGTTTAAAAAAAATCAACAATATTGACAAAAAAACGGAGGAAATAAACTGCATAAGGTAAAGGAGGGCTACCACCTGATCTGTCCGTTTGTAGTACTGTTTTTTATTGTGATTTTAAAGAGAGTATAATAGAGTGTAAGTAGGATGCTGTCAAAGATTTCAATGAGACAATATTATGACATAAAATTGTCATAAAACTCCAGATAGCGATCAGGTAATTATAGGTGCAGACTGGCCACATCATGAATTGTGTACTGCATGCACAGAATTTGAAACAATGCAAGATTATTGGCATTCCAGAAGATTGCGCAGGAGTAGAGTAACATTATCTGTGTGCAATGATATGTCATCAACCACTCCTGAAACTATTGTGACATCCATTCGACAACTGCCCAGCAGGCACTTACAAAATTCTTAAGGGGTTGGACAAGCTAGATGCTGGAAGATTGTTCCCGATGTTGGGGGAGTCCAGAACAAGGGGTCACAGTCTAAGGATAAGGGGGAATTCCTTTAGGACGGAGATGAGGAAAACATTCTTTACACAGAGAGTGGTGAGTCTCTGGAATTCTCTGCCGCAGAAGGTAGTTGAGGCCAGTTCATTGGCTATATTTAAGAGGGCGTTAGATGTGGCACTTGTGGCTAAAGGGATCAGGGGGTATGGAGAGAAGGCAGGTACGGGATACTGAGTTGGATGATCAGCCACGATCACATTGAATGGCGGTGCAGGCTCGAAGGGCCGAATGGCCTACTCCTGCACCTATCTTCTATGTTTCTATGTAGTTCCACAAGTTCAGAATGAACACAAAGTCTATTAAAGATTTGTGTTGATGCAACACACAGCAGATGCAGGAATCTTGACCAAAAATGCATACTCCTTGAGGTACACGGTGGGGCAACTGTGAAAGGAAATGAAAAAAACATAATTTTGGGTCAGGACCCCTCTACAAGACTTGTAGAAGAAGGGTCTCAACCCAAAAAGTCATCAAATGATTTGTGTCATCAGTTTAGTTTAGAAATACAATGCAAAAACAAGCTCCTCGGCCCACTGACCAACTATCCCGCACACTAATACTATCTTACATACACGAGGGACAAAGATCTGAGAACTCAATGCCTAAGGAAATTAGGATGACATTCTTTCTCAACATTTGTCAGAACTACATCTGGGCAATGGTGTAAGAATCAGCGGAAAATCACTGGGATATTAGTTATTATGGTCTACAAACATTTATCAAACAAATGACCGATGCTTTGTTTAGCATAGCCAGCCAATAATAGCTGGAAAGCAAGGAATAAAGTTGTAATTTCCAAAGCACTTGGATCATATGACTACCATATTGTTATCTACAGTCCATCTGATGTCCTCCAATGCATCATGCAGGGCAATTGTAACATAATGTATTTGTAAAAGATACAAGAGTGCAATGGTTCTGGAAGGTGCAGTTCAAGCACACAACCCTCTAAATTCTAAGCAATGATAAAACTGCATTACAGTACAGGGCCATAGTAAGTGTAGCTGAAACGGTTTGTATTCAGTAAGTTTTTTCGGCAAGGGATGGGGATGGTGATTCCGACTTGCATCAAATCTGTCACATAAGGATTCACAGAACATAGGTCTTACATAGGTCGGAGAATGCCTGCATTTGTATTTTTCACTAAAGATACAATTAAATTTAAATGTTGTTCTTTCAAAAATGTTGCAGCATGAAGAATTTCCAATCTTGTTGTGGATACTGGAATACTCAAGACAACTGGTATACTGCTGATTAAGCAGAATAAAGTCAAGAAAGTAAATCGCTTTTACAGTTGTATGCAGTACACGTACTTTCACAATTCACAAAATATACTCTATGACATCTTGATAATATCTCCTTCCTTCCGGTGGGTGGCTGACCTTGAAGTTTAACTACAGGCAAAATATGATTGTCACCTTTGATCCACCTTAGACTAACCACAATCCACACACATTCAATAAAAAGTTCAATAAAAGGTTACCATACTGAACACTGCATTTTGATCATTATTAGTCAACTTTGTTCTCTTTGTTCAGTGCTAATCATAATGTTATTAATTAAAATAAAGAATTTACAATGAGTGGGCCATTTTGTAACGATGAAAATCAAGCAGAAACGTATGGTTTAATAATTCGATTTTTGCTTTTTCCATTGTAGCCCTCGTCAAATTGTGCAAACAGAGTGAATAGCTGCAGTATTTATTAAACATACATATCCAATGTAATTCTAACGCATTCTTCACTGAAATGAACAGTGATTGGAAACCCATTTAACACTGTGCCTACTGTAATGACTTTACACTCCAGGGGCGCTGCATTGAATGCGCCTCTGCCTACAGCCTGTCCATTATTTCCTATCTTTTTTTAAATTTTAGTTTGTCTAAACAGTTTTGTTTGGGGATTCTTTAGTTTTTCTATGTGGGGGAGGGGGAGGGATAAGGGGGAAACCGCTTCCCAGTCGCTTCCTGGCGAGGATGCGACTATTTCTCCGAAGTGCAATCTTCCAATCTGCCTTGCACTTTTTTTATCTGCACTTTCTCTGTAGCTGTAGCACTTTTTCCTCCCGCTGAGTTACTCCAGCATTTTGTGTCCATCTTCGATTTAAACCAGCATCTGCAGTTCTTTCCTACACACCTTTTCCTGCGCTGGTTTGTTTTCACTTCGCACTACCTGTTGCACTTGTCAATGGTATGATTTGCTATGGTAACAGGCAAGATTTTTTATTGTATCTTGGTGGCAATACCTAATTAGAATATCGACTTTCAACTACTCTCGAAAATGCATAAACATGTCACTAAATTGTATTAAACCACAATGGCAGAGTAAATCCAGATTAACCACCAAGTCAGGTACCTAGGCACCAAAAATAGACAGAACAAAAGCCACGGCCAGCCCATTCAACACTGCAAATTACACCATTGATGAGTGAAAAGTCTTCCTTGCAAGCAATTGTGAGAGTAATTGGGTAATTGAGCACAGGAGGATGAGGAATGATCTTATAGAGCTGTACAAAATCATGAGGTAAGTAGAAAGGATGAAGGCATGGAGTAGTTTTCCAAGGGTAGGTGAATCAAAAAAATGGTGATCATAGGTTTAAGGGGATAGGAGAAGGATTGAATAGAATGTGAGGGTCACCTTTATAAAACACAGGAGGCGGTGAGTGTATGGAATGAGCTGAGAGAGGAAGTAGTTGAGGTACAAAAACACCAGTAACACACATTTCAATAAGGAAATGGATAGAACAGGTTTAGAGGGATATGGGCCAGGCCGAGCAAATGGCACTAGCTTGAATAGAGTATCTTAGTTGGCTTGGACGGGTTAGGCATAAGGGCCTGTTTCTGTGTTGTATGATTCTATGATTCAATGAACTCTGGTCAAGTAACACAACATGCTCAAAGCAAAATTATGACAAACTCATTGCACTGTACCATTCAACCAACTCCTCCTATAATCCTAGATCATTCCAAAGCATATTGCCCCACGACAGAAAGATACACTAGTGGGAATATACATTGGCGTACAATCACACATTGGCGCCTGTCCGTGACATGAACATTAAAAACATCCACCTTTAAGTTACTATTGACTGGATGGTTCTCGGCCATGAGTCGAACAGCCTTTTGTGGAATCTATCATACATTTATAACTAACAAAGAAAGTGATAAAAATTACTTTAACAAATTGTATTGGAGAAAAAGCTCCAAATATTTTGCTCCTGGGGTTCATTCCAGAAGTATCATAGAGATAAATCATTTCCTGTCAACTGCAGGAAAATCCTGCAGGACCAGCAAGTCTAGATTGATCAGAGATACAACTGTTAATTAGAAATGCCCTGGGAATCTACATACAGATGTTTTCAAAACAGTCTGTCTGAACACTATGCAAGTATTAATACCATGTAGTCCCTAAAGCTTTTACAAAGAAAACATCTCAGGTCTCGACCCGAAACGTCGCCTATTTCCTTCGCTCCTTAGATGCTGCTGCACCCGCTGAGTTTCTCCAGCTTTTTGTGTAACCCTCTCTTCATGGCATGTCAAGTCATCAATGAACCTAGGCATATGTCATATAAGTTGGCATAAACGCACGTTGTATTATCTGTACCTGTGCACACACTCTCCTAGACAGTGAAGAGCAGAAGCTTGGGATACACAAGTAATATACACAAGTTTACTTACAATGTTTCATTAGGGATGCCAAGATGGATATTTGAAGCAGTAAACTCCTCTAACAACATCATTCATAATTTACTAATGTATGCAACCAAACTCCTTTTAACTATTGACTCCAATGCTGTCCCAATGATTTTAACAGTCAGTTAATCAAGTGCATACCATTAATTTTCAATATGTAGCAAAGCATTTCTAAGTAGCAGGGTAAAGATACTTTTCAAAGCAACACAAACTAATTGAAATACTAAGATTTACCTGATGTAAGGAAATAATACTGAGAATCATTAAATATTCCCACAGTTCCTGGTCCCACGGAGCCAGCTAGTATGTTGACAACAGAGAAAGCACCACTCATTATTCCAAATCCAAGTCCCGCCACTGGAAAATATAAAAATACAAATTTAATTTACAACTTCATATATTATGCACAAATATAGTGAAAAATAACCAATGAAAAATTCATTTCCCAAACAATAATCAGTTATCATCACAGTATAGCTTGCCTTGCACTGTTAATCCTGGTCAAATTGGAGGGGCTAGGACCTTAAAATTGAGTAAAGGCTTCCGGGCTGCTAGGCTATTTGGTCAATTTAAAAGTGCTTTAGAAATGGGGCAAGCTGCATTATGGTCTAGAGCCTAGATCAGAGCTACAGGAAGAGAATGGGAACATCTGCAGACCCTGACAATTAGGTGCAAAATGCAAACCAGACATACACATTGTTGCAAAGCTTTACTTTGCTGGATGTTGATTGGATTAAGTATTGAGCCTTAAGTATTGAGTCTGGTTTTCGTGCACATCAGGGCAAATGTTGTGATGTCCATTTCCTCTGAGAAACAGTGATTGAATACAATGTATTAGCCACTGTATTATTGGGTAGGGAAATGTCTGTCATGTATGGGGTTAATCGATATCTATAATTGGGTTGTAAAGAGATCACCCCATGTGGTTCAGCCCCTCGAGGTCCGGGGACCTATAAAACTCCGCTGCCACGAGGTCCTGTGTCGATCTTCTGGGAGAGCGCTTAGGACTGCGTGACCTTCTGGAGTGTCTCAGTTTGAGCGAGGCCAAGTGGGCTTGATCAGGCAGATACGAGGATCGAACCTGCGGTGGTTAGGTACAGTAGTGGGAACTGTAATTGTGTTTGTCAAAATGAAGTTTAGACGCACAAGTGTTTGACTCAGTGATTTTTGACTGAAACTAGACTGGGGGAAGCTTAGAACAACCAATTTACAGCACCAATACCTCAGGAAACCAAGGATCCCAACGCAAAACGTCATCTGTCCTTATTCTCCTAAGATACTGCATGACCTGCTAAGCTACCCCAGCACTTTGTCTTTTTTTTGTTGTAAATCAGCACCTGCAGTTCCTGTTTCCACAGATGTGTACTCCCTGGCTTCTTTCACACATGGATCCTTCACTGTCAAATCACTACTGCATTGTTCATTGTGGAATATTGTTCTGAACTAAGTAACAACATTCTAAAAAATAAAATCAGCAATTATGTAAACCACTAATTTTTCATTTTATTTAACTCTGCCCTGAAACAATCTGATAAAATTATAGGAAAAACAATTTTTCAATTTGATACGATACGATAGAACTTTATTTATCCCAGGAAATTGGTCTGCCAAGTCATAAAACACAACAAGATACATGAAACATGAAATTACAGTGACGAGGAGAAAGTCCAGGATTTTGGATGTACAAAGATTGGGGGGGTAGGGGTGTCATTCTACCCCACGACAGAAGGGGGAGGAGTTGTACAGTTAGATAGCCACAGGGAAAATGGATCTTTAGTAGCGTTTTGTGCTGCATTTTGGTGGAATCAGTCTGTTGCTGAAGGTGTTTCAGTAGGAGCTGCAGATGCTGGAAAACCGAAGGTAGACAAAAGTGCTGGAGAAACTCAGCGGGTGCAGCAGCATCTACGGAGCGAAGGAAATGGGCAACGTTTCGGGCTGAAATGTTGCCTATTTCTTTCGCTCAATGGATGCTGCTGCACCCGCTGAGTTTCTCCAGTACTTTTGTCTACCTGTTGCTGAAGGTGCTCCTCAGGTTGACCAGTGTGGCGTGGAGGGCATGAGTTGTATTGTCCAGGATGCTCCGGTATTTGAGGAGCATCCACCCCTCCAAGACTATCTCCAGTGAATCCAACTCCACTCCCAGGATGAAGTCGGCCTTCCTGATGAGCTTGTTGATTCTGATGGTGTCCTGATCCTTCGCCCTGCTACCCCAGCACACGACGCGAAGAAGATGGCACTGTCCACCACCGATTGGTAGAACATCCGCAGCATCTTCTGCAGACGTTGAAAGAGCGGAACCTCCCCAGAAAAAAAACCTGTGGAACCTTTCGATTGAAAATCGGCTGCTTGATAATAATATCTGGCTCAACATATGGAATAAAGCGCACAGTGTTATTAACAATTGAAAGTCTCATTAATTTTTTCAATAAAAGTATTGCTCACCATAAGCCATTTGCTGGACTGACAAAGGTGACTTTCCATCTTCACTTAGTGCTGCTAAACCTTCGTTTGCTTTTCTAAAAATAATTAAAAAAACACAAATTGGTGATCTACTCCTTAAAAATGGATGTTCATTTTGGGAAGATAAACAACAAATACACAAACAAAACACAAATAACAAAATGTGAACTTTCTTTCTGGAACTTTGCTGACAAATACAATTTTTTAAAGAGATGAAGAAACTGACAAGGCAAATGAAAAATGACACGGCCAAGTGACAAATAAATTTAACAGTTAAATAAAACTGATTTGCAAATATTAAGTATTTGCTATAAAATCTAATACAATTTTGAAGGCTGATCATTTTAACTTTTCATCATCTTCTCCTCAATTTGGGTCACTGATTCATAGATTTAGAGGTTTTAATAACCCCATTCACACAGGCAGTTTCAACGCACGAGAGGGAGGGCTAGAGATATCAGAGTCATACAGCATGAAAATATGGCCTTTGGACCAACTCCATGCCAGCCAAAATGTCCCATCTAAGCGAGTCCCACATCCATGCTCAGCACATATTCCTCTAAATATTTCCTATCCATGTACCTGTCCAAGTGTCTTTGAAATGCTGCTCTCGCATCTGCCTCAACTGCCTCTTCTGACAACTCGTTCCATATACCCACCACTGAGTGCAAAAGTTGCCATTCTGGTTCCCATTAAGGGTGGCACAGCGGTAGAGTTGCTGTCTTACAGTGCCAGAGGCCCAGGTTCGATCATTACTACGAGTGCAGTCTATATGGAGTTTGTGTGTTCTCCATGTGACCGCGTGGGTTTTCTAAGGGCGCTCAGGTTTCCTCCCACATTCCAAAGATATGCAGGTTTATGTTAAAGAAGGAACTGCAGATGCTGGAGAATCGAGGGTTACACAAAAAGCTGGAGAAACTCAGCGGGTGCAGCAGCATCTAAGGAGCGAAGGAGATAGGCGACGTTTCGGGTCGAGACCCTTCTTCAGACCTGAAGAAGGGTCTCGACCCGAAACGTCGCCTATCTCCTTCGCTCCTTAGATGCTGCTGCACCCGCTGAGTTTCTCCAGCTTTTTGTGTAACCCTGCAGGTTTATGTTAATTGGCTTCTGTAAGCTGTCCCTGAATTGTTGGATAGAACTTGTGTAAGGGTGATCATTGGTCGGCGTGGCCTTTGAGGGCCGAAAGACCAGTTTCCACGCTATATCTTTAAAACTAAAACTTGCCCCACTGACCTTAAATCTATGTCCTATGGTTTTTGATTCCCCTGCCCTGGGTAAAAGACTCCGTGCATTCATGTTACACATCCCCCTCATGATTTTATACACTTCTAAAAGATCAGCCCTTACCTGGAGGCTTGTGACCAGTGGTGTGCCTGAGGGATCATTGCTGTTTATAGTTTACATAAACAATTTGGATGAGAATGTGCAAGGTATAGAATAGAATAGAATGCTATTTATTGTCATTCAAACAGGTCTGAACAAAATTGCATTTTCTAGTTTTTTTACATTACAAAAAAAACCTAAGACCCACACTTAACACAGTTTACACAAACATCCATCACAGTGAGTCTCCAACACCTCCTCACTGTGGTGGAAAGCAAAGTCTTATCTGTTCTTCACCCGCGCGCAGTCCAGCAGTCCAACTGCAGCGTCTAGGCGAACTGCGGCTCCGATATTAAAGCCCCCGGCGGACGATGGTAAGTCCCGTGGCTGCCAGCCCGCGCAGGGCGATGTTAGACCCCACTCCGTGTCCTTTAAACCCCGCGATTCCAGCGGGAGAAGTTGCCGTTGCGGGAGCTCCGGAAAGCGGTCTCCCACCATGGACCTGGAGCTCCCGATGTTCCTGTCCACTGGGCCTGCAGCCGGACCTTCAGAAGCTCCAAAGTCGGGTCGCAGCCGAGCGCCCACACAGCTCTCCCCGCTCCAAAGACGGCCAGCTCCGCGATGTCAGGTCCGCAGGCTCTGCGACTGGAGCCCTCAGGTTGATCCCTTCCGAAGGCCGCTGCTGGCTCCACGATGTTAGGCCCAACGACACCGGAGGCCCGACAGGGAAAAAGTTCGGGGGAAGAGATTAACGGTTCCCCCCACCCCCCACATATACACAGCTAAAAAAATAATAATAACAGTATGATTAGTAAGTTTGCAGATGACACTAATAAAGATATCGCAGACAGTGAAGAAGGTTATCAAAACTTACAGCAGGATTTTGATCAGCTGGGCAAGTGGACTGAGGAATGGCTAACGGAGTTCAATGCAGATAAGTGTGAAGCATTGAATTTAGGGAAGTCAAACCAGAGCAGGACCTTCACAGTAAATGGTAGGGCAATAGGGATTGTTGTAGAGCAGAGGGATCTTGGTGTACTGTACAGTAACCTGAAAGTGACATCACAGGTAAATAGGATGGTAAAGAAGTTTATTGGTACATTGGCCTAAATCCAGTCAGTGTATTAAGTGCTGATGTTAACATGTTATGTTACAGTTGTACAAGACATTAGTGAGGCAGTATTTGGAATAAAGCGTTCAATGTTGTCACCCTGCTGTAGGATGGATGTCATTAATTTGGAAAGAGTGCAGAAAAGATTTACAAAGAACTTGCAAAAACTCGAGGGGCTGACCTGTAGGCAGAGATTGGGCACTAAGGGATGATCTTATAGTGTATAAAATCATGAAGAGAGTTGATCGGGTGAATGCAGTGTCTTTAACTCAGGGTAGGGGAATTAAGAACGAGAGGACACATATTTAATGAAAGGATTACAGATACAGTACAGATTTCAGATACAGTAATAGAATCATACAGTATGGAAACAGGCCCTTCAGCCCAACTCATCTATGCTAACCAAGATACTCCATCTAAGCTAGTCCCATCGGATTGCATTTGGCCCAAATCCCTCTAAACCTATCATATGGATAGTTGGATTTATGAAGGGGAAATCATGCTTGACTAATTTTCTGGAATTTTTGAGGATGCAACGAGTAGAATGGATAAGAAACCAGTGGAAGAGGTGTATCTGGACTTTTAAAAACCTTTTGACAACGTTCCACATAAGAGATTAGTGGGCGAAATTAGAGCACATGGTATTGGGGGTAGAGTATTGACATGGATAGAACTGGTTGGCAGACAGGAAGCAAAGAGTAGGAATTAACGGGTCCTTTTCAGAATGGCACGCAGTGACCAGTGGGGTGCCGCAAGGCTCAGTGCTGGGACCCCAGTTATTCCCAATATATATTGACGATTTAGACAAGGGAATTAAATGTAACATCTCCAAGTTTGTGGATGACACAAAGCTGGGTAGCAGTGTGAGCTGCGTGGAGGATGCTATGAGGCTGCAGGATGACTTGGATAGGTTGGTAAGTGGGCAGATGCATTGCAGGTGCAGTATATTGTGGATAAATGTGAAGTTATCCACTTTGGTGGCAAGTACAAGAAGGCAGATTAATATTTGAATGGTGTAAGATTAGGAAAAGGGGAGTTGAAGGCAGACAAATCTGGAGACTTGATCAGATATATCTGAGGACATTGCGGTAAACTGGAGAGGAAATTGCAGGAACCCTGTTTGAAATTTATGTCGTCCTTAAATCAGGAAAGGTGCCGGAAGACTGGAGGATGCAAATGATGTGCATCTTTTCAAGAAGAGCTGCAGGAAACATGCTGGTAACTATAGGCCGGTGAGCTTAACATCTGTAGTTGGAACGTTACCCGAGAGTATTCTGGGGGATAGGTCATACAGGCATTTGGATGGGCAAGGTCTGATTAGGGATAATCAGCATGGTTTTGTACGTGGGAGGACGTGTCTCACAAATTTGTTTTTTTTGAAGACGTGACCAAAAAGGTCGATGAGGGCAGAGCGGTAAATGTTATGTACATGGATTTCAGTAAGGCATTCAACAAGGTTCTGCATGATATGCTGATCTGGAAGGTTAGATCGTATGGGATCCAAGGAGAGATAGCTGAATGGATAGCAAATTGGCACCATGGAAGGAAGCAGAGGGTGATGGTGGAAGGTTGCTTCTCGGCCTGTGACTAGTGGTGTGCCTCAGGGTTCGGTGCTGGGCCCGTTCTTATTTGTCATCTACATCAATGATTTGAAGAACATACAGGGCAAGATTAGCAAGTTTCCTGATGATACAAAAGTCAGTGGTTTTGCAGATGGTGAAGATGATTGTGAAAGATTGCAGCAGGGTCTGGATTGATTGGCCAGATGGGCGGTGGAATGGTTCATGGAGGTCATGTTGGAGTTGTAAAAGAAGTTGGTGAGACCAAATTTAGAATATTGTGTTCAGTTCTGGGCACCATGTTGTTGGAAAGATATTGTCAAGCTCGAAAAGGTTCAGAAAAGATTTACGAAGATGTTGCCAGGACTAGAGGGTGTGAGCTGTAGGGAGAGGTTGAGTAGGCTGGTTCTCTGTTCCATGGAGCACAGGAGGATGAGGGGAGATCTATACAGAGGTATACAAAATCATGAGAGGAATAGATCGGGTAGATGCACAGTCTCTTGCCCAGAATAGGGGAATAGAGGACCAGAGGACATAGGTTCAAAGTGAAGGGGAAAAGATTTAATAGGAATCCGAGGGGTAACTTTTTCACACAAAGGGTGGTGGGTGTATGGAACAAGCTGCCAAAGGAGGCAGTTGAGGCTGGGACTATCCCATCATTTAAGAAACAATTAGACAGGTACATGGATAGGACAGGTTTGGAGGCAAGTGGGACTAGTGTAGCTGGGACATTGTTGGCCGGTAGTGGCACGTTTTCCGCCGAAGGGCCTGTTTCCACACTGTATCACTCTATGACGGGTGTCCTTATACATCAATGACTGAAAGTAAGCATGCAGGTACAGCAGGCAGTGAAGAAAGCAAATAGTATGTTGGCCTTCATAGCGACAGGATTTGAGTATAGGAGCAAGGAGGTCCTACTACAGTTGTACAGGGCCCTGGTGAGACCACACCTGGAGTATTGTGTGCAGTTTTCATCTCCTTATTTAAGGAAGGACACTCTTGCTATTGAGGGAGTGTAGTGTAGGTTCACCAGGTTAGTTCCCGGAATGGCGGGACTGACATATGATGAAAAAATGGGTCACTGGGCTTGTAATCACTGGAATTTAGAAGGATGAGAGGGGATCTTATAGAAACATATACAGTTCTTAAGGGATTGGACAGGCTAGGTGCAGGAAAAATGTCCCCCATGTTGGAAGAGTCCAGAACCAGGGGTCATGGTTTAAAAATAAGGGGTCGGCCATTTGGGACTGAGATGAGGAAAAACCTTTTCACCCAGAGTTGTAAATCTGTGGAATTCTCTGCCACAGGAGGCCAATTCACTGGATATTTTCAAGAGAGAGTTAGATTTAGCTCTTAGGTCTAAAGGATCAAGGGATATGGGGGAAAAGCAGGAACGAGGTACTGGTTTTGGATAATCAGCCATAATCATATTGAATGGCGGTGCTGGCTCGAGGGGCCGAATGGCCTATTTTCTACGTTTCTATGTTGCATATGCACCTACCTATCGAGGGACAACTTTTTCACTCAGAGGGTGGTGGGTATATGGAATAAGCTGCCAGAGGAGGTCGTTGAGGCAAGTACAATAACAACATTTAAAAGACAATTGAACAAGTATGTAAATAGGAAAGGTGTAGAGTATATGGCCCAAATGCAGGCAAACGGGACTGGCTTAGATGGGGCAGCTTGGTCGGCATCGATGAGTCGGGCTGAAGGGGTAATTTCGTGCTATATGACTCAATGTCTCCATCTGAAATTTCTGTAACAAGAACATTAATCGCCCGTCTTTTTCTGATTATTTCATCAGGTCATTGACGCAAAATATTAACAGTTTCTTTCTCCAAAAAACACCCGGTTTACTGAGGTTTCCTGCATTTTGTGTTTTAATTCTGACTTCCTGAAATTTTGCTCAATCAGTCAAAATGCACATTTTTGACAGGCAGCCTAACCGGCTTTGAAGTTCACATAAGCGATGCAAAGAATGTCATCAGCACTCATGATCCTGTGCATGAAATAGGACCACAGCAGAATTCTTTAAAGCGTTGTTGTGAATGATTTTGTGGGCAAGAAAAGAAGCATTTACTCGAAGTACGCGGGCTATATTTACACAAGTCACATGGGAATAGTCACACGGAAATGTACAGCTATTGAGAAACAAATGAGACTATTGTGGTAACTATGTCATATGATTTAAAAAAACAAGGATAGGGGACATAGGCTTTTGCAAACGCAAGTGGAGGATAATATTGCTGGACCCAAAGTGCTGGTGCAACTCAGCAGGTTAGGCAGCATCTCTGGAAAAGATGGATAGGTGAAATTTTGGGTCAAGACAGATGACATTTTTAGGTTTGATGAGAGCAGTAGTGGACTGTAGGCTGGGAAGAAGAGTTGCAGGCATGATATTCAAGAGAAAATTGCAAAGAAATGATAACATTAATGCGACTGGAGAAGAGAAATAATCAAGAAAGGAGTTGGGGAAGATGTAGTTGTCATAGTCGGGAGAGTAGACATTAGAGATAATAACTAAATCTGTTTCATCACCTTTCAGTCTTGCAGTTTCTTATCAATTAATTAAAACCTTTGCAGGCAATTTGTCAAGACAAGGAACTACATATGTAGGTTAATGCACCAAATTACACAAAGTGGTGGAGTAACTCAGCAGGTCAGGTAGCATCCCTGGAGAGCATGGATAGGTGATGTTTCAGGTTGAGACCCTTCTTCAGACTTTTGAAATGTTTCCCTCCCATTGTGCAAGTTCCACCCACAACTACTTTAGGTGACCTGGATATAATGCTACAGAAAACAGGTCATCTAGTTAAAATATTTTGGCAACATTTTACATGATTCTTTGAAATGATATTAGTGGAAAACAATAATGTATACACATCTCAGTTCATTACTAACTACAAATAAGGGGTAGGCCATTTAGAACAGAGATGAGGAAAAAAAAATTCACACAGAGAGTTGTGAATCTCTGGAATTCTCTGCCTCAGAAGGCAGTGAAGGCCAATTCTCTGGATGCTTTCACGAGTTGGTTAGAGCTCTTAAAGATAGCAGAGTCAAGGGATATAGGGTGAAGGCAGGAACGGGGTACTGATTGTGGATGATCAGCCATGATCACAGTGAATGACTGTGTTGGCCCGAAGGGCCTACTCCTCCCCTATTGCCTATTGTCCTAATTATTCATCAATATTAACTGGTAACTACTGACAATATTGCCTTCCTATAGATTTTTAATTACTTTCAAAGAAATCCTACCAAGTTCAAATCTGATCTCAGCTGCAGATGGTTTATTAAAATAAAATTATTTGTAAGCATTCAGACAATGATGGACATATGGCATGAACTGCCGAAAGAAGCGGTTAAGGCAAGTACAATGACAACATTTAAAAGACATTTGGACAAATAGCTGAATAGGAAAGCTTTAGAAGGATATGGGCCAGGCTCTGGCAAATGGGATTAGCTTAAATGAGGCATCTTGGTTGGCATGGACGATTAGGCTGAAGGGTCTGTTTCTGCATGGAACCTAGAACAGGGCAGCACAGGAACAGATCCTTTGTCCCACAAAGTCAATGCTGATGTGATATCATGACCAACCCTATCTGTCTGCACATAATCCATATCCTTCCATTCCCTGCATATCCAAAAACCTCTAAACGCCACTATCGCATCTGCCTCAACCACCACCCCTGGCAGAACATTCCAGGTACTTATCACCCTCTGAGTAAAATAACTTGCCTTGCACATCTCCTTTCTCACCATAAGGTTATGGCCTCAGCATTTGATATTTCCATGCTGGGAAATAAGCTCTGACCATCGTATCCTATCTATGCCTATCTAGGCTCTGTTCAGGATCACCTCAAACGTAGCCCCAGAGCAAAATGTGCAATAGGAAACAACCATTATCACTGGAAAAAACTGTTTTACTATATAATAGATTTCAAGCCAACATCAATGAGCTTTACACTTGTTAGTTGCACAAATGTAAATATATTTCTTCTCAAAGCTAATCAACCTTTATATGGCATTGTGAGAATTGGTAAAATATAACACTGATGAAGAAAAGTTAACTGTTTGCAACAATATTGTCAGCTGACAGATCAGAAATTAGTCCCTTGCAGCCCAACTTGTCCATGGCAACCGTGATGCCTACCTTTGTTGATCCCCTTTGTATACATTAAGTTTATATCCCGCTAGACCATTCATATCTCAGTACCTGTCCAAATGTCTTTTAAATATTGTAATTATCACTGCCTCTGCTACCTGTGGCAACTTGTTGCATATAACCACCACCCAGCCATGTGGAAAAATGTATCCCTCTAATCTCAAAATTCTTCTGATTCACCTTAAACCAATGCCCTCTAATTCTAAACTCCCATATCCTGGGAAAAAAAGATTCTGACCATCCATCCATATCTCTCATAATTTTATATACCTTAATACGGTCAAGCTTCAGCCTCCTATGTTCCAGTGAGAATAAAACCAGCCTTACCAATCTCTGTAGAAACTGCAGGACTCCCATAAATATCATGACAAATGTGAGTATCCCAAATTTTCTGGGAAGTTTTGATCTCCTTTCCTTTAAAAAGAATATAGTAGCATCATAGGCAGTTCAAAGGGGATTCACCAGGCCAATTCTGAAGAGGGCTGCCGTATCAAGAAAGCTTAAAACTGTTCGGTTCTGTGTTCTTTGGAGTTTAGAAGAAAAAGAGGTAACCTTGTTGATACTATAAGATCCCGAGGTCACATGACTGAATAAATGTCTCAACGTCTGCTTTCCTACCCCTGGCCAGATAGCAAGCATAGAACAGAATAGAGGGTACCAGGACTAGGAATGGACTTTTACAAATAATCCAGCTCATTGGTACAAGTCCATAGAGATTGTAAATTGAGAAATTACTCAGATTAATAAGCCTCTCACAATCAAAGAATAGACAAGCCTGTATTTAGCTGATGGTAGAGTTAAAATATCCAATGGTGACACATTCATGATTTTGGTAATGACCAAAAGACTGCATCTAACCATTGAAGACTGCATCTAACAAGAAGACTGCATCTAACCATTGTCAAAATGGTATCACGCAGCAAAACATACATCAGTTTCTTTTGTCTATCTATTTTCAAACTTACCGAACTATTGTATGATATCCTGAGGAACTGTTCTCGTGGAGGAGCGCATTCTTTCTAAGGCCACATTGTCAGGGTACCTATTATACTATACTGCACTATCACATAGCCGTGGGCTGTTGGATTCACCTAGATAGCCAAATGGATTTTTATCTGGTGACTCTAACATTAAATATGAGCAGAAATAGTTTCTGATGGCAAGGACACTTGTAGAGACCAAGCTTATAGTTTTAACACTGTATAATACCTTTAACCCTTCAAAAACATTTAAACCACCATCTAAAACCATTAGGTAAACACAAAATGCTGGAGTAATTCAGCGGGACAGGCAGCATTTCTGGAGAAAAGCTGGAGAAATTCTGGGTGATGTTTCAGGTCGAGACCCTTCTTCAGAATGATGTCAGGGGAGTAGTCGGAGACAGTAAGACTGGTGGGGGAACTGGGAAGCGGGAGGGGATGGCGAGAGAGGGAAAGCAAGGGCTATTAGAAGTCAATGAGCATACCGCCGGGGTGTAAGCTACCCAAGCAAAATATGAGGTGCTGTTCCTCCAATTTGCACGGCCTCACTCTGACAATGGAGGAGGTCCAGGACAGAAAGGTCAGATTGGGAATGGGAGGGGAATTAAAGTGTTGAGCAACTGGGAGATCAGGTAGGTGTTCAGAGAAATGATCACCGAGCCTGTGTTTGGTCTTGCCAATGTACAGGAGTTGACACCTGGAACAGCGGATACAGTAGATGAGATTGGAGGAGGTGCAAGTGAACCTCTGCCTTACCTGAAAAGACTGTTGGGGTCCTTGGTTAAGTTAAGGGGGGAGGTAAAGGGACAGGTGTTGCATCTCCTGCGGTTGCAGGGCAAAGTACCTGGGGAGGGGGTGGTTTGGGTGGGAAGGGACGAGTTGACCAGGGAGTTGCGGAGGCAATGGTCTCCACGGAAAGCAAAGGGGTGGAAATGAGAAGATGTGGCCAGTAGTGGGATCCTGATGCCCTGGTATGGAAAACCTCATCCTGGGTGCAGATGCGGCGTAGACGGAGGAATTTGGTGGGAAGAAGTGTAGGCTGGATAGCCATGGGAGTCAATGGGTTTGTAGTAGATGTTGGTCAATAGCTGTCTCATGTGATGGAGACAGTGAGATCCAGAAACGGTAAAGAGATGTCAGAGATTGCCCAAGTGAATTTGAGTGCAGAATGGAACGTGGTCGTGAAGTTGATGAAGTCAGTGAGTTCTGCATGGGTGCAGGAGATAGCACCGACGCAGTACATCAATGTAGCGGAGGTAGAGTCCGGGCCCGAGGATAGGGCCAGTGTACGCCTGGAACAGTGATAGTTCAACGTACCCTACAAAGAAGCAGGCATAGCAAGGCCCGTGCTACGCCTTGGATTTTGAGGAAGTGGGAGGAGTCAAAGGAGAAGTTATTGTGGGTAAGGACCAGCTCTGCTATGCAGAGGAGGGTATTAGTAGATGGAAATTGGCTGGTTCTGCGGTCGAGGTCCATTGTGTAACATACAGTCAGCATGTGGAATTATGGACACAATAATTTGCAGAATGCACATACCTCAATAGTTTGTAGTAAGCAAACCGAAAGACTTCCTGTAGAACTACGGAGAACATCACACCAAAGATAATGAGGGATTTCTGTAGTCCAGCATCTTTTTCATTGCTAGCCTTTACAGCGATAAACCACACTAAGGAAGCTAATAGCAAGGAGAGCAACCAGAAAAATGCACTGAAACACAAAAATAATTTAGTTATTTCAACACAAATAATGAAACTGCTTGAAATCGAAAAAACAGCAAACGCTAGAAATACTCATCATGTCAGGCAATATCTACAACAAAGCGAGAAACATTTCAGATCAAAACACAAAATGCTGGAGTAACGTAGCGAGTCAGGCAACATCACTGAAGAACATGGATAAATGTCATCTTCAGTCTGAAGAAGAGTCCCGAAGATGTCTCCAGATATGCTGCCTGTCTTGCTGAGTTACTTCAGCACTTTGTGTCTATTTTTCGTAAACCAACATCTGTTCCTCGTGTTAATATTTCCGATCAATCACATTTTTATCAAAATTGAAGAACTCAATGTCACTGAGCCACAATGGGTGAAAATGGAGACAACTGGGGCCAGAAGACCCACAGCCTTTCAGTTGACTAATTATATCATACATGCTATCTATGTATATATGAAGAAAAAGGACAAGCCAGGACAGTTCTGTGGGGCAAGGACTGCATGCTCTGGATTCCATGTGGCCTGTTACAGAAGCAGACTCGTCGCATGAAACTTAATAATACATGTCTTCTGATATATAAAGTAATATGCCAATTAATTGCAAAATGCATTTTGTAAACCAGGCAGAAACATAATTCAATATAGGACTTCAAATTTAAAGATGTTTTCCTTTCAATCACAGTACAGCTTTCAGCCAGAACATTAATTATACTATCTTGTTCTAAAAAGGAATTGCATATTTATATCATACATACAAATACTTTTTGGCTGCTCATATCCCCACTCAAACCACTTATCTCTATCTAGTTGGCCTATATTGTTTCCCAGTTAAGTAATAACCCAATTTTTTTTTTAAACTTTCAAATCCAACCATGGTCACACATATTTATTCCTCCAATTGCCTTCACCCGTATAACAATTTAAGACACATAAACCTGACTAATTTGGGCCACTTGCTTATCGTAATTTAATTTTTCCACTGAATTCCCCTCCTACATCTTTCTACCTATTTTCCCCTTCAAAAAGCTGCTTAACAGCTACCTTTCGATCAAGTCTTTTGGCATTCCACCCCTCCTGACAGCCTCAATTCTAATCCAATAAAACAGATGTGAAAGTCAAAAGAAAAGGCGAGGTTGCTACAGTAGAACCACTACACAAATAGTTGTTACTGTTCTGTGCTGGGACCTCTGTGTTTTGTGACGTTTGTAATGCAAACATAAATGGGTTAGTTAGTAAATTTGCAGATGACACCAATATAGAGCAACTACAGAAATAGGCAGAGAAATGGCAGATGAGGTTTAACGCGAGCAAATGTGAGGTGTTGCACTTCGGGAGGTTGAATGTAAGGTGAAGACTTAACAGTGATGATGTGCAGATGATAGGTTTAAGGTCCATTGTTCCCTGAAAGTGGCAACACTACTAGATAGAGGGGTAAAGAAGGCAAATGATATGTATGCCTTCATTGGTCAGGCCATTGAGTACAAGAGTCAGTAAGTCACGCTGCAGCTCCATAAAACTCCGATTAGGCCAACATTTGGAGTGTTGCATACAGTTCTGGTCGTCCCATTATAGGAAGTATATGGAGGCTTAGAGAGAATGCAAAAGAGATTTACCAGAATGTAGAAACAAAAAACTGCGGATGCTAGTTTACTAAAAAAAGACACAAAGTGCTGAAGTGACTCAGCGGGTCAGGCAGCATCTCTGGAGAACGTGGATAGGGGATGTTAGCAAAATGAAGGGTAGTATTCAGGAAGTGGAGTGGAGTAGATGTCCCACTCTGCAGCAATGATGGTTGAGCTCATCAAGTTGCTTGGTGTAAATATCACCAATAATTTGTCCTGATCCATAGCACTGATGATACGGCCAAGAAAGATCAACACGACTTCCTCAGAAAACTTAGGTACAGTGCTCTCCATAATGTTTGGGACAAAGACGCACCATTTATTTATTTGCCTCTGTACTCCACAATTTGAGATTTGTAATAGAAAAAAATCACATGTGGTTAAAGTGCACATTGTCAGATTTTAATAAAGGCCATTTTTATTACAGCTGTGTTTGTACATAGTCCCCCCATTTCAGTGCACCATAATGTTTAGGACACAGCAATGTCATGTAAATGAAAGTAGTCATGTTCAATATGTTGTTGCATTTCCTTTGCATGCAATGATTGCTTGAAGTCTGTGTGTCTTCTCTGGTGATGCTCTGCCAGGCCTGTATTGCAGCCATCTTTAGCTTATGCTTGTTTGGGGGGCTGGTCCCCTTCAGTTTTCTCTTCAGCATATAAAAGGCATGATCAATGGGGTTCAGATTGGGTGTTTGACTTGGCCACTCAAGAATTGATCATTTTTTAGCTTTGAAAAACTCCTTTGTTGCTTTAACATTATGCTTGGGATCATTGTCTTGCTGTGGAATGAACCGTCGGCTCATTTGTTTGAGGCATTTGTTTGAACTTGAGCAGATAGGATGTGTCTGTACACTTCAGAATTCATTATGCTACTACCATCAGCAGTTGGATCATCAATGAAGATAGATGAAGAGTCTGAAGAAGGGTTTCGACCCGAAACATTGCCCATTTCCTTCGCTCCATAGATGCTGCCGCACCCGCTGAGTTTCTCCAGCAATTTTGTCTACTTTCATCAATGAAGATAAGTGAGCCAGTACCTTCAGCAGCCATACACGCCCAGGCCATAACACCCCACCATCGTGTTTCACAGATGAGGTGTTATGCTTTGGATCTTGGGCAGTTCCTTCTCTCCTCCATACTTTGCTCTTGCCATCACTCTGATACAAGTTAATCTTCGTCTCATCTGTCCACAAGACCTTTTTCCAGAACTGTGGTTGCTCTTTTAAGTACTTTGCAAACTGTAACCGGCCCATCCTATTTTTGCGGCTAACCAGTGGCTTGCATCTTGCAGTGTAGCCTTTATTTCTGTTCATGAAGTCTTCTGTGGTCATTGACAAATCCACACCTAATTCCTGAAGAGTGTTTCTGATCTGTCGGACACATGTTTGGGAATTTTTCTTTATTATAGAGAGATTTCTTCTGTCATCAGCTGTGGAGGTGTTCCTTGGCCTGCCCATTCCTTTGTGATTAGTAAGCTCACTAGTCCTCTCTTTCATAATGATGTTCCAAACAGTTGACTTTGGTAAGCCTAAGGTTTAGCTGATGTCTCTAGCAGTTTTATTCGTGTTTCTCATAATGGCTTCTTTGACTTTCATTGGCCCAACTTTGGTCCTCATGTTGATAAACAACAATACAAATTTCCAATTGTGGTGGAAAGACTGGAGGAAAGACCAGGTGCTGAGAGCTCTCTTATACCTGCATTAAGGAGGCAATTAAACTCACCTGAGCAATTATTAACACCTGTGAAGTCATGTGTCCCAAACATTATGGTGGCCTGAAATTTGTTTTTTGGGGAGGGAGGGAGGGGGGGGGGGGGGGGTATATACACTGCTGTAATTTTACTACATGGTGAAACCAAAATGTTTAAAAATGGCCTTTATTAAAATCTGACAATGTGCACTTTAAATATGTGACTTTTTCTATTACAAATCTCAAATTGAGGCAAATAAATAAATGATGAGTCTTTGTCCCTAACATTATGGAGGGCACTGTAATTCAGCATGTCCTCAATGATTCTTACCAATTTCTACAAATGCACTGGAGAAAGCATCCTATGCCTCACAACTTGGTTTGGCAACTGCTCTGCTCAAAACCGCAAGAAATTGCAATAAGTTGTGGACGCAGCACAGTCAATCACTCAAACTAGCCTCCCCCTCCATCGACTCCAGTTACAGTGGGGTGAAAGATTGCAACCTTCACGTGGTCCGCCCTGTTATGACTAATGCAATCAACTCGACGTGCACAAACGGAAGATCAAATAGAACAAGTTGTCCTGCAACTTTAGGCTGTGCACGCCACACAAAAGAAGAAGAAGACTCCAGTTACAGTGCCTCGGGAAAGCAGCCAACATAATCAAAGATAGACGCAAAATGCTGGCGTACCTGTGCGGATCAGGCAACATCTCTGCAGAAAAGGAATAGGTGACGTTTTAGGTGGAGACCCTTCTTCAGGCTCTCAGTCTGAAGGGTCTCGACCTGAAACGTCATCTATTCCTTTTCTCCAGAGATGCAGCCTGACCCACTGAGTTATCTCAGCATTTTGTGTCCATCTTCGGTGTAAACCAGCATCTTCAGTTCCTACATACACACCATAATCAGGGAGCGCTTGCGCCCAAGTCATTTCCTCCCCTCTCCTGTCAGGCAGAAGATAAAAAAACTTGAAAGCACATATTATCAGATTCAGGAACAGTTTCTGGCCCGCTGATATCAGATTATTCTTTTTTAAAAAAATTAAATCGTTGAAAACATTAGCGACGCAGTGGTGCTGGTTTCCAACCGGCACTGCTCCTCTCGTCTCCACACATGCTTCTTACATCAACATCTTCAGCATCGTCTTGATTGGCCGTCCCGGGTCACGTCTTCCATGGTGGGTTCCCACAGCACAACCTTGTTTGCTGGCATTTCTGGGGGCGATGGCAGTGACCAGCGAGCCTCATCCTTCTCGACCTGATCTTCTTGGTCAGAGGTGGAATCTCCCCATAGAGCAGGGAGTTGGTGATGTGGTCCCTCTAATTGACATTTTGAACCTTTCTGAGCATTCGGGTGTAGGTACCATCGAGAGAATTGGACAGTGCTCGAGCGAGAAATCCATGCCTCACACCCGTACAATAATATGGTCTCTTCAGTTGCATGGAACAATCTCAGTTTCAGACCCTTAGACATCCGAGACGTCCAGATTTTCCCCATGTTACTGAGAGTTTTCCATGCAAGCGCTTTCCGGACCTTGATGTCATTCTCCGAGCTCTGCATACTCGCTCCCAGGTACTTGAAGCCCTCCACTTTCTTGAGAGATGCACCGCCACTGGTCTTGATAGGGTCATGGTCACCAATGTTGAATGCCATGTACTCCATCTTCATGGACATTTCATAAGCAAAGAATTCATGGACCTTTCATAAGCAAAGAATGTACAGACACTCCCCGACTTCTGCAAAGGTAACCTTTCGTAAGCTGTGACATGTCAGATTTTACGCTTAAATGTAGGTAGAAACAAAGAACTGCAAATGCTAGTTAATACACAAAACGATCGAATCAGTCTAAAGAAGTGTCCTGACCTGAAATGTAATCTATCCATGTTATCGAGATGCTGCCTGACCCCTGGATTACTCTATCGCTTTGTGTTGTTTCACCTTAAATCTCGGCACCGTGACGCTGGTCACCAGCGAGCCCTTCTTCACCAGATGCCGCACCATCCAGTTGGCATAGCTGTTGTTGTGGCTCACATTGTAACCCCTGGACGACGCTGCTTTCTACAGGCTGCCAACACTGACAGAAATACTCGGTCACCATGGGGCTCCCTCTCCTATCGCCAACAGCCATTTATTCCTGTCGATTGTCGCTTTGTCCGCTCCCCCACCAATGCCTCCTCCTGCTCCCTCGGAGTCCAAGGTGGAAGATGTCTGCGATTCCGGGGGAGATAGAGGAGGCAGCGATGGTGGATAGGCGAGGGGACAAAGCAACGGCCAACAAGAAGAAGCAACAGCTGGTGGGAGGAGGGGAGCCCCACGGTGACCGAGCAGGTTCTGTCAGTGGCAGCGGTCTGAAGAAAGTGCTGTGGCCAGGGCCTACAACGTGAGCCACAACAGCAGTCGTGTGATTGCTTGTGAAGAAGCGATCGCTGGTGCACCTTGTGGAAGATACTGTCGACTTGGCCATGAGTTGCTCTCCACCACCTCCCTCATTCTTGTTCACCTTCCCAATGTCGCACCATGCTAGGGCGACGCTTTTATATCTATGAAGTGGAAGGGAACCCCTCCCCATCCTCCCGTTATAATAACACAGGTCTTTCAGGATACGGGACCACCCATTGTAAATTGGTTACATACGTGCTAGCTTACTTTTATTTTGACCTGCTTATCACGAGAACTTCTCCTTTGTGTGTCAACCTTTTTCCTAACAGCCTTTTACAAAGGAGGAGCCTCATTCAGTAGCCACTATTACTTTCAATGAGGCTAACTGAATAAAATAACATTTCAGCCATTTTAACTAAAATGGTTTATCCAGGCCAGTCGCCACAAAATGTACGAGATATCAGTTTGACCCTGGTGATATCAACCAGTGCATAACAATTTTCCCTTTGATCAATTCATGAAATTATAAACAGCATTACAATTCTGTAAGCAGCAGAGCTTCAAAAAACCTACTTTAAAAATGTTATACAGCAGCCAACAAGGAAAAAAAATTAAGCTCACTTGAAAAGAATTTGCATTTTAATGGAACTTCCTGTATAAAGGAACAATTTAAGTTGGTATCTGCTAAACCACATATTAAAACAAACATTACCGTATTTTGTTTAGTTTAGAGAGATACCGCAGAAACACCGAGTCAGCACCAACTAGCTATCCCCACACACTAACACCATACTACACCCACACGGGATAATTTACAATTATTCCAAGCCAATTAGTCTACAAACCAGTAGGTCTTTGTAGTGTGGGAGGAAACCGGAGATCCCGGAGAAAACCCATGTAGGTCACGGGGAGAATATACAAACTCCGGACAGACAAGCACCCGTAGTCAGGATCGAACCCGGTCTATGGCGCTGTGCTACCGTGCCACTCTTATTTTTATATTGAACGACCAATTTTTGTGTACAATACTCAAATTATGCTTCATGTAAATAGATAACCGATCTTTTTAGCCTTCAGTGAACTCATTCACCCTTAGGTAATCATTTCCTAATTCGTTCACAGAAATGTTCTCAGAGATGCAAATGTATTTTTACTTGAGCTGGGAAATGAAAGCTTTATCAGCTTTAAATTATTTGATGTGGAAACAAGGAACAGCAGATGCTGGTTTTCAAAAGAAGACATTAAGTGCTGGAATAAGTTAACGAGCCAGGCAGCATCTCTGCAGAACACGGATAGGTGGCGCTTTGGGTTGGGACCCTTCTTCCCATCTCACTTTGTCTCTTAAATTCTTCATTGATGAGTGTTTTTTTTGTTAAATATCAATATTAGTTATCTTTCTTAGCTGTAATTATTCACACTAAGAATGTTTAAACAAATACAAATGTATATCAAGTATTTTGGAAACAGTGCTTATTTACCAATGATAAATTAACTCCAAATTATAATTTACTTTTTAAAATATTTCTTTGTGTGCTTTTTGTAGCCTGACAACTAACTTGTTGCTAAGAAAACAAATAATATTAGTATCTGGAGTAGTTCAGCTTCTATGGATGATAATTGCAAAAGCTGACTGTTCAAATCAATGATCTTTTGACCATTTATGGTAACCATGAGATAGGGCTGAGAATATAATGTTATGGTTGTTCCAAATAACCATTTAAAATAAAATTTAAAAAAAACAAATAAGCTCGCCTGTTGGTTAAAATTAACTCAGCCAGATATCTGGTTCCGCTTGTTTGCACTTTAACTCTGCTTATCAATATTCTCTCCCATGTTAAAAAAAAAGATACAAAGTGGTCAATATGTATTCTTGCCTTGCCCTATCTTCTAAGAACATATCACTTCCTGATCCCCATTAAGTATTTGGAAAGGTTTGAGGGATATGGGCCAAATGCAGGCAAGTGGAACTCGTGTATAGACAATAGACAATAGGTGCAAGAGTAGGCCATTTGGCCCTTCGAGCCAGCACCGCTTTTCAATGTGATCATGGCTGATCATCCCCAATCAGTACCCCAATACCCCGTTAGATGGGGCATCTTGGTCAGCATGGGCAAGATGGGCTGAATGACCTTGTCCGAGCTGCATGACTCTATGATTCCAGGTATCATAACAGAAATTACTACGCACTAACTGTTCACTTGCCAGTAAAACAGTTTTGGGCTATTCTAAAAACAAAAAATAAACTGCTGGAAGAACTCAGTGGGTCTGTGGATCTACGGAGGGAAATGGACAGATGACATTACGGGTTAGGATCCTTCTTCAGACTTTGTCCTGTTCTGTAAGCATTGACGCTATGGCCAAGAAAATATATCAGTCTGAAGAAGGGTGTTGACCCAAAACGTCACCCATTCCTTCTCTCCAGAGATGCTGCCTGTCTCACTGAGTTACTCTCACATTTTATGTCTATCTCAAAGTGTATTAAAATCTCTACTTCCTCAGAAGACTAAGGTAATTCAGCATATCTCCAATGATTCTTACCAATTTCTCCAAATGCACCATAGAGAGCATCCTATCGGGATGCATCATAACTTGATTTGGCAACCAATTCGCTCAAGACCACGATAAATTGTGTAGAGTTGCGGACACAGCCCAGTCCATCATTCCATTGACACTTCACACTGCCAGGGGAGAGCAGCTAACCTGATCAAGGACCACTTACACTCTAGTCAATCTCTCATTTCCCCTCTCCTGGGAGGCAGAAGATACAAAAGCCGGAAAGTGCATATCACCAGATGCAGGAACCACTTCCATCCTGCAGTTGTCACATTATTCACTGAACTTTTATTAGCTAAGAGTGTAGTCCCAACCTCAGAATCTACCTCACTGTAGCCCTTGCCCTTTTTGTAAAATCTGCACTTTCTCTGTATTAGTAACACTGCAATTTTGTTCTTAAAAAATTGAACTGCTGGAGGATCTCAGTGGGGCAGGCAACATCTGTGGAGGGAAATGGACAGGTGACGTTTCGGGTTGGGAACCTTCTTCAGACTTTGGATTCATCCATCTGAACTCCTCTATGCTTCTTTTCAAATTTGCCTACTTTATTTCCCCTCTCAATTTATTGCATTTACTCAGATGCTAACGAAGATATCACCTGACCTGCATCGTACAAATCCTTTCTTTGGCTTTTTATATTTTTTATCCCCGTTGTCATCTAAGGAGTCCTGGTTGTGGTTCCCCAATCTTTCCTTCTTGTGGGAATGTTCTCAAAACTAAATCAACAGACCCCTAAATAAAACATTTGCTACTCCATTATAATTGTTCTACTCTTTGTTGTTATTTCATTCCATCACATTCATACAGCCATCTGCAAATTTTGAATTACTATTTTTGATCATTCATTTCTCTTTGCCATTACTAATTAAAACCCGATGACACTCTCATTCAAAGAGACACAAATACCTGAGTGACTTAGCAGGTCAGAGAACATCTCTGGAAAACTTGGAAAGATGAAGTTTCAGGTCAGGATCCTTATTCAGAGTCTGAATAGAAACATAACCTTTGTATGTTTTTTACAGATACTGCCTGACCCGCTGAGTTACTACAGTGTCTTTTTTTTTAATCATCTTATGTGGTTCTTTGTCACTCTCATCCAAGATTCTTCCCATTGACACATGATCCACTCAGGTCACCTCATACTATGTGCAGCAGTGTCCATGTACTGGACATGTTTAACTTTTTTGACTGAGTTGCAAAATTGGTTCTCATTTCAGAACATGCTTTCTGGTGACAAATCTTAACAATTAAAAAATCATACTTTGATTAAGAAAAATCAAAGCATACACAAAAATGGGTCAGCTAGTCAAAATAATGCAATTTCTTACGTTTACCTTGAAGGGGTGAACTTCAACAATGGAGAAAAAAGCATGTGATAATTCAACATGCAATGGCATGAAGGGCAGCAGAGTGGCGCAGCTGCCTCATAGCACTAGACCCAGGTTCCATCCTGACCGAAGGTGCTGTCTGTGTGGAGTTTGCACGTTCTCCCCTGTGATTGCGGGAGTTTCCCCCGGGTGCTCCCATTTCCTCCCACATCCCAAAGACATGTCGGTTTGTAGGTTAGACACAAAAAGCTGGAGTAACTCAGTGGATCAAGCAGCATTTCTGGAGATAAGGAACAAGTGACGTTTTGGGTTGTGACCCTTCTTCAGACTGAAAGAGGGAAACGAGAGATATAAAGGTAAATAGAAAAAAAATGAAAGAAAGCCATGTAGTCCCCGACAATTAAAATGTGGACAGTGGAAATGTTGGAGACATTACAACTGGAGAGAATTGGGTTTATCCTATTGGATAAACTTGAGCTTTTTGAACAAATATGGTCTCCATTCACTGATTATATGAAGGGGTAGCTGGGCTCGGCATTGAAACTCAATAAGTACCCGGTGGGAAGATCAAACAAAAATGTTTAATTTCAGATTTATATACTTGTCTCTATATATTTTAATTAGAAATTGTTTCATTCATTGATAAGATGTATACTGTTTTCTTTTCCACTAGTTATTTTATTTATTTATTTATTTTTTAATTTTAATTTTTTTCTTTTATTAATCAAATATAATCATACTCTTCTAATTACTAACTATTCTTTCTTTATACCTTTTTCTTTTTCTCTTTTTCACACTATAAAAAAATGGAGGCCTATATATATGGTTTGTTAATATTTATATAATTTTGGAAAGATGTATTAATTATATCTGAAAAAAATTGTTATATTATTTGTAATATGTATGGCCTCTAATAAAAATATATTTAAAAAAAAGAAAGCAATGTAGAATGCAACAATGATCAAGGTGGAGCCCACAAATGGTCCATTGCTGGCTGTGGGGTAGGTGATACAGACAGTGAAACTCAACAGGACGATAGTAAAACTAGTACAACGACTAGGGTGGGGGAGGGACAGAGAGAGAGGGGATGCAAGGGTTACTTGAAGTTACAGAAATCAATATTTATACCGCTCGGTTGCAAGCTGCCCAAGCGAAATGTCATGTTTGACAAACCTTCTTGAATTTTTTGAAGAGGTTACTAGGGAAATTGATGAGGGTAAAGCAGTGGAAGTTGTCTATATGGATTTCAGTAAGGCCTTTGACATGGTCCCCCATGGAAGGTTGGTTAAGAAGGTTCAATCTTTGGGTGTTAATGGCGGAGTAGCAAGATGGATTCAACAGTGGCTAAATGGGAGATGTCAGAGAGTAATGGTGGATGGCTGTTTGTCAGGTTGGAAGCTGGTGACCAGTGGGGTGCCTCAGGGATCTGTGTTGGGTCCACTGTTGTTTGTCATGTACATCAATGATCTGGATGATGGGGTGAAAAATTGGATAAGTATGCAGATGATACTAAGATAGGTGGTGTTGTGGATAATGAAGTAGATTTTCAAAGTCTACAGAGAGATTTGGGCCATTTGGAAAAGTGGGCTGAAAGAAGGCAGATGGAGTTTAATGCTGATAAGTGTGAAGTGCTACATCTTGGCAGGACAAATCAAAATAGGACCTACATGGTAAATGGTAGGGAATTGAGGAATGCTGTGGAACTGAGGGATCTAGGAATAACTGTGCATGGTTCCCTGAAGGTAGAATCACATGTAGATAGGGTGGTAAAGAAAGCTTTTGGTGTGCTGGCCTTTATAAACCAGAGCATTGAATATAGGAGTAGGGAAGTAATGTTAAAATTGTACAAGGCATTGGTAAGACCAATTCTGGAGTATGGTGTACAATTTTGGTCGCCTAATTATAGGAAGGATGGCAACAAAATTCAGAGGAGATTTACTAGAATGTTGCCTGGGTTCCAGCAACTAAGTTACAGAGAAAGGTTGAACAAGTTAGGTCTTTATTCTTTGGAGCACAGAAGGTTAAGGGGGGGGACTTGATTGAGGTCTTTAAAATGATGAAAGGGATAGACAGAGTTGACGTGGATAAGCTTTTCCCATTGAGGGTAGGGAAGATTCAAACAAGAGGGCATGACATGAGAATTAAGGGGCAGAGGTTTAGGGGTAACATGAGGGGGAACTTCTTTACTCAGAGAGTGGTGGCTGTGTGGAATGAGCTTCCAGCAGAAGTGGTGGAGGCAGGATCGATTTTAACATTTAAAAGTAAAGTGAATAGGTATATGGACGGGAAGGGAATGGAGGGGTATGGTCTGAGTGCAGGTAGATGGGACTAGGGGAAAATAAATGGTCGGCACAGACTGGAAGGGCCGAGAGGACCTGTTTCCGTGCTGTAATTGTTATATGGTGTATATGGAAATATGAGGTGCTGTTCCTCCAAATTGCATTTGATCTCACTCTGACAATGCTAGTGGCCCATGACTGTAAGAATGGGAGTTAAAGTATTTGGCAAACGGGAGATCCCATGGCCCAGGCAGATTGAGCGAAGTTGTTCAGCGAAACGATCGTCCCGTCTGCACTTGGTCTCGCCTATATATGAGTCCACAACTGGAACAATGGATACAGTAGATGAGGTTGGAGGAGGTGCGTGAACCTCTGCCTCACCTGTTTGTAGGTTAATTGGCTTCTGTAAAAAAAATGTCCCTATTTGTATCGGGAGTGGATGAGAAAGTGGTATAACGACCAGGTGATCAATAGTCAAGATTGAGTGGGCTGAGGGGCCTGTTTCCATGCTGTAACTGTAAACTAAACAGTCATCCTTCTATTATTTGACATGCCATCCTTCTAGGAGTTTTCACCTACTCTTATTCTCTCTCTCTCTCTCTCTCTCTCTCTGCATTTCAGTGACAGCGCTACTTCTTACAGCAACAAAAAACATCATGGGATACAGGTCAATGTCTCCAAAGTTGCAGTGATTTGGGGTTGGGAAGCTTTTTCAATCAGTTAGGATACGATGGGCTGATTAGTTTCATCCTTTGTGTTAAACATCATGATTCTGTGAATTTCTCAAAGTGTAGACAGTGAGGAGAGGTGGGTGGCATCAAGCGATGAGGAAGGAAAGAGAATAATGATATAAAACCCACAAACAATAGGGGGGAGAGGAGAGACAGAGAGAGAGAGACAGATGGAAGACGAGGAAGAAAAGCAGGAATGTTCCCTGGGATGTACTGAATGTTCCCTTCAAACAGCCGGCTTTCCACTAGTGGGATAATGGAGCACAATGAAAGGGCCGAGGACTGGGTGCAGGTCGGTGCTGCAGACCAAAGATACTAGAGGAGCCTCCAGATTCTCTAGTATATTTGCTGCAGACTAGGGAGACAGAGTAACTATGGCACACTCCAGCCAGCCAGCCAGCCAGCCCCCCATGTCCCCGGCGCTGTTGCTGCTCGTTTCCTTCCCTCTCACTGACCCGGGAGCGAACAAAGAGCCGGCGTCGGACTTACCCCGCGATCAGCACGATCACTCGCAGCGGGTCCTTGGCGATGGTGAACACAAAGAGGGCGAACGCGGGTCCGAAGGCGACGAAGGTGCAGCCGAAGAAGACGGCCACGGTCATCTCGTCTCGTCAGCGGCGAGTCCCGGCGCGGCCAGTCCGCCCGCCTCCCCCGAACATGTCTCCGCCCGTCTGTCTGTCCGTCTGTCTGTCTGCTCGCTCGCTCGCCCTGGTCGGGCCTGGACTGGCAACGCGCCGCCCGCCGACGCACTGGCGTCTACAGCGGCCCGGAGACAGGGAGCGGCCGCCGGCCCCGCGGATCCGAACGGTGACGGACGCTCGCGAATCCGAAACGCCAACCGGACGGCGCGAGGCGACGGAAGACAAGGAGGGAGCGGCCACCGTCACCACGCCTGGCATGTGACTGGAGGGAGGGGGGAGTAGTGGGGGGGGGAGGGGGAGAGAGAGGGAGAGGGGGGGAGAAGGGGGGAGTAGTGGGGGGGGGGGGGAGAGGGAGAGAGGGGAGAGAGAGGGGGGGAGAAGGGGGGAGAGAGAGGGAGGGGGGAGAGAGAGGGAGGGGGGAGAGAGAGGGAGAGGGGGGGAGAAGGGGAGAGGGGGGAGAAGGGGGGAGAAGGGGGGAGAGAGAGGGAGAGAGAGGGAGAGGGGGAGAGAGAGGGAGAGGGGGGAGAGAGAGGGAGAGGGGGGAGAGAGAGGGAGAGAGGGGAGAGAGGGGAGAGAGAGGGAGAGGGGGGAGAGAGAGGGAGAGGGGGGAGAGAGAGGGAGAGAGGGGAGAGAGAGGGAGAGGGGGGAGAGAGAGGGGGAGGGGGGAGAGAGAGGGAGAGGGGGGAGGGAGAGGGGGGAGAGAGAGGGGGAGAGGGGAGAGAGAGGGAGAGGGGGAGAGAGGAGAGGGGGAGAGAGGAGAGAAGAGAGGGAGGAGAGAGGGAGGAGGGGGAGAAGAGAGGGGGAGGGGGAGAAGAGAGGGGGAGGGGAAGAGAGAGGGAGGGAGGGGGAGAGAGAGGGGGGAGGAGGAGAGGGGGGAGAGAGGAAGTGGGGGGGAAGGGAGAGGGGGGGAGAGAGGGAGGAGACGAGAGGGAAAGAGAGGGAGCGTAGGAGATGGGAGGAGAGGGGCGAGAGAGAGGGAGAAAGGTAAGGAGGGAGAAGAGAGGGGGAGAAGCGGGGTGGTGTTAGAAGGAGATAAGGGAGAAGAGGAGCAGTGCAAGGGGGAGAGAAAAAGGACGGCGGAGGAAGGAGGATAGATTACATGAACCGGACAGGTTCAGAGGGATATGGGCTAAACGCAGGCAGGTGGGTCGAATGCCATGTTTGCGGTGTGGTGAAGGGCCTATTTCCAGCAGTATGAGAGAAGGGTCTCGACCCGAAACGTCGCCTATCTCCTTCGCTCCTTAGATGCTGCTGCACCCGCTGAGTTTCTCCAGCTTTTTGTGTAACCCTCCAGCAGTATGACTCTGACTGTGAAACATGAGAGCAGGACAGGAGAGGTGTGTCGAAAGGAACTGCAGATGCTGGTTTACATCGAAGATAGACACAAATTAGTGGAGTAACTCAGCAGGACAGGCAGCATCTCTGGAGAAAAGGAATGGATGACATTTCGGGTCGAATCCCTTCTTCATACTGTGTCAGGGGCAAATAGCTCCTCTAGTATCTATGATCAGGAGAGAGGGATATATGGAAGGGTACAAAGAACATGTAAGGTGTGAGAAGTACTGATCAAAGTACACTGGTCAAGGAAATGTACAGTGGTTCATTGTTTCCCTGAGCCCGGCCTCTATCACAGAGGTCTTGGACGACAGCAAGCATGAGAGTTTGGACCAACCACTGATCCTGGTAGAGCTGACTGGCTCTATCCACTGACCCTGGAGGACCTGTCTGGGGCCATCCATTCCTTGGACTCGACTAAAACTCCTGGAAGCAATGGCTTCCTGTCTGAGCTGTACTTGACTCTGTGGGACCAGACAGACCCAGACCTGCTGGGTTTACAGCGCAATCAAGGTTGACCAGTACCACGTCCACAGTCTTGCTTTCAATGTTAACAAAACTAAGGAACTGTTTGTTGACTTTAAGCACAGTGGAGCAGCTGGTAAACATAACGATGGAGACTTGGGTTCAATCCTGACATTGGGTGCTGTCTGCGTGGAGTTCGGCTGTTCTCCCTGTGAACACATGGATTTTTTCCAGATGTTCCGGTTTCCTCCCACATCCTAAAGGTATGTGGGTTTGTAGGTTAATTGGTCTCTATAATTTGCCCCTAACGTGTTGGAAGCGGATGAGAAAGGGGGATCCCATATAACTAAGGTCAACAGGTGATTGGCATGGGTTGAAGGTTTTTTTTTCCATGCTGTTTCAATAAAATATACTAAACAATGGCTGGAAGCATGTCAGACTCCCCAAGAAATGGCATTATAACCATTATCTCCAAGCAGAGGGGGTGAAGGATGACATCAGGAATGGGCGACCCATCTTAATGTTAAATGTGGATTATAAGATCCTGTCCAAGGCCATCACCAACCAGGTCAAGTTGGCTCTGGGACAGGTGATCCACCTGGACGAAATTGTGCTGTACCTGGCAGGAAAATCTCATGAGCCTTGCATTGCTTATGGGCACAATTGCTTCTATGCAAGGCAGAGGGGATGACACTAGCCCTGGTCAGCTTGGACTAGGGACTAACCTGCCTTCAACAAGTTATCTCACACATACAGGTTGGACATGATCTCCAAAATGACCTTTGATTATGTAATTAGGAACTGGATCCACAGTTCTATGCAGATATAAGTAGTGTAGTCAAAAACAATGGGTGGGAAATGGACCCATCAGGTCTGGAGTCAGGTGGGATTGCCCACTCTCCCCTGTCTTGTTTGCGTGGAGTATAGAATCCTTTTCTGAATCCAGTGGAAGGACAGGAACAGGCAATGGGAACCTACAATCAGAACCTCCTGTATATGGACTATGTTGCCGTCTTCTGCTTGGACCCACAGTCGGTTTGTTGATTAATGTTTGAGTTGAATTGGTATCAGGATTAAACCACATTAAGAGTGAGGCCATTCTCATTAGAGATACAGCATGAAAACAGGCCCTTTGGCCCACCGATTCCATGCGGTCCATCCCATACACTATCGTACACACAAGGACAATTTTACCAAAGCCAATTAACCTATAGAACCCCATATCGGCAGGAAAAAATCTGCCGGCTCGTATAAATCACCGTTTCGCAATGTAAAATGTGGATTAAAGGCATCCTAAAAGCACTTTTATACATTAAAAAAAGGCTTTCCTTTACCTGTCCCGTACGTGAAATCCGTCCCCGTTGAGGCTTTAGAAACTGATTTTTAAATTACCTCAGCGCTGAACTTGTCGGGCGATTTACAAGAAAAAAATTTCACAGAACGGCAGTCGGAACAATTCTTCAGCAAAAGTTTGCACTCCGAGTTAAAATATTTAGGACAGGTAGGAGAAACACCGCATTTTAACCCCGCCCCCCCCTCAAAGGCGCCAAAGTTGCGCACATGGCCAGTGGCAGAACTACAGTGCAGCTGAAGGTAAGTTTTGTAACATACCTACAGATATATATTGCTGCACCATCTGTCCTGCGGAAAAATACCTTTGATCAAACCTCCATTGGTCACTGACCTATCCTGTAGAAAAAGGACCTGATGGATCTTGTGGCATGGTACCCGGAGCAGACTGCCCAGTTTGTCTAGTGTTGATCACCAAAACTCACCAATGTTTCAAAACCTCACTTGGCTGGTGGTGAGAGTGGCCCTCCCAGTCAGATTCTTCCTGTATCATTGGAGTCTTACACTGCCCTCAGAACGGCTGCTATAAAGAAGAGACAGTTGCCCACCTCTTTGCAGCGTGTGGATTTGCGACGAAGGTCTGGAAAAGGTGGTCCTAGTGATCATTCAACCTGAGCAGCTCGTAACAAAGTATTCTCAGATTTACGGGATACTCCCAAGGACACATTTAGAGATAGACTTCAAATGCTGTTGGAGGACTAACTCGGTGAAAGACATACCTTGGTCTGCCTGAAAAGTTGTTTCTGCCAGCTCAGCAAGATTTCCATGAGGCAATATTGCCAACTGACCCATTGCAGACTGCAGGAGTACCTGAAGGGCACACTAAAGCCAATGCGAAGGATCTGTGCGGGAGCAACACAATCTAGAGTTCTTCCGCTGCTGGACACTGAGAGACAGTCCCGTGGGGACACCCCTCAAACAAGCAAAAATATATCACCCCAACGGCTCCACGAGTGGCACGGGTGTTTTGTAAGGTAGATACAAACACAACTGAATGTGACACTATTGAATGCCTAGAAATGAATGAAGCGTTTTTGCTCAGTTCTTGTTTTGTATATATTTTTCTGAATAAAGTTTTTTTTTAATTTTAATTATGTGTTTGTGGAGTGATGTTGCACTTGTTACTTTTGGGAATATCTTTAATTCAGCCGTTGATTATATTCTAGGACCAAAATCAGTAAATCCAAATTAAAATCCAAAGAAACAAGAGATGCAGATGTTGGAACCGGGAGCCAAAATTCAACTTGCTGAGGAACTTAGCATGTCAAGCATCACCGTGAGATCCTAGACAAGTTGGCAATTTAAATCCAAAGTTTTAACATAGATCACTACAGTACATGAATAGGCTCATTAACCCACAACATCTCTGCAGAACATGATGCCAAATTAAACTAATCTCTACTGCCTTCACATGATGCAAATCCCTCCATTCCCTGAATGTACATTGCCCTCCTTAATCTCTGGGACAAAGACTCATCATTTGTTTATTCGCCTCTGTACACAATTTGAGATTTGCAATAGAAAAAATCACATTGTCAGATTTTAATAAAGGCCATTTTTATACATTTTGGTTTCACCATGTAGAAATTACAGCTGTGTTTATGCATAGTCCCCCCCCCCCCCCCATTTCAGGCCGCCATAATGTTTGGGACACGTGGCTTCATTGGTGTTTGAAATTGCTCAGGTGTGTTTAATTGGCTCCTTCATGCAGGTACAAGAGAGCTCTCAGCACCTAGTATTTCCTCCAGTCTTAATCGATTGGTTAAGACAAACTGAGCGGAGGTGTTCAGCGAAACGATTGCCGAGCCTGAACTTGGTCTCGCCGATGTAGAGAAATTGACACCTGGAACAGCGGATGCAGTAGATGAGGTTGGACGAGGTGCAACTGAACTTCTGCCTCACCTGGAAAGATTGTTTGGGTCCTTGGATGGAGTCGAGGGGGCAGGTAAAGGGACAGGTGTAGCATTTCCTGCGGTTCTAGGGGAAAGTACCTGGGGAGGGGGTGGTTTGGGTGGAAAGGGACGAGCTGACCAGGGAGTTACGGAGGGAACGGTCTCTATGGAAAGCAGAAAGGGGTGGAGATGGGAAGATGTGGCCAGTGGTAGGATCCTTTTGGAGGTGGCAAAAATGTTAGAGGATTATATGTTGTATGCGACGGCTGATGCCTCGGGGTAAGACATCTGGTGTTTGTCGCCGCGGTCAACAAACACCAGACGTCTTACCCCGAGGCATTTACCACCATTGCTGGGGACTTCAATAAAGCAAACCTAAAGAAATCACTCCCCAACTTCCACCAACATGTCTCCTGCTGCACCAGAGGACCAAACACCCTCGACCACTGCTACACCACCATCAAGAATGCTTACCGCTCTATCCCTCGCCCTCACTTCGGTAAATCCGACCATACCACGGTGCTGCTTCTTCCTGCCTACAGGCAGCAATTAAAGAGTGCACCCCCAGAGGTGAGGACAGTACAGAGCTGGTCAGGGGGGGCAGAGGAACAACTACAGGACTGTTTGGAGTCTGTAGACTGGGCAATGTTCAAGGACTCGGCAACGGACTTGAATGAATACGCCACAGTCGTTACAGACTTCATTAAGAAATGTCTGGAGGACTGCATCCCTACAAAATCCTTCCGAGTGTTTCCCAATCAGAAACCTTGGATGAACTGTGAGATCCGCCCTCTTCTGAAGACCAGACACCGGGCATTCATGTCTGATGACACAGTGGTCTACACGAAGTCCAGATACGACCTTGGTAAAGCCATCAAAAAGGCCAAAAGGGAGTTCTGCTCCAAGCTGGAGGATGAGACAGATGTTCGGCAGCTGTGGCGAGGACTGAATGCAATCACCTCTTACAAGGTGAAACCAGGAGGCAGCTCGGATGTCGGTGATACATCACTCCCTGATGAATTCAATGCATTTTACGCACGCTTTGATAGGGAGAACACCGATGTGCCTTCCCGAGCCCCTATTCGCTGTGATGGTATTTCAGTCTCAGTCACAGAGGCCAACGTCAGTAATTTCTTCAGAGAGGTGAACCGTCGAAAAGCGTCTGGACCTGATGGCATACCTGGCCATGTTCTAAAAACCTGTGCGGACCAACTGGCTGGAGTTTTTACGGACATTTTCAACCTGTCATTTCTGAGGTCTGAGGTTCCCACCTGCTTCAAAATGGCATCAATAATACCGGTGCCCAAGAAGAGCAAGGTGACGTGCCTCAATGACTATCGACCTGTGGCACTAACGCCTGTGATGATGAAGTGCTTCGAGAGGTTGATCATGCCGCAAATCAACTCCTACCTCGACAAAAACCTGGACCCACTGCAGTTCGCTTACCACCACAACAGATCAACGGTGGACGCGATCTTGCTGGCCCTCCACTCCGCTCTGGACCACTTGGACAACAAAAGCTCATATGTCAGGCTGTTATTCATTGACTACAGCTCGGCATTTAACACTATCATCCCCTCCAAGCTGGTTACCAAACTAGCAGAACTTGGTCTCTGCGCATCCCTCTGCAATTGGATCCTCGACTTCCTCATTCACAGACCACAGTCTGTGCGTATTGGTGGAAATGTGTCAGACTCGATTACAATCAGCACGGGAGCACCTCAAGGCTGCGTGCTCAGTCCCCTGCTGTACTCACTATATACTCATGACTGTGTAGCCGGTCATAGTGCGAACTCCATCATCAAGTTCGCTGATGACACCACTGTTGTGGGACGTATCACTGATGGGGATGAGTCAAAGTATAGAAGAGAGATCGAGCAACTGTCCATATGGTGCCAGCACCACAACCTGGCCCTCAACACCAGCAAAACCAAGGAACTGATTGTGGATTTTGGAAGGAGTAGGATGGGGACCCACAGTCCTGTTTATATCAATGGGTCGATGGTTGAAAGGGTCAAGAGCTTCAAATTCCTGAGCGTGCACATCTGTGAAGATCTTTCCTGGTCCGAGAACACAGATGCAATTATTAAGAAAGCACATCAGCACCTCTACTTCTTGAGAAGATTACGGAGAGTTGGTCTGTCAAGGGGGACTCTCTCTCTAACTTCTACAGGTGAACAGTAGAGAGCTTGCTGACCGATTGCATCGTGGCTTGGTTTGACAACTTGAGTGCCCTGGAGTGGAAAAGACTACAAAAAGTGGTAAACATTGCCCAGTTCATCATCGGCTCTGACCTTCCTTCCATTGAGATGATCTACCACAGTCTCAAAAAGGCTGGCAGCTTCATCAAGGACCCACACCACCCTGGCCACATACTCATCTCCCTGCTACCTTCGGGTAGAAGGTACAGGAACCTGAGGACTGCAACAACCTGGTTCAGGAATAGCTACTTCCCCACATCCATCAGGCTATTATACTTGGCTCGGACAAAATTCTGAACATTAATATCCCTCCATCTGTTATTTGCACTTTATTAATTTATTAATTCATGTGTGTATCTACGTATATAATTGTAGTCAATGCCTACTATGTTCTGTTGTGCTATACAAAGAAAGAATTTCATTGTCCTGTCAGGGACAAATAAGCTCTTTTGACTTTGACTTGACTTTGACTTTGATGGGGTGGAATGTGAGGACAAGGGGGACTTTGTCCTTGTTACGAGTGGGGAGAGGGGGAGTAAGAGCGGAGCTGCGAGATATCGAGGAGACTTTAGTGAGAGCCTCATCTATAATGGAAGAGGGGAATCCCCTTTCCCTAAAGCATGAGGACATCTCCAATGCCCTGGCTCTCCATGTCCTCTGAATGCCCTAACGAATGAGGACATTTACGATGCCCTGAGTTACTCCAGCATTTTGTGTCTACCTTCAATTTACCAGCATCTGCAGTTCTTTCTTAAACTTCTTAATGGCCCTGCCATTAACTGTATACTTTCCCATTACATTTACATTCCCTTGACAGGGGCGGCACAGCAGCGGTAGAGTTGCTGTCTTACAGCACCAGAGACCCGGGTTCGATTCTGGCTACGAGTGCTGTCTGTATGAAGTTTATACGTTCTTCCCGTGACCTGAGTGGGTTTTCTCCGGGTGCTCCAGTTTCCAGCAACAATACAAAGACGTGCAGGTTTGTAGGTTAAAAGGCTTCGGTAAAATTGTTAATTGCCTCTAGTGTGTGTAGGATGGTGTTAGTTTGCGGGGATCACTGGTCGGCGTGGACTTGCTGGGGCAAGGGGCCTTTTTCTGCATAGCATCTCTAAACTAAACTAAACAAATTTCACTTCCCAAAGTGCCAGCCCTCACACTCAAACTCCTCTCTTGTGCATTGGAGAGGGTTGCATATGGAATGGGAAGCTGGTGACGTGTTATCCTTGCTATTTGTCATACACATTAATGTTTTGAATATGAATATTGGAGGTATGATTAGTATGCTTACAGATGGCAAAAAATAGTGGTGCTACTGATAGTGAGCAGGACATTCTTAGGTTACAAACTATATTGAACAGTTGACACATAATGCAACATGCAATTTAATCTGGAGAAGTGTGAGGTTATGCCTTTCGGGATGTCTAATGAAGTTCGATCATTTACCAGGGCTCTGGAAAGTATTGAGGAAGAGAGGGATCTTAGTTTTATTTGTGTTATTTTTGTCACTTGTACCAAGGTAAATAAAAAGCTTTGCTGTAGAAATTCATAGATCCATGGCAGCACAGGAGAATAAGGTGATGAAGGGAGCACATTGGACTCCATCCCCTATTCCCAATTCCTCCGTCTACGCCGCATCTGCTCCCAGGATGACGTGTTCCACACCAGGTCATCACAAATGTCCTCGTTCTTCAGAGAACAGCGTTTCCCCTCCCCCACTATAGATGATTCTCGCTCCAGGGTCTCCTCCATACCCCACAACACTGCCCTCTCTCCCCATTCCCCCACTCACAACAAGGGCCGAGTCCCCCTGGTCCTCACCTTTCACCCCACCAGCCAGCGCATACAACAGGTAGTCCTCCGCCAGTTTCGCCACCTCCAGCGTGACCCCTCCACTCGCCACATCTTCACATTTCCCCCCTGTCTGCCTTCCGCAAAGACCGCTCCCTCCGCAACTCCCTTGTCAATTCTTCCCTTCCCTCCCGCTCCACTCCTTCCCCGGGCACTTTCCCTTGCAACCGCAAGAGATGCTACACTTGTCCCTTCACCTCCCCCATCCACTCCTTTCAGGGACCCAAGCAGTCATTCCAAGTCCGACAGAGGTTCACCTGCACCTCCTCCAACCTCATCTACTGCATCCATTGCTCCAGATGCCAGCTGATCTACATCGGTGAGACCAAGCGGAGGCTGGGCGATCGTTTCGCCGAACACCACCGCTCGGTCCGCAATAACCAACCCGACCTCCCGGTGGCTCAGCACTTCAACTCCCCCTCCCATTCCGTATCCGACCTCTCGGTCCTGGGCCTCCTCCACGGCCAGAGTGAGCAACACCGCAAGTTGGAGGAACAGCACCTCATATTCCGCTTGGGGAGTCTGCATCCTCTGGGCTTAAACATTGAATTTTCTCAATTCTGTTAACCCAGACTGCCCCCTCCCCCTCCCCACCTCTCCCTCGGGCCTTGACATTCCTTCTCCATCTCCCCCCCCCCCCCCCACCCCAGTCGCACTAGCTTCTCATTTTCACACCACAAACAGCTTACAATGGCCTAATGTTTCCTTTATCATCAATACTTTTTTGCATATCTTTCATTCATTGTTCCCGGAGCATATTGGATGCTGGCCTTCATAGCCAGGGCATTGAATATACAATATGAGCACGGAAGTTAAGGTGCAACCTTATGAAACTTTGGTTTAGCCGCAAGCGGAGTATAGTGTGCAGATCTGGTTGCCACATTATAAGAAAGATATGAATGCACAACAAAGGGTGCAGAGAAGATTTACCAGATGTTGCCTAGGATGAACATTTCAGTTATAAGATTCAGATTCAGATTCAGATTCAATTTTAATTGTCATTGTCAGTGTACAGTACAGAGTCAACGAAATGCATTTAGCATCCCCCTGGAAGAGCGACACAGCAAATGATTTGAATAAATAATAATAATAAGTGTCCGGTGGGGGGGGGGGGGGGGGGGGGGGGGTGATTGGCAGTCACCGAGGCCAATGTGAGATGAAATAGGTGAGATGAAATAGGTTGGGTTTGTTTTCCTTGAAGTGGAGGAGGCTGAGGAGGAACCTGATAGAAGTAAACTAAGAATTTCATTCATGGCCAGACACAAATGTGACAGGAACGATATCAGTAGATATCAGCAGAAAGTGCATGCCAGAACCAAAGTTCATACTGAGTGCATGTGGTGTGAACGCATGCATTTCACTCTCCACATGTTATAGTCTTAGGGTTTGCAGCTTGGAAACGGGCTCTTCGGCCCAACTTTCCCACACCAGCCAACATGTCCCATCTATACAAGTCCCACCTACCTGCGTTTGACCCATATTCCTGTAAACCTGTCCTATCCATGTACCTGTCTCAATGTTTCTTCGATGTTGCGATAGTAGCTGCCTCAACTACCTCCTCTGGCAGTTCTTTCCATACACCTACCACCCTTTGCATGAAAAAGTTACCCCTCAGATTCTTATAAAATCTTTCCCCCCTCACCTTACACCTATGTCGTCTGGTTCTCGATTCCCCTACTTTGGGCAAGGGACTCTGTGTGTCTATTAGATCTATTCCTCTCATGATTTTATACGCCCCTATAAGATCACCCCTCCTGCGCTCCAAGGAATAGAGGCCCAGCCTACTCAACCTCCCCCCAGAGCTCAGGCCCTTGAGTCCTGGCAACATCCTCGTCAATCTTCTCAGCACCCTTTCCAACTTGACAACATCTTTCCTAAGACATAGTTCTAAAAACTGAACACAATACTTGAAATGTGGCCTCACCAAAGTCTTACACAACTGCAACATGACCTCCCAATTTCAATACTCAATACTCTGACTGATGAAGGCCAATGTGCCAAAAGCCTTTTTGACACCCTATTCAGCTGTGATGCCACTTTCAACGAACTATGTACCCATACTACTAGATCCCTCTGCTCTACAACACTCCTCGGAGCTCTACCAATCACAGTGAAGGCCCTGTCCATGTACTTGATTCCTCTAGCCTGTGAAAAAGACTTTGTGCATTTACCCTATTTCCAATATGTTTTTATACTCCTCTGCATATCCTCCCCCTATAACCCAGGTTCTCAAGTCCTGGCAACTTCCTCGTAAATCTTCTCCCTTCCTTTTTCCAACGTAACAATATCCTTCGTAGAGCATGGTGACCAAAACTGAATACAGCACTCCAAATATAACCTCATCAACATCTTGCACAATTGTCATGTAATACACTGAATGAAGAAGGCCAATTGACCAAACACCTCCCTTACATAGAAACATAGACATAGAAACATAGAAATTAGGTGCAGGAGTAGGCCATTCGGCCCTTCGAGCCTGCACCGCCATTCAATATGATCATGGCTGATCATCCAACTCAGTATTCCGTACCTGCCTTCTCTCCATACCCTCTGATCCCCTTAGCCACAAGGGCCACATCTAACTCCCTCTTAAATATAGCCAATGAATCTACCTGTCTATCTACCTGTCTATCTACCATCCTATCTACCTGTATTCTTGAGTGTGCTCGTACGTAGCTCCCTGCTCTTAACTCACCCCAGAACCCTGCCATTTACCATGAAAGACCTGTCCTTGTTTGACCTACCAAAAATACAGCTGCTCAAATTTATCTAAATTAAACTCTATTAGCTATTCCTCGGAACATTAGCCCAGTTGATCAAGATCCTGCTGTAATTCTTGATAACCATCTTTACTATCAATACCAACTACTTTAGTGCCATCTGATCATGCCTTGTACATTCATAAACAAATCGTTGATGGAGATGACAAACAGCAATGGGCCATCACCGATCCCTGAGGCACATCTAGTCACAGTCTGAAAAACAACTTTCCACACCACCAGCAAGGAAGCAGGCCATTTGGCCCAACTTTCCCACACTGACCAACATACCTCATCTACATTAGTCCTACCTGCCTGCATTCGGCCCTTATCCCTCTAAACCTATCCAATCCATGTACCTGCCAAAATATTTAAACCTCTCTTTCTTTACAAATGAAAACATTCTGTGGAATTCATTGCCACAGACAGCTGTGGGGCCAAATCTTTGGGTATTTTTAAAGCAGAGATCTTGATTAGTAAGGGCGTCAAAGGTTGCGGGGAGAAGGCAAGATAGTGGGGTTGAGAGGGAAAGGGAGATCAGTCATGATTGAATGGCAGAGTAGACTGGATGGGCCAAATGGCCTAATTCTGCTCCTATGACTTATGCACAAGGTACTTATGGCTGTTTTCTAACTTTCCACAGCCCTGATTTTAACTCTTTGAATTTCTCTTGAATTTTCTTTCTGCTTAACCTGCCCGACGAGCAATTTTGTTTTCAATAACGTATGTTTCTTCACGCCAAATGAAGCATGTGATTCTGTCCTTGCACTGTGCCAAGTATTGAACCGATTATGTGTGCTCTGAGTGCTCTCATCCAGGCTCTGCCCAACAGTAATAGTTTCTGGGTGTAGCCTGCTACAATAACAACAAAACAACTTCCCGCTAATATTTTGGGTCATAGTGCATGCTCAGAGCTCGTCTCCAGACTTGCCCATGGTATACTTTTCATGAGTGAGAGTTGACAACAGTTGTGCCAGTGAGCATGTTGTTGAGTGGTCTGCTGCTGTATTCATACTTATTATAATGTCCTGAAAGTTTTGTAACTGTTTAATCTTTTGTCATTTCACTAACTATGGTTTAGACACATTGATGTCATTGTTAATGGTATTCCAAGCACCTTGCTGGTGTTTGGTAAGCGATTTCCTTGGGGAATCCGCTATGGTGGATGTTTATGTTAACTTTTATGTAGTTGTGTATCTTGTTGCTTTTTTTAGTATGGCTGTATGGTAATTTGCATATCACTGTACCTTAATTGGTACACGTGACCATAAAAGACCTTTGAAACCTTTGAAACCTTTATCATGTTCCTATGGGTAGCCGGTTTTCCAGTGAAGCCCTCCTTAACATTCATCTGACCTAGTCCGGATAGAGAAGACATAGTTGACTTTGCCATTATTAGTCCAGTGGCTTTGTCCAATAAATTGCCATTTGCACTGTACGTTGATCAAATCTACTGCTACATTTTCAGTGCTACTTGCATCAAGACTACAATTCTTCTTACCTTGTCAAAAGTAAGGTTTTGTATGTTAAAAAGTTTAGCTTCAATTCTCTCATCCCTTAATTTACAGTCTTATCCATCCTTCAATGTTCTCACTATGTACCTTCTGAAATTACACTATTTACTAATTTCCTTAGACAATGTAACCCCAAAGAGAGACACTAAATGCTGGAGTAACTCAATGGGACAGGCATCTCTGGAGAGAAGGAATGGGCGACGTTTCGGGTCGAGACCCTTTTTCAGACAGAGGCAGGGGAGAGGAAGGCTGAGAGATATGACAATAGACAATAGACAATAGGTGCAGGAGTAGGCCATTTCGCCCTTCGAGCCAATGTGATCATGGCTGATCATCCCCAATCAGTACCCCGTTCCTGCCTTCTCCCCATATCCCCTGACTCCGCTATCTTTAAGAGCCCTATCTAGCTCTCTATTGAAAGCATCCAGCGAACCTGCCTCCGCCGCCCTCTGAGGCAGAGAATTCTACAGACTCACCACTCTCTGTGAGAAAAAGTGTTTCCTCGTCTCTGTTCTAAATGGCCTACTCCTTATTCTCAAACTGTGGAAGGGTAAGGTGTGAAAACAAGAGATCAAAGGGGACGGTGATCAAGGAAAATGTAGAATGGATTATTGTTAGCTGAGGGGAAGGTGACAACGAGGCATACAATCAGTAACATTTAATCAGGAGGACGAGGATGGAGGAGGAATGGAGAGAAAGGGAAAGCAAGTGTTACTTGAAGTTGGAGAAGTCAATATTCATCTGAATATTCGTCTGTAGAAGGGTCTCGATCCGAAACATCATCCATTCCTACTCTCCAGAGATGCTCATCGGAGAATGTGGACAGGAGACATTTTGGGCCAAGACCAAAGCATCATGATTGAGAGGGAAGATGAAAGATCACTAGTACATAGTGGCACAAGAGGTTGGAATAGATCCACATAAGTTCATAAGTCATGAGCAGAATTAGGCCATTTGGCCCATTGAGTCATGGCGAATTTATCTTTCCCCCTCAACCCCGTTCTCATGCCTTCTCCCCATGCTGATGGGTTTCAGTAAATGTCTAGAAAGTGGTCAAATTATTATAAGAGCACATCACCAGGGGTGCCGTACGATTGGCAACCTCGCCAACAGTCTGTTTTTCCGTCCTTTTTTGTTATTTTTAGTGTGTTTTGAAAGTTTGTTTTAATGTTCTCTGGTTTGTTTTATGTGGGGGAAGGGGAGGGGGTCGGGGGAAACATTTTTTTAAATCTTTCACCCTGCCGGAGATGCTATTACTTTCAGGGTCATATCTCCGGTCACTCTGCGACCTAACATCGTGGAACTGGAGGCCTCGCTCGGGACTGACTGAACCCCACCAAGTTCGACAAGCTCCGACCCAGCGTCCGATCGCTCGGCGTGGGGAGCTGAGATTCCCCACCGCTGCAGGAGTGATCACCCAGACGAGGAGGGCACAAACGCCGCTGGCTACGGGAGTAATATCTTCCCATCAACGGAACGCTCGAAGCCGCGACAAAGAAGAGAAGAGATTGAACTTCACAGTGAGGAATGTGGAGGAGTTACTTGGTGGAATGTTAAACTGTATTTTGTGTGTTCTGTTGCTTTTTATTTGTATGACTGACTTGGCAAAATAAATTCCTCATATGTTGCAAAACATACTTGGCTAATAAAGAATTATTGTATGTATTGTATCCACTCGCTAATGTTCTTTAGGGAAGGAAGTCTGCTATTCTTCCTTGGTCAGGCATGTATTTAGCTCTGGTTTCACTCCATTGATTTTTAATTATCTGATGAAGTAGCTGAAGAAACATTCCATCCTATTAAAAAACACAAAGGTTCACATGCATCTCCTCTAACCTCATCTACTGCATCCAGTGCAAAAGCGACCTTCTTTACACGAGTGAAACAAGTGTAGAATTGGTGACCAGTTTGCCAAACCCACTGAGTCCTCCAAGGCCTACTGGATAGATACCATTTTAACTCCCCATCTAATTCCCATATTGTTCCCTCTATCCTGGCTCTATCCATTGTCAGTGTGTGGCCACACACAAACTGGGGGAACAGCCACTCATATTCCGCTTCAAACTCAAGGGTATGTACATTGAATATATATCCCTTCCTCTGACTTCACAATTCGAACCTCTTCTCTCTTATCTCACATCTTTTGTCTTTTCATTGCTGGCCTTTGTACAACCCTCTGCCTATCAAACCCCCCCTCATCTACATCCACATATCACTTGCCAGACTTTGTCCTTCCCCTCCTCTCTTCCAGCTTTCTTCCCCTCCCTCTCCATAATCAGTCTAAAGAAGGGTCCCAACATGAAAGTCACCTCTCCATGTTCTCCAAAGATGCTGTCTGACCCATTGAGTTATTCCAGCACTGTGTCGTACCTTGGTAAACCAGCATCTGCAGTTCCTTGTTTTAACATACCGTTCTATTAAATCAGGGGTCGGCAACCTACGGCTCCCGGGCCGAATGCGGCCTGTAACCCAAAATCATCCGGCCCGCTGGCGTATATTTTTCGAATGGGCGGGATCTTTGATGCCTGCCATCTGGGGCGTGATGGGGGCGGGATTTATGTGCACACGTGATAGATGTGGCCCGCCATCCGCTCACAGACATGCGTCCTGGCCATTATGCAGAACCAGGTTGCCGACCCGTGTATTAAATGGTGACAATGAAGTGCAACTCTTTGAAAGGTAAGTTGTTTAAAAAGGCTTTGCCTTCCAGGAAAATTGGGAATGAGCAATCTTTGTCAGTGACGAGTTTATCCAATAACTATTTTTTCTAAAAAGTTGTATCAAAAAGATTACATATTAAGATTGCATAATTCTGTGTGTAAATGATTGGAACTAAATGGTGATGTGCATTGCTCAATATCAATGAACCAAAGTCTTTCTTACAGACTTCCCTTCTATGGTTTGTGGTTTGTAAATTCAATGGGTGGGGACTTTGCGTCACAAAAGTTTGTGCTGCGTGGATTTTCTTTTTGTGCCTTGACCTTTGCATTTGTTTTATCTCATGCAAGACATGCAAAATATGTAATTGCATCAGACAGCATGGCTTTGGATTCCATTTCATTCTGAGCATACTATATATGTTGGCATTAAAAGGTAGATTTGATGATAGGCATTGGGGAGAGCCTGCTAAAACTATATGGTGTCATTTTAATGAAAAATTAAAACTGTTTCAGTGGATTTTATCGGCACAAAGTCAGCAAAGATTATAATCGTTTACTTAAATACACCCAAAAGATATTAGGACAAAGCTGTGTAGATATATATATATGAAATTAAGAAATATTTGGCGTATTGGTACCTATTGCTCATGATAAATGAAAGTTATTACTTACTACAGCTGTGCTCCTTTCTGTGATTTCTAATTAGGAATAAGGACAAACATTTCTTAAGAACAAACATCATTGATTGTTATATCCAGAGAAGCTTTGGTGTCATTCCAATCCAAGCAAATTCAATAATCTGATGCCATCTGTAAATGTTGGAGGTTAATCTCCTCATAGAAGTTAATTCCATTAATGTCTACGTATGAAACACAGTGAATTACTTATGCAAGGGTATGAACATTAGGACCATTCAATAAAATCATGGGGTGATCATCTACCAAGATCCATTTTGCTGCACCTACTCTCTATCCTTTGATTCTCTCAATATGTAACATTCTATGTGTAGGATGGAACTGCGGATGCTGGCTCATGCCAAAAATAGACACAAAATGCTGGAGCAACTCAGCGGGTCAGCATGTAAAATTCTATCTTTGTCTTAACTGTACCCAGCAACTGAGCATCCACAGCTCCCTTGAATAGAGAATTCCAAAGGTTCTCTACCCAAGGTTAAGAAATCTTCTCTCTTCTGTCCCGAATCCCTTGTTTTGAGACTGTGGCCCCTGGTTCTACAGACATGAGCCAGAGGAAACATCAAATCTGCATCTACCCTGTCACACCCCATGACAATTTGTACATTTCGATGAGATCACCTCTTACTTTTTTTTACTCAACAAGGTATAAGCCAAGTCTGTTTAATCGTTGTTCCTGTGGTACAAACTCCATTTGGAATGGGTTTGATTTAAACTTTTTTCCAATTTATTTTCATCGTCCGACCACCGGCCCGAGGCCTTCAACATCTTGAAGCCGCGGTCTGCTCTGCTTCTAGCCGCGTTGCGGCGGGGACTTAGATCTTCGACCGCCGGCCTGCAGCCTACATCATCCTGAAGCCGCGCTCTCCGGTAGGGAAGCACCGATTCGGGGCTTACCTTCTAGATGACAGGGCCTGTACATCTGGCCGCCCGCAGCGGTGACTGCGGAGGTTTGTGGTCCTGACCACAGAGAAAAATGGAGGAAGACTGACTGAACTTTGTGCCTTCCACCACAGTGATGAATGCTGTGGTGGATGTTTTTGTGTTAAATTGTTATTGTGTATTGTGTGTTCTTTTTTTTTATTGTACCGCTGGTGGCAAGTTCATTTCATTGCACTTCATTGTGTATGTGATGAATAAATCTGACTATTGATTATTGACTATTGACTGGTCTTGTGTAGACAGTGCACATTTATGCCTGGGTATAGTTCTTTGGATATCAGTGCCTTTTAACTTGCTTAAATGGTCAGTCTACACAAGGACCAAGGAAACTGCTCATTCAGCCAAAGAGCACTCAGATATCTTTACTTGCCTGAAACAGATATCCAATATGGATTACTAAATAGTAGCCAAGAAACTGACCAACTGTTGCAAGACCCAGCAGTTCTCATTATGGCCACTGGGTGGGGGCACACCCACATGTAGTTCCGCCCCCGAAACTGGAATCTCGTTTATCCAGCATGATTGGTATTTGGCCAACTCAACTAACTGTGCCAGGAGGAGACGCATGAAGGATTTTGCAAGGCAGCCTCATTCCATCAATTAAGTAGATAAAAACTCAGAGCAAGAAGGAAATAAGTCCAGGAGCAAATAATGTTCGCTTCATGAATTTCATGACTTAAATGATTAAAAAAAAACGATTCATGGGGAGAAATTCAAATCACAAGCTCCTATAATTACATTGCATAATGTCCATTCAATCACTGAGTTTTAATTGTAACTAGACCAAGGGGGTCCCGTTGGGCCTGCAGCATCACACACACACTAACCCCCTCCCCCTTGATATTATATAAATATTATTCATTTGCTCCTTTTACCCCATCCCTGCCCTATCCACTAACGTATAATCCCCAACTGTGCAGGCATGGCTAGAGAGGGGGGTGGGGGGGGGGGTGGGGGGAAGGTAGAGAGGGAGAGGGAGGGGGTAGAGATGAGTGGTGGGGGGGGGGGGGGGGGCGTGCAGCATCAGAGCGAGGGCTGGTTCCCGAACGCAATACTCCACCACTCACCCATGGATCCCAATATTCACAACTCCCTAGATAGGAAGGGGTGGGGAGGGGAAGGGGCAGAGTGGGAAAGGGGTGCAGAAAGGGAGGGGACACAGAGGGAAGGGGTAGAGGCAGCACCTATCCAGGTTGTAGAGCAGCAGCCTCCCCCACCAGGCGACGGGCCAGACCCCCCCCTTCTCCTCCCCCTCCTCTCCTCCCACCTCTCCCCCACTTTACTCCCCCCTCCTGTCCCCTCTCCTCCCCCCCTCTCCTCCCCTCTCTCCCCCCCCCTCCTCTCCCCATCTCTACCCCCTCTCCCTCCCTCCACATCCACCCCTCCTAACTCCCTCCCCTCCTCCCTCTCTCTCTTTGTCTGCCACGGGAGGGGGTAGAGAGGGGGGGTTGGGGGGGGGGTTAGAGGCAGCACCTACCCTGGTCGTAGAGCAGCAGACTCCCCACCATGTGCCGGGCCCGAGCTATTTAGAGAAATTTAGAGAAGTGAAAGTTAAGAAGCTAAGAAGTACAGAAGACAGAACAGAGGTGACGTCACTCGCAGCGCGAGCAGAGGCAGGCAGTCGGATCCATTGTGACATCATCAGCGAGACCATCTCGTTTATTCACCAAGTTATTTGAAATTTTTGAACATTTTCATAAATAACTCAGGAAATAATGCATCAAATTTTCAGATGAGGCAATTTTTGACATCATGGCGTAAATCTTTATTGGAATATGTAAAAATGTCACCGTTAGCGCGTCGCATTTTCGAGGAGATGTGAATCACAGATGAACAACACACACACACAAAAAATTACACAAAGAAATACATCTACATCCAAGATCAAATTATAGAGATGAGTCAGATACTTTGGCTCGATAGACAGACGGTTTTCTATGGTAGATCTGTTCCAGCAGGTATTCATCCCACTCTTCTGACCACAAGAAATTGCAGAGAGTTGTAGATTTAGCCCATTCCATCACACAGACCATTGATTCCATCTACACTTCATGTTTTCTCAGAAAAGCAGCCAACACAACCAAAGACTTGTCCCACTCCGGTCATTTCTTCATCTCCTTGATCACATCCAGCAGAAGGTATAGAATTTTGAACTCAGGCTCAGGAGCTGCTTTTCCTCTATTATCAGGCTTCTGAACGGTTCCTCCATAAGTCAGTGTAATGTCTGATTCACCTCTTCCCCATTGCGGACATTAGAGTTTGTCCATGGAACTGCTGCGTTACAATGCGCTTCAATGCTGAGAACCATATTCTGAACTTTGTATCTTCCTCTTTGCTCTATCAATTGTACTTGAGTTTGACTTAATTTGACAGCATCTCTCCAGGCTTCTGCTTTTTGAGGAAGAGTTAGCTCACTGACCAGACTTCCCACCATCTGTGCACATTCCCACCAGTGTGCACTTTCAAGCTTCTGTACCTTCTGCTGCATGGAAGCAGGTAGAAGAAGGAATGACCGGGGTGGGAGAAGACTGATTGTATTGGCTGCTTTTCCAAGGCAGTGTGGAGTCTTCTCCCACCCCGGTCATTCCTTCTTCTTCCTGCTTCCATGCAGCAGAAGGTACAGAAGCTTGAAAGTGCACACCCCCAGACTTAGAAACGTCTTCCCCTTTATCATCAGGCTTCTGAACAGTCCTTCTATAAGTTTGGATATTGTCCAATTCACCTCTATCCCACTGCAGACATTAGGCCTTGCCGATGGAACTGATGCCCTATAATGCTGCGAACTATATTTTTCACTCTGTACCTTCCCCTTTGCTCTACCTATTGCATTTGAATTTGCCTTGATTATACCTATGCATTGTATTATCTTATCTTTTTGGATCGCATGAAAAACAAAGCTTTTCACTGTACCTTGGCACATGTGACAATAACAAACCTAATAAACCTAAAAAGGCTGCAGGGTGATTTGGATAGGCTGAGTGAATGGGCAGATGCATGGCAGATGCAGTATAATGGGGATAAATGTGAGGTTATCCACTTTGGTGGCAAAAACATGAGGGTGGACTATTATCTGAATGGTGGCAGATTAGGAAAAGGGGAGATGCAACGAGACCTGGGTGTCATGGTACACCAGTCATTGAAAGTAGGCATGCAGGCAGTGAAGAAAGCAAATGGTAGGTTAGCAATTATAGCAAAACGATTGGAGTATAGGAGAAGGGAGGTTCTACTGTAGTTGTACAGGGTTTTGGTGAGACCACACCTGAAGTATTGCGTACAGTTTTGGTCTCCAAATCTGAGGAAAGACATTCTTGCCATAGAGGGGGTTCAGAGAAGGTTCACCAGACTGATACTGGGATGTCGGGACTTTCATATGAAGAAAGACTGGATAGACTCGGCTTGTACTCACTGGAATTTAGAAGATTGAGGGGGGATCTTATAGAAACTTACAAAATTCTTAAGAGGTTGGACAAGCTAGATGCAGGAAGATTGTTCCCGATGTTGGGGGAGTCCAGAACAAGGGGGTTACAGTCTAAGGATAAGGGGGAATTCCTTTAGGACCGAGATGAGGAAAACATTGCTTACACAGAGAGTGGTGAGTCTCTGGAATTCTCTGCCACAGAAGGTCGTTGAGGCCAGTTCATTGGCTATATTCAAGAGGGAGCTGGATGTGGCTCTTGTGGCTAAAGGGATCAGGGGGTATGGAGAGAAGGCAGGTACGGGATACTGAGTTGGATGATCAGCCATGATCATATTGAATGGCGGTGCAGGCTCGAAGGGCCGAATGACCTACTCCTGCACCTATTTTTCTATGTTTCTATGTTTCTAAACCTAAACCTAATCTGACATTAAAACAGAAAATGCGAAAGGTACTTAGCAGGTCAGACAGTATGTATGGAAAGATAAATTTTGAGTGTGGGTGGGAGAGAGAAATTGTTTTGCTTGATGGACTGGATATTAGCTATTTCTTTCTCTTCTAGGCCCTTCAGAGCATGGTTTGTGTGCTGTCCAAGGGCGGCACGGTGGCGCAACCATGGAGTTGCTGCCTTACAATGCAAGGGACCCAGGTTCAATCCTGACTACGGTTGCTTGTCTGTACAGAGTTTGTATTTTCTCCCCGTGACCTGCGTGGTTTTTCTCCGGGATCTCCGGTTTCCTCTCACACTCCAAAGACGTACAGGTTTATAGGTTAATTGGCTTGGTATCATTGTACATTGTCCCTATGATAGTGTTAGTGTGCGGGGATCACTGGTCGGTGTGGACTCAGTGGGCTGAAGAGCCTGATTCCACGTTGCATCTCTAAACTAAAGTTCCATGAAATCTGCCCCTCATCTGGAACCAAAATCATGAAGCAATTCCAAATGATATACATTTCTCCACCATAAAGAAGAATAAACAGTGATTATTATGTTTTTTTAAAATGAGGCCAATATAAATTGTTTCCTATTGCTTTTTAACAGATCATTACCATTGTAATTCTTTATAGGAAATCACAGTTTTATTTTGATGTTGCAAACACACTTGCTTCCAACTAACCTAGATTACTATTTTGGGTTGTTTGAGCATGTGGTTCGCGCAACATTTGCTGCAAAATTTGGACCAAAGTTTCTAGCAATACTCAGAATTCATGTCTAAGCATATTTAATAAAATCACAGCACAGGATTAGCACTAAATCCCCCCACCCTTGCCAGAAAATGGTTGTTTTTAATTTGACCGGAGTTTTGAAATTAGATTAAGTGAAGCAATATTTGAGTGCTCTGCACAATCTAATTTCTATGCAAATTATTGTGAGTAAGAATATCAAGTGTGGATCTCAAAATCTGTGTCATTCACGCCCAGTTGCTCTGTGCAGCTGCTATTTAATACACAGTGAAAATGGCAGTGAAAGGCACAGATTTCGAGATGCTGCAACATTTGCTACTAAAACATGCATAGTGACATCTTACATTTTTCATTTCATATCTGGGTGAGACCACTGGGATTTTTGTTGATGTTGAATTGTTCTGCAGCACCTGGAGAAACAGGGCATCAACATACCTGGGAGACATGCTGAGCAAATTAGAGAAAACCAAATTCCTGCAGGCATCAAACCAGCTATGAACTTTACTTTAGACTTTGCAGATACAGCACGAAAACAGGCAAAAGGCATTTCAAAGGCTAGGCATCCACCGACTCTGCGCACACCAACAATCACCCTATACACGAGCATTACCCTAGACACAATTTTACCAAAGCCTTAACCTACAAATTTTGGAATGTGGGTGAAAACCGGAGTTCCTCTATAAAACCCACACAGTCACTGGAAGAACGTACAAACTCTGTACAGAGAGCACCCTTAAGTCAGGATCGAACCCGGGTCTCTACCGCTGCCCCACCATGTTGCCCGTAACCTCACTTAACTTTATTTCAAATGATTTGCTCGCCTGTTCCTATTGGCTTTTCCTGTGGGGTTTTTTCACTTCCCCCACGATACCAACAGCCAACCTGATCTGTATTTCCCCTAAACTTCCCTGCTGTTGACAGCGCAGTGGCACTGCCAGAGATACAGGTTCAATCCTGACCCCGAGTGTTGTCTGCGTGGAGTTTGCACATTCTCACTGCGGGCGCTTCAGTTTCCTCGAGGTGCTCCAGTTTGCTCCCACATTCCAAAGACATGCATGCAGGTCAATAAATTGGCCACTGTGAAATGTTCATCGTGTGTAGGGGAGTGGTAGGGTTTGGGGGGGGGGAACGGTGATGGAATGTGCAGAGAATGAAAGATGGAATTAATGTAGGATTAGTGTAAATAGGTGGTTGATGGTCGACACGCAGTCAGTGGGAGGAAGACCCCAGAGTCATGGACTCAGCACGGAACAGGCTATTTCCATGCTTTATCAGTTCAAGTTTATCAGTTCATAAGTTATAGGAGCAGAATGAGGCCTGTCGACCCATCAAGCCTACTCTGCCATTCAACCATGACTGATCTCTCTTTCCTTCTCAACCCCATTCTACTGCCTTCTACCGATGACTCAGTCCTTGTGACATCTCCACAGCCCAGTTATTGTAATCCTGGACAACATTCGCAGGCCCACCCAATAACCATCTCCCTGTCTTGCCATTGCAATCCCTTCCTCTGATCATCCTCATCTCTCTCCCATGCCCACTGGACTAGGACATGTCTCCAGACTTCACCCATTCTCTTTTAGGGCAGTGCTCTGTACAAAGGCAGTGTTTTATGTCACAAAAGGACAAGGCACAGGTTGTGGCTTTGGGCCACAGGTTCTATAGAGCCATCATGTGGCAAGCCAAAATTCCAAACATTGTCTTTGTGGACGCTACATAAAAGCCTTTATTTTATCAGAGTTTAAGAAAGAACTGCAGATGCTGGAAAAATCGAAGGTAGACAAAAATGCTGGAGAAACTCAGCGGGTGAGACAGCATCTATGGAGCGAAGGAATAGGTGACGTTTCGGGTCGAGACCCTTCTTCAGACTGATGTGGGGGGAGGGGGGAGGCAGGAAGAAGAAAGGAAGAGGCAGAGCCAGTAGGCTGTGGGAGAGCTAGGAAGGGGAGGGGAAGGAGGAAGAAAGCAAGGACTACCTGAAATTGGAGAAGTCAATGTTCATACCACTGGGGCGTAAACTGCCCAAGCGAAATATGATGTGCTACTCCTCCAATTTGCAGTGGAACTCAGTCTGGCCATGGAGGAGGCCCAGGACAGAAAGGTCGGATTCAGAGGGGGAGTTGAAGTGCAGGGCATCAGGTTGGTTATTGCAAACCGAGCGGAGGTGTTGGGCGAAGAGATCGCCAAGCCTGCCCTTGGTCTCACCGATATAGAGCAGTTGCCAAATAGAGCAGCGGATGCAATAGATGAGGCTGGAGGAGGTGCAAGTGAACCTCTGCCTCACCTGGAAAGACTTCTTGTGTCCTTGGATGGAGTCGAGGAGTGAGGTAAAGCGACAAGTGTAGCAAGGAAAAGTGCCAGGCAAGGGAGTGGTTTGGATGGGAAGGGACGAATTGACCAGTGAGTTAAGGAGGAAGTGGTCTCTGTGGAAAGCCGAAAGGGGAGGAGATGGGAAGATGTGGCCAGTGGTGGGATCCTGTTGGAGGTGGCAAAAATGTTGGAGGATTGTCTGATGTATGTGACGGCTGGTGGGATGGAAGGTGAGGACGGGGGGGGGGGGGGGGGGGGGGGGGGGAGGATGGGGAGTGGGAGCGAAGCTACGGGAATTAGAGGAGAGCCTGGTGAGAGCCTCATCCATAGTCAAAGAGGGGAACCCCCGTTCCCTAATGAATGAGGACATCTCCGATGCCCTGGTTTGGAACACCTCATCCTCGGTGCAGATGTAGCATAGACGGAGGAAATGGGAGTAGGGGATAGGGTCCTTACAGGAAGCAGGGTGGGAAGAAGTCCAGATAGCCATTGGAGTCAGTTGGGTTTGTAGTTTATTTTATGAGAAAATAATTTATTTTTCTTGTTATTTAAAGTCAAACTGTTGCCCATGTGAACTTCATTTTAAGCTTCATTGGATTGGAAATCAGATATGATTGGTGGCAGAGAGCAGAGTAAAACCCCTGTCTCACGGTGCGAGTTGGCCCACGAGTGACCCCGAGTTTTCACTCGTGGTGATCACGTACAGCCAACGTAGCGGGAACGTCGGAACTCGCGCGATCAACTTGTCCACTCGTGGCGCTAACGGCAGGTACCCGTGAAACTTGTGAACTCGTGAAAAAAGTCAAACATGTTTGACTTTTTCCACGAGTCAAATTTCGTGGTCAAGTTTAAAATTGAAACATTTAAACTCGTTGTAATATCGTAGTGGCCCGTGCGTTAACTTTGGTGATCCGTGCGTCTACCGTGGGAACTCTTTAACAGACACAAAATGCTGGAGTAACTCAGCGGACCAGGCAGCATCTCTGGAGAGAAGGAATGGAGTCAAGACCCTTCTTCAGACTTACCCAAAACGCCACCCATTCCTTCTCTCCAGAGATGCGGCCTGTCCCGCCGAGTTACTCCAGCATTTTGTGTCTATCTATACTTTAGTTTCGGATATGATCAAGTGTAAGAAACGCAAACCAGACTACCTTCACATCAGAGAATCCTAATGTTCCTAATTTGGCCGAAGCACTTCACTGTCCGTGTGTAGGAAGGAACTGCAGATGCTGGTTTACACAGATGATAGACACAAACATGCTGGAGTAACTCAGCGGGACAGGCATCGCATCTGGAGAGGAGGAATGGGTAATGTTTCGGGTCGGGACCCTTCTTCAGACTCCCCGCTCATTCTTCCCTCGTCGATGTGAACTTGTGGGGGTGCGAGGAATCGGGCGTCGCTGGGTAAGGGGAAGAGAGGTTTTACTGCTGAATTATGCGCAACAGAAGCATGAAGTGGGGGTAAGGTCCGTTTAAACTATCTTGTCGTCGTCGTCCCCCCCCCCCCCCAATGTTGGGAGAGAGAGGGAAGAGAGTTGTGCAAACAAACCACGGGAGACTGCATCTTTGGAGGGAAATCATAAAATGTATACGGATGTTTCGGGCCGGGACCCTAAAGGTTGACTACCCGTTTCGCAGATGCCGTTCCTAGCCCCCCTCTCACTCCTCCCCACCCATAGTCTTTGCCTTCTCCCATTTCCACCATTCCTCGTCCCCCCCCCCCCCCCCCCCCACCCCCCCCAAACCTGTCCTCGCCTGAACTGCTGAAGATAACCGAGTGCTTTAAATGCGAATCCCGGACTGCAGCAACAACACACGCCCTGAGCGGGAGAGGAACTTGGTAACTCAAGAGCAAACGGGAGGGGAACTTGGTAACTCTGGAGACGATCTCGGAACATCGCAGATTACCATACCCGTGGGAACTCGCCACAAACCCTTGCACATCAACTTGGAATATCGTACACAACCACGAGTCTGTCACTCTGGGTCACTCGTGTGTCAACTCGCACAGTGAGACAGGGCCTTTATGGTGGGCAGCATCCGCATTTATTCGCATTGGTTTATTTAATTCAAACTTGTCAAAAGAGAAGGGCAGCACAGTTGTGCTACACATAATACATCTGTTTAACAACTCCAGTGACTATTCAATTCTGTCCAGTGGTGCTACCTATGTCAAATTTGCACATTGGCCTGGAAAATTATGGGACAACTTTAGCTACTCTCCAGTCCTCTGGGATAGATCCCACCAGACCCTGGGGATGTATCCACCATAATGCTCTTCAACAGTCCCAACACTTCCTCCTTCTTAATCTCAACCTGCCCTTATATATTAGCATTCTCCACACCATGTGCGGACATGGCGCCGATGGACGAGAAGCCGAAGCAAAGAAGTGGAAGCCAAATAACCAAATGGAAACAAAGCCGAAACGCCAACTAACAGAAAGGGTGGGATGCCTAAACGCAAACTAACCAAAAGGACCTGGGGCCTAAAACCCAACTAAACCGAAAGGCTGCGTCTCCTAAAAGCAAACCAACCGAATGGCCGCTCTGCCGAAACACCACCTACCCGAAAGGCGGCGTCGCCTACAAGCCAACGAATCGAATGCTTCTCAACTGAAAAGTCAAATAACGGACATGACGATGCCGGGGTGCGGGACTTGTCAGCGATTGGTCCAGACCCCCGCGTCCATCACATCACTGTGGAGGGATGAACATTGTCCCACACCTCCGCTCCACCTGACCTGCAGCCCATGGAGGGTGGTTGTGGGAGAATGGGGGCTGTCCCGAGGGATGCACACCTTCGTCCGCTTACAACTTGGTGCTTGGGTTCAGATTGCAAATGCAATTGCACCTATGGCTTGTGTGGAAAAATGACCCCACCCTCACGTCTCTCCCCTCTTCTCTCACTCCCCCCCTCTCTCCCCCCCTCTTTCTCCCACTTCTCTCTCTCCCTTCTCTCTCTCTCCCACCTTCTCTCTCTCCCATTCCCCTTTCTCCCCCCCTCCCCTCTCTCTCCCTTCTCTCGCTCCCCCTTCTCTCTTTCCTCCTCTCTCCCACCCTCCTCTCTCTCTCTCTCCCCTCTCTCTCTCCCCTTTGCTCTTCCTCTCCCTTCTCTCTCTTCTCCGTCTCCACCTTCGGGAGTGTTGGGTCATTTTCCCACACAAGCCATAGGTGACTGAGCAATCTGAATCCAAGCACCAAGTTGTAACATAGAAACATAGAAAATAGGTGCAGGAGTAGGCCATTCGGCCCTTCGAGCCTGCACCGCCATTCAATGTGATCATGGCTGATCATCCAACTCAGTATCCCGTACCTGCCTTCTCTCCATACCCCCTGATCCCTTTAGCCACAAGTGCCACATCTAACGCCCTCTTAAATATAGCCAATGAACTGGTCTCAACTACCTTCTGTGGCAGAGAATTCCAGAGACTCACCACTCTCTGTGTAAAGAATGTTTTCCTCATTTCGGTCCTAAAGGAATTCCCCCCTTATCCTTAGACTGTGACCCCTTGTTCTGGACTCCCCCAACATCGGGAACAATCTTCCAGCATCTAGCTTGTCCAACCCCTTAAGAATTTTGTAAGTTTCTATAAGATCCCCCCTCAATCTTCTAAATTCCAGCGAGTACAAGCCGAGTCTATCCAATCTTTCCTCATATGAAAGTCCTGACATCCCAGGAATCAGTCTGGTGAATCTTCTCTGTACCCCCTCTATGGCAAGGATGTCTTTCCTCAGATTTGGAGACCAAAACTGTACGCAATACTCCAGGTGTGGCCTCACCAAAACCCTGTACAACTGCAGTAGAACCTCCCTGCTCCTATACTCAAATCCTTTCGCTATGAATGCTAACATACCATTTGCTTTCTTCACTGCCTGCTGCACCTGCATGCCTACTTTCAATGACTGGTGTACCATGACACCCAGGTCTCGTTGCATCTCCCCCTTACCTAATCTGCCACCATTCAGATAATAGTCTACCCTCATGTTTTTGCCACCAAAGTGGATAACCTCACATTTATCCACATTATACTGCATCTGCCATGCATCTGCCCATTCACTCAGCCTATCCAAATCTCCCTGCAGCCTCCAAGCATCCTCCTCACACCTAACTATACCCCCCAGCTTGGTATCATCTGCAAATTTGGAGATGTTGCATTGAATTCCCTCGTCCAAATCATTAATATATATTGTAAATAGCTGGGGTCCCAGCACTGAGCCTTGCGGCACCCCACTAGTCACTGCCTGCCATTCTGAAAAGGACCCGTTTACTCCTACCCTTTGCCTCCTGTCTGCTAGCCAGTTCTCTATCCACATCAATACTGAACCCCCAATACCGTGTGCTTTAAGTTTGTATGCTAATCTCTTATGCGGGACCTTGTCGAAAGCCTTCTGAAAGTCTAGATATAACACATCCACTGGTTCTCCCTTATCCACTCTACTAGTTACATCCTCAAAAAATTCTATCAGATTTGTCAGACATGATTTACCTTTCGTAAATCCATGCTGACTTTGTCCAATGATTTCACCACTTTCCAAATGCGCTGCTATCCCATCTTTAATAACTGACTCTAGCAGTTTCCCCACTACCGGCTGAAGGTGCTCATCCTTCGAGACAGCCCCCATTTTCCCACGGCCACGGCCACCCTCCGCCTCATCTCCCCAATGCAGCCGCACTGTGACGGGATGTGGGTCGGGTGGAGCGGAGGCGTGGAACAGGCTGGTCCCACCGCCCACCCAGAGTCACTGACCGGGATGCACCGCCGTCGGAACCCAACTCCCACACCAGGGTGATTCCCCCCTCTTCGATCCCTGGATGCTGACACCGATGACAAGTGTGCATGACAACAAACAATTTTATCTCCTCCCACTCCCCACCCCCGACAACACAAAGCACGTTTTATTTATTACCAGATAGATAGATAGATAGATAGATAGATAGATAGATAGATAGATAGATAGATAGATAGATAGATAGATAGATAGATAGATAGATAGATAGATAGATAGATAGATAGATAGATAGATAGATAGAAAGAAAGAAAGAAAGAAAGAAAGAGAGAGAAAGAAAGAAGAGAGAGAAAGAGAGAAAGAGAGAAAGAGAGAAAGAAAGAAAGAAAGAAAGAAACAAACAAACAAACAAACAAACAACATACTTTATTAACCCCCTGAGGGAAATTCAGATTGCCAGCAGCGGTACAATAAAAAAGAACACATAATACACAATAAAAGTTTAACACAAACATCCACCACAGCATTCATCACTGTGGTGGAAGGCATAAAATTTGGCCAGTCCACCTCCATTTTCCCCCGTGGTTGGGACCATAACCTTCCGCAGTCGCCGTTCCGGGCATCCAGATGTTCAGACAAGGCAAGTCCAGGTAAGTCCTGAATCGGTGCCTCCCCACCGCAGACCGCGGCTTCAAGTTGGTGTAGGCCGCAGGCCGGCAGCAAGAAGCACCGGAGACTGCAGAACCGGCGGTCAGAGCTCCTCACCAGGGATCCCCGCTCTGAATGGTAAGTCCCCACCGCACCCGCGGTAGTAATTGGCCACGGGCCAGCGGTCGGAGCTCTTCTCCCGGATCCCCAACGAGGGATCCCAGGCTCCGGACTGCACGCCAGCTGGAGCTCCACGGACCGTGGCCTCAGGCTGCCGTGGGCCAGCAAACAGAGCGCTCCCCTCCGGCAACCCCCGGCGAGGGCTCGCCCACTCCGCGGGGAAAGAGCTATCTATCTATCTATCTATCTATCTATCTATCTATCTATCTATCTATCTATCTATCTATCTATCTATCTATCTATCTATCTATCTATCTATCTATCTATCTATCTATCTATCTATCTATCTATCTATCTATCTATCTAATGCAGTTGCTACATATACGAACTACAAAATACACTGGAGTTAGTTAATCTGTCAGCACTTTCTAAGAGAACATTTACCATCAAGAAACCAAACCACTATGCATTCCACAGTTCTTAATATCTAAGGCAAGAAATTAGATCACCAGTCATAGGCTTTTGCACAATTACGGTCTGGTCACCGACTATTACTGATTTTTGATTATTTGACTATTATTGATTCCTATCTTTTAATATTGCCTAGATTAGGCCTAGAAATCAGCAGCACATAAAAATTACAGTGTTCTGCTCCCGATGCCTGTGACTAGATTAGTTTAGTATATTGTCACTTGTTCCGAGGTACAGTGAAAAGCTTTTGTTGGGTGCTATCCTGTCAGCGGAAAGACAATATAATGTTAACAATCGAGTCATTTGCAGTGTATTGATACATGATAAGGGAATAACATTTAGTGCAAGGCAAAGCCAGCAAAGTCCGATAAAAGATAGTCCGAGGGTCACTAATGAGATAGATAGTTCAGGACTGTTCTCTGATTGAGGTAGAAAAAAAATAGGTGCAGGAGTAGGCCATTCAGCCCTTCGGGCCAGCACCGCTATGGCTGATCATCTAAAATCAGTACTCGTTCATTCTTTTTTCCCATATCCCTTGATTCCTTAAGCCCTAATAGCTAAATCTAAATCTAAATGCATCCAATGAATTGGCCTCCACGGCCTTCTGAGGCAGAGAATTCCACAGATTCACAACTATCTGGGTGAAAAGGTTTTTCCTCATCTCTGTTCTAAATGGCCTACCCCTTATTCTTAAATTGTGGCCCCTGGTTCTGAACATGCGGAACATGTTTCCTGCATTTAGCGTGTCCAATCCCTTAAGAACTTTATATGTTTCTATCCCCTCAAATCCTTCTAAATTCCAGTCCATACAAGCCCACTCGTTCCATTTCTTCATCATATGACAGCCCCGCCATCCCGGGAATTAAACTCATGAACCTACGCTGCACTCCCTCAATAGCAAGAATGTCCTTCCTCAAATTATCCTGCTGTATCCTTTGATAACCGCCTTCGCTGTCCGTAGCCCCATCAACGTTTGTGCTGTCTGCAAACTTTCTAACCAACCCATGTACATTTTTGTTCCAGAGAACTGCACCGGAACAAAACTGGCATCAGTTTTCAACCACATTCAATTCTATCATAAAATGTTTGGTCTTCCAATAGATGGCAGTCTGCCTCCTGAATGTTATCAGGTAAAGAAGGTTTGAAGCTAGACTGTAAATCATTTACATAAGCATGTGACAGTGCTGTACTCGTGCTATTAATTGCACCTCACAATAATCCTTCTGTCAATCCCTGAGGTTGCAATAACCCTTCACACTCCCACAGAATCCATTGAGCTAGTGGCCTCCAGTCCTTGACTCTTGTAGAACGTGGAGCACCCGGCAACCAAGTCTTAGATACAGAATTGGACGTCTGAGCATTCCACAAATGTACAGCTTGTTTCTAAATATATCTGATAATTTAAATGAGCATAAATTTAACGGCTGGAAGGTAAACTTTATGTATTTTAACCATATTTATTTAATTTTAAATTATTACAAAAAATATTTCAAATTATTTTGGTTCGTTTACATTATTTTTCAAACATATAGGTAACTCAAATTAAAAAAAAATACAAACAACATTTAAATCTGAATTTAGCGTTTTGATGAAGAATGGTAACCACATTCCAGTGAATGGGTGGGTGTAAGGCTGAAGTGTTGGAAGCAAACTGCAATTTTGATATTTCAATGCGTCCAGCAGCAGAGCTGAGGTGTTGATACACCTGCATCTGACCCAGTTTGCTTCTGACCTCTACATTGCCATGTGCAGACAAAAACGCTGAAGATGACAATAGACAATAGACAATAAACAATAGGTGCTGGAGTAGGCCATTCGGCCCTTCGAGCCAGCACCGCAATTCAATGTGATCATGGCTGATCATCCCCAATCAGTACCCCGTTCCTGCCTTCTCCCCTTATCCCCTGACTCTGCTATTTTTAAGAGCCCTTTTTAAGAACATAAGGCGCAGCGGTAGAGTTGCTGCCTTACAGTGCTTTCAGTGCCAGAGACTCAGGTTTGATCCCGACTACAGGTGCCGTCTCTACGGAGTTTGTATGTTCTCCCCCTGACCGCGGAGGGTTCTCTGAGTTCTTCGATTTCCTCCCACACCCCTAAGACATACAGGTATGTAGGTTCACAGGTTTGGTATAAATGTAAATTGTCCCTAGTGTGTGTAGGATAGTGTTAGTGTGCAGGGATTCCTGGTTGACGTGGACTCGGTGGCCTGTTTCCACGCTGCATCTCTAAACTAAAAAAAACTGAACACAAAGTGCCAGATAACCAGCAGGTCCATATGGAACTACCACCCACACTGGAACTCCATCCTGCTTCGAACTTTCCACAATCAGTTGTGTTTGCAGAGAGGCTAATAGTGAATTTCCATCTGTTCATTTCCAGAAATGTGGGGGAGGGAAGAAGTGGTTTTGGAAGAGTTAAATCAGAAAAAGACTGAGTGTGTGGGATGCATCGTATCAATAAACAATGGGCCGGATATATGGCTTTAGTAGAAATTTATATTAGTTCTGTGCCTTACTAAATTCATTTGTCAATTGCGGAATGAAAGAACCAGTGTAAAACAAGAAGAAATAGAATGTACTGTTTATTGACAGTTTATGTTACAACTGCAGATGGCATTTCCCTTTGGAAAATAAAGTCTGTTTTAACTGTTCAGTTTTTTTTTTGTGGTAAAATTAGCATACTTGCAAGTATCAAGTGTGAAATGTGTAAGAAGGAACTGCAGATGCTGGTTTAAACTGAAGATAGACACAAAAAACTGGAGTAACTCAACGGGATAGGCAGCATCTATGGAGAGAAGGAATGGGTGATGTTTCGGGTCGAGACTGGTTAGGGAAAAGGAAATGAGAGATATAGGCTAATGTGGAGAGATAAAGAACAATGAATGAAAGATATGCAAAAAAGTAACGACGAAGTGAGAGAAATCAAAATTCATACCACTGGGCTGTAAGCTGCCCAAGCGAAATATGAGATGCTGTTCCTCCAATTTGCGTTTAGCCTCACCTTGACAATGGAGGAGACCTGGGACAGAAAGATCTGTGTAGGAATGGGAAGGAAGTTTAAGTGTCCAGCAACCGAGAGATCAGGTAGGTTCAGGCGGAAGGTTTTTCCGTGAAACGATCGCCCAGTCTACGTTTGGTCTCGCCAATGTATAAGAGTCCACATCCTGAACAACGGATTCAGTAGATGAGATTGGAGGAGGTGCAAGTGAACCTCTGCCTAACCTGATCTGGGTCACTGGACAGTCGAGGAAGGAGGTATAGCGACAGGTGTTGCATCTTCTGCGGTTGCATGGGAGGTACCTGTGGTTTGGGTGGGAAGGGATGAGTTAACCAGGGAGTTGCGGAGGGAACGGTCTCTGCGGAAGGCGGAAAGGGGTGGAAATGGGAAAATGTGACGTGGTGGGATCCCGTTGGTGGTGGTGGAAAATTTGGAGGATTACGTGTTGTATGCATCGGCTGATGGGGTGAAAGGTAAGAACTAGGGGGACCCTGTCTCTGTAGCGACTAGGGTGAGGGGGAGCAAGGGCGGAGCTGCAGGGTACCGAGGAGACAAGCGTGAGGGCCTCATCTATGATGGGCGAGGGGAACTCCCGTTCCCTAAAGAATGAGAACATCTCGGATGACCTAGTATGGAACACCTCATCTTGGGCGCAGATGCGGCGTAGACGGAGGAATTGGGAGCAGGGTATAGAGTATTTGCAGGAAGCAGGGTTGGAAGAAGTGTAGTCGAGATAGTTGTGGGAGTCAGTGGATTTGTAATGGACGTCAGTCAATAGCCTATTTCCTGTGATGGAGACTGTGAGATCAAGAAAGGGGAGGGAGGTGTCAGAGATGGTCCAAGTAAATTTGAGTGCAGGATGAAAATTGGTGGTGTACATCTGGAACAGGGGTTGTTCAACATACCCTACAAAGAGGCAGGCACAGCTGGGATCCACGCGGGTGCCCATAGCTACACCTTGGACTTGGAGGAAGTGGGAGGAGTCAAAGGAGAAGTTGTTGAGGGTGAGGACCAGCTCCGCTAGGCGGAGTAGGGTGTTAGTAGAGGGAAATTAGATGGTTCTGCGCTCGCGGAAGAAACGGAGGGCTTTAAGGCCTTCCTGGTGGGGGATGGAAATGTAGAGTGACTGAACATCCTTAATCAGTGTGGCGACATAACAATGAAGAAACTGAGGCAGGGAACGAAGGGATTTGCCAAAGGAAATTCCATCCCTGATTTCAAACGAAGGGACCCATGGAGCTGATACTGAATCCCACTGCAAACTGAGCTTTCGTGGGCTGTATAGCTCCAGATGTAATGTGATGGAATTGTCTTACATCTTAACCACACACTATTATTTGAAAGTAATGGTGACGTCCTTTGGATTTGATGAGATTATTAAATGTTGCACCCACAGCCACTGGGTGGCGCCCTAGGCACTCATATTTCCATTGTCGTGCAACTTGCTCTACTTGCTAGAAACCCCGTGATCAATTACAGGGAAACAATCTCTCCTACAGCATCCAGTAACTAGTAAGGGCCTGTCCCATCAGCATGCGACACCATGCGGTGAGCCTGACCAAACTGGAAGCGGGGGCCGCGCGAAGGTCGGATGATCCCCATACAGGGCCGGTCCCACCAGCACGCGCCTGCATGCGGCGAGCATGACCAAACTGGCAGTGGGGGCCGCGCAGAGGTCGGGTAAGTGGCACGACGTGGCGCGAAGTTGGAGCGAAGTCCACGGTAAATTCGCAAGGACAGAAAGGGACACACAGAGAGGGACACGGAGGCACACACAGAGAGGGACAAGTAGGCACATATAGAGAGGGTCATGAAGGCACACATATAGAGGGTCATGGAGGCACATATAGAGAAGGTCACGGAGGCATGACGTTGAGGTGGTACGTAATGCGTCGAGGCGGCTGCGGGCGAACAAGCCGTTGCTGCGCAGAATTTTCTGAACACGGTCAGTTTTTCCGAGCCCTGCGTGATGTCGGGACCAGCCCCGTACAACTCTATACGGCTCTGGCGATCGAAGTGGGACCGGACCCGCGAGGCCGGACGGCTCAAGCGACCACGTTAGGTCGCGCTCACCGCATGGAGTCACATGCTGGTGGGACAGGCCCTTTACTCATTCTTTATTGGTAAGGGTGTCCAGGGTAATGGGGAGAAGGCATGAGAATGGGATAGAGAAGGAAAGATAGATCAGCCATGATTGAATGGCGGAGTAAACTTGATGGGGCGAATGGCCTAATTCTGCTCCCGTAACTTTCTGTAAATTCTGTAAATGAGCTGGATGGTTTGGAGTTTGTAAAATGTGTGCAGGATAGTTTTTTGCAGCAATACATAGAGGTGTCTACTAGAGGAGGGGCAGTGCTGGACCTCCTGTTAGGAAATGAGACGGGACAGGTGGCGGAGGTATGCGTAGGGGAGCACTTCGGGTCCAGTGATCACAATACCATTAGTTTCAATATAATTATGGAGAAGGACAGAACTGGGCCTAGGGTTGAGATTTTTGATTGGAGAAAGGCTAACTTTAACGAGATGCGAGATGATTTAAAAGGAGTGAACTGGGACATTTTGTTTTATGGGAAAGATGTAGAGGAGAAATGGAGGACATTTAAAGGGGAAATTTTAAGAGTACAAAATCTTTATGTTCCTGTTCGGTTGAAAGGAACCAGTAAAAATTGGAAAGAGCCCTGGTTTTCAAGGGAAATTGGACATCTTGTTCGGAAAAAGAGGGAGATCTACAATAATTATAGGCAGCATGAAGTAAATGATGTGCTTGAGGATCATAAGGAATGTAAAAATAATCTAAAGAAAGAAATTAGAAAAGCTAAAAGAAGATATGAGGTTGCTTTGGCAAGTAAGGTGAAAGTAAATCCAAAGGGTTTCTACAGCTATGTTAATAGCAAAAGGATAACAAGGGATAAAATTGGTCCATTGGAGAGACCGAGTGGACAGCTATCTGCAGAGCCAAAAGAGATGGGGGAGATATTGAACAATTTCTTTTCTTCGGTATTCACCAAGGAGAAGGATATTGAATTATGTGAGGTAAGGGAAACTAGTAGAGTAGCTATGGATACTATGAGTTTCAAAGTAAAAGAAGTACTGGCACTTTTGAAAAATATAAAAGTGGATAAGTCTCCAGGTCCTGACAGGATATTCCCTAGGACATTGAGGGAAGTTAGTGTAGAAATAGCCGGGGCTATGACAGAAATATTTCAAATGTCATTAGAAACTGGAATAGTCCCCGAGGATTGGCGTACTGCGCATGTTGTTCCATTGTTTAAAAAGGGTTCTAAAAGTAAACCTAGCAATTATAGACCGGTTAGTTTGACTTCAGTGGTGGGCAAATTAATGGAAAAGATACCTAGAGATAATATATATAAGTATCTGGATAAAGAGGGTCTAATTAGGAACAGTCAACATGGATTTATGCCTGGAAGGTCATGTTTGACTAATCTTCTTGAATTTTTTGAAGAGGTTACTAGGGAAATTGACGAGGGTAAAGCAGTGGATGTTGTCTATATGGACTTCAGTAAGGCCTTTGACAAGGTTCCTCATGGAAGGTTGGTTAAGAAGGTTCAACTGTTGGGTATAAATGCAGGAATAGCAAGATGGATTCAACAGTGGCTGAATGGGAGAAGCCAGAGGGTAATGGTGGATGGCTGTTTGTCGGGTTGGAGGCAGGTGACTAGTGGGGTGCCTCAGGGATCTGTGTTGGGTCCTTTGTTGTTTGTCATGTACATCAATGATCTGGATGAAGGGGTGGTAAATTGGATTAGTAAGTATGCAGATGATACCAAGATAGGGGGTGTTGTGGATAATGAAGAGGATTTCCAAAGTCTACAGAGTGATTTAGGCCAGTTGGAAAAATGGGCTGAAAGATGGCAGATGGAGTTTAATGCTGATAAATGTGAGGTGCTACACCTTGGCAGGACAAATCAAAATAGGACGTACATGGTAAACGGTAGGGAATTGAAGAATACAGTTGAACAGAGGGATCTGGGAATAACCGTGCATAGTTCCTTGAAGGTAGAATCTCATATAGATAGGGTGGTAAAGAAAGCTTTTGGTATGCTAGCCTTTATAAATCAGAGCATTGAGTATAGAAGCTGGGATGTAATGTTAAAATTGTACAAGACGTTGGTGAGACCAAATCTGGAGTATGGTGTACAATTTTGGTCGCCCAATTATAGGAAGGATGTCAACAAAATAGAGAGGGTACAGAGGAGATTTACTAGAATGTTGCCTGGGTTTCAACAGCTAAGTTACAGAGATAGGTTGAATAAGTTAGGTCTTTATTCTCTGGAGCGCAGAAGGTTAAGGGGTGACTTGATAGAGGTCTTTAAAATGATGAGAGGGATAGACAGAGTTAATGTGGACAAGCTTTTCCCTTTGAGAATAGGGAAGATTCAAACAAGAGGACATGACATTAGAATTAAGGGACAGAGGTTTAGGGGTAACATGAGGGGGAACTTCTTTACTCAGAGAGTGGTAGCGGTGTGGAATGAGCTTCCAGTGGAAGTGGTGGCGGCAGGTTCGTTGGTATCATTTAAAAATAAATTGGATAGGCATATGGATGAGAAGGGTATGGAGGGTTATGGTATGAGTGCAGGCAGGTGGGACTAAGGGAAAAAAGTTGTTCGGCACGGACTTGAAGGGCCGAGATGGCCTGTTTCCGTGCTGTAATTGTTATATGTTATATGGTTAACTTATGAACTTATAAACTGTTCCAGGAGTGCCTATTGTGGCGTTAGAGAATAGCAGAGCTAATGCAATGGTGAGCAATGTCCCAGTCATGTGTGAGAAAGATCTGCCAAATCTCAAGAGAATATCAAGTTGCTGCCCCCCCCTCCTGCCCCCCCTGCCCCCCCCCGCCCCACACTTTCCTTCTCCAACAATCCCCTCCACCAAATCCCTTTCTCCCCCTCGATATTTCACCCATTCCTCTCCCCCCTCTCTCCTCTCCTCACCTCTCCTCTCGTCTCCATATCTGATATCTGTTTGCCTCTAGCCTTTGTCACTTACTTCACCCATCTGCCAATCAAACCTCCTTCACCTGTATCCACCTATCACTTCCCAGGCTTTGTCTGACCCCCCCCCCCACCTCTCTTTTCCAGCTTTCTCCCCACTACTCCAATCACGATCCCGACCTGAAACATCAACTGACCATTCCATCCCCGGATGCTGCCTGATCTGCTGAGTTCCTCCAGCACTTTATGCTCTGCTGAAGATTCCTGCATTTGCATTCCCTTGTGTCTACAGTACATCATTTGTGCTGCATCTCCTGGTGGAATTGTGCTGTATCTCTCTTGGTGGAATTCAATCATACAGGAGGACCCATCACCCACTATCGCCACACACACCCATGCAATTTAACGCTTTAATCGATAAAATATAATTAACTATTAGATTTTGGAAAAGTATTTTGCTATTATATATTTTACCATTCAGGGAGTATGACCTTTTTTTTTATTTTCTGTCAATTTCAAACTGTTTATCCTCTCTGGTTCCTGTTGGGCTGAAGTGTTTGTTTATATCCTGGGAAAAGATTACTGGAATATCCTGGATTTGGGGATGACCCCACAAGTTCAAAAGGAAATGTCAACTGAATGCAAGCAAAGCCAATGATGAAAGGGGAGCACAGGGTCAGACCCCACATTACTGCACAAACATTGCTGAAACTCAAAGTCTGAAATGGAAACAAAAGATGCCCGGATCACTCAGCAGGCCTTTGGACAGGAAATTAAGGTTAAAGGTTCAGGCTAAGAAACAGGAAACAGAGGGTAGTAGTGAAAGAGAAATGAACGGTGGAGATTCCCCAGGGGTCAGGACTAGGATCTTGTAAAACGCTGACAAACTGAAAACACCCTGACCCACATCCTGGACTGATGCTCCTAGATGACTTCAATGGGATAATGTGAGTGCCAAGCCGGGAGTAAAGAAGCTCATTCAACCTGTCCTTGCTGTACAACATTCCATCCAAGAGAGATCCGTGATGAGACCCTGGAAAATATGAGCTACGTCTCATACCTCAGGAGCCACCTCTCAATGAAGGCAAATAAAAGGGCGAAACTGGAGGAACTCAGCAGGTTATCAGCATCTGTGAGGGGAAATGGGCAGTTGATGTTTCTGGTCTGGACCAGGTAGTTGTTAGTTCATCGTCACGTGTTCCGAGATAACGTGTAAAGCTTTTTTGCTGCGTTCTATCCAGTCAGCGGAAAACTGTACATGCCTACGATCAAGCCGTCCACAGTGTACAAATACAGGATAAAGGGAATAATGTTTAGTGCAGGATAAAAGTGGAGGGCATAAAGAGGTGGGAGAGGGCTAAGGGAAGAGCCAGAAAGGTAGAGGTGGTTTGTAGGTGGGGCGATGCAAGGGAAAGTGCATGGGCTGGGATGGGATGGGTGGAAATCCTCCTCCCTTACCTCCTAGCAATAGGACTGTACTCACATAGACCCAATTGGTTGGCTGAAGGGCCTCCTATCAAATATCATGACACATTATGCAAACGTACTTACTTCAGAATATTGGATATTAGAACCATATCGACCGCTAATATATGACTAATTAATTAATTATTGTCACCAGGAATTTCTATATAGATTTTTTGCCAAGACTTCTGGAACTTTGGCCACAACACCAGTGAAATGGGATAAGCAGTTCTACTTTAGTTTAGAAATACAGCGTGGAAGCAGGTCTTTCGGCCCACCGAGTCCGCACCGACCAGCGATCCCCGCACGTTAACACTGTCCTACACACACACTTATACCAAACCAATTATCTGACATACCTGTACGCCTTTGGAGTGTGGGGGGAAACCAAAGATCTCGGAGGAAACCCATGCGGTTACGGGGAGAACGTACAAACATACTGAACATACAGTCAGCACCAGTAGTTGAGATCGAACCCGGGTCTCTGGCGCTGCAAGCGCTGTAAGGCAGCAACTCTACCGTTGTGCCACCGTGCCACCCCAGCTGATGTCACCATTCTTGCTGGGCTTTCCATTGAAAGATCAGAAAAACGTCCACAGAAATCCTAGTCCTAATCCTAACACTGAAACAAAATATCAATCCAAATCTAAACAAATACAATGACAAAGATCTATAATGGGTTTCATTTTTATACGTTCTGAATTTACACCTTTACTTAATTTGCTGGGCTTTTAAGAACTTAGGCCTTAATGCCAAAAAAAGTAGATTTGATTGTTGATTTCTCCAACGATTTTTACCAGCGCAATATAAATGGTCTCACTCAGAAAAGTCAAGGGCAAGAGTTTCATGGAATCAACTATAAATTTGCATCGTATTGTACAAAGTTACCTTCTTTGAAATCAATATTTCATATATTTCTATAGAATAAACTGTAGCAGTGCGATAATTAGAAATACCTGAATAGCTCTCAGCAACGTTGATTTAAAAGATAGGAAATGCATCGCTGAGTGTTCTCTTTACTGCTAAACGTAAGGAGTTTACCGTCAGAATGTAACAAGAGATTCACATTGTGATGATGTAATCTAACTCACAACACAAAACATTTATTTTCTAAATTAACAAAGCAATCACATTTTCTCTGCACTCCTGATTGTCAGCCTTTAGCCATCACCTCACTAAGTGGGCAAAAGTTAATTGGCAATTTGTTTTACATCTTGCCTGATCGTTTTCCTTTCCTCCATCCCCAAGACGAGTTTGCATGTTCTTAACGCACGATTGAAAGTTGAGAAATATTTTCCAATTCATGTTGTTGCAAGCTGAGATCTCTGCAGCTCGTAGGATTAACTCACTGAACCATTTGACAGTGCTTTGCTTTTCAAAACCTGTCATAAGATTAATTTGCTGTACAATTAGTGGCAAATATGGTGATTTTCCTCAGGCTTTAAAAGAAGGCAACAGGCCGCTCTGCGGGAGCAGCTAATGAGTGACTGCAATATGCCTTGGCCAAACATTGAAAGAAAGAGAGGGCTGCATTTATATATCAGCCTTATTGCTCCTTTCAGAGAGCCCCAAAGTATTTTACTGCCAACAGAATACTAGTTGCAAATGAAAGGTAAAGAACGCAGCAACCAGTTGTGCACAGCAAACAGCTATGTGACAATGAAGTTATTTTTTCCTGATGTTTGTTGGTTAAACATTGCAAGGAGACTGGGGACAATGACTCTGCTTTTCTTCAGAGTAAATCCTTGTGACCCATGGAATCCTTTGCATTCTTTGGTGAGAGGAGGAAGCGCAGAGACGTTTTAAAAGGGTTGTGGAAGACAGTCTAGTGATTGTAAAACAATTGCAGGTGTCAGACCCCAGCCAATGTAAGGAGTGCAGAAAATAGTGCCCCTGTCATTTAAAATAGCATTTAATTTAAATATAAAATCAAGGAATAAGTTCATTCGGGCTTTGTAATACAATTAGAGATCCAAATGGACGAAGGCAGACGAGGTTAGTTTAACCAGATATTATGTTTGGCATAGACATTGTGGGCTGAAGGGCATGTTCCTGCGTGATACTGTTCTATGTTCTCTGTTCGATAACGTGGAAACAATCGATCAGGTTGAAGTAACATTGTGGAAATTTTACCTAAGGGAAAGACATAGCATTAGAAACTGTTGTAATTTTAAAGTTGAAATTGCATTGCGATCAGAAAATCAGCACAACATCCTACTTCAGTTTCGTGTCACCCGTTAACCGATAATTCCAAGTGCTAGTAGTCTAATACTTGGAATGGACATGTTGTTCCTGTAAGAGAGGTTTATATCCACTAAAGTTTAGAGGGGAAACGTAATTAAAAATACAAGATCCTGAGGGGACTTGACAGACAGGAGTGGAGAGGATCTTTCCTCTTGTGGAAAAATCTAGAACTATGGGTCACTTTAAAGGAGGCACAGTGGCGCTACAGTAGTGCTGCTGCTTTACAGCAACAGAGACCCGGGTTCGATCCTGACTATGGCTGCTGTCTATAAGGAGTTTGCATGTTGTCCCTGTGACTGTGTGGATTTTCTCCGGATGCTCCGGTTTCCGTCCACATTCTAAAGATGTGCAGGTTTGTAGATCACATAGCTTGTCCCTGGTGAGAGGGATAGAACTAGTGTATGGGTGGTCGCTGGTCGGTGCGGACTCGGTGGGACGTAGGGCCTGCTTCCATGCTGTATCTCTAAATGAAACTAAACTGGTGACCTGAGTCCCTGTTAGAGTGAAGGGCAAAGCAGTAAGGAAACTTGGCCGTCGAGGGAAATTGAGATGTTAGACAAAAACAAGAAAGATGCATGGGACAGGTATAGGCGGCTGGGATCAAGTGCATCCCTGGAGGAGTTTCGGGAGCTAAGGTGTAAACTAAAAATCAGAAGGGCAAAAAGGGGCCAGGAGATAGCTCTGGCAGCTAGCATTAAGGACAATCCTAAAATATTCTATAAATACATAAGGGGGAAAAGGGTAACCAGAGAGAGAATGGGATCTCTCAGGAATCAAAAGACACCTCTCTGTGGAATCGCAGGAGATGGGCAAGGTCCTAAATGAGTAGTTCCCCTCTGTATTTACCGAGGAGAAAGATAGTAGGATGGAGGAAATTGGAGCAGTCACTGGAAGTGTCTTGAGAGCAGTCAGGGTTACTGTCGAAGAAGCACTGAAGCTATTGTTGTGTTTGAAGGCAGACAAATCTCCAGGACCTGATCTGATATATCTGAGGACATGGTGGAAAACTAGAGAGGAAATTGCGGGAGCCCTGGTTGAAATTTACTAGTCGTCCTTAAATACAGGAGAGGTGCCGGAAGACTGAAGGGTGGCAAATGTTGTACCTCTATTCAAGAAGGGCTGCAGGGAAAATGCTGGGAACTATAGGCCGGTGAGCTTAACATCTGTAGTTGGTAAGTTACGGGAGAGTATTCTGAGGGATAGGATATATAGGAATTTGGATGGGCAAGGGCTGATTAGGGATAGTCAGCATGGTTTTGTACGTGGGAGGTCGTGTCTCGCAAATCTGATTGATTTTTTTGACAACATGGCCAAAAAGGTTGATGAAGGCAGAGCTGTAGATGTTGTGTACATGGACTTCAGTAAGGCGTTCAACAAGGTCCCGCATTGTAGGCTGCTCTGGAAGGTTAGATCACATGGGATCCAAGTAGAGATAGCTGAATGGATAGCAAATTGGCTCCATGGAAAGAAGCAGAGGGTAATGATGGAAGGTTGCTTCTCAGACTGGAGGCCTGTGACTGGTGGTGTGCCTCAAGGTTCGGTGCTGGGACCGTTACTGTTTGTCATCAACATTAATGATTTGTATGAGAACATACGGGTTAGCAAGGTTAGCAAGTTTGCTGATGATACAAAAGTTAGTGGTTTTGCAGATCGTGAAGATGATTGTGAACGATTGCAGCAGGACCTGGATTGATTGGCCAGGTGGGCGGAGGAATGGTTGATGGAATTTAATACACAGAAGTGTGAGGTGTTGCATTTTGGGATGTCGAACAAAGGTAGGACCTACACAGTAAATAGTAGGCCACTGAGTAGTGTTGTAGAGCAGAGGGATCTAGGAGTACAGGTACACGGTCCCTTGAAGATCGAAGCACAGGTTGATAAGGTGGTCAAAAAGGCTTTTGGCACTTTGGCCTTCATCACTCAGAATATTGAGTATAGAAGTTGCGAGGTCATGTTGCAGTTGTACAAGACGTTGTTGAGACCGCATTTAGAATATTGTGTTCAGTTCTGGGCACCACATTATAGGAAAGATGTTGTCAAGCTTGAAAGGGGTCAGAAAAGATTTACAAGGATGTTGCCAGAACTAGAGGGTGTGAGCTACAGGGAGAGATTGAGTAGGCCAGGTCCATGGAGTGGAAGAGGCTAAGGGATGATCTTATAAGATAAGTGTATAAGATAATGAGAGGAATAGATCGGGTAGATGCTCAGAGTCTTTTGCCTAGAGTAGGGTAATCGAGGAACAGAGGACATAGGTTCAAGGTAAAGGGGAAAACATTTAATAGAAATCCGAGGGGTAACTGTAATGTATTCATACATATTCATGTATATGTTAATGAGTTGGTGTTCAATATAAGCAGGGAATGTTGGGTAATAAATCTCACTCTGGTGATCCAGGCAACCTGCGTGTAAGTTGTTATTCTGTCGTCCGGAATATAACAAAATTAGCGACGAGGATGGGATAGATTTTGTGAACTCATCCTTTAAATACAGTGCAGGACTGTTTTGCAACATGCAATATTGTTTAACATTTTAGTATATACGGAGTTGTGTCGCAGTTGTTTGCGAGCTGGACACGATGGGCCACAGATCCTTCTATGCAGGGGACTGTAGTTTAAAACGGCAGCTGGACAAATCGTCAAGAGTTTGTCAGGCTATCTCTACGTTGTGTCAGTATCAGAATCAGAATCACACTTTATTTGCCATGTATGTTTTGCAACATACAGGGAATTTCATTGGCCAGGTCAATCATACAATTAAAAGCAAAAGATCATTCAAATACGCATTTTAACATGAACATCCACCACAGTGACTCCTACACATTCCTCACTGTGATGGAAGGTGAAATAAAGTTCAAGTCCTTCACTTAGTTCTTCCTTGGTCGTGGGCCTCGAGCCTCCGTTGACGGGACGATCATGACTCCCGTAGCCAGCGGCGTTTGGGCCCTCTGCGTCGAGGCGATTAGCTCCCGCATCGAGGGGATGTCAGCTGCCCCACGCCGGGCGATCGTACCTCGCGTTGGGGCTGGTTGAACCTTCCGCGACATTGGAGCCTCTCCCGATGGGGAGCTTGATGGTAAAGTCCGCGGTGGCCGCAGTGGGAGCGATCCCAAGCAAGGGATCAGCTCCGATGTTAAGTCCCACGATAGGGCTCAGTCAGTCCGAGGAGGCTTCGAGCTCCATCGATGGAAGGCCGCAGAGCGCCCGGAGAATGTGATCTGAAAATGAATCACATCTCCGGCAAGGTAAGAACTTGTTTCCCCCGATCCCCTCCCCCCTCCCTAAAACAAACCAAAGAACATTAAAACAAAACTTTAACACACTAAAAAATAACAAAGAGAATAAAAAAACGAATGGACTTCCGGCAAGGCAGCCATCGCCCCGGCACCCCAGGTGGTGTCTACATAGCAAGATGCCGTCCTTGGGATTGCAGAAGATTCTTTTTTTGTCGAATTCCTCAAGCTGAATAGCCTTTGCACAGCTAAGTTTTAGGTGAATTGTTACACCAGAACAGACAGGAATTCGGGGTTTGTGAACAGACTTTAAAAAAAAAAAGAGAACAACACGATGGCAGCGTCCATGGGATACATCGGAAACCTTAGCACTTTTGACAAGAGTAGTGAGCCATTCAGTTAGTACATGGAAGGAGCGAACATGTTTTTCATGGCAAACAACATAATGGAGATTAGTGGTGAAGGAGTGATAGTGACTGAAACAAATACGGCCGTTTGCGAACGCATGAAAGCGATTCTGCTCACGGAGATCGGTCCTGAAGTGTACAGCACACTCGAGAATCTCCTTGCACCCATAAAGGCAAAAGACGTGCCATTCAATGACATTATGAAGAAGTTGGAGGAGCACTTCAACCCAAAGCCTCTGGAAATTGCAGAAAGCTATAAATTCGGCACTAGAAACCTGAAGCAGAATGAGATAATAAATGAATACATTGTTGCCTTGAAAAACTTAACTTTGCACTGTAACCTTGGAACCTTTGTCGGAGGCGCACTATGCGGCAGATTTGTTTGTGGTCTAGTGGATGAACGAATTCAGTCCAAACTCATGAGCACTCCAGATCTTACATTCGAGAAAGCATGCAAGATTGCTACTACAATGGAGATGGCATCAAAGAATGCTCGCGAATATCATCCACCACGAATTGCAGTGGCCGTTTACAGTCACAAGGCAGTGCCTAGAGCCAAACCTAGAGGTGCTAAACCAAAACCAAAGTATGGCTGGGAACCGAGTTCAGCCAGTTGTTATCGTTGCAACGGTAATCACTCATCCCATTTTTGTCAGTTCAAAATGGCCAAGGGCTATAACTGCCTGAAGAAAGGCCATATCGCCTCAGCATGTCGGGCCAAGCTTAAAACAAGAAACCAACAATCTGTGGGAATCAAGCGACAACACCAGAGAGGAGTACACAACTTGGAGATGAACCCAGTTGGGAATGAACTTGGGTTGTACACCACTTATGCAACCAACATTGATAAGCCTACAACCAGCCAAGGCAAGGACTTTTGAACTAAGCTATTGATAAATGAATAGTTAATCGATATGTGTATTGACACAGCAGCAGATTGTTCGGTCATGAACAAAGTTCCCACAGATACCATTGTTTGAGAGTAAGGTCAAGCTGGGAACTTACTCAGGTGATGTTTTGGAGACATGGGGACAAATGAACTGTAAAGGTCAGCGTAATGGTCAGTCAGTAACACTGCCCATCATAGTGGCCAGCTACAGAAATAAACCAACCCTCCTTGGAAAGGATTGGCTGAGTAGAATAGAATTAGACTGGAAGAACATTTTCAGAGTCGATTTGTCCAAATCACGTCTTGAAAACGTCATCAGCAAACATGCAAATATTTTTGCTGACAGTTACATGGGAATAACAGGGTACTCTGCACACATTTGACTTAAGCAAGATGTGAGGCCTGTGTATTGTCAACCAAGACCTGTACCATATGCATTAAAGCAACAAGTGGAGGAAGAACTCGACAGGTTAGAGCGGAATGGATTACTCATGAAGACAGACGAGAGCAACTGGGCAACGCCAATTGTGGCTGTACCCAAGGCCGACAAAACTGTTCGACTATGTGGCGATTACAAAGTCACAATCAACCAAGCCATTGATGACGAACAATATCCGTTACCAACCTCACAAGATCTGTACGTAGAACTTAGCAGAGCAAGAGTGTTCACTAAACGGGATTTGTATCACGCTTACGCCCAACTCAATGTCGACAAGGAATGTCAACAGTACTTGACTATCAACACACATAAGGGCTTGTATTCATATACAAAGCTGCCCTATGGCGTGAAATCATCACTGAACATTTTTCAGTCTGTCATAGACAAAATGTTACAAGGCATTCCGCACTGTGTGTGCAACCAGGATGGCCTACTGATATTCACAGAGGGCATGGTAGCACATCAGGAAATCCTTGAGCAAGTTCTCACACGACTGAACTGCCACAATGTCGTAAATGTGCATTTGCGCAGTCAAAGGTGGTGTACCATGGACTCAAAGTAGATGCCAACGGACTTTGCCCTGTGAAAGCGAAGGTTGAAGCAATAGTGAATGCTCCAAAAACCCAACAATGTGTCAGAGCTACGATCATTCCTTGGGATGGTGCAGTTCTATGCACGATTCCTTCCAGATTTAGCAACTGTGCTAAAGCCACTACATCATCTGCTACAAAAAGATATGAAATGGATGTGGGGAAAAGGAACAGCAACGTGCATATGGCATCTGCAAGGAAAACTTGACAAGCGACAAACTCCTTGTTCACTATGATACGACACGCGAGATGAAACTTGCTTGTGATGCTTCAAGTTATGGTGTAGGTACAGTGATCTCCCACATAATGAATAACGGACAGGAAAAGCCTATTGCTTTTACATCCCACACCCTATCACAGAGTGAGCGCAATTATGCACAGATAGAAAAGGAAGCACTCAGCATTGTGTTCGGAATCAAGAAATTCCATCATGTTCTTCTCGGCAGACCATTCACCCTAGTGACTGATCACAAGCCATTACTAGTGATACTTGGTGCCAAGTCACCTATACCTTCCATGACAGCAGCAAGGATGCAGCGCTGGGCAATTTTGCTGTCCCAGTATGACAAGGTTGAGTACAGAAGCTCCAAGTGCAACGCAGTTGCAGATGTGTTGTCCCGGTTGCCCCATGAGAACTCTGACGTGGGAAATGAGAACTCAATCTACACACTGCAAGTTGTAGATGAAGACTTTCCAGTGACTGCAACAGAAATTGCAGCAGAAACAAAGAAAGACACTGTGCTGAAGTGGGTCTATGAACAGACATTGAACGGTTAGACTGAAATCGATAGTGGATTGAACTCAGTTCTGAACTCAGAGCTGAAGCCTTTCCATAATCAACACCATGAATTATCATGTGAGCAGGGATGCATTAAGCGGGGTTACAGAGTGGTTGTATCAGAGTCTTTGAGAAACAAAATTATGAATGAACTTCATGTCAATCATCCTGGCATAGTAAGAATGAAGTCAATTGCCAGAGGTTTTGTGTATTGGCCTGATATTGACAGTGACATAGAGTCATTGGTGAGCAAATGTAGTGTCTTCAAAAATTGCCGAAGTAAACCACCAAAAACACCACTGCAACCCTGGTCATGGCCAAGTAGACCTTTTCAGAGAGTTCATGTAGATTTTTGTGAAAAGGGTAATGATCACTTTCTGATACTAGTAGATAGTCATTCCAAATGGATTGAGGTTAAGCATATGGCATCAAGCACTATTACTGAGTGTACCATAGTTGAGCTGAGATCTATTTTTGCATGCCATGGTTTACCGGAAGAACTTGTTTCTGATAACGGGCCTCAGTTTCGTTCAGAACAGTTCAAAGAGTTCATGCAGCGGAATGATATAAAACACACACTTGTTCCCCCATACCATCCAGCCTCTAATGGTGCGTTGGCAAGTTCTGTTAGAGTTGTCAAAGTTGCTCTCAAGAAACAGGTTTTGCAGGGTAGTTCAAAGCTCAGCATGAAACATCGTTTGGCTAGTTTCTTGCTGAAGTACAGAACCACCCAACACACAACAATGGGTTATTCACCTGCAGAACTGTTGATGAAGAGAAGGCTAAGAATATGCCTAAGTCTAGTTCTACCCAATTTGGCCTTGAGAGTTGAGCAAAAACAGCTAAGTCAAAAACGCCATTTTGACTCCCACAAAAAGGGGATGTACTTCAAGCCAGATGAGCAAGTTTGTGTTCTCAGTCCTCCCAACAAGTCCTGTCGAGACAAATGGGATGTTGGAAAAATAGTGGAAGTGTGTGGAACAAAAAGTTACTTAGTTGAAGTTGGAGATAGGATCAAAAGTGTTCATGTTGATCAAATGATTCCAGCCAAAGATGAACTAAAAACTGACCATGAAGTCCAAATCCCTGAGTTTTCATCTGAAAGTGAGTTGGAAGAGACCACTGTGATTGAAACACAAAGTTCAGTTAGTATAGACAAAGAAACAGATTCCTCTGATCAAAGTCAGGGTACTAAAACAGAGCCAAACAAGCCAACAGTTGAGTCAACACCTAAACATGTTACACCTGTTACTGTTAGACAATCAGGCAGGATCCGCAAACCAGTAGTCACATTAGGTTTGTAAGTTAAGTAACTCACTGTATAAGTAAACCGAAAATGTGTAGGTATGTAAAATAAATATATTATATTTATCATTTAAGATTTCATAAATACTGGTTTAAATCAAGTATCACAACAACAAAATTATAACTGAGTACTTAGATGTAATACTTTAAAAAAGGAGAGCAGTGTAATGTATTCATACATATTCATGTGTATGTTAATGAGTTGGTGCTCAATATAAGCAGGGAATGTTGGGTAATAAATCTCACTCTCGTGATCCAGGCAACCTGAGTGTAAGTTGTTATTCATTCTGCCCTCCGGAATATAACAGTAACGTTTTCACACAAAGATAGTGGATGTACGGAACAAGCTGCCAAAGGAGGTAGTTGAGGCTGGAACGATCCCATTGTTTAAGAAACAGTTAGACAGGTACATGGATAGGACAGGTTTGGAGGGATGTAGACCAAGTGCAGGCAAGTGGGACTTGTGTAACTGAGACATTGTTGGCCAGTGTGGGTGAGTTGGGCCAAAGGGCCTGTTAGCACACTGTGTCACTCTATGACTCTATGAGTAAATGTTCTTACGCAGTGAATGGTTAGGGTCTAGAATATACTGCCAGAGGCAGCAGATGAGACTTCAAACGTCCACTTGACAAGGCAACTATGCAAGTACCTGAAGGAAAATAAATTGTAGGAATTGGGGAGAAAGCATGGACTAGATGGACCATTGTTATAGAGTCAGTATCGATGTTACGAGCAGAATGGCCTTCCATTTTGTAACCAGTGTGTGGTTCTCGATTTTTGTGACTTCAAATAAATCAGCACAACATCCAAACCTCAGTGAAGTGTCACCCAAGTTAACATGATTACAGTTGGACACCTCGACAGCATCTCTCCAGGCTTCTGCTTTTTGAGGAGCTATCTCACCCTTGACTCCATCACACTGAACAGACTTCACACCATCGACTCCACGTTGCCACAGAAAAGCAGCCAATATAATAGTAAGATTAAACGAGAACTTACCAGTTCGAAGTTTGATCCTTATTTTACGAGGAGGTACGATGAGGGATTACGTGAAGAAGCCCCGCCAGGCGCATGCGCGTCATACTTCAAAGCGGCGGCATGAAAATACAGAAACCGATAGCCGAAGTAACATAGTAAGGCTTTAGAAGACTCAAACTACCAGATGATCCTTTAGATAATGAAGGCCGGGAGCGGAGTGCACGTAATCCCTCATCGTAACTCCTCATAAAATAAGGATCAAACTTCGAACTGGTAAGTTCTCATTTAATCTTACTATTTTACTTCGGAGTCACGCGAGTAACTACGTGAAGATTTCAAAGCTCTGTGATTTCATGCCGTAGATGCACTCCATACGACACACTGCTTCAGTTCACACAGTAGTGAATAAATAATATATTGAACATTGCTTCGAATTATCCAATAATCTTTTTCTTTTAAAAAAAAATAATACAGTAATAACCCCTCTATTCCAGGGGAAATTACAAATGAAAATTATGAAGACAAAGCAAATCCAATTAAACCGGAACCCGAAACAGCTTGCCCAAACCCTGGCACTGTCAGAACAGGTTTATCATAATTTTAGAAAAGTTGATTCCTTAGACCATCCTGCGGCCTTGCTGCGGATGTTGATGCCGCCCTGGTGGAGTGAGATTTAAACACATGAGTGTCTACTCCAGCAGAATCCAAACCCTGTTTTACCATCTAGAAATAGTTTATACTGACACCTGTTATGAGGTTTTTTGTGACTGATGAGCATTGCTGTCTCAGAACCCCTGACACTCTGAGTTACCTCGATATATTGACTCAGGTGCTTAACTACACATAACCTTTGCTCAACAGGGTATGCTTTAAACTTACTTTGGTTCCGGCCATTCCTGGCCTGCTTTGTTAGATTAAATCATACACATAAAACACAATTTTATCTGCAGAAGGATACATGCTATCTAGTCGTAACTTTGCAATGTTTGCACTCTTTGCGCTGATACTTGCGCCATGAGCTTAACCACTTTATGTGTTAACTTCTGAAAAGACAATGACATAATTGGAGCCCATTGCCGAAGCAGTGTGAAAACTATACTGACATCCCAGATTTCTGTATATCTAGGTTTAGGAGGATTTGTGTTACAAAATTCCTCTCATGAATCGGGACACTAATGGATGAGACCCAATAGGTTGCCGGTTCTGAAACTGCCCTAAGTAGGAGGACAAAACACTCCGAGTACTATTAATGGCACTATAACTTAAGTGTTCATCAAAAATGCAACATAGCAAGGAACTCCAATACATCCGGTATGCTTGCAGTATGATCAAATATATTTGACTGTAAACAAAACATCTCCCATTTCTTAATATGAGACACATATGGTTTCTTAGTGCTATCTCTCCAAGCTGCAGCTATGACATCCATGGTCCTATTCGACAGTCCAAAGCCTTGGAATGGTCTGGTCAGAACCTGCAGATCAACACATTAATATGATCATGTAACAGGTGACTTTGTTCTGTTATAAGATGCACCAACAAATTACTGTAGTTGGGGACAGTCATGAACGGCTGATTCATCATTCTGAGCACCAATGGGAACCATGGCTCTGTAGTCCAGTCCGGAACCACCAAAACGCCTGAGGCAGAGTCCTGCTCTATTTTGGTGAGACATTGCCTAATCAGGCAGAATGGGGAAAGAATAAACGAAGTACGTCCCCAATGTAGCGAGAATGTATCCACCGCTACTGCTCCTGGACCCGGTTCCCATGAAACATATTTAGGCAATTGGTGATTTAGCCTGGATGCAACAGATCAATATCTGGCAACCCATAGCGGCTGACAATCATTTTAAAACTTCAGGATTTAATCATCCATTCTATGTTGTCATTGAACTTTCGTGACCTGTTGTCTGCCACCACATAGTGTCTACCTGGTAGGTGGATAGCTGAGACCCAGATGTTTCTGGAAATACACCAGTGCCACATGAGATTAGCCACATTATCACATGATACTGACCTTATAACTGCCATAGGATTGATATATGGCACAGCTGGGAGAGGGGGCGCTGTCCTGTACAGCTGCCAGTCCTGCAGCTGTCCGTTTTTCTCACTTCTTTTCTTTATTTTTAGTACGTTATAAGTGTTAGTTGGGGGTCTAATCTTTTTATGTGTGTGGGGTGGTGGAGGGGAAGGGGGAAACTGCTTTCTCAAGTCCCTACCTGGTCGGAGAGGCGGCTTTCCTCGAGCAGCAACTTCGACCCGTCCTCGCGGCCTACCAGCATGGTCTGGAGCGACGTTTTCCTGAGGAGACCTGGCCAGAACCTCGGCTTCGGTGGCGTCGCAGCGCTGGAGCGCTATCGTGGAGCGGAGCGGGCGATGCCTTGCCTGGGTCGCCGTGCTGGAACTCTGGTACGCTGGGACCGCCGATAAAAAAAACATCGCGGAGCCACGGGTCTGTGGGGCGGCCAGCAGCGGGTGGCGGTGCTGACCTTTACATTTGCGGAGCCTGGGATCTCTTGCCGAGATTGCCAGTGAGTGGAACTCCATCCAGCACGGCCTGTTGTCTTGGAAGCCGCGGTCTCCGGTAAGGAGGCGGCTGTTCCTGGCACCCCAAGCCACTGGGAGGGTCTACCGATGCCGGAGCATCATCACCCGGTGAGAACAGCGGGAACATTGGGCCTCCAAAGTGGCGATTGTGGAGGCCTCAATAGGCCTGACTACTTTGGGTGGACATGGGGATGGGGACTGGACTTTGTGCCTTCCCCCACAGTGGGAATCATTGTGGGGGGATGTTTTTATGTTTTAATGTTAAATTTATTTAATGCTATGTTGTATTTTTATTAGTGTGCTGCAAGGACATCTGAATTTCTCCTGAATAAGGGGATTAATAAAGTATTTGTTATGTTATTTGTTATGTTAACTGTGGTATTATCAATCTGGAATTGAACATGTAAATTATTCATTGTTAAACAATAAACTTTTACTCCATAGAATGCACCCAGCAATTCTAAGTAATTTACACCATGCCTGTGCAGGATCAAATCCTCTTGCACACTCCATCTACCACCACAGCTAGAATCGCTGTCCGTAGCTCCCCATCCGGTAGGACTCACATATGTCTGTAAAAGCACTGAAGGTTGCTGAACCAAATTGTTTTTGGTAGTCTGTAATTGAGCTATGGCTCTGGTTGGTAACTGCATAGATCTATCAAAATGACCTGCATGTTCTTTAAGTGCTAGTTCTCTAGCTCGTTGAAGACTTTGATAGTGCAGTGGTACAAACTGCACTGCAGGGAAAGCTGCCACCAATTTACCAATAACAAATAGCTATTTCCCGGATGGAGGGATATTGTTTTTCAGCGAGACTAGTAGAGAGCTGTCTGATCTCCACAGCCTTGGCTGTAGGCAAAGTCACTGACATATCAACTGAATCACGACAAATCCCAAATTAACAATTTTTTAGGATGGCTCTAAGTTGGATTTGGTTGGATGGACCAGGAACCCTACCCTTTCAAACAGGTATTTGGCTGCTGAAACCGATTCCTCAGCTGTCTGCTGAGTTTTGCTTATGATTAAATATTATCTAGATAAGCCATTACCATGTGATTCTGGGCCCAAAGTAGCGCCAGCACTGGTTTCCACTATTTCTTGAATAGCCTAGGAACTGAGGTTAACTAATTCGTAATGCTTTAAATTGCCACAGCTGTCCCATCTAACTAAATTTCAAGTATCTCCGACACTGATGATGAATTGGTACTGAATAATATGCATCTTTCAGATCTATAGTTGCGCATATAGTGCTCAAATGTCATTAGAAATGGGAATAGTGCCGGAGGATTGGCATACTGTGCATGTTGTTCCTTTGTTTAAAAAGGGTTCAAAGAGTAAACCTAGCAATTATAGTTAGATTGACGTCAGTGGTGGGCAAATTAATGGAATGGATACTTAGAGATAATATATATATATATAAGTATCTGGATAAACAGGGTCTGATCAGGAACAGTCAACATTGATTTGTGCCTGGAAGGTCATGTTTGACAAACCTTCTTGAATTTTTTGAAGAGGTTACTAGGGAAATTGATGAGGGTAAAGCAGTGGATGTTGTCTATATGGATTTCAGTAAGGCCTTTGACAAGGTTCCCCATGGAAGGTTGGTTAAAAAGGTTCAATCTTTGGGTGTTAATGGCGGAGTAGCAAGATGGATTCAACAGTGGCTAAATGGGAGATGTCAGAGAGTAATGGTGGATGGCTGTTTGTCAGGTTGGAAGCCGGTGACCAGTTGGGTGCCTCAGGGATCTGTGTTGGGTCCGCTGTTGTTTGTCATGTACATCAATGATCTGGATGATGGGGTGTAAAATTGGATAAGTAAGTATGCAGATGATACTAAGATAGGTGGTGTTGTGGATAATTAAGTAGATTTTCAAAGTCTACAGAGAGGATTTGGGCCATTTGGAAAAGTGGGCTGAAACATGGCAAATGGAGTTTAATGCTGATAAGTGTGAAGTGCTACATCTTGGCAGGACAAATCAAAATAGGACGTACATGGTAAATGGTAGGGAATTGAGGAATGCTGTGGAACAGAGGGATCTAGGAATAACTGTGCATAGTTCCCTGAAGGTGGAATCGCATGTAGATAGGGTGGTAAAGAAAGCTTTTGGTGTGCTGGCCTTTATAAATCAGAGCATTGAATATAGGAGTAGGGAAGTAATGTTAAAATTGTACAAAGCATTGGTAAGACCATTTCTGGAGTATGGTGTACAATTTTGGTCGCCTAATTATAGGAAGGATGTCTACAAAATAGAGAGAGTACAGAGGAGATTTACTAGAATGTTGCCGGGGTTCCAGCAACTAAGTTACAGAGAAAGGTTGAACAAGTTAGGTCTTTATTCTTTGGAGCGCAGAAGGTTAAGGGGGAACTTGATTGAGGTCTTTAAAATGACAAAAGGGATAGACAGAGTTGACGTGGATAATCTTTACCCATTGAGGGTAGGGAAGATTCAAACAAGAGGGCATGACATGAAAATTAAGGGACTGAAGTTTAGGGGTAACATGAGGGGGAACTTCTTTACTCAGAGAGTGGTTGCTGTGTGGAATGAGCTTCTGGCAGAAGTGGTGGAGGCAGGATCGATTTTAACATTTAAAAGTAAAGTGGATAGGTATATGGACGGGAAGGGAATGGAGGGGTATGGTCTGAGTGCAGGTAGATGGAACTCGGGGAAAATAAATGGTCGACAGGGACTGGAAGGGCCGAGAGAGCCTGTTTCTGTGCTGTAATTGTTATATGGTTATATGGTTAAATAACAGCCTTGTGATAACAGCCGTTTCACAGTATTGAAGGTGTCCATTTTTAAATTGCCTATGGTGAACATAGGAATTTAATTGGTTTAGGTCCAGAATGCCTCTACATCCCCCATCTGTCTGGGGAATATATTGGACACAAATTGTTGAGGATGGTTTATCGTCCTCTCAATTACCCCTTTTTTTTAGGACAAACCGTAATTTCGTCTTTTACCTACTGAGTTTGTGCAGAAACCCCAATACTCTATTAGGCATATTCTGTATGGATCAATTCCTGACATAAACTGTATTCGAGCTTGAGACAGTGTGTAATATAAACCGATGAGATGTTATGCAGCACCATTCATCATAACTAATTGCAACCTACCCCCAACCGGAGGTCCCAGAATCTTATCCTGGACAGAATGAATCACCTGTACCTCTGCAGTCGGCCTGTATTCCTTCTTCCCATATTGGGGTTGTAGCTGGGATACACAGGTGAGTAATACCGTCGTCCCACTGGCCCTCTGCTTGGCCCTGCCCCTGGATCCGTCACCTTTCGCACTGAAACGACCTGCGAGGTGGCATCCTGGCAGAAGGGACCTATGTCTTCGTGAGACGGATTGTTTTGGCATATTCCTCCAGGTCCTTAACTTGTTCGAGGAGGTCCACCCCAAATAAATAATGTGGGCTTGGGTATTGGTGGACCTACATAGAATTGCAACTTCGGGTTCAATGTAGGTGTTGCAGAACAGGCCAGCATATCCTGTTAAGTATCAGACATCGATGCCCCCTGGACCTTCTCCGAATGCCTGCCGCCAACAACTTGAGGACACGTTGAAATCTCACTTCTTGTCCCCTCATCGTTGCACTCATTTGTGCCCTTTCCAAGTTCACGGTGGGCATTTTGAGTGAAGCACACCTTATAGGTGTTTTATAACGTGTGGCAGTCTTCCATGAACGTATCCTGGAGCTGGTGAGAACCCATGTAATTTACATTGGCGGCTAGAGTTTTCTCGATAGCCACACCAGTCCCTTCCGGGTTTAGCGAAGTTTAACGCTACGTCCGGGACACCTGAAGCATGGCTCGTGTGCGCTGGTGTGTGCACATAAGCAGTGACACCAGCTTCAGGGTCAGACTCCTTTTGCCCTGCTTCTCCCGAGTCATGCTCTAGGGAGGTCTCATCCAGCCCTAAACAAGGTGCTGGAGAGGATTATTCCCACTGTTATCCATAAGCGATGTTTTCTTCTTTGCTGTATGGACCTCTGTGAGAGGCTGTGTGGGAATCCTAGGGCATTCAACCACAATTGAAATTTTCTATGGCTCTTTAAATTTGGAGCATTTTACCCAAACCTTTAAATTAAAAGGAGGGAGTCTTGCATATCATCAGACCCATGAGACACATGAGCCTGAGAGTACCTTAGTTTGATATTTCTGACTGCCTTGATGCACTGGAAATTGATGGAGATAGTGGAGAAATAAAGTTAGCATTTCATTTTATTTCATTTCATTTTTATTTTATTTCATTTCATTTCAGCTGCAGTAAAACAGTAGCGGGTATTGGAGACGGTATTTAGCGCAGCCGTTATCTCCAAACCCAATCTAAATAGCGGTAATAGCGGGAGCCGGCTTTAGAGCTGCCGTTATCTGCCGACCCGATCTAAAAGCGGTAACCGCGGTCCCCGCGCGTTCCACTCCATTACCACAATTTAACAATATATATTTCGCAACTCTGGCTGGTTCTGTGAGCCAGACTTACAGAGTTTAAAAAACACTCGGAGGAAAGACAGAATATTGACTTACCTGCGGGTTACTACTGCTCTCTCCAGCCGATCGGTGGATGTAATGACGCGCATGTGCCTGGCGGGGCTTCTTCACGTAGTCACTCACGTGACTCCGAAGTAAAATAGTAAGATTAAATGAGAACTTACCTGTTTGAAGTTTGATCTTTATTTTATGAGGAGTTACGATGAGGGATTACATGAAGAAGCCCCGCCTGGCGCTGGATCGGCATACTTCAAAGCAGCGGCATGAAAAACACAGAACCAATAGCCGGAGTAAGATAGCAAGGCCCAACATAGACTAGAACTACCAGATGATCATTTATATTATGAGGGTTGGGAGCGGAGGGCACGTATTCCCTCATCGTAACTCCTCATAAAATAAAGATCAAACTTCGAACAGGTAAGTTCTCGTTTAATCTTACTATTTTACTTCGGAGTCACGTGACTACGTGAAGATTTTAAAGCTCTGTGTTTTTCATGTCGTAGATTCATTCCATACAACTCTCTGTTTAGTCAAAACAGTAGTGAGTAAATGGTATTTTAAGACATTGTTACAATTTATGTAATAAGTCCTTTAAAAAAGAACATTTTTTAAAATAATAACCCCTCTATAGTAGGGGAAAATTACAAAAGAAAAATGATAAATGATGTCAATGGTAACATAAATCGATAATATAAAACAAAGCAAGCATTTAAAGAGAACCCAGTACTGCGTGCCCAAATCCTGGCACCGTGACAACAGGTTTATTGTAGAACTTTGAAACGTTTCTTCTCTACACCACCCTGCGGCCTCTAAAAATTTGATCGAGTGGTACGTCCTGTACCTTCACCGCGGACGTAGCTGCCGCCCTAGTGGAGTGAGATTTGAACACATCAGTGTCTATTCCTGCTAGATCCAAAACCTGTTTTAACCATCTAGAAATAGTTTGAACTGAAATTTTTGTATGTGGTTTTTTGTGCGTTATCAATAACGCTTCCTCAGAACCTCTGAGATTTTTGGTTACCTCAATGTATTGAGTTAAATGCTACTACACAAAATGTTTAATCGATAGGATATGCTTTAAACATTACCTTAGCTCCAGTTCTCCCTGGTCTGCTTTGTTTGATCAGGTCATAAACATAAAACACAATGTTATCTGCAGTCACATGCATGCAATCCAACCGTAACAATTGCAAAGTTTGTACTCTTTGAGCTGATACCAATGCCATTAACATTACTACCTTCAATGTTAACTTCTGCAAAGACATTGAAGTAATTGGAGTCCATTGCTTAAGCAAAGTGAGAACAATGCTAACATCCCAAAATTCTGTATATCTGCTTGGGAGGATTTTTATTAAAATTCCTTTCATGAATCGGGATACTAATGGGTGAGACCCAACTGAATCCCGATCAGAAATTTGTCCTAAGTAGGACGACAATGCACTACGAGCACAATTAATGGCACTATAACTCAAATGCTCATCAAAATATAACCCAGCAAGGAACTCCAATACATTTGAAATGTTTGCAGTATGATAAGATATCTTTGACTGTGTACACAAACTTCACATTTCCTTATATGTGACATATATTGTTTTTTAGTGCTATTCCTCCAAGCTGCATCTATAACATCCACGGTCCTGTCCGACAGTTCAAACTCTTGCAATGGTCTGGTCAGAACCTGCAGATTAACAAATTCATATGATCATGCAATGGATGAATTTCTTTTGTTACTGGTTGTGTCAACAGATTTTCGCAACTTGGAATTGTCATACATGGTTCAACAATCATTTTAAGCATCAATGGGAACCATGACTGCTTGGCCAATTTGGCACCACCAAAATGCCTTTGGCAGGGTCTTGCGCTATTTTCTTAAGACATTGCCCAATCAGACAGAATGGGGGAAAAGCATAAAAGAACGTATTCCCCCAGTGTAGCGAGAAAGCATCCACCGCTACTGCCCCTGGATCGTGTTCCCAAGACACGTATTTGGGCAATTGGTGATTCAATCTAGATGCAAACAGATCAATGTCCGGTACTCCATACCGACTGACAATATTTTTGAAAATTTGTGGATTTAACATCTATTCTGTATTGTCTTAAAATATTCGTGATCTTTTGTCTGCCACAACATTGTCTCTCCCCGAGAGATAAATAGCTGAAAGCCAAATATTTTACCAATACACCATTGCCACATCTGGCTTACCAGATGATCACATGATATTGATCTGACACCACCCATGTGATTGATATATGCCACAGCTGTGGTATTGTCTATTTGTATTTGGACATGCAAATCTTTTAATGTAGAACAATAAGCTTTTAATCCATAAAATGCTCCCAGTAGCTCCAAATAATTAATACCATATGTTTGGAGCAATAAATCCTCTTGGACAGCCCATCTGCCCCCACAGCTGGTCTCATTATCCGTAGCCCGCCATCCGAGAGAACTTACGTCAGTTTGCAAAAACACTACTGTGCTGCTGAACTAAAATGTTCTTAGCAGCTTGTGGAACATTCTCAACCCACCAATGCAATTCTGATAAGGCTTCCTTTGGCAATTGCATTGGCCTATCAAAATGGCCGGCTCGCTGAATAAGCGCTTGAGTTTTTGCCCTTTGAAGATTTTGGTAATGTAGTGGACCAAATTCTACTGCTGGAAATGCTGCTACCAACTTCCCAATAACCTAAGCAACTTCTCGGATGGAGGGAAAAGATTTGTTAATCAGGTTCTGACACACATTTGTCAAATCTATCACCTTATCCATTGGTAAAGTTACCAACATGGTAACTGAATTAAACACAAACCCCAGCTATTCAATGGTTTGGGATGGCTGTAACTTAGATTTTGTTTGGATGAATCAGGAATCCCAACTTTTCAAACAAGTTTGTAGTTGCTGAGACTGATTTTTCAGCTGACTCCTGATTAGCATTGACAATTAAAATGCCATCTAGATAAGCCATAACGATGTGTTTTTGTGCCCTTAGCAGTGCAAGTGCTGACTTCAACAATTTAGTGAACAATCTAGGTGCTGAACTTAATCCATTAGGTAATGCTTTGTATTGCCACAGCTGTCCCATCCATTTAAACTTTAAATACCTGCGAAAACTATGATGAATTGGGACCGAATAATATACATCCTTCAAATCTATTGTAGCCATATAACAACCTGTTGATACCAGCTGCATTGCAGTGTTGAATGTGTCCATTTTAAAATGTTTATACTGGACAAATGTATTCAATTATGTGAGATCTAAAATGATTCTACAACCCCCATCTTTCTTTGGTCTGGGGAAAATATTTGATACAAATTGATGTGGATCCTCTCCTGGTTTCTCAATAACTCCTTTCTCACACAAATTCTTAACCTCTTTGTCAATTTGAATTTTTTCAAGAACTGAAAACATCAAAGAATGATAAGGCTTATTCTGTCCCAATGGATCCATACCTTCTACAAAATCAATGGTAGATCCTAACACAGTATCTAATACAACACGATCGGCTGTTATACTGTCCCATTCATTATAAAACATTCGGAGTCTACCACCAATCTGAGGCTCATCCAAACATTCTTCTTTGATAGGATAAAGTTTTTGTACCTCTCCAACTGGACGAAATGATCTCCTTTTCCCAATAAATGGGTGTACATTTGGCTGTGCTGGCTGGTAATTCTTCCTATCATACTCCTGCCTCGTTGCTTGTACCAGCTCCAAAATCAAATCCCCTTTTCATATGACCAGCCCTTCTCTGGCAAAAACTGAAGGGTTTCATAAGGCCAATAGTTTTTGCCTCTTCATCCATTTCTTTAATTTGTTTAGACAAATTTTCTCCGAACAAATAACCAGGAGTTTGAACATTGCTTGGCTTGCACAACCCTGCAAATCTTGGATGTAACAGAGGCCGAATGGCAATCTTCCTCATACAATTTATCTCAAAAAAATGAGTTGCAGAATAAAGCCAACATATGCTTCTGAACTTTGGTCACTCCACAACCTTCCACTTATCTTCCAAAGGTAGTAATGCCAGCTGAAATCAGCTTGAGGATTCTTTGAAATCGAATCTCCTGCGCCCGCATCATCGATGACATTGGCGCCCAAATAGCCGGATTCACCGTAGGTACCTTCAATGAGGCACAATTAATAGGTGTTTTATACAATTCTGCTGTCTCAACCATAACACCTTCTTGAAGCGGGTGAGAGACCATATAATTAATATTGGCCGCCAGGTTTTCTTCCATGGCCTCACCGCCTCCTCCAGGTATAGCAAAACTTTGTGCCACATCAGGCACACCTGGATCAATATATTTGTATTGTGGTGTGTACTCCGGACCTCAATCACCACTTTCAGGGTCTGTCTCATACAGCCCTAGTACTCCTGAAACTTGTTCAAGGAGAATTCCTCCAGCCCAATCCCGGGCACTGGAGTTTCAAATTCCCAATTCAAACTGGCACCATATTCATGATATGGAAGCCCCTCAGGGGCTGCCTGGGAATATTCTGGGTACTTGGACCCTTGGTTGATTATAGTTTGGAGCATTTTCTCCATTTGAACCATTCTGAGCCATAAGGCTTTTCTTTCTGGACCTTCTGAATCAGAATCCTCAGAAGCCTCAGGCCTTTTAGCTTTCCTTTTACATTTTTTTTTTAGGCACTGGGTTTTCCTCCAAAGCTTCTGTTTGTGGAGCAATCAAAGCCTCACTAACGGGTATTTCAACGGCCACCGGTATCGGAACCGGCTCCGCACTAATCTGCTGTCCCGACTTTTCTACACCCCGGGACGCACGTTTTACCCGAATTTTTTTTTTTTTTTTTTTTTTTTAATTTTAATTTAACTCCTCCTACGGAGTTTAGAAAACGCCCTGGAAGTAAAATAATTTTACTTACCTGCGGGCCGTTTCCTTACCGCTGTGTTGGAGCTACGCTCTGCAGCTCTTCCTCTACCGATAGCGTCGACGTAATGCCGATCCAGCGCCAGGCGGGGCTTCTTCACGTAGTCACTCACGTGACTCCAAAGTAAAATCAGTCTTCTCCCACCCTGTTCATTCCTTCTTCTCCCTGCTTCCATGCAGCAGAAAGTACAGAAGCTTGAAAGTGCACACCCCCAGACTCAGGAACAGCTTCCCTCTGTCAACAGGCTTCTGAACAGTCCTTCCGTAAGTTAGGGTTTTGTCCGACTCACCATTGTATTACCTGATCTTTTTGGATAGCATGCAAATCAAAGCTTTTCACTGTACCTCAGTATACATGACAATAATAAACCCAAGCCTAGCAAAGTATTTTGTGATGGACCAGCAAATAATATTTATGTCCAATTACTCGTCAGAAATTTAGAGGTAGTGGCATTGGTGTGGGATGTGCTGTCAACGAGTCGGCGACAAAAAGTCAGACACTCAGTTTTCAGCCTCATGCCTGCTGTCCCATTAATGGAACAAGAAAATTGCCCTTGTACTGTAGCTGGCTGAAATGTCGAAGAATGATGTGCTGGATGTGGAGGCTAGTGTGGTGAAAGGTAAAAACTGGAGGAACTCAGTGGGCCAGGCAGCATCCGCAGAAGTAAATGGATAGTCAGTATTATCCATTGCAAATGTATCTTTTTTTTTCCGGAAGTGGCGGCTCACCTGCAGTCCGTCTGTCTTTTCTTTTTTTTTTGTTTTCTTTTCTCCTGTTGTTTAGTTTACTTTGTTTATTTTAGTTGTGTATGTGTGGGGGGGGGGAAAATGTTTTTAATCTCCTCCTTCGGGGGGGATGCGACCTTTTCTTGTTGTATCCCCCGTCTCCGTCTGCACTGAGGCCTATCGCGGAGCTGGGGGCCTCCAACTGGGACCGACCTCGAGGATCCGAGATACATCGGAGCCAGGACTTACCAACGACTGGAGGAAGTTACCAACAGCTAGACGACTTCGGGGCTGTGGTGGCGTTGCGGGGCAGAGACCCGACTTCTGAGGCTCGGCCGTGGGCCTAGTGGACTCGGCCGCGGGCCCAGTGGACGACAACGTCGGGAGCTCGCAGGTCCCAGGTTGGTGACTGGTTTTCTGGAGCTCCCGCAATGAAAGCTTCGTCCGCTGGACTGGAGGGTGGCAACTTCGGCAACTTCGACCACCCCGGGCTGCGGAGTTTGAACGAGCCCGTTCGTGGAGCTCAGATGCGGCCGCTGTACTTACCATCACCCGGCGGGGTGCCTACATCGAAAGCTGGATCGCCTCAACGCAGAGGGAGACTAGGAGGGAAGAAACAAGGACTTTAAGACTTTTGCCTTCCATCACAACGAGGAGGTGACTGGTAGACTCACTGTGGTGGATGTTAAACTGTGTTATGTGTGTGTTTTGTTATTTTATTCTGTGTTATGACTGCAAGGTATACAATTTCGTTCAGACTGAAATCTCTGAATGACAATAAAAGATACTTTACTTTACTTTACTATTATCTATCTATCTATCTATCTATCTATCTATCTATCTATCTATCTATCTATCTATCTATCTATCTATCTATCTATCTATCTATCTATCTATCTATCTATCTATCTATCTATCTATCTATCTATCTATCTATCTATCTATCTATCTATCTATCTATCTATCTATCTATCTATCTATCTATCTATCTATCTCTAAAGCTCTGATCTTGTTATCTTCCGGTAAGCGGTCATTCTATTTGCGCGAAAACATTACACAATAGTGCTACGATTTTTTGCAAGCTTACTCACCATTCTCTTGATCTGTGATTGCACCAAGTTTCGTTTCGATCGGTGCTCTATTGCAAAATTCAGCGAGGTTTAAAAATCTAAAAAATCCCTTCAATTTCTCCTGTCACTCCACGGGACAGTCTGCCCCTTCCTGTGCCATCGCGTCTTTACTGGAGCTGAGGATGGCCGGTGGAGGTTTTCAACCCGACACAATTTTCGGAAGGATTGGAAACGGCTCGGCCTGGCACGGGAAATGTCGCCAAAAGGAAAGTGGAGAATCTGATCTTGACGGAGGAGAATGACCAGCGACCAGCGGTCCAACGACCGGTGTGGGTCCGCTCCAGCCCCTTCCCCTCTGGATCCCCTCACTGGCTCCTGCCCCCCTCCCCCGTAATACCCCCCACAACTCCCGTGTTTTCTCCGAGCTCTCTTCCCCCGGGAACCCAATGGGCGGGAATGGCTGCGCTGACGGAGAGCCGCTAAGAGTGGATGGGCGAGTGTTGAGGGGGGATAGAGTGAGTGCATGTGGGGGGGGGGTGAGGGGGGGGGATTAGGGGTGTCACAATGGGAACCCGTCAGCCGCACCAGCGCAGTTAGGGGCTATGGGTGAGCGGTGGAATAATGCATTGGGGAAATGGGTTGTGTTGGGGGAAAGGGTGAGTGGTGGAATATTGCATTGGGAAATGGGTTGTGTTGGGTGACCAGGCCTCCTGTGTGACTGGGACCCACTTAATCTAGTCTGGACTAAAAGCGTAGAGGAGGGTGAGCAGAATAATGGGGAAGATGTGAGGTACAAGCTTGTAAGTGATAGGTGGATATAGATGAGGATAAATTGATTGGTAGATTATGGTCAAGTGCAGGTGGGAAGGTGGAGATCACAGCATAGGCCAGGAGGTGATATGTGAAGGACACAAGGATGCAAACGCTGGAATCTGATAGGAAAGAAAGGTGAAGAATGGAATTGAATATGGGACGGTAGCAGACGGGAACAATGGAGGAAGAGGAGAGGCGAGTAGACTTTAGACTTTAGAGATACAGTGTAGAAACAGGCCCCTTGACCCACCAAGTCCACGCCGATCAGCAATCACCCTGTACACGAGCACCAGCCTACACACAAGGGACAATCTTACAATTGACAGAAGCCAATTAACCTACAAACGTGTACATCGTGGGAGGAACCAGAGCGCCTAGAGAAAACCCACATGGTAATTGGAATAATGCACAAACTGTGTACAGACCACACCTGTAGTCAGGATCAAACCTGGGTCTCTAGCGCTGTAAAGGGCCTGTCCCACTTACGCGACCTTTCAGCAAACTGTCTGCGACCTTCAAGCTCGGGGGCACTCGCCTGAAAAATTGCGAGCTGGATCGACCGACAGTGTGGAACACACACACACAGAGACACACACACACACACACACACACACACACACACACACACACACACACACACACACACACACACACACACACACACACACACACACACACACACACACACAAACACACAAACACACAAAGGCGGGGGCCAGGGAATGTGGGGGAGCGCCGTCTGAAATCTACATCCCTCAGATTCCTATTAAATCTTTTCCCCTTCACCTTGAACCTATGTCCTCTGGTCCTCGATTCCCCCACTCTGGGCAAGAGATTCTGTGCATCTGCCCAATCTATTCCTCTCATGACCCTATACACCTCTAAAGATCGCCCCTTATCCTCCTGCGCTCCAAGGAATAGAGACTCAACCTCTCCCTGGAGCTCAGACCGTCAACCATAGGGTCAACCTGTGGTCATTAATGGTCAACCACAGTGGAGGGAAATTATATCACATCTTTGTTAGTTATTCTGAAATTATAACTGAGGAGCAGTGGCAAGAATAAATAAATGGAATGGTCTGGCAATTTCCCAGTCAGCTGGTTCCATAATAACTGCACCTTTTATTTCTAGCTTATTTGTCAGAATCTCAGGTTACTCAAGAATTTAGCTAGTTTCATACAAATGGTTGAAGCCACTGTCAGCAGCAATAAATCACAACAGGATGGGGAGTAGACAGGAGAGACCTGTTCCCTGTGAATGCAGTTGCAATGTGCGCAGGTACTGTTCTGCAGATTGCCTCATGTGCCTGTTGTATGTGTTTTGACTAAGGCCAGTATTTTGTATAAACAGTTCAGATGATATACAGTAGGTAAATATTCTTCCATTGTTTTGAATATGTTTTCACTTCATAATTTGGGGAGTACCAAAGCCTCCAGTACAAATACATTTTATTATCCTCATTTTTTTCTAAATAATCACACACAAATGCTGCTTGAAAGATACAGTTAAAGGAAAGGCCTTGCACATATCTGGCGTGCAGTGCAGTGACCCAAATAGAGCACCATATGACAAAAATAGAATAATAGATTTAGAAAAATAGAAAAATAAATTTGAAAAGGGTAATTCATTAACAGAGCAATTCTTTTGGTTTTGTACAAGCTTCATAGAAACATAGAAAATAGAGGCCATTCAGCCCTTTCAGCCAGCACCACCATTCATTGTGATCATGGCTGATCGTCCCCTATCAATAACCCGTGCCTGCCTTCTCCCCCATATCCGTTGACTCCACTAGCCCCTAGAGCTCTATCTAACTCTCTCTTAAATCCATTCAGTGGTTTGGCCTCCATTGCCCTCTGTGGCAGGGAATTCCATATATTCACAACTCTCTGGGTGAAAAGGTTTTTCCTCACCTCAGACTTAAATGGCCTCCCCTTTATTCTAAGAATAAAGACTCAATGAGAAGTCTGTTGCTAACGCGGTCTGGGCACATGAATCGAACACTCAGAAAGTTGTGCGTTTGGTTTCTAATGTCCACTGAGCTAAATGATGTTGGGATGTGATCACTGACTCGTGGACTTAAGAAATAAAAATGAACCATAGTACCCACCATCTAAAGAATACATTTGGAAAATATCCCATGTTCATTGTCTGAGTTCATCTATAAAGAATTTCTACCCGTACAAGGTTTTTTCTGCACTGCAAGTGTCTGTGCATCTGGCTACGAACCGAAAAATAAACTGCTCAGCTAAAGATAGACACCAAATGCTGGAGAAACTCAGCGGGTCAAACAGCATCTCTGCAGAAAAGGAATAGTTGATGTTTTGGATCGCGATTCTTCTTCCGCTAAACCTTTCTTTCTCATGGAGGTCCAGCAGTAGAGTTGCTGCCTCACAGCGCCAGGGTCTCAAGATCGATCCTGACTATCAGTAATGTCTGTGCTTAGTTTGTTCGTCTTCCACGTGACCACGTGGGTTTTCTCCGGGTACTCTGGTTTCCTCCCACACTCCAAAGATGTAGAGGTATGTAGGTTAATTGGCTTCAGTAAAAATTGTAAATGATCACTTCTGTGTGTGGTAGTGTTAGTTTTCGGGGATCGCTGGTTGGCGCGGACTTAGTGGGCCGAATGGTCTGTTTCTATTCTGTGTCTCTAAAACTAAAAATCTAAATATGTTATGAGTATTCTGTAAATACACAATTGATTTTTCACTAACAACAGGCTGCCACATAGTATTTCAGTGGGTTTCAAGATGGCCAGTGCAATTACATAGAACATAGAACGGTACAGCACAGAAACAGGCCCTTCGGCCCACAATGTCTGTGCCTAACATGATGCCAAGACCACCACTGGCAATGCATTCCAGGCACTCACCACACTCTGTGTAAAACGTGTGGAAGGGCAGCACGGTGGCGCAGCAGTAGAGTTGCTGACTTACAGCGAATGCAGTGCCGGAGACCCGGGTTCGATCCTGACTACGGGTGCTGTCTGCACGGAGTTTGTATGTTCTCCCCATGACCTGCGTGGAATTTTTCCGAGATCTTTGGTTTCCTCTCGCACTCCAAAGACATGCAGGTTTGTAGGTTAATTGGCTTGGTAAATTTAAACAAAATTGTCCCTAGTGGGTATAGGATAGAGTTAATGTGCGGGGATCGCTGGTTGGCGTGGACCCGGTGGGCCGAAAGGGCCTCTTTCCACCCTGTATCTCTAAAAATTAAAAATATCTTTTAAATTTGCCCCACTCTCCTTAAAGCTATGTCCTCTGGTATTTTATATTTCCACCCTTGAAAAAAAAGGTCTGACCATCTACTTTATCAATGCCTCATAATTTCCCCCCTGAACCAGAGAAAACAATCCAAGTTTGTTCAACCGCCCCCTGCAGGCAATACCCCGAATCCAGGCATCATCCTCACGAATTACAGGTAATGCCGAGTCAGCATACAGGAGTGAGATTGGTCGGCTGATTGAATAGTGCAGGACACAACCTTCTTCTCAATGTTAGTAAAACCAAGGAGCTGATTGTTGACTTGAGAAGAGGAAGCCTGAGGATCTATGAACCAGTCTTCATCGACAGGTGGTGGAGAGAGACAGCAGCCTCAGGTTACTGGGCGTACATATCTCTGAGGTTCTGTCCTGGACCCAGCACATTGATGCAGTCGTAAAGAAAACACATCAATGTCTCTACTTTCTTAGAAACCTGAGGAGATTTGGTATGTCCATGAATGATCTCTTGAACTTCTCCAGGTTGCATCACAGCCAGTCGAATGCCCAGGAACAAAGTTTAGAAAAGATGGTGGATACTGCCCAGTCTGTCACGGGTACGGATCTCCCCACCATCAAAGGAATCTATAGGTGCCACAGCCTCAAAATGGTAGCCAGCATCTTTAAGGGCACCCACGCCATCCTGGCTACACTGTCATTTCACTCCTGCCATCGCAGCTAAAATATAGGAGTCTGAAAATCGTAACGTCCAGGTTAATGAGTAGCTTCTTCCTATCAACCACCAGGCTCTTGAACATTATGGACACCAACTAAACTTTGAACTATGAACTGTCTTAGGTGCACTGGGGACTTTGGGTTTTTGTTTTGCTTTGGTATGATATTGGATTTCTTAATTCAATTTATTTTTTTTGTTTGTTTTATTATGTTTTATTGAGTACTGTGTTTACAGACCTGCTATGCTGCTGCAAGTAAGAATGTCATTGTTCCGTTTCAGTACAAATGACAATCATGACTCTTGACCTCTTCTGCACCCCTTCCAAAGCCTCCACATCCCTGTGTTGGGGTGGCCAGAGCTGCACAAAAGTGCTGCATCATGACTTCCTGACTCACACCCAATGAAGACAATATGCCCTCTTTGTCACTTTATCAACTTGTGTTGCCACTTTCAGGGCATTATGTACTTCGACACCAAGATCCCTCTGCACATTAATGCTGTTAAGGGTATTGTCATCAATTGTATATTTTCCCCTTGCATTTCAACTTCCCAAAGTGCAACACCTCACACTTGCTCGGATTAAACGCCATCTGCCATTTCTGTATCTGAATTCTACGACCCCAATCTTCGTGTCATCTGCAAAATACTAAGTTTGCTTAGTTCATTTTCCATCACGCATTGTCCAGTTCTTTCTTAATGGGTTGAATTGTCATAGGGTCATAAGGTCATAAGGAATAGGAGTAGAATTAGGCCATTTGGTCCATCAAGTCAACTCTGCCATCTAATCATGGCTGATCGATCCCTCTCTCCTAACCCCATTCTCCTGCCTTCTCCCCATAACCTCTCATTCCGGTACTAATCAAGAATCTATCTATCTCTGCCTTCACAATATCCACTGACTTGGCCTCCACAGCCTTCTGTGGCAAATAATTCCACAGATTCACCACCCATTGGCTAAAGATGGCCATCCAAATATAAAGCCAGCCACTGAATGGCACTGTGCTTAGTCATTGGATGAATCCACCAGCGGAACATTACCGTACCGAGATTACCAATGCCTATGGTCCTCATCCACAGGAGTGCATGAGGCTTTCAGTAAGCAGGTTTGGTCTTCCAGATCTCAATCGGTTACACGTGGGCAACAGGTACAGGTAGCTGGCCTCATTCTGCAAAATCTGGGTCAATATTTCTAGTTCTCGTCCTCTAAATTTGTCCACGTGGTGATAGCTCTGCCTCAGAATGTGTCTGAAAGCAGAGCTCCACCTATAATTTTTTTTGTGAGAAAAAGCTAATTAGTGAGAGATTTACTTGCTGCGTCTCCTCTGCACTAGCGAAATCAAACGCAGATTGTTGATCCGGAATCACAAGAAACTGCAGATACTGGAACAAAATATAAAGTACTAGAGGCACTCAGCAGGCCAGGCAGCATCTCAGGTGGGAATGGACAGGTGACATTTCTGGTCAGGGTCCATCTTTAGAGTAGGTGGCATATTTGCGGCACAGTGGCGCAGCGGTAGAGTTGCTGCCTACAGCTCTTGCAGTGGCAGAGACCCGGGTTCGATCCCGACTACGGGTGCTGTCTGTACGCAGCTTGTCCATTCTCCCCATGGGGTTTAGAGATCTTTGGTTTCCTGCCACACTCCAAAGACATACAGGTTTGTAGCTTGATTGGCTTGGTGCATGTGTAAATTGTCCCCAGTGTGCGTGTAGGATAGTGTTAAAGTACGGGGATCACTGGTCGGACTCGGAGGGCCGAATGGCGTGTTTCGGTGCTGTATCTCTAAAAGTAAAAAACTAATAATAGACCTTTTGGTCTGAACGAAATTTCGTTGCCCTGCAGTCATACATACAATAAAAAAATGACAGAAACACACAATAAACACAAATTTAACATCCGCCACAGTGAGTTCACCAAACACCTCCTCACTGTGATGGAAGGCAAAGTCTTAAAGTCTCTGTCTCTTCCCTCTTTGTTCTCCCTCTGCGCCGAGGCGATCCAGGCTTCAGATGTTGTGGGTGGGTTGGTGGTGAAAGGTGAGGACCAGGGGAACTCTGATCCTCGATCCGTCTGGGGGGAGTGGAAGCAACAGCAGAACTGCGGGACATGAGGGGTCCATCCTCGACAACTCAGGGGAATCACCCAAGAAAGTGGACATCTCACCCTGTGAGCAAATGCGGCGGAGTTGGAGAGATTGAGTACAAGGGATGGCATCATTGCAAGAGGCAGGGTGGGAGGAGGTGCAGTCTAGATAACTGTGAGAGTCAATGAGTTTGTCGTGGATGTCAGTACATAGTCTGTCCCCTATGATGGGGGCAGAGAGATGAAGAAAGGGGAGAGAGGGTCAGAGATAGTCCAAGTGAACTTGAGGGCAGAGTAGTGGAAGTTGGTAGAAACATTGATTAAATCAATGAGTTCTGCATGGGTGCAGAAAGCATCCCTGAGCCTTACAAAGAGTGGTGAGTGGTACTAGAGTATGCTTAGAATAAAGGATGGTTAGCATAAAATAGGCATAGCTGGGCACATACAAGGGCATGTTGCTACACATTTGACCCGAAGAAAGTGAGAGGAGGCAAAAGAGAAGTTGTTAAGGGTGTGCACAAGGGTTCCATCGGGGGGAAGGAGTCCCACAGAAGGGTCCCGACCCAAAACATAATTTGTCCATTCCCTCTGCAGATGCTGCCTGACCCGTTAAGTTCCTCCAGCAATTTGTGTTTTGTGCATTGGTGATCACTTTGCAGAGCACCTGCATTCAGTCCATTGAGGTGACCCCAGGCTCCCAGTTGCCCACCATGTTAATTATCCATCCCAGTCCCACAACGTTGCAGCTTTCTGTGGCCTTCTGCACCCTTATACCAAGGCACAATGCAGGCTTCAGAAGCAGCTTCCATCTGGGAACAAGGCAGCGTGTAGTACTAATAATGAATCCTCCAACTTTACTCTCTCTGACTCTGGCCATTTTGAGCAGCCGACCGCATGAGATTTTGTGTCACTGTCGCCCCACTATTGGAAACACTTATCACAGACAAATGCATTCTACTTCATATTGGTCATCGCTATCAGACTATTCCCTTTGATCTACCCTTCCACCCTACTTTCTCTGCTATTGAAAACTAACTTGTTTTCACTTTCTCTCTGAGTTCTGATGAAAGGGCATAGTCCTGAAGCATTTACCTGGTTTCTCTTTCCACAGATGCTGTCTGACTTGCTAAGATATTTATTTTTACAAATGGTCTGCGTCTTGTATTTTCTGTTTTGATTCTCCGTTTTCAGCACCCGCGGTTGTTTTGATTGTCATTTCCAGATTTGCCATTTTCCCAACTGTTTCAGAAACCTCTACCATGTCTTTTCTCACTTTTGATTTTGAAAAGCACCTCTTTCACCAGGCTTCCCTTAAAACAAAGATTGCATGCGGACCAGCATCCTTGACTGGAATATAGCCTTTAATTTTCAGTAGTTTTGATATTTAAGAATATTTGTTTTACATTGAGCTATGATGGCGGATTTGCTGGTATTGTTTTGTATTGCACATATTATTCGTGTAAATAATTGATTGCATTTATTTTTGGTTAAAAAAAAGGATATGCACCAGCATCCGTCCAGGAGTCCCAACGATGAATGAATGGAGGCAGTCCGCCCTTCAAATGTGGCTGAAGACTTTAAAATTATAAGGGTCATTTAGTATTTTTTCAAATGCCAGTGGCAGTCAGGGACAAGTCACAATTTTAAGTAATTAAAAAAAAACTAGAACTTAAACATAAAACTTAAAAGTCTCAACCAAAACATAAATAATTAACAACATTAAACTGGAGCAAAATAATTAAAATAGTTTACCTCATAAATCACAGTTCTATAATTCCCACTGAAATCACCAGGGTCTCGGTCCTGACACAAGGTCAATGAGTTGATTCATAGCTGGACTCCTAGCGAATTGTAATTAGATGGAGCAACATGAGGCAGCATGTCTGACGTTCTAAATCTGTCAGTCAATCCCATACTTTTGCTCTGTTAGTGCTGGTGTGGAAATGCAAAATTTACAACCGTTTAAGTGACGAAACCCTAATGGCGCTCCCATTTTGAATTGCTGGCTGTAACCAGTGAGATGCAGCCCATTTACTGTAAGTAAAAGTTACCCTTGGATTAGTCACTTCTTGGATCTGCTATTAATCACTGACAATTGTAAACAGCCGGCAGGATGTGCTATTTCATTGCCTTCATCTTGAGCACGGGGAGCATATGGAATGTTGGCATAAATGTGTGATAGAAATTTGTTACACTCTAAATACAAAAATCTGTTGCGTGTAAGATATGTTACTGAATAGTTAGCACCTTAATAATCAGTATTAGATTTCAGTATTAGCCTGGACAAGGAGAGTACAGGGCCTATAACACTGGTTGAAGCTGGGTTGCTGACAACATTTATGAAGTATCTAGATGGACACTTGAATCACTTGAATTGTGGCTAAAGGGATCAGGGGGTATGGAGAAAAGGCAGGTACGGGATACTGAGTTGGATGATCAGCCATGATCACATTGAATGGCGGTGCAGGCTCGAAGGGCCGAATGGCCTACTCCTGCACCTATTTTCTATGTTTCTATGTTTCTAATCATGGGTACAGAGGACTATAGACTAAGTGCTAAGCTATGGGGGTTAATACAAAAGTGTCTTAATACACTGGTCTGTATTAATGAGTTGAAAGGCCTATTTTCATGCTGTATAACTGACTACGTGCTAATTTTCAGAATAATAGACCACAGAATGCAAGTATTTGAGAAGGAATATTGTGATCATGTTTAGCTTGTGTTTATATTCCATTTTGCAGCTCCACCGAGTATTGAAGGAACTTACTTTGCAAGGAAAATGTTCCCGATATTGGGGGACCCCAGAACCAGGGGTCACAGTTTAAGAGTAAGGGGTAAGCCATTTAGGACTGAGATGAGGAAAAACCTTTTCACCCCGAGAGTTGTTAATCTGTGGAAGTCTCTGATACAGAAGGCAGTGGAGGCCAATTCACTGGATATGTTCAAGCGAGAGTTAGATACAGCTCTTAGGGCTAACTGAATCAAAAGATGTGGGGAGAAAGCAGGAACGGGGTACTGATTTTGGACAATCAGCCGTGATCATATTGAATTGCGGTGCTGGCTCGAAGGCCCCGAATGGCCTACTCCTGCACCTATTTTCTATGTTTCTATTGACAGAAATATAAACAAATGCTCTTCATTGCCTTCAGGGCATTTTTAGTGATCTATATTTTACTTAGCTTTCAGCAAAAGGAACAAGAGTGTTTATAGCTTTCTGTATCCGAAAAGAATAGGGAAAATTGTTAGCTATTATCTAAATGTGAACATCCTTCCTGAATTTAAAAAGCATGCCAAAGAAAACAAGGATCTTCTTTGTCAGAAAGAATGGGTCGGAGCAGCAATTTTTCTTTGATTGCTCCTACAGCAGTTGCGTTTTATTCACTTCAAAAGAAATATATCACACAGATTACACCGATAACCAATTTTCCAGTTTTCTCACTAACACCCGGTATCCTCTTCCAGAGGACATGTTCAGTAAACATCTGCTTTGGCGCTTCCAACAAAATGAGCGTGCCTTTTTTCCTCTTCTCTCATTTGAGACTGCAAAAACCAACACCAGGTGAAAAAGAGACTCCAGCAATGACCTGAAATTGAACCTGGGTTTCCTGTTTTATTCCAAGTTTGGAATGTACAATGCACAGATTGAATATGGCTGCTTCACTCATGATCAATCCACTGTTTCGTTGTCTTAAGCACTGTAGGTTGCCCAATGAAACACCCACAATTGACATCCACCACCAACGATGGAATCAGGCAGAGAAAGAAGCAGTAATGGAGGAGGCTGAAGGAAGATGCACACACTGCCTTTCTTGGGTGCCAGAATTTGGCAAATTACAAATTACAAAGAGACTTAAAACAGTTGTTTTAACAGGTTTAAATAAGACCGTTATTTTGCCGAGTTTGCATTATGTGCGGGATAAATGGATACATGTATGATTTACTCTAGATGGCGACAGGGGAAGGTGAAAGGGAAAAGTGAACGTTCTGTGAACCCATTTCCCGCACTCCCAGAAAGCACTCAGAGGCTCTGTGATTTGCTCAGTAGGTGGGGCATGGTGACCTTGGTGCACGGAAGTGGATAGGTGGCTACTGAAAGTGGTGAACACCGCCATTGCAGAGGTGGTAGGGTTGGCGGATGCAGCCACAGGAAGCCACAATGCAACTGGGTGAGCGTGGGTTTCGAGTGCAGCCTGCAGCAGCAAGCAGGGAGTAAATGTGGATGGAGCCAATGGCCAACCCCTGCTTCATCAATCCAATTGCATGACAACGTGAGAATATAAATTAGGAGGGATTAGCGATCTTCCAACCTACCTCATTGCAGACACTGGACTTTTTTCTCTGGAACTATAACGCTACAATGGTAAGCAATATTCTGCACTCTGGTATTTCTCTCTTTGCACTACCTGTTGTTATCCGATTTGATGGGATAGCGCACAAAAGCTTTTTATTGTACCTCAATACAGGTGGCATTAACAAACCGAGATTGGAGTTCTCAGAGACTTAGAAGTTGCAAGATGGCGCCAGAACAGGGCAACTCTGCTTGCTATTTCTTAAGGGGATCTTGTACTCATGATGATTTGACCAGATAGAAAAGCAGTGATCAGCTTTTCACTGATAATAAACTAAACTAAATAAATAGCAGTCCTCATTTTAGCTTTAAATACAAGCCATGTTCTAGGAATTTATAAAACCAAAATAGCTGTGACATGTGTTCCATGGAATTGTGACTAACAAAACTATTTTATTTTTAAATCATTCATAAATTAATGGCTTTGGCTGCTTTTAGTTTAGTTCATTCAGTTTAGAGATACAGCGGAGAAACAGGCCCTTCGGCCCGAGTCTGCACTTACTAGCGATCCCACACACTAACACTATCCTAGACATACTAAGGACAATTTTTAAAATATTTTATACCAAGCCCATTAACCTACAAACCTGTCTTTGGTGTGTGGGAGGAAACCGAAGATCTCGGAGAAAACTCAGGCGGTCACGGGGAGAACGTACAAACTCTGTACAGACAAGCACCCGTAGTCAGGATTGAACCCGGGTCTCGGGCACTGTAAAGCAGCAATACTACCGCCACGCCATTATGCCGACCTATCCAGCAGCAATCATCAGAATCAACTTTCAATGAATGATAGTCTGAAAGTGCTTGTTTACATTAATAAACAAAGATAGACACAAAATGCTAACTCAGCAGGACAGGCAACATCTCTGGATAGAAGGAATGACTGACGTTTCGAGTCAAGACCCTTCTTCAGACTGAGAGTCAGGGGAGAGGGAGACAGCGATAAGGAAGGGTAATGTGAGAAAACAAGACATCAAAGATGCTGATGAAGGAAAATGTAGAATCGATCATTGTTAGCCAGGAGGTGACAACGAAGCAAACTGAGATAAAATGTGATTGGGGACAGTGAGACTGGTCGGAGAACGGGGAAGGGGGGGAGGGGGGGGATTGACGGGGAAAGGAAGGGTTACTTTAAGTTAGATAAGTCAATATTCATACCATTGGGGTGTAAGCTGCCCAAGTGAAATATGTGGTGCCATTCCTCCAATTTGTGCTGGGTCTCACTGACAATGGCGGAGGCGGAGGACAGAAAAGTCAGTGTGGGAATGATAGGGGGAGTTAAAGTGTTTAGCTACCGGGAGATCAGGCAGGTCTAAGCGGACTGAGCAGAGGTGTTCAGTGAGACAATTGCCGAGCGTTTGCTTGGTCTCGCCGATATATAGGAGTCCATACCTGGAACAGCAGATACAGTAGATGAGCTTGGAGGAGTTCCAAGTGAACTTCTGCCTCACTTGAAAAGACGGTCAGGATCCTTAGACAGAGTTGAGGGGGGAGGTATAGGGATAGGTTTTGCATCTTCTGCGGTTGCAGGAGGAAGTACCTGGGGAGAGGGTGGTTTGGGTGGGAAGGGACGAGTTAACCAGGGAGTTGTGGAGGGAAAGATCTCAGCGGAATGGGGTGGAGAGGGAAGATGTGGCCAATAGAGGGTTCCCATTGGAGGTGGCGAAAATGTCGGAGGATTATGTGCTGTATGCGACTGCTGATGGGGTGAAAGGTGAGGACTAGGAGAACTTTGTCCCTGTTACAACTGGGGGAAGGGGGAGCGAGTGTGGCTGTGGGATATCGAGGCGACCCTAGTGAGGCCTCATCTATGATGGAAGAGGGAAACCCCCATACTCTAAAGAATGAGGACATCTCAGATGTCCTAGTATGGAACACCTCACCTTGGGCGCAGATGCGGTGTAGACGGAGGAATTGTGAGTCGGGGATAGTCTTTGCAGGAGGCAGGGTGGGAAGAATTGTTGTCTGGATAGCTGTGGGAGTCAGGATGTTTAGAATAGATGTCAGTCGATAGTCTATCTCCTATGACGAAGATGGTGAGAAACAGTAAGGAGATGTCAAAATTAGTCGTGAAGTTAATGAAGTCCGTGACTTCACCATGGGTGTAGGAGGTGGCATGTAGCGGAGATTGAGTTGTCATCCGGAGGAAACTCATGAGGTCACAAGGGTGAACGTGCAAACTCCACACAGATGGCTCCCGAGGTCAGGGTCAAACCCTGGTCTCTGCAACTGTGAGGCAGCAGCTATACCAGCTGCAACACTATGCCGCACTGCAAGATTGAGACTCCACAACTTGCCAGGATCAAAATATACATTTTGAAACAGCTTGGAGAGATCAGTGCACTTTCTTAAATTCAACTCCAATTCCCACTGGAAATGGTCTGAAAATAATCACCACTGCCCATTGTACAGGTATCTGTACTGTAATAAAAGCAGCAGAGAGCTGCTGTTTTGACTGCAAGTTTTGTAATTCACAGCAAATAATAAACTCAATGTAATCATTATCATGGTGACTAAACCAAATTAATTACTGTTTGGATTCCTAAGCTCTTAGAGGTATTCACAGAATTTGTTAAAAGTTTTGGCCCCTACGGGCACAATTACCTTGCCTCTTTTACTGCAGTTAAAAGATGTCTGCAACCTTTCTTTTTGAAGTCTGTATCTCTATTTTTAGAAAGATCAGTGATTTATCACCTTAATGGAAGCATATTTTACATTGTATTGGTGACTGAAGAATTTCAACCAGTTTTTCCATATTTAGAGAATTCTAGAAAGATGGATTTTTCACATGAATCAAACTGACAAAGATTTGAGAATAAGAGTGAAAAGTTTAATGTGTGCAAAGCAATTTTTTTGTAAAAGGCATACGTTAGGATGCAGGGAAACTCATCAATGGCTCATTGGACAAATGAAATGCACGAATTCCAGGAAAGACTGGAAATGTCTACTAAGTTTACTTATTAATAAAACAGGATATTAATGTGGTTTTAACGGCACTCAAGGCAGCCACAAATGATGGATTAGAGTTACAAGATGACAGGGGAATTCCTGGGATGAAAAAAGGTCATTGAGAACTCAACTATCTTTTGCACCTCATGGCTTTCAGCCAAGCATTTCAATTACAGTAATAAAAGGCTTTAATATTGTCCAGTCTGAAGTAAAGATTAACTTATGACAATAAAGAATACTTTGACTTTTGAACTTACTATCAGCTACTGATATGAAACAATTTTGATATGCACTGCATCTTCTAATCATGTACTTTGCAAGCAATCTCCCGTTTTTAGTTGAAAGTTTGCCAGTTCTATTTATTTAACTTTAAATATCTAGATATTTAACTATAAATATAAATATTCCTTTAAACAACCGGTGTAGCATGATTGATGCAGTATGTCAAATAAGAATACATTTATGCAGAAACAAAGAACTGCAGATGCTGGTTTATACCAAAGATAGACACAATGCTGGAGTAACTCAGCAGGTCAGGCAACATAGCAAACTTATGTTACGTAAGTATTCAAAGAATTTAGCAGAATTATTCTGCTGTGGGGAATCACTGAGGAGACTACAGAATCCTCGCCTTTTATGATAAAACCAGCTGATATATTTCAACTTTTTTCTCTCCCAACATCAGCTTTTCCCATCGATCATTGTTTAATGAGAGATTGCATTTATGCTGACCGACGTTTGATGGAATTATACAGGCTGCAAGTCCCAGAAACCCCGGATAGACAGTCCCTTCTAAACCTGGACAGTAGCAAGGTTGCTTGGTTAGCCTCAAGCATCTCCCAGTTCTGAGAAATGGTGGAAAATGAGCCTGAAGAGGGGAAACATTATGTTAATGGTCCACATTGTCATCAGAAAAAGCCTACTGGAAACTCGAATTACATAAACTAGATACAAGGTCTACGTAAATCCAGTTTCCACAATCCAGCTGTCTGGGCTGCCACGTGATCATCTAGAGGCTACTCATAAGACACACACCCAGGTCGATCAACCTGTGGTGGGCCTGCCTCGACTGAGGGTGTCTTGTGATAAAAGGCCGAAACACCCAGTAACGTTGAGGTACACAACTGAAGATGTGTCTGATTGTTAGCAAAATTCACCTGGTGGTCATACCCAAGAATGTCAATTGTAGTGAAATCTTAGGGATTGTACCATCCAGTCCTACTAATCAATTTCTGATCTTTCAAGTAAACTATTTAGCACCCCTCAGTTACTGATATGGAACAATTTTGATGTGAACTCTTATAATCTAAAGATGCAATAATGTGTAGTAATGTTAATTGTAAGGATATGAAGCATAGGAGAGAGATCTGCTCCATTTATAATGATATAGTAAGCGTTTTATATGTAGGCAGTAAGCCCTACTGCAAGCATAACAATAAGACACATAACACCAGGCCTGGCTGGAATAAGTACGTAGCTGAGTATCATGCTGAAGCCCCTGAAGCCACTAAATCATGGGCTATGGCAGGTAGACCCAGACAGAGGCCTGTGTTTGAGTGCAAGAAGCTCACTAATGCAACATATAAGTATGATGTTCGCTTCATCTGTAAAAATGAGCAAGCTATGAGGGCTGATTCCATGGCTAAGAAGCTGCTAAGTAACAATGATACTGATTTTTGGAAAGAAGTGAGAGCTCTTAACAGTTGCAAAACATGTCTACCATGCACTGTCGATGGAATCTCGGAAACAACTAATATCGCGGAGTTATGGCGACAACATTATAGTACTTTATTCAAGATGATTTGTATAGGGTGGATAATATTGAGAGTAATGACTGAATGGTGATTGTGTCACATGAGGTGTATCATGCCATGAACAAGCTGTCCAACAACAAAGCAAGTGGCTTGGATCATATTTCTGCTGAACATCTTAAGTATACGAGTATGAGGATAGCTCCTGTCCTTGCTATTCGTTTTACTGGCTTTATGATTCATGGGGGGCGCCGTCCTGTATGGTATGGCTGCCCAGCCTGCAGCTGTATGTCTTTCCCCTTTTTCTTTTTTTTAGTGTGTTAAAGTGTTTTGTTTTGGAGCATATTCTTTTTTATGTGGGGGTGAGGGGGGGGAAAAGGGGGAAACTGCTTTTCCTGGTCCCTACCTGGTCGGAGAGGCAGCTTTTCTCTGGGCTGCACCGTCGACCCGTCCTCGCGGCCTACCAGCGGGCCTGGAGCGGCATTTCCTGAGGGGACCGCCCAGAACCTCGGCTTCGGCAGCGGCGGGGCGCTGGAGCGCCATCGCGGGACGGAGCGGGCGATGCCTTGCCTGGGTCGCTGCGCTGGAACTCCGGTGAGCTGAGACCGCCGAGATAAACATCGCGAAGTTGCGGGTCTGTGGAGCGGCCAGCTGCGGGCGGCGGCGCTGAACTTTAACATCGGGAGCCAGTGGAGGGGAGCTCCATTCAGCGCAGCCTTGTCGGCTTCGGAAGCCGCGATCTCCAGTAAGGAAGCGGCCGTTCCAGGTGTCCCAAGCCGCTGAGAGGATTCTCCCGACGCCGGAGCACCATCACCCAGCGAGAACAGCTCCGTGAAGGCAACTATGGAGGCCTCAATAGGCCTGACTATGGGTGGACATGGGTTGGGGACTGGACATTGTGCCTTCCCTCATAATGGGAACCATTGTGGGGAGATGTTTTTATGTTTAAATCTCTTTATTAGTGTTGTGTCTGTATGCTTTATTTTTTGTGCTGCATGGCAAGAAGCATTTCACTACACCAATTGGTGTATGTGCCAAATAAATTAACCTTGAACCTTGGTTTGTTACCAGACTCAATGTTGTCTAGTCCGCTAGTGCCGGTCATTAAGGACAAAGCCTAAATAATAACAGGCCCATAGCTTTAGCCAGTATATTGTCAAAAGTCCTAGACAAAGTTCTACTGGATAGAGTAAATGAGTTTGTTAACTCCACAGATAACCAGTTTGGTTTTAAAGCTAAACATGGCACTGATTGTGCATCTATGCCCTAAAGGAGATTGTAAACAAATATAGAGGCAAAAACTCTTCAATTCTTATGTGCTTTATTGATGCTTCCAAAGCCTTTGAACGTGTTAATCATAGAAAGTTGTTTGTTAAATTGAGTCAAAGAGAGGTGCCTGGCTTAATGGTATGCCCACCAGACTATGCACATAAAATGGAACAATAGGGTTTCAGCCCCATTTGGGATCAGCAATTGTGTTAGACAAGGGGGAATGTTGTCAAAATGTAAATATCATGGCCTTGTCAAACATAAGGTTTAGCACTGCAAGCTACGAATCCCAGTTGTGGAGACACTGGTATCGCTGTCTCGTTATAGGACACTGGTCTTTATTTTTTATTCTGGATTTAAAATCATGCACTGTGTTTTTTGTATATCATTTATGATGCATATGTGATACACTAACACTAAGATTTTATTTTGGTGTTTTATATGTAATGTATTTTATGAAGTGTTGTCCCTTGTCTGGAACTTGAGTCCGAAATAAAGTTTAATAATAATAAAAATTATAAAGGCAGTCGGAGTCGGTGGGGGCGCTGCGAGACGGCTACCCTGCCAGAGGCGTGTTCGTCATTTCTACTTTTTTGTTTTTTTAGTGGGGGGGGGGGGGGGGGGGGGGTGTAAGGGGGAAACCGCTTTCGGTCACGTCCTTCACGGAGAGGGGACGTTTTATCCATGCCGCCGCTCTCGCGGCCTAACACCAAGGATTGGTGCGGCTTTTCCCGGAGTCGGGCCCGGAGCTTCAGCAGTGGGCGCGGCATGGATTTTTTTCAATCGCTGGCCCGCTGACTGTTCAGTCTGAAGCCGCGAACAGCTAGGCTTCTAGCCGCGGGTGTGGCGTCCGGAGCATGGGATCCCTCGCTGGGGACCCGCTGGCCTACAACACCTTGAAGCCGCGGTCTGTGGTACTTCTAGCCGCGGGTGCAGCGGGAACTGACTTACTTACCATCTGGAGCGAGATCCCTCGCCGGGGACTCCTGAAGAAGAGTTCCGACCACCGCCGTGCGGCCTACGTCATCCTGAAGTCGTGGTCTCCGGTAGGGAAGCACCGATTCGGGACTGCCCTTCCAGACGAGAGGGCCTGTCATCTGGCCGCCCGCAGCAACGACTGCGGAGGTTCTGGCCCCAACCACGGGGGAAAATGGAGGAAGACTGACTATACTTTGCGCCTTCCACCACAGTGAAGAATGCTGTGGTGGATGTTTGTGTTATATTTTTATTGTGTATTGTGTGTTCTTTTTTATTGTACCGCTGCTGGCAAGTTCATTTCACTGCACTTTATTGTGTATGTGATGAATAAATATGATTGATTGAGTGTGGAAACAGACCCTTCGGCAACTTGCCCACACCGGCCAACATGCCCCAGCTGCAATAGCCCCACCTGCCCGCATTTGGTCCATATCCCTCCAAGCCTGTCCTGTCCATGTACCTGTCCGTTTCATAAACTTTGGGATAGTCCCAGCTTCAACTACCTCCTCTGGCCGCTTGTTCCATATACCCACCATCTTATAGAAACATAAAAAATTCTTTAGGGGCTGGACAGGCTAGATGCAGGAGATTGTTCCCGATGTTGGGGAAGTCCAGAACACGGGGTCACACCTTAAGGACAAGGGGGAAGTCTTTTAGTACAGAGATGAGAAAAACATTTTTCACACAGAGAGTGGTGAATCTGTGGAATTCTCTGCCACAGAAGGTAGTTGAGGCCAGTTCATTGGCTATATTTAAGTTAGATGTGGCTGTGGTGGCTAAAGGGATCAGGGGGTTATGGAGAGAAGGCAGGTATGGGATGATCAGCCATGATCATATTGAATGGCTCAAAGGGCCAAATGGCCCACTCCTGCACCCATTTTATGTTTCTACCACTTTTCAAATATACCAGTTAGAATTTACTACTTGGGTGTGCAATTCAGCAAGCCAAGGCTAAAGTGCTATTGAATCCGCTCTTACATGAAGCATTAAATCAAAATCAATGGTTGCCATTGGAATTAACCTGTTCTTGCATCAATCAGCAGTTCACAACTCCCTAATATGTACGGTTACACAAAAAGCTGGAGAAACTCAGCGGGTGCAGCAGCATCTAAGGAGCTAAGGCGACGTTTCGGGTCGAGACCCTTCTTCAGACTCCTTAATATGTACTTTCCCTTTGAAACCATGTATTTGTTTAACTTCAAAGCAGTCATTTATTCCAGAGCAAATCACCTCCAAAGCAGTACTATTGGCATTTATAAATTTCTGCTTTATTACTGATTTACGTAACAATCAATAAATTAGATGTCATACTTGTGTGAAGTTGTAAAAATGCAAATCATTTAAAATTTATTCTGAATGCATTGCACAAAGATCAGTGCTTTTTTTATTCCGTTCCTTCCCCCCAGCCGTTGCAAAGTTTTCAATTCTAAAGAGGCTGAATGCTAAACACAGATGACAGAGGAAACTCGGGAAACTGCCATGGAAACAGATTAGTTAAGAGTTCTGAAATGTTACTGGAATCAATCATGCTCTACATCTCCATTCAAGATAATCACAAACAGGCCAAATCAAGCATGGTACAACTTACAAATCAGATCTGCTCCGTCAAACCTTCCAACTTGATGTATAATGTGTATATACTCTTTCCCTCCCCCCCCCCACCCACCCCATTCACACCATGTAATTAGACTCTGGAATGCACATTAGATTTAGTGTGGTAAGGCATTTGGTGTTTCTACAACGATTCTACATATTCAACCAAAACACAATGCTTGATCTCATATCACCTTAATTTCAGGACCCATCAACATTATTTCATGTTAATGTATTAAAACCCTTCAATTATTTTAATCTGCATCCTCTGGACCATCAATGCTCTTTTGCAAATATATCTCAGGATACTACAAATTCCTAACTCGTGCTCATACCTAGTTTAAATCACTCGTATCTCCCTTATCAGCTCAACATCAGTTTTCCTCAACATTACTCCCCTATGCATCTGATAAGTCCATCCACAAAAGAGCGCATAATAATTGAAAAAGGCTCCACACTTTCCATTACAACCCTGACTCAGGGCAAAAATTGTATAAACAAAGAGTTTGAACTACAAGGCTGTTCCAACTATATACTAGGTCAGGCTTTCATGGCCACCCAGTTTATCAAGTGACTAGTTAATCCATAAATACAATCAAATGCCCAATGTGTGCCAGGTTTGATCTCAACCACTTTCTTTTTGTCAGGAATGCTGCAGTTCACATCAACTACATAATGAAAGAGGAATTGAATGCAAACACAACCATATTCTGCATTAGGCTACTAATGAGAATCTGGATGATTGCAGCTGCAAGGATTGAATAGAAATGGAACCCAAGTACCGTAACCACTACCCTAGGGGAGTGCACGGAAAGAGTGGCAAGAATGCAATCATTGATTAAAGTGATAAAAACCTAGAGGTTATAACTTCATTCTGGCAAAGTTCAGCAAAAACAGTGAATTGCGAGATGCTTTTTACAATACCTCCCTACCTTCACTTGCGCTCGATTTAAGAATACCTGCAGGATCAACTCAGTTGCTATCCATTTTAACTCCCGTCTGTTCCCATACTGATCTTTCTATCAGTGGTCTCCTATTTTGCCAGCATGAGACCACACGTAAACTGGAGGAACAGCACCTCATAGTCTACTCAGGCAGTTTACAATCCAACGGTACTAACATTGAATTCTCCAATTTGAGGCTACTACAGAACCGTCCTCTACTCCCATCTTCTCCAAATAACCCCCAGCCCCCTCTCCCCTGTGCCATACCTGGACTCACACCAAGTTTTTCCCTCCCTCTCCTACCAACATTCCTCCTTCTAGCTTCACAATTAGCAACAAAACAATCCTTTGTCTCACACTTGCCATCTCTTCATTTTTGGCCTTTGCCTACCAATCTGCTCATCGCATAATACACTTCATGCATGTTGACCTGTTAACTTCCAGGCTTTGTCCAGCCCCCCCCCCCCCCCCCCCAACAGTCTGAAGGCTCCGGACCTGAAATGCCACCAATCATGTTCCACTGAGATGCTGCCTGGCCTGCTGAGTTACTCCAGTTCTGGCTTCGTTTGTAAACCAACATCTGCAGTTCCTAGTTTCTACAGGGGATAGGCGTTTGCAGCCTTTTTTTGATGTTGGATACTTTTACCTTTACCTGAAGGGCATTTATTCTCAGTTCATTTCTTTTATTGTAGCAAATTTTACATTATTAAAATGCACCCAGATCCTGTTACCACTTTTAGGTAAGACTTATTCATGATTATTTCCTCTAATGGAATCAGGAGTTTGTTTTGAGAAAGTGGAAGACCAAAATGTTTCCAATTAAGGTATATCAACTGGGAACTTATATGCAGTCTTGTCCTCATGTTCTGCGCACACCTTGTGGGCCAACGGGCCTGTTCTTGTGCTGTACTGTTCTACGGTTTATGTCTATTGCACTACACAGAGATATTTTGGTTTCAAAGGATATTTTAAGGTGGTACACTGATATGATGAGCTACGAGATCTTGGACATATTATATTTGGAAGGCAGTGCATTGCAAAATAAACTGAAAAGTTTGAATTTCATACCTTTAGAAGATATGCAATCAGAATCAATGGGTTATGATTATTACTGAAAAAGCATTTCAGGAGACATTATGCACAGATTTGAAATCAACACCACTACTTGTGATAATTTTATTCCAAAGTTTAATAAACCGTACAAATAAAGAGCTTACACATATAATTGCATAGGATAAAGTGGAATTCCAAGGACATTCATAGGGAGAAGAAACTGTTGCATCACAGAAGAGCAAATGGTTGTTAAAACTCCATCTGTGCTCAAAATTTAAATCTGTCAAAAATGTACATATTTTCACAATTCCAACTATTTATGATATAAAAGGTTTACAATGTCATGGTGGCATCTCCATTGATTTAAAAATGTAAGTCAATAGACTTCACATTAGCAATATCTAGTGACAGTTTTATTGTCTACAAGCAGTAACCTTGGGTCAGTATGATACATTAACAACATTTGCCAATAATTACCAGTGTGGTCCCGATATCAGAAACCAGGCCTTCCCACGTCTTTACAAGCTTTGACTTTTTCATGTGTGCTAATGAGGCACAAACCACTTCTAATTAACAAATTTGAAAATATCTCAGATTTCTGAATTGCATCAGATTAAAACTCAGGAGGGGGTGGGGTGGGAGGGAGGTGGCCGCTGGAAAAAGTGGTGTGCATTCTTTTCAATTTTTTTTTGTGGTATCCAGCATCTTACACTTTTAAATGCCCTTATGGCAATAGTTTGTTTCACCAACACATTTAGCACTCAAAAAAAAGCTTGTGAAGAATGGAAGCCATCAAACAGAGATTTGAAAGTAAAAGCAAATACAGTTATAACAACTACATCTATGGCATAAGTGTCAAAGTCTCTCCATTTACTGTGGTGGAGAGGGCAGGACAGTCAACAAGAAAAACCGTTCCCACACTGCGGTTAAAGTTTTAAAAGAAAGATTTTCCCCTTGCAATTTATTGGTTTCAAGACAAATGCTGAGCCTATATTATTTTGTTGTTCTAATCCCCATGCTGTGTGTCACACTTTGGCTGGTGGTTTTCAGTGCTTACACAGAAGATGTTATACCATGGGCACTCGTGGCATGTAAAAGCTTTTTGTTTTTTTCCCCTACTATTATAAGTGGCTCAGATCCACTAGAGTCTGCTCAAGCACCTGATGAATGCCCACATTCTCTTCTTTGGCCCGGGCCAGTTTGTCTATTGAATCATGGAAAAAGAAAAATGAGAATTGAAATTTAAATGAAAATATGAACAGTTTTTTCAAACAAAAACACAAATGTAAAACATTTCACAATGTTAACATTCTCACAGTTCAACATTAAACACTTCAAAGCAGGCAATTTAGAACCGATTAACACGTTTGTGAATCACAATACAATGTCTTAAAATCACAAAAATGAAAATGTTGTTATTTTAGTTTCTTCCCCCTTAATGAACCATGCTACATTTCCTTTTGCAAGCAGAGCGTCACTTCATCTTCACTCAATTACACAACTGTGTTGTTAGCCTGAAGCCAAAACATTTTATAACTTGGGCTGTAAAAATGCACAGATCTTTATTACTCCAAGGATTTCCCAAATGTAGAAAAATTCTAAACGGCTGGATTTTATACACGCACATACATCTTATCTGGCAATACAGAGTGCAGGAATGTTTATTTTACAAGAACACGACATTTGAAAGAGTGAGACTCCGGATAGATTAATTTTAAAAAAACTGAGTGTGGCTTGTTACCGCATCCCACGTCACATTTGCGTTCACTGCGCTGATATTAGTCTTTCATTCAAGAGAAACAGAGTTGACAGAAAAGCAGAATTAATTCAAAACCCACTGCTGGATCATTCGAGTCCAAATAAATGCAGTTTTTATTTCTTTAAAGACAGACATGCAAAATAATGTTGTGAGTAGGTATGAAACAGAAATAGTATTATCATTCATTAAAAAATGTTAGGCAAGTCAGCAGAACAAGTTTTTTTGGCATATCTTCATGTTAAATAAAGTCAGTTGTTAAGTTCATTCAGGACAACCCTCAGTTCACTATTGAGAAGACGATTTCTCTCTACCTCCTGTCTGAAGCGCTCTATTGAAACACCATCAGTGACAGCAGACGAAAGAAGAAAGAGTAGTGTTAGTCATGTGGAACAGATCACCTGTTTTTAAGAACAGGTTTAAACTATTCATAAGAAAGAAATGTACTTATATATCAAGGAAAGCATTGTTGATTAAAAGAATAGAATCTGAAAGATAATTCAAAAGAGAAAAGTCTTGGGCTGGACTGGGTCTATTGCAAAAGTTTACCGAGAAATTCATCAGGGACACAAATCCAGAGAGCATCATTTCACCATGTTGCATGGGTGAAAAGGAGGATTTTAATAGTTTGTGTTGGCTATCTCCTTAGTTACATTTATTATTACTTTACCAGGTGAGATAATTACTTAAGTACTTTTAGACCAATTGAATATCCCCTCACCTCATTTCTTACCCCCCCCCCCCCCCCCCCCCAACACCTCTCCCCCTTTCTGTATATGGATCAGTAACTCCAACAAATTTAAAATGTACTGCAAGCATCAAGAAATGGTTTAAGGTTCTCTTAAATTAACACGATCTCCATAAATGATCTTACCATTGAAAGTCCAGAAAACAAAAATCAAATCAATTAAAAACAATTCAGTCAGTCAAAATGTGCAAAATACTTATTCAAGTATAGTACAAGTGTTATTGGAAGGGCAATCTTATATAAAATAAATTGTGTCCCAAAACATATTACAACCACTAGAGTGGAAGTGAAAATAATCTCAAATTCAAAAAGTATTAATGATACCCTAAAAAATAAAGTTGATGCAAAAATCTGGTTTACTTTCATGCTTTGGGAAGGAAATGTGTTATTACTACCTGTACACAATTCCCGAGCTGCAATAGTCTGCTTATCTGCCCTCTGAAATGGCCTGGCAAGCTATTAGGTTGCATTATATTCATAATAGTAAAGCAAAGAACAAAACTTACACCAATGGGGACAAATTACCAACACAAAGTTGCTCCAATTGAGGTTGTGAAGTCTTCCAACATGTTTACATTGGGAGAACAATCTCATACACCAAGGGCAACTATCAGGCTATTCTTAACCACAGGTATCATGGCAGATCCTCCACTGCAATCCCCCCTGAATATATCAGTCTCACAAGTAGAGGGTGGCACAAGAGGATGCAGGCAGCCCTCAACATGTCCGTGGTCTAGAGTGCATTAGATCTACCATGGGCATGGAGACCAGCACCTGGTTTTTCCATACCGTGCTTGCTTAGTTGATGAATCTTGGCTCCACCATATCACAAGATTTGGATGCATCACCAAATAAATGGATATTGAATTCCTCCTGGAATGGAGAAGCTGCAATTGACTCCAACTTGGCTGATAGAATTCTGAAGGATTTAATTATCTGACCGACTGCAACAGATGATTAGCAAACCTAAACATGGTAACCTATTTGACCTTGGGCCTGCCAATCTTGCAGCTGTAAATATATCTGCCGACAAGAATGGTAAGACAGTATCATACTGGGCAAGCAAAGTGCTGTCCTCATACCAGCTACTATATCATGGATATCAAATGGGTTAACTCAACCAATCCATCAGTCCACAGCCAGACACCCATGGGGTTATGCGGACCATCAGTTTAGTAGTCTTTCGTTTTAGAGAAACAGCGTGGAAACAGGCCCTTCGGCCCACACCGACCAGCTATACCCACACGTTAACACTAGGGACATTTATTTTTAACATTTACATTTACACCAAGCCAAATTAACCTACAATCCTAATCCTGCACATCTTTGGAGTGTGGGAGGATATCAAAGATCTTGGAGAAAACCCACGCAGGTCACGGGGAGAACGTACAAATTCTGTACAGACAACACCCGTAGTTGGGATCGAACCCAGGTCTCTGGCACTGCAAGCACTGTAAGGCAGCAACTCTACTGCTGTGCCACAGAGTGGCCCACAGTAGATATCAGCAAATGTATCCCCACAGTCCAAGACAACCAAAACCATTAATCCTGGTTCAATAAAAAGTGCACTAGTACATGGAGCAGTTTCAAAATTAGAAACCAAATTTGCAAAGGTTTACCTTAGGGCCACATCCACTAATTTTAAAAGCAGCATGCAATAGACAGAGCTATGTAATCACACAAGATCAAAGACCCCGACATTCCTACATTAATGATGGGTAATTAAATAGCCAAATAGAAGTAGACAACCTGAAAAGCATTTACATCCTAAACAGTTGGGATACCGGCATACAAATGTAAAAGCAAAAGTGAAGCATTTGTAACCACGTAGAACCAGGGATTCAACTAATCAACTTCCTTCCTAGATCCCTACTACCACAGAAATCAGGTTACAGAAAATGTTATTAACTCAACAGGATACCAAGAAATGATTCGATACAGCAGGTAAAAACTATGGGATCAAACAAAATCTTGCTGCCATAACGAGCACCTTCAGAATCAGCTTCTATCCGAACTGTATAAATACTGGTATAACACTAGCATCGACCTGACCATGCGGAACAATTCATCTTTTCTTCACAAAAACCGAACCGATCCAATTTGGTTACTTGCCACAGAGTTTACTCTCTTCCGCAGGGTCATTTCATACAGCTTGATCAATGACCATCCAATCATCATTAAGTCAGAAATGGAAATTTATTGATTATTTGTCGATAATTCTAAAAGTTTAGTTCGTCAAATATTTATAAATATATACATTAAACTTTTAAGTAAACTAAGAAAGTAGCACAAATAAAGTTTATGAAGCAAAATATTACCTTCCAATTCATCAATTGCCTTCTCCAATTTTGCTACAGATCTTTCAGCAAACTCGGCCCTCGTTTCAGCCTGTAAGAGAGGTTAAAGACATGCTTTTGATACTTTGCTTCTTCTTTGTTATCCATTGATCTCCCAACAGTCTTAATCCACTCTGAAAACAATGCCGGCAGATTGCCACATGTCACAGCCTGTTCAGCAATGCACATTACAATGCAAAGAATTCATGGACTTGCACAAGAAACCTTGCTGGAAAAATATCAAAAAGTTTCAAGGCTAGTGAACACGTGAACCTTTTCTTCACGTTGGAAAGTGACACTATTACCAAATGATTATCTTCCCTACAACACGTAATTGGGTTGAGTTTAGTTTATTGTCATGTGTACTGAGGTATAATGAAAAGCTTTATCCTATGGATTTGCACTGATATTGTAGAATTTAAGCACAAGAATTATGGGCGGGCGCGACTCGCGTTGCAGCGGCCTCTACAGCCCTTCTGTCTTTTTAAAAAATTTTTGTCTAGTTAAATGTAGTTGTTCGTGTTTTTTTTGTATTATTTTTGTAACTGTGTATGTGTGGGGGGTGGTGGGGGGAGGGGGAGGAGAAACTTTAAAATCTCTTCCCTGCACGGGAGACCCGACTTTTTCCCTGTCGGGTCTCCGTTGTCGCTTGGGCCTAGCACAGCAGAGCGGCCTCCGACCAGGACGAGCTGCGGACTTACCATCATGGGGCTGGCCGGCCTTGGAGCGTGGGGAGCGGTGGTGGCTCGCCGTTGCTGCCCGACTCCGGAGCTGCAGCTGCAGACCGGTGGACTGTCGGGATATCGGGAGCTCGCGGGTCCGGGTGCTCCCGGGAGATTTCTGGAGCTCCCGCAACACAGCTTCTCCAACCCGTGTCGCGGGCTGGAGCGAGCCGGAGCAGGGCCGTACATCGCCCGGCGCGGCTTTAATGGCCGCGGGACATTCCAGCGGAACATTCCAGAGCCCGCCAGGGGCTCCAACGTTGTGACTTTTGGGCCTAGAGCGGGGCCGTATACCGCCCGGCGCGGCCTCAATTGCCATGGGACTTAACATCGCCCGCCTGGGGCTTCGACCTCGAGAGAGAAATGGTGCAGGGGGAGAGAGAAGACTTTGCCTTCCATCACAGTGAGGAGGAAATTCACTGTGATGGATGTTTGTGTGAATTGAATTGTTTGTGTGTGTTATTTTTTAATTTTTTAAATGAATTGTTCTGTTTGTAAGGCTTGTAGAGACGGAGTTTCGTTCGAGCCTCTCTGAGGTTCGAATGACAAGTAATTAAATTTTTAAAAAATCATCAAAATCAAAAAAAATCTTAGAATTTTCCTTAATTTGGTCAAATACCAGGCTTCTCAGTATTTAGAATACTATAGTGATACAGTATGGAAACAGGCCCTTTGACCCAACTTGCCCACACCGGCCAACAATGTCCCAGCTACACTAGTCCCACTTGCCTGGGCTTCGTCCATATCCCTCCAAGCCTGTCATATCCATATACCTGTCTAACTGACTTTTAAACAATGGGATAGTCCCAGCCTCAACTACCCCCTCTGGCAGCTTGTTCCATATACCTATCACCCTTTGTGTGGAAAAAGTTACCCCTTGATTTCCAATTAAATCTTTTCCCCTTCTCCTTGAACCCATGTCCTCTGGTCCTCGATTCCCATACTCTGGGCAAAAGACTGTGAATGTGACTGGATTAGATTGCACATCACTCACCTCTTTTAGCTTATCTGTTAACAGCTTGATTTCTTCTTCATATTTATCTTCTTTTGAAGCATACTGGCAGATAAATATACATTTAAAAGAGATGAGATAAATTACAGCATTATATTTCTTTTTAAAGGGAAGTGGAATAGCATGCAGATTTAATCAAGCACCACTAAAGCCTCCCCAATTCCCATTGAAATAAATGCACCATTTTAGAAATATAACCCGATATTATGCCCTCCAGCCTAAGGAAGCAGTTTTGCAAATGGTCGGTATCAAAAATGTAAACAATATTACAGTCCTGAGATCATCATTAACAGCTCTGTGCCATTCTGCTGAACAAGCAAATTGATAGCATGGAATCGGGGCAGGAAGGTAAACGAATGGTGGAAACTTTTTCAGACAAGCATTAGCTACGACTCATGGTAATTTTATATTTTTGGGGCATCGGGAAACTTACACGTTTCTCTCTGGGATGCATGAGGTAGAAGCTGCCACAAAATCTAGTCTTTTAGGGATTAGCTCTCAGTTTAACAATTTGCCTGCATTGATTTCAAATCAAATACTTTATTCAGGAGTCCCTTTCCACTGAAATGATATTGAAAGCTTACATTAGCTTTAACAAATTTGGTGACCACATGGCATGAAGCAGTAGGTGTGCAAGGACACCTGAAGGTGATGTTCAAAGCTACTCAATACTGAATAATCACTTCATTTACTGTAGACCCCTTGCTACAGTTAGAATATCTATAGGCAAGTTTTCGATCCGATCTTAACTTCAGAGGTGTGGTCAATATTTATTACCATGTCAGGAAGCAATGATGTAAAGAAAGATCAAAACATAAATTCTTGATGGTACAGTGTGGGTCCATTGGCAATTTATTGCACTGGTTATTGAAAACACACAGCTTGGGCAGGGTTAAAAAATAAATAAATAAAATAATATGGGGGTTTGATACACATTATGGATTGAGATACTGCTGATAAAATATGATGGACACGGGAATCAACAGGTGCTATATTGCTTTTTCAGTCAGAAATTAAACAAAATTGCAAACATTTAAAAACATTACATAAGAATACAGAGAGGAGGTGAGAAAGGACAATGATGGCTTGAGAAATGTCCAGGGCATTTCAATAAACACCAATATTGAATCAAATCACCCCAAAACAGGGGGACAAATAAAATGACAGAGATTCAGGAAATTAAGGGGTGTAATTTTGTTCAATTCAGCCCTGTACTGTATCCCAAGCCAACAGAAGAGCTGCAGATAAAAATGGATTGAAGGAAAAAGCTAATGAACAATTTCTCCATTGCACCAAAGGTTTTAATCAGCTCCAAGATAACTAAAGCATAAGGTATCCCCATATTTTAAAAACACATTTAACATATCAACCAAGCTTCACAACTTTGAATACAACATGAACATTTTATACATGAGAATTTTGTATGGCCACTCTTGATACCTGCATTGGTTAAATTATGGAAAACTATAAATATTTATAGTTTAAGAGCTGAATTGAATATATTGTAATAAAAACAAATGACACACCACATACAAATTCCATTTTGGTTACTGCTGTTCTAGAATCAAGACTGCATGTAATTGTCTGTGTGGTGAAGATTACCACAAAGAGTATGGAAGCTTAAATTTCGCTTCTAATTTTGGACATTCTCTAGTAATTAGTGAAGTTCTGTTATGAATAGGGGGTACACAAAATGCTGGAGAAACTCAACGGGTGCAGTAGCATCTATGGAGCAAAGGAGATAAGCAACGTTTCGGGCCGAAACCTGTTCTGTTATGAATAATTAGCCAATAATGACTCTAGTATGTTCATTCTTACCCTGCACCTCCTTCCTCACCACCACCACGTGCAAAGAAACATATGCACTCCTACAAGCTTGTATACTACATTCAGTGCTGTTAATGTGGTCTCCTCCACATTAGCGAAACCAAGTGCACACTAGGCACCCACGCCCATCCACACTGCCATTCTGACCTCCCAGTGCATCAGAGTTCAAAAACCCTTCCCATCTCCATATTGACCACCTGTCCCCAGCCTTCCGTACTTCCAGTGAGGCCCAACACAAACTAGAGGAACGTCACCTCATTTCCCACCGTGGTTGTCCACAATCATAGTGATATGAACATTGACTTTCCTCGAGTGCTTTGCATCATGGTATGCTGCCAGCACAAGGGGTTACCAATGGATTATCAGTTCCATAAAGAGTTCTAGTCAATTTTGAAACCAGTGTAGAAAAGGACTTATAGGGATACCTTGGCTTTAAAAGCAGTTATGTTTGGAATGCTCCTACCTTTTCAGTTTGTGCTTCCAAAGACTTCAGGCTGTTGGTCACATTTTTCAATTCTTCTTCAATCTCAGCACATTTACTGTTCAGAACAAGATAGTTTGGTTTGGGAAAGAAGGAGGTTGAGAATGTGCAGAAAGTAGTAAGAAACCCATAGCAAGCAAACATTGCTGGCTCTTAGAATTTAGGCCCCTACACACCAAGCATGTTCAAAAACAAAATAATTGGGATACTTACCTGTCATATATAATGATGGGGACAAAAATCAATTCATAATTTTAACTAATCGGTTCAATTTCCACAATGTTAGCAAATCTCCAAGAATTGACATTTACCAACTCCAATGAGTAGTAACAAGGCCCAAGACAACTTAAAGGCCACAGAAAGTATTGAAGCCACATCTTAATTCCAGAATTCAGCTGCTATGGGTCTCCACTGGGGGAAAAACCAGTAACACACAAACTATCAGGGAAGCAGAACAACAGCAGCAGCAGCAGCAGAAAAGAATGCAAAGAATGTAGCTTTAATATTTTCCTCACGGAGAAAACAAAGATGAAGAGAGGAAACAGGAAGTAGCTAGTTGATTTCTGGGAGTAATACCTCTTCCTCTGAGGCCATTAACGATTTCAAGCTCTGGTCCATTACTTTAAGTTCCTCGTCCAAATGCCGGGCCCGACTGAGTTAATCCACAATAAAGGGGACAAATCCCAGGGAGTATTCAGCATGCAATTCAACAGTGGAAAAGAAAACCATGTGCCCGCTGTCATTAGTACATTCACCAAATTATACAGAATAACATGGGAATTGAAATAACTACTGTAACAGATCCAACATTTGAAATTAAACAAGAGTATTTACTAATTCCTGGATCACCTAAAAGATGCATTAATTTTGTTGCACAGGAGAGTAGCCGAAGGGCCACACCCCATCATACAAAGACTTAGTTCATTTGAAACTTGTTCAGTTGAAATGAATTGCATTTGATCCAAATCAACTGTAAAAGTACTAAGTTTGAGACAAACAAGTAATATGTAAATTAGGGATTACCATGTACCACAAGAATAGAAAAAAAGATACTTGGGTTAAGTCCAATTACATTTTCCAATAACTTAGTCAATGAATGCAGAGCAGGTACCATGTTTGATCTGGATTCGAACTAGAGTCGACCATTTGATAGAACTGAACAATGCAAGTTGGCAAGACTTCCCAAGTTGGCATTCAGCCAGTTCAGGACTAACCACCAATAAAATGTGAGGAATATGCTGGCACTTGGGGAACCACAAACTAGTCTCCATCCTGAAATATGGATCTGGAAACATGGCTGAGAGAAAGAAAAAACTGGGGCTACTATCATTACCCACAATATTTACTGTGGAAATAAAAGATAAATCCAGTCTTGCTGAGCAGCATAATAGGCATAAAGACCGAATGACCCAATCTTGTCCCTACCATTCAGGATTAGTTCTACCGTCTCATAGTAGCAGGATCAAAATGTCCTAGTTTAAACGGCGATGGAAATTTAATGTCCAATCGAAGTAGCTGGCTAATTAACTGAAATCTGCCAAAATCAGAGCAGAACAAGTATTATATTTCGGATTGTGATAATATTGTTTCAACTTTTAAGATGAGGGGGATCTGATGCAATAATTATTTCAATCATTCTCCAGGAAAGTAGTTAGATCAATAATCCAATAAAATACAATTATAATGTCAAATATAAAACTGTCACAATTACACCCCTCTTGTGCTTCAATAAACTACCAGTAGACGTCAAAATACAAACACCGTTTCAAATCGTGTTAATCATAATAGCTTCTCTCGCATTCATTTGCAGTAAAATAAAATCTTGCCACCTTCTCCCACACGAGAGTTCAGATGGAGCATGCTTCAAGAACGCTTTGGCCAATTGTTTTGTGAGAGTGGGGAAGGAGAATGGAGTGGTGCAGGGATAATTACTTAATCAATGAAGCAGGCAGTACGGTGGCACAAGAAAGATGGCAGGGAAGGAATACATCCATGGATGACATATCCACCCAATACAATCTCTGTCTCAGAACACAGATTTGTGTTTAAAAAGAACCTGGTGATTGAGTCATACTGCACGGAAACAGGCCCTTTGACTTGCCGGGTCCATGCTAACTATCAAACACCCTTGTTCACAGAATGAGCAAATTCAGTGGACTGGGTCACTGCTTTCATATCAAACACCATCAACTTTCTGCTTGTACACTATACAGAGCTTGGTACACTTGTGGAATCTCTTTCTAATAAAAGTATAATAAAAGTTCACAGAATTCAAAGGTACCTTTCCGAGTGCTCAGCCCGCTCCTCAGTTCGTTCCTGCTCACCTTCAAGGATGATAACTTTCCGTGCTACCTGCAAACAAAATGTTAATATAACTAAAACACACTATATAGCATTTGGTTCAACTTAACACTACACTCCTAATACTAACACAGTCGACAGAAACCAGGCCCTCCAACAACAGGCACATGTCACATGAACAATGCCAAAGATTCAAGATTGCATCCATGAAATCCAAAAATCCAGCTAAACCCTGTCTGCATAGTTAATAAATCTCAGCTTTCGGTGCCAAGGCCAACTGCAATTCAATAAGCAGGAAAAACAAAACCAGTTGGCATGGTTCCCCAAAAGGAACATGCTGTAGATATTAGTAACTGCTTGGAATGAACCTCCCCACAGCTCCAAATTCATCAGCAGGCAAAAAGAAAACACAGAATTAAATCGCTGCATTATCTCCAGATTGGCGTGCCAAATTGCACATTAACAATATTTACATGGACGAGTGTTACATATAGAGGACAGACAAGGCAGGGAAAAAAATTAACCTCTTCATATTTGCGGTCTGCTTCCTCGGCAATATGTTTAGCTTCCTTCAGCTGCATCTCTTGCATTTCCATTATCTCTTCCGCTTTTAAGACTTTACTCTCCACGACCTTCATTCCCCTGCAGAGAAGATAAAAGACACATGCATCCAATTATAAGAAGCCACCATAGAAAAAAAAGTAAGAATATTCAAATATTTTTGCAGACCATTGAAAATTTGAGAACATGCTAAAAATCTTCTGACGGTCTCAACCGAAATGTCACACATTCCTTCTCACCAGAGATGCTGCCCGTCCCGCTGAATGACTCCAGCATCTGTGTCTATCTGTGCTAAAAATCTTTGACTTTTTAATAAATATTTGATCATGCAGATAGATTACAGCAGCTTCTCTGCAGACGCGCAATGCAGATACAGATCAAACATTAGCATACAAATTATATAGGCAATTGACCCTTGCAACTTGTCACCAATTCTAGGTGAATGGAGACAAAAATTGTTCATTTTTCTGGCTGACAGAGAGCAAGAACATTACTGATTCCCGTTTACAATTCAGCAACAGCAAAGCACAAATGAGACATTTTAGGATACTGTACTCCATTGAATTAAAAGATAGCTGAAGGAATCCAATCCCACATTTATTTGGCCAACATTTGTTAACAACCTCAAATTTTTAACTTGCATCTGCACTAACATCAATTGCCATTTGAAGAAAAGAAATTCAACTTTGGCCACATCTGCATGTAAAAATAGATCTATTGCCTTAAAAGATGAGGCTTTTATCACCATAGAACATGTATCACTATATGGTGGTCCTAGTGCGTCGTGCTCTTTTGTTTGAACTGTATAAAGTTGGCAATTAGAGTTCCCATGAAAGGTCAACATTTACTCCACAGGTGACCTGCAGATCACTGTTGTTTTATTTCAAGATCTCGGACACCAGTAATATTTCGTTTTTCATGGTTACTATCCTTAGCCTGTAAACTGAGCTGAAGGAGGCTTTTTTTTTTTTAATGCAGCATGCCACAAATTTACAACTCCTGGATAAATCTACAAAGCAATTAATACTGAGCATCAAACTTTTCCAGATAGGGATGGGATTAAAAAAGCAGAATTTATTTGGGCCTTCTCAGATCGTTAACATAGCTACCAGTTGTCACAGTTGTAACAAGTCATTTATCTCTTACCGTTCACTTTCATCTGCGGACTTTTCAGCTTCATCTAGTTTTTGCAGGGCAGTAGCCAGACGTTCCTGAGCACGATCCAACTCTTCCTCAACCAGCTGGATACGCCTATTCAAGGAGGATACATCAGCGTCCGCCTAAACAAAATAAACACAATTGAGCAACTATTCTCAAAACAGGAGTTATCCACATAGAGAATATTAAGGCACTGGAAGACATTCTTCTGAATTGGACAAGGTGGCACATCAACAGCAAAAATATATTAATATACAGTACACATCGTCAAAATAATCAAGCATCTCGATAATTGAAGGATTCAAAGTGTTTGGAAAATCAATAGGATGCAAGTTGGAAAGTAAATCTATGTAATTACTACAAGCAATGATTTACCCAAGAAAAATTGTTTTGCTAATTTTCCCTATCAAGGAAAACAAACAGGACGTGCATTTAGGCAATTTTGAATGGAACAAAAAGTGTTTGGCAAGTCTAATTCTCCAAATGACATACTGGACAGAAAGGTCAACAAGAGATTGAGTAATCTGTATATCCTAAGGATGCAGATGTATAGCTTAATGAGATACAAGGGGAAAACTTGCAATACCAAATTAGGAAAGAGCAGTTTAAAAGTATACAATAGAATTTTCCAAGTAATATGGAGCCGGATGCAGTGAACTGCGGCAAATTGGCAAGATAAATACCTGCCGAGTTTAAATTAAAAATACAACAGGGATGAATGATAAGCAGCAAACTTTGAAGAGAATTATATCAGGAAGAAAATTGAAGTACTAAAGATATAGATGGCAAAACTGATAACTATGGCTTAACTCTGAGACTAACAACCGTTAAAATATGGATTGTTGCTAGATGCTAGCTCCCATAGTTTTGTGTTAACATAAAGATACACCTAGATGCTAACAAGAAAATAATGGTAGATACATGGTAGAGTATGGTTTACAAAGTGCGGAGAAATAGCTGAAGCATTTAAAACGTTGAATAGTATCCAACTCATTATTTTTTGCTCAAACAGTTAGAAACATAGAAAAATATGTTTGCTCAAACAGTTATAAACATTTCCAGTTAAGTGCTGTTCGATAAGCATAAATGGCACAAGTAATAAGGAACATTAACAGACTTGTTTTCTTTTGTCATGGTTGAGTAATCAAGATAGAATGAGTCTTCCATATGTCGAACATTCATTCTACCTCAGAAAAAATAGAAAATAGGTGCAGGAGTAGGCCTTTCGGCCCTCCGAACCAGCACTGCCATTCAATATGTTCATGGCTGATCATCCTAAATCAGTTAGAAAGATCTGCAGATGCTGGTTTAAATCAATGGTAAGGGTCACGACCTGAAACGTCACCCATTCCTTCTCTTCAGAGATGTTGCCTGTCCCACTGAGTTACTCCAGCATTTTGTGTCTACCTTCATCCTAAATCAGTACCCCGTTCCTGCTTTCTCCCTTGATTCAGCTAGCCCAAAGAGCTATATCGAACTCTCTCAAAAATATCCAGTGAATTGGCCTTCACTGCCTTCTGTGGCAGAGAATTCCACAGATACACAACTCTCTGGGATGTTTTTCAGCATCTCAGTCCTAAATGGCCTACCCGTTATTTTTAAACCGTGACCCCTGGTTCTGGAGTCCCCCAACATTGGGAACATTTTTCCTGCATCTAGCCTGTCCAATCCCTTGAGAATGTTATATGTTTCTATAAGATCTGGGTTACATTTTAACATTTTTCTTCTGGAATATCTGTTTAGACAGTCCCTCAGAATCTCAGATGACACATGCTTCCAATACAGGGCCAAGGAGAGAAAGGTACTTCATTTTTGAAAAAAAACTTGGGATAGCTGCTGGAAATCTTTTAAAATGCAGTCTTGACAGAGCAAGATGTTGACCAATGGCATGGAGATCCAATATGACAGAGTACCAGAATTTCACAACGGACAGTTTTCTTTCCCCTAACCACTTTACAACCAAGCTTGCAACAGTACAGAACATCAAGCGCCACAAAAATATTTAAACAAGAAGAACAAAAGGGATTCATTGTGAACTGACCAAGGAATGAACCAAGAGAGATAGATAACAGTGTTGATACTAAAGGCAGCTAAATGAGGTGCAGTGTCAAATTACATTGGAGGACATCCAAAAGTTTTCAGTTCATCAGCTGACCAATTACTAACATGGGGCACATAAACAAAATATTCCTTCCACTTAAAGGAATTCATAGAGCATAAAAGCAAATGGTAGCAAGTTCAGTCATCCTAGCGATCTAAAGAGCAAAATGCCGACGAGTGTCTTTTTTTTCTGAATAGATTTTATCCAATTATCTTGCATCACTTTATATAATTTCCTCTTTTTTGTGCGCTGAAAAGTCATGGAAATAAGTTTCATTTGTGAAATATTTAAACAGTTGAGATTTTGGTCCCAGACCTGTGGCACAAAATAGAAGAACAAGTATTTTAGCAAAATGCTAGGCACCAAGGGATTACATGCATACTGTATGGACCTGTAGAGTGGCACAGTAGCATAGCGGTAGAGCTGCCGCCTTAGAGCACCCGAGACCTGGGGTTGTTACTGATTATGGGTGCTATCTGGTCTCCCTGTGACCACGTGGGTTTTCTGATGGTGCTCTGGTTCCCTCCCACATTCAATGATATTTTATTGTCACGTGTACCCAAGTACAATGAAATACTTACAGTGAAAAGACGTGTAGGTTAATTGGCCCTAGTGTCAAGTGGCCCTTCTGTAAACTGCTCCTAGTGTGTACGCTGCGAAAGTTGGATAACATAGAACAAATGTACGGTGATCGATGATTAATGTGGACCGAAGAGCCTGTTTCCATGTTGTATATCTGAACTAAATTACACAGACCTTTCGAGAAGATTCAACTGAATTAATCATACATCTGTACCAACTGATGAGATGAACAGTGAATTAATCTAAATACATGCTGGCACTATTAAGAATACATGACAGTTCTTCAAATTTCCGCAAGGTGGAGAGTATTTATAATCACACATTCACCATTGGCTGCAAAACTCAACTGGCTTCGGGATTTCTTTCTGCATTCACATACAACATTTAAAATACTCAGGATAGACACAAAATGAGACCCTTCTTCAGGCAGACCCGAAACGTCACCCATTCTTTCTTTCCAGATGCTGCCTGTCCCGCTGAGGTACTCCAGCATTTTGTGTCTATCTTTGGTTTAAACCAGCATCTGCATTTCTTTCCTACGCATTTAAAATACTTAATTAAGAATAGATTTTCCCCTAAATTTTCAGCACAATGGAATCCAGCAGGATGCTATAATCCGTACCAACAATCATACCCACCCCCTCGTAGACCAACAATGGATTCCCCAAAATAATAAATCACGGTAGTTTAATATTGCAGATTTATAATACTTGAGCTTTTCAAAGTAGCAGAGCTAGCTGAAAAAATGGAAATACTGGAAACTTACATTAAAAACAGAAAATGCTTAGGAAACATCTGTTGGGGGCAGGGGGGGGGGGAGGAGTTAATGCTTCATGAGAAAGACCACTCATCTTCAACTGAAAACATTAACTTTCTCTTTCCATAGATGCTGCCTGACATGCTGCGTCGCAATAATTTTCTGCTTTAATTACAAGACATGGAAAACACAATCTTTAAGTATAATGTTGGACTAAACAGGATGGCCCAATTCACGAGGGTACACAAAATGCTGGAGAAACTCAGCGGGTGCGGCAGCATCTATGGAGCGAAGGAGATAAGCAACGTTTCGGGCCAAAACCCTTCTTCAGATGGGTTTGACTATGAAGTTCGACTATGTTACTCGTCCCAATTCACGAGTCTTCCAAACGCCACTATAAATGACGTAATGGAAAAGTAGGTTTGCACACAAATATTACAGCTCACTGCCTTTACACCAGGACTTGTGCTCACTCCCAATTCTAGACTAGGCGATAGGGGTTGAATGACTCAACTCTTGTCACCACTCGTGCATTCAGCCTTACAGCCAGCTATCAGAAAAACAATGAGACTTGAAGTCTAGGAGGAATAAAAAAGTTTTACTTGTGGAATAGATGCAGAGCAGACATTTTTCATTCGTCATAATAAACTTGTATTTAACAAATCAGTCATGTTTTGCTCCTTGTATTAACATGCTTCCCCAGCACATATTCAGCATGATAGGAAGCAATTACCGGTAATTGACAGCTTCTTTAGTACTTCACCTACTACTGACACATTAGAAATATCCAGCTTAACAGTTTTCTATTTTCTACTCTGAAATATATTGTACTTGATACATCCCAAATGAAAGGAAACCACTTCAACCTACTTTGCTACAACTTGGAACATGCCACTAGAAATCCACCTTTCCGAATGACCTTTATAATAGCAGAGATATTGTTCTAGTCAGGTAGTAACGGAACATTAATGACTCAAACAGAAGAAAATAAGTCCTGGTTACTTCTAGAGTTGACAATGCCGTCAGAGATGGGGTAACTTAACAGTTCAAGCAACATCTCTGGGGAAATCATTTTGAAGGGTCTCGACCCAAAATGTTGCCTATACAGATGCTCCCCGATATTTTGGCTTTACGATAGGCAAGCACTTGGCAACTGCAGCGAGTCACGCGGCACTTCCAGTCACGTGATCGTAATGTATTAAACGAGTTTTCGACTTGCGATATTTTCGATTTACGATGGGTTTATTGGAAGGTAACCCCATAGTAGGTCAAGGAGCAGCTGTATATGTTCTCCAGAGACACTGCCTGACCCACTATATTACTCCAACAGTCTTTCTCTCGCTCTCTCTCTCTCTCTCTCTGAGACGGTCTCAGGAATGGAAGATAAATCACAGCTACCAGCATCCAAAGTATTACAGAAACACACGGCACTGCAAATGCTGGAATGTTGAGACAAACAAATTGCTGGAGGTCAGACAAAAACTGTGGAAGGAATGAATAGGCATCTCTGACCTTTCTTCTTCAGATTATCATGGAACTGTGTTCATGGGCGATTGTTAGCCAGACTGGAAAATAATAGTTGCTTTCCTGGAAGACACGAGAGACCCAGTAGATTTTTTTTCTAATTCAATCCACGGGTTTCATGGTTAACAGTTTTTAAAATATCAAATGAATTAATTATTTGCTTCAACATTCCCCAGCTCCTCTCAAAGATTTCAGACTATTGGTTGGATCAGAAGGGCAGAGTTCGGGTTTAGGGAGGAACTGCAGATGCTGGCTTACACCAAAGATAGACACAAAATGCAAGAGTAACTCTGGGGACAGGCAGCATCTTTGGATAGGAATGGGTAACGTTGCGGGTTGAGACCCCCCCTTCAGACCAGAGTTCTGGGTTTCTCATCCACCAGCTAAACTGTAATATTCTGTAACTGTAAAAGATAAAGTGCTGAAATACTTAAAACGGACAAACAATTATATTGCTCCCAACATGTATTATAGAAATACATAGGTTGGCGTTTGAAACGCGAGGACTCTTCAGTGTACATTCTAGTACTTGGGTATGGTTGTGCTTATGTATAGTAATAATTTTACTGAATAGTATGTAAACGATTTCACTGTACCAAGGTACACGTGACAATAAAGTACCATTGCACCATTGATTGAACCACTATTATAGAAGTACAATAAAGTTTACAAACTGACATCTCATGTTCAAACCATCAAATATATGCATCAATAGTTCAGAATTAATAGACAATAGACAAAAGGTGCAGGAGTAGGCCATTTGGCTCTTCGAGCTCGTACTGCCATTCAATGTGATCATGGCTGATCATTCCCAATCAGTACCCCGTTCCTGCCTTCTCCCCATTAAGAAAAACTATGTGCAACTTTGATTGAGCGATTAATGTAAAATATGCAGCGTGTAGTTTTTAAGAAAGATGTTCAGGAGCCTGGAGGCTTAAAGGTTTCAAGCAAGCCTAAGCAGCATAAACCATAAGACAAATCTGACTATCAAATCAATGTTTAATTACTCAGGAGTTACTTTGGGAACTCTCAGGTGTATAGAAGTTCCAAAATGGCAGTGCCATGATCAGTGGAATGGTTCAGGGCAGGTAGTTGCTTCAAGGACGCATTTCTATTTGTTTAGATATCAGACACAAAATGCAGAGCGGGCAGCCAAACTGGTTTGGTTTGGTAATCTTATTGAACTGTAAAAGGCTTTGGAGCAGTCTATTTGATTAACACATTAGACGTCTCCCAGCCAGTCGCTTAGTAGCCGAGGCTGGAGCCCCCGTTGGGCCATGCCTACGGCCAAGGTCGAAGCCCGCACGCCAAGAGTCAGAGTTGTGCGGCTGGGGCCTACATCCGCTCCACGGAGAGGACCCAGCAGCATTAGTGGAGATATCGGTGCGATGGTCAATGGGCTTCGACCGATGGATGAGGAAGCAAGGATGCCACTGCAGGGGGAGGATATTGGAAAATGGGGACCCGGTGTGGGGGGCCCCATTGTGAGGTGGGTGAAGAGGGAACAAAAGGGATCTGGCGCAGATACTGCACATACTTTGTTAGTGCCCTTATGTGGTGACTATTTGCATAACATGCATATGCAAGCAAAGAATTTCACTGCGACTTGTCACATGTGACAATAAAATATTAATTCAATCACATTCGCTGCACTCCTTATACACATCATTACCTGAACCATGAGAGTGCAGGCTGCAAAGATCCTCAATTACACTGGAGTTGAATGTGTTGTCATCAGACTCACTCCGTGACATCACACTGCATTAATTCTTAAATGTTATCGTACAAATGTCAGGTATCAGGAAAACAGGCAATGTTTGAAGTCTAGGATGTAGACTCAAGAATACGACAAGCATAACAACACCTCCCAAATCTACTGACAGTATAAGCAAAACAACCACAGCATCATCTTCCTCGCCAAAACCTCCAACACAGATTCTTAATTATAGTCTGCATGGCAAATGCAGTATTATGTGGATAAATGTGAGGTTATCCATTTTGGTCGCAAGAACAATGCGGCAGATTATCTGAATGGTGTCAGGTTTGGAAAAACATTTTCACCCAGAGAGTTGCAAATCTGTGGAATTCTCTGGCACAGAAGGCAGTTGAGGCCAATTCACTGGATGTTTTCTAGAGAGAGATATAGCTCTCGGGGCTAACAGAATCAAGGGATATGGGGAGAATGCAGGAACAGGGTACTGAAATTGCATGATCAGGCATGATCATATTGAATGGCCTACACCTGCACTTATTTTCTATGTTTTTAAGCATGGAGGATTGAATGGTGATGTCATTTGCATTCCCAACACCAGACTCAACACTGCTACCACCCCCAAAGTTCTGACAAGGTAAAAGACAGCTTTTTTTTTTGCAAGGCCTCCATTTGGCCAACATAGGTGAATCTGTAGCACACAACTAATCAAAATAGAGCAGCAACGTTTGGAACAGAGAGAAAAGGAAAATCCTACGTCGCATGATCAAGTGCAAGCAAAAGCCAAGCACAAATGAATGGTCCATCTCCAACGCAATCCTTGTCCACTCTGTCAAGGTCCTCCTTCACCATCTCTGGTACAGACTATAAATCCTGGCTACAGTCAACTCAGAACAATCAGAACTTTAGTTGATGCAAGTCATCCTTGGCTGTAAAGAGCTGCTAAAAACCGCCAAATTTGCTGAACCCAATTAAACCACGAGAAACAGCTTGTTAAGAATCAAGGGTACTACTTTGTTAGAACACAATCATTGTACAGTAATTGAGCTCAAAGTCATAACTTTAAGCAATCCTTTTGGTCCTTGAAGTTCACTCACCTTACTTATTCTATTCACCTGTTTTAAAGATGGCTGTTTCTAGTGTCACTCCAAAATGCATCGTATTAAATAAATATTAAAGAGTCAGCTACATGAAGAAGTAAAACTTCAATCCTCCCCCAATCTACTTACAATTCTCCGTACATTTCAATAAAGTTAAACGTCACAACTTCTTGGTATAACTCTCCAGATAACGATATCTGAACCCATTTTATTAATCGCTTAACCGCTCCCATGGAGCGTAATGGATGAGGAAGGGGAGCTGAATTTTTGATGAGCGAGAGCATCAGTGCTATACCTGAGGGATTGTCCAGTGAGGCTCTATTTGTGGAATTGAGAACTGTAATAGATTGCACTAAAAGCCCCCCAGTAGTTAGACAAGGGAATATATAAGCATATCACCAATAGCTGCAAAAAAGAACAGGGTTGTAATACTGGAGGGATTCACTTCCCAAATATTGATTGAGATTGCCCTAGCGCCAAGGGCTTGAATGGGATGGAATTTGTCAAGTATGTTCAGGAAAATTATCCCATTATGTAGATGGCCCTGCCAGACAAAGGGCAAAACCCACCCTCTTCTTGGGAAATGGGCTAATTACGTTTAGTAGGGGACCACTTTGTCTCTAAACGGTTATGGAAAAGGATAGGGTTGGTCCATGAGTTGAAACCATAAATAGCCCATTTTGACAGTATTGGATGGAGGTAAGGGATGAGAGAAAGCTTTGGCAGGCATGGCAAAGGACTATCATAGACAATAGGTGCAGGAGTAGGCCATTCGGCCCTTCGAGCCGGCACCGCCATTCAATATGATCATGGTTGATCATCCAAAATCAGTACCCGGTTCTGGCTTTCCCCCCCCATATCCCTTGGTTCCCTTAGCCCTAAGACCCAAATCTAACTCTCTCTAGAAAACATCCAGTGAATTGACCTCTGAGGAGCGTTGGGGAACAGAGACACCAAGGGGTGCAGATGGAGTTTCATGAAGGGAGTGACATTGGTTGACAAGATGAAGGCATCGTTTTGGCACGTTTGCCTTCAGTCAGGGTATCAGTTGGGTTGTCATGTTACAACTGTACTGATATAAGATAGGTCACCGTGCTGTAGAATAGGTGTTATTAATTAGAAAAGGTGTGAACAGGATTTACAATGTTGTTAACAGGTCTGGCGGGTTCGCATTATGAGGCAGGCTCTTTTTTCCCCTGAAGTATAGGAGGCCGAGGGATAACCTTTCAGAGACGTATACAATTAGGAGGGGGAAGGATAGGGCGAATAGCCACTGTGGGGAGTATAAAATTGGAGCAAAGGCAGATGGAATCAGGCTTAGGACAAGTCAATTACAAACACGCCACATTAGATCTTACAAATTGAACAAAACATTCAACATGATTTGAAACCAAGCCATACACATTAAGTGTCAAATTTCTGGTCTCTGCTAATTTAACATTATTTTAGCTGCGAGGAAAAGCAGGGAGCACTTGAGTCTCAAAAAGTTAACATTCTTTTTCTAATTACTGAAACATGTTGGAAAAAATCCACATGCAAACGAAATCTCAACCCAATCTCTGAATAACCTGTGAATAATTGCAGACCACGATCACTGGTTACCATCTGTAACCTAGCCGTGAACTCATTCACTGCCAGCCACATCTACCTTTTCTTTAAAATGTGGTTCACTCTAAAAACACACCAATTCACCAATAAGAGATACTGAATAGTAAACCACTTATTTGACCCGAAACCACGAGACTTCAAAGGATCGATCTCAATCCTGTCGACTGCCAGGATCACTCAAGCCTGCTGGTTGGTTAAGCGCCATTGAGGAATTCTGATGAAGCCAACATTCTGAATGCCTTCAAGTTATAACTCTGCAACTGTGATGCATCAGACTGTTGTTCCATTAGTACAAGGAGCTTCCTCCAATTTAGATACCAATCCCTCATCGTCTGCAAGGAAGACTCTGTACTTTGCCCTGTCCAAATCTGGTGTCCAGCCTTGGATGACCATGAATTAGATGAGCTCGCATTGAATTAGTTTATATCAGTATCTCTAACTCAGAAGGATTAAATGGTTGAGATTATGATTGATTAGGAATATTACTCAGCGAACTTCTTTCCAAAAACATCGTCTACTGACATTTACCCACGACAAACTTTAAACGCATTCGTCCACAGGAAAATGTTATACTATGCCAGCAGTAGAGATTTCCTAGTCCCTTTTCAAGGCAAAAGAATCAAGAGTGTTTCAGTGCCATTTGAAATTAAATGAATTATCTGCTGCAGTTTTACAGAGCCATTGACAAAAGACAAAAACTCAATACTATGAATCAGTAACACTGGACAATCAGACCATAATTCAGGTCCACCACCGATTTTCCAGCAACTGATGGTCTACCGCCGCCCCCCCCCCCCCCCCCCCCCCGGCCCCTCTCATCATAAGTACCCGCCAAAAATGTCATGCCCTCATTGGGACTTCCACGTTGATTGCCGGGTCGTGTTTGCTGACTGCGCAGGCCAGTATCTCCACCCCCCCCCCCCCATAAACATAATGAAAAAGGTCACCTTTTCCATCTCCTAAAATTTAAACACCAATTTCCATTTTCCCTACTGACATTAACCTCATGCCAAAAATAAATTAATCACTCACAATCTTATACCGGAGATAATGCATACAGGAGATACAAGGAATTGCAAATGCTGAAATTATTCTAAAAGATTGGAGTTACAAACTGAATATTATTCAAAGCGTTAGATAAAAGTATGTTTGATTTCCTGAATGTAAAATAATTTTCTAAAAACATGACAGAGACGAGAGCGAGGTAATGATCACTGAAAATTTAAGACAGAGCAGGCCATTTCGCCCATGTCAAATGCCTCCAACACAAGGTCAACAGTCCTTCAGATTCAACAGCATGGTGTAAATATAATGCAAATGTCTGTCTCTACCATCCCTTCAGACAGAGCTCCAGAAATCCCCCCCACCCTTTAGACAATCTGCCACCCTCTGGCAGAGCACCAAACCATATAGCCTTGATATTCAGCAGTACCCCACTGTCAAGTCTCACACCATGATCATCTTAGGCAACAAGCACCAAATATTCAACAGGACACCTGATACCCGAGGGCCTTTTCATCATCTTCAAGGCCCAAGTTAGAAAATTCAAAGCGTTCCACTAACCTGAAGGAGGGTAGATGCAAACCCATCAAATTCAAAATTTTCCAGATCAAAACAGCTCACATGGTTGACGTCCAATCCACCTGCTTAAAAATCTTTCCCTCTACTACAAGTGCATAGCGTGCACCATCTGCAATGTGTACTTACAACAGCATTTCCCAAACCTACAAAGACGACAAGGTCTACAAGCACCAGCTCTCAGTTCTCTTCCAAGTTGCGTACCATCAAAAGTAAACATATCACTCACTGCTCCTTCATGGACTTTGGGTACAAAGCCTTAAACTTCCAATCCAAGGAGGTTTGCAGTACTTCAGGGTGGCCAATAAATGCTTCCTCTACATGCAACGCCCACATCTCGTTGAAATATACAAAAAATGATTTAAAACTGCAGTACTTGAAAGGAAGTTACAGATGTTGCTTAGAAATTAAATTCTCCCTTCTCCTTCAGATAAATTAAGCGAAAATCATTGTTGTGAAAGAATTTGGGAAGTCTTCTGAAATTCAACTGATTCCAAGTTCTGAATATTAATACAAACTGCCTTGTTAGTAATCAAACAAATGCAGCTGGAAATCATGTCAGCATCAGATCAGAGAAAAAACCCTCATCTCTGGAGTTTAAATAATAAAATGCTAATGAAAACCCAGACAATTGAAGCATTGATTAGCAGATTCTGGAATGTAATGGGATCTTTTGTTTGCTGAAATGGCTGCAGTCAGACATTAGGCAATTCTTTGGCTGCAACCCAGCAGTTTTAAGACGATGCCTTTTAAGAGAGTGGATGCGTCATCATTTTTCCACATGGTTCTTTCAAGCATTGAACAGCACACCCGATTTTGTGGCACTAATTCAATGATTTAGAAATGATTTGACACCTTCAAATGACAGGGATTGTTCCATTGATTAGGGCTGATATGGTCTGTTGTAACCATGTGCAATATTCCACATAACTCTACATCCTGAACAATGAACATATCCAGTTTATGACTTGAGACAGCTATTCGCCCAATTTCAGGTTAATTGGTTACTGCAATAAAGGGCTGAAGAGAAATAGACGTGGTTTGCTCTGTTGGCCTAGCCGCCTGTATTTAGCATGCAGAAGTAAACCAGAAGGAAAACCATGTCGTCACCTGGAAAATGTGCAATCTCCACACAGCAAATAACACCCCGCCCCCAGATCAGGATCGAACCAGCTCCCCAAAAATAAAGCAGCAGCATTAACTACTGCAACGCCAGATAGGCCACGTTGGGCTAATGAAGGGGGGGGGGGAAAGAGAAAGAAAACCCACATAGAGGGCTCATGCGCATGATTATTCTGTCTAAGAGCATAATCTTGAAGTCATAATTAAATAGATGCATTATTAAGAGATCTTAAAGGAAAATACCTTAGCAATTGTAATAACTGTGCAGAATGAAAATGTCTTTAACCATTCAGGTACCAAGCAGAGCACGATGCTCAGCTTCCCTTTTCTGGTGCAGAACACTGGATAGAGATAGTATGTTTAAAATTAATTTTAAACTTTTATTGGAGATGTAAGAGTGCAGATGCTAGAATCTTGAGTTAAAAAAAAACAATCCAAAACAGGACCCTTCTTCAGAGTTGAATATTTATTGTATGTTTAAAGCAATCCACCACTCACAATAACAGAACTACAGGAGCGACTAAATGGCTCTTCAAATGCAAACTAACCTGTAATCAAACTGAGCCATTATTGTATTTTTAGTAAATATTCATCAAAACAAATAGTATCACATGACTACCATTGCACAATTAATTTAAAAGGACCTGTAATTATATAACCAATTCAATAATAAAAGACTATTAAGGTCGCACTTTTAAAGGTGTTCTGTGATCATGTTTCAGGAATCATATCAGGGTGAGCTGGCTTCTACTTACTACTGAAGCCTGCACTCATTTTCACAGCTTTTCAATAGCACGTCATTCATTTATATTTAATAGAAAATAGAATGATGGAGAAGGCATCAATTGACAGCTTCAGACTGCGCCCGTTTAGGGGTGATTAGCTCTCAGAATTCAGTATGAAGCACATTTGTTTGTCCTTATTCAAGCAATCAATCAAACTGTACATTTTGAGCATAAAAATAAGTGAACTGTGGCAAAACAGCAAGGCTAAGACAAAAACTAATAACTCCTTCAATAAGTAGTTCGTAGGCTCAAGCCAAATATAGCCCCTAAGATGAAGAGTTGAATAATAAGCATCAATGCTCTTGGGGAGAAAGAAACATCTATATTTTCAATGCAAATTACAAAACACAGCTGAGACAAACTTGGTCAGTTGATGCACATTGCAAATTTGTCAGTGATAGATATCTTCCTCAAGAGAATACATTTAGCCATCTTCAAAATTATGAGCATTATCTTCCATTGAAACACTAAAGATGTGTAATTTCCTTTTATTACATAGGACAGCCCAGCACAGAAACAGGCCCTTCAGCCCAATGTCTGTGATGAACACGATACCAACATAAACTAATGTCAGCTGACAACACATGATCCATATTTCCACGATGTATGTATATCCATGTGTCTATCCAAAAGCCTCTTAAATGCCCAGTCATTCCTTCATCCTAATCCCATCTGGCAGTAGATGCAATAGATTGAAAGCACATTCATTGCTAGCTTCTTCCCCTTGGTTAACAGGCTTTTGAATAGTCCTTCCATACACTGGGACATTGATCAATTCATCTCTATGCCATTGAAGACATTGGACTTTGTCTACAGAACTGATGTACTTTCATGCACTAAAATACTGAAATGTAAAATCTTTGCTCTTTATCTTCCCCTTTGCTCTATCTATAGCAATCAATTTGAAACTGATTGTTTCCATGTATGGTATATCTTACCTGTTTAGATAGCATGCAAAACAAAGCTTTTACTGCACATTGGTACATGAGACATTAATAATCCTAAACCCACCAAGTTCCGACATCCAGGAACAACAAAACTCTTGAGAGGCTGAACATTCAATCATAGAGGTTACATATTCTGTAAATCTGGAAATAGAAAGGTTTCAATTTAAAACAAATTTTCTGGATAATGTAGAACATAATAAAAATCAGCATAAGGTTTAGATAGAATCTGAAAAAATTATTGGCGTCATGGAAGGTGGTGGAAGGGAGCTTTTTTTTAGACTGTCATGGGCCTGCCCCAATTAGGCGACTGCAGGAGACTATGCAGTCACCATATGCTCGCGGGTCTTTGCCGGGGAGTCGCCTTCATGGTCGTGAAGAGTTCCTGCACTAGTCGCAGCCTCATTATGGTCGGCGTGAATTTTTCAACGTTGAAAAGTTAGTGGCGACTAGAATGAAGCAGCCATGGAGAGCAGCGCGAATTCTCCATCCGTAGGCGAGTCGCCAGGAGGTCCTAATGGGTTGCCAGGAGGTCGAAGGTTCTTGTAGGTTGATGCCGGTGCTGACCGACGAATTTCTTTGGCTCACTGGGAAAAAAGGCAAGCAGTAGTTTTCAGAACCTAGGATACGTTAAATGTCCGCCGATCCGCACAGCCGTGTGTGCGAGTGTGTGTTCCACTCTGACAGTCGCCGTTCCACTCTGACAGTCGCCTAAGTGGGACAGGCCCATCATGCGTCGTGATGGAGCTCAAGGAGCAATGCTGTTTGAAAACTCGATCGCGGGGCGCGTTTCCAGAGTCCCAGGAGCGGTTGCAGTGGGAGGAACCCAAATCCGTAACGTTCCTTTTGCAGCTCGCAGTTCAAAACAAATGGGCTTGAGAAAGCCGCTGATTGGTGGAAGCAGACTTGAGGGAGCAGCTGATTGGTAGTCAGATCCCTGCTGATTTCTTCCAGTTATAATCCTTGCTTTGTACTGTATTGTATTGTACATTGTATTGTATTGTAGCCAGGGTAAGGGGAGTATGAGTGCCAGGGCAGTTTACTGTTCTGGATGTCAGATGTGGGAGGTCATGCAGTCAGATAGCTCTCCAGATGTCCACAGCTGCGCCAGGTGCGTCAAGATGGGGCTCCAAATGGACCGTATTCGGTACCTGGAGCAGCAGCTCGATGACCTCCGTCTGGTCAGGGAGAGTGAGGAGGTCATAGAGAGGAGTTACAGGGAGGTAGTCACTCCAAAACCACAGGAGGCAGACAAGTGGGTCACGATTAGGAGAGACAAGGGGCAGAGGCAGGGACTAGAGAGTACCCCGGTGGCTGTACACCTTGGCAATAAGTACTCCTGTTTGAGTACTGTTGGGGGAGACAGCCTACCTGGGGATAGCAAAAGCGGCCGGGCCTTGGGTACAGAGACCAGCCCTGTTGCTCAGAAGGGCAAGGAAAAGAAGAGGAGGGCAGCAGTAATAGGGGACTCTATAGTTAGGGGGTCAGATAGGCGATTCTGTGGACGCAGTCAGGAGATACAGATGGTAGTGTGCCTCCCTGGTGCCAGGGTCCGGGATGTGACTGAACGTGTCCAGGATATCCTGAAATGGGAGGGAGAGGAGCCAGAGGTCGTGGTACATATAGGTACCAATGACATAGGTAGAAAAAGAGAAGAGGCACTGAAAGGAGAATTTTGGGAGTTAGGAGGATAGTTAAGGAGAAGGGCAGCAAAGGTAACAATCTCAGGATTACTGCCTGTGCCACGCGACAGTGAGAGTAGGAATGGATCGAGGTGGAGGATAAATGCATGGCTAAAGGACTGGTGCAGAGCAGGATTCTATATTTAAGAGGGAGTTAGATGTGGCCCTTGTGGCTAAGGGGATTAGAGGGTATGGAGAGAAGGCAGGTACGGGATACTGAGTTGGATGATCAGCCATGATCATATTGAATGGCGGTGCAGGCTCGAAGGGCCGAATGGCCTATCCTGCACCTAATTTCTATGTTTCTATGATTCAAGTTTCTGGATCATTGAGACCTCTTTTGGGGAAGATGTGACCTGTGCAAAAAGGACTGGTTGCACTTGAACCCGAGGGGAACCAATATCCTGGCGGAGAGATTTGCAAAGGCTACTGGGGAGACTTTAAACTAGATCGGTTGGGGGAGGGACTCAAATAGAGAAAGCAAGTAGACCGCGTGCGAGGCAGGAGGCAGAGAAGGGAAGCAGTCAGACGCAACACGTGGGGGGGGGGGGGAAAGAAGAAAAAAATAATAAACAGAGAATAAGAGGTGGTGGGTTTATTAAATGTGTGAGCAGAGAGACAGGGGGGCGTAAAATGAGGATAGAAGCAATATTGGAGCAGCGGCCCGACTTTGGAGTTGTGGCGGTGTTCTGGTGTTTCGGCGGCGGTGGCAGCGCAGCTTCCGAGGCCCGCCCGCAGGCCCAGTGCACGACATCGTCGGGAGCTCGCAGGTCACAGGTTGTTGACCTGTTTTCTGGAGCTCCCGCTGGACTGGAGGGCGGCAGCTTTGGCCGCCCCGGGCCGCGGAGTTTGAATTGGCCCGTTTGTGGAGCTGGATTCAGCCGCGGGACTGACTCACTTACCAACACCCGGCGGGGTCAATACATCGGAGGCCTGGATCGCCTCAGCGCAGAGGGAGAACAAGGAGGGAAGAGACAAAGACTAAGACTTTTGCCTTCCACCACAGTGAGGAGGTGTTTGGTGAACTCACTTCAATTTGTGTTTTTTGTGTTTTTGTTACTTTTAATATATGTATGACTGCAGGCACGAAATTTCGTTCAGACCGAAAGGTCTGAATGACAATAAAGGTAATCTGAATCTGAATCTGATATGTAGCAAGGTGAAAAGTGGCAGGCAGACAAATCCAGGGCAAAAATCAAAAAGGGTCACTTTCAACATAATTGTAAAAGGGGCAAGAGCATTGTAAAAACAAGCCTGAAGGCTTTGTGTCTCAATGCGAGGAGCATTTGTAATAAGGTGGATGAGTTGAATGTGCAGATAGCTATTAATGATTATGATATAGTTGGGATCACGGGGACATGGCTCCAGGGTGACCAAGGCTGGGAGCTGAACATCCAGGGATATTCAATATTCAGGAGGGATAGACAGAGAGGAAAAGGAGGTGGGGTAGCGTTGCTGGTTAGAGAGCAGATTAACGCAATAGAAAGGAAGGACATTAGCTTGGAGCATGTGGAATCAATATTGGTGGAGTTGCGAAACACTAAGGAGCAGAAAACGCTAGTGGGTGTTGTGTACAGGCCACCTAACAGTAGTAGTGGAGTTGGGGATGGCATCAAACAGGAAATTAGAAATGTGTGCAACAAAGGTAAAACCGTTATAATGGGTGACTTCAATCTACATATAGATTGGGCGAATCAAATTGGCAGGGGCGCTGAGGAAGAGGATTTCTTGGAATGTATGCGGGATAGTTTTCTAAACCAACATGTAGAGGAACCAACGAGAGAGCAGGCTATTCTAGTCTGGGTATTGAGTAACGAGGAAGGGTTAGTTAGCAGCCAAGAGTGACCATAATATGGTCGAGTTCTTCATTAGGATGGAGAGTGACATTGTTAATTCAGAAACACGGGTCCCGAACTTCAAGAAAGGTAACTTTGAGGGTATGAGATGTGAATTGGCCAAGATAGACTGGCAATTGATTCTTGAAGGGTTGATGGTGGATATGCAATGGAAGACATTTAAAGACTGCATAGATGAACTACAACAATTGTTCATCCCAGTATGGCAAAAGAATAAATCAGGGAAGGTAGTGCATCCGTGGATTACAAGGGAAATCAGGGATAGTATCAAAGCAAAAGATGAAGTGTACAAATTAGCCAGAGAAAACAGCCTACCAGAGGACTAGGAGAAATTCAGAGACCAACAGAGGAGGACAAAGGGCTTAATTAGGAAAGGGAAAATAGATTATGAAAGAAAACTGGCAGGGAACATAAAAACTGACTGCAAAAGCTTTTATAGATATGTGAAGAGAAAGAGACTAGTTAAAACAAATGTTGGTCCCTTGTAGTCAGAAACAGGTGAATTGATCATGGGGAACAAGGACATGGCAGACCAATTGAATAACTACTTTGGTTCCGTCTTCACTAAGGAAGACATAAATAATCTGCCGGAAATAGCAGGGGGCCGCGGGTCAAATGAGATGGAGGAACGGAGTGAAATCCAGGTTAGCCGGGAGGTGGTGTTAGGTAAATTGAATGAATTAAAGGCCGATAAATCCCCAGGGCCAGATAGGCTGCATCCCAGAGTACTTAAGGAAGTAGCCCTAGAAATAGTGGATGCATTAGTGATAATTTTTCAAAACTCTTTAGATTCTGGAGTAGTTCCTGAGGATTGGAGGGTAGCTAATGTAACCCCACTTTTTAAAAAGGGAGGGAGTGAGAGAAAACGGGGAATTACAGACCAGTTAGTCTAACGTCGGTAGTGGGGAAAATGCTAGAGTCAGTTATTAAAGATGGGATAGCAGCACATTTGGAAAGTGGTGAAATCATTGGACAAAGTCAACATGGATTTATGAAAGGTAAATCATGTCTGACGAATCTTATAGAATTTTTCGAGGATGTAACTAGTAGAGTGGAAAAGGGAGAACCTGTGGATGTGTTATATCTGGACTTTCCGAAGGCTTTCGACAAGGTCCCACATAAGAGATTAGTATACAAACTTAAAGCACATGGTATTGGGGGTTCAGTATTGATGTGGATAGAGAACTGGCTGGCAGACAGAAAGCAAAGAGTAGGATTAAGCGGGTCATTTTCAGAATGGCAGGCAGTGACTAGTGGGGTACCGCAAGGCTCAGTGCTGGGACCCCAGCTATCTACAATATACATTAATGATCTGGATGAGGGAATTGAATGCAAGATCTCCAAGTTTGCGGATGACACGAAGCTGGGGGGCAGTGTTAGCTGTGAGGAGGGTGCTAGGAGGCTGCAAGGTGTCTTGGATAGGTTGGTTGAGTGGGCAAATGCATGGCAGATGCAGTATAATGTGGATAAATGTGAGGTTATCCACTTCGGTGGCAAAAACAGGAGGGTAGACTATTACCTGAATGATTAGGAAAAGGGGAGACGCAACGAGACCTGGGTGTCATGGTACACCATTCATTGAAAGTAGGCATGCAGGTGCAGCAGGCTGTGAAGAAAGCGAATAGTATGTTGGCATTCATAGCAAAAGGATTTGAGTACAAGAGCAGGGAGGTTCTACTGCAGTTGTACAGGGTCGTGGTGAGGCCACACCTGGAGTATTGTGTACAGTTTTGGTCTCCTAATCGGAGGAAAGACATTCTTGCTATAGAGGGAGTACAGAGAAGGTTCACCAGACTGATTCCTAGGATGGCAGGACTTCCATATGAAGAAAGACTGGATAGACTCAGCTAGTACTCGCTGGAATTTAGAAGATTGAGGGGGATCTTATAGAGACTTACAAAATTCTTAAGGGGTTGGGCAGGCTCGATGCAGGAAGATTGGTCCAAATGTTGGGGAACTCCAGAACAAGGGGTCACAGTTTAAAGATAATGGGGAAGTATTTTAGGACCGAGATGAGAAAATCGTTTTTCACACAGAGAGTGGTGAATCTGTGGAATTCTCTGCCACAGAAGGTAGTTGAGGCCAGTTCATTGGCTATATTTAAGACAGAGTTAGATGTGGCCCTTGTGGCTAAAGGGATCAGGGGGTATGGAGAGAAGGCAGGTACAGGATACTGAGTTGGATGATCGTATCGAACGGCGGTGCAGGCTCGAATGGCCGAATGGCCTACTCCTGCACCTATTTTCTATGTTTCTATGTTAACGCTTTACCTAAATGACAATACAATCAACAATGCAGGGTTCCCTCAGTACTACCCATCCGATCACGTGGACAAGACTCTGAGATAGAGCAGGAATGCACTAATGTCATTTTCAGATATCGCCACAGATATGGTTGACATGCATCTCCAGCTCAAAGATATAACATGGGTATAAATTGGGAACCCAGGTTCAACCTTGTGTCAGCTTTCAATCTGTGCTGAGTTAATAGATATCAACAGTACTTACAATATACCTCAGAGCCACAGGATAATCAAAGTGACAAGTGAATTAATCTGGAATTATTTATAGAGTTTTAAATGGGTGCCAGGAGAGCACACAATGGACGTAGTTCACAGGTTCTAGGAGTAGAATTAGGCTATTCGGCCCATCGAGTCTACTACGCCTTTCATTCATGACTGATCTCTGCCTCCTAATCCCATTTTCATAGTGGGATGAAAGGCCCATTTCTGGATTATACAATTTTGACTATAATGGTTTACAGGTGTGTCCTACCTTAACCAAATACCCTACGACAATGTACTATACTCCCCAAACAAAGCAACATTAAACAACTGGAAGGCAGCTAATTTCTCTGGTCTGACTGTGGAAGAAACTGAAGAGGCAAAACAGGGCAAGAAAGTTTTCCCTACACAACTATTATTAATGTTATCATAGCAAAGTGAAACGTAAAAAAAAATCAAATGCCGCCTATAAAGAGATGACACATTGCTCTTCAGCTGAAAAAAAATCGAAACAACTTTCAGATTATCCACAAGCTCTTAATATTGCGCTATATTGACCATAATTGCGTCCTTTATTCACTTTATTTATAGCATTCTTTCGAGCAAAAAGTATTTTTTTAAAAACTTACTTCAGTTAAAATATTCTGATGAAGAGTTACACCCAGGTCAACAAGCATTCTTGCAATACAAGAACAGTCGAGAAAAATACAAAACATACAAACGAACATCCAGGAAAAGATGAAACTTCAATTGCACTAAACAAATTTATCTGGAAATCACTTGGGTTGGAGGAGAGGTGGAAGTTAGAAGTTAGATTACAAAACATTACTTGCAGCCACTCAATAATTACAGTGGTTTTGGGATTAACAGATCACATAGTATAATTCTATCCTGTTGGTTGATGACCATTACAGCAAATCTGTTTCAATCAATATCCTTCAATTCTGAAGAAGGCTCTCAACCCAAAACGTCACCCATTGCTTCTCTCCAGAGATGCTGCCAGTCCCGCTGAGTAACTCCAGCTTTCCCATCAAGGAGGCAAATAGTAGTCAACTAGTTGATAGAACATCAGCCAGTTTTTATAGACACAGTCCAGTTTTACCCACCCTCCCCCCCGAAGGACAAGGCAGAGACTGGTAACTCACACCCCCATTATCCAATAGTAATCGGTGTACATAATGCTTGCCAGCAGTAAACAAGAGACAAGTTATAGTGAATATGCTGAATATACCAACAAAGAGAAATGGTGGATTCAACGCCCAAGAAATCTTCCAAATGATGCAAAAGTTCAATTTTCTAATGAAAACCCTGCATGCAGCAGGTTCAAACCACTTAGCTGGTTGAAATTTACATATAATTTAAAATCAAGCTAACCCAATAAAAGGAAAATCAAGTTGCAGCAATACATTTCTAACTTCTATAATTATATATAATTTAAGACAAACTACATAATGATTACTGAAAAGGGGGAAGTTGTCAATAGTCCAACCAACTCATCTGTGAACACAGCTGTGAGTGCATGACAACTAATGCAGCAGGAAAATCACAACCACACCCTGCAAGAGCAAAGTAACATTAATAATCAGTCCAGCTGTGAACACTACTTCCTGACTCCACGTAACATGAAAGTGTTGTACTAATTTGTTACTATTTACTACAAAACAGCTAAAACATTGCTAGTCGAGGACAAAGATGAAAAATAACAACGTCAATTTTCTTTTTACAACTGTTACAAAACTGTCATTTTGCATTCTCGGGAAAGAAAGATTCTTAAAATCAAAATTTTCACATCCAACACCAATGGAACCGATAATTAATTTCATTAAATATCAACCCCTGGTTAGTAACACCCAGTTTATAGAATGGCCATCAAGGAATGTGAGGAGAGATTTAAATTTGGTCATGTTGTTAATAGTAATGTAGTCAAAGGGGAATCATATGTAATTGTATAGTATATCACAGTCTAAGAATAGGGGGTAGGCCATTTCGAACTGAGATGAGGAAAAACGTTTTCACCTCAGAGAGTTGTGAACCTGTGGAATTCTCTGTCACAGAAGCCAATTCACTGGATGTTTTCAAAATAATTAAATTTAGTTATTAGGACTAAAGGAATCAAGGGAAGATAGGCACAAAAAGCTGGAGTAACTCAGCGGGACAGGCAGCATCTCTGGAGAGAAGGAATGGGTGACGTTTCAGGTCGAGGGTTATGAGGAAAATGCAGGAACGAGGCAGTGATTTTAGATGATCAGCCATGTTCATATTGAATGGCGGTGCTAGCTCAAAGGACCGAATGGCCTACTCCTGCACCCATTTTTCTATGTTTTTATTCTTGGCAGGATCTGAACATTCGTAGTTAGTAGGTGTAATTAGAAAACAAACAGCATTAAAGCATGAGTAGCCTCCTGCGCTGCATGATTCTATTGTTAACAATTTCCTTTAAAAACCATACGTATAGGTGATTATTTTTAACTGAAAAAAGCTGCTTTTCATATCGCAACAAGATCCTGACACAGGCACAAAACACTGACATGTGATTCACATTGCTAACTACAATCCAAAGATGTTTTCACACAGAGAGTGGTGGGTCTCTGGAACTCTCTGCCACAGAGGGTAGTTGAGGCCAGTTCATTGGCTATATTTAAGAGGGAGTTAGATGTGGCCCTTGTGGCTAAGGGGATCAGAGGGTATGGAGAGAAGGCAGGTACGGGATACTGAGTTGGATGATCAGCCATGATCATATTGAATGGCGGTGCAGGCTCGAAGGGCCGAATGGCCTACTGCACCTAATTTCTATGTTTCTATTAACTTCAAAACATTCAACAAACACTAATTGTTTATTCAAGTTAGTCAAAAAGATGACCGACGATCCATATTTGCAGCTTGCTGTTGTGCTATAAATTAAAAACTCCAGCCCAACCGCAAAGATGACACATTAGCAATATGAAACATTAACAATTCCTTCTTCACAAATGCTGCCTAACCCATGAGTATTCTCCAACATATTCATTATGGACTGCCCACTGAAGATTATAGCAAGTCATTTGATTAAAAACTATCTACCGCCTGCTCTGTTACCAGCTTTAACTGAACTACAACTGATCAAAAGGGTCAAAAAGTCTGGTTAAAAATGTAATCAACTTCATTTGAGAAATTAAATATAAAAATTGTACCACTGCACCACAGCCCTTCAGTTACAGAAGGGATTTCAGAACTAATTTCTACCTTTGATTTTTCCAGCATTGCAGTTCTTTCTTAAACATTCTGCCAAAATATGTTCAGTCTGGAATGAAATGGAGCTGTAGCTCCAATGCACATGTCAATGCTAGAATTTCAGGGTGAACATAAGCTTTATAATCTTTGTTTTTCCAATCCTTTCCCATTCGCCCTTCATGTAATTTTGTGCTTATGTTACACTCACCACTTCTCCAATGTCTTTAGACTCAGTTTCATGTGATATGTTATGTTCACCAAGGTGACAGGGTGGCAAGAATACCTTCGGTGACATTTAATCCGGTGTTAGATTACCATACCTCTCTTCCCAGGCCAACTTTCTTTAATGCCTTCATCTACTTTATGAAGCAGCATTTCTTCACATTCAGGCTAGATCAGAGGTCATACTGACCAAGGAATACAAATGAAGTGCTTTTGAAGCACGTGAGTATATTCAAGAAAGAGCAAACATTGCTTTAAGTCAAAGTGGAGGGGTTCAGTGGATCGAGGCTGTCAGAAGATACAATGGGATGTAGGTCAGCTGCAGAAGTGAGCGGAGAAATGGCAGATGGAGCAGTTATGCTGCTGCAAGTAAGAATTTCATTGTTCCGTTTTGGGACATGTGACAAAAAAAATCACTCTTGACTCTTAACCCAAGCAAGTGGTGATGTGTTGCACTTTGGAAGGTTGAATTTTGGAAAGATGTGGAAGCTTTAGAGGGGGCAGAGGTGAGTTACCAAAATGCTGCCGCGATTTGAGGGTTTCAGCTATAGGGAGAGGTTGGATAGACTTGGATTGTTTTCTCTGAATCGGAGATTATGGGGAAGCTTGATAGAAGTATATAAAATTATGGGGCATAGATAGGGTATCAGTCAGATCCTTTTTCCCCAGCGTGGAAATGGCCAACACGGTAGAGTTGCTGCCTTACAGCACTTGCGGCGCCCTAGACCCGGGTTCGATTCTGACAACGGGTGTTGTCTGTACGGAGTTTGTTCGTTCTCCCCCGTGACCGCGTGGGTTTTCTCAGAGATCTTCAGTTTCTTCCCACACTCCAAAGACGTACAGGTTTGGCTGGCATAAGTGTAAATTGTCCCTAGATTGCATAAGATAGTGTTAACGTGTAGGGATCACTGATCGTTGCAGACTCGGTGGACTGAAGGGCTTGTTTCTGCGCTGTATCTCTAAACTAGAGGGCATAGCTATGAGGTGAGAGGGGAAAGTTTAATGGAGATTGGGGGCGTTTATTTAAAAATACATAGAGAGCGGTGGGGGCCGGGAATGCATTGCCAGTGGTGGTGGATGCATGTATGATAGTGGCGTTTAAGAGGCTTTTTTTATAGGCACATGGAAGAACAGGGAATAAGGATCAAGTACAGGCAGATACTTGGCATCATGCTCGGCAAAAACATTGTGCACTGAAGGACCATATTAAATTGTGTTGTAGATACAAATTTTACATTGCCTAATCCAGCTCCAATTTATTACATCATCAAATTGCAACTGCAGTAGGAAGGAAACTTTTGTAGAAAAATACATGTTAATGGACGCACAAATGTGTAAATGCAGGTGACTCAACCTCTATCCAATGACCACATCTGAAAAGTGCAAGAGTGGATGATGGTCAATAGGTTGCCTTTAGCTCAACACCCTACTGATCCACTGAGTTACTCCAATGTATTGTCTATCTTCACCCTACTGAGATGTCACGCTTGGCCACCCAAGCAAAGACCAGCAGGCTGCCGGGTTCCTTTCAATTAGATCGCAGCCAAGGTTTTCATGTAGAAAAAAGCTAAACAATCCTTCAGATGTTTTCCAAGAAAGAAAATCAAGTTGCAACCTAATCTACTACCCATGACTGAGGTAATATCAATTTAATTTATAAAATATGCCAAACACACATTTGTTCAGAGAACTGAATCCAGTCTGAGCAGTCTCCGAATAAAATGTGCACCAAGCATAGAAAAATCTCTCGCATTGCAAAAGGGAAACTGACTTTAGAACCAATGCTGTTACACTACAATTCCCTTCTTTCAGTAAAATCAAAGGCAAGTTATCTTCAACAGTTTAAACCCAACTCAAGGCAGCCCTCATCTTGGCAATGAAAATGCTTTAAATCAGGAAGCTGCCAAAAATAGGCAGCTAAATGACAGGATGTGGGAGGGGGGCAGGGGGAAAAGAATGGTGGAGTCACATTTATAGTGTTTCAAGTAGTTGCTGTCTCTCTCGTCTCTTCTCTCCCCATCCCACACAAGCTCATTTTCTCAATGCTATGAAGGTTTACTTGATAAACGGGTGGTACATAGGTTGAACAAGTGGAACTTATTTTAAATATATTAAAAACCTTTAGCAGGTAGTTTAATTATGAAATATTTGTTCCCAGCATTTAGAACTGCAGAAGGGATTGCAGTCAAGTTTCTCAACTGCTCACTGAGAATTTAAAAGAATGATCTGCCCCCTTTCATTGAAGAATAATAGTCTATGTTGCCATCCAACCAGAGGCAGACCATGGTAAGCTCACGGCATTTTATAATATTACTAAGCTTCCCATTATTTGAATAGACAGAAGAGATCCTGCAAATTAAAACTATTTTAATGACAAATGGGAAGTGATTATACGGGCATCGTCAACAATCAGTAAAAGCATGATTAATCTTCTCTCTCAACCCAATCTTCTATGACATCCCTTTATGAGGATGTTGCCAGGAGCAGAGGGTGCGAGCTCTAGGGAGAGGTTGAGTAGGCTGTGTCTCTATTTCTTGGAGCGCAGAAGGATGATGGGTGATTTTATAGATGTTTTCTACCAAATCATGAGGAATAGATTGGGTAGATGCACAGAGTAGGGGCATCGAGGACCAGAGGACATACCTTCAAGGTCAAGGGGAAAAGATTTAATAGGAATCCGAGGGGTAACTTTTTCACACAAACGGTGGTGGGTGTATGGAACAAGCTGCCAGAGGAGGTAGTTGAGGCTGGGACTATCCCATTGTTTAAGAGACAGTTAGACAGGTACATGGATAGGACAGGTTTGGAGAGATATGAACCAAGCGCAGGCAGGTGCGACTAGTGTAGCTGGGACATTGTTGGCTAGTGTGGGCAAGTTGGGCTGAAGGGCCTGTTTCCACACTGCATAACTATGACTCTTTTATAACCATATAACAATTACAGCACGGAAACAGGCCATCTCGGCCCTTCAAGTCCGTGCCGAACAACTTTTTTCTCTTAGTCCCACCTGCCTGCACTCATACCATAACCCTCCATACCCTTCTCATCCATATGCCTATCCAATTTATTTTTAAATGATACCAACGAACCTGCCGCCACCACTTCCACTGGAAGCTCATTCCACACCGCTACCACTCTCTGAGTAAAGAAGTTCCCCCTCATGTTACCCCTAAACCTCTGTCCCTTAATTCTAAAGTCATGTCCTCGTGTTTGAATCTTCCCTATTCTCAAAGGGAAAAGCTTGTCCACATTAACTCTGTCTATCCCTCTCATCATTTTAAAGACCTCTATCAAGTCCCCCCTTAACCTTCTGCGCTCCAGAGAATAAAGACCTAACTTATTTAACCTATCTCTGTAACTTAGCTGTTGAAACCCAGGCAACATTCTAGTAAATCTCCTCTGTACCCTCTCTATTTTGTTGACATCCTTCCTATAATTGGGTGACCAAAACTGCACACCATACATCCTCAACTGTACTCCTCAACCTTTTCCAAACATCCTCAAACCTATTCACTTCAGTTCTGAATAGACAAACTGTGAACTGTAGTCAAGACCTTCCACTTTTGCAATCCTTTGCATGAAACATATTTCTCAATTCCAAAAGCTCAATCATTATCCTGACATTGATCATTTGATCTCAACACCTTTGACAACTATTGCATTGGGGCATGTTTAAAGCTACCTTAATGAAATTATCTATTAAATAAACCTTTATGCTCTCTCAAAAAGCACGATTGCTATTTTTCATGGCCAACGTATGATTGATTTGTTATTTATTTCACTTGCTGCAACACGTATTTCCAACAGTCATTTTTTCAGACACTTTACTGGAGATGCTGAAACGAGAAGATACCATTATACTGCTGATAACAGCTCATTTATACCTGTCCTTTTAATGAGAATTCAGACAAAGCAAGCCATGACCCCATTCTAGTAATTATGGCAGACAAAATTACAAATGTTACCCAAGATTTGCTGATATTTCAAATTGAATAAAAACTTGCTAATCCAATGCAATTATTGCAATCAAGAAATCAAGTCAGATAATGGGTCAAAATGGTTCTTGAAAGTTGGTTGGACTGCACCTTTGGAGTGCAGGTTCCACTCTAAACGGAAGCACAGTAATCTGGGTTTACAATCCAATAGAGGGGAATGCCATAGTCGGAAGGGCTGTCTTTCAGATACAACACCCTAAATTGATTAAGGATTATTATACACAGCTGATAGAGCTGTTGCCTCATAGGTAGGGTAGACAGTCACAAAATATTTTTCCACAGGGTGAAAATGTCCAACACACTAGGGCATAATGTGGAGGGGAACATTTAATGGAGATGTGTGGGGCAAGTTATTTTTTACACATAAAGAGCAGTGGGGGCATGGAACACATTGTCAGGGGAATGCTGGAGGCAGATATGATCGTGGTGTTGAAGCTTTTAGACAGGCACATGGAAGTGCAGGAAATAGAGGGATATGGATCATGTACAGGGAAGATGAGATCAGACAGGACATCATGTTCAGCACATACATTATGGTCAAATTTTGCCATCAAAAAATAGGACTCCACCACTTCAAATCCTACACAATATTTAACCCTACTTTAGACAACTTAACCTGATACATTTGCACTTTGATAGTGTTAACATTATTGCTAGAAACATCAAAGAGCCTGCATCAACATAATACAGTGCATAACTTAAAAAGATATCTCAAAAGCACAACCAATTAAACCTTTTTAGAGGGAAAGTATATAAAAACCCTTCAGACAGTCTCCTTCCAGCTGTAGCCCACAAATTTTAAAAAATCGTAGTGATGACCAGATCACATGGCATCTTTATGCTGTGTAGGAAGGAACTGCAGATGCTGGTTTAAACCAAAGATAGACACAAAAGAATGGAGTAACTCAGCGTGACAGGCAGCATCTCTGGGGAGAAGGAATGGGTGACATTTCAGGTCGAGACCCTTCCTCACCGAAATGTCACCCATTTCTTCTCTCCAGAGATGTTGCCTGTGAGGTACTCCAGCTTTTTGTGGTATCTTTATGATACTGCATTGCCTTGCACCAATCAAACTGACAGTTTAGATTAGTTATAGGATCTGGAAAGCACTCATACCCCAAAGCTAATGAGACAAGCTTGCTATGCGAGGCCGATATCACAGAAAATAAATTCGTTGGAACTTTCAACTTCCATATAAAAGGACTTTATCAACAGTAGTGCAGCACCAGTTTATCTAAAACACGCAATGCACAATGGAAGAGCAAGAGCAGGATGATTACAACACAGATTAGAAATGAATTACAGTACCTTAACTTGAAATTGTTAACTACACCAGAATAAATACCGTTGCTCAAGTTATCTTTGAACAAACTCCAATTGCAATGGAACTTGGGGGCAAGGCAAAGCAGTTCCCACAGTCATCCCCCAATTAAAAAAATATTTTAAAATGCCAAGTAAGTGTAGCAAAAGCTGTTGGAATGTTAAATAAACATGAGGCCCAATGCCCTCTTGACAAGAACGTGCTGTCCTTATCCAGAATAAAAAAAACACAAAATGCCAGAGTAACTCAGCGGGTCAGGGAGCATCTTTTAAGAACATGGATAGGTGACATTTCAGGTCAGGACCCTTCTTTAGACTGCCCTTACTCAGTCTGGACATCATATTGTGATAATTAAGACAATAGTGTAAGATGGCAATAAATGATGATTCTACAAGACCTAAACACCAAATGAAAGACAGCAAAAAGAATATAAAGCCAAATAAACTAGAAGGTAAAAGTAAAGCTTCCACTCACATACAAATAGCAAAGTTAAATGTTACTTTGGAGTTAGCAACAAAAAATAATTCAATGGAAGAAAATTGCTGAACCAAATATTGTATCTGCCTTCAGCATAAAGAGCAAGCTGTAATTAAACCTTTGGGTTACCTACGGTGTGGAATTTAAAGTAATCAAACTCTACTAAGTAAATGATAACAATTAAAAAATAAAAAGTCCTCAGATCTCAAAAAGGAGGCAACTACATTTATGATATTCATTGCAGAATAATTCCCACCAAGGATTAGTCAACATACTGAATCCCATGTACTAGCAACTCAAAAAAATGTCAAATGACGTTATAGCATCTGCAAAGTCTTAATAGTTTTTTAAAAAACTGTCAATTTCACACGTTTTTTTTGTTGATGTGTTCAGCAGAATAGACAAGATGAAAAATCAAAAGCATTCCCATGCAGTACATGTTCAATGCTGCCACATTAATATTAATTGAAGATTGTGCAGATGATACAAACCAATTTAACAGAAAAAATAAGTATCTCCATTTTCAGACAGTCATGTAAAGGCAAATCTATTTGCTTAAAGACAGACAATTAAGGCAACCTAGAAAGAATTAAGACAACCTTCCACAATTCATTTGTGTAAGAGCTGCTACACAATTTGAACACCATGAGAAGACAATTCTTCAGACATAAAACAAATTTCTTTCAAGCTTCTTCTAGAAGAATGGCAAAAGAGACCAAAAGCTGTAATACTCCTGCTGGTGAACTTTAAAAATCAACCATATAATTTTCTAGTATTCTTTTGATACTATCAAAAGAAAATAACATATAGTAATGTTAGGATACACGGGCAAAACAAGAAGCAAGTCTAATTTATGCACTGCATTCCATGTAGTTACTTACTGGTTAGTTTGTCATGTACCTGGTGGTCAACATGTACTTGCAGTTTTAGTCAGCTTAAAACCTTTTAATGGGCAATGTTAAATAATTATTGATTAATCTCAATAAATGTGATAGTTTCAGACATGATAGAGGGAAAAGAATGGAGTTGTGCTACCAACCAGGACAAAAACATGGCGAGATGTAGAACAGAATTTCTGGAGGGTTTGTCTGCTGAGGTGACAATGGGGGAGCTAAAAAAAAAAAATAAGGATAAGAAAAATGCAAATACTTATTGTCATAATGGGGAATTTTAACTTTCCCAATATAAACTAGGACTGTCACAGAGCCAAGGACTTAGACGGGATGGACTTTGTCAAATGCAGTCAGGAAAGTTTCCACATGTGAAATGTAGAAGGCCCTACAAGGGAGAGAGCAAAGCTTGATCTACTCTTAGGAAACTGGGGGCAACTGACTGAAGTGTTCATGGGCGAGCCTTTTTGGACAAGCAACCACTGTTCTAATAACTTTAAAAATATTATGGATAAAGACAGGACGGGCACACAAGTTAAAATTCTGAATTGGGGCAAGGTCAATTTTGATAGGATGTTGCTAAATTCAATTCAACTTTAATGTCATTGCACAGATACAAGTATGGGTACAACGAAATGCAGTTTAGCGTCAGTTCATAGCAATATAGAAATAAATACAAAGTGATTGGAATAGATGGTTTGCAGACAAAGAAACAACCAGATGCAGATGGGCAAGGTCCTCAATTAGTATTTCTCCTCTGTTTTTAGTGTGGAGAGAGGCATGAAAACTGTGGAAATAGGGACAGTTAATAGGAATGTCTTGAGAACAGCCCATGTTAAATCGCTTGGGTCTGATCAGATACAGTGCCCTCCATAATGTTTGGGCCAAAGACCCATAATTTATTTATTTGCCTCTGTACTCCACAATTTGATATAATAGGAAAAAACAAATCACACATGGTTAACATGTGATCACATTGACAGATTTTATTAACAACCATTTTTATACATTTTGGTTCCACCATGTAGAAATTACAGCTGTGTTTATAAATAATGTTTGGGACACGTGGCTTCACAGGCATTTGTAATTGCTCGGGTGTGTTTAATTGCCTCCTCAATGCAGGTATAAGAGCTCTCAGCAACTCGTCTTTCCACCACCTTTGGAAACGTTTGTCGCTGTTTATCAACATGAGGACCAAAGTTGTGCCAATGAAAGTCAAAGAAGCCATTATGAGACTGAGAAACAAGAATAAAACTGTTAGAGACATCAGCCAACCCTTAGGCGTGCCAAAATCAACTGTTTGGAACATCATTAAGAAGAAAAAGAGCAATGATGAGCTTACTAATCGCAATGGGAATGGCAGGCCAAGGAAGACCTCCACAGCTGATGACAGAATTCTTTCCATAATAAAGAAAAATCCCCAAACACCTGTCCGACAGATCAGAAACACTCTTCAGTAGTCAGATGTGGATTTGTCAACACTGTCCACAGAAAACTTCATGAACAGAAATACAGAGGCTACTCTGCAAGATACAAACCACTGATTAGCCGCAAAAATAGGATGGCCGGGTTACAATTTGCCAAGAAGTACTTAAAAGAGCAACCTCAGTTCTGGACAAAGGTCTTGTGGACAGATGAGATTAACTTATATCAGAGTGATGGCAAGAGCAAAGTATGGAGAGAAGGAATTGCCCAAGATCCAAACCATACCATCTCATTTGTGAAACACAGTGGTGGGGGTTTTATGGCCTGGCATGTATGGCTGCTGAAGTTACTGACTCACTTATCTTCATTGATGATACAACTGCTGATGGTAGTAGCATAATGAATTCTGAAGTGTATAGACACATCCAATCTGCTCGTTCAAACAAATGCCTCATGCAATGATCCAAAACATACTGCTAAAGCAACAAAGGAGTTTTTCAAACCTAAAAAGGGTCAATTCTTGAGTGGCCAAGTCAATTACCCGATCTGAACCCAATTGAGCATGCTATATATATGCTGAAGAGAAATAGCTGCTGAAAACTGAAGGGGACTAGCCCCCAAAACAAGCATAAGCTAAAGATGGCTGCAATTCAGGCCTGGCAGAGCTTCGCCAGAGAAGACACACACCAACTGGTGATGTCCATGAATCGCAGACTTCAAGCAGTCATTGCATGCAAAGGATATGCAACAAAATAAACATGACTACTTTCATTTACATGACATTGCTGTGTCCCAATCATTATGAAGCCCTGAAATGGGGGGGGGGACTATGTATAAACACTGCTGTAACTTCTACATGGTTTAACCAAAATGTATAAAAATGGCCTTTATTAATATCTGACAATGTGCACTTTAATCACATGTGATTTTTTTCTATTACATATCTCAAATTGTGGAGCACAGAGGCAAATGAATAATGGGTCTTTGTTCCAAACATTATGGAGGGCACTGTATATTGCAGGACACTGGGAAGCTAGAGAAGAAATTGCAGGCTAGGATATATGAATCATCATTAGACATGGGTGATGTACCGTAAGACTGGAGGGTGGCTAATGTTGTGCAAGCAAAGGGATCTCAGAATGGACTTTCAATGCCTTGAAAGTGGTATCACAGGTAGAGTGGGTGGTCAAGTGTTGTAGAGCTAAGCGATCTCAGAATGGACTTTCAATGCCTTGAAAGCGGTATCACAGGCAGACTAGGTGGTCAAGAAAGCTTTCTGAACATTGGCCTTTATCAGTCAGGGTACTGAATATAGAAGTTGGTATGTTATGTTACCGTTGTACAAGGCATCAAATATTAGAGGGCATAGCTTTCAGACGAGAGGTGCAAAGTTTTAAAGGAGGTGTGCAAGCAACTTGGTTTTCCACCCACAGAGGGTGGCGAATACCGGGAACGTGGTGGAGGCGGCAAATTCTGGCACTCCTTGAATTAAGTAGTTGAAGCAGATACCATAACATTAAACTGCCATTTTGGTAAGGTACATGGATATGAAACATTCAGAGGGATATGGGCCAGTCCAGGGAAAATAGGACTACACCAGATGGTTCACTTGTTCAATATGGACAATTTGGGCTGAAGAGCCCGTTGCTATATTCGATTTCCTTAAAAAATACAGCCTCTTAGCACTAATAATTGCTATCCAAAGCCAAAATCTGCCGTGGCACACTGTTTAAGAGACCATTCAATCCCATTAGCTGTGTTTAGATTAAAGATACAGCAAAAGAAACAGGCCCTCCTCCAACCCACCAAGTTCATGCCGACCATCGATCACCCGTTCATGCTAGTTCTATGTTATCCCACTTTCTCACCCATTCCTTGCACACTGGGGACAATTTACACAGGCCAATTAGCAACAAACACGCACGCCTTTGGGATGTGGAAGGAAACCGGAGCATCCAGAGGAAACCGGAGCAGTCACAGGGAGAATGTGCAAACTTCACACAGATAGCACCAGAGGTCAGGTTCGAACTCGGGTCTCTGGCAGCAGCTCTACCAGCCGTGCCGCTGATGACGGCATTGCAACTGGTGACAAAGGGGGATAGATAGGATGGATGGATAGTAAAAATCATTTTCTGCATGGTGGATGTGTCTAAGACAAGAGGCTACAGGTTTAACATAATGGTTAAGAGGGGATCAGAGAAGTCTTTTTTTCACACAATGGTCGGAGTCTGGAACGTGCTGTCTGAAAAGGCGGTGAAGTCGGAGACTCTCACAACATTTAAAAAGCATCTGGACACGTACCTAAATCATCAAGGCGTTGAAGCCTGTGGACTTAATACAGGTCAATGGGGTTAGTGTAAATAGGCTCAAAGGACGGCATGGACATGTTGGGGGCTGAAGGACCTGTTTCTATACTGCATGGTTCAATAACTAGGACACCATGTCCTAAGAAAATCGCACATTGCTGCCATCTTTTTGTTTTGATGAATTTTCACCCACAATATTCTGACTTTATATAGGAACTATAACACCAGAGCTGCCCCAAGTTTTGTCAAAGCACTTCAGTATTCTAGCAGCTAAAAATCAATATTTTGCTGAAGAAATCAGTATTTTTACGCAGTCCCATTTCGCTGAAAAAAAAAGGTTTTTTATGTGCAGTCATACCCGTGTAAGAGTACAAGAATGCAAAAACTTTGCGACCAATAGACACGTCTTCTATGCACCTTCCTTGACAGTGCATTCATCCCCATCGCTTTGTATACTGCTGTTTGAACGGCTGCTTCCTGCTTTTAGCACCAGATGATGACGTAGATGCCATTTTGGAAGCCTTCCTCTCTCTCCATCCCTCTTTCTCTCCCACCCCCCCCTTTCCTCCTTCCATTTTTTCTCCCTCCCTCCCTCCTTCTCCATCTCTCCACCTTGAGCCCTCCAACCATTCTGTAAAATCAAGCCCAATCCCAATGTAACTGCAATCCCACTGGTAACCTTTCACCATTAGGCTTATCCAGAATTCTACCACTGCCTGAAAAATAATCAAAGGCTCAACTTCCACGGGGAAGAGAATTCCAAAGACCCATTGTTATATGAGAATTTTCCCAAACAGTCTGTGACCCATAGCCCTGTGGCCACAGCGCTATGTGTAAAGCCCATAGCGCTCCAGCCGGTAATGCTCCATTTAGACCCCATAGCGCTCCAGCCAACAGTTCTTCGTGTAAATTCACACACGTTAAGCTGACATCGCTCTGTTTAAAGCTGGAGCTGGACAGGCAGCGAGAAGGTATGGGTGACGTTTCTGGTCAAGACCCTTCTTCAGACTGAACTCTCGTCGGTGAGAGTACTTGTGATTGTCTGAAGAAGGGTCTCAACCTGAAATGCCACCCATTCCTTTTCTCCAGTCGCTGCCTGTCCTGCTGAGTTATTCCAGCTTTACGTTTTTCTTCAATTTCAGAGTAAAATAAAAAAGACAGAGTGCTGGAGGAACTTAGCGGGTTAGGCGGCATCTATGGAGGGAATGGATTAGGAGTTGTTTTGGGCCAGTGTTCTTCTTCAATAGGAAGGAACTGCAGATGCAGTTGTCTTTGCAAAATGGCAAATGGTTCCAGGGAAAAAGAGAGAGAGCGAAAGACAGGGAGATACAGCGAGAGAGGGAGGGGGGGGGGGGAGGGGAGAGAAAGAGCGAGAAAGGACAAGAGATAGAGAGATTCCAGCCTCTTAACCACAAGCACCGTGGTAGGTCAAAGCTTACAAAAATAATCATCCCGATCTTGAAATTAAAAATACTAAGATTTAATCTGCTATAATTTTTAGAGGTACAGTATGACTTTTTTATATCCTTGAATTTTTTAAGCAGCAAGATCTGAAGTCAATTTCACCGGGTTATTACTTTTCCATTGACGAGTGGTATGCTAATGAAACAGGAAGTCGGGCCAATCGCGGTTGTTCCCACCTGCCCGCTGCACCTCGGCCAGTACAGCGGTGACTCGTTGTTACGATTATCTATGGTCGGATTTTTTTAAAAATCCGTATTTGACAACGCAAAATCGTACATCAGTATTCTTATCGCATCTCCATACAATATACGGAAAATCCGTACTACTTGGCAGCTCTGTAACACCAGCTGTGTTCAGAGGCCACTCACAAGTTCTTACAAAGTATCACCCAAAACATGTATACCCAAGAGCCCAAGACAAGACATTAGCTAGGAAGCACAGGTCATTAGCATGTCATGCTGCAATCCAGTCCAGAAGTTCATAAACTTACTTGATAGTCCCTGGGGTTCATCCATGCTAGGAAACTGCATTGTGTCAAACCAGGGGTCAAGTGAATAGAACACACCTATTCCCAAAACAGCGACACACCCACTCCAAATCTCTTGCTAAAATGTAGACAGATTGAAGTCTCTAAATTTCTATTTCTTCTCCATCCTGAATAACTAGATGAAAAATAGTTTTGCATTTCTTTTCTAATACTTCTACTGATTTATTTAAATGCATGTCCCAGGTTTTTATATCCCACTACTGAGCGAAACAGCCACTTCCCATTTACTCTATCTAGGATTCCAAATTTTAGCCATCTCAACAAAGTTAGCTCTTCTGTTACAAAGAATACAAGGCGTATATATCGACTCATTCCTTGGTCACAATTGTTTACTCTTGGAACAACCCCAGATCTAGATACCATCAGAACGCCCAAAATGTTCTCCATTGGAGTTAACTGCTGTATGCCCACATGCGGACTTTCAATAGCAATGCTAAAATGGTTTTGGACTGTCACAGGTTCATTGCAATTGACATCAGTTTGAATCTGACCACTTACATTAAGTATTCACTTCCGATCCATCAAGTCAGTTTGAAGCCAATTCGTTAAACACAAAAAATCCTCTTAAAACTTCCACCTTGCATTCAAGTTCTCACTAAAGTTGTTTAAGAGCAGAGATTAGCACCTTGGGTCTTTTCCAGTTTGAACATTGAAGACAGTTGTTCTTGAAAAGGTATAGCTGATTCCCAGCTGCTTGCCTCATTTCTTGGTCCAAAACACTGACAAGCTACTTGAATACAAACCAATTTATCAGATATACATCCTATTGCACATTTTCACTCCAACATGTATAACCATATAACAATTACAGCACGGAAACAGGCCTTCTCGGCCCTTCCAGTCCGTGCCGACCATTCATTTTCCCCTAGTCCCATCTACCTGCACTCAGACCATACCACTCCATTCCCTTCCCGTCCATATACCTATCCATGTAGGTTACCAGTGATCTTGAATAGCAATTATCCAATTCTCTCTCCACTTCTAATTTTGTTAACTAGGACACTGAAACCAGATGAAGACTTCCAGCTTGGAACCAAGCCATTAAGTAGGTATGTTACAAAACTTACCTTTACCGGCGCTGCACTTCTGCCGCTCCCCGTGTGCGCGACTTTCGCGCCTTGCAGAGGGGGGCGGGCTTAAAGTGCTGTTTTTCCACAGACCTGGATAATCAATCAATGTCGGGCGATTTGGTTGCTGAAGAAAAATCGCTCCGACATTTAATGAATGGTGGTATTTTTAAATTACTCTAGATTATTTATTAACTAGAGTAATTTAAAAATCACATTCAAAAGCCGTGAGCGCAGACAACCGGAAGCATTTTCCGTAGGGGAGAAAAAAAGGTAAATACTTTATTTTTATATTAAAAGTTGGTTTTTAGGGAGGCATTAATAATATTTTTATGTTGCGAAATGGGGTCCCCAAAAAATGTATGAACCCCCAGTATTTTTCCCCCCGACTTCACTGCTAACCACAACGTTCTAATCCACCGCATTCCACTAAAACCCACGCGCTAGTTGATTTAAATGGCCATTAATTTACAGGCATAAAACACTAAATTCCTTCCATTTGGCCCAGAAATTCATGAAAATGAGATTTAAAAATTATGTTATATTGTGGATTATTGTGTGAATGTTATTTGGATACTTAGGCAATTTTAAAAAAGTTTATCTTTTCTTAAGAAATTGATAGATGTTTAGATCTACTCATTGAATTTTGTAATTAGCTACAATTAGATAACTAACTAATTATATGCTTTAATTTCAGGTAATCCAAGTAAGATTGTTTAATATTTGTTTCAGAATGCTTCAATCTATAATAACTGAAAATTTCATTGAGTTCTCTTAATTTTTAAGAAAGTTATGGACTTTTAACTTTTCCAGATCACAGCTTTTGAGTTAAGTCAATTGAAAGGCAATGGGAAGCAAGATGCTCATTTCCGAGTATGAAAATGGCCATAACTTTCTTAATACTGAAGATATGAAAGTAAATTAGGTGTCAAATTAAACTTCTTTTTATGCTTTATCTGATGGGATAAATTGCAGACTTGATTTTTAAAATCTCAAAATTTTGTAACATTGCTACATTAAGCATTAACCAGGGCATGCCGGGACAACCTTATTTTCACACATATACATAATATCAGACTCGGCAACAGAGGGGCTAAATATAACACAGTATAGAGCACGGGAATGCGCTTTTGCCCCACAATGTCTGCGACTACTATGATACCAAATTAATTAACATCATCTGCCTGTGCATGATACACACAACTGCATTTCCGGCAATGTTCATGTGCCTGTCTAAATACTTCCTAAATGTCACTATTCGATCCACTTCCATCACCGCCCCTGGCAGGACATTCTAGGCTATAAACTCAGCCTCTGACCCTTCTGAAAACAATTCAAGGTTTCCTAAATTAATTATGTTGCAATGGCCTTTGGCAATCTCCGACTAAGGAAGCTAGGGATGGGCAAAAAAAAAATCAAAGGTACAGAATGATGTAATGCAGAGGCTCTATAAGGCATTTGGATTACTGTGAGCAAATTTAGGCCCCATATCTGAGGAAGGAAGTGATGTCTCCGGAGAGGGTTCAGAGGAGGTTTACGAGAATGATTCCGGGAATGTGGGTTAGCATATGATGAGCACTTGACAGTACTGGGCCTCTACTCGCTGGAGTTTAGTAGGTTGAGGGAGGACCGCATTGAAACTTACTGAATAATGAAAGGCATTTTCACACAGAGTTGCGAGTTTGTGGAATTCTCTGCCTCAGAGGGCGGTGGAGGTCGGTTCTCTGGATACTTTCAAGAGAGAGCTAGATAGGGCTCTTAAAGAAAGCGGATTCAGGGGACATGGGGAAAAGGCAGGAACAGGGTACTTGTTGGGGATGATCAGCCATGATCACATTGAACGGCAGTGCTGGCTCGAAGGGCCAAATAGCCTACTCCTGCACCTATTATCTATTGCATAGATAGAGCGGACGTGGAAAAGATGTTTTCACTGGATCTGTGAAACTCATTGCCACAGAGGGCTGTGGAGGCCAAGTCAGTGGATATTTTTAAAGCAGAGATAGACAAATTCTTGATTAGAATGGGTGTTGAGGGTTATGGGAAGAAGGCAGGAAAATTGGATTAGGAGGCACAGATCAGCCATGATTGAATAGCAGAGTAGACTCGATGGGCCAAATGGTCTAATTCTACTCCTAAAACTTGTGAACTCAGCAGGTCAACAAAGCATGGTTCATTTCCCCAGCTAATATTTACATTCTGAGATGGAATGCATGGCTTAGCAAACCAACACATTCCAAGACTAATGTCCAGGTTTACATCCAACCACTACTATTTGTAGCAGGGTGGCAGGATTGACATATGATGAAAGAATGGGTCAACTGGCCTTGTATTCACTGGAATTTAGAAGGATGAGATGGGATCTTATAGGGACATAACATACTTAAAGGATTGACAGGCTAGATGCTGGGGAAATGTTCTCAATGTTGGGGAAGTCCAGAAACAGGAATCACAGTTTAAGAATAAGGGGTATGTCATTTAGGACTGAGATGAGGGAAAACCTTTTCACCCCAAGTTGTGAATCAGTGGAATTCTCTGCCAGAAGGCAGTGGAAGCCAATTCACTGGATGTTTTCAAGTTGATTTAGCTCTTATGGCTATAGGAATCAAGGGATATGAAGAAAAAGCAGGAACAAGGTACTGATTTAGATGATCAGCCATGCTCTTGCTCGAAGGTCTGAATGGCCTACTGCACCTATTTTTCTTTGTGAAGAAAGCGAATGGCATGTTGGCCTTCATACAAGAGGAGTTGAGCATAAGAGCAAAGAGGTCCTTCTGCAGTTGTACAAGGCCCTAGTACAAGGCCTAGACCACACCTGGAGTATTGTGCACTGTTTTGGTCTCCAAATTTGAGGGCGGACATTCTTGCTATTGAGGGAGTGCAGCGTAGGTTCAGAAGGTTAATTCCTGGGATGGCGGGACTATCATATGCTGAGAGATTGGAGCGGCCGGGCTTGTTTACTCTTGAATTTGGAAGGATGAGAGGGGATCTCATTGAAACATATAATATTAAGGGTTTGGACACACTAGAGGCAGGAAACATGTTCACGATGTTGGTGGGAAGAGTCCAGAACCAGGGGCCACCGTTTAGGAATAAGGGGCAAGCCATTTTTAACAGAGATGAGGAAACACTTGTTCACACAGAGAGTTGTGAGTCTGCGGAATTCTTTGCCTCAGACGGCAGCCAAGGTTCTCTGGATACTATCAAGAGAGCTGTGGATGATCAGCCATGATTAAATTGAATAGCGAAGCTGGCCTGAAGGGCCGTACGGCCTACACCTATTCTCCAAACAATTCTTCCAGGACAAGTAATTTTTCTAAACATCTTTATGAAGGCAGTCATGCCTATCCATGGTAATAGTAGAAAATCATTTTCGATCAGAAACTATTCCATCATTTGAGACAAGTGGCTGATTCTGTACCACAGTCCCATTTATCCATTCAGTTGCCTCATCCCGTTGCTGGCGAAAAACAAAATCTCATCAGCTAACTAGGCAAGAAATAACAGACTAGAAATGTTGTAGACACCCCCTTTCAAGGCAAAAATGGCTGCAATCCTGGTGCTATATTTACTGTCTCCCATGCATGGCAAAGAAAAAACACATTGAATTTATACTTGCTACATCAATGAAGCTACTTAATATCCTTGATATTTCATTTGCACCAAGTAGCAATCTGACCATACACTGAGCGGTGACAGCAGAAATCCCGCAAGTATGTATGTCTGCAGAAAATATATATAGGATTGTAGCAAAGATACAAGAAATGCATGTCACAAACGGCACTTTGTGATGATTTAAATGACGCCTGTTGTTTGTTCAGTGCCACAGCAAAACATTCATACTGGTCAACAACTGGACCAGACATTTAGTAAACTAAATATTTATCTTGCTCTCACATTCAAACGCTTGCAAAAACATCTACCTGTAAAAACAGATTGGGTTGAAGACCAAAAATCAATTTCCCTTCTGGGATAAATAAAGTTCTGTCGTGTCCTATTAACATTCCTGGAATGGTGCATGTCGAGAACTACAAGTGCACGACAATCCTGGAGGGTGTTTATTAAAAGAGTAGCCCACAGAACCATTAAAAAAAACCCTGCTGGCGTGGCTACCAACAAGAAACTAAATGCACGAAAATGTTGGAATGTTCTCATTGCAGAGTCAAGCTCATACCCCGCCCATTCACTTCAGTGAACAGAAAGTGATTTGAGCATGTGGGGAGAGTGGGAGAGACTGGTTGGTGCCGGTGGCCAGCAGGTAACTCCCCTCCCGACTGCTTCACTCGCTGCTCTGCGGCAGCGGCCGGACAGCCGAGGAATCTCTCTATCTTCGTCGGATTTTGGGAGCGGGAGATTAAAACACACACACAAACTCTTCTGAACCACGTTTAGTTTGGAAGGGAATGAAACGTGCACAAAAAAAAAGTGTTTTAAGGTCGACGACCCGTCCCTCATCTCAAAGTCACTTGTTCCTTACTGCCGATCAGCAGCTTCCAAAGATTCGGATGTTGCACGTTACAGAAGGATCTCCCCACAAGTGGGGGACGGCAGCAGTGACCTGCAGCCGAGGATGCAATGCCGAGCTGAATTTGCAGCAGCCCCACCAACCCTTGGCCAACACCCAGCCTCCACCATTTTGAATGAATAGTCAAGAGCCACATTCAACCTTTGTTTCAGTGCAATGCAACATCTCAGTTTGGTTTTATCTCGTCGCGTTACATCTTGGGGGTTAGAGGGAGCTTTGAGCGAGTCTTCGCCATTTTTGTATCCGGGCTCGGGAAGAAAAGGGGGAGGTGGGGAAAGGCGGCTCGGTACTTAAACTAATGCAGCACCAAGACTGGCCGCGCAGGGCGGTGATTGCAATTGGGGTGAGTGGGAGCCGAGGATGCAGCGACCACTCGGCAACACGTTATGAAAATGTAGCCGTTGCTCACCCTTTCCCTCGCCTGCCGCTCGCTGTCCAGCTCCCTCTGCAACAGCTCAGCCCTTTCCTCTGCGTCGTCCGCCTGCTGCTGCAGGAACTGGATTTTTCTCTTCACGGTATCAATCGTCGCTGAATTGCTACCAGACATGACTGCTTTGCTTTTCTTTTCGCCTTCGGGAAGGAATCGCAGGCGAAACGTGGAACAGACTCTTGAATGCAAACAATTGCAACGTCAGGAGGGCGAGAAACTGGGCGAAACCTCCGACGGCTGCACAGAAAGACAAGAGCGCAGTCGCTGCAAGCGCTGGGGCAGGTAACTAAAGTCACACACCACTCGCTAGTCCACCAGCAAGGGCGTGAACCGCCGGAAATTCCTGCGTAGCACTCTTATCCAGACGGCCCTAGGAGAGGAGGGAGTGAGGGAGGGACTGGAGGCTGAACGCTTCAGATCCGGCCGCTGGGCACACACGCCTCCTCCCAGCGATCCGGCGGTGAGATGGAAGTGAAGGCAGGACCGGCTCAAAATAAATTAGGTCATCCCATGCAACGTTAACAGCGCCGAATTAAACGTGGATTAAATGAAATGCACTCTGCTACACCTTTACCTGCTGACATTCAATACATATTTTAAAAGTGTTCATGTTTTCCAAGAACATCGTGAGAGAACGTTTTAAACATCAACGTGCTGGAGGAAAGCGGGGCAAGCAGCATCAGGGGAATTACATGGGCAGAGGACGTTTCGGGTCGGGACACTTCTTCAGTCTAAACCTTTAACAGTTCATGATGAAAGATCGATCCACATTCCACTTCCCCATCTCCGTCCCTTTCTTTTCTTCACAAATACTTTATTCAAAGTGTACATGATTTCTTTAAAAATTCCATTTGCCTTTGTCAGATTTTTCAGGTAACGTAACTGATTTGCAAAATCAAATCTGCTAAATCACTGCCTCGGGTTTTGTTTATTGTTTTAAAATGAAACAATTGTTTTTCGCGTGGCGGAGGGGTTGACATTGTTTTAGCTTATCTTAAATCTCCCAGTTTACCTTGTTGGTCCATTGTGAAATTATTTTCTCTCTGTAGTTTAGTTATAAATAACGTGAGATGACCTTGTAATTTATACTGTGGGCTGATCTTTGACTGCTCTAGGGGAGAAACCAAGGAAAAATAACCCTGTTCCAGAGTACTGGTTCACGTGGATGCTGACTTGGGTTTCAGTGCTATCCTCCGATGCTAGTGGTGCCAACGTCATAGACTCCTTGACATTTCCAGGCAGAACTGCACTACAGGATAAAGGAATATAGCTGCTGCACAGTGGTTACGTTATTGGAGATAATCCAGAGACCTGGAATGTAGACAGAGATTCAAATATCACCAATGCAGCTGTGGAATTTAAATTTAGGTATAAATCTGACCTTTTAAGAAAGCATCTTAAAAAATGATGACTATAAAACTACCATCAACGTCTCTCTGGTTTATGAATGTCCTTCATTCTTCTCCAGCCTGACACATGTGCAACTCCTAAATTATCACCAAAACCCTGTCCCAACAGCAGTTCTGACCTACCAGAGAGGTACAAAGGAGAGCCCTGTGAGTCCTCAACATTGACTTGAGTCTCCATTGAATACATCAGATTAAACTTAAGTAAGAAATCCCCCTCCTGCTTACAACCTGATTTTCTCCCTCAACTGATCATAGTAAGTTCTTACATGTGGGACAATGCTTGTAGGAAACACTGACATTTAATGGATTTTAGGTGGAGACTTATTTGTCCATCACCAGGAGTAATGTCAGGACATAGATGCCTGGATGGTCTGTGGTAAGTATTGAACAAACACTGGAGAGAAACATATTTGACCTCTTTCTCACTGATGCCTCTAGGGCAGACCTATCTGGCCATGACAACATTAGCAGAAGTGATCTCGACACAATCCTTGTGAAGACAGTCCTGTTTTCATGTTGAGGATATCCACTATCTTTACATGTGACACTATAATAGTGCAAAATGGGATTCCTAATCGATCCCTAGCTCATAACTAGACAACCAAGAGGCATTATGCAGCAGCAGATATATACACAAGCACAAATTATGATCCCATAGCATAGTATTATCCCTTACTGTGTCAATACAATCATGGTGGATCAAATCTGGTTCACTGGGAAGGCATAATGACATGCCAAGAGCATAGGCTTTTAAAGTTGAGAGGTTGACCTAGTGAAATTCTAACAAAAAAAAAATGTGTGTGCAGTAAAAGCAACATTCAATAAACAGAAAAAGACACAACGTGCTGGAATTACTCAGTGGGCCAAGCAGTATCTCTGGAGAACTTGGGCAGGTGACATTTTGGGTTGGGACCCTTCTTCAAACTGGATGCAATCAATAGAGGTAAAAGATCAATGGATAATATTAATTGTTCAGTCACATTTCATTATAAAATGCTGGTGGTCCACAAAGCAGCCTTGGGAGGAGAAGGCATCAAGAACATTTTCATCATGACTTGAACCTGTTAGAAAAAGTAGGTATTGTGCAGGATTTTAAAGGATCTGGAGAAACGGAATTGGCTGAAGCTCTTGCAATCACATCCAACCAGACGTGCAGAGTAAATTATCTATCTCAGCTTCCGCCTGAGAACCATCGCTAGAACAGAACCCAATTTTCAGCCCTTTCCATTCACTCCAAGTGATATCAAGAAGTGGGTGAGGCTAGAGGGTATGAAAAATGCTCAGGGACCAGATAAAACCCACTTGATGCAAAGACAGGTTCAGTTGCTTCCAGACCAATTATTGGAGTCATGCATTGCACAAAGGAAATTGGTTATGATGGTTGAAGGTCAATCATCCCAGCTCAACCATGTTCATCTGCTTCATCAATTACCTTCCATTGTTAGGTCGGAAGTGGAGATGTATGATGCTGATTGCACAATATTAAGAATAAGGGGAAAGCCATTCAGGACTGAGTTGAGGAAAAAGAATTTCACCCTGAGTTGTGAATCCGTGGAATTTCATTTCGGAGTCACGTGAGTGACTTCGTGAAGAACCCGCCAGCACGCATGCGCGACATATCGTCACATCGCGTTGCTGCCAACGGCTGGCGGAGGGGTGCGCTCCCCGCCAGTCCTTCATAAGGGACCGCTAAGTTATACTAACCTTAAGTTGGTTGGTCCTTGCTGCGAGCGTTTTTTGTCTTTCAGCAAGGACATGGACGGGAGTTCGAGAGGCCGAAAGACGTCCCTCCGGAGTCGCCGGCCACCTGTCCCGGAGCCCTCGTTATCGGCTGCACCTGTGAGACAGGCCGGGAAGAAGGCGGGGGAAACCGGGGAGCCCTGTTACTGCAGGACCGGACCCGCTGACACACCGCAGCTCCGGGGAGGAGTTCGAGGAGCAGGACTGCGGTGTGCCGCCGGAGCAGGCAGACCCTGCCTCGGCATTCAGGTCGCCAACGGGCCCGTTGGCGGCCCCGGGCAAGGGCTCGCGTGCGGCTGCACGGCACTTCTCCCTCAGCCCTCGGAATAGGGGGAGGGATGGAGCCCGGAAGCCTCACCCTTCAGGGGCAAAGGCATCACCTGCCGCCAAGCAGCGGACTGGTGCAAAGGCGGGACTCAAGTCCACTGTGAGGTCCAGTGTTGACTCCCCAACCACCGACGCCGGGACGGGTCATTTGGGTGGAGTCCCGCCACGGTCGCCGAGTCCCCCATGGATGGGAGGACGAGACCATGCGTCTGCAAGGTCCACGATGTGGGCAGCCGGCAAGCCCGCGCGGGCGTCGGGTCACCGTGCTGAGGCATTGGGTGCCGACTCCCCGCCGCATTTGCCCTCCGTGGCAGCGGCATCCGCCAAACGTAGGCGTTTGAACACACCTCCCGCGCGGGAATCGCTCCGCTTTGCTGCGGCGGCTGGCAGCGACAACGTCCGGCACCGGGTTCACCTCGACGAGGTGCAGGCCGATGAAAGGAGCCTCTGCAGTATATCAGAGCATGAGGACTCCGACCGCCCGAGTGTTCAGGGCGAAGGGCGTATTGACCGTATGGAGCGGCTATTGGAGCTCCTTCTACATAACCAACAACAGGAGGCATCCAGCATCAAGAGGCACAGGGAGGTTTCACCAGTTTTCACCGTCAGCCTGCGGCAGCCAGAGGAGGAGGTATTTGCAGACCCTACACCGGTTCCATCAGAGGTGCCGCCGGAAGAACTCCTTGATGTGGCGGCGAAATTTGCTACTCCGGAGACCATGGGACTTCCCCTCAACCCCAAACTGGCTGCCACAGTGGACTTCCTCACCAACCACCAGCTTCAGGAGGAAGTTCTTTCACAGGCCGTTAACCGGCATAAAGCCCCATCTAACTGCAACTCCCTCAAAACGTGCCCGTGGTCAATACGCCGATCTGGGGCAACATTGGCACCGCCATCCGAACTCAGGAGATCAAGCTCCAAAGAATCCTGAGGCTGCTCACGGCTGGAATCACCACGTTTGTGCGGTCGGTGGATGGCGAAGACCTCAACCTCGAGCAGGACGATGCTCTTTCGCTGCTCTGTGCCACACAGCACGAAATCAATGCCTTTAGGAAGAGCAGCATCCGCCCCACGCTCAACCCAAAATTTGCTGGGTTGTGCAAGGCGCCTCCTCCACCGCCGCCCAGACAGCTCTTCGGGGAAGACCTCCCGCAGAGGGTTAAGGAGCTGGATGACCATGCCAAAATGGTGGGACTAATGCGGTCTCAGATCGCCCCCAGGCCGCCGGCCATCAAAGCGCCATTTATTCGGCCACGAGGCCCTGTCTCTAGACCAACACGGACCTACGCTCCAGCTCCACCTCGCTACCAGCAGCCCCAGCAGCCGCGGCCTTTTTTAGGGCAAGGCCCGCAGCGGCCTCCGTGGAAGATGCGGACGCCGCAGCACCAGCCCAACCCAGCACCTCCACGACCCACCAAACATGTTAGGGACCGCCGGTAACCAGGGAGGTAAGGCGGTCTGGTTTTCATGTACCTGTGTGTTTAACTTCACATGTTGGTGGGCGCCTTCGGTTTTTCTTGGAGGCATGGGAGACTATCACTTCTGATAATTTTATTTTACAAAGTATTCAAGATCATGAGATTGAATTTATTAACGGCAACATTCCTCCATCCCAGCATATGCCCAATCGGACATTTACGCTGTCTGCTGTTGACCAGGCAGCTGGCTCTGCTGAGATCTTAAGGTTAGAACAAAAAGGCGTGATAGAAAAAACTATACACGAACCAATTGAATTTGTGTCAAATATATTTACCAGGCCCAAGAAGGATGGAGGATATCGGGTTATTATTGATCTGACCCATTCGAATACTTTTGTAACATACACCCATTTCAAAGTGGACACTTTCGAAACAGCCAAGTCATTGATTTCTCATGGCTGCTTTATGGCATGCATTGATTTAAAAGATGCATACTATTCTGTATCCATTCGGAAACACCATAGGAAGTACCTAAAATTTGTCTGAATGGATCAACTCTGGCAATACAGGGCTTTGCCAAATGGGCTTACTACAGGCCCTAGATTGTTTACTAAATTACTGAAACCCATTATGGCCAGGCTACGGAAGCAACATCATGTAGTGATGGCCTATTTGGATGATATATTGATTATTGGCAACACCCTGGAGTCGGCTGAACAGGCAGTCTCAGCCGCTGTGGCAATTTTTCAGCAAATGGGGTTTATTGTCCATCCAGATAAGTCGAAGTTCTGCCCTTCACAGGTTATGGATTATCTGGGGTTCACGGTGGATTCCAATCGCATGAGGGCCACCATACCGGCTAACAAGGTTGGGGATGTCACCCAAGTATGTCAGGATTTAGCCTGCGCCAGTATACCATCAATTCGGCAAACTGCTAAGGTAATTGGCAAGATCGTAGCATTGTTTCCAGCAGCGCAATACGGACCTTTGCATTATCAAAATTTGCAAAGAGCCAAGATCTCCGCGTTAAAACAGAACGCCGGTCATTTCGACAGATCAATGCAGCTGCCTCTCAAAGCTAAGATTGAGTTACAATGGTGGGTGGACCATATTAGTGACTCATTTAAACCCATTATTGTGCCCAATCCGATGGTATACTTGCAAACCGATGCAAGTTCCTATGGCTGGGGAGCTACGGACAACTGCTCTAGTTGCGGGGGCAGATGGGACACCCTTGAATCTACTATGTTGTTGTCACAAGGGATAAACTATTTGGAGATGCTTGCAGCATTTCACGGACTTTGAGCTTATTGTTCCAATCTTTCTGACGCTCATGTCCGTATCTAAATAGACAATACCACGGCGGTGGCATATTTAAACCATATGGGCGGTACCAGGTCAATTTCGTGTGATGAATTGGCTAATACAATTTGGCTCTGGTGTATTCAACGGAATATTTGGATTTCAGCTACCTATTTACCAGGTGAGCTCAATACTGTGGCGGACACCAGGTCACGCAAGTTTAATGACAACATCGAGTGGATGTTGCATCCTCAAATCTTCGCTAAAATTACAGCCAAATTTGGTAAACCGGATATCGACCTCTTTGCGTCACGGTTGAACCATCAGGTACCAACATAAGTTTCGTGGGAACCAGATCCTGGGGCATTGGCGATGGATGCATTCTCGCTGGACTGGGGGAAATGGTTTTTCTATGCATTCCCCCCGTTTTGCCTCATCAGTCGGGTATTGCGGAAAATCCAGATGGATGCTGCTAAGGGCATTCTTATCATACCCGACTGGCCTACGCAGCCATGGTATCCGGTGGTCTTTGACATGGTCAGTCAGCCTTGAGTCCTCTTAGAGGGTTGCCCACAATTGGTCACCAACCACTTGAGCTACAGTGCCATCAACAGCGCCAGGAGCGCACTGTCATTCTACCTCAATATTGAGGTAGGATCCAACAGGCTAGTGTCCAGACTCATGCGGGGTATATTCAATTTGAATCCGCCTAGACCACGCTATAATATCACCTGGGATGTCAGGAACGTACTAACCCTGCTCAGGACGTGGTCGCCCATGGAGGGGCTAGAGCTGGACAAACTCACCATGAAGCTGGTGATGTTACTAGCACTGACTTCAGCGCAGAGGGTACAGACACTGCATAAAATCCGCATCGACAGAATGATCTCTACCCCTGCAGAAGTAGTCTTCTTTATCGATGAGCTACTAAAGCAGCATAGACCTGGGTGCACAGGGCTGCAGCTGAAGTTCCCGGCATACCCCGCAGATGCAAGGCTATGTTTAGCCGCCCATATCCGTCACAATATCAAGGTGACGAGGCACATAAGGGGAATGGAGAGATACCTGCTTGTCACTCACAAGAAACCTCACCATCGAGTGACAGTCCAGACGATATCCAGGTGGCTCAGGATCGTCTTGGGTAAGTCAGGTATCGACACTAGTGTTCAAATCCCATTCCACCAGGGCTGCATCAACGTCAGCGGCGAGGGTCATGGAGGTGCCCATGGACCATATTCTGGCTACAGCAGGATGGGCGAATGAAGCTGTGTTTCAGCGATTTTACAACAAGCCTGTTGCTGCTCCTCTACAGTTCACGGAGGCCGTGCTGAATGCAGGTCAAGAACGTGGAGGTGTCCCTGAATGAGGGGTTTTTTGCTTTGTTTATTAATAAATATTCTTCTTGTTTTTCAGTATAACCAGTTTGACAGAATTGTTTACTCCCATCCATCCTTGCTAGTGGTGTGTCAGCATGGACGTGGTCCAGGGCGTGCAATCACAGAAGCTTTGAAGTCTTCACGAAGTCACTCACGTGACTCCGAAATGAAATAGTAAGATTGAACGAGAACTTACCAGTTCGAAGGTTGATCTTTATTTCATAAGGAGTTGCGGTGAGGGATTTCGTGCCCTCCGCTCCCAACCCTCGATCATACTCAACTGGTAATTAGAGTCTCTTCAATCCTACTATGCCAAGTCATTTCTGTTGTTGGTTTCTGTGATTCCACACCGCTACTTTGAAGAATGTCGCGCATGCGTGCTGGCGGGTTCTTCACGAAATCCCTCTCCGCAACTCCTCATGAAATAAAGATCAACCTTCGAACTGGTAAGTTCTCGTTCAATCTTACTATTCTCTGCCACAGAAGGCAGTGGAGGCCAATTCACTGGACGTTTTCAAGAGAGTGTTAGATTTAGCTCTTAGAGCTAAAGGAATCAAGGGATACGGGGAGAAATCAGGAATGAGTTACTGATTTTGGATGATCAGCCATGATCATATTGAATGGCCTACTCCTGCACATATTCCTCTATGTTTCTATTCCATTGCTTGTGCAACTCCTCAGTAAATCACCAAATGCACTCCTGCAATACTGTACAATACAAACCTGGACAAAACCTGGATGTGTCAAAATGGTAACTAAAAAGCTTTTTGAATGATATTCAGCCCCGATACCTTTAGATCACACCTTCTGGCTGGTCTTGTAAACCTCACCATAGTTCTACTGCATTATTATGCAGGGTTTTAAAGGAGTCGGAGAAAGAGAGGGAGTTAGAACAGGAATTGCATGACGTGCGAAGGCAGTGTAGCTTGCAGATGGGGTGATAAAGAGATACATAAAGAGGTAGATTCAGAGTGTTGCAATATCAGTGGAATTGTCATCTGAGAATTCAAAATCAGAAACTCCTTGGTCACTGACAGGATAATCTAGTTGCAAATAGTTTGACTCATCAAGGAAGAAGGATGGTGTCAGCAATGAGGATATAAAGATATGGGTGGAGTCATGGTTGACCATATAACCATATACCAATTTACAGCATGGAAACAGGCCCTCTTGGCCCTTCCAGTCCGTGCCGACCATTTATTTTCCCCTAGTCCCATCTACCTGCACTCAGACCATACCCCTCCATTCCCTTCCCGTCCATATACCTATCCACTTTTTAATGTTAAAATTGATCCTGCCTCCACCACTTCTGCTGGAAGCTCATTCCACACAGCCACCACTCTCTGAGTAAAGAAGATCCCCCTCATGTTACCCCTAAACTTCTGTCCCTTAATTCTCATGTAATGCCCTCTTGTTTGAATCTTCCCTACCCTCAATGGCAAAAGCTTATCCACGTCAACTCTGTCTATCCCTTTCATCATTTTAAAGACCTCAATCAAGTCTCCCCCTTAACCTTCTGCACTCCAAAGAATAAAGACCTAACTTGTTCAACCTTTCTCTGTAACTTAGTTGCTGGAACCCAGGCAACATTCTAGTAAAGCGGTTGACAATTTACTTTCTTCCTTGTTTAGCTAATGGAACCAAAGGGTCTCGACCCGAAACGTCGCCTATCTCCTTCACTCCTTAGATGCTGCTGCACCCGCTGAGTTTCTCCAGCTTTTTGTGTAACCCTCGATTCTCCAGCATCTGCAGTTCCTTCTTTAACACTCATCCAAAACTGGATGTCTGAAAAACAGTCTAGTAGTACATTGACATAGGGAGAAGTTAAACAAAGTTACCTATGTGACAAGACTTAAGGACAGTTGTTCATTTGGAGAAAGCAGGATCAATTAGTGTGCTGTGATGGCAAAGGGGATGAGGACACAATGGAAACAAGAAGGTGGGCACACAAGTGCAGATTCACCTTATTTACAATGCAATGTCTGGGGAACACGATGACAGGAATCCAAGACTTGAATACCCTTTCTATGTCCAAGGCACAGAAAGTATCCTGTTACATTCTCAAGAGACTTTTCATGAAAGCATGGTGTGATTGCTGAGAGCAACCTTATGTAGTGGGCCACCCCTAGATACCCTCAGTGAGGTTGCTGTTTACTCAGCTTATGAGCTTCTTGCAAAGTACAAAGAAAAACAAATTTGGCATTAGATAATATTGTATTTAAATGAATGAATAGGATGTGCAAACATTTGCATTATATGATTTTTCACTCTTATTGTAATATCACATCTGATCTGAAATGTCATCTGTCCCTTTTCTCCAGAGATGTTATCTGACCCGCTGAGTTACTATGGCACTTTGTTTCTATCTTTTATAAAACCAGCATCTGCAGTTCCTTGCTTCTGCAATGAAATAGTAATTGGATTTTCAGTTGAGGGGCAATGACCTGCAGGATGACAGATAAAGTGCTGGAAGATGGGATTAGTTTAAATCTGTGTTTCCAACCAGTGCAGACACAATGGCCCTAACAATCTCTCCCTGTGTCAGATATTTGCCACTGTTCTATTCTTGTCAACTCCCAAGGCAGCCAATGCATGAATGTGCGTTTTGGCACATGATAAGTTAAGGCGGGGCGGGAGTCATGCTGTGTTACATATATTGAAGTTGATATTCTTGGTGATGGGATCAATATGATACACAAAGGGTAAAAACAGTTCGATTTGCCAGAGGATATAATGCAATTGGCGGCAATTTAATTATGGGATTGGTGAAGATCATAAATATAAGGATAGTGGAAGCACAAGCCAAACAAAAAAGTAAAGTTATCAGAGTAATGAGAGGCAGATATGGAAACAATTGGCAAACAATTTGAGTGGAATATATTGAGGGTGAAGGTGGTAAGGTAAAGATGAGTTTCAAGAAAGTACATTTAGTGATATGATCTAAACAAAAATGAAAACAGGGTTGGAGTACCAAAATAATAAGGGGATCTTTGGCCATGAGGAAAGGAACTAAGCTGCAGAGGTAACCGCAAGTACTTCTTGAACTAAGCTGCAGAAAAGTAGCACAATGGTGCACAGGTGGAGCCTCTACCCACAGTGCTGGAGACCCAAGTCGATCCTGACAACAGGTGCTGTCTGTGTGGAGTTTGCACGTTCTCCCTGTGACTGCATGGGTTTTCTCTGGGTGCTCTGGTTTCCTCCTACATTCCAAAGACATGCATGTTTGTAGGTTAATTGATTTCTGCAAATTGTCCCTTGTGCTTAGGATGTGAAAGTGGGATAACATAGAACTAGTGTGAATGGGTGGTCGATGGCCTGCATGGACTGGCTGGGATGAATAGCCCGTTTCCATGCAGTATCTCTAAACTAAACCTAACAAACAGATGACCTCTGTCTAGATGACCAAAAAGTCCATACGGTTCTTTTCATTAGAGATGGCGGTTGGTTTAAGAAGATAAGAAAAAGGCAAAGGTTATATTTACATCCACTGTTGAATAATGACTGTTTTGGCAAAGATATCAGAACCTGATGCATCTTTTATATTTACAAAACAGATCTCCATCATAGTTATTGTTCATCATAGATATTCAAGTCTGTATCCACTGGATCTAATGGAACAAAGAGTGGGGGCTTATCATGGGCAGTGACCAGGAAAAATAACATCAAGGGCATCAAATGTCATGATGACATTTGCGTCCAATCAATAAATTGTTGCTTGGATGGCAGTTACTAGATGGTTTCAGATAATTGGTCATAATTTACAATTGTAACTGATGCAATTTTCAATTTTCAACACATTAGAAGTTGAAGCCATTATTGATAGCAGAAATATGAATTGAAATATCGTTTGGAGAATTACCTCCAAAAATAACTTATTATATTCCTTAATTTTGCTTACAATTCTGGTTGTCTTTTAATTGGAAAAAAGTGGTTAATTTTACCACCAAGAGTTCTGAGCAACACCACTAAAACTGTACCAATTACAATGTCTTTAACATTGTAAAAAAAAAATTCCAAAATACCCTTAATGGAGGACATGAACGGACATTGGAACTAAACTAAAGAAAGACTCAAATTATGGTGTAGGTAGATGGCAGCTTTGGAAGTTAGCTTGTAGGCTGAGGGATAGTGGGACATGGTAGGGCAACTAATTGGAGGTCCTACAGTTAATAATGACAACAACGATAAATTTAACATATTTGTAACTGAAGGTGATGAACAAGAAGATCAGTAAGTGAGGTTTAAGAGGATCATTTGGTACAGAAGATACCACTCCATTGATGAAGAGGATGATAGAATAGATATATTTATTTGTGCATATTTGTAGTAAAATCATACACATATAAACAAATTTAATATCTCACTATATACTATGTATTCTGGAAATAGACCCTCACCATGCAGATTCGGCAACAGTGAATTGATTAAATGGACCGAGTTATAAATAGATTTCCATTTTGTAAGCGACTTCCATTAATTCAGTTGTATAGATTATTTGGTCGTCATTGGCTATTAATCAGGATTCAACAGTATTGATATTTCCAGCATGCCAGTGAAAATAATGGATATTCCCGAGAGGCTTAACTAGTTCAGGATGGATGGGGTTAGATTTTGAGACTCTCATTTCACAGATGATTGTTAGTAAATTAATAGGTGGTTGGGCAATGTTTTTTTAAATAATTTGCAGAATAGCATGTTTGCTTCTATAAACTATTGTGTCATGACTTTCAAGAGGAATGCTTTACATAAAATGAAAAGGCTTATAAAGTATCCAAAAAAACAATATGCCTTTAGGATTGGGAAACTTTGAATTCTACAAAGGAGGTCAAAGATGTTAAGAGGAAATGTAGAAAATGAGAGTAGGTTAACCAAAAACATTTTTTTTAACAGACTGCAAGAGCTTCTATTGACATATAAAAAGGAAATTAGAACCAAAGCTAATGTAAGCCCTCTACAATTTGAGATAGATGGAGAAAATATATTGGGGAATAAGGAAATGGCAGAGAAATTAAACAAATGTATTGCGCACAGTAGGTCAAGCAGCATTCTTGGAATGAGGAGAGAGTAAAAAATCAGAATTCATGTTTGGAATCAATTAATTTGATTGTTTTTCTCTTCACAGAAGACTTGCTGAGTATGCTTGAAAATCCCCAACCCAGGGACCCGCATTTACCAGATTCTGTCAAGAGGAAGGTCAAATCAGTCGGATGAAACTCAGCAGCAGGAAAAAATCCACAGTCCGCAGAGCATCAGCACACTACGGGATGTGGCAGAAGTTTCAGGCAACAGTCTAAGACACAAGCAGGCATATCGTAAAGTGGAGAACAGACAAGGACGTAAGCCGTTGGTGAAATGGCCAAAGTCTAACAGCAAGGAGTGGGAAACCATCAATGCAGATATGAGCTTAATCTTAAGTGGAATCAAGGGATCAGCAGAAAAGAAGTTGGAGAAGATGGGTGACCCAGTCTACAACTATAGAAAGGATGTATTTTGTGAGAAGGAACAACTCAGCAGGAAAGATAGGGCTCCTCCCCCCCAGTCCCGTTGTCTCCAGGAAATCCAACAACTTGTTAGAGAAAGAAGAGGCCTGTGGAAGGTGTGGGAAAATGCAACAGCAGAAGAAAGGGAGGGGATCAACCTCCTTCAAGAGGACCTAAAATAGAGGCTCTCGAAGCTGCGCAGAGCAGAGAATAAGGAAACGACGCAAAAATAAGGAAAAAACAAGAACAGATTTCTACAAAGATCCCTTTAAGTTTGTGAAAGGCATTTTCACAAAAGAGAAATGTGGCTCCCTGAAAGCGTCAAAAAAGGAGGTTGAAGGACACATCAGAACCATCCACATTGATGAGTTAAAAGATGATCCGATTTTTGTCCCCGCTGACATCCCACAATCTCACCCCCACAACATCAATTTGATATCAGCCCTCCCAAGCTGAGTGAGGTAAAATAAGTAGTGAGGAAGGCATGAACGGCCTCTGCACCAGGCCCTAATGGTGTTCTGTTTTGTGCCTACAAGAATACCCCGGATATTCTGAAATTCCTCTGGAGGAACATGAGGGTTGCGTGGGAAAAGCAAGTTATCCCCAAAGCTTGGCGAAGAGCAGGGGGAGTGCTGATCCCAAAAGAAGAAAAAAATGTCCACCATCGAACAGTTTCGGTAAATAAACCTTCAACATAGAAGGCAAGATCTTTTTCAGTGTGGTGGTGAAAAGAATTACAATTATCTGAAGCAAAACCGTTTGATTGATGCATCAATCCAAAAGACTGGCATAGCAAGCTTCTCGGGATGCCTTGAACATACCAGCGTCATATTGCATCAGATCCAGACTGCTAAGAAAGAACGAAATAATCTGCATGTCTTGTTCCTCAACCTGGCCAATGCCGATGGATCAGTTCCTCATTCGCTACTGTGGACTGAATTCTTTCAGGTGCCTGCAATAATAACAAATCTGGTAAATAACTACTTCCAGGATCTGCAATTTTGTCTCACAACATCACAACACTACAGTGTGGCAACCACTGGAAGTAGGCATCATGGCGGGGTACACCATCTCCCCATTGACCTTCACTATGGCAATGGAGCTCATTATCAGAGCATCAAAATGGGTTGTGGGAGGAAAATGGCTACTGTGTGGTCAGCAATTGCCACCTATACGTGCCTATATGGACAATATAACAACACGAACGACAACTGTCCCCTGCACCAAGAGACTTCTGGAAAACTTCAAAACATCACATGGGCAAGGATGAAGATTAAACCCAGCAAGTGCAGAAGCATCTCCATCAACGGTCAAGTCAAGGATCAAAGATTTCATATTGACAGAATACCTGTTCCAACTGTTTCAGAAATGCCAGTGAAGAGTTTGGGTCGGTGGTATGATGCAAAGCTCAAGGACACCAAGTAGTTTGAACAACTCAAAAAGGATACCATCACGCCCATAGCTCGCATCAACAAGACCTTGCTACCAGGAAAACTCATCTGAGGTGCTTCCAATTTGGCATAGTACCATGAATCATGTGGCCTTTAACTATGTATGAAATCTCCATCAACAAAGTTGAAAATCTGGAAAGAATGATCAGCACACATGTGAAACAGTGGCTTGGACTTCCACGATGCTTAAGTGCTGTTGGACTGTACTGGAGTGGCAAATTGGAATTACCCATTGCAGGACTTGTGGAAGAGTTCAAATACACTAAATTAAGGTTGGTCATGACCCTCACTGAATGTGAAGATACTGTTATTTGAACAGCGGCCCCCTGTGTGGCAACGGGGAGGAAATGGACCCCATCCAAAGCCGTTCAGAGTGCTAAGTCTGCTCTTCATTTCCGGGATGTGGTTGGCCAAGTCCAACAACACAGAGCCAGGCTTGGGCTCGTCCCAAAAGCTCCCCAATGGCACAAGGCAACATCAGTGCAGAAGAGACGGCTCGTGGTGGAGGAGGTGAGAAGACGGGAGGGGGTAGAGCGACACACCAAGGCCGTCTCAATGGCCAAGCAGGGCCAATGGACTAACTGGGAGAGCCTGGAAAAGAGGAAATTCAGCTGGCGTGACATCTGGCAAATGGTGGGATCTCAGCCATGTTTTGTCATCAGAGCCACTTATGATGTTCTACCATCACCCCAGAACCTGAAACAGTGGTTAGGAGAAGACCCCGCTTGCTCCCTTTGCCAAGCACCTGCACCACTAAGGCACATTTTAACAGGATGGACTACGAGCCTTGTCCAAGGGCGTTACACTTGGCTGCATAACCAAGTTCTCAGACAGCTGACATCAATCCTGGAACGATCACGTGCTTCCCTACAAACATTGGCAGGAAATGTCCACTTCACAACATTTTTACCAGCAGGCCAACCTCCAGAGCACCAGGTAACATCAAAGGATTCTGCAGCCTGCTCGGGATTGGAAAATGAAAGTGGACTTGGCAAAAAAAAGCTTGTGTTTCCCCCAGACATTGTGGCTACAACACTCCGGTCAGACATGGTCCTGTGGTCCACAACAGCCAAGTTAGCATACGTTGTGGAATTGACAGTTCCATGGGAAGATGGTGCAGAAGAAGCTTATGAGAGGAAAAAGACCAAGTACTCTAAACTGGCAACTGAAGCTGCCCAGAATGGCTGGAAGACCAAGATCCCTGTAGAAGTGGGATGCTGGGGATTTGTTGTTACATCTACGACCAGTCTATTAAAGAAAATGGGGGTGAGGGGTCACTTCCTCCAACAAGCAATCAAGTCATTATCAAATTCTGCAGAAAAAAGCAGCAATTGGCTTTGGATCAAAAGGAAAGATAACAATTGGGCTGCAAGATGAAGACAGGAGGGTATGGAATTGAGGGGGGGGGGTGTACACTTTCATTAGTTGTTATCGTGGATTAAAGGATGCAAATAAGTGAGATTTTAAATAATGCACAGAAGGAACTGGTGCAGAAGTGAGATTGACACGATTGACTACTGGAAACATCAATAAATAGAAAAGTAGCAAACACTGTAGGAGGAAATGATCAATGTTTATTGACAATGACTCACTGAATTTAATATTTTAGATCATTGTTTAATTTTTGAGATTATTGATTCTCCATTTGTAGTACTTGTCCCATTTGAAATTAAAACCTACACAAAATAATTAGCCATGCATGCCTTTCTGTGTTTCATAGTAATAGTAAAGAAGCAGTTCCTCGTCTTACACTGTTGCTCAAATATGTCTCAATACTCAGAGTAAGAGCATGCCATGGCACAAAAACAGGCAGAGGAAGAAATTGAAGACGATAGCGAGTCTTCAGGAAGCATTTCTATGAGCAGGAAGCAATGGAAGGGAAAGGCTGAGGTTGATATGGAACAACAGGAATGGAAGAAGAGGTTAGTGTGGTTTTGTTTAAAGAGGCAAGCAGGTAGAAGCAAAGTTGGATTATTTTTGTTGAGGTCCAGTCTAAGGCACTGTAATTCAATTTCATTTTCATCTCCTCCCTGGCAACCCAGTCAGGCTGAATCCAATACAATCTTAGTTCTTTACAAGCCTGAACCAAACTTCAGATTCACACCCTATTTATCAGATTTTGTAACTCAACTTTCACAAATGGCACACATCTGCTTTATCCTATCATTATAAACACTGAAATGTCACTGTTGTCTTGATCACCCCAGACTTGGTTTCTGCTGCCTACTATACCCCACTGCATCTCACCCAAAAGATTGCCTCATGAATATTGTTCCATAGACAGTCTTGTTTAACTTCATTGATACTCTTTTATTGATCACCTTCTTGTAATTCCCTCCCTCAGCTCGTAACTGAAGGGAAAATGTTAAACTTGTTTGTCTATTTATGATAACTTTTTTTTCCTTTCCTTCTTTCCCTTATTTTCAGAAACCATCATTTTGGTGATCATAATTCTTCCAGCATGTTCGCTTTCTTTAGTAAAAATGGTTTCCTCTCTGCTGTCACAGATGGATCTCCTGTGATCCATAGTTCTATTCTCGCTCCCCCTCCCCCTAGATGGACCAAGCATAGAGGTCCCCTGGTCTACCACCGCCACCACCACCCCTTTCTGCCTTCCACAGAGACTGCTCCCTCTGCAACTCTTTGCTTCACTCGCCTCTTTCCACCCAAACCACCACCTCCCCGGGTATTTTCCCTTGCAACCAAAGAAGATCCCACTGGTCTTCATACATCCTCCCTTGCCTCCATCCAGAAAACCCCAGTAGACCTTTCAGGTGAGGTAGAGGTTCATTTGCACCTCCTCTAACCTCATCAATAGGCAACAGGCAATAGATGCAGGAGTCGGCCATTCGACATCTTCGAGGCAGCACCACCATTCACTGTGAACACGGCTGATCATCTACATTCAGTACCCCGTTCCTGCCTTCTCACCATATCCCCTGACTCTGCTATCTTCATCCATTGCATCCTCTGTTCCCGATGTGGCTTCATGATCATCATCAAGACCAAGCGTAGACCCTGTGGCCGTTTTGCTGTACACTTGCACTTGGTCCACCAAGGCCTACAAGATCTCCCATTTTAACACCCCTTCCCATTCCCAGACTGACCTTTCTGTCCTTGGTCTATTCCATTGCCTGGGGGAACAGCACCTCATATTCTGTTTGAGTAGCTTTCAACCTGACAGTATGAACATTACATTTTCCAATTTTAGGTACCCTTTAGAAACCGCGCCCCATCCCCTTTCTCACCTGTGCACCACCTGGACTCTAACCTATTTCTCTCCTCCCCCACCACCGACTTTCCTACTTCCGGTTCACAATTTGTAATTCTTCAATCCTTTTGTCTCACACCTTTTTTTTTCATTTCTGGCCTTTGACCAACCATCTGCCTATCACCCCCCCCCCCCCCCCCCCCAATCACCTGCGTTTACCTATTACCTGCAATGCTTTGTTCTGCTGCTCTTCTTTTCCAGCTCCCCCTCCCCCCTCCCCCCCTACAATCAGTCCAAAGATGAGTTTTGATCTAAATCATCACTTTTTCATGTCCTCCAGAAAAGCTGCCTGACCTGCTGAGTTACCCCAGCACGTTGTGTCCTTTTTTGTAAACCAGTTTCTTGTTTCTATTACTTTTATGCTACTGTTTTTGTCTTTGTGGATTTACCCCATGTTTTTTCTTACATTTAAAAAAAATCCTCTCCTTAAAAGTATTTTTCAATTCCTCATTGAAGCCTACCATTGAAACTACTTTCCTGGTTCTGTCCTGGTGTGTATTGCAAGCTGAAGTCATATATGGTGCATAGCAAAGGTTTTCCTTGTATGATATCTGATTCTATTGCCAATCATCTTTAAACAGTGCCTTTCTGTCTTTGGAAACAGTTTGGCTTTATCCTAGTGCTTCACATTTTCAATAAGTCACTCCTTAACTTTCTATTGTTTCAGTATTGCAATTCTTTATTTTCCAGTCTATCCGCCAAACCTTATTCCTTGTTCCTGGAACCATTCCTGTGAATCTCATTGTAAACCTATCCAAAGGCTCCATTTATTTTCTCTGATATGGTGACCAGCTAAGACTGAACTGCATATTTAGTAGGTTCCTTATATTTGTATCCTTTTGGAAATATGTTTGTTCATTCTTTCACACTTCCAGTATAGTCATATTTGCAGTAGTAAAATTACAATAGTAGCAGTAGTATAAGAACCTATGAGCATAAAAACAGGAGCCAGATTAGGTCTCTTAGAGCTTGCTTTGTGATTCTTCGAGATTATAGCTATCTTGAGGGTTTTTTTGCGATCCTCAATTCCCATGTACTTGAAATGCAAAATTTATTAACATTGAGATCCATCTCTTTCACAGGAATATCCAGCCGCAATCTATTAAAACTGCATTGGAAAATCTAAAATAGGAAACAAAAATTAAGGAGACAACTCCCAATGGGTTGGGATCAGAAAGGAGCATGGGAAAAGGTCACTCAACCACAATTATCCCATATATGGAAGTTGAGAGAAAAGATGATTTCTCCAAGTTTCAAAGTCATGGGGGAGGGGTATGGAGAATTAGCGTGAACTGCACTTTTGGATTTATCTTAACTTTTATTGATGAGGTTTGTTAATTCTTCTCATAAAACATGCTTATTTGAATTTCAGAAGGTTCTTTATGTATAATTGTGAGTTAACTGAGAACTGACAGACTGGCAACTAAAACTTGCTGTATGTAATTGATAGCAATCATCTGTTTGTACATGTTACTGTATATACTCTTTGTACATACAAACAATTCTGGAAGCTTAATTGCTCTTTTCCTGTTTTGAAATATCTGATATACTGTATCGGAGTCAATGTGAGTTTTGAGAGGCCTCTATACTATTTATAGACATATCCAGGCTGCTCATTATGGAGAGGGGTGGGATAGCTACCAGATAACAGTTTAGACGTTGTATGGAATTGCTTTTGCTGCTGGTGTTGTGGGGTGGTAAGGAAGGGAACCCACATGAACATACTTCATAACCAATTTCATAACCGATTTCTAAGGGATATAGAAGTCCGTAGGGCGGCACAGTGGTAAACCTGAGACCTGGGATTAACACTGATTTCAGGTGCTGTCTGTGTGGAATTCTCCCTGTGACTGCGTGGCTTTCCTCCAGGTGTTCACCGGCGGTTTCCTCCCACATCCCAAAGACGTGCGGGTTTAAAGGTGAATTGCTACCTGTAAAATTGCCCCTAGTGTGTTGGGAGTGGATGCAAAAATGGGATAACATAGAACCAGTGTGAACGGGTGATCGATGGTCAAAGCGGACTCAGAGGGCCAAAGGGCCCATTTCCATGCTATATCTCTAAAATAATGTTGAACTGAAATCCTTCCCTTCACTCTTTAGTCCAGTTCCTTAAAATAGTTTTGGGAACATATCCTAGAATCCCCTGCTTAACACCATTCCATGAGTAGCATGAAGACTAACACTTGAAGTGGGGGAAAAACTTCTATGGACCATTAAAAATGGCCAATGTGTATTTTTTCCATCTTTGCCCACATTACAGCCTTATTTCGTCTAACAACATGCTCCTGATTTTGGAGACACAAGACACTGCAGATGATGGAAGCTTGGTCAAGAACTAAAGTGCTGGAAGAACTCAGTGGGTCAGGCAGTATAGAAACATAGAAACATAGAAAATAGGTGCAGGAGTAGGCCATTCGGCCCTTCGAGCCTGCACCGCCATTCAATGTGATCATGGCTGATCATCCAACTCAGTATCCCGTACCTGCCTTCTCTCCATACCCCCTGATCCCTTTAGCCACAAGTGCCACATCTAACGCCCTCTTAAATATAGCCAATGAACTGGCCTCAACTACCTTCTGTGGCAGAGAATTCCAGACACTCACCACTCTCTGTGTAAAGAATGTTTTCCTCATTTCGGTCCTAAAGGAATTCCCCCTTATCCTTAGACTGTGGCCCCTTGTTCTGGACTCCCCCAACATCGGGAACAATCTTCCAGCAGTGGAAGGAATGAACAGATGGTGTTTTGGCTCAGGACCCTTCTTCAGACAGATGCTCCTGATTTTGATGGCCTGATATCTGCCTGCCAAAGGCACATCTGAAATTATTGGATACAATGTGCTGGAGTAACTCAGCAGGTCTGTAAAACAAGTGGATAGGCCTGCACCTGAAGAAGGGTCCCTACATGAAATGTCACCTATCCATTCCCTCGACAGAAGCTGAATGACCTTTTGAGTTACTCCAGCATGTTGTGTTGTGCTCAAGATTCCAGCATCTGCAGTTCCTTTGGTCTTTTTCTGAGATTATTATCCTAGTCAGCTATAAAACCCAGTGGATACAGAGAATTTTTAACTTCATGTTGGGATGTCTTGAGGTTGTGCAGGCTAAAACTTGAATGCAGCAATATGGGTCTCAACACATTATAACCATCAATATTTATCTGCTGTCTCATTTTTGATCGCAACATTGAAGAAACAGTTGGACAGGTACATGGACAGGACAGGTTTGGAGGGATATTGCCAAACGCGGGCACGTGAGACTAGTGTAGATGGGACATGTTGGCTGGTCATTGGGAGCGAGTTGGGCTGAAGGCCCTGTTTCCATACTGTATAACTCTGTAGAGGGTCGCATTTGAAGAGGATGTAACCCTTGTAATTGTTCATAAGGAACAGTTAAATGAAGGCTCATCAGGAATCCCCAACACCTGGGGCACGCAATCTTCTTGCAACCATCTGCAGAAAGTACAAAAGCTCGAAGTCCGACACCACCAAATACAGCAACACCTACTTTCATTCAACCGTCAGGTTCTTGAGCCGAACTGCACAACCCTAATCATACTTCAGTCATGGAACAGTACCATGGATTTGTTTTCTATTTGTGTTTTGAACTAATGTCTTATTTTTTATTTTCATTCTTGTAAAATGTCACGTTCAAAATTTCAAGTTATAAGAGCAGAATTAGGCCATTTGGCCCATCATCTACTCTGCCATTCAATCATGGCTAATCTAGCTTTCCCTCTGAACCCCATTCTCCTGCCTTCTCCCTATAACTCCTTACACCCTTACTAATCAAGAATCTATCAATCTCCGCCTTAACAATACCCTTTGACAGCCTCTACAGCCATCTGTGGCAATGAATTCCACAGATTCACCACCCTCCGACTGAAGAAATTCTTCCTCATTTCCTTTCTAAAGGAACATCCTTTTATTCTGAGGCAATGACCTCCGGTCCCAGCCTGCCCCACTACTGGAAACACATTCTCCACACTCACTCTATCCACGCCTTTCACTATTTGGTAAGTTTCAACAAGGTCCCCATCATCCTTCTAAACTTCTGTGAGTCCAGGCCGTGCCTTCAAATGCTCATCATATGTTAACCCAATCATTCCTGGGGATAATTCTCGTAAACCCCCTCTGGACCCTCTCTAATGCCTGCACATCCTTCCTCAGATATGGGGCCCAAAACTGCTCACAATACTCCAAATATGGTCCGACCAGTGCCTTATAAAGCCTCAGCATTACATACCTGTTTTAAGTTTATTTTATGTATAATTTATGTTTTGTGTGTTGTCAGCATCTATGTAGCTGTGATACTGCAAGAAGCATTTTCATTGTTACCTGTACCTCACCATTCTTATGCGTTCACAGTAACTTAGATGGTCCAACCTTCAATGGAAATAAGGAGACTGCAGCAAAGAACTTGAGAACATAAAGATTAGTTGTATTCAAAGGATGGCACAATGTTAGAGCTGCTGCCTCACAGGTCAGGGTTCAGTCTGACCTTGGGTTCCATCTGTGTGGAGATTGCACATGGGTTTCCTCCTCATGCTCCAGTTTCCTCCCAAATGCCAATACGCGCATATTCACCACCTCTGTAAATTGTCCCTAGTGTGTAGGGAGTGGATGCAAAAGTCCGATAACATTGAACTCGTGTGAAGTGGTAATTGATGGTCGGCAGGGATTTGGTGGGCCGAAGAGTTTGTTTCCATGCTGTATCTTTCAATCAATCAATCAGTCAAAGCCAGAGAAAACTGTAAAGAACTAAAATGGGAAGGAAGTAGGAAGGAACTGCAGACGCTGATTTATACTGTACATGGATAGAAAGTGCTGGAGCAACTCTGTGGGTCAGGCAGCATCTCTGGGGGAAAAGGATGGGTCAGAACCCTTCTTCAGACTCCGAAGAGCTAAAATGGGTTGGTCATTGGGCTACACTGACATTTGACATGTTGGCCTGCACATAGGGTCACCATAGGGAGCATCTGCCAGGTAAGTCCATTTTACCTAAAATACTAATCCAAAGTAGCAGCTTTCCCTCAGAGCCCACAGCACTTTCCTCTCCCCCAACCCACCACCAACCAAAATGCAATAGTGCCCTCACTATGACCCATGGTCTCCTCCCAACTTGCTCACTGGTCTTCAGTCCAAAACTTCAGTCAAAAAGAATATCACGAGTAGTAGCTCTACTCAATAACCAAGAATCTGTAGCCTACTTTTGCTCTGGTATTTTATTTAATTCAGATGTTGAATCGATAATGTTTTATTATTAATGATTAATGTTTTTTGCATCATTCCTAACTGTTACTGTATGTCATGTTGTCACTTGCAGGCTGAGCACCAGGGCAAATTCCTTGTATGTGAATACTTGGCCAATAAACGTATTCTTATTCATAATTCTCCCATTGCTGACAATGCAATCTTCATGGCTTTGATCCCATTGACTCGTTCCCCTTATTCTTTGTCCTGCCAGAGAAGGCAGGAACGGGGTACTGATTGGGGATGATCGGCCATGATCACATTGAATGGCTGTGCTGGCTCGAAGGGCCGAATGGCCTACTCCTGCACCTATTGTCTATTGTCTAATCCAAAGTGCATAGATAAAAGATAAGGAGTAAAGCATATAGCGTAAGATATAGCTTTGAAATCTGATAAAAGTCCAGTTAAAAGGATTGATGAGAGGTCAGGACCGCATTCCAGCTGATAAGTGGCCTGATAACAGCTGGGAAGAAAATGTTACTGAATCTGGGCTTTCAAACTTTCTAACTTCTGTACCTCTTGCTCGATTGGAGAGGGGAGAAGAGAAGACCGAGGTGAGACTGGTCCCCGATTATGCCTAGAATTGAGTGCCTTGATTAACCTAGAATTGAGACTTGTTTGTTTCTATGTGTGTATAAGGTCCATGAGTTCACAATTTTGCAGCAGTGAGTTTATAGAAACATAGAAACATAGAAAATAGGTGCAGGAGTAGGCCATTCGGCCCTTCGAGCCTGCACCGCCATTCAATGTGATCATGGCTGATCATCCAACTCAGTATCCCGTACCTGCCTTCTCTCCATACCCCCTGATCCCTTTAGCCACAAGTGCCACATCTAACGCCCTCTTAAATATAGCCAATGAACTGGCCTCAACTACCTTCTGTGGCAGAGAATTCCAGAGACTCACCACTCTCTGTGTAAAGAATGTTTTCCTCATTTCGGTCCTAAAGGAATTCCCCCTTATCCTTAGACCGTGACCCCTTGTTCTGGACTCCCCCAACATCGGGAACAATCTTCCAGCATCTAGCTTGTCCAACCCCTTAAGAATTTTGTAGGTTTCTATAAGATCCCCCCTCAATCTTCTAAATTCCATCGAGTACAAACCGAGTCTATCCAATCTTTCCTCATATGAAAGTCCTGACATCCCAGGAATCAGTCTGGTGAATCTTCTCTGTACCCCCTCTATGGCAAGGATGTCTTTCCTCAGATTTGGAGACCAAAACTGTACGCAGTACTCCAGGTGTGGCCTCACCAAAACCCTGTACAACTGCAGTAGAACCTCCCTGCTCCTATACTCAAATCCTTTTGCTATGAATGCTAACATACCATTTGCTTTCTTCACTGCCTGCTGCACCTGCATGCCTACTTTCAATGACTGGTGTACCATGACACCCAGGTCTCGTTGCATCTCCCCCTTACCTAATCTGCCACCATTCAGATAATAGTCTACCCTCATGTTTTTGCCACCAAAGTGGATAACCTCACATTTATCCACATTGTACTGCATCTGCCATGCATCTGCCCATTCACTCAGCCTATCCAAATCACCCTGCAGCCTCCAAGCATCCTCCTCACACCTAACTATACCCCCCAGCTTGGTATCATCTGCAAATTTGGAGATGTTGCATTGAATTCCCACGTCCAAATCATTAATATATATTGTAAATAGCTGGGGTCCCAGCACTGAGCCTTGCGGCACCCCACTAGTCACTGCCTGCCATTCTGAAAAGGACCCGTTTACTCCTACCCTTTGCCTCCTGTCTGCTAGCCAGTTCTCTATCCACATCAATACTGAACCCCCAATACCGTGTGCTTTAAGTTTGTATGCTAATCTCTTATGCGGGACCTTGTCGAAAGCCTTCTGAAAGTCTAGATATAACACATCCACTGGTTCTCCCTTATCCACTCTACTAGTTACATCCTCGAAAAATTCTATCAGATTTGTCAGACATGATTTACCTTTCGTAAATCCATGCTGACTTTGTCCAATGATTTCACCACTTTCCAAATGCGCTGCTATCCCATCTTTAATAACTGACTCTAGCAGTTTCCCCACTACCGATGTTAGACTAACTGGTCTGTAATTCCCCGCTTTCTCTCTCCCTCCTTTTTTAAAAAGTGGGGTTACATTAGCTACCCTCCAATCCTCAGGAACTACTCCAGAATCTAAGGAATTTTGAAAAATTATCACTAATGCATCCACTATTTCTGTGGCTACCTCCTTGAGTACTCTGGGATGCAGACTATCTGGCCCTGGGGATTTATCGGCCTTCAATCCGTTCAATTTATCCAACACCACCTCCCGGCTAACCTGGATTTCACTCAGTTCCTCCATCTTATTTGACCCCCGTTCCACTGCTATTTCCGGCAGATTATTTATGTCTTCCTTAGTGAAGACAGAACCAAAGTAGTTATTCAATTGGTCTGCTATGTCCTTGTTCCCCATGATCAATTCACCCGTTTCTGACTGCAAGGGACCAACATTTGTTTTAACTAGTCTCTTTCTCTTTACATATCTATAAAAACTTTTGCAGTCAGTTTTTATGTTCCCTGCCAGTTTCCTTTCATAATCTATTTTCCCTTTCCTAATTAAGCCCTTTGTCCTCCTCTGCTGGATTCTGAATTTCTCCCAGTCCTCCGGTAGGCTGCTTTTTCTGGCAAATTTGTATGCCTCATCTTTTGTTTTTATACTATCCCTGATTTCCCTTGTTATCCATGGATGCACCACCTTCCCCGATTTATTCTTTTGCCAAACTGGTATGAACAACTTTTGTACTTCATCCATGCAGTCTTTAAATACCTTCCATTGCACATCCACTGTCAACCCTTTAAGAATCACCTGCCAGTCTATCTTGGCCAATTCACATCTCATACCTTCAAAGTTACCTTTGTTCAAGTTCAGAACCCTTGTTTCTGACTTAATTTTGTCACTCTCCATCCTAATGAAGTGTTTATGTACAAAACACTTACTGGACTGGCACTGGCTGCTGGTTGAATGCACTATCACAAGTATTACTCTTGGCCTTGAAGGAGTGAAGACAGGAACTGTATACAGATGGATTTCCTTGTTTGATGATATTTTACTTACCACATTATAAATGCATAACCTCCCAATGAGGAAATAGTTCAGGGTGACATCAGTTTTTAATTAAACCATGACTGAGGGTAATTGCTTTACAGACAATATCAGCATACCTCAGTTTGTTAATGCTCACCATGTCTCTGGTATAACTGATAACATTGGCATGCCTGGATTTGTTAATACTGACTTCATTTCTAGTCAGCAGTATTGCTTGAAAAGTAAACTGATGATTCACTTCATGCAGTGGTTGGGGCAGGGAACACTCCTAGTTACTGCTTGACATCACTTTACCATAAAAGGAAAAGTATGGAAAGCATGCTACAGTTTACTCATGCATAGCGCACTGCCGAGTATTTCGTAATGTGAAGTAAGATCTGCACCCTATTTTGCTTAAAAAGGCAAAATCTATCATCTCTGAATAATATTAGACATCAGCAATAACATCTCTACCAGGCTAACAAAGTATAACAGAAACTGGAACAAAAGGCCGGACAGTCACACTATGCAATAGTTAACCCTTAAGGTAGCTCTCACAGGGATTCCTCAGATCACCTTCACCTCTCTGAAAGAATGAAGGTCTTGAACAATTTTACAATTATTGTAACAGTGCCCAATATTCTTTCTCCTTCCGACACACATGTGCTTCCATAACTATCTGGCAAATATGATTAGTGTAAGTGGGCAGAAGGGACAACATGGGCATGGTGGGTCAAAGGGCCAGTTTCAGTGCTCTATACAATGACTCTGTATAACTACCTCAACCTCTTCTCTTTTGAATTACCTTTTCATCCCCTGCATCACCACCCTTCCCACATGCGTCACACAATTCACTCTTTGTTCGCCAGATAAACCCTTCCACTTTTCCTTTTGCCATTTTTTGACTTTTCAGACACACTTTGATACAAATTCAACTATGATATTGTTGTTGGGAGACCTGCATTATGAAGCAAAGACATGCTCATACTGGAGTGAGTGAATGTGTTCCTCATATTATCTACTGTGTGAAACTTCTAGTTCTCTTCCTGGGGTGGGATAAAGAAACATCTGTGGGCCAGGGGGGTTTTCACTTAAAAATAGATATTTCATGGGACTCGCCCCTCACAACAAATATGACCGTTAAATAAAACTTACCTTGCATGGTACTTTTCTGGCTCTGGTTACTGTTACCTGCTTGTTAGGCCTGGAAGAAAGTTACTACAACCCTCTGCTCAGGTTCAAACAGTAGATCAGGGCTCGCTAAAAATTTCAAGACCCAATCTGCACATTTAAAGAGGTTTTCACCAGCTTGGTGCCTGCATTTTGTCAGATCATGGTAGGAAAAGAGTAAGTAATTTCTCTCCTTCATTTTCAGGATTTGCATCCATCAGGTCCTGATTATAGAAAACATAGTCAGCCAACGTTGTGCAGCATATGTTTCACAGATTAGGCTTGAAGATAAAAACTTCATGCAATATTGATTCAGTTATTGACGAAGTGGAGTGTCGTCGGAGAGAGGAAGAGAACTTCTTCAAAGGAGAACTTCTGAAGAAGGGTCTTGACCCGAAATGTCACCCATTCCTTTTCTTCAGAGATGCTGCCTCTCCCGCTGAGTTCCTCCAGCATTTTGTGCCTCTCCCAAGTCAGTTGAGTTGCGAGGCAGCAGCTCTACTAGTTGCACCACCCAGGCTGCCCATAATTATTAATTAATAAGAAGACAAAGTGAACTCCATTGACTGTGATAGACTGAGGTGTGCAAGCTTTTAATATCTGGTGGTAGTTGTATGCTGTGGAGGTGCTTGGCTATAAATTCCATGCAAAACCTTTTCAGAATAGAATAGAATGAATATTTCCCAAAGGTCTGGCTACAAGAGTAGGCCAGAGATAAGGAATCCTGTGGCACGTAACTCACCTCCTAACTCCCCATAAGCTGTCCACCATCTGCAAGTCACAAGTCGGGATGGAATGATGAATCAGGTGATGGAATGAATGCTCTTCACTTACCGGGATTACTGCAGCTTGGACAACACTCAAGAAGATAGACGCCATACAGGATGTACCAGCCGGCTTGACAGGTCAACCATTCCACCACCGACGCACGATGGCAGCAGTTTCTACCAGCTGCAAGATGCACTGCAGCAACTCACCAAGACTCCATAGACAGCACTTTCCAAAACCACGACTTCTACCAGCTTGAAGGACAAGGGCAACCAAAGCAGGGGAACACCACTAACTGGATTAGTCTGAATATCTCATTTTAGGTTGCCAATGAATGATAGTCCCAATTGTCTTCCTGAGTGCTGGGTTTCCATAATTTTTTAACCTGGTGACTCTTTCAGGAGGAAACCTAACCTACCTCGAAGGAGTGGGATAAAAACAAATCTGTGGATATGTTCATCCCTATTTGGTGTCCAGTGGCTATTGCGTGAAGGTGCTGTTGTATGAAAGGATGATGATGCTTTCTGCCCTGCCTAACACAGTCATGGATAGCCACTGGAGTGAGTGGACATCCGTAACACATCATGTCTCAGTGCAGAGGGTGAGAAACCAGTTAAAAACCAATGGGTTGATTTTCAAAACTGGTTTTATAGTTCTGGTCAGGCTAAGAACACTGATATTGATGCAATATTGGCATGAGATCTTACCTCCACTAATTATCAACACGTTAAGGATTTTGTCAGGGCTTTTCCTGCACCACTGTAACTTTGGAAGTTTCATAAAATGCAGAATGCTTATTATGGCAAACCACAGGTGTTTGGAGTGGGAGAGCAGAACCAGGAACAGAAAATGAGTAGGCATTAACTCGTTCTCCTGTGCAAGCAGGTTTGGTCACTTATAGAAACTGTGGTTTGCCTCCGTTCCATTGTCATCTTGTGATTTCAAACGGTGCCTGAAGTAGTGGTGAACAGACTTAATGGTTTATTTACTGCAAACATGGTAAGAAGGAATTACACATCCTTAAAGAAGGCCATATTTATAAAAATCTGATCTTGGAAAATGACATAGAGCCCAAATGCTTCCTGGTGTTAGTAGTATCTGCATTTTATCAACTAAATTCTGGACAGACCTCATTTGGGATTAAATGTACTGCTGAAATTACATATTTCTTGATTATTTTATTATTGTTTAATGAATAATTTGAGGGGGGGTATTTTGAATTAAAGGAAGCTAGTCATATTTGTAGGACAGAGCTCAAAAGAACTATTCAGATTTGATTAAAATGGTAGATTGATACATGAAGTCAGTATTTTCTGTTCCTGTTGTTGATCATGGGTAGTTAGATCATCCCAATGTCACTAAGGATTTTTATACATGAATCTATCTGCGATTTTCCGTCTGATTGAGCAATAACTAACACCATTACATGCACATAATCTGCTCCTGTAAAATTAGGGTATATTGTCAGAAAACTACTTCAGAGCAATGCAGACTTCATAGAACTAACATGGACACATCTCCGATTAAAAGTGTAGGAAGGAACTGCAGATGCTGGTTTAAACCGAAGATAGACACAAAATGCTGGAGTAACTTAGCGCGTCAGGCCACATCTCTGGAGAGAAGGAATGGGTGACGTTTCGAGTCAAGAACTCTGTCTGAAGAAGAATCTGGACCCGAAACGTCACCCATTCCTTCTCTCTAGAGATGCTGCCTGTACCGCTGAGTTACTCCAGCATTTTGTGTGTATCTCTGATTAAAAGGCTGTTCTTCTGAACTGGCTAAATGCCACACACCTGCTGCAATTATCTCTACAGCTTAAAATTAATTCTTTATGAACAAGGAAAGTGGTAAAAAATATGAAAGGTGCAACTATAGTAAACCTAAGACATTGCAATTAAGTAAATTAGGAAAAAAGTGTACAAAGTCAATATAGTGGAAAATAAATTTAAATGGATGACAAACTTCACATAATGTTACACAAAGCACATCAGAGCATACACTCACACGTCTACCAACATCATGTCTCTCTGTCTCTTTTCTGTTTCTGAAGTATTTTGGTATTAGAGTTTCACATTTCAAAAAGGGTGTATTGTCCTTGGATAGGTGTTGAGGGATTTATTAGAATTATACCCAGTCAAGAATGATGGCATTATGACTATGGGTCTCATAGACTGGAATTTCGAAGATCTGGATCTGTTTAAGATGATTAAGAAATATGAGAGAGTAGAGATAGAGAAAAAAATATATATATTTTCACTTATGTGGGAGTCTAAAAGAAAGGAGCATAACCTTAAAAAAAATCGGCCTGTTGCACGGTACAGTCAGAAGCCCAGCTCATCCGTCTCATTAGCTTAAAGCATTTTCTAAAGCTTACAGAGTGCACAAGTTACAACATTTGAGTAATGAGATTATTCTTTGTCCTCATTATTCTCTCATGAAAGGAAAAAGTCATCAATTTTTTGGGGAAGGATGAATTAGATTTTTATTAGAATCCCCTCTGATGCAGAGTTTATACTGATGTGAATAAACTGAAGCTTGGAAGAAGTGTCCTATGGGGCAAAAACGCATGGAACAGTTGGACTGAATGACCTGCTCGTGCATTATTGTGTACTTTCTGTGTATTAAGTGATGGAGGCAAACATGGAATAGCAGGGAAAATCAAAACATGTCACATGCAGTGTGTCTTTAATGTGATCCTATACAAGCAGTCAAACTCCTGCCCAATCTTCTTCTTCAATGATATGCTTACACTATTCCTCAGATGTCCCTGTGATCCCAGTGCTGAAGGAAGTAATTAGGTACTCGTGGCAAAGTGAAGTGCGACATACCCACGTCATCTATCGTCCTTGTAGCTTTCAACAGGATATCACTTTCCCTGTAGTCTGTGACTGAATATTGGCCGTCCAGCTGTATATCACTTTGACAGAAGGTGCTAACTCATGTGATAACTATCTATCTAATCCACTGAAAAATTCCTAAGGTTTTTTTATCCTCATTTGTTTTTTTTTACCAGTTTGCAGTTTCTATCCTGAACACACTAACTCATTATTTTGATCTTTTTGGGTACAATGAATTCAGTCAAATTGTATCCTGACCCAGGAACCAAACGCACTCATACTGCCGGAAGTCACTCACAATTTATTAGGTGATGGAAACATGGATGAAACTGCAATTTCCCAAATACCACTCCAACTGACTCAGCACAACCCTGGGGTTGGAACTCTGTGGCTTGGACTGTCTTGTTTCATTTTAGGAAATATGTTAACCAAAGCATGCAAGCTTTTAACAAGTGAAGTAAAAATGAATATGATAGAAACCCAAAACTAAAACAAGCAATGCCTGAGGCACTCAGACAACATTACTGGGCCGAAAATCAAAATCAGTGCTTCAGGTCAAGAACCCTTTATCAGAACTGGAAATGTGAGAAGTGTGTTTTAGGTTGCAGAGCAGAGGAGGGATGGAAAAACAAAGACAATGTCTGTGACAGAATGGAGCACAAAGTTGTCAGGGTGACAATTTTAGGAATGTTCATTTTCAATGAGACCTGCTCAATTACTGTTATAGACAGTGAAGAAACACATTACTTTGTTGATTAATTGTCAGGTTTCAGGTGCTCACGTTATCAATTCCAGTTTAAATTAATAACCTTCATCTGAACTTGGGCAATATTACAAAATAACATTTATACGCCTCAGACCTTTATCCACAGATTCACCATATTAAGCCCGACAGTGGCACATCATAAAAGGATATTGAATGAGAGACAATTTCAGTATTTTGTTTCTTGTTACTTATCCAATGGACTGAGGAGACAATAGGTACCAGCTATCTAGTTCTCGTAATTCAGAACAAACCTTTTTACCAATCAGGTGAAATCCAAATCGCAGATTTGAAAGTTCGGATTAGTGTCTTATAATTAGGAAAGTTTAAAACCAAGGCTTTATATATATGGTTGACTAATACATTTTCTGAAGTTAAAACTAGATGGTTTTAGGAGTTGATTCTTGGATTATTTGACAACATTCTCTCCTTACACTATGCTGTACCTAGTTCTCTGTTAACTTATGGAAACTTTCAATACTGAGATACTGCACTTAATTTTCCCTTCATAATTTCTTACTGAAAAAAATAGGTTAGGACATTTTTGCACGTTCAATGCCTTGGACTATGGCTCAGATGATGGGAAGTGTTTGAAGACATCCTGAGATCCATCATCCTCTAACTTGCCCTTTAATAGACAATAGACAATAGGTGCAGAAGTAGGCCATTTGGCCTTTCGAGCCAGCACTGCCATTCAAAATGATCATGGCTGATCAACCCCAATCAGTACCCTTGTCCCCATATCCCCTGACTCCGCTATCTTTAAGAGCCCTTTCTAGCTCTCTCTTGAAAGTATCCTGAAAACCGGCCCCTCTGAGGCAGAGAATTCCACAGACTCACAACTCTCTGTGTGGAAAAGTGTTCCCTCACCTCCGTTATAAATGGCTTGCCCCTTATTCTTAAACTGTGGCCCCTGGTTCTGGACTCTCCCAACATCGGGAACATGTTTCCTGCCTCTAGCGTGTCCAAACCCTTAATAATCTTATATGTTTCAATAAGATCCCTTCTCATCCTTCTAAATTCCAGAGTATTAACCTTGTGAACCTACGCTGCACTCCCTCAATAGCAAGAATGTCCTTCCTCAAATTAGGGGACCAAAACTGCACACAACACTCCAGGTGTGGTCTCACTAGGGCCCTGTGCAACTGCAGAAGGACCTCTTTGCTCCTATACTCAACTCCTCTTGTTATGAAGGCCAACATGCCATTCGCTTTCTTCACTGCCCGCTGTACCTGATTGCTTACTTTCATTGGCTGATGAACAAGGACCCCCAAATCCCGTTATACTTCCCCTTTTTCCAATTTGACACCATTTAAATAATAATCTGCCTTCGGTCTGTGGATAGGCCATTACTCTCCTGTACCTCCTGATCAGAGGGCATCAAAAGTTATAGGGTGAAGGCAGGCGAATGGGTTTGTGAGGGTAAAGTAGATCACTCGCGCTCGAATGGCAGAGAAGACTCGATGGGCCGAATGGCCCAATTCTGCTCCTATGTCTTAATCTACACTGCAGACACAAGCAAAGCCACAAAATCTGTTTTCAGCTATACTGTAGAATTGTGGATCAGAGGGTCAATAATTTTGTTCCACAATCCTGTCCTATTAAACTTGTTTTATTTCAATGGTTTATAGAAATCAGAAGCACCCATGAGAAATGAAGTTGCCAAAGTTGCCAGTCCTGATTCCGCTGCCACTGCCCTCTAGTGGCTGAAATGTAATTAAACATGTGGCAGGCAGTGGACATCCAACCACATTCATTCATACTGCAGCACAAACAATTTACTGCCCACAGACCATAATCATTACCCTGCATTTACTTTCTATGAAGAATGCTCCCTTTTGCATGAGAGGGCAGAGAGGAGATAATGGAATGAGTAATTTTTAGCTGTCTGTCCAGGTATGGTTTGCTGGGGAAGTATTTTGGCAAAGCGATGTAGTTGCTTGGGAGTTGAATTCGATTTATCTATTTTTGGAAGTAACTTAGGGTACAACAGAACACAGGTAGAGTTGCCTAAAAAGTCTGACTTACCCTCACATGAACAGAATGGTAGTCCCAGTGATCAAGAATGAAATGATATTTCTAACGGCTGGCAGGGCTCAGTAAAATATCTTGCCGAGAAAATGATAACCCCCCACAAAATAGCATCCAGTGCCTTTGGTGATAGTGCTAGAAACATAGAAACAAGGTGCAGGAGTAGGCTATTCGGCCCTTCGAGTCAGCACTGCCATTCAATATGATCGTGGCTGATCATCCTAAATCAGTACCCTGTTCCTGCTTTCTGCCCATAACCCTTGTTTCCATTAGCCCTAGGAGTTATATCTAACTCTTGAAAACATCCAGTGAATTGGCTTCCATTGCTTTCTATGGCAGAGAATTCCACAGATTCACAACTCTCTGGGTGAAAAAGCTTTTCCTCATCTCAGTCCTAAGTGGCCCACCCCTTATTCTTAAAGTGACCCCTGGTTCTGGACTCCCCAAACATCAGGATTGTTTTCCCTGCATCTAGCCTGGTTAATTTTATATGTTTCTATGTTCCCCTCTAATCTTTCTAAATTCCAGTGAATATAAGTCCAGTCTATCCAAACTACCTTTGGTAATAAAATCATATGAGGTGGGAACTAATCATTTCTGTGGAAGAAGGGTTATTTGAACAGGCATCATATTATCAGAATGACTCACATCACAGGCTTTCTTTTCTGCATTTTCCAGCTTTGCTTGAACTTCTCGCAAGGATTCAGAGTATTTGTCAGCCTCGTCTTCAATGGCTTTTTGCTTCCTCTGCAAGTTGCTGACTTCTTCTTCCAGCTAAAGTATCATCAGAAGAAAGTTTGAATAATTAAACAGGCCACATTCGTTTAATGTTTTTTTTAATACTATATTAAAGTTAAATATGTGACGTTTAAGTTTAGGTTTTCAATTGTTGCCTTTTTTGACTGCCTATAGTTTAATATCAAAACAGTTGTCAGATCTGGCCTCAAAGCTCCTGAACTACAAAAAGGAAATGTCTGCTGACTAATCATCAGATGTAGGTGCCGGCCACCGAAAGATGGAAATGTAACTGTATCTGGACAATATTCACTGCACCCCGGGCAAAGGAAGGGGGAAGGGGAGAGATTGGGAAGTAAATATCTCAATTAAATTTGGAACTATAGGATTACCTGCCTCAAAATATCTGAGTCAGGAAATACACCTCGAACAGAAACATGGGAGGGGATATGGGACAATTAGTTAAAACGAGCTGGATTAGAAATCAACACCACCTATATAATTGGTCAGAAATCGCATTTTTTCCAATTGTACCATAGATGATATATGACTTCACTAGGAATTTCGGAAATGCAACTGGTGCTTAAAGTTTCAACCTCCAGTGGACCCCATAGATCTTTTTAACAGCCTGCGTTAGCACGTCTTCTCGGGTAACACTAGACTTTCATTTGGAGACCAAACACAAAACCTTCAAAGTAACAAGGGGGAAAGTATTTCATGGCATAAACTAGTTAGCTGGAATGATTCGGCCGGGACTCATTTCTGGTAACCTACTACAAGAGGTATATTTTACTGCGCCCCGATGCTATTTAGGGATCACAGTTTCATCCTGATCTATCAACAGTTTGGACAAAAGTGGGGTACTGGGGGGAGATACAAGCAATGAGACAAAAAGCCCGATCAAAATTACAACGTCAACCGGTAAATAATTCGAGTAAACACACTACAGCGAGCCTGGGGCATTTGCTGTGTCTCTCTGCACCTCAGTACAGTCTGAATGGCACCCCACCTGATTACACCTGTCTTCAGTCGCCTTCTTCTCAAATTCTGCCTGGTCCGCTTTGTCCATGGCATTTTCTTTTTCCAGTTTCAACATTTGCATCTTCTTCTTGAGGGCATCCATGATCTTGCGAACTTTTTTTGTTTTGCTTTTTTTAAAACTTGATCAGAGAGGCGCCTTTGGCGTTAGTTGCAGGAGACAGTCGTGTGTGCTGGAGTCGGGCTAGACTGAAGACTCCCGGCGTGGCTCTGCGGGAGAAATAAAAGACCTGCCTTGGGAGTGGAGGTGGGAGTAGGCAGGATTTCCGGGGAAGAAACAAAAAACAGAAATGGAGTGACTTTTTTTGGGAAGGCAGAGAAAGCAGGATGGTGTGTGAGAGGGGCGGTGCTGGGACGGGACGTGGTCTCACTCTAGCTGCGAAGCTGGCCCTCTTTGGGTGTCTGACTGAGTGGGCGAGAGAAAAGAATGCGCCAGCTTCTCCCTTTTACACAAGTTCCTCGCCGCAGTCAAACCTCAGGGCGGCCAGACGGCGAGGAGCAGTCTGTTTAACAGTGAAGCCGACAACTGGGCTGCCCACTCACACCAAGCAATGAATCGGCTTCAAACCAAACTGCCGCATGTCCAATCCATTTAAGTGTTAAAAAGACACTTAAAGTTTTCAGTCTATTGGTGCATTTATGGATGTTCATGACTCTGCTTGGAATTGTAACTTTTTTTTCGAAATGCGTTTTGCAGTAATGTCTTGATTCTTTGGAAAGTTTTTTTAATGTCTTGCAGAATTTCTGCTTAATATATATATATATATATATATATATATAGTGTTTGCGTCTATGTGAATGTAATGCTGCGACAAGCATGATTTTCATAATTTCTGTACCTCACTGTACTTGATCATATGACAATAAACTCGAATGGACTTGATTTTTTACATTTTCATATGGCAGGGCTGAAGGGCATTTGGCCCATCTGGTTTCTGTCTGCGAACAGACCATTCCTGTCACTCCATTCCTTCGCTGGTTCCCTGTGACCTTTTCTCTCTCGCACGAACATCGAATCTTCGCATTCTCTTGCCACCCACCGACAGACACTAGGGGCAGCTCACAGTCGTCTCATAACTTACCAGCACAACAGTGGGGCATGGGACGAAACTGGAGCAGGAGCATGGTGACTTGAAGACTGAGAAGGGTGAATTTATTATGGGGAACAAGGAAATGGCAGATGAGATGAATAGGTACTTTGGATCTGTCTTCACTAAGGAGGTCTCAAACAATCTTCCTGACATAGTAGTGGCCAGGGGATCTGGTCTGACGGAGGAACTGAAGAAAATCCACATTAGGCAGGAAATGGTGTTGGATAGACTGATGGGACTGAAAGCTTAAGGAAGTATAAATTGTGGATGCATTGGTGATCATTTTCCAATGTCCTAGAGATGCAGGATCAATTCCTGTGCATTGGAGGGTAGCTGATGTTATCCCGCTTCTTAAGAAAGGCGGGAGCGAGAACACAGGGAATTATAGACCAGTTAGCCTGACATCGGTGGTGGGGTCAATTGACTAGAGTCAATTATAAAAGATGAAATAACGGCAAATTTGGATAGCAGTAATGGGATCGGTCCGAGTTAGCATGGATTTACAAAGGTGAAATCATGCTTGACTAACCTGGAATTTTTTGAGGATGTAACTAGGTAAAATGGGCAAGGGAGAGCCAGTGGATGTAGTGTACCTGGACTTTCAGAAAGCATTTGATAAGGTTCCACATCGGAGATTAATGGGCAAAATTAGCGCACGGGGTAGAGTGCTGACATGGATAGAAAATTGGTTGGCAGACAGGAAACAAAGTAGGAATTAACGGGTCCCTTTCAGATGGCAGGCAGTGAGTAGTGGGGTACCGCAAGGCTCTGTGCTGGGACCGCAGCTATTTACAATATATATTAATGATTTAGATGAAGGAATTACAAGTGACATTAGCAAATTTGCAGATGACACAAAGCTGTGGCAGTGTTAACTGTGAGGAGTGATGCTATGATGTTGCAGGATGACTTGGACAGGTTAGATGAGTGGGCAGATGCATGGCAGATGCAGTTTAATGTGGATAAATGTGAGGTTATCCACTTTGGTAGCAAAAACAAGAAGGAAGATTATTATCTAAATGGTGTCAAGTTGGGAAAGGGGGAAGTACAATGGGATCTGGGGGTCGTTGTTTATCAGTCAATGAAAGTAAGCATGCAGGTACAGCAGGCAGTGAAGAAAGTGAATGGCATGTTGGCCTTCATAACAAGGGGAGTTGAGTATAGGAGCAAAGAGGTTCTGTAGTTGTACAGGGCCCTAGTGAGACCACACCTGGAGTATTGTGTGCAGTTTTGGTCTCAAAATTTGAGGAAGGACATTCTTGCTATTTAGGGAGTGCAGTGCAGATCCACAAGGTTAATTCCCGGGATGGCAGGACTGTCATATGCTGAGAGAATGGAGCAGCTGGGCTTGTACACTCTGGAGTTTAGAAGGATGAGAGGACATCTTCTTGAAACATTTATGATTATTAAGGGTTTGGACACGCTAGAGGCAGGAAACATGTTCCCGATGTTGGGGGAGTCCAGAACCAGGGGACACAGTTTAAGAATAAGGGGAAAGCCATTTAGAACGGAGATGAGGAAACACTTTTTCACACAGAGAGTTGTGAGTCTGTGGAATTCTCTGCCTCAGAGGGCAGTGGAGGCCGGTTCTCTGGATACTTTCAAGAGAGAGCTAGATAGGGCTCTTAAAGATAGCGGAGTCAGGGGGTATGTGGTGAAGGCAGGAATGGGGTACTGATTGTGGATGATCAGCCATGATCACATTGAATGGCAGTGCTGGCTGGAAGGGCTGAATGGTCTACTCCTTCACCTCTTGTCTATGATGATGGGGAGAACATACAAACTTAAAATGGACAGCACTCGAGTCCAGGATTGAACCAGGGCCAAGGGGAAATTTGCAGCAACTGTACTAACCACAGCACTGTCCAGAATAAATTGCAAGATTCTTACCCTCAATTTCCAATCCCTCCAAGGCCCACAAATTGTAGAATAACACTGTCAAAGGGTGCAGGCAGTCAGGAAAGTAGAGATGATATACAGATCGTCTTCTGCCAAAACCCTAATTTGGGCCCTTTCTTGATGATCGTGCCCACATTTGAAGCAAAACTCCATTATTTATTGGTGATGTTCATGAAAAAGGCCAGCATTTATCGTCCATCCTTAATTGCTCCTGAGGCAGTGGTGATGAGATCCCTACATGAACCACCGCAGGGTTTTTTGGTGAAGGTATTTTCACAGTGTCATGAAGTTGAGAGTTACAATATTTACACCCAGCGTCTGCGATGCAATAGTTCACAAGTTATAGGAGTAGAATTAGGCCATTCGGCCCATCAAGACCACTCCTCCATTCAATCATGGCTGAACTCTGCTTCCTAATCACATTTTCCTGCCTTCTCCCCATAACCCTTGACACCTTGTCCTAATCAAGAATTTGTCTATCTCTGCCTTAAAAATATCCACTGACTGGGCCTCCATAGCCCTCTGTGGCAATGAGTTCCACAGATTAATTACCCTCTGACTAAAGAAATTCCTCCTCATCTCCTTTCTAAAAGAGCTCCCTTTAATTCTAAGGTGATGACCTTTGGCCTTAGACTCCTACCATTGGAAACATCCATTCCACATCCACTCTATCTATGCCTTCCGTCACTCTGGAAGTTTCAGTGAGGTCCTCCCTCAATCTTCTAACCTCCAGCGAGTAGAGGCCCAGTGCAGTCGAACGCTCATCATATGCTAACCCACTCATTCCTGGAATCATTGTTGTAAATCTCCTCAGGACCCTCTCCAGAGCCAGCACATCCTCAGATATGGGGCCCAAATTTGCTCACAGTGCTCCAAATACAGCCTGCCCAGCACCTTGTAGAGCCTCAGCTTTACAGTGTACCTTTAAGTCAAGGTAGTGTGCTTCTTCAAGGGGAATGCATAGGTGGTGGCACTCCCATGAACTTGCTGGTCCTTATCTTTCTTGGTATGAGAGACTGAGTGCTGCTGATCCTGCCAATGTATTTAGGGTATCCTGTGTTAACATTTTTGGTGGTCTTTCTCCAGTGGTTTGAGGAGGGACCTGATAGAAATATATAACATTTCAAAAGGCAAAGATAGGGTAGACAGTCAGAATGATTCTCCTGGAATGGAAAGGGGCATCGTTTTAAGTGGAAAGGGGCGCTTTTTTACGCAGGATGGTGGGTGCCTGGAACGTGCTGCCAGGGGTAGTGGTAGAGGTGGATACAATAGTGGTGTAGACACAAAATGCTGGAGTAACTCAGTGGGACAGGCAGCATCTCTGGAGGGAAGGAATGGGTGCCGTTTGGTTCACGACCCAAAACGTCACCCATTCCTTCCCTCCAGAGATGCTGCATCTCCCGTTGAGTTACTCCAGCATTTTGTGTCTATCTTCAATTTAAACCAGCATCGGCTGTTCTTTCCTACAATGGTGGTGTGTTAAGAGGCTTTTAGAAAGGCACGTGGATATGTGCGGAAAGACGAGATATGGATGATGTGAAGACAGACGAGATTAGTTTTTCTTGGCATTATGTTCAGCACAGACATTGTGGGCCAAAGAGCCTGTTCCTGATTTGTACTTTTCTATGTTCAACGTTCTCCGTGGATTGTCACCTTGTTGTGGTGGAGAAGCTTGTGTGGTCCTGAGATACTGAGAGCGATGCCTCCTGGAGCTATGCTCCTGGTAGGGCCACCTATGGCGGTAAGGCCGAGGGGGAGAACTCTGGCAAAGAGCAATCCAACCAAGACCTCAACAGTGGAACAGGCGGAGGATGATGGCTGACCTTAGTGGAGCGTCGCAATGACTGGGAAGGTGGATGAAGGCTGCAGCAGAAAAGGGTCTCCAGTCATCTTGGACTCCATGCCACTGGATCCTGACCCGGATCTGTCAAGGACTATGTGGTGGCTGTCTGTGCACCAGTCTCCCCACATTAAACAAAGTCACACACAGGCGTCCTCCAACCCTGGAGACGCCCATGTTCAGCCATGACCGAAGTGGGCCTAAGAACGTACAGTTAAAGATGGCTGCTACAGGTAGGCCAAGACTCCATTGTGTACAGGATAACTGCTGCCTAGTAAACCACAAGCTTTGAATAAGTTTTGAGATCGATCTTGAAACACCATTTTCCTCAGATAGCTAAGGACTCCACTGGTAAACTAAGATGAATTTCACATTTACTCGTTATCTTTGCTGAGGGGGTCCTAAAAAACATGGGAAGTGGTTCATATGTTCCAGAGTCTTTTGAGGGGCTTTTATTTTTATTCAAGGTGAGTATGTGCAATTGCAGCAGGTTTCTCTATCCGCATATGCAGCCTGACTTCATGAATGTGTCCAGCATTTTCTGATTTTTTTATTTTGAAACAGGTTTGCATTGGTCTTGTAGTAACAAACAACTGTTTATTTACAGAAAGAGGCACAAAGTCTACTCTGCCATTCAATCATGGCTGATCTCTGCCTCCTAATCCCATTCTCTGCCTTAAAAATATCCACTGACTTGGCCTCCACAGCCCTCTGTCGTAATGTTCCACAGTAACTACCCTCTGACTCTGTTCTCAGTTCTCTGGCACTGTTCCTACCTGCTTCAAGCATGTGGTGGTCCAGACCCTCCTGAAAAAACATAACCTCGACCCCACCTTGCCAAGCAACTACAGACATATTTCAAAACTGCCTTTCCTTTCAAAAGTCCTTGAAAAGGTAATTTTAAGTCAATTTATGCCTTACCTTCACCAAAATACTATCTTGGAAACTTTCCAATCAGGTTTCAGGGCCCACCACAGCACAGAGTCTGCCTTGTTGAAGGTACATAATGACCTACTGCTCACTGTTGACTTCAGCGACTGTGCAATCCTGCTCCTTCTCGACCTTAGTGCAGCATTTGATACTGTCGACCACACCATCCTAATTGACCGTCTCCGGTAAGGGGTTGGTATTGATGGCACTGCCCTGAGCTGGTTCTCAAAGGGAGGAGTTTCTCGACTAACATAGGCAACTCTTTCTCCTCCCCAGCTCTGCTGTGGGGTTCCACAAGGTTCCATCCTTGGCCCCATTCTCTTCTCCCTGCATATACTCCCCTTGGTCCAAGTCATTCAAAGGCACGGCATTTCCTTCCATTGCTACGCAGACGATACACAACTCTATCTCCCCCTGAAGCCCAACAACCGATCAAATCTATTTAACCTTATCCGCTGCCTCGAGGATATAAAGTGTTGGATGGCCCAGATCTTCCTCTAATTAAACGAGAGTAAATCTGAAGTCACCCTTCTCGGCCCCTCGGACTCAATCAAAATGATAGTAGGCAGCCTTGGAAGCCTTACCCCACTACTCAAACCTCATGTCAAAAACCTTGGCATAATATTTGACTCAGTGTTGAAATTTGACAAACAAGTCAATGCTGTGGTAAAAGCTAGCTTCTTCCAGCTTCGGACATAAGCTAAAATAAAACATTTCCTCCAGTTTGACGACCGTGAAAAGATCATCCACTCATTTATCTCCTCCCGCCTAGATTACTGCAACTCCCTTTACACTGGCATCAGCCAATCTTCCCTGTCCCGCCTGCAACTGGTCCAAAATGCCGCAGCGAGACTCCTGACAGGCACCCGAAAAAGGGATCACATCACCCCATTCTGGTGTCTCTCCACTGGCTCCCTGTGCGGTTCCGAATACATTTCAAGATCCTTCTTAATGTTTACAAAGCCCTTAACGGGCTTGCCCCCACCTATATGAAACGTCTGCTTACCCACCGCACCACCTCCAGGTCCCTCACATTGGCCGACTTGGGGTTACTGAACATCCCGCGGTCTAGGCATAAGCTCAGGGGCGACCGCGCCTTTGTGGTTGCAGCTCCTAGACTGTGGAATAGCATCCCTCTTCCCATCAGAACTGCCCCCTCTATCGACTCTTTTAAGACAAAACTCATCTTTACTCTCAAGCATTTCTTGACGTCCTCTGAGGGAGGGCTATATGTATGTATTTGTGTTTGTACCTCATCTATGAACCAGTGTTGTATAACGTTAGTACCTCCGCCAATGTAAAGCACTTTGGTCAACGAGAGTTGTTTTTTAAATGTGCTATAAAAATAAAAGTGACTTGACTTGACTGAGAAGTTCTTCCTCACCTGCTTTCATTCTGAGGCTATGACCTCTGGTCCTAGGCTCTCCCACCAGTGGAAACATCCTTTCCACATTCACTCTATCTATACCTATACCTGGCTCCTGCTCACTCAATTACCGGTCTGGCACAGGTCCATCTCTCAAATCAACTAGATCAACACCACATCTCTCGCTGGCTTGGACAATTGTGTGTCCTCATAACCGGACTGGTTGTACTTCTTCTAACAGCCTATTTTAACATATACAGATTGGTTGCTTGAGAACAGACCAATCATCATGACCCATCTCAAAAATGTTCATATTACTGTACTGCTATGGAATGCAATAGTTTATATCGCCTATTTCTCACACCTATCTCTTACTTAGTCTATGTCTATCGTAACTATGTAGCAACACTCAGAAGCCAATGTGTGCATGAATAAGGTCACAAATGTCAAAGAGAAAAGTGGTGAGTTAATTCATTTTTGTTGATGCAATTAATAGCTAAATATTGGCCAGGGCGCTAGGAGAACACTCCTGATCTCCTTTGAACAATTCACATTCACTGAAGAATGCAGAAGGGCCGTTAGTTTAACTTCTCATCAGAAATCTGGCAACTCGTAGAGTACTCGCTCACTGAAATATGTACATAGTATTTGAATGAGGCAATCTATAAACACCCAAACGTGCATATTTTCACTAAGCCATCGATATATATTTTCCTGGAGATCATTAAAGGATCATGACATGAGAATTAAGGGACAGAAGTTTAGGGGTAACACGAGGGGGAACTTCTTTACTCAGAGAGTGGTGGCTGTGTGGAATGAGCTTCCAGCAGAAGTGTGTGGAGGCAGGATCGATTTCAACATTTAAAAGTAAAGTGGATAGGTATATGGACGGGAAGGGAATGGAGGGGTATGGTCTGAGTGCAGGTAGATGGGACTAGGGGAAAATAAATGTTCGGCACAGACTGGAAGGGCCGAGAGGGCCTGTTTCCGTACTGTAATTGTTATATGGTTATATGTTATATGATCATATATTTATAATCATTTTTTTTTTAATGCATATAATGAAAAGATCTGAGGGATAGGCTTTTCATATGGGGTGGTGAAAATTTGACATAAGCTGCTAGAGAGGTGGTAGAGACAGGTACTATTACAGAGAAACATAGAAAATAGGTGCAGGAGGAGGCCAGTCGGCCCTTCCAGCCAGCACCACCATTCATTGTGATCATGGCTGATCGTCCCCTATCAATAACCCATGCATGCCTTCCCCCCATATCCCTTAACTCCACTAGCCCCTAGAGTGCTATCTAACTCTCTCTTAAATCCATCCAGTGACTTGGCCTCCACTGCCCTTTGTGGCAGGGAATTCCATAAATTCCCAATTCTCTGGGTGAAAACGTTTTTTTCTCACCTCAGTCTTAAATGACCTCCCCTTTATTCTAAGACTGTGGCCCCTGGTTCTGGGCTCGCCCAACATTGGGAACATTTTTCCTGCATCTAGCTTGTCCAGTCCTTTTATAATTGTGAAGGGTCTCGACCCGAAACGTCGCCTATCTCCTTAGATGCTGCTGCACCCGCTGAGTTTCTCCAGCTTTTTGTGTAACCCTCAATTCTCCAGCATCTGCAGTTCCTTCTTTAACACTTTTATAATTGTAGATGTTTCTATAAGATCCCCCTCATCCTTCTAAACTCCAGTGAATACAAGCCTAGTCTTTACAATCTTTCCTCATATGACAGTCCCGCCATCCTAGGGATCAATCTCGTGAACCTACGCTGCACTGCCTCAATCACAAGGATGTCCTTCCTCAAATTAGGAGACCACAACTGTACACAATACTCCAGATGTGGTGCCCTATACAACTGCAGAAGAAATCATTTAAAAGGCATTTGGACAGGTACTTAGATAAGAGCAGAATGGAGGAAAGGGAAGGCACAGAGTGCTATAGTATCTCAGCTGGTCAGGCCGCATCCCAGAACCTCATTAGAAAGCTTTGAGCTATCTTTAATCAGACTTTACCGGACTTCAATGTACTGAGTGTAGCACCCTTTGTCCTTTATCTGTGTACTGCGGACGGCTTGATTGCATTCGTGTTTAGTCTTTTCTCTGACTGACTGAACAGCATGTAAAGCACTATTCATTGTACCTCGGTATACTGGACAATAATAGTACACTAAACAGTCCATGTTATCCTGAGATGGCCCCATAGCAGAAGTGTCCACATCGCGGGCTGGAAACTGGAAGTATCCTGAGCTAAAACTGCTACCACCATCATCTACCGCGACAAGTGATGGCTTCCACTGATTGTTGTCGGAAGGTTGCGTCCTTTTCAGGACGGACGATGACAGCGAGGCCAACATTTGTAACAAGATGGACGTGAAAAGATGAAGAAGATCCTGAGATGCTGCCTGACCTGCTCAGCTGCTTTAGCATTCTATGTCTTATTTCTATAAACCAGCATCTGCAGTTCCAAGTTTCTATATGGAGGAAAGGGGTGGAAGATTCCAACCTTCACGTGGTCCGCCCTGTTTCGCCTAATGCAATCAACTCGACGTGCACAAACGGAAGATCAAATAGAACAAGTTGTCCAACAACTTTGGGCTGTGCACGCCACATGAAAGAAGAAGAAGTTATGGAGGAAAGAGACCTAATACTGACAAATGAGATTAGTGCAGACAAGCATCATTGTGGATGAGGTGAGCTGTAAAAGCCCATCCCTGTGCTGTACGTTTCTTTGGTTCTATGATATTTCTTAAACTGTGCTCTGCAAATTTATGCTGTGATGTTACATGAATATTCTAAGTACAGTACGCACAAGCAAACTCAGATTTCCATATAAACAGATGTGTTTTATTTAATGTATGTTATTTTAGCATTCCATTTCAGTTACCTTAAAGTAATTTCATTACCTACAGGTCATCATATGGCATAATAAAGAAATACATTGACACTGTGGGAATGGGGTCCCCATCATTGGAGACCGTACAGAGGATTTGTTGTCATTGTGCGGACTGCATGGTCACTGGCTTGTGAGATAATGAATGTTCCATTCAGAAGGTGTTACAGCATGGCCAGTTCATTGTAAAGTGCGAGTTGAATGGTGAAGTGGGGATATAAAGTGGGGATTGACCAGTGCTTCATGATATTGGACAATCAACAACGCATCACATTACCATGTGAAAGCAGCGAACATGGTCAAGGATCAATTACACCTCTTCCCGCCTCTCCCACTGGGCAACATTTTTGAAAGCACATAACACCAAATTCAGGAATAGCTGCTCTCCCGCTTGTCATCAGACTATTGAATGGATCTCTCAAAGGTTGTTTAGTTCAGTTTTGAGATACGACATGGGAATAGACCCTTCGGCCTACAGAGTTCATGCCGACCATCGATCACCCATTCAAACAGTGCTTTCTCATCCACTCAATGATACTTTATTTATTCCATGTACACTAAGGGGAGTTTGCAGAGGCCAAATAACCCGAACAAATCCGCACATCTTTGGGATGTGGGAGGAAATGGGAGCATCCGAAGGAAACCTACATTGTCACAGAAAAAATGTGCAAGCTCCACACAGAGGGCACCCAAGGTCAGGATTGATCCTGGGTCACTGGCGCTGTGAGGTAGCACCTCTAACACCATGCCACCGTGCTGCCCACATTAGTAAACGTTGGATCAAGACATGCTGGCCAGTGAATGGAATTCAGCTGGGATGACTTCTGACAACTCCACCAGTTGCGCCACTGTGCTGCTCGATCTGGATTCCTGATCTTCCAATCTACTTTGTCGTAGACCTTGATCTTTTGTTATCTGCACTTTCTCTATACCATACCTGCAATTTAGCTGTAGCTATTCTCACTATTTGTATTTATGCATGGCCTGATAGTACTCATAATTGGTGTGATTTGCCTAGATAGCACACAAGTTTTTCACTGTATCCCAGTGCATGTGGAAATAATAAGCCATACCATTGATTTTGGGGTTCTAGTGAAGTACTGGTTGTGCAACTCTTGCACAAATGAAACATCGTGCCATATGCCGTATATGTGTGTGTATACACACATATATATATATATCTATAATATATATATCTATATCTATAATATATATATATTGCAAGCGGTATATATATATATATTGCAAGCGGTTTTGTTTATTATTGTCACATTGGAACAGTGAAAAGCTCTTTGTTGCATACTATTCGGTCCAAAAACAAGAAGGGAACCCCGCTAGTTAAAGGAATCCAACCACAAAACCAAATGCCTTCACCCTCTGTCTTCTCATGCCAAGCCCATTTTGAATTAATTTTACCAAACTTGATTCCATGAGCTCTCCACAAATGTCATTTGGCCTGTCGGTGTACTTCTAGCACTTTCTGTTCTCATTTCAGATTCCCAACAGTTTTGTTTGTTTGTTGCTTAACATATAAAGTATATTTACCAGGCTCTCTCCAACACAATGTATCTTTAAGATGAACAAAATATTGTGATGCTTTAACTAGGATTCTTTAATTTCGGCAACTCTTTCCCAAACCTGCTCCATAAACAACATTATTTAACGTTTCTATGTCGAATTATTTAATGTTTAACAGTCATATATACAAAATATGTGGGGTTTTTTAATTAGTTAAATTGGAAATCAAAGAATGCACTATACAACCACCCTGAATTACCAGTGAAAGAAGGCATGCCACTCCTTACTTTAAGTGTAAATTCGGATCTAATTCACATTGGCTAATATTGTTTAGAAAAAAAGACTGAAATGCCATTGTAGTTAAGCAGCCGTGTAACGAAGCTTACATCATGTTTTGGCTGCTGGGCAGATCTGTGCTAAATGTGGTTGTGATCATCATCTACAATCTAGTCACAGCATGCAGGTAGTTTACCATAAATGGTCAAGAACTGTATGGTACAGCAGAAAGCGTACACAGTAACATTAGAGATTCCAAACTCTCACTTCTTGGCATTCAATCTGACTTGGCTTTTGACTCGAGGTTTTGAATCAACATGATGAAAATCCTCTGCCATCTTTTCAGGAGAATAATTCCATTATAATATATTTGTAAAACCAACTCTTTTTCAACCTCTGCTGAAATCTCAGCACTGTGATGCCAACTTGTTTCAGGGGAGTGGTGCTGAGCTGAACCCCTTCCTCTCATAGGCACTGTATTCCCCTTACGAGGCAAGGTTACTCATTGGCAAATAAGAACAAAGATCTTTGGTTCCCATCCTCTCTCATCCTATCCCAAGAGTACCAGGGCCAGTTGAATAACCAGAGGTTGGGAATCAAATCTTTGGCTGAATGGGAAAGCCTTGTGCCCCAGTACCTGAGTAATCGAACAGGAAAGTGTCAGTTTATGATTCACCAGTAACCTGTGCCTGGCCTGGTCAGGGAAGTCATGAGTTTTCACACAACATCCGTGTCAAGGGCTCCATGCCATATGCAGTATTCATTTACGTATTATTTAATGTATGAATTCATGTCAGACTATTGCCTAACTACTGCGGGCGGCAACTCTCACAACTTGGTCATACCGTAGTGGAGTGGAGTGGTCTCACTATTTCTAAAGACCCCCCTCCCTGGGAGGTTGGTGAGCAATAATCAATGGTAATCCAGAGGCCAAGGTATGTCTGGGCAGTATGCTACCCTACTTTGACAAAAGGAAGCAGCTGACAGAAAGGCGTTTTCTTGTAAATGAGGAAAACGTGTTTTTCTTTCAGCTCCCTGTGATGGAATTTCTTACTTCTCTGGTATAAATATTTTCAAATTGTACTCAGAGAAGACTTATTTTGTTCACCTTTGTGTAGAGCACATCTCAGATACCCTAAAACAAGCAATAACTCAATTTTGACAAAGAATTGTCAGTTGCTTCCTTTTATCAAATTAGGATAGTATAGATCATGCCACTCAGCATTGTCCTTGTTTGGGCCATTACTATGCTCATTAGTGGAATGTTATTCTTAAAGATCAGCAACGTACAATCCCAGAAATTGTTAGAAAGTCAGGTAGGGTCTGTGGAGAGAGAAGCAGTGTTAACTACCTTCCATTTAGGGCATAGTGACCAGGTGGTACATAATAATGCTTACTGACCTCCCAGTGCGAACACAGGCGCTGGGCATGGGAGTGCAACTCAGAATGATCTTGTCACCACAGCTGAATTTCACTCACTGGCCAGCCTGTGAGTGAAATAAAAATAGGTTTATAAATATGGGCGGCATGGTGGCACAGTTGGTGGAGGTTCTGCTTCACAGCGCCAGTGACCCAGGATCGATCCTGACCTTAGGTGCTCTCTGTGTGGAGTTTTCACATTCTTTCTGTGATCATGTGGGTTTCCTCTAGGTGCTCTGGTTTCCTCCCACATCCTAAAGTTTGTCAGTTAATTGGCCTCTGTAAATTGTCCCGAGTATGTAGGAATTCATGCTGAAGTGGGATAAGATGGAACTAGAATGAATGGTCAGTGTGGACTCGGTGAACCATAGGGCCTGTTTCCATTCTGTATCTCTAAACCAAACCAAAAAATGAGCTTCCAGAACAAAACAGTTTGATATTGAATCAGAAGCAGGAATTACAATTCCTTTACTTAACTTGGAATTACTAGGAATAGACACAAAATGCTGGAGTAACTCGGCGGGATAGGCAGCATCTCTGGAGAGAAGGAACGGGTGACTTTTTGAGTCGAGACCCTTCTTCAGGAATTACTGGGATCAGTTTTGGCACTCCACAGTTATTGCAATAACAGGAATGTTTTCGGGGACATATGAATCCTATTGCTGTTTATTTGTCTGTTCCTATGTCCATTTGTCAGATGCTAAATTTAGGGGACCAGAACAAATCAGCACGGGTTAAATAAATGGTACTGCTTTATTGAATAAACAGTTTGCATGAATGACCTTAAATGTAGAAAGTGCCTTATTTAGTAGCAATTGTAAATAATTGATTTAATGTTAGTTGGCAAAGTAGAATAGGTTGGTTCTGGATAAAAATATTTTAAATCTACATTAATTTATATCTAATTCACCACAAAACTTCTAAATTTAGCTTGGTAACAAATACTAAAATAATCCTGAAAATACAATTGAAAATTGGAATTGTTTAAGATTTTATTGGACTCAAAGAGTTGCAAACTACCATTTTTAAATTCCGACATTTCAGTCATGCATAGTGTGGGTTTCATATTTCAAGTTCCCTTTTCCAAGCTGACGATGCTTTTCGTCTGCGTTTTTCTTTAATGCATTTAGAACAAACCACGTATTGTGAATCTGCCTGAGTGAGTTAATTGTTGGTAGCAAAAGATTTACTAACTAAAATACCTTTGAATGTCAAAGTTAAAATGTGGGATTCAAAATGTGTTTATGCGTACGTAAGACTAAATAGGTGAATATTTGTGACTGGATTCTCTGTAACACAAGCCCCGTCAACAATGACGTGAATGGCAACAATCTCTTGCTTCTCATCTTTCATTGTGTGTCACACCTTTGGTATTTCTAACTTTTCATGATTCCATAACCCCGTGACAAACACACTACAGATGAATTTGTTTACAGTTTCCTCTGAAAATCCAAAATAACCAGCTTGAGACAAAATATAAAACTTTGAATGCTCCAATTCTTAAAATAAAATGAGCAAATGCTGATAGTATTTGAAAGATTTTAGGAATTGACTTTTTAACATCCTCAATAAGTATATTTTTCATTGGTCAAATGTGACATACATTCCAACCAACCTTTGCTGAAAACATCTATTTCTAATAAGTCCAGTGATAAATCCTGTGCTTCAAATCCTGTACTGTCAAAGTATCAATTATTATGAGTTATTATAACATAAAAGTCAGCAATCGTGGAATAAGTTCAGTAATTAATACATTTATTTGAATGATTTGGATGCGGATGCAAGAGGTACGATCTGTAAGTTTGCAGGTGATATGAAGATCGTTGGAGTTGTTGACAGTGTGGAGAATAGTTTTAAGCTACAGGGTGATATTGAGTGTTGGTGAAATGGGCGGTGGAGTGTAACCCAGAAAATACACCATGAATGGAGGAACTGGGGGACCTTGGTGTACAAGTCCACAGAACCTTGAAGGTGGTAGTGCAGTTAAATAGTGTGGTTAAGGAAGCATTTGGATACTGGCCTTCCTGAATCAGGGCATTGAATACAAGAACAGGGAGGTTCTGCAGCAACAACGGCAGAAGTCAATGACAGCAAGTTCAAAAGAAAGGCTACGTAGGAGCACGGCAGGGAAGAGAGCAGTTGGATATTTCATATTTTTTCCAATGCTTGAACCTTGATAGAAGGAAGGAGATTGATAATCTCACATCCTGGTGTTGAGACGACAACCTTTCTCTCTATGTCAGCAAGACAAAGGAGATAGGTATTGACTTCAGGAAGCGAAGCGGTCCACTTACCCCAGTTTGCATTGACGGCACCGAAGTAGAGATGGTTGAAAACTTCAGATTCCTTGGCATCAATATCACCAACAACTTCTCCTGAACCACCCATATTGAAGCAATGACCAAGAAAGCACACCATCTCCTCTACTTCCTTAGAAGGCTTAGGAAATTCAGCATGTCCCCAACATTTCCAGAAGCGCCGTAGAAAGCATTTTATCGGGATGCATCACAGCTTGGTTTGGGAACAGCTCCATCCAAGATGGCAAGAAATTGTAGCGAATTGTGGACACAGCCCAGACCATCACACAAACCAACCTCCCTTCCATTGGCTCCATTTACACTTTACACTCCATTGCTCGGCAAGGCTAGCAGCATAATTAAGGACAAGTCGCACCATGGCTACTCTCTCATCCATTGGGCAAAATGTATAGAAGTGCAAAAAAGCACACCTGCAGTTTCTTCCCAGCTGTATCAGGCAACTGAATCGTCCTACCACAACCAGAGAGCTGTCCTAAACTACTATCTACCTCATTAGTGACCCTCGGACTATCTTTGATTGAACTTTACTGGCTTTATCTTGCACCAAGTATGATTACCTTATCATGCATCTGTACACTATGAATGGCTCAATTGTAAGCATGTATTGTCTTTCCGCTGATTGGTTAGCACACAACAAAAGCTTTTTACTGTACCTCGGTACACGTGACCATAAACTCCAACTGATAGGTAAACAGTGTTTTGCACGCTGTTCAATCAAAGCAAATATACTATACATAACTACAATTAAGCCAAACTCAATTGCAATAGGTAGAGCAAAGGGAAAGATGAGTGCAGAACATAGTTGTCAGCATTATAACACAACAGCTCCAGAAGGAAAATCCAAACTCTGTAATGTAGAGGAGAATTGGACTGAACCCAAGTTTACAGAAAGACCATTCAGAAGCCTGACAACAGAGGGGTAGAAGTTGTTCCTCTGGTAGTGCACACTTTCAAGTTTCTGTATCCTGCTGATGTGAATTGAGAGAAGGAGGAATGACTGGGGTGGAACAAGTCTTTGATTATGTTAGCTGCTTTCCTGATCAGCGTGAAGTAAAGGTGGAATCAGTGGGGGGGGGGGGGGGGGGGGGGGGGGAGTTGGTCTGTGTAATCAACTAGGCTATATCTAGCAATGTTACAACATTTTGAGATTTCAAAAATCAAGTCTGCAATTTATCCCACCAGATAAAGCATAAAAAGAAGTTTAATTTGACACCTAATTCACTTTCATATCTTCAGTACTAAAAAAGTTATGACCATTTTAACACTCGTTAATTAGCATCTTGTTCCCTATTGCTTTTCCATTGACTTAACACAAAAGCTGTGATCGAGGACAGTCAAAAGCCCATATCTTTCTTAAAAATTAAGAGAACTGAATTAAATTTTCAGTTATTATAGATTGAAGCATTCTGAAACAAATATGAAACAATCTTACTTGGATAGCCTGAAATTGAAGCATGTAATTAGCTAGTTACCTAATTGTAACTAATTACAAAATTCAATTACTAGATCTAAACATCTATCCATTTCTTAAGAAAAGGTTACCATTTTTTAATAGCCTAAGTGTCCAAATAACATTCACAAAATAATTCACAATATAACGATTTTTAAATCTCATTGTCATTAATTTATTGGCCAAATTGAAGGAATTTAATGTTTAATTCCCGTACATTAATGGGCATTTAAATCATCCTACTTCTGGAACACGATTGATTGGAACTTTGCGGTTGCAGTGAATTTGAACCCCATATCGGCAGGAAAAACACTGCTGGGTCGTATGGGGCCATAATCACATTTTTGCCAAGGAAATTTTAATTAAAGTCATCCTAAGAAGCAAGTTTATATGTAAAATAGATGTCTTACCCCATGATTTGTCCCCTACGTGAGATCCGTCCCATTATAGGCGTTGATGTCGTTAGAAGTAGCTTTTTTATTTTACTCCAACGATTAAATTGTCCCGCGATTTAAATTGTCCCGCGTTCCGGAAGTCGGAACGATTTTTCTGTATCAGCTGGGATGCTGAGGAAATCCATCTCGGACAGGCAGGAGAAAACGGTATTTTAATCCCCCCCCCCAAAAGGCACCAAAGTCGCGCACACGGCCAGTGGCAGAACTGCAGCGCCGCTGAAGGTAAGTTATGTAACATCGCTGCTATATCCACAACACACTGCAATTTCTCTGGAGAGTCTTATCAGGAACTGTGGAATGAGCTGCCAGAGGGGGAGGAGGTTGAGGCAGGTACTATCGTTATGTTTAAGAGACATTTGGACAAGTGCATGGATAGGATAGGTTTAGAGGGTTGTGGGTCAAGCGCAGGCATGTGGGACGAGTGTGGATTGGGCATTTTCTCTCTGGAGCTGTTATGCTATAATGCTGAAAAAACATGTTCATCTTTCCCTTTGCTCTACCTATTGCAAATGAGTTTGGCATAATTGTTGGCCGGCACGGGCTAGTTGGGCCGAGGGGCCTGTTTCCATGCTGCATGACTCTGTGGGTGGTGGTCTGCCTTCCTGGCTGTTGCTTCAATTTGGTTGGTTCATGATAGATCGTCAGTAATATTTATGCCAAGGAATCTGAAGCTCTCAACCATTACCACCTCCACACCATTGATGCAGATTGAGGCATGTATTCCGCCTTGCTTCCTGAAATCTATGAGTACTGGGTAATGGGATTGCAGCTTTGTTAAAGGGATGTTCAATGATAGTCTAAATTAACAAGAGCTCGGATGAGGGAAAAACAAGAGTCTGCAGATAGTGGAATGCTTAGCGGAAAACCTGCTGGAGAAACACAGTCAGGATCTGTGGAGGGAAATGGACAGATGCTTTGGGTTGGGACCCTTCCTCAGCAGGCTCTGTGGCATATAAAAACTGTTCATGATCCAATTTCTTATTTTACACAGAACACTAAAGCATAGGAAAGGGCCCCTCGCCCATGATGTTTGTGCTGAACATGATGAAATAGTCGCGAATTATGCCAAATTAAACTGATCTCATCTGCCCATGCATGATCCATATCCCTCTGTTCCCTGCATTCCCATGTGCCACTAGGGGCGCCGCATTGATGGCAGCCACTGCCTGCAGCCTGTTTGTCTTTGCAATCTTATTTTTTATTTTTAGTTAGTTTAAAGTCTGTTTTGGGGGAAACTTTAACTTTTCTACGTGGGGGAGGGGGGCAAGGTAAGGGGTAAACTGTTTCCCAGTCGCTTCCTGGTGGGGACACGACTATTTCTCCGACTCGCGTCCTCGCCTCACTCCTTGCGGCCTACCACCTGGATCGGAGCGGCCTTTCCTGCCGGGGACCGGGAACCGGACCAGAACTGCAACAGCAGCGGCGCAGCGCTGAATTCACCACAGAGCGGGCGATACCTACCTGGATCACCGTTTGGAGCTCCGGAGCATTGGGCCGCTGCTCCAACATCGTGGCGCTGCAGTTTGGAAGACCTTCCAATGCGGGCGGCGTTGACCATCGTCGCGGAGTCCTGGGGCCCTTTGCTGAGGGCCGCCAGTGTTGCATCTCCGCCCAGCGCGGCCTGCGGACTTTGGGAGCCGCGGACTCCAGTAGGAGGGGGCCGACTCTGATGTCCAGGCCACTGAGGATGTCCCCCAGCCCTGACGTTGGACTTACATCACCCCGGCGAGCGGGCCTGAACATCGGGCCGCCCGTTGCGGCGACTGCGGAGGGCTCGGGGAGGCCCTGACCATGATGAACATTGGGGAACATTAGAGGAAGATGACTGACTTTGTTGCCCTCCCTCACAGTGGGAAACTTTGATTCTGCTGTGTGGGGATGTTTTTATGTGTGTTGTGTTCTTTCTTTTTATTGTATGGCTGTATGGTAATCATTTCACTGTGCCATCTGGCACATGTGACAAATAAATGTATCTTGTATCTTGCCTATTTAAGATTCTCTTAAATGCCATTCTTGTTATGATTTTGAAAATACCTCTTAAATGCTTGAGATGAAGATTCAATTGTAGCTTTAGACACTGAAGTGGATAGATATTATGAGGTAAAAAAAGGGAATGTCACCGTCTTGAATTCTTTTAAAAGGGCTAGTAGAGGCTGATTGGTTAAATGGGTACGTCCAGTGCTATAACAATTGTCTGATTCTATAATAGAGATCCTGCTTTTATACATGCACAGATCCCGCTACTGTTCATTATGACATTTGCCAACTTGTGCTGAAGGAAGTGAAACTAAAATAAAATATGATGCGCGAGTACAACCCTTACTGAAAACCAACTTTATTCACCAAACAAACCGTAAAATAAAAACACAAGTAATCTTCCAAATTGTATTGGAAAGTTGGTATTCATTAAATGTTAATATTAGAAGCACATTGTATGAAAATAAAGTGATATTTAAAGGCAAAGGAGTTTAAGTAACACATTTGCAGGATAAATGTTAATGTGAGGCAATTATGCAAAGTAGCTGATGATTTACCATTTCAAAAGCTCTGGGAGAGGCCTTAAAACATTTGTGTTTCCGGTGGCATAATAAAATTCTTGATAAAATTTTTACACACAATTGTGTGAAATTCCCATTAATAGAGGATGCTAACAATTCTAAGACAAATTCCAATATGAAAGATGTGCACAAATTACCCTCTATTATTGTGATTAAAAAGCTCTTATTTAAGGCATGGATGTAAGCACCTGAATGTATTATGCCAAATGCAAGAAAATAGTAAGGCTTTAGTAAGAGGAGACCAATAACCCAAAGCTAATTGGTAATATATTAGGTAAAATATTTTTTTTGGTTAAATGCTGAACTTGTCACTGATTTCTCACTGAATTTGCAATTTAGTTATCTTAGTCAAAGCCAAATAGAATAAAAATTATAGGTAATACCTCACAATATTTTCAAAACAAAAACTTGCATTTAAACTCTGAATTCTTAAAAAAAAAGTTATTTCTCTCTTTACTGGAAACACAGCAGTTTTACAGGCCAAAAAGAGATTGAACACATTCTGATATTAAAGGCACACTGCTGAAATACTGCATTATTCATGTACATCTGGTTAAAAAATAGAAAAAAAAGATAGATAGTAACACTAATTCCCCCCCAAACAAATAGTATTCCTGACCTGATTTAAGGCAACATTACTGCTGCTGTTGTATGGAGCTTTTTTTTTCCATTATGGAATTTTGTTGATATGTATCATTTTGCCTCTGAAATCTAGAATTCATGAACGTGGACACACACTTCAGCATGTTTCATTGCTGCTCTAACTCACTGGTGACATTGGCTTTGCACCATTCAATTGGGAGGCACACGTCTCGTGCATTTTCTTTGGAATTATCAAATATATCTCCCTACTTCCTGGCTTTCATAAACTTTAGAAAAATATCATACATAAGGCTTTACAGCAAATTTTTCACTGTCATCAGTACTGCAACCACACATTTCATTTATCTTATTATCGTATACATAACATGCAGACATTAATCATTCCCTTCAATGCTCAAGATGAAACATATATTGAATGTGAATTAATATAGATTTATAAAATGCAGAAAAACTCAGGAAATGGATCGCCTATTGCACCTTTTGGGGAATTACAAACAAGCTATTGCATGAACATTAAAAAAACTCTGGCCACATATTATTTATCTCGATTAGGTCTTTTGCTGATGGCCAGGATCACCAGTTAGCTGCTTTAGCTAGACTGCAGTTAATTATCGTCTGTGTCACAAAGTTCCGTGGGAAGGAATCTATACTGTTGCTGACGGATGAGTGCAAGCTTCTTACGAGCATCTTCAAGTTCTCTCTCCTTTCGTAACATTTCCTCCTGGGCTGCAATAATCTGCAAAACAAACAAATAGACGTAATCTCTAAAGTAACGGGAATATAGCGTGGGCACAGCACATTGAGTATACATTGGGTATGCAGGCAAAGAATTTCACTGTGCCTTGTCACTTGTGACTATAAAGTATTCTATAGACGCAGTCTGAAGAAGGGTCTCGAGCCGAAATGTCACCCATTCCTTCTGTCCAGAGATGCTGCCTGTCCCAATGAGTTACTCCAGCATTTTGTGTCTTTCCTTAATCACTCGTTCTGAGACTGAATACCTGGGCAAGGGCAGATTTCCTAAAAGTAGTTCAGTTTGGAGATACAGCATGGCAACAGGCTCAGCCCACGCCAACCAATGGTCGCCCGTCCACTAGTTCTATCCTACACACTGGGGACAATTTACAGAAGACAATTAGCCAACAAACCTGCACGTCTGCGGAATGTGTAGAAAACCAGAGCACCTGGAGAAAACCCAGGCAGTCACAGGGAGAACGTGCAAACTCCGTACTGGCAGCACCCATAGCCAGGATTGAATTAGGGTCTCTGGTGCTGTAGGGCAGTGACTTGACCGCTGCAGCACTGTGCCACAAAATGCTGGAAACACTCAGCAGGCCAGGTAGCAACCGTTGAAAGAGAAACATAAACATTAACTGCTTCTCTTTCCACAGATGCTGCCTGACCTGCCGAGTGTTTACATTATTTTTTGTTCCCATTTCCAGCAACTGTAGTTTTAGGACCTTCATTTACACCAGAAGTTCCTGTACATTCCTCATTGTGCAGGGATGTTCTGAAATCTGTAATCCCTATCAGTGGACCAGCTAGATTTTCAGAGCAGTCAAGTAGTTTTGTGGGCTATTTTTTCTCATATTAATTTTTAGCTTTAACTCCTTTTGAGATTTTAATGAATATCCTTTGGCTTATTAGTCCAGCAATATTTATTATTTATCTCAATCCATTCACTCACCTGAGCGATACCACCAACCATCTTGTTCTTGACGACAACATTTTCCTCTTCGTGATCATTAAATGCTGCGGCCTTCTGCGCAGCTTTCACAAGATTGTCAGATGCTCTCTTCACAGCATTACCTGCAGTCTGCAAAAGAAAATCACACCCTAAATCAGCATTAAAATGGAATTTAGGATTGTGAGGTCTCCAAATCCAGCAGACAGGTTTGGAGTATTATGTTGTTCTAGAATTATGCCCCTGAATATTAAATATAGGATGAAACAAATGCGGCAATAATACTAAAGTGCAATCTTAGAGACGACCAGAGTTGATCTTTATATTATGCTGTATATTCAATATGCTAGCCGGCCTTTGCTTTGTAGTCAGTTACAGCTTGCCAGCTTTGCCACAATCTATGGGTATCAGTGTCATTGCCTCGAGACTCCAGCTTGGTATGGAATTCCCTCTTGGCACTCTTCATGGTTCTGCCAAGGTCATGGATAGATTTCTTATACCGCTTGAGATCATTTGACTTGTATGTTGCAGACTTGGACTTCACATGGGAGTGGATCACACAGTCATCCATGGTTTCTGGTCAGGGAACACACTCATTTTCTGAGGAAGGGTCTTGACCCGAAACGTCACCCATTCCTTCTCTCCATAGATGCTGCTTCACCCGCTGAGTTTCTAAAGCATTTTGTGTCTACCTTTGATTTGTCTATCCAGCACCTACAATTCTTTGGTACACAGTCCTCTACACACATGCTGATGAAGTCTGTGACAGCAATCACACGGTCAACTAGATTAGCTACAGAGCCCTCGAAAATGGATCAGTCCACCAAATCTAAGCAGTCACGAAGATCTCATCTGTTTCCTCGGTCCGGCACTGCACAATTTTCTGTACTGGCTCCTCCAGTTTCTGATTGTAAATAGGGCACAAGTGATCAGATTTGCCAAAGTATGGCTTGCGAATGGAGAGGCATGCATTATTGCTGGTTGTGTAGCAGTGATCAAGTGTGTTTGGGCCTCTGGGTGGACAGGAAACATGCTGATGGTATTTTGGCAGCAAGCTCACGGTTGGCCTGATAGAAGTCTCCATCCATTATGAACACGGCCTCAGGGTACTTTATGTCAAGGCTATTGGTGACAGTGTGTAGTTCCTCAAGTGCAAACTTAGCATTCGCCTGGGGAGGGATAGCCAAAGTTAATTCCCACAGCAGGTAGTAGGGACGACACTTGACATCCGAGCACCGTGCAGAGTTAATTAGAAAGCTGAACCCTTCACCCTCGAGGATGACGTACAGTCCATCTGGTAGAGTGAGACCTCCCAGGTTGAATGGCACAAACAGGTTAGGCAGGGGTGAGCCATGTCTCTGTAAAACAGACCACACAGCAGGTACCTGCAGGTACTGGATAGATACTAACAAAATAATTCTTCAAATTCACTGGAAGGATAAATTCTATGTAGGATCTTCTCCCAGGCCAATATCTCCAGCACTGAGGCGCTAACCGAGCAGTGCGCCATTGGGCAGCCCACGCTGTTTGTCTACATGATACAAGATCCTATTCCGAGCTCCATCATGGAAAAGATTCAAAGATGCTCTCAAAACCTACCTGGGAAAAAATACACCATATGTACCGACTCATGGGGAATGCCTGACCCAGAAATAATCAAAGTGGAGAAAGAGCATTTGGGATGATGCTGAGGATCAAATCCATGCATCAGGATCACACAAAAGCCCCTTGTAAACAGCAGGAGGAACACACGCCATACAGCGCAGAAACAGACCATTTGGCCCACCGGTCCACGCCGACCAGCGATCCCCGCACATTAACACTATCCTACACCCACTAGGGACATTTTTTACATTTACCAAGCCAAATAACCTACAAACCTATACATCTTTGGAGTGTTGGATGAAACCGAAGATCTTGGAGAAAACCCATGCAGGCCACGGGGAGAACGTACAAACTCCGTACAGACAGCACCCGTAGTCGGGATCGAACCCGGGTGTCCGGAGCTGCATTCGCTGTAAGGCAGCAACACTACCGCTGCACCACCGTGACCGCCCAGTATAGCAAATTATTCTCAACTCTAATTCAGTGAGAATATTAATTAAATGGGAAAAGACTCTAAGCAATAGAACCGGCATTGAATGTTTTTCTGGTTGTGTATGGTTTTTTTTTAGGGTTGTGCTAATTTAAGGATCAGATCAATGTACATTGTCATTGAATTCTATTGATTTACAACATTGCAGTGCAATCGTATCTTTTTTAAACTGTAAGAAACACCCATACATAGATAAAGGAGGAATGTATGTTGAATGACTGAAATAGTTACAATGCTTGACAGCACCTTGTAATCTTGGTCATTGATAGAATTTGTGTACACTGCTAGTTGTGTAGGTTAATTTTTAAAATGGCATGAATTGTATTTAAGGAAAAAAAACCCTCAATTTTTATACCTGAAGTCTCTTCATGGCCTCGGAATCCGTATCTGCTTTCACCTTGCATGCCACTAACAGCTGAGCTGTGGATGCTGCCACCTGTTTGGCTGAGGAGATGAGCTTCTCCTCACTGGCATGTCCTTGAACAGCAGCATTGGCTGCTTCACACAGGCTGCTTGTGGCAGCAGCAACCATTCGGGCCTGTTAAAACAGCAACATTACTTGTGAGCCTGAAGCAACAATATTACAATACAGGTCAAGATTCAAATAGGGTCCTCGGTTTACTTAAATTACACAAAGATTTCAAAATCCTCTGAAATTCCTTTAATACTTCTTACTCTTAATGTTATCATATTGTTTGGCAGTTTCATTAGAATTACACTCAACAAAATTATCAATTTTCTTTGTACTTTTGAAAGGTGTAAAGAAGCAAAGTTATTTGTACACCAGTGCAATTTATAATAGAAATTAAATTAGGTCTCATAGGATTGAACGTACATTTTTCAACAATACCTGTAGGACGATGCATTTTGATATTTGTTCACGCTTTAACTAAATGTTAATGGCAGCAATGAAATTGTAAAGCACAATGGTACGACTTCCATTGGGTTCAATTGTTCCTCCTTCCCCCCCCCCCTGCTTCTCTGACACATTTGGAAGTAAGCTACAAGTATTTTCAAACTGAGAGGTCTTCCAAAGGGAGAAGCAAATTTGACACCAGTTTCAATCTAAACTATGCAAAGCATTTAATAACTGAGCACATTTTGTTTATTTAGTGGGAACATCAGACAGCACCCTTAAGCACAGTACTTACTGCTGAAATGAGGCCTTGGGACCACTGCCCATCATCTGCTGCATTTGCTGGCACAGCTCCAACCTACAAAACAAAAACAAATGTAATTGAACATGTATATTGCAGGATTTAAAAAAAAGTTTAAGTCAATGAATTTAGAAGGATACCAATTGAGAAAAAAGTCCACCCCCCCCCCCACCCCAGACAGGAGACGAAAAACACAAGGAAGTTTAGCAATTATTTAGCATTCATTTGTTGCAATTCTTCATTATACCAATACCTCAGATGGTCGGTCCAATAGGAGGTGCGTGAATAAAACCCCAATAAAAACACAAGGTCCTTGCAAGGGCTGAATGGCCCACTCCTGCACCTATTTTTCTATGTTTCTAATGCTGACAATAGCATCGTATACACACACACCACAACTATTTAAATATATTTTCGCTGAAAGAGCACACTCAAGATAACGTGCAAAATAAACTGATGTTAGGTTACTCTTTACCTTGCCTTGAGCGACAAGCTCCCTCTGAGCAGCGGAGGCAGCTTTCACAAGGGCACTGGTTGCGGCGGCAATAGACTTGGCGGCCTCCAGGATCTGTTCTTCAAAGTTAAGGCTTTCGTCTGCTTGCTGTTGGATAATTTGTTTTTAGATTAAATATGAATGTAAACGTATTGAAAATATTAGCAATTTAAATTGACTAAAATCGTTAAACAGAAATTTACACGACTAAATATAAGTTTAAAGAATTGATGACAAATAATGTTGAAATGTTTTTAAACTTACTGCCCATCTAAAAGAGTACAAGATATAAATTGCTTTAAGTCACTAAAACTTGCATTATCAGATATAGAATTAAAGAGAAGATTCATTAATGAACCACTGAAGTTTTTTTGTGCTATTAAACAATATTTATAAGCCACCTTTTAAAATGCTGGAAGGACAAGAAACTATACAAATATGTTTGATATATAGTTGAGTTTTAGATAACAACTTAATATAGCAAACATATCAGACAGTCGCCTGTACAATATTTGTATTGTGCTAATATTAATCGTGCTATAAATAATTTTGATACAAAATCAAAACTAGAGATCTGCCGAAGTTTCAAAATAACATAATTCAAATAGAAAGTTTTTGATGCCATGGTTAAAAAATACATGCATGCCCCAGAATTTTAAATAGAAATCATTAACAGTTCGGTCAAGTGTAACATTTGAAAAAAGATGCTTGCATTATCTGTGAAAATAATTCCACCGGTACAATTACAGATTTTACTTTTGCAAACTTTGGTTGTGTCTACGATACGTATTAAAAAAACGAAAACTTGAGTATTCATGCTTAAATTTCTCAAAGTTCATAAAAACCTTTCCATTGGGTGGAAGTATTTTATGGTGCGACCACACCCCCCCCCCCCCCCCCCCCCCCCCCACCAATTCAGAGACTGTGAAGAACCAAGGCAAATGAACCTGGCCGGAATTATCTAATCTTAATCACAAATGTCCAATTTAAACTTGGGCTTTCGTTCCAGGGTATTCACGTGGCCCCTCTTCTGTTACTATTGATTTCCCCTTGCAGCAATTGCACACGAGTAATCTACAGAAAAGTACAGGCTTCTCTTCATCTATAATACATTTCACAATCAAGTCGTCTACAGCCATCAGGCTATTAAACACTACAACCTGGTTGAGTGAGTGGGCAGATGCAGTATAATATAGATTAATGTGAGGTTATCCGCGTTGGCGGCAAAAACAAGGAGGCAGATTATTATCTCAAGGGGGTTAGGTTAGGTAAGGGGGAGATGCAGCGAGACCTGGGGGTCCTTGTACACCAATCAGTGAAAGTTGGCTTACAGCTACAGCAGGCAGTGAAGAAAGCTAATGGAATGTTGGCCTTCATAACAAGAGGATTTCAGTATAGGAGTAAAGAGGTTCTTCTGCAGTTGTACAGGGCTCTGGTAAGACCGCATCTGGAGTATTGTGTACAGGTTTGGTCTCCTAATTTGAGGAAGGACATCCTTGCGATTGAGACAGTGCAGCGTAGGTTCATGAGATTGATCCCTGGGATGGTGGGACTGTCATATGAGGAAAGGTTGAAAAGAATAGGCTTGTATTCACTGGAGTTTAAAAGGATGAGGGGGAATTTTATAGAAACATATAAAATTATAAAAGGACTGGACAAGTTAGATGCAGGATAAATGTTCCTAGTGTTGTGCGAGTCCAGAACCAGGGGTCACAGTCTTAGAATAAAGGGGAGGCCATTTAAGACTGAGGTGAGAAAAAACGTTTTCACCCAGAGAGTTGTGAATTTGTGGAATTCCCTGCCACAGAGGGTAGTGGAGGCCATATCACTGGATGGATTTAAGAGAGAGTTAGATAGAGCTCTAAGGGCTAGTGGAATCAAGGGATATGGGGAGAAGGCAGGCACAGGTTATTGTGGATCAGCCTTGATCACAATGAATGGCGGTGCTGGCTCGAAGGGCCGAATGGCCTCCTCCTGCACCTATTTTCTATGTTTCTATTAACCTAATATAGGCTCTGAACTACAATAGATTATTATTATTGTTGCACTGTTTTGTTTGTTTTTTTGAGTATGTATGTATATAGGTACGTTGTGAGTAAGCGTATATATATACACACACTGAGTTTTTATTTTCTCTCCCACATTTGCCATATTATACTCTGTTTGCATATTCCGTTGTGCTGCAGCAATTAATAATTTCTTTGTGTTATCTGGGACATATGACAATAAAAACACTCTTGACTCTTGCCTGCACAATTCTGAATTAAAATGGTAAGTAATCTGAAAGAGTCATGGTTATTGCACATCTGTAAATTTGTCCGCAAAACCGCTACTTTAGGACAGGAACTTCTCCATCGGCAAGGACAGCAAAATCCATAATGTGCATTTTTCAAAACACCTAGAAAATGGGTATTTCCATGCAGTAAGCTAACCTGTGGCTGTGGGGTAGGTATGTGTGGGAGTATTTCACACATCTCTTGGGCATATCTTCCCATTATGTCAAACCCCTTAAAGGCACACCTATGTCAATAATGAGTCAAAGGTATGTTTTAAAGATAGTATGATAATTAGAGAAACGCTGAAAATTACCAAGCTTTCTAAGCACCACAATGTAGACAACTTGGCACCCAGCATGATTATCTATTGCATTCTTCATCTCCCCTTACTTGCCTGCAAATTCCTTGTATAAAGGATTTCAGTCACAGATCATTGTCTGGGGCTGCCTGCAATTCTGTATTACCAATATGCAACCCTCGATGGTAAGCAGCAGTGAGCTAAGCATAGGGGCAATATACAGGTCCAATCCTGTCCCCATTCATTCACATGCGTACTTTCATCTTTGTGCAATGGGTCATACCATCAGATTCTGCAAATTCTCCCTTCCCTAATCTATAGTGTCACGGTCAACATAGCTTCATTGACGTAGGTGAAGTCAGCTAACGTGCAAAGGGAAGATAATCAAAGGTGGTTTATGTGAAATTAAAAAAAATACATCTCAACTTAAAACATCAGGTCGAGCAACACGATTACTAACAGGATAATTAATAGGAAGTGAAATTATGATTCAATTTTTTCCAAGCATGTAAACCCAGGAGCAGACATAGAGAATTTTAATGCCCTTCTGTGGGTGTATTTTATCACCTTAGGTTTAGCTCTTGGCTGCAGTTGTTCCAGTTTCTTGGCAGCTGCCTCAATAGCCGCAGCAGCTCTCAGCAGCTCGTTCTCAGCAATAACTGTTGGGTCTTCAGGATCCACCCATTCTGTTCCTATAATAAAGGTTACATCAGAAAGTAATCAATCATGACCATTTAAAAAAAAATGCCTTTTAGCACTTTATAACATGCGCAAAATATACTTTCATGTGGACAATAATATTAGCAGAGTTTGGCAATAAAGGTATTTTATGTCTGAAAACAAAAGTCTATCTCGTGTTGTACTCGGTCACTAACATTTTCACCTGACAGAAAGTACAGCCTGGCCAGCAATATCATTTCTGATTTCAGAAACTGATTCAGAACTTGAAATTGACTGCCTCAGTCAAGTTGTTAACAACCAAATTGTTGAATATTGTTAAATGGGGGACCAGGTTTCCAGCACTCCCATGCTTTCTAATATACATCCCAATTTCTTAACATTGACTGAACTCTGCCAAGGAGAGGCGGAGTACAACCCCCCACCCCAGTTTCTAAACCTGGAGTACTGTCCTAAAAGTCTCACAATGATACAGAGCAAAACAGAGATGGTGATTCACGGAACTCGTGCAGATCCGAGTATCAGAATTTGCTTTCGTCAGGAATTAGTTAAACACATGGAAGGAGCGAACAAGGAGTGAAAGGGGGAGCTCAGCAGCATATCTGGAGCTGCAAGATATTTATAACCTGATTAAAGGAAGTTTCAGGAGGGATCCAAGTCACAAGATGCAACCACATATTTGGAACATCCAGAGGTTTGCCCCAACCCATTTTATATCTCACGCTTTTAAAACAAAATTTGCATCAAAAAGTATCACCATTTTCTTAATAAATTAATAATATCACTACAAATGTGTTTAATCTGATGATATAAACAAAAGGCTATTTTATGTCAAACAATGTTTATGATATTAAATAGAATGAAAATGAAAGGCTGCAAAAGATTAATATGTGTTGTACAAAGGTCATCGGCCGATTGTCACAACCCACAACTAAAATCTTCAGCACGCCAGAAGATTATCTGCTCTAGCAGAGTTTCCTCCAGAGTTTTGTGGGTGAAATTGGCTAACAGAAAAATTCCATATATAGCAATTAGTCAGACACATATGTTTGTAGAATGGTAACAAAGTGTATGATGTATCCTGGCAAACTGCCTGAAAGACATAATCTAATTATCTTTAAAATGTAATGATTAAATATAAAGGAATTTCTAGTGCATATACATTTCCTATGTTTTCTTACGTTTCTTTGCATGATTATGTAATGCTAAAGTCAGCATCAAGAGCTGTGTGTGGTATGTACTCAACCCCTTCAATTTTCCAGAACAAAATGCCTGATGGATGAGTCAGCAGATAACATGCAAAATTTAAAGTTCTATTAAAACTTTGAGCTGACTGAAAGCAGTCAATGGTCCAAACGGTATGCAAACCCTACACTTTGACATTTATGCCAAACTAATTTGCAAATTAAGTTTTTATTTCTTTCAGTCGACTCAGATATCCATTTACTTCCTTTTGATTGTGCCTTAATCCATGGCTCTTTAGTGTTTATTCCTGTCAGCCCTAACCCAACCACCAATTTCCTTTGTGTAGGAAAGAACTGCAGATGTGGGTTTAAACCATAGACACTAAAAGCTGGAGTAATTCAGCGGTACAGGCAGCATCTCTGGCGAGAAGGAATGGGTGACGTTTCAGGTCGAGACCCTTCCTCATCGAAACATCACCCATTCCTTCTATCCAGAGATGCTGCCTGTCCCGCTGAGTTACTCCAGTATTTTGTGTTTACATCCAAAGAAACATAGAAAATGGGTGCAGGAGGAGGCCATTCGGCCCTTCGAGCCAGCACCGCCATTCATTGTGATCATGGCTGATCGTCCGCTATCAATAACCTGTGCCTGCCTTCTCCCCATATCCCTTGACTCCTCAAGCCCCTAGAGCTCTATCCAACTCTCTCTTAAATCCATCCAGTGACTTAGCCTCCACTGTCCTCTGTGGCAGGGAATTCCATAAATGCACAACTCTCTGGGTGAAAATTGTTTTCCCTTTACTGGCTTAAATTTCCCTTTACTGGCCTAAATCTATGCTTGCATTTCGGAGAACTCCTTATTCAAATCCAATCAATTTCTGTAATCATTACACCAAAATATACCACTGTCATTTATACCACTGTCATTGTGAGATTAAAATAATCTATCCCTCCCTGTTATTTTGACAGGACTGTGGTCATTGACATGTTATCCACATTATTCTCCTGCATCCTTTCCTACCATTATCTGATTGCCATGGTATAGCTGCTGCCTTACAGCAACAGAGACCCGGGTTCAATCCTGACCTTGGGTGCTATCTGCACGGAGTTTGTATGTTCTCCCTGTGATCGCATGGGTTTTGTCTGGGTACTCCGGTTTACTCTTACACTCCAAAGATGCACAGGTTTGTAGGTTAATTGGCTTCTTTAAATTGTAAATTGGCCCTGTGTGTAGGATGGTGCTAGTGTACAGGGTGATCACTGGTTGGCATGGACTCGATGGGCCTGAAGGACCTGTTTCTACGTTGTATCTCTAAAATCCAAACGGTTGAACTGGGGATGATCGTCACGTCCAGACACATTTCAGATCAACTTATAATGCTGTTAATTTTCTATTTATTTATAGAGATCTTTCCCCATGCATTCCCAACACATACTCTGGGTTACAGGCAAAGAAAGCCAAAGGTATCATTATGTCGGTTAAACTCAGCAGCAAACACAATTTCAATAAGGAACATCTTTAACATTGTTCTGCGGTAGGAAAGAATTACATCAAAAGGCACCATCAATAACACGAGAGTAGCTTCAATTATCTTACACATTAAATTTTTCAATCAAAACACTGTGCAGCTCTCTAAAAACTGTGAGTTGAATTGCCAGATAGTAAATGTATTGGAGTTTAACAAAAGCCAAGTATGAAACCTATTCCTTGCACGGCTCTTCACCCAACATTAAGAGCGCAGAAGGTTAAGGGGGGACTTGATTGAGGTCTTTAAAATGATGAGGTGACGTGGATAAGCTTTTCCCATTGAGGGTAGGGAAGATTCAAACAAGAGGGCATGACATGAGAATTAAGGGACAGAAGTTTAGGGGTAACATGAGGGAGAACTTCTTTACTCAGAGAGTGGTGGCTGTGTGGAGTGATCTTCCAGCAGAAGTGGTGGAGGCAGGATTGATTGTAACATTTAAAAGTAAAGTGGATAGGTATATGGACGGGAAGGGAATTGAGGGGTATGGTCTGAGTGCAGGTAGATGGGACTAGGGGAAAATAAATGGTCGGCACGGACTGGAAGGGCCGAGAAGGCCTGTTTCCGTGCTGTAATTGTTATATGGTTATATTAAAACTAAATACAGGGCTCCTTTTCTTTATACACATCAGTAATGATCTTATGGTTGCAAATAATTAAATTAATTGTAAAACTTTCTGTTACCTTTCATCGCCTCCGCTGCCTGGATAAGTTCAGTGACAGAACCCGCCACACGCTTTGAATAGCCCGTCAGCTGCTGCTTAAGATCTGTTGATGGCTTCTGAAGAGTCTGGAAGTGAGATGAAGAAATATTGAGCAACAAAGGTATTAATTGCTGGCCATTCTTATGACTGCACACTTATTCACACACATGCATGTACTTGGTTTAATAAGTCATTAAATTATTGTAATTTCTTCTAATCTTTCGTCAACCACAGCAAGCCACGTGTTAACCTTCAAATGCTGAGAGTTCAAAGTACTAATTTTGGAACATTAATGTGCTTTGCCTGTTTCTTACAAACATTTTAGAAGTCATTATTGGAGCAGAAATATACACTATACAAAGCTGAGGTGTGAATGAGATGGATACCTATGGATCTGGAAATTACTCAAAAATTCTATGCCTCAAAACAAAGCAGGAAATGGGTAGGGATGCTGTTTTTTTTTTGTTAGTTTAGAGCAGCTGTGTTGGTCTTCTACTAATGCTTAGAGTAAACTTCAGGGAAGTTTGATTTGGAAGCAAAGGTAATAATTATTTCAGATCCAATTGAAGGCTCAATTGCAACAAAGATAAGTAACTTGCGTGAATGTGAAGTACCGTCTGTCCTGGTCTCGCATTTAACCAAGATCCTTGGTCACTGCTGTTTCTGACCCAAAGGAATTGATTAACCTTTCACTTAATTCCCATTTTTAGGTTTTCACCCAAATTGCAAATGATTCCTACCTTGAAGGGCAAATGACATGTGGTGTAAAGGCAAATTGTGCTTCATTCACCAAACTATTCTTCCTCACTGAGCCTATCTGCAGATAAACTCGCCCTTGGTTCATAAGTGATAGGAGCTAAATTAAGCCATTCGGCCCATCAAGTCTACTCCACCATTCAATCATGGGTGATCTATCTTCCCGTCTTAACACCATTCTCCTGCCTTCTCCCCATAACCCTTGACACCCATACTAATCAAGAATCTATCAATCTCTGAGGTCATGTGATAGAAGCAGAATTAGGCCATTCGCCACAAAAATATCCATTTAATTGGCCTCCACATGGTATTGAAACAAGGTGTCCAAATGCACTAAGATTCTTAGTGATATAATATAATTGGTATTTTACTGAAATCATTTGGGAGTAGTAGAGAAATCACACAATTGGACATGCGGTACAAATTTCATTAGAAATCCAGTGCATGCAATTTGGTGATGGCCAAAACAAAACATGCCTGAAAAAGTTAAGAGTTCTCCACCAACATCCAGCACATTTCAGGCCACATTTGCTGAAGGGAACACACACATACACATGTCTCACATAATTTGTGGAAAGAATAGAGTTATGATTTTAAAACTAAAATTATGTATTACCTCACAGAAATTATTACTTATAATCAGCTCATTTGAAGGTCAACTTATTTTTGCCACACGGATCTCCTGACAGCTTCAAAACATGCTCATAAAAGTGAGTAAAATCAACATAATAATTCCATTTTTTTCTCACCACTAAAATACATCAGGCTGGTGCTTGTATCTCATGTATCTGTTACACATCTGAAAGGTCTGTATAACCCATTTCAGGCTTACTGAATTAATAGTTCAAAGTGGACGTTTTAATTCTAAACTATTTGCTCAGATTCTAGGAAATGATTTCATTCAAACCTAAGTTTTCAAAGGAAGATATTATACAAGGTCCCATTCTGCAGAGAGCAAAACAATTGATAATGAATTGATACTTGGACTTTCATTTGGAGTTTTCTATTCAGCTGCACTTTGTTTAATTTATTGCTACGTGACACAGATTGTAACAGATTCATCAATAAGTAGGAGTTAAAACTTTACGAATCTAATGACTGCTTGGCCCCTTACGGATCTGAGGGCCAAGCAGTCATTAGTTTTCAAAAGCAGTAAATTGTGTTCATGTTTGTCCATCCACAGAACCAGTTAAGGGCTGCAGAGGAACCTTGAATGTGCACATATTTGGCAGCATTGGAAGTTAATTGCTCTGCAGTACATCATGGCGGCAGCAACACAGGCAGTGGTATAGATACATTTCACAGCACTCCACATATTCTCTATATTTGGACAGATCCATGCACAACATTTCAGTGCAGCCAGACAGCTTGTTCTGCTGTGACTCGGGATACTCACCGGCTATGAAATAAATTGAAGGAATGAAAATGAAAAGTGGGTGGGAAGAAAGGAGAAAGGATTTAATGTTTATAACATGGCAAAACAACAAAATGTCCTAGTAATGGAAAACTTGGAGATTTGGCTGGCAAACATAGGACTATGTAGAGTAAGAGAATATGAATGACCAATAGGTTTCTCAGTAATGCTAAACGGTACCATATGCAAAGACATTGGCATCTATATGGTCAATGCACCGTGAAGAAAAAAGAATCAGCTCTCTAACTAAAATGTACACAGGTAACCAAGTAGATTATCGGCGGCATGGTGACGCAGTGGTAGAGTTGCTACCTTACAGCGCCAGAGATCCAGGTTCGATCCCGACTACGAGTGCTGTCTGCATACAGTTTGTGCGTTCTCCCCGTGACCACATGGGGTTTCTCCAAGATCATCAGTTTCCTCACACATGTGCCAAAACAGGTGTCAGAGGTTATGGGGAGAAGGCAGGAGAATGGGGTTAGGAGGGAGAGATGGATCAGCCACGATTGAATGGCGGAGTAGAGTTGAAGGGCCGAATGGCCTAATTCTACTTCTATTCCTTTTGACTTCCAAAGACGTACATGTTTGTAAGTTAATTGGCTTGATAGAACTGTAAATTGTCCCTAGTTTGTGTTGGATCGTGTTCATGTGCAGGGACCGCTGGTTGGTTTCTGTGCTGTATCCGGGACTGTTTCCACGCTATATCTCTAAAACTAAAATAAAAAACTAAAGATATTTATGGTTTCCAAATCCTCTCTTTCTCACAAAGAAAAGGTCAGCGATTTCACTCTACTACCCAGAGAACACCAGTTTAAAAGATTTAACCAACACTGCAGCCAGTGTTGGTTAAATCTTTACAAATGGCCCCAGAGTTACTGGAACAGGGAGTAAGAAAATTCTTCAGCTATAGATCCTGTCTCACAAAAACATGAGAAGACGACACTGGTGTATATCAGCAGATGACACTCGAGTTCAATTGGGCAGCCTATGGCAGTAAAATAGTCCAGAGTAACAAATAAATGAATACCTAGCCAAGTAAAGCAGCATGACCATAGGCAGAAATATCCAGCGCTTTTGATAGCAGGGAGAGCCAATTGATAGAACAAGGAATGAAGGAGAAAACAAATCAAATACCTAGAGTCATAGAGTCCTACAGCACAGAAAGAAGACTTCGGCCGAACTTATTCATGCCGAACAAGTTGCCCTATGTAAGCTAGTCCCATTTGCACACGTTTGGCCCTTGTCCCACGAAATCTAAACCTTTCCTAAACATAAACGTAGCAATTTGTTTTAGTAAATTAAAGTTACGACATTGTAGAAACTAGAGAGATTTATGTTATACTTGAGCGAGGGGGACTTCAGTTATGTGTAGAGATTGGAGAATATGGAATCTGCCAATGCTGCATTGTCGATGAAGACCTCAAAAACAATGAGGGGTTTTGATACAGAGAGAAACTTTCACCGTCAGGAATAGTGGTAACTGGAAGGTCCAGAAAAGGCAGAAAACATCCTTCCAGATGACGAGTTATGAAGCGAAGTACACTCTCTGATATAGTGAAGTAATTTCAGTAAAGCACTTAGATATATATTTTAAAAAGATGCATGATTGTAGGGTTATCAGGAATGAAGAGAGAGGTGCAACTAAATGAAATGCTGTCAGAAATAAATAGAACGATAGCTGAAATTGACTCTTAGGTTCTGAGAAAGAAATCTTAAACAAAAAACATCTGCTTGATTTAAACAATTTATTGGCAAATTATACCAGTAAACAATTAACTACTAAAAGGAAAAATGTTAATTCTCACTCGATAGTTCCTTAAATATTTAAACCACAACACATTAGTTTTGGTTACTTACAATAAGTACATGTTCTAGCAGAGCCAGGTATCCCTCAGAACATTCTTTGCCAAAACGAAGGGCCCGGGTACGAACATCACTCGATACCTCTGGGTGATAAGCTGCTTGCTACAAGGACACAATGCGGTGAAGATTATCACTTTTCTCACCTTAGTCTTACAAGAACCCCTTGTTTTCAGAGCAACATTTCCTTGAAACTTAATTTTTACTTTCCTTTCCATTAAAAAAAACAAAAAACTGTTGTTGTGTTTATATCATTCCATTATTGTTTGGTGGAGAGGAGGCAGTTCTAAGAATGACAAAGAACATAATTGCACTCTGTATCTTTCCCTTTTGCTCTATCTAATGTACTCGAATTTGACTTGACCATATTTATGTATGGCACATCTGATCTGTGTCGGATAGCATGTAGAACAATGCTCTTCACTTTAACTTGGTACATGTGATAATAATAAACTTAAACCTAAACTAAAGCAAACTAATCTAAATAGCAAACGGCAGTTGTCATTAGTTTCAGAGGCATTGAATAAACTGGAATGCAGCACCATCGATGGAAAATTGCCTAACTAAAAGGAAACTGTAGATGTGAAACGGTGCTTTTTGTACTGGAGGAACATGTATAGTCCAATTCCTCAGAGGTCAGTATTAAGACTATTGCGTTTTCAAAATAAAAAGTTGGTAACTGGGACTGGGGTGATCAGGACATAGCTCCAGATGACAGGGTTTGAAATGCATTACCCAGGTCAGAGGCAGACTCAATTGTAGAATTCATAAGGGCGATAGATTGGTATAAAAAAAGATGAATTCATTTGTAGGACTGTGGGGCGTGGGAGTTTGCTCTTGCATATCGTTGGTACAATCTAGATAGGACAAACGGCAGTCTCTAACGCTGCAACCATTCTGTGGTTCATCTTGTAAAAACAAATCCTTGAAAGTTTTTGTAAAATAATGAATATATAACGAGAAAAGTCCTGACATTTCAATTTGAGTTGCTGGCCACTTCTGTAAAACCAAAATGTACCCCATGGAGTGAATAAATAACATTATTTAATAGTTGAATACCTTACAACAATGAAGCATCTCTGCTATAGCTTTCCGACTAAGGTTGGCTGTGGCAATAACATCTTCTTGCCGGCAGGAGTTTCCTGCTGCCACAGCTTTAGCTGTAGCGACAGTAATTCCTTTAGTCATACGGATAAATTCTTCTGGAGTTGATGTTTTAGGTGGTGGTTCTGCTGAGCAAAATACCTAAAAGGAATAAAATAAAGGTTTTGTGAATGGAACAATTCCTGAATAGTCTAGTAACACATAGAACACAGTACAGCACAAGAACAGGCCCTTCAGCCCACAATGTCTGTGCTGAACATAATGCCAAGAACTATTCTTACCTGCCTGCACATAATCCATATCCCTCCATTCCCTGCATATGCATGTCCAAAAATCTCTTACATGCCACTATCGTACCAGCCTCAACCACCAGCCCAGCAGCACATTCCAAGTACTCACCACCCTGTGTAAAAAAAAACTTGTCCTGCAAATTTCCCTTAAACTTGCCCCCTTACAGTTAAAATAAAATGTAAGTGATTTCCAATTCAATATGCGTAATGATGACAGAATGCACATTCAGAATTTGTTGTGGAATCATGATTTACTTCCAACAATAAACTGAGCTGCTCTATCCTAAAGGTGATGCAATGAAAATCACTTACTGCAAGTTCTTGGCGGATGTGCTCAATCGTAGCTTCCAGAGCTCTTGTGCCTCTGGTGGCTTCATCTTCTACAGCCTTTACAGTCTTCAAAAGTGAAGTCACGTTGGTCACCATCATCTAACAAGAACATACACTATGCATTAGTGGAAGAATTACATGATCAAGTTATTTCATCTTGATGAAAATGCAATTTTTAAATAAAGTCAACTCTCAGTTTAATTCAGTAACCTATGTTTGTTTACATTGAATGGATTCCAAACCAAAAATAAAGCCAGGACACCTGTTAAATCAGCCATTTGGAGACAAATAATATCATAAAGGTCACCTCAAACCCAACAAGAAATTGTTGATCTACCCATGCACATTGCCTTGAAATTTGCCCACAACATAAAGGGGAAATTCTTCACTTTTTTCAATCTAGAAAAAACTGCAAAGAGTAATATTTTGTAGATTATTATAGGAATTATCTGGACTTGGTGGGGAGGGGAAAGAAGAGTTTGGAGCTGGAGGCTGGTGTCAAATAGGTGGAAGGAGATAAATAAAAATGTTGGCCGATGGAGCCAAGTGGAGGGGGAAGGAAAGACAAAGAGGAGGATGAAAAAGACAAATATTGGAACCATATCAGGGAAGGATGATGAACAGTTGGAATCAGATGGGGGAGGGAGATCAAAGGGAAAGGCAAAGGGGGAAGGAACCCAGGTGGATGGATGTGAGAGTGATGGGCAGATGGATGCAAATGAGGAGGGTGATGGGATAATGAATCTAGGTAATCCGGAGGGGGCGAAGAGTAGGAAGGGGTGATTGGAATTGTGATTGAAGGGAGAAAGGACCATGGTGGACTGGTTGGAGTGGGCAAGGAAGGCAATAGAAAATTCAATGTTCATACCATGGAATGTAGGTTGCCCAAGTGAAACCGCAGTGAAAAAAGCAGGTCCGCGTGAAAACGGGAAGACAAGTTGAACTTATTTGCAACTGGAAGCTTGGAATAGCTGTTGCAAACAAGAACTCAGGTGCTCTGCAAAACAGTGACCTAGTCTACGAGAATACTTAATGGTGGTTTGTGAAATACAATGAACATCGATCTTATTCTGTATTTACCTTGGCAGCATTCTTGAGGTTATACATGGATGGATCATCTGAAGCTTTTCCTGATGCTCCTTTTGTGGCACTGATCAGGTTGGCCAAGGCCTTTGCTACATCTTTCACTGCATTGATTAATACAACCTGTACAAAGCAACATGGCAGGATGATTACAAAAATAAACTTTACTGTGCATCAGTTGATAATTGCTTATTTTAATGCTCTGTTCCGTTAAAAAAAAAAAATTGCAACCATCGCTTGAACCTATGGAGTCATAGAGCACGCCAACAGGCCCACCATGACCTTGCAGAGCAGGTTGACATTCTGGGCTAGTTCCATTGATCTGTATTAGTCCATAGCCCACTAAACACTTCCTATCCATACATCCAAATGTATTTTACGTCAAAATTGTGTATGCTTCCAAAGCGTCCACTGGCAGTTTATTCTGGTACGGACTACCTTTTGAGGTAAAAAGGTTGCCCCGGATGTCCTTCTTAAATCTCTCCCCTCTAGTTTTAGAATCCTCTAGTCGATTATAGCTAGTCGGGTTAAAATATTAAAGTTAATTTGAATATAGAAAGTACTTCAACAAACTCCAGAAAGAGTCAGCTTTTTAATGTCTTCTCCAAGCAGGGTTTCGCCTTGTGGGTTTACTTAGAACCAAGGTTTATAGTTTCAGAATAAGAATAAGGGGTCACCCATTTCAGAAAGATGGAAAATGTATTTTCTTGGAGGTTTGAGGAACTTTTGAATGATGTAGTCCACAATGTGGAGGTGGAGTCATCCCAGATGGAGAAGGAGACATATAAACTCCAGGGACCAAACACGGAGAGAGCAGAAAAGTGGTGTTGAGGCTAGAATTGGTTTAGGTATTATTAAATGGTGGAGCAGACTTGAGTATCAATTGGTCGACTCCTGGTCTTATCTTAAGCTAGCATGAAAAAAATAAGTAGTCCAGAATCTAATTTCATCCGCACAAAACAAAAAATATAGATACGTAATTGTTAATATATAGCCTGTATGAGTGGGGAAAGTCAGTGGGAGTTGACGGGTTTAAATTATTAATTTTAACAATTAGATCATTGATAAAGCTAATGAACTCAATGCTCAATGACTACTGTGGAGGCACAATGACGACATGGACCACTTGTGATGAAGGTTCAATGTTCATCCTTCACCTCAAAGTTTGACTCCAGTTGATTTTTCCAGTTAGGGGAAAAGCTTAGTTCCCCACTGGGGCTCAGCTTGAACAATATTGTCAATAACTTCCATTTATCTTTAAAGCAGCAGAATATTCCAAGGTGTTTCAGAGAAGCACAAAATATGATGCTGAACTAATTAGAACTGGCAATTATTTAGAACTTCCAATATATACATTCATATGGAGTGGGGGGGGGGCAGCCTTGAAGGGCCAGAGTTCTTATTTTCTTGTGTTCATTTCAACATTTAATATTCATGAAAAATGACTGGTTGGTTGTCCAGTTCAAAATAACAAGAAAACAAGAATAACAAGAATTCACTAGTTGTAATCTCTCTTTAGAAGTAGGATAACAGCAGAGTTATGACTGGGATGAAACACATAGAAAACATTATGACCTGTGTTTCAGGATCATCTGAGCCCAAACTTGCAGCTCCTAGTTTCACCACATCCGCCAATCGAGTGATGGTGACAACCGAGGACTGTGCTGCGTGCGCTAACTTCTCTTGACTTGCAGCGGCTCCCGATACAAGAAGCTTTGTGTCTTCCACCAGCGCTTTTGCAGTTTTCAGTATGTTTTCCCTAAAGTGATTGAGAAAATAACCAACAATCATTTGGTTCTCTTTCAGATAAATACATATACATGTAATTAAACAATTGCACCTAAACACATTAAATAACCAGTGGGATTTGTGAGACTTCAAAAGGAAAAGATCAGGCCAACATTTGTATCTCAAAAACCTCAATTTCTACAAGAAGATATCTATTTGATAATCCAGGAAGCATGGAAACGTGGCCCAAAATTAAAATATTGCAGATGCTAGAAATCTGATAAATTGAAGTATTAACTATTTCTCTCCCTACAGGTGCTGTCTGACAATCTGAATGTTGCCTTCATTTTTTTTTTGATAAAGACTTTATTTTTGCTATAGTTGAGAAAAACTGGAGATAGGTTGAATATTTATGATAAATTGTGAGGGTGATGAATCTGTGGAATTCATTGCCACAGACAGCTGTGGAGGCCATCATTTGGTATTTTAAAGGCAGAGATTGTCAAGTCGATTATCAAGTGTATCAAAAGTTGTGGGGAAAAGGCAGGGAAATTGGGTTGAGAGGGAAAGATAGTTCAGCCATGATTGAATGCTTGAAGAGAGACTCGATGAGCAAATGGCCTAATTCTATTCCTATGACTTATGAATTTGAATCTACACAGGTTAGTGACATTGGCTTTATGCAGAACTACACCCAACTCGTATTCCCCATTCATCAGCTCCCTATTACGATTGAGAGGAATAGAATAGAGGAAATTAAAATTTGTTAGATTACTTTAAATTATCCGCTCTGCAAGTTTACCTGTGGTCAGCAAAGGTCTCTTCATTTTCTCTGTTTAGTGTTCCTGCTGTAGCAAACATGATGGTTGTGTCCAAATCAGCAATGATACCAGACACTGTGCTGGCAGCAGTAATGCAAGCTTGGGTTCCACGGTTACCTGCTTGCAAGGATGCCAACACATGGGAAATCTGGAAAAATAAGTTACAGTTTCTGAAATGGATTTGCAACTCGGATAAAAATAACCTCCATTGGATTTCTCTTTCATCATGGTTTTGGCTAACAAATGTATTGTTACTTTTCAAACATCCAAGATGGTTGGTTTACCAATAGTTCTATTTGCTGATCAGTATCACAGTTTAGGATTCCATTTTCACAATAGGACTTGGAAAATCAGCATTTTATTTACAAGAAGCGATCTGGGTGAAAGTTGCTCTGGTCCAAGAGATTAAGGATGTGGTATATAAAGTGTCTATGTCAAGTTATTAAACTGAGATTTCAAACAACGATAGATTGTGCTCTGCCAAGGTTCCAAATTATAACCATTTCAATAGACAATAGTCATCATCTGCAACATGCAGCTTCAGCTTGGTCTTATCAATTTGTTGGTTATGAGCAACGAATTTAAAAGTGCAAGACTATTTCCTATCACCTGGGCCAAGATCAATTGTTTATTTTTATTTTGCAGGTAAAGCACACTTACATGTGTGTCTTTCTTATGCACATTAAAACTAATGCTACCCCAATTTTAATAATACAGCTTTCAAAATTCCCTTTTTTTTGCCTTTGGCACAATAAAGCAGCCTATAAATCAAATCAAACCAAGTACCACATTGCCTAATGCAATCAGCTTTGAAAACAATGAAGACTGCCAAAACGCAAAACCTGGATCAGTTCACAATGATTTTCATTGCAATAATCTCAAGGCTTGCCTCAATGCTGGTTGATATGTCGAAATAGAATGAACATGGTTGGCCAAGGAGAGATGTACTTGGCAACTGTAATGAACTCTGGCAGTTGGAGACATTGAGACAGGAACTTTAACATTATAAGACACTTAATTAATAGTTAAAGAATCTGCAACAGATTATATATGTAGGTTAGTTGGAAATTGTTGAATATTTTACTGAGCCAAACATCATGACAATTAGGAGTAAATGCATATGAAGTTCCATTTTGAAATTAAAAATAAAATGATTCAGTACCTTTTCAGAAACTTTGCGAGCACAATCAATGAGCTCCCTCTTGGTAAAGGCATCGCTGGGACTGCACTGGAGGGAACCAGCTTTAAGAACCAATGAGGCACAATTGTGACCCAGTTCCTGAACACGGTTCTTGATATGATTCCCAATCTAGAAGTGGATTTAAAACAGATGCTAAAATTGGGAAAGCATCACGTTTTCATTTCGCTAATCATAACTCTAATGACCACAAAACCTCAAAAATGTGAGACAGTAACCAAGGAGATCAGAAACCAAGTTCAAACTACAATTGAAACTTTATCAAACATTTAAATATTTTAGTCACAAATTCTAAAAGGGTTGTAATCAGAAAGGTGTGAAAATCATATTGAAAAGTACAACTTGGTTTCACCAAGCAGATTGAGCAATTTGTAAGAGGATTCAGCTAATCTGAAAACAACATGATGCCTGCTGAAACTTGAATAATATCAAATATAACTTTTCCCTCAAATAATCATTTTTAACCAATGCAGAACTTGCAAAGGAATTGGTTTGTGTCTATTGTAGATATGCTAAATCATTGTTGTACATGGCATAAACACCATATTGATTCTGAAATGCTTCATGCAAGTTGATCCTAGACCACTTATACAACTGATGAGGTTTCACATGGAAATAATTGCCAGTGTAATCTACTCAGGGTAAAATTAAACTATGTGTCATTTGTTACAAGGATCCAATTTCTAGGAAACCTTGACATTTTTCTACTTTTCCACTTTGGAGAAATTCCATTGCTCATTAGAGAATTATGTGGGTGATGAAAAGGAATGAAAGGGAGAAGAATGGGCCATGGTTTGGTTACATTGCACCACAGCAGTCGAATGAACATGTATCATTTCCATTGCTTGTATGACATAACTATACATTTGTACATGACAACGGAGGCCATAACGGAGCTCAGAGCCTCTGAACCTCCTCCCCTGCGAGGAGCGGGCAAATGTCGCCTGGAAGCTGCTGCAGGAAGAAAATCCTGGTTCTTAACGGCAGCGCAGTGCCGGGACAGTCACAGCCCAGGCCTGGCGGAGAGGGTGCCGAGTTCGGCGCACGGTGAGCAGCCGGAGCCGGGGTCCAAGATGGGCCTGACCTGGGCCAGGGGGCAGTGATGCTTGGAGTCGGGCAGCGGAGCCTGGAGCTGGGGGCAGCGGAGCCTGGAGCTGGGGGCAGCGGAGACTCCGAGCCAACACCGCTTGTGACTTGGCCTCCACTGCCCTTTGTGGCAGGGAATTCCACAAATTCACTGGGTGAAAAAGTTTTTTCTCACCTCAGCCTTAAATTGCTTCTCCTTTATTCTAAGACTATGGCCCCTGGTTCTGGACTCGCCCAACATTGGGAACATTTTTCCTGCATCTAGCTTGTCCAGTCCTTTTGTAATTTTATATGTTTCTATAAGATTCCCCCTCATCCTTCTAAATTCCAGTGAATACAAGCCAAGTCTTTTCAATCTTTCCTCATATGACAGTCCCGCCATCCCAGGGATCAATCTCGTGCACCTACGCTGCACTGCCTCAATCACAAGGATGTCCTTCCTCAAATTCGGAGACTAAAACTGGACACAATACTCCAGATGCGGTCTCACCAGAGACCTATACAACTGCAAAAGAACCTATACTGAAATCCTCTTGTTATGAAGGCTAACATTCCATTAGCTTTCATTAGCCAAACACCAAATAATTCTTTTTAAATGCTCGTAATTATGTGCAATCAGGCAACTTTAGTCATTTAATGAAGTATATCTTAAATTATTATTTTTAACCATATTTTGGTGGTGGAAATAAATGCCTTTTTTTGTCATAAATGCCTTTTTCGTGCCTTTTTGTAATTTTATAATGCCTTTTTGCCTGCCTATTTCAGAGTTTTTTTGGTGCCTAAACATCCTAGCTCTATTTATTATTATGAACATTAGTTCTCGTGGAATCCATGGTGAGCAAGCCCAATGGACACAGGGCATCGATTTAAGGTGAGAGGAAACATTGAGAGGGGTCCTGAATAGCAACAACTTCATAACACAGGGTGATGGATATGTAGCTGCCAGGGGAAGTGGTAGAGGCAGGTACAATTATAATATTTGAAAGTAATTTGGATTGATACACAGAAAAGGATTAGTAGAATTTTGGACACATTTAAGACTAATTCAGGTAGGCAACTTGGTTGGCATGGACAATTTGGTCTGAATGACTTGTATCTATGCTGCGATACTATGACAACCTTGTCAAACATAAATCCTGTTCCGAAAAATTAGCGAATTGTTGTCTTGAAAATGTACCTCTTCATTTTCAGCTGTTATGGCTGCAGGACTGGCATCCTGTGCCAGTTGTCCATAGTCACTTGTGAGCTGATTAGCCAAAGTCCCCAGCTCGTCTGGGTTGGTGGTTGATTTAGTAACCTATGAAAATTAGCAAAAGTGAGAACAGCATAATACAAACTCTGCAGTAATTTAAATGAGAATTTAATTAAGTAATTGGAACTCACCATTTCTTGAACTGTTACTGCAATAGCTTTGGCTGTCTTCACCATGGTGGTCTGGTAGTCAACAAATGATCCCTCTGGCTCCACTGGAGCATTTTCCTCAATCTACATTTAATGCAAAAATACCTTAGGTCCAGCTATCTCTACACATTTTAACAAACTGGTGAATGAACACCTTTTACCTACAAAAGACACAAAGTGATGGAGTGCTCTCCAGGCTTGCTGCCTGACCCACTGAGTTACTCAACCACTCTATGGCATTTTTGGTAAATCAACCTCTGCAGTTCCTTGTGTCTACCCATTACCCACAACACTGCTAATTCAAAAAAGTACCAAAACTAATGTAACTTATTCAAAATGAAACTGATAATGTGGAGAAGAATTTACAGATTTTAGCTATTCAATTGATACTGAAATACTGAACTATGCTCTTCAATACTGGGCATAAGGAGGCCACTCAATGCTTTCCATCATGCAGTGATTAGGTCAAGTTGCTACCTTACTCGTAACCTTTGACCCGCACAGTTTTGGCAAGCAAATTCCCAAGAAAGCAAGGATTTATAGTTAATTAATTTAGCATTATCAATTGGCACTAGATGAGAGTTCCAACTTCCATTATCCTTTGCATATACATATTTCATAATAACTTCTGAAAGGCCCAGATTAATTTTACTTTATGACCCTATATCTGGAAAATAGTTTCCTAATCATTTTCAAACTTTTCTCATGGGTTTTGCTGAATTGTCAATATTTAGAGACAATCCCTAAATGGCTTTGAAGAAGTGCCTGAAGCACCTTCCTGAAACACGTCATAGTGTCATACCGCATGGAAACAGGCCCTTCTGCCCAGATTGCCCATGCCGATCAACTACACTAGTCCCACTTGCCCGTGTTTGTCCCATATCCCTCCTAACATTGTCCCTGTGGTGAAGGTCATAAGGAATAGGAGTAGAATTGGGCCATGTGGCCCATCAAGTCTACTCCGCCATTCAATCATGGCGGATCTATCCCTCCCTCCTAACCGCATTCTCCTGCCTTCTCCCCATATCGTCTGACACCTGTACTAATCAAGAATCTATCTATCTCTGCCTTAAAAATATCCACTGACTTGGCCTCCACATGCCTATGTGGCAAAGAATTCCACAGATTCACCGCCCTCTGACTAAAGACATTTCTCCTCATCTTCCTAAAAAAATGTCCTTTAAATATTAGGCTATGACCTCTAGACCTAGACTCTCCCACTAGTGGAAACATCCTCTTCTCATCCACTCTATCCAAGCCTTTCACTATTAACCATATAACCATATAACAATTACAGCACGGAAACAGGCCCTCTCGGCCCTTCCAGGCCGGGCCGACCATTTATTTTCCCCTAGTCCCATCTACCTGCACTCAGACCATGCCCCTCCATTCCCTTCCCTATTCTGTATGTTTCGATGAGGTCCCCCCTCGTTCTTCTAAACTCCAGCAAGTACAGGCCCAGTGCCGACAAACACTCATCATAGGTCAACCTACTCATTCCAGGTGTGGAGGCTGGAGCTGCTCAGTGCTTTGAGAATAATCTAACCAGGGCCATGGCTCTCACCTTGTTAATGGCCTGGTTGATGGAGTCCACCATCCCACTCACAACACCCGCGGCACTGGCTGCATCACTTAGTGTTCCTGACAGATCCTCCACTGCTTCCTTCATCATCTGCACAGACTCATCCAAGGCCTCATGTGTTTGAGCTGCTTGCTAGAAAATAATAGATGCAAATTAATGCCACATCTAAGTCCATTGTAATAGTATCTTATTCATTATTCATAAATAATGTTCATGGGTTTACAAACTACTTCCTGATTTTATTCCAGAGTTATTTATTTTATTATACTTTCATGCTCTGAATTTTCCAAAGGAGAAAATAATATCCTTATAAATAATTTACAAGAATGAAACCTCTTTTATAAGTTTGAAGATCTCATTCTGGCTTTCTTAAATCTTTTAAACTCAAGGAATACAAACCATATAACCTTATAACAATTACAACACGGAAACAGGCCTTCTCGGCCCTTCCAGTCTGTGCCGACCATTTATTTTCCCCTAGTCCCATCTACCTGCACTCAGACCATACCCCTCAATTCCCTTCCCGTCCATATACCTATCCACTTTACTTTTAAATGTTAAAATCGATCCTGCCTCCACCACTTTTGCTGGAAGATCATTCCACACAGCCACCACTCTCTGAGTAAAGAAGTTCCCCCTCATGTTACCCCTAAACTTCTGTCCCTTAATTCTCATGTCATGCCCTCTTGTTTGAATCTTCCCTACCCTCAATGGGAATAGCTTATCCACGTCAACTCTGTCTATCCTTTTCATCATTTTAAAGACCTCAATCAAATCCCCCCTTAACCTTCTGTGCTCCAAAGAATAAAGACCCAACTTGTTCAACCTTTCTCTGTAACTTAGTTGCTGGAACCCAGGCAACATTCTAGTAAATCTCCTCTGTACTCTATTTTGTTGACATCCTTCCTATAATTAGGCGACCAAAATTGTACACCATACTCCAGAATTGGTCTCACCAATGCCTTGTACAATTTTAACATTACTTCCCTACTCCTATATTCAATGCTCTGATTTATAAAGGCCAGCACACCAAAAGCTTTCTTTACCACCCTATCTACATGTGATTCCACCTTCAGGGAACTATGCACAGTTATTCCTAGATCCCTCTGTTCCACAGCATTCCTCAATTCCCTACCATTTACCATGTATGTCTTATTTTGATTTGTCCTGCCAAGATGTAGCACCTCACGCTTATCAGCATTAAACTCCATCTGCCATCTTTCAGCCCACTCTTCCAAATGGCCCAAATCTCTCTGGAGAGTTTGAAAATCTACCACATTATCTACAGCACCAAGTATCTTAGTATCATCTGCATACTTACTTATCCAATTTTCCACCCCATCATCTAGATCATTGATGTACATGACAAACAACAGTGGACCCAACACAGATCCCTGAGGCACCCCGCTGGTCACCGGCTTCCAACCTGACAAACAGCCATCCACCATTAAACCATGTCTGTGCAATCCACACAAGTTAAAGTGTCAACAGCATTCTGGTTAACCTGCAGTTTATCCCCTCAAAGGCCAATATTGATTTCTAGTGGCACAGTGTGCCAATCCATACAGGATCTGACCAAGCCTCGATGCAACTGAAGCACCATTTCTGAAGAAAGATCCAACAAGACTAACATTTCATTTGGACCTCTTGCATCTGTGGATGAGCTCTTAATAATTGCTGTAAATGGCCACACAGGAGTAAATGTGTGTTATTGGTCTCATGCTAACTGTAATGTGCTCAGTTTCTGAAATGTGCTTGCTGAGACACTGAAGTGAAGGGATATAATTAGGAGCATTTAGCACTGGTGACATTTAACAAATCTCTAATGCATTACAGTACAAGCTTATTAGAATTGATTTGGTGTTTTACATTTTGAAATAACTATTTAAATGCACATTGTATAATCTCATGAACTTCAAGAGCCTCCACTATCCTTTGCTATGCTCCTTAGACTGCAAGGACCGCATGCACTAAGAATGTATCGACAAATATGGCCAAAAGCCTCAACAAATTCCTGAGTGTTTTGTTTACCTTTGGATTGCCGCCTGCCTCTTTTGCTGTGTACAGCATCTGAAGTGCGGATTCTGCCAGCGTCTTGGTCTGATCCAATATATTCATCTGTTGCTGATGATTAATTGCCTTTGATGCCGCCCCAATGGAAGCCATGGTAAGTGGCTCAAAGTAACTTACCATCTGAGACACCTGGAAAACACAAACACCAAGCATGAATCTGAAATAATCCTAATTCACTTAGGTAATCGTATTTATCACATTATTAAACAATTGTTTTGTGGAGAAGGCAATGTTCATTCAAACGCGTACTTCTTAAATTAATTCTGTGATTCAAAGGCCATGTCAAACATATTGACAACATTTAAGTGAGCATATTGTGAACTAACCAGAGGCATCACAAAAAGTATGAGGACCTTATTTACACCACTCATAATTTGGCAGTTTCGTGAACTAAAACAGTGTAATTCATCTTTATTCGATTAGCAGCTACAAAAGGTTGGCTGCAAGTGGCTGAAGACAAATTTATACAGACATTTTACAGAGGATAACAATGTAGTCCATATTAAGGTCGTTTCTGAATCACACAGCAACAAAGACATTTTAAAATATTCTGTAAAGTTCAGTAATTTTATTTTGTAATCCAAGCTTTAACATGCGAGCAAGCATAAATGAATACACTGGACAAGTATAGTTTAGAGTAAGAGTCTTGATCCTCATGCTGTTAATATCCTTGAGACCAGTATAAGATGGATTTGGCCAATACACAGGGACTGGTTAACAGAAGTCAGTCCATAGAAATATTCAAGTCACCAGTAGGGCAACTTTTTCACTCGATGGCAGTGGGTATATGGAACAAACTGCCAGAGGAGTTTGTCGAGGCAGGTAGTAGATCAGCATTTAAAAGGCACTTGGACAGGTACATGGGTAGGAAAGGTCTGTTGGGAGGGGCTGGGGACTGGGGAAAGGTTGTTATGGAACAAATGCAGGAAAATTAGACTAGCTTCGATGGGGCATCTAGGTGGTCATTCCACTAACTGGATAGCACGCAACATAAACGCTTTTCACTGTACCTCTTTAAATGTGACAATAATAAATAAAACTACATTAAAATATGTCTATAAGTAATTTACTTGGACTTTGATACTCATTTTCCTGGTGTTACTGATCTAATTCTTCTCCAATTTTGCTTCTGGGAATAGCAATGGCGTTCTACCATCTTTGGGAAATGATTCTAAACTATCTGTCCTCAACTCTGTGTCGCTATCAAAATCTGTGACCAAAATCAGAGATTTACCATATCAGAAGCAGGGAGGCAGCTTTGAACCTGCCGACAATAGACTGCATGGCTAATCTAAACCATTGGTGCAAGGTTTTGAACTGTATACAAAAATGAATTTCACTGTACTTCAGTACATGCGACAAATAAAGTTCCATACCATACCAAGCTCAATGTGTTAAAGAATGTTTCCATGATTCAACACATTGCTGAGGGCAATATGTATTTTGTAACTATGGTGTCTGGACAGCTTTAAGTACAGACTTAAAAAAAAAAAGTTTAATACAAAGGCAATGTCAGGAACCTATTGTCCATAATACAAATGTTTTACCTTGTGTCCTAGTTGTGAAGCTTCAGCGCGAGCAGCCACAGCTACTGGATCAATCAGATTGCTGATCTCATGGACAGCTCCAGCCATCTGATCGTATAATGCCTAATGGACAATTGGAATTGAAGTTATTAGGACAATATATCAGTTCCAATTTAACATTTTTTACAGTGTAATCAAGAGTGTGATGAATCAGAAATTTAAAGACAGATTTGCATTTATTTACTAAACACAAAAAGACAAACTGCTGGAGGAACTCAGCAGGTCAGGCAGCTTCAGTGGACGAAGAAAGATGCCTGTGATGCAGGGATGTCCTGACCTGCAAGATCGACCATCCTTCTGCCTCCACAGATGTTGCCTAACCGGGAGATCCTCCAGCAGTTCGCTTTGCTCCAGATTACAGCATGTCTGTTGTGCCGATATTTATGTATTGGATATTTCCTTACATTGGGTGAACGAACTGATGTTGTAAAACCTGTCTATGGCATTGTTGCATCATATCTTTGAATTTTAATACTTAAGTTACAGTGAATATAAGCTTCAAATAGAACATAGAACAGGAGAGCACAGAAGCAGACCCTTCAGCCCATAATGTCCGTGCCGAACATGGTGCCAAGATCAACTCTTATCTGCCTGCACATATTCCATATGCCTCCATCACCTTGCCTATCCAAAAATCTCTTAAATACCGCTATTGTATCTGCCTCCTCACATCACCCTCTGTGTAAAATAAGCTTGCCCTACACATCTCCAAACCTTTCCCCAACTCACCTCAAAATAAGTAATCAATGCAAATCTTAAAATAATAACAACAATTAAAATGGAAAGCTGAAATATTCAGGATGCCGTATAAAGTCAAGATGCAGAAACAGTTAGCATTTCAGGGCAATGGGCTTCCTGTTTGAAGATAATTTGATTTACCTCTTGGGGCGAAAGGAATCAAGGGATATAGTGGAAAAAGCAGAAATGGGGTACTGATTTTAGATGATCAGCCATGATCATATTGAATGGGGGTGCTGGCTCGAAGGGCCAAATGGCCTACTCCTGCACCTATTTTTCTATGTTTCTAAATAGGGAAAGGTGTTCTGATAACAAGCTTCAAGCTAGGATAGTGTAGAATATAAGGGAATAAAATGGAAAGTTTGTAATTCCATGCTTTTGGATTTACCAGCACAATCATTTAAAATGAAATAGCCGAGATGCAGAAAATTACTGAACATAGACAATATTTGTTGTTCACCTCTTGGGAGCGGTCTTGTTGCGGGGCTAACTGCTGACTAATTGCTGCCAAAGATGCCTGGTCAACATCTCTGATACATCGGTTGAGAACATCAATGGCTTCATCACACTCCCTCTGTCCAGGAGCCTTATCTCTGAAGAAGCAAAATAAAAGATGTTCCATGAATATACTGTGATATCAAAGAAACAATTCGGTAACTGTTATACACTCTCTCATATTCAAGATGATAGCAACATTCACTGAACATACATTAATGTAAAGAAAATACTGAATACAGCACCAGCAACACTTTGGTACCTTTATCAGTTTTCTCAGCCTTTGAACAGTTGACCCTGAATGGTGGCAGACTACACAAAGTGCAAATGATGATTTCACATGCAAATCTACAAATGCACTTTGTGTATTTTGCCACCAAATTACAGAAATTGTATTAAAAGATTTAACTCGAGCTGTCATTTTGCAAAGGTACTGAACACACGGTGTGGAGACAAAACAAGTTAGTGAACAGAACTCCTCTAAATCAGGGGTCGGCAACCTTTTTTTGCATAGGGGCCAGGACCCATGTCTGTGAGTGGATGGCGGGCTACATACATAAATATTTATATATTTAAGCAATATTACGTCTACTGAACATAGCAGTTAGTTTGAGACACTGGTATTGAAACTACCCTCGCCCCTCTCTGTCCTAAACTTCATGCAGACCCTTTGTTACCCTCTCTTCCCCCTCCCCCATTCACTCTCTCTCTCCCTCTCCCCCCTTCCCCTCCTCCCCCTCCTCCCTTTCTCTCTCTTTCCCCTCCTCCCCCTCTCCTCCCTCTTTCTCCACCTCTCCCTTCCCCCTCTTTCCTCCATCTCTCCTCCCCCTCCCCTCTCCCTCCCACTCCCCTCTCATACCCCTTCTCCTACCTCCTCTCCCTTCCCTTTCCCCATTCCCTCTCCCTTTCCCTCTTTGAGGAGAGCGGCCCTGGGCCTGACCCTGACCCTCCCTCGGGTGAAGTGCGGGGCCGGATGGTTCCGGGGGGCGCTGAGCACCAGGCACCGTAGCCGCTGCTACTTTTACATCAGTGGAACCGCGCCCACCAATCCAACTACCTTTTGCCCCGTTTGTGGGATTATATCAGTTCCGATTTTTGGTATTAGCAAACAGGATTGTTAGGAGCATTAAAGCAAGTCTTTATGTCGTTGGCCAACAGTATTAAACAGTCTAAAGAAATCTAGATGACGGGGACAAATACGCCTGCGGGCCGGATGATTTTGGGTTGTGGGCTCGATCCGGCCCATGGGCCGTAGGTTGCCGACCCCTGTTCTAAATGTTCAAGCTGTGTCAGTGTGTCTGAAGGTTATATTCCAGTGAGGACTGTGAGCTTTACTTCGTCACTTGACGCATTTAAATTATGAATTCCAGCTTTTACTCATTTGAATTGACACCATTAACTCTATTAACATGTCAAGGGAACCAAGTATTGCAATCCATTTCAAATGCGATGAAATGTTAAGCACATTCTTGATCTCAAATTTTGAGAGCAACAAGTTAGAAACATAGAAACATAGAAATTAGGTGCAGGAGTAGGCCATTCGGCCCTTCGAGCCTGCACCGCCATTCAGTATGATCATGGCTGATCATCCAACTCAGTATCCCGTACCTGCCTTCTCTCCATACCCTCTGATCCCCTTAGCCACAAGGGCCACATCTAACTCCCTCTTAAATATAGCCAATGAACTGGCCTCAACTACCCTCTGTGGCAGAGAGTTCCAGAGACCCACCACTCTCTGTGTGAAAAAAGTCCTTCTCATCTCGGTCCTAAAGGATTTTCCCCCTTATCCTTAAGCTGTGACCCCTTGTCCTGAACCTCCCCAACATCGGGAACAATCTTCCTGCATCTAGCCTGTCCAACCCCTTAAGAATTTTGTAAGTTTCTATAAGATCCCCTCTCAATCTCCTAAATTCTAGAGAGTATAAGCCGAGTCTATGTAGTCTTTGTTCATAAGACAGTCCTGACATCCCCGGAATCAGTCTGGTGAACCTTCTCTGGTGAACCTGGTTAAAGTTACTTTAACCTCACATTGAATTTAGCTCTGCCAAGGTAAGGCCGTGACGAAACTCAAGCTGAGCAATAATAGGTTATTGCTCAATAAGTGTTGCCTGTACTTATAAATATTAAAATATAACAAATCTTAAAGGATTCAAACACAGATGAATCAAAACGTTTAGTGCATCTATCAGGGTTGCTAATTTTAAGATATCTTCTTATTTTAAACGTCTCTTGATTGGGGCTTATTAATAAAAATATTTGTAGCAACATTTTTTCATGTCATTATAGATAACAGGAATTACAATTGGGGACAGCTCACTATTCAAAGACTAAACAGAAAAATAGCAAGCCTATTAACAGTGGGGTGCAATATTGTTGATTAATTCCTTTTAGAAAGGTCATGATTATAATAGATTGCATTCCAACATTTTGAGTTAATTTTAAATATGCTTTAAAGCTTAATTAACATGTTAATTAGCATAATTTTGTTTAATAGAACCTAAGATTTTCTAAACAATGCATCAATATTTCTTAAAGGACAAATGATGGAATTAAACAATTAAATAAATGTATCATGTGCAATAGATGCAGCAAACCATAATAAAACTAGGATGTATGACAATGTTACTAAACAATCTCAAGAAGAAAACTTAGTCAGATAATTCTCAGATGAAAGACATAATACAGTGCTTGAATTTTTTAAAATAGGATTATCGACAAAACAGTCAGTAGAGATTAAGCCCAATGTAGAGTTCAAGCAAAACCTGAACCGATCTTGTTTAATAGAAAGAAATACCTGATGGAAGTAATGAGCTTCTTGATTGAATCAGAAACAGTTCGAGAATGTCCAGCCAAAACAGACCATTTTGGTGGGTCTTTGGGATTCACAGCAAGGGAGCGAGCAGTTTGAATTAGGCCAGTCGAACTACCCAGCATTGTCTTTGCAGCCACAACTATAGGCTCCATTGCATTAAGTCCCTGCCACAAGAAAAAACATCAAACATAAAAATAAGCGTTTAAAGCAAATTGTTCCACTGATGTAATTTTTCTAACTTGTTAAAAGAATAGTTAATAGTTCAGTTGGAGATTTGGCACCCTCGTGTGGACAAGTACAGGAAGTTATTTATATTGACTTCAGTGCTTGAATGTACAACCTTTCCTTTGCTTGGTTACATTGAGACAGTGCAATATTTTGGGTGAGATGTTGACCAATTCATGCAATCACCTTGTGGCAGTGTTTAACTTCAGAGACCTACAAACAAATGTGTATTTTTTCCCTTAAATTACACATTTTTTCCATTCCCTTAGAGTGTAGAATAGTCACAATTGGGATTGTCTACTCTCAGTGCCTCAAACGTTACTGGAGTCTTAAATATATTTTCAGCTTTGGAGAAAATTAAAATATTGTTCAATTAATTGACTTTATTTCCTCATCAAAAGTCACCATACAGCTGAATTTATTTTTAATTCATATTTCATGGTCCAGTCATTGCTGGGCAACATTTATTGCCCATCCCTCATTGTCCTTGCACTAAGTGGCTTATCGCGGCCAACCACTTTAGAGTCACACAGCACGGAAACAGGCCCTTTATCCCAAATTGCCCACACCGACCAACATGCCCCATCTACATTAGTCGCAACTGCCTGCATTTGGCCCAAGGTCTGCATTGCCGTAGGGGACAAAGGAACCAGGTGGACTAACAAAAAAATCTGGTAGATTTGTGGTCATCATAATTAATGTTACCGTTTTGAATTCCACATTATTAATTTAATTTGTATTCTGCAACCAGGTGCTGCACTACCCACCACATGTCATAATCCACAGCTACAAGATAGATTCCCTTTCCATCTCAAACTTTGGTGGTGCCAGTGATCCTGACACTCGCCAATTAGTTTAGTTTTTTTAGTTTAGAGATACAGCTAGGAAAGAGGGCCGGCCCAAGTCCGTGCCAACCTGTGATCCCCGTAAATTAACATTATCCTACACACACTAGGGGCAATTTATAATTTTACCAAGCCAATTAACCTACAAATGTGTACGTCTTTGGAGTGTGGGAGGAAACTAGAGCTCCCGGGGAAAACCCACGCAGGTCACGGGGAGAACGTACAAACTCCGCACAGACAAGAAACCATATTCAGGATCGAACCCGGGTCTCTGGCGCTGTAAAGGGCCTGTCCCACCAGCATGCAACTCTATGAGATGAACGCGATCAAACTAGAAGCGGGGGCCGCGCGGAGGTCGGGTGATCCCCTGTACAGGGCCGTTCCCACCAGCATGCGCCTGCATGCGGCAAGCGCGACCAAACCGGCAGTCGGGGCCGCGCGGAGGTCGGGTGAGTGGCGTAACGTGGCGCAAAGTGAGGCGAACTTGGAGCGAACTCTAAGGTAAGTTCGCCAGGACAGAGGGAGGCACACAGAGAGGGGCACCGAGGCACACACACACACAGGGCCACGGAGCCACACACATAGAGGGTCATGGAGGCACTTACAAATAGGTTCATGGAGGCACGATGTCGGGGCGGTGTGTAAATGTCGAGGCAACTGCGAGCCGACAAGCCGTTGCCGCGCGGAATTTTCGGACATTGTCAGTTTTTCGGAGCCCCGCGCGGTGTCGGGACGAACTCCGCATGGCTCCGGCAATCGAAGTGGGACCGGCCCCGCGATGCCGGACGGCTCAAGCGACCACGTTAGGTCGCGCTAATCACATAGAGTTGCATGCTGGTGGGACAGGCCCTTAAGGCAGCCAATCCACCGCTGCGCCACCGTACCAATACAGCCGTTGATGTCTTAGCGGAATCTTCACATTTTTACTGTGATCACATGTGCTTCCACCAGGTACTCTGGTTTACTCCCACCTCCTGAAGATGTGCTGGTTATTATGTAAATTGATCCCAAGAATACATTACAGGAAAATATAATTGATATGATGGCTCAGAGATCCAGCGTAGAATAGCCGCTCTCCATTTCACAAGTTGTAAGATGAATAATGGTAATGCCATCAATAGTATATTTAACCAATGGTTAAAAAAGTTGTTTAGTAGATCTGCAATGCATTAGTTTAATTTTAATTGAAGACACATAATATTCAGAACCTAATTCACCATCAATCATTGGGTCATAAGTGTCAGAGGATGGTAAATCTTTGCATTCACTCTCTAAAAGGGTTGTGTGAGGGAAATAAAGGAATATGGGATTAATGCAGGAAAGTGGCACTGAAGTAAAGGATCAGCCAGAAGTTGGCAGTGGCAGGGCAAGCATGCGGAACCACAAGGAAGTGGCAGGACAGCAGATTGGTGCAGAGGTACAGCTGCTGCCTCACAGTGCCAGAGACCTGGGTTCAACCCTGACCTTGGGTGCTCTCTGTGTGGAGTTTGTACGTTCTACCTGTGACTGTGTGGGTTTCTTCCGGGTGTTCTGGTTTCCTCCCATATTCCAAAGACAAGCAGGTTTGTAGGTTAATCGGCCTCTGTAACTTGCCACTGGCGTGTAGGATGCGAAAGTGGAATTACATAGAACTCAAACTAGTGCACGGGTGATCGGTGGGTCGGCATGGACTGGATGGGCCAAAGGGCCCGTTTCTATGCTGTATCTCTAAACTAAACCAAACCAACATTCCCACTACTGTTTCTGTTTTGTTTAGTTCAGGGACAGTTTTTTCAGTTGGTATCAGACAACTATCCTATCACCAATGGGACACTGGTCCGGACTTACCATCTACCTCATTGAAGACACTTGGACTATCTTTAATCAAGATATTACTGGACTTATCTTGTACTAAATGTTATTCCCTTTATCCTCTATCTGTAAACTGTGGATGGCTTGATTATAATATGTCTAGTCTTTCCGCTGACTGGATGGTACAATCCAAGAAGGGTCTCGACCCAAAACGTCACCCATTCCTTCTCTCCAGAGATGCTGCCTGTCTCGCTGATTTACTCCAGCATTTTGAGTCTACCTTAGTACAAAACAAAAAGGTTTTTCACTGTACCTCGGTACACATGACAATTATATACTAAACTAAACTGCATCTCATGACCATTGATTTCCCTTTTTCAGTATTGAACCAAAGGCTTTTGCAGTACCTCAGGACTGATTTGAGCTGGGATGCTGACAAACTCTGGGTTGGAAGCAAACGCTGTCAGATTCTCGACTGCTTCTATCAGAGGGACTGTGGCAGCTCGGCACTTCTCTCGGTTGTCATTTGTAAATGCTCCATCAAGGGCCTATGTTGTTTCAAAAGAGAAAAGCAGTTTTAATCATTTTAATAGTCCAAACCACAAAAGATTATACATTGAAACAGCAATATGTCGATGTCCATTTAAAAACATCCAAGAGAGAGTTAAATTTAGCTCTTAGGGCTAAAGGAATCAAGGGATAAGGGGAAAAAGCAGGAACTGGGTACTGATTTTAGATGATCAGTCATGATCATATTGAATGGCGGTGCTGGCTCGAAGGGCCGAATGGCCTACTCCTGTACCTATTTTTCTATGTTTCTAACTATCAATACAAACTTGTCAATGTGACAATCTCTAATGTTTCTATCACATGTAACTCAACTCCATACAAGTTGTAACCCGAAATGCTCGTCTGTAAACATGAATTTTCTAGGACATACCTTGATTGTCTTCACGAGATTGGCTGTGCTATTTGCCACTTCTTTCGCCGACTGTACGAACTGTCTCTTTGCCACGGGGTTCGAGGTCTTGGAAGAGGCCAGGCGACAGGCATTACACAGTGCAGAGGTATGCTTTGCAACAATGGTGGCAGCGGACAAAACCTGCAGCAAGACAAGAATACTGAGCGAAAAGCTTCAAGTGATTCATGCAAATTCACAAACAGAGCATTCCAAAATTCAAGAAATTGAATTAAGAACTAGAAATGGGGCGAGTTCTGGAACATGGGCACATAGAATGGAGGCGACGGGTGAAACATGATAGAAAACCTATGCAGAAGGTTTCTAGAATCTGGATAATCGGCTTTCTTCTCCTGCTGTAACTATCATGGGATTCTGCCAAAAGGCAAATATTTTAATTTTACAACAAGAACATATCTTACCTGTGTCTGGATGCAGGATGGGTCTACCAAGTTCTGACAAGCCATTTGGATTGCTTGGTTGGCACGGGCAAATTGTGCTGGATCAACTAATCCCTGCTGTCCAGCATGACTGTTGGGATCTGATATTCCTACAAGGTAGGCTGCCTACAAATCAAGATTTAAACAGATTTAGTTATTTCAAAAAAAAATTGTCCTTTTGAATATTTTTTGTTACAAGCAACAATCTTCTAATAATTAAAATGGCGACTCCAAACATCAATGTCTTCTCTTCACTTTTGCCAAGTATGGTACTGGCCGTTCTTTAAGTTTCCTTTCCTCCCATTACAAAGAAGCTTCCAAAGGCAATGCAGCACACAATACCCACACTTGCAACATTTCTGGCAAGAAATAAATCCATCTTTAAGTCAGGAATCAATTTAAATCTAGTTATCTGGACTGAAGCAGCACAGTTGACACAACTGGTAGAGCTGATGGCTCACGACGCCAGGGACCCAGGTTCAATCCTGACCTCGAGAGTTGGCTGTGTGGAGTTTGCACGTTCTCCCTGTGACTGCGTGCTTTTCTTCCGAGTGCTCCGGTTTCCTCCCACATCCCAAAGACACGTGCGTTTGTAGATTGAAGTCAATTACCCCGAGTGTGCAGGAGCAATGCAAAAGTGGGATAACAGAACTAATGTGGACAGGTGATAGATGGATGGGCATGGACTCATGGGGCCGAAGGAATTAAAACAATTATTTGCCATAGACTTGCTTAACAGGAGTTTTTTCAGCACTTCGTTGTTTCTTCTGTAGAAAAGATGAGATTTAGCTTGGGGACCTGTGGTGCTTGGAGGCGGGACATGTAAGTTATTTATGTAAGTCATGTAAGGGCCATTTGTGATGTGCTGCCATTACCGCAGACCCTCAAACAATGGTTAGGTGGGGACCTGGCATGTGTTTAGAGGTGGCAAAGTTGAGGCGTGTTTTGTCAGGATGTAGAACTTGTCTTTCTCAGGGTCGGTATACTTGGCGGCATAACCAGGTTATGATGTGCATAGCTGCAGCAATTGAGAGGAGGAGAGCACAAGTGAATTCTGTCGGGACCAGGACTGAGAGAGTAGCGATTAATTTTGTTCGTGAGGGAGAGAAAGGTAAATGAGGGAAGTTTGCAGACAGGCAGGAGTCAGGCCAGTTACGGGGAGCCAATGATTGGGAGATGTAGGTAGATTTGGGAGAAAAGCTTGTTGTTCCGCAAGAAATAATTATTACTAGTTTGAGGCCTAATATATGTTATGGTCAGTTAGCCAATGGATAGTGCATTTTATAGAACTGATGGTGCCATGGGAGACTTAGTGGATGAGGCTTATGACAAGAAAAGGCTTAGATATGTAGAGTTGGCAGCAGAAGTTGAGCAGCGAGGATGGAGAGCACGTGTACGTCCAGAAGAGGTGAGTTGTGGAGGTTTCATAGCGAGATCGATCACGTCGCTATTTGGAGAGCTAGGAAATTGTGGACAGAGTTTGCATCAGGCCGTAAAGCATATGTCAGAGGCAGCAGAGCAAGCAGTAGGTGGATTTTGTGGAGAAGAAATAATCTCAGTTCGGGGCAGATAAGAAACGTATGACATGCAGTATGTGTACTGCTTTGTAATTGTCGTCTGTGTACGTGTATTCCGGCCTTATGCAAGGGTGATATTTGTGATGTTACAAGCTTAATGATGGGCTAGGATTAGTTGGAGATAGGATGCAGGTGTACTAGATAACTCCAATGATATACTTGATTCTACACAATTCATTTTTGCTTTAAAGAGCTAGGTTGCTGTTTTTTGCATATGGAGTTATTTATTGTAAGTTGGTATATTTAGTTGGATTTATAGATAATACTTTGGCTTTGGGCTTGGTTTTCTTAGTTGGAGTTATAGCACGTACTTTGTGTTTTAATTGTAATTTCAAGGTGCCATTAGTGTTGGCCAAATAAACAAAGGCTGAGTATTTGAAAGATTGGAATTATTCCTCTTCAAATAATTCAGGAGGCTACAAACTGAAATGACTGAACTGCAAGATTATGCCTTTTACCAATTCATTGTAATACTATATTTTATTCCAAATGATTTGATGCCAACGTGATAGTGAACAATAATTTTTCATTTTATGTATTAAAGAAGGAACTGCAGATGCTGGAAAATCGAGGGTACACAAAAGGCTGGAGAAACTCAGCGGGTGCAGCAGCATCTAAGGAGTGAAGGAGATAGGCAACATTTCGGGCCGAAACGCTTCCTCAGACCTGGGTTTAGGCCCGAAACGTTGCCTATCTCCTTCGCTCCTTAGATGCTGCTGCACCCGCTGAGTTTCTCCAGCCTTTTGTGTACCCCCTTTCATTTTATGTATGTTGGAGATTATCAAATCTCAAAAATATGAATATAAAATTTGTGTCCACTGTGAAATGGACGACTTGATAAAGGACAATCTCAATTTGGTACAGACAGAGCTGTGCTTAAAAAAAATAACAGATTCCCTTCATGGTATGAATAGATGATTTGGCCAAGTACCAGGATTAATCTCAAAATTTATTGACGATGCTAGACTTGATAAACTGTGGAATTTGTGCAAAACTATGGAAAGATTGGATGTTTGCGTAAGAGCACTGGTAGACAGCACTGGAATGAAAAAGTGTGATAAATTAATTTTATACAATCATTAGATCAATGTTCCAGAACTGTGTATAATTTCTGGAAGTTCAGCATATTAAAGATCTAGAAGGTTAAATTACCAGGATTATGACTGCAATAGGAATTTGAGCAGAGATTTCAGATAATGCTTCTATTTCTACTAAAGAGAAAACTAAAAGATAACTTAAAACCATTTCTTAACATTTTGTTTGTGGAATCGGGAATGATCAGCTATCAATTTAACATAATCACAGATTGGAGGGAGCAATTCATGAGAAATGACAGGGTTATTGGAGCATGATTTTTATTGGAACAAACAGTTGAGTAAAAGGTGACAGCACATGAATTGATCTAACCAAGAGTTGGCTTAAATAAAATGAACCATCTTCACATTTGGAATCCCATAAAGATGCAATATTACACAAGGGTGTAGGATCCTGCAGCATTGCAAACCATCCCAATGCTCTAGCATGGTTTTTGCGTATTTTCTGCACAGATATAAGCATGATTTGCTGAACAATTCTCTTTGTAAAACTAATGTTTACCTGGGCAGCTGCTTCTGTAAGTCCACACAAGGCCTTGGAACCAGAGCTCACAGAATCACCAAAAGCTGGTAGATTACTGTTCTTTGCATTGTGAGAAATCCCTGTCATTGCTTCTCCAAGAACCTGCACATAAAATAATGGATAATCGCTGTTATCTAAATTTTGCATGCAAGGCTAAAGACAAAGTAATCAACTAAAGATTTCAAATTTTCACTTTTGACGCAGTGCTTAACATTATTTATCATTTTTTTGTGAAATTGTTCAAAGTTACATTTTCTTAAATACTTTACGCAATAATTGCAAAAAATATAATTTTATACCAATCAAATATAGAGGGAATACCTTATTTGGATAAGAGATCTAGTTTAGGCATTGGTTCTTTAAGAAGCTATTCTAGATTTAGAGTGAAAACATGAGTGATTCACAAGAACAGAGCCTGGAATGAATTAGTTTGGTTGCAGTCTTTAGGCAAGACACCTTTGAAATGATGTGACAGTCTGCTTGCTTGTTCCATGATGCATTCTGAAAAAATCAGGATCTTGGTGTTCAGGTCAACATTCTTCAAATATTACCAGAACAGTCAGATTGTTCATTGAGTTCTAAAGCGCAGAGTACATATCTATACATTCCCACATTCCCACTTGATCCAGACGTCTACTGTTTGGAAATGCAAGCGCACATCCAGGTATTTCCCAAATATTTAATGAGCACTTCCCTCCACTATCCACTCAGGCAGTTTGTTACAGACACCAATCGCTTTGTGGCTGAGAAAAAACCTCTCCAGATTCCCTCTGAACGTCCTACACCGTGGTTTCCTTCCCCTATAGGAACCTGATTAGAGATTATGGGGAGAATGCAAGAGAATGGAGTTAGGAGGGAGAGATAGATCAGCCATGATTGAATGGTGGAGTAGACTGATGGGCCGGATGGCCTAATTCTACTATCTCTTATGATCTTGTCATCTATACCTATGGTTTTAGAAATCTCTGTTACGGCAAATAGATTTTTCTAAATTGTCTGCTCTCTCACTGCCCCCAATTTTAGAAACATAGAAACATAGAAAATAGGTGCAGGAGTAGGCCATTCGGCCCTTTGAGCCTGCACCGCCATTCAATGTGATCATGGCTGATCATCCAACTCAGTATCCCGTACCTGCCTTCTCTCCATACCCCCTGATCCCTTTAGCCACAAGTGCCACATCTAACGCCCTCTTAAATATAGCCAATGAACTGGCCTCAACTACCTTCTGTGGCAGAGAATTCCAGAGACTCACCACTCTCTGTGTAAAGAATGTTTTCCTCATTTCGGTCCTAAAGGAATTCCCCCTTATCCTTAGACTGTGACCCCTTGTTCTGGACTCCCCCAACATCGGGAACAATCTTCCAGCATCTAGCTTGTCCAACCCCTTAAGAATTTTGTAGGTTTCTATAAGATCCCCCCTCAATCTTCTAAATTCCATCGAGTACAAACCGAGTCTATCCAATCTTTCCTCATATGAAAGTCCTGACATCCCAGGAATCAGTCTGGTGAATCTTCTCTGTACCCCCTCTATGGCAAGGATGTCTTTCCTCAGATTTGGAGACCAAAACTGTACGCAGTACTCCAGGTGTGGCCTCACCAAAACCCTGTACAACTGATTTTGTCCACTGCTTTCGAAATACAACTTATTGTGTTGATGTCTTCAGTATGGGGTGATCAAATCTTCAGAAGTTAATAAATTGGCTGTCAACCCTGTTGGGAATCCCAAAAATGGAAAATAAGCATTATAATGAAAAATCGTTATTTTGGCAGGGAGAGGTAGGAGGGGCAGATAGTTTCACAAAGGGATTTGAAATAAATATAATTTAGAATAGTTAGGTTTAGTTGTAAGTTACAATGAAATCACTTCATCTTAAAGACTGCAGGATTATTAAGAGCAACAGTTTGTAAATCGGAAAGGAATGAGTGTTTGAAAAGTTCCTTCTCTTCATAAGGTCATAAGTGACAGGAGCAAAATTAAGTTATTCGTCCTATGAAGTCTACTCCGCCATTCAATCATGGTTGATTGATCTCTCCCTCCGAACCACATTCTCCTGCATTCTCCCCAGAACCCCTGACACCCGTACTAATCAAGAATCTATCTATCTATTAAAAATATCCATTGACCTGGCCTCCACAGCCCTCTGTGGCAAAGAATTCCACAGATTCACCACCCTTAGACTAAAGATATTCCTCCTCATCTCCTTCGTAAAGGCTATGACCTCTACTCCAAGACTGGTGGAAACATCCTCTCCACATCCACTCTATCCATGCCTTTCACTATTCGGTAAGTTTCAATGAGGGGTCCCCTCATCCTTCTAAACAGGCCAAGTGTCGTCAAAAGCTCATCATATGTTAACCCACCCATTCCTGGGATCATTCTTGTAAACCTCCTCTGGACCCTCTCCAGCGCCAGCACAACCTTCTTCAGATATGGTGCCCAAAATTGCTCACAATATTCCAAATGCGGCCTGACCAGCGCGTTATAGAACCTCAGCATTACAACCCTGTTTTTGTATTTTAGCCCTCTTGAAATGAATGCTAGCATTTATTTGTCTCTTCAATTTGCCTGGACAAATCGAAGGCAAGGAAAATTTGGATTAAATCCAAAAAACAGCCATATTTAAGAAAATGACAGCAGGCTCTAGTAATAGCGTTCACCTATAATACCTTTATCTAATTATGCATTCATAATAACTGTATCAATCCACTTTTAACACTTGTAACTATATCAACCACCTTGACCACTAACATAAACATAGAAAGTAGGTGAAGGAGTAGGCCATTCGGCCATTCGAGTCAGCACTGCCATTCAATAAGATCATGGCTGATCTATCCTGTTCCTGCTTTTTCCCCATATCCCTTGATTCTCTTAGCCCTAAAAGCAATATCCAACTCTCTCTTGAATACATCCAGTGAATTGGTCTCCACTGCCTTCTGTGGCAAGAGAATTCCACAGATTCACGACTCTCTGGGTGAAAAGGTTTTTCCTCATCTCAGTCCGAAATGACCTACCCTAAAGACTGGATAGAGTCGGCTTGTACTCGCTAGAATTTAGAAGATTGAGGGGGGATCTTATTGAAACGTACAAAATTCTTAAGGGGTTGGACAGGCTAGATGCAGGAAGATTGTTCCCGATGTTGGGGAAGTCCAGAACAAGGGGTCACAGTTTAAGGATAAAGGGGAAATATTTTTGGACCGAGATGAGAAGATCTTTTTTCACACAGTGTGGTGAATCTCTGGAATTCTCTGCCACAGGAGGTAGTTGAGGCCAGTTAATTGGCTAAATTTAAGAGGGAGTTAGATGTGGCCCTTGTGGCTAAAGGGATCAGGGGGTATGGAGAGAAGGCAGGTACAGGATACCGAGTTGGATGCTCAGCCATGATCATATTGAATGGCGGTGCAGGCTCGAAGGGCCGAATGGCCTACTCCTGCATCTATTTCTATGTTTCTATTCTTAAACTGTGACTCGTGGTTTGGGACCTCCCCAACTTTGGGAATATTTTTCCTGCATCTAGCCTGTCCAATCCCTTAAGAATTTTATATATTTCTATCGGAATCCCTCTCATCCTTCTAAATTCCAGTGAATATAAGCCCAGTCGATCCATTCTTTCATCAAATTTCAGCCCTGCCATCCCAGGAATTAACCTGGTGAGCATATGCTGCACTCCCTCAATAGCAAGAATGTCCTTCCTCAAATTACTGCACACCATACTCCAGGTGTGGTCTCACCAGGGCCCTGTAAAACTGCAGGAGGACATCCTTGCTCCTGTACTCAAATCCTCTCGCTATGAAGGCCAACATGCTGTACCTGCATGCTTACTTTCAGTGACGTACTTATCTACAAGGACACCCAGGTCTCATTGCACCTTCCCTTTTTCTAACCTGACACCATTCAGATAATAGGTAGACACAAAATGCTGGAGCAACTCAGCGGATGAGGCAGCATCTCTGGTGAGAAGGAATGGGCGACGTTTTGGGTCGAGACCCTTATTCAGACTGGAGAAGGTTCTCGACCCAAAACATCTCCCATTCCTTCTTTCCAGAGATGCTGCGTCACCCGCCGAGTTGCTCCAACATTGTGTCTATCTTCGATTTAAACCAGCATCTGCAGTTCTTTCTTAAACCATTCAGATAATAATCTGCCTTCCTGCACTTGCCACCAAAATGGATAACCTCACATTTATCCATATTATACAGCATCTGCCCAATCACCCAACCTATCCAAGTTACCCTGCAGCCTCACAGCATCCTTCTTGCAGCTCACACTGTCACCCAGCTTTGTGTCATCTGCAAGCTTGGAGATGTCACATTTAACTTTTAACCCTCGATCATCATTCAAACAAAAAATAATCAAATGTTGAAAAGTTGAAATAGCCAGTAATTAATGGCTGCTCTTCAAGGACCAAGATTTAAAAAATAGTCACTTTGATACCTTGGAATTTTCCATCACACTGTCAATGCAATCAAAGTAAGACAAGTCATTGACAGCTTCAGTCGGGTTGTCAAGCATTCCTTGGACTGTCTGCAAAGGAAACAAAAATCAAATTCAAATCATTCACAAGTACAATGCTTAAGTCATGTCCAATCAAACATGTAGTGGAGAACATACCACGTGATGCATCATTCACGCCTGTCTACATTGACCTTCCTCACCTCCCCACCTTCCCCCAAAGTCCATTTCTCTTCTGTCTGATCTGCTCATACTAGCAGTGCACACTGACTTCTCCTCAAGCCTTTAAGAGTCTCATGCTTGCGACCTCCTCTGGAATGCGACAAGTTCTTGAGATTACTGGAACATTCAAATAAAACCCTTCCTTGTTCAAGGTATGATGAAGCACTTCTCAAAAGTAGCGTGCGAGGCAAAGGTCATTGACAAGATGGATCTTCATTGGGGCAACAGGAAGATCCAATAAAATTGGTAATTGCAGATGGTAATTTTTGATAATCTGCTATCCAGAAATCCTAATGGTTTGCACCTCACTCACCGAGGTGATGTTTGCTTGAAACTCATTGGGGCCCCAGTTCCTGTCTTCTCTGTTGGCTCACCATAGCCCTGTCTCTCACACTCCCTTTTAATTTACTGGGTTGGCTGGAAAATATGACTTTCTAACATCTTAAAGAACAGCAAATTAAAAGTGTGTTGGGGGTATTAATAGGAACAACATCCTACAGTTCAGGAATGTTTGCCAGTTCAGTACCAAGGTCCTTTGCATGGCAGAATTTTGGAATTTTACTTAATGCACTGCAAGGATTTGAGATAAAGGCCAATTGACTTGCACTCCAGTTTTGGGTGCCCGAATGTTTAATGAGGCCAATGTGGGAATTACACTGTGCAGAAACAAGGATTAAATTCACCTATTGCTCCAGAATGGTAATCTATCATCAGTATTCCATTGAGCAACATGATGTTGAGTAATCCCTTGATAGACATCGTTGAATACATCTCTTGGTTTAGATATAGCTTTTAGGGTTAATGGGATGAAGGGACATGGCTCAAAGGGCTGAATGGCCTACTCCTGCACCTATTTTCTATGTTTCTATATCCAGTAGAGATGCCAGGGATTGAACCTGGACTCACACTTCCACTGAACAGGCAAATGTTGGCCTTGAGAGGGTAGTTTGCGAAGGGACCTCTCCTTCCGTCACTAGTACAAGGCTTCTGATGGGGATGATTTGTTAAGGCGGCTTTGAGCACACTCTTGAATTTTTACTTCTGCCCACCTGATATCTCTTCCCACAAAAATGTCTGTTCTCACCCAGCTAGCAATCTTCCCCAGCCAACAATGGGCCATTATGGACTCCACCCTTCCTGAGATAATCTGTTTTCTCACGGCCAGTCTCTCCTCTTTCCCTCCCCTTCCCCCCCCCCCCAAATTCTATCTTTCAGTCCAAGTTACTCCAACTTTTTGCATCAGTCTAATAGTTTTTTATTGTTCCATTCCCAGTGAATATGATAATTAAAAATTCCTACTCGCTGGATATGGGATTTGACTCGGGTGGCTTGAGTCAAGCATTCAAATGTTAGGCCTATACAATGTAACCGTATGACCAGAATCTCATATTGGGGATGTCGGCCAGAAAGGGACAGTGATATTGGTTCCCATATCTGTCCAGCGACCTTTAAACGCTTTGTAGAGACAATAGACAATAGGTGCAGGAGCAGGCCATTTGGCCCTTTGAGCCAGCACCGCCATTCAATGTGATCATGGCTGATCATTCTCAATCAGTACACCGTTCCTGCCTTCTCCCCATATCCCCTGACTCCGCTATTTTTAAGAGCCCTATCTAGCTCTCTCTTGAAAGCATCCAGAAAACCTGCCTCCATGTTTCCTGCCTCTAGTGTGTCCAAGCCCTTAACAATCTTATATGTTTCAATGAGATATCCTCTCATCCTTCTAAACTCCAGAATGTACAATGTACAGCTGCTCCATTCTCTCAGCGTATGACAGTCCCGCCATCCTGGGAATTAACCTTGTAAACCTATGCTGCACTCCCTTAATAGCAAGAATATCCTTCCTCAAATTAGGGGACCAAAACTGCACACAATACTCCAGGTGTGGTCTCACTAGGGCTCTGTACAACTGCAGAAGGACCTCTTTGCTCCTATATTCGATTCCTCTTGTTATCTTGTTATAGACAGTGTCCATAGTATTTTTCCAATACCTTAAGATGCCTGCAATTGGTGCTGCAGGGTTCAGATACATATAAGAGAGCAAGGAACACTGCGTCCCAACACACTGAGCGTTTTGTACCAGGTCTTCAAATACCCTATTCCCCACTGACTGATGACTGTGCTGGTGCATTGAAAGCATTGGCAAATTTCATCATCAGTGTCTGCCTTTGCTCAGTGGTGGCTCATGTGATAATGGAATTTGTTTAAAATTTTCCGCAGAGCTTTTCGGTGAACTATTATCGTGATGAGGGAGGAGGTGGTGCATCAGGAGCAACTTGGTGGAGGAATTTCATCTTCCGGGTATGTGGAGTCCTATCATCAAGTGTGCTTCAACGAAAGTGACGATGGTGCCTTGGAGCTCAGCTACTGAATGCATGCAAGAGAAATTGTTATCTGACTACACCAGCTCAGCTACCGAGGTGTGGGTAACCTTGCTTCTGGTGTAGTTCCCTTACATTGAACAGCTTTCCAATCTGGAAATTAGGTCAACATTCTTTGCAGGCAAGAAATATTGTGCACTGTCTTAGAGCAATAACACAGCCTTGTTGGACACCTGCCTTCACTAAGAATGGTTTGTTGTGGATTCACTGGGTGAATATCAGAGCTTGCATGCCGAAGTGGAGCAAGAGTAAGATGAGACAGATTTCCTGTGGGTAGCTGTTTTTGAGGAAGGTGTTCAACTGTCGATCCAGAATGATGGTATGAAAGGATTTGAGAACAAGCAAATGCCGTGTTTTGTTATTAACTATATTGGCTTGGTTATCAGGCCGCATAGTGCACAAAACATAATGCAAAGGAAGAGTATGACCAAGGTTCCTTTTTTTATGATTTGTTTTTAATTTTGTAAACTTACACTTCAGAAGAACTTCATAATGAGGCACACTTGGTGGATGTTAATTATAATCGCCCCACTCCTTGAAACCTCTACTCTAACTGCAGCATTTCTTACTTTAACTCTGCTCTTCTTAATCTGAACATTATTCCCTTTACCATGTCCACTACGGATAACTCGATTGTGATCTTGTTGTGTCTTTCCGCTGACTGCAACAAAAGTGTTTCACTGCACCTTGCTCCACGTGACAACAAACTAAACTAACCAAAATCATAAACATGCAAGCAACATAATAGTCATCATCTAGGTAATTCATGCTTAACAGTAAATCAAGAAATTATGCTGAAATTGTTGCTTTAAGTAGACACAAAATCCTTCAAATCAAAACATCAATAACTGGGGCAATTCATCACTTACCTCAAGCTCACGGAGAGCGTTGTCACATTCCTTCTGTCCTGGAGCCTGCTGTGTGCACATCGTAATTAACTGATTAATGCTTTCAGTCACAGCTCTGCAAGAGAGAAAAAACACACCGTACGAAACATTACTCATCGCAGTTGGGCTACATTTTCTATGGAATTCATAATACCGCTATACATTTAATCCCAAACTTGGTTGATATTTGCAAAATGGTGTTTGAGAAGTTAGTCTGAAATTTAAATTTAGCTGGCAAATGTTTGCATGAAATTTTAATGTCAAAATTGCCAATAGCTTGAAGTGAATCTAGTATGTCCAATATCATAACTGGTTTATTTGCATTTGAATGAGAGGTTCAACGGCATTCTAATAGATTCATACAGCATGATAAGAGGCCCTTTGGCCCAACTCGTGCATGCCAGCCAGGTGCCACATCCATGCCGACCACATTTGCCCACGGTTAACTCGTATCCCTCTAAACTTATACTATCCATGCACTTGTCCAAATGTCTTTTAAACGTTGTTATAATGACTGCCTCAGCCACTTCCTCTACAAACTCATTCCATATACATACTACCCTCTTTGTGAATTAGCTGTCCCACAGGATCTGATTAAATCTTTCCCCTCTTATCTTGAACCCGTGCCTCTAGTTCTTGATTCCCAAACCCAAGGAAAAAGACTTTTCAAAGGATTCAACCTTTCTATTCCCCACATAATTATATACACTTCGATAAGATCACCGCTCAATCTCCTACATTCCAAGGAATAAAGTTCCAGCCCAACTATCCTCCCTGAAACTTAATTCCTCAAATTCTGGCAGCATTCGTGTAAATATTTTCTGCAATCTTTCCAGCACTCTAATGCAGCATGGTGACAAAACTGTCAGGAGAAAAAGTAACTGGACAAGTTAGCCGGCAAAAGAACTGAAGAATGGCAAAAGAGAGAAAAATAGATTGTGTTTTGGTGAAAACAGCAAGGCAGAGGGGGCACCAATGACAATTTTAAATCGTCTAAGCATGCTTATACTTCCCAGCAGAGACATCAGTCCTTAATGGAGCCCAGACTTCAGAGCTCAGCAACCGGTTTAACTCAGAACTGCAGCGTGAGGAAAGGTTGAACAGGGACACGATGGGAAACAAGAAGGCAGAGCTGGGCAAAGGAAACTTTGCCTGAGCCCGTCAGTGGTCATGCATGCAGGGGCATGTGGCATCAAACATCTACACACATGCTGACCTGCATGTGTGCATTTACATCTGCGCTCAGTGATCCCCAGTGATCTTGGAACCCCTTGCCACTAGATCAGGACCTTGTCCGTCAAGTCCATGCAGTAGCTGGTATGTAACAGACATCTCAGATCGAAATAACCTGTAAGTGAACACCTTATGATCCAGTTGATTCATTAGCACATGTGCCAAAATCTATGTCAGCTATGGATGTGGCAAGGAACACATTACTTAACGAAAATATTCAGCCCACATCCACAAAGGAGAGAATTTGATCATACTAGATTACTATAAAGCCAGGATTGGAAAAGGAGCAATCTTCAGCGAGGAGGAAGCAGAAAAAGTTAAATCCAGTCTAGTCCTTTCCCTGACAAAATGTTTTGTGCATCATCTTATAATAGAATCATGAAACGTAGGTGCAGGAGTAGGCCATTCGGCCCCTCGAGTCAGCACCACCATTCAATATGATCATGGCTGATCATCCACAATCAGAACCCTGCTCCTGCTTTTTCCCCTATATCCCTTGATTCCATTAACCATAAGAGCTATAGCTAACTCTACTTAAATATATCCAATGAATTGGCCTCCACTGCCTTGTGTCGCAGAGAATCCCACGGATTCACAACTTTCTGGATGAAAAAGTTTTTCCTCATCTCAGTCCTAAATGGCGTACCCCTTATTCTTAAACTGTGACCCCTGAATCTGGACTCCATCAACATCGGGAACATTTTACCACATTATACTGCATCTGCCATGCATCTGCCCACCCACCCAAGTCCTCATACCAGCCTCATAGCATCCTCCTCGTAGCTCACACTGCCATCCAGTTTTGTGTCATCCGCAAACATGGAGATGTTACATTTAATTCCTTTGTCTAAATCGTTAATATATATTGTAAATAACTGGGGTCCCAGCACTGAGACTTGCAGCACCCACTAGTCACTGCCTGCCATGCTGAAAAGGACCCGTTAATTCCTACTCTTTGCTTCCTGTCTGCCAACCAGTTTTCTATCCATGTCAATACCCTAGCCCCAATACCATGTGCTCTAATTTTGCACACTAATCTCTTGTGTGGGAGCTTGCAAAAGCTATTTGAAAGTCCAGATACACTACATCCACTGGCTGTCCCTTATTCGTTCTACTTGGTACATCCTGAAAACATTCCAGAAGATTAGTAAAGCATGATTTCCCCTTCATAAATCCATGTTGACTTTGACTGGTCGAGTCACTGCTTTCCAAATATGCTGCTATAACATATTTAATAATCAACACAAGCATCTTCCCCACTACCAATGTAAGGCTAACTGGTCCATAATTCTCTGTTTTATCTCTCCCTCCTTCCTTAAAATGTGGGGTTACATTAGCTACCCTCCAGTCCACAGGAATTGATCCAGAGTCTTTTGAACATTGGAAAATGATCACCAATGCATCCACTAGGGCCACCTCCTTGAGTACTCTGGGATGCAGACCATCAGGCTCTGCTTTCAGTTCTAACAATTTACCCAACACCATTTCATGATTAATGTGAATTTCCTTCAGTTCCTCTGTCATGCTAGATCCCCGGTCCCCGAGTATTTCTGGGAGATTGTTTGTGTTTTCCTTAGTGAAGACAAAACCAAAGTACTTATTTAACTGGTCTGTATTTCCTTGTTTCCTATTGTAAATTTGCCGGTTTCTGACTGTAAGGGACCTACATTTGCCTTCATTAACCTTTTCCTCTTCAAATATCTGAAGAGGTTTTTACAGTCAATTTTTATATTCCCTGCAAGTTTTCTTTCATGCTCTATTTTCCCCCTCTTCATTAACCCCTTTGTCCTCCTCTGTTGAATTCTAAATTTCTCCCAGTCCTCTGGTTTACTGCTTCCTCTGGCCAATTTATATGCCTCTTCCTCGGATTTAACCAACACCCTGCCAGCAGAGAAATAAGCACAAGCTTTATGTTAGCTAACCAGCCCTGGTACCCGAGTCCATATCCCTCATTACCTAATCCGCTTTATTATCTCCGTCAACTTGCCCCAAAATGATGGCTACATCTGCTGTTGCAAAGAAAACTTGCATTTACGGTTTCAATGAATCCGTAGAGAGTTTTTGTCGGACAGTACCTCTCTGATGGTCTCATGACTTTCAACTAACATCCATCAAGTCTGGAGTCCCCTAGAGTCTACCATATTTAGCCCTTGAAGAGATTCTTGGCTTTCTACCAAAAAGAACTAGGATTTGTTTGAAGAGAGTGGCCAGGAGGTGCAAGATACACTGTGGATGGCTCGATTGTAATCATGTATTGTCATTCTGCTGACTGGTTAGCATGCAACAAAAGCTTTTTACTGTACTTTGGTACACATGACAATAAGCTAAACTCAAAGTCACGAAATAACGAATTGTAAACATAAGGCGTATGTTTCATGAATTCCGATCATGACTCAAGGGAAAGAAAACATCCCACAGCCGAACAGATCCAATGGAAAATCTATGATCGAAAGAGCAGATGGCAGTGGAATGAGCACAGGCTGTCCACCGACTCCCTGGTAACTATGTCAAATTCTTCAAATTGTTAAGGTCAAATTCCATTGAGAGATGAGAACTTAAAGAAGTAATCTCCATCCACTGGAAGGAACATTTTAAAGGAGTTCTTAATTGCCATTGTCTTTAGTGTGAGCGCGCTGACTTCATTCTCCAAATGCGCAAATCACAAATGCTGAGACTGCTGAACAAGTGGAAGAAGCCGATGCTAACTGGAAAACAGGGTCTCAGAAACAGACAGATCCTTACTGCAGTCACAAATTCACAACCTCATCTCCCCACCCCACCCCAGGTGAAGGGGGCCGTAACCTTAACCATCAGATCTACAAGAGACCCCATCTCAAGAACACCAGAAAATAGAAGCAGGTGACTAGGCTCCTCAAGCCGGCCCCACCATTCATTATGATCATGTCTGATCTATGCTGACCTCGACTCTTCTTCTATGTTTGTTTCTCATATCCTCCAATCACTCAATCTTTCAAATATTTATCTCTTTCCACCTTAAATATATTTAAGGATCAGGTCTTCTTCACTCTCTGGGGCAGACAATTCCAGTTTCACTACCCTCTGAGAGAAGGTAGCACTCAGTGCAGACTGGTAACAAGCAAGGCTGTATCGTTATGCTGGCAATTTCTCTATGTTTGTTGACAATGCTTCATGTCACCTCCATATTCTACCACTGGAGTTGAGCTAACCTATGACAAAAATAGGATACTGGTGGTCAAGGTGGTCCAAACTTCAGTCACTAAACAACGGCACGCACATGATACTTGCGTATGATCAAGTTTGGAGGAAGTGATGATGAGACACAACATCATCCTCAGTACAATGTCTGGGGAAGAGAGTTTGAAGATCAAGATGTCAAATCCTAATACAAAGCTTATGGTTACTCTGGGCAGCAGTTCACCAGGTCATTGCAGGCACCTCAAAGCACTGGGGAGATATTAACAACATCAAAACCCACCAGCAGCATATGAGAACTAATATCAGTGCCCTTTCTCAGGCCACCATTTCAAATATTGAGGTTCCAATTATACTGGATTATTACAGCAGGATCTTGATCAGTTGCACAAATGGGCTGAGAAATAGTCAATGGAATTTAACGCAGATAAGTGTGAGGTGTTGCATTTTGGGAAGTCAATCCAGAGCATGACCTTCTTTGTAAATGGTAGGGGGATCTGGGACTAGAGGTGCATAGTTCCCTGAAAGTAGTGCCACAAGTACACAGGGTGGTTGGTACATTGGCCTTCATTTGGAAAAATGAGAATTGGAAAAATGATTTAATAAGAACTTTTTCCATTCAGAGGGTGGTGGATATATGGAACGAATTGCCAGAGGCGGTTGTTGAATCAACTACTATACTAGCATTTAAAAGACATTTGGACAGGTACAACAATAGTAAAGCTTTAGAGCGATACGTGGCAAATGCTGGCAAAACATGACTATCATAGATGGGGGCATCTTGGTCGGCATAGGCGTGTGGGCCCAAGGTCCTGTTTTTGTGTTATATGACTCTGTAACTTGGTCGATTCTGATCATTCATATGCCCAAAGCACATAGGCAGTCCACCCATTGCCCGATAATAATTTTCTTACATTAAACTACCATCTTTTACGAGCTTGAGTGGGGGAGGTTTCAGAAGAAAACAGATTCAAACTAAATTACTTATCATGGAAGGAATCTCTGAGCATACTTAGTGCAGTATTCAAAGTGCGTGGAAGATGATAGAATTATTGTTTGGACAAGATGGGAATGTTGTGTGCCTATAATCACAACCACTAATTAGTGATCCATTAATAATCTTTTGTCATGTGGGAGATTAAAAACGTGTTGAAAGGAATAGCTGGTTTATTTATTCCCAGGGAAGAAGTAATTTCCTTTTTTTTAAAATTGCATCCTTGAAATCAACACTCTTCTCAACTGCTATTCGAACTACTGTGCAATATCAGCAGTCTTGGCTTTTATTCCAACTTCTACAATTTTAGTTTTATTTATTTGTCTGCTTCATATTTGCTTCCACAAGATAGTCACTATACAGGATTAATGCATGTAACATGCCAAGTAAGGGCATTGGGCTGAAGGGATGAGTCCGTTTAAGGAAGTAAAATGAGGAAATGTACCGAGCAGCTGCAGCAAGTTGATTCTTGATGTTGGGAGCTGTTGGATCAGCGGAGAGTGCTTTGGCTGCCAGTAGGAGTTTGCTGGATGACATTGAAATACTCTTCAGATTTCCAATTACCCGAGCCTGATCTTCTTTATCCTGTGTAGTTGCAGAGGATGAGAACCAAACATCAATTACTTTGTTAATCCAAATGTTAGGATTTAAAATATAGATCAACAAAACTTGGAACAATGTGTGACCATGAATGACTGTCATTAATTAATTTGCTCTCTTTGTAATCTTCTCAAAGATTGACCCTTGGTTAAAAGGTTCCAAAGGGATTGACCACCCTCCAGTGGCAGGGCAAGTTACCACAAATATACTGGCGATAAACTATGATTATATCAAGCGCCTCACCCAAGCAGCTTTACTGCCAATGAAAAAACAATTAAGCCAATTTGTTGGAGTGGTGCAGAGCGCTGCGCTAGGGTCATAAGGTGTTGGTGATAGGAGCAGAATTAGGCCTTTTGGCCCATCAAGTCTACTCCGCCATTCAATCATGGCTGATCTATCACTCCCTCCTAACCCCATTCTACTGCCTTCTCTCCGTAACCCCAACACCCGTACCAATCAAGTATCTATCTATCTCTGCCTTAAAACTATCCATGGCAGGGGGAGTGAAAACATTAAAACAAGCATGTGGGAATAGGGGTGGACCACCTCCCCCACAATCATTGCACATCATTTTCAATCAACATTCGCTATTACACACATGTAATATGCTCAATGGAAATGCTTTCTGATATACCGAAGGACTTGGGGAATGGGCGGTCTGGGGGGTCTGGGAAGGATCAAGGCTCAATGCATAAGTGCATGTTTCTGTCTCTGCTAAAGTCACAAAGACCATTAGTTTGGAGACCAAATTGGGACCTTTTACACTCGTCAACTTCAAAAATGGTACCAGAATATGGAGTTTTGTAAATCTAAACTTTTGAATACAAAGCAAATAAAGTAGAAAAGGAAGAAAAAATAATAAATGAGGAAATTAGAATCTATATTTTCAACGAAAAAAATATGTTTAATTTAAAACAGGAATTTTGAAAATACCTCTACAAAATCAATGAACATTTTTACCCGTTTTTTTTCTCCTTTTCAAACATACAAGAGGTACATATATCAGAACATGGTCATTTAAATTTAAATTGAAAACTAAAAACACCAAATAGCCCTGCTGTTTTTTAATCCAACAAGTGACTGACTGACCAAGAGATGAATTTAAGATGCAAAACAAGGAAATTGTGAAGCATGAAGAGAATCTTTTTTTCCTAATTGTTATCACCAACTGTTCTCTCGTAACCAAAGTCCCTATGGCTGGCAACGGCCCAAGACTATATGAAATAGTTTGCAACTTCAGTGTTGCATTTGATAGAAAGATCATCATCTGACCACATCACACCCACACAGATTATCTGTCTGCACCTGCACCACAGATTGTGCATCTCATTTTCTGCTACTCTGCTGTTGCTGCAGCTCTCATCCATACTTTGGCTTCATAAGTCCATAAGTGACAGGAGCAGAATTAGGCAATTCGCCCATCAAGTCTACTCCGCCATTCAATCATGGCTGATCTACCTCTCCCTCCTAACCCCGTTCTCATGACTTCTCCCCGTGACCCCTGACACCCATACTAATCAAGAATCTATCAATTTCTGCCTAAATATATCCATTGATTTGGTCTCCAGTTTTTTGTGGCAATGAATTCCACAAATTCACCACCCTCTGACTAAAGAAATTCCTCCTCGTATTCTTCATAAAGGAACGTCCTTCAATTCTGGGGCCAGAGAGACTCGTCTATGAGAGCCGGGGACCAATTCTGGAAATCTCCCACTAGTGGAAACATCATCTCCATATTCACTCTATCCATACCATGGCTTGTTGTCTCTAGACCTGATTACTTTAAAACTTCTGGCCAGGTTCTCACTTTTACCCAACAATAAAAATAAGAAACAAAAAATCCTGTTAGCCATGATGAATGCGCACCATTAAACTTCTCATCCTACTTTCAAAGAACGCCAAACCCTCTCTCTTCTTTATTTCTAATTGACTTCCAGCAATAAAAGTCATCAAAACATCAACCCCATCTTTGACTCAGGCTATTTTGTCAGCCCACTAGTTTAATTATTATCATGACGTACTTTTAGCTACCAAGGCTCTAAGCTTGAATTTCCTCCCCAAAAATCCACATCATTCCCTCCACACTTCTGACAAGCATTGACACTCAACTCTGTAAACAAAGTATTAGTGTGTTAAAAAAACAAAATAAATTGCTGGATATAGCTGAATGGATAGCAAATTGTCTCCATGGAAGGAGCAGTTGGTGGAAGGTAGTTTCTCGGACTGGAGGTCTGTGACTAGTGGTGTGCCTCAGGGTTCAGTGCTGGGCCCATTATTGTTTGTCAGCTACATCAATGATTTGGATGAGAACATACAGGGCAAGATTAGCAAGTTTGCTGATGATACAAAAGTGGTGTTTTTGCAGATAGTGAAGTTGGTTGTGAAAGATTGCAGGAGGATCTGGATCGATTCACCAGGTGGGCTGAGGAATGGTTGATGGAATTTAATACAGAGAAGTGTGAGGTGTTGCAATTTGGAACGTCTAACAAGCACAGGACCTACATAGTGAATGGTAGGCCTCTGGGGAGTGTTGCAGAGCAGATGGTCAAGGAGTGTAGGTGCATGATTCCTTGAAGGCCGAGTCACAGGCAGATAAGGTGGTCATAAAGGCTTTTACCACTTTGGCCTTCATCAGTCAGAGTATTGAGTATAGAAGTTGGGAGGTCATGTTTCAGTTGTATAAAAGGCCTGTCCCACTTGGGCATCATTTGGGTGTCATTTACGCGACATCATTTACGCATCACGACGCACAACGCGCTTGGCGTGCATTACGTGTTCATGGCGGGTGTGAGGCGTGGTGGAGTAGGCAGTGACACGTGGTCACGTGCGGCGCCCCAGGATTTGGGGATTCACAAAATCTTTGCGTGCCACCTGCGTGACGCGCAAATGACGCCCAAGTGGGAGAGGTGCTTAAGACGCTGGTGAGACTGCATTTAGAATATTGTGTTCAGTTCTGGGCACCATGTTGTAGGAAATATATTGTCAAGCTTGAAAGGGTTCAGAGAAGATTTAAGAAGATTTTGCCAGGACTAGAGGGTGCGAGCTATAGGGAGAGGTTGAGTAGGCTGGGTCTCTATTCCTTGGAGCGCAGGAGGATGAGAGGTGATCTTACAGAGGTGTACAAAGTCATGAGAGGAATAGATCAGGTAATGCACAGAGTCTCTTGCCCAGAGTAGAAAAATTGAGGACCAGAGGACATTGGTTCAAGGTGAAGTGGAAGAGATTTAATAGGAATCTGAGGGATAACTTTTTCACACAAAGGTTGGTGGGTATGTGGAACAAGCTGCCAGATGAGGTAGTTGAGGCTGGGACTAACCCAACATTTAAGAAACAATTCGCCAGGTTCATGGATAGGACAGGTTTGGAGGTATACGGACCAAGCACAGACAGGTGGGACTAGTGTAGCTGGGACGTGTTGGCTGGTGTGGGCAAGTTGGGCCGAAGGGCCTGTTTCCACACTGTATCACGCTCAATGACTTGATTAACTCAGTGGGGCAGGCAGCATCTCTGGAGAACATGGATAGGTGACTTTTCAAGTTGGGACACTTCTTCAGGCTGATTGTAGTGGTCGTGGTGGTGGGGGTGCATGAGCAAGAAAGCTGGAAGAGTTGGGGACAGTGCAAGGCCTGACATTTGATAGTTGATTCAGGTTTGGGGGGGGGGGTGTTGGTTTATTGGCAAATGTTCGGATAAAGGCCAGAGATGAAAAGCTAAAAAGTGTGAGTCAAGGATAGAAGAGGCATGAAATGAAAAGCAAAGGGAAGGAATATATGTGGAAGGGAACGGGTGAAAGAGCGAAGAGGAAAAGGGGGAAATGAGTGCGCAGAAGAGAGAGGAAAAAGAGATAGGGGATATAAGGGGGCTGGTTGTTTGCCTGAAATTGGAGAATTCAGTGTTCATACTGTTGGGTTGTGTCTCGGTATTAGTGTGTTGTATGGTGCTGTGTCATATTTCATTTGATAAAGCTCCTGTAATGCATTGGGCTATTTTACTAAATTAAGGATGATATATAAATAAAAGTTAATGCTGCAGTCCCTACTGTGGATTCAATAGAAACATATTAAAAACCATTTAGTGTATCACCAAGTGTACTTTATTAGGATAGTCACTCATTTGATAAAATAGATGGCTTTCAATGCTTTAGTCTGGCGCCCCTCACCCCACCCCATTGGTTAATTTTCTTACCTTGGACTGTCCAGCCATTTCAACACCAGCCTGGAGGAATTCATTGAAGCCTTTGCCAAATTTGCCAGATGCCTTTGCCAGGTCCTGTGTGTTTCCACGTGATGCCTGCGCCAATTCATTGGCCGACTGATTCAAACCAACCGCTGCCTCATTTAGCTGACTTTGGGCCTCTTGGAAATTCTTGGAACTTGGTGGAAACTAAAAAAAGAGTAAACAAGATTGGATAACAGCCATTACCCCCTCTTTTGAAAAAGGAGGAAAGGTGGGAAACTACAGGCCAGTTAACTTAACATCTTTTGCTGGCAAGCTGCTGGAGCATAATCAAAGAGGAAATAACTAATTATTTAGGAAAGTGGTTTTACAAAAGAAAAATCTTCTTTCATAAATGTTCTCAAATCTTCAAACATATGACAGGGAGAGTTACTAGATATAAGAGCATTTAGATTTCCAGAAAGAACTTAAGAAGCTGATGTATAAACTAAAAACCCAGGGTATCAGAGGCCATGTGTCAGCATGGATTGAAAACTGGCTGTCAACTGGCAAGGGTTGGAAGGAATTGATTATTTTCAAACTGGAGGGATGTAATTAGTAGAGTACCAAAATAATTGATTCTTGTTTACTATTTATATTAATGACTTTGTGGAGGGAACAAAATGTATCCAAATTTGCCAAAGATACAAATATACATCGAAGGGCATTGTGATTTTTCAACAGAATACAGATGCACATTAATTCACACTTGAAATCGTGTATGATAGAGAAAATATTTCTATTAGTCATTATACAGTATGTACAACTCCTTTAGGATATTATTTAAAACATTACTTTGACAAAGCTAGTGGTTATCTCTGCTATTATTTTGTTGGCTATATGTCAAATTTTATCTGATAACATCTCAGATGTGTCTTGGCATATTTCACTTTATTAATGATAATAAATGACATTTTTATTTATACAGACCATGTTTTTAAAATTAGTTCAAATACTTAATCAATTTCACCCAGTAATCCTCGGATGCCAATGCTATTTTATTGAACTTCACTACGCTTTTGTTCCAAGAGGCCGAGCGTGTGGACCGGATGCGGCCTGCAGCGGCACAGAGCGGTAGAGCAGCGCTGGAGGACACCATCAGCCTGGCTTGGTCAGGCTGACCATGCAACACTGGCATGACAATGGGCCTTCATGGTCAGGTAACAAACTCTGCACCTATAACGAGTGGGACGTGAAAATGACCCAAATCTGGCGACTCTGTAAACTCTCTCAATGCACCACTACTACACACTTGTACTGTACCCGAGATAATTATCTAAGTTGTATCTGAGTGCTTATGCGCAGTGATACTGTCCTGAACTATAAATGAATATAAAATGAACACAAAAATGAATTTCACTGTGCAGTGGCTCAATGACACCACCAGAGCCTTAAGAAGAGAATGCAGAAAATCAGAACGGAAGTACAAATCTAATAAGCTTCAAATTTCCTTCGAACTCCTGAAAAACAACCTTCACAAATACCAGCAAGCAGTAAAATCCGCAAGAACAAAATACTTTTCCATACTTATCTCCAAAAACGTTCATAATTCCAAGGTCCTTTTTAGCACCATCATCTGTCCTGCCCCCAGCACCAGCTTAACCGGGTCCCCGACTAAGTGCGACGAATTTACTACATTTTTCACCACCAAGGTAAAGAACATCAGAACGAATATTTCCCCGTCCCATCCGTGACCTGGCAGTCTCATTGGTCTTTTCTTCAAAATTAGATTGTTTCCAACCCGTTACTCTACCCTCCCTTGTAAAACTGATCACCACTATGAAACCTACGACCTGCTCCCTCGACACTGTCCCCTCTGCCCTTCTAAAGGATGTCATTACAATAGCCGGTCCCAGCTGCCTCGCCATCTTCAACAGTTCTCTGGCCACTGGCACTGTACCTACCTGCTTCAAGCATGCGGTGGTCCAGCCCCTCCTGAAAAAACCTAACCTCGACCCCACCATGCCAAGCAACTACAGACCCATTTCTATCTGCCTTTCCAAAAGCCCTTGAAAAGGTAATTTTAAGTCAACTTATGCCTTACCTTCACCAAAATACTATCTTGGAAACTTTCCAATCAGGTTTCAGGGCCCACCACAGCACAGAGTCTGCCTTGTTGAAGGTACATAATGACCTACTGCTCACCGTTGACTCCGGCAACTGTGCAATCCTGCTCCTTCTCGACCTCAGCGCAGCATTTGATACAGTGGACCACACCATCCTAATTGACCGTCTCTGGTACGGGGTTGGTATTGATGGCACTGCCCTGAGCTGGTTCATCTCCTACCTCAAAGGTAGGAGTTTCTCTACCAACATAGGCAACTCTTTCTCCTCCACAGCTAGCCTCTGCTGTGGGGTTCCACAAGGTTCCATCCTTGGCCCCATTCTCTTCTCCCTGTATATGCTCCCCTTAGGCCAAGTCATTCAAAGGCACGGCATTTTCTTCCATTGCTACGCAGACGATACACAACTCTATCTCCCCCTGAAGCCCAAAAACCAATCAAATCGGCTTAACCTTACCCGCTGTCTTGAGGATATAAAGTGTTTGATGGCCCAGAACATCCTCCAACTAAACAAGAGTAAGTCTGAGGTCACCCTTCTCGGCCCCTCGGACTCAATCAAAATGATAGCAGGCAGCCTTGGAAGCCTTACCCCACTACTCAAACCTCACGTCAAAAATCCTGGCGCGATATTTGACTCAGCACTGAAATTTGACAAACAAGTCAATGCCGTGGTAAAAGCTAGCTTCTTTCAGCTTCGGATGATAGCTAAAATAAAACAATTCCTCCAGTTCGATGACCTTGAAAAGATCATCCATACATTTATCTCCTCCTGCCTAGATTACTGCAACTCCCTTTACACTGGCATCAGCCAATCTTCCCTGTCCCGCCTGCAACTGGTCCAAAACGCCGCAGCTAGACTCCTGACGGGCACCCGAAAAAGGGACCACATCACCCCGATCCTGGCCTCTCTCCACTGGCTCCCTGTGCGGTTCCAAATAAATTTCAAGACCCTACTCTTTGTCTACAAAGCCCTCAATGGGCTTGCACCCACCTGCATTAAAAGTCTTCTCACCCACTACACCACCTCCAGGTCCCTGAGATCGGCCGACTTGGGGTTGCTGAATGTCCCGCGGTCTAGGCATAAGCTCAGGGGCGACCGTGCCTTTGAGGTCGCAGCTCCTAGACTGTGGAACAGCATCCCCCTCCCCATTAGAACTGCCCCCTCCATCGACTCCTTTAAGTCTGACTAAACACCTATCTGGTCTCCAAAGCCTCTCCTGACGTCCTCTGAGCGAGGGCTATTTGTATACATGTAGCCTGCTTGTGTATACTACTCTTATAACAAATGTAAAGCACTTTGGTCAACGAGAATTGTTTTTTAAATGTGCTATATAAATAAATGTGACTTGACTTGGCTTGATGTGACAAATAAAGTATAATTGAACTGTTATTTCTTTGTGGATCGCACCTGAAGCTGTATCATGCCTGGTGACTATGTCTCTCCATTTTATCAAACTAACTTGGAATCATCATCTTTAATTACAATTCACAGCAACTACTTACCGAGCTTGCAAGAAGCTTTTTGCTAGCCTCCCCAACAGTTCTTAAAGCCGCATCAACATCTCTTTGGCCTGGCAAACAGTTCACACATCTGTTTAGAGCATTTGACACAGCCTTTGCCACCTGTAGGAAGTAAAGTGGATGTGGTATAACTTAATCAATCACCAATTATTAACAATATTGAATGATTGCATTCAAATGCCTGAAGCATGAAGCCTGGAATCAATCTAAAAATGTAATGAAACTGGTGGAAATGCTCTTGAAACAGGTAAAGTTCAGTTTAGGCCAATTTCAAACACACACCATTTAAGGCTGAGACTTGGGCCAAGTAGCAGAGTGGAATGATTCACCCTCCAGACTTACTTCATTCCTCATCGAAAAACAATGTCTAAGAAATTGTGTGTACAAAAGATCACATGATAGTGGAAGCATCAATATAGGGAAAAAAATGTCTTTGCATGTTCAAGGTTTCCACTGAAACCTTTAAAACACAGATTTAGATTATAGCTAATCCCAATGAAAATACAGGGATATTTATTGCCACAAAGGACAACATCCAAAGTACAAAGTTATATTGTCATGGAATTCCTTATTAGGCATTATTTGATGCTTCACTTTGGTTCAATAAAATCTCATTTTTAACCTTTCTTGTCCACGCAACAGAGTCAATGAAAGAGCAGAGTGGGCACGTAACATGTGGTCAAATAAACAAGACGTATCTATGCTTTACCACCGATTATGTTCTAGGGGTCTAAGTGCGATGCAGGAGGTCATTTCACCCATCAGGTCCAGGCCAGCTTCCACCTGAATGATCCCATAGTCCTATTCTACTTCTCCTTATTTCTCTCTAACCTTGCAATTTACTTTCCCATATCCATCAACTTCCATTGAATGTTATGCTGCTTACCTACAGTAGGAATATTTTACAGCTGTTAATTGGAGTTGCTGGCAGAAATGTACACTATCACAGGGAGAACATGCAAACCCCAAAAGACAGCACACGAGGTCAGAATAGAACCTAGGTCAGTCAGCAAGATGTTAAGATGATATAACACGGGTGCTTTAAAACCATGCGTTGACTATCTATGTGAATGAGCAGGGAGTTTCAAGAAAGACTGCAGAGCTGAAATGAGCAGGAGCATGGAAGATCTGACAAATGGCTGTAAGTTCTAGGAAATGAAAGTCCCTGGTGGTGTTTGAAAGGAAGACTGGTACTAGTGGAGACTGGCCATTTCTTGTGCGGAGTGCAGTGATCAAGAGTAAGTACTGAGACTTTGACAAGCTTCGGCGAGTATATTCGAGCGGGGCGTATAAAGGCAAGATCTTTATGACCTTCCTCTTTAGCCAAGTGCAGTCGGGACGGCAGTTTGGACAGTGGCATGCCATTCCTGCAGGATGCTGGCAATCAGGGAATCTGCCAGTGCCCCTGGTGACTACATGTACGGCAAGTGTGTTATGCTGGTGTTCCTCACTGATCACATGAATGAATGAATGAATGAATGAATACGTTTATTGGCCAAGTATTCACATACAAGGAATTTGCCTTGGTGCTCCACCCGGAAGTGACATTACATACCGTGACAGTTAAGAATGATACATAAAACATTAAACATTAATAATAAAACATTATTGATTAAACATGTGAATTAAATTAAATACCAGAGCAAAAGGAGGCTACAGATTTTTGGTTATTGAGTAGAGCTATTACTCATGGAAAAAATCTTTTTTTATGTCTGGTTGTGGCAGCTTTGACAGTCTGGAATTGTGAAGTCTGGTGGCAAATAAATAAATGTTTGTCCCAAACATTATGGAGGGCACTGTATACAAAAGTGTTGCAGTACAAATATTATTGCATGTTTCTGAAGTCAAAATAGTAGCAAACTGCCCGTTTTCATATGTTGCAACAGATTGCCTATGCCAACATTCTACAAGTAACTTAATTTTGCTAAAATTAACATTTAAAATTCAAGCAGGTCGTAATGAATTCACATTCAAACAGATTAATTCTGCAATTTCCTATTCTTTCAAAAGGCATAGTTTTTTCAAAAGGTCCGTCTAAAGGCTGAGTAAAATGTATGATTTGACGAGCATAACTTTATGTGGATCAAGTAAGGGATATCAGCCTTGGGAAATGGCAAGTGATAAATCACGTGCCATAGGTAAAAATTAGATGCAGATACATAATAAATGAATGATAATCCTCACCAAGAAAAAATTGAGAGTATGAATTTTTGTGTACACTGTACAGCCATATGCTCCCTAAAAATGAATTTCAGGTCTCGTCTGTTTAAACTGATGAAAGGGAAGACCAAAAGCTAGTGAAAGACTGTCACGCTGCAGTGCACTAACCTGTGCCAGACGTTGCTGGTTTTCTGGATCACCTGGCTTTGCCATGGCTTTCCGAGCCTCTTCAATTAGATTGCTGGATTTATCCATAACATCACCTGCACACTCCAGCATTGCATTCTGCGCTTGGGGATCAGTAGTATTGGCTGCCACTCCTCGCGCAGCTGAACCAAGAGCTTTTAATGCCTGAGCTACTTCTCTGGAGGCCAACCCTGAAACACAGACACAGGGGAGAAAGATGAAGGGATGGGGCAGCGAGGAGGGAAATCATATTTTGTTTTCATGTCTGTTACAATTTTATGCCTGCACATTACAGAGTCAGAATGTAGAACATTAATCTTTATCTCCTGATCTATCCATCAAGACAATAGAGACAAGATGTTTTCAAGAGAGAGTTAGATTTAGCTTTTAAGGCTAAAGGAATCAAGGGATATGGGGAAAAAGCAGGAATATGAAATGCCATGATCACATTGAATGGTGGTGCTGGCTCGAAGGGCCGAATGGCCTACTCATGCGATTATTTTTCTATGTGTTTATGTTTCTAAGTATCTCAACCATATCCTCTTTTTCCTCTTGATGCTTCTGAAATATACTGGGGAACACTTCTAACACTGCCTGTCACTGAATAGCCATCTTCTTTAGCCAGTCTAAACAAGGGCTGGCTAGGTTGTGGAAATGTCATGAATTCTGCCAAACCTCAAATTCTGTAGCATTATCCAAGAACAAAGTTTGATTTTTCGATGTACTACTGTTAAATTTGACAGATTAACTCACTGCCTTTTAATACTGAGTCTAATTTTCCTTATGGGAGCGAATCCTATCCTGAAGAATCCTCTCCAATAGATTCCCTACCATTAACACGGGGCTCACTGGCCTATAATTTCCCCGATTCCTTCTTCTTCCTCACTTAAATAAACAATTTACATCAGCTACTCTCCAGTCCACTGGGACCTCACCTGTGGCTAGAGATGGCGCAAAGATCTTCATCAAGATCCCTGCAATCTCCTCTCTTGCCTCACTCAATAATCCGAGATAGATCCCATCAGGTCCTGAGGATTTATCCACCTTAATGCTTTATAGCTATTAGGTCCATTTCAGTGTTTCCACTTTGATGGAAATTACACGAAATTCAGGAAATTCTGGTTGCCTTCGGGTAATTTTAGGGAAATTGAATAATTTAGGGAAATTTCCGCATCTGGCCCGCGAAGGGGTGTAAAGGTAATGCACACAACCAAGAGCAGAACTCGCCATCAAAACATGGAGGGGACCGGGACACACACAACTCTTTGGCGTTCGTGTGCGCATGCGCACACTCACACTCACATGCGCGAGGCTTCGGAGGCTCAATGCAGCGCTAAATGCATCTCCACTCTGCCTGTCTCACCAGGTTAACTACAGCCCTGACTGGACTGACAGGATACCAGTGCTGCTTCTCCACGCTGCCCTTATTTCCCGCAAGCCCAGGCAGGTTAACCAGGCAGAGTTGAGCTGGGTTTACGCTGCTTCTCTGCGCTGGCTATGGGCCTGGGGGTGCAGCTCGCGTCTGACTCCTGACCTCTCGGCCACCCGTGTGGGGGGGGGGGGGGGGGGGTGGCACTCGGGTGGGGACGGGATAGCGCCAGAGAGCCGGCTGGGATCGATCCTGGCTGTGGATGAGGCGCAGGTCTGACCACGTCTAACTCAACGGTTTAAAAAAGAGCGCTGTCAATTTAATGCATGGGAATTTAAACAAAGAGCTGTCGGCTGCAGCGCTATGAGTTCTAAATATAGCACTATCGGCTGCAGCGCTATGGGCTTTCACGCATAGACTGTTCATGAAAATTCTCGTATAACAATGAGTCTTTGGAATTCTCTTTCTCAGTGGAAGTTGAGCCTTTGATTATTTTTCAGGTAGTGGTAGAATTCTGGATAAGCCTAGTGGTGAAAAGTTACCAGTGGGCGGTGCGATTGCTGTTACATTGGGATTGGTCTTCATTTTACAGAATGGTGGGTGGGCTCATGGGGGAGAGGGAGAGGTGGAGCAAGGGAGAGACGGAGAAAGGGAGAAGGGGAGGGAGAAGGAGAGAGGGAGAAGGAGAGAGGGAGGAGGGAGAGAAAAAAGGAAAGGTGAGAGAGAGGGGGAGAGGGGAAGAGGTGGAGAGGGGAAGAGGTGGAGAGGGGGAGAGGGGGAGAGGGGAAGGGGGGGAGAGGGGAAGGGGGGAAGGGGGGGGAGGGGGGAAGGGGAGGGAGAGGGAGAGGGGGAGGGGGGAAGGGGGGGAGGGGGGGAAGGGGGGAAGGGGGGAAGGGGGGAAGGGGGGGAGGGGGGGAGGGGGGGAGGGGGGGAGGGGGGGAGGGGGGGGGAGGGAGAGGGAGGGAGAGGGAGGGAGAGGGAGGGAGAGGGAGGGAGAGGGAGAGAGAGGGAGAGAGAGGGAGAGAGAGGGAGAGAGAGGGAGAGAGAGGGAGAGAGAGGGAGAGAGAGGGAGAGAGGGAGAGAGAGGGAGAGAGAGGGAGGGAGAGGGAGGGAGGGAGGGAGGGAGGGAGGGAGGGAGGGAGGGAGGGAGGGAGGGAGGGAGGGAGGGAGGGAGGGAGGGAGGGAGGGAGGGAGGGAGGGAGGGAGGGAGGGAGGGAGGGAGGGAGAGGGAGGGAGGGAGAGGGAGGGAGGGCGGGAGGGAGAGGGCGGGAGGGAGAGGGAGGGAGAGGGAAGGAGAGGGAGGGAGAATGAAGAGAGTAAGGGAGGGAAAGGGGGAGGGAGGGAGAGGGAGAAGGAGGGAGAGGGGGAGAGACAAAGAGAGGGGGGAGGGAGAGAGAGCAGAGACACATGAGAGCTGGTTGAAAAAACGAATAAAACGAAAGCTGCCGCATAATAACACTGTACAAGTGAGTAACAGAAGCAGGCAGATATGGTGCAGTTACAAAGATCTGTTTTGCCTTGTTCTTTGTGTTGTTAATGTGCGCTCTCGAAAAAAAACCAACAAATAGCGCGCAGGATGCATTTTTGAAAATATCAGTAAATACCATCAAATTCCAGGAAATTTGGGATTCTATTTACGGGAAAAAAAAGTTGAGGTGCGGAACCACTGGTCCATTTTCACTTAGGAGAAGTAAGTGGTGAAGATGGAAATTGATTTACACCTTGCCAGTTTGAATGAAATATCGAAGCTCAAATTATGTATGAAACAGGCTCAAAGGCACTGTTTAAGAATAGAATAGAATAGTTTCTTTATTGTCATTGTAACATGAACCATGTACAACAAAATTTAAAGTTTTATAATTTAATATGTTGCACCATTTACAATTGCATCAATGGTTACTGATTTAAGTCTAAACATTGCGAACTGTAAATTAATTCACTCATTGCCATTTGGGATACAGATCAAGATATTAGCCTTGCTTTTTTTGAAAAAAATGGCTGGGATCATGATAACTGATAAATTAAGTATATATTAATTCCTGATATAAAACTAGTATTTATTTTTATTCGCAGATGTACCCTAAAACACATTTCAAAATAAAAAGAATCACGCCACGGCCACGGAAATGGGAACAAAAATAGCTTTCCAAACAGTTGAAATGGAGAAGTATTGGGCAAGGTTGAAATATGAAGAGAATGTTCTCAGATAACAACCAGAATAACATGCAATATATTTTTAGTTACATACCTAATAAAAATCTATAACCCAGACTATTTTGCTTGAATTATCTGTGCCGTGTGCTGTCTGACCCACAATAATTCAATATACCAATGCAATTTTCATTTTTCTGTCTGAGCCACAATAATTCAACATACCGGTGTAATTTTCGTTTCCTTGTGTGACAGCGCTCAGTAGTTTAGCCACAGAAGCACCCACCATCTTGGTGCTGCTTCCCAAATCCTGGGAACATTTCTCTAGCTGTTGATACAAACAGAGAAAATTATCATCTCTCAGTTTTACATAATAGACTCCATATAAAGTTATGTAATATTATGTTATGTTAAGTTATGTTAATATTAGCCAACAGTATTAAGTTAACACAATTCTGTTATTAAGATCTGGTTTAAGATATGGTCGGCACATTTCTACCCCACATAGTGCCGCTGCTTCACAGGTTTGATCCTGACTGCTGATACCATCCAAGGGAATGTATGGGCTTCCTCTAGCTTTCTCCCCATCCCAATGACATGCAGGTTGCAAGATTAAAGTATCCACTGCAAATCCTGGGGAGCTGACAGTCGCTTGACTTTTTCTTTTAGTTTTCACTTTTAATTTCAAGTTTGTGTGTACCTTGTGTGTCGTGACTGACGGCAGACCAATTTCCCTCCGGGGATGAATAGAGTTTTATCGTATTATATCGTAAACCACCCGTAGCATGTGTGAGGGATTGGAGAATCAGCGGAGTTTGGTGCACTGGATCTATTCGGAACTGATCGGGTAGGCGCATACTGTCCCTTGCCCATAGTATGGGAATAGATAATCACTCGAAGGGTGGTGGGTGTATGGAACGAGCTGCTGGAGGAGATAGTTGAGGCAGGTACTATCACAACTTTTAAGAAACATTTTGAATGGACAGGTTTAGAGGAGTATGGGCCAAATGCAGGCAAGTGGGACGAGTGTAGATGGGGCATGTTGGTTGGTGTGAGCAAGTCAGGCTGAGGGGCCTTTTTTCACACTGTATGACTATGACACTCCTGTGGGTGGCACAGTAGCACAGCGGTAATTTTGCTGCCTTACAACGCCAGAGACCTGTGTTTGATCCTGAGTACGGGCACTGTCTGTACGAAGTTTGTACATTCTCCCTGTGACTGCATGGTGATTCCTGGTGCTCTGGTCTCCTCCCATACCCTAAAGACGCGCAGTTATTTGCTTCTGTAAATTGTCCTTAGTGTTTATGATAGTGTTTGTGATCGCCGGTAGTGGCAAACTGGGTGGGCTACTGTATCTCTGAACTAAACTGTGAGAAAACAGATCACAAGGAAATAAAATGGGGCATGCGTCTGATGGGTTTGCTCAAGAGCTGTAGATTTGATGAGCCAAATGGTCATTGCCCAAGGCATTTGGAAATTATGTTTGAGTGTATTTACTAAGAGTAAATGCAGGATTTATTAAGCAATATATTATAAACTATATATATTTTTTGGCAAACATGAACTATCCCATTTCATTTTCGTCTGCTAATTAATAACAATTATGTCCATGTTTAGGTTCCAATGCACAATAACAGCAGTTACTGCAGAAACATGCCTTTCAGCACCATGTCCATGCAAGCATCCACACTCCATTTAAGCCTCCACCCATCATTACTCATCCAAATCTGTAAGCACAACCCTCCATATCCTTTACCTTCATTGTCTTATCCACACTCTTTTTAAATGCATTTATATTATTGTCACCTCAAGGTATGATTGAGGATCGGACGATCTTCCTTCTCAACCACAACCAGAGAGCAGTGCTGAACTACTATCTACCTCTTTGGTGACCCTCAGACTATGATCGGACTTTGCTGGCTTTACCGTGTACTAAACGTTATTCCCTTATCATTTATCTATACACTGTAAATGGATCGATTGTAATCATGTATTGTCTTTCTGCTGACTGGATCGCACACAACAAAACCTTTTCACTGCACCTCGGTACACATGACAATAAACTAAACTAAATAAAATTGAATTTCCTGCTGGATTTTCTTGTGACAATATTTCATTGCCAGTGCTTAGTTATGCTGTTTCCCTGCAAGCATAAATATTTTCTCTGCATCTACTCCATTGAAGCTCTGATGATTTTTTTTTTTTAAATGAGTCCCCATTAGAGTATCCATCAGGCAACCTTAAGGGAAAAAAGACTGTCTGTTCAATATCCTCTGATTTATATACGTTAATATTTCCTTGTAAACCTTCTCTGCATTATTTCTGGCCTCTATATTGTTTGCTTTGCACCTGCATATTGTGTGTTTGATGGTATGAAGGAAATTATGTATGGCTCTTTGTAAAATATTGTATTTTACCCTGGAGTCTCATGAGTGTTTAGTTTGGTATTAGCCTTGCATACCTGAACATTTTAAACATTTGAAACATTGTTTTCCATCATTCTATTCTCAATTTTCTATTCACCTCATTTTAAAAATAAAATGTTCTCTTTCATTGGCAAGTTGGAGGAACAGCACCTCATATTCCGCTTGGGGAGTCTGCATCCTCTGGGCTTAAACATTGAATGTTCTCAATTCTGTTAACCCTGGCTGTCTCCTCCCCTTCCCACCTCTCCCTCTGCCCTCGGGCCCTGGCATTCCTTCTCTCTCTATCTCTCCCCCACCCAAGTCGCACTAGCTTCTCATTTTCACACTAGAAACAGCTTACAAGGGCCTGCTTCCTTTATCATCGATACTTTTTTGCATATCTTTCATTCATTATTCTTTATCTCTCCACATCACCGTCTATATCTCTCGTTTCCCTGATCCCTAACCAGTCTGAAGAAGGGTCTCAACCCGAAACGTCGCCTATCTCCTTCGCTCCTTAGATGCTGCTGCACCCGCTGAGTTTCTCCAGCTTTTGTGTACGCTTGAAGATTAGCAAGTTTGCAGATGATACAAAAGTGGGTGATTTTGCAGATAGTGAAGATGGTTGTGAAAGATTGCAGCAGGATCTTGATCAATTGGCCAAGTGGGCTGAGGAATGGCTGATGGAATTTAACGCAGAAAAATGTGAGGTGTTGCATGGGCAGGACCTACACCGTCTAACATGGGCAGGACCTACACAGTGAATGGTAGGCCTCTATATAGTGTTGTAGAATAGAGGGATCTAGATATGCAGGTGCACAGTTCCCTGAAGGTGGAGTCACATGCTTTTGTGGAGTCACAGGTGGAGTCATCAGCCAGAGTATTGAGTATAGAAGTTGGGAGGTTATGTTACAGTTGCATAAGATGTTGGCGAGGCCACATTTAGAGTATTGTGTTCAGTTTTTTGACACAGTTTTAAAGAAAAGATGTTGTCACACTGGAAAGGGTATGAAACAAGCTGCCAGAGGAGGTAGTTGAGGCAGGGACTATCCCACCATTTAAGAAACAGTTAGACAGGTACATGGGTAGGACATGGACCAAATGCTGGCAGAAAGAAATAGTGTAACTGGGACATGTTGGGCGGTGTGGGAAAGTTGGGCCAAAGGGTTTGTTTCCACACTGTATCACTCTATGACTCTATATTGCATTTTGGTCAACACTGCCATGTGTTTGTTCCCCTCCTTTTACTTTTATTATCTACTCTGGTCCATACTCCATTACTAGATTCAATAACCTATTGGTTATTTACATGTTGGTTTAGAAATGAATCATGTGTGTGAAAAAAAACTATTCCTTTATTCTCTTTTTTTGAACCTCTTCTGGCCAAATTATATTAAGTGGTCGAACATCACCATGATTTTTATTTGCAATTTCTTACCGATTTCCCCAATGTATCTGCACAATTTCCCTTGCTGTCTTCCTTCCATTATCAGGTGGTCTGAGGCTATGCACTACAATGTGCATCCTAAGGTCTTAAAAGATGTCTGAAGTGATAGTGGACATGTTCAAAGGTTTCATAGATTTTAAAAGTATTCCCAATAGATTGGAAAACTACTAATGTAACAATTGTAAATAAATGCACTTTTATTGGGATAAGACAGGAAGCAGTAAACAACTGGTCAGTTGAGCAAACAACATGGCATTTGGAAAATGCTGGAATTGTCTTGTCTTGTGATCATCACTCCCAAAGAGTCCACCAGGGACTAAACTGAAAGTATCCTACACTCACTAGGGACATTTTTTTACATTTACCAAGCCAATTAACCTACAAGGGGTCACAGTTGAAGGATAAGGGGGAAGTCTTTTAGGACCGAGATGAGAAGTGCATTTTTCACACAGAGAGTGGTGAATCTGTGGAATTCTCTGCCACAGAAGGTTGTTGAGGCCAGTTCATTGGCTATATTTAAGAGTGAGTTAGATGTGGCCCTTGTGGCTAAAGGGATCAGAGGGTATGGAGAGAAGACAGGTACAGCATACTGAGTTGGATGATCAGCCATGATCATATTGAGTGGCGGTGCAGGCTCGAAGGGCCGAATGGCCTACTCCTGCACCTATTTTCTATGTTTCTATGTTTCTAATATATTAGCACAAATAGAAAATTGGCAGGATAGACAACTCAAGATCGAGAAATTATGATGCATCAAAGTGCTGTGGTCTCAACTATTTATAATCTATTATCTGTAAAATCTGATGGAAACAATGTCAAAAAGGTATCAAAATATTGCTCAGTAAATTGGTGGAATGGAGTACTGGTGGAGCAAATCAAAAATGTCATGAACAGAGTTCCAAAAGGTCCAATTTTGGGGTTGCTTGGCATGACAAAGATCCTGCAGCACAGAAGCAACTTTGCTACTAAACTTAGAATTAATTAAAACTAACAAAGGCTTCAATATCGGGAGCCTCGATCACCTCAACACAGCAGTTTGACTGCCTGACCGTGAGAGAAGAAGATACTTTTTTTACCTTCCATCACAGTGAGGAGGTGCCTGGAGGAGAATCACTGTGATGGATGTTTATGTTAAATCTATGTAAGTGTGTGTTGTTTGCTTTTTATTGTTGTGACTGTAGGGTAATGACATTTTGTTCACATTTTCGAATGACAAATAAATTCAATTCAAAGCCTATAAATCTGCAGATGGAAATGAACATGGACTAGCAAATGGCAGATTAAATTCAGTTTAGGGAGGAGTGGAATACATCACATCTGCATAATGACATTAAGGAAAAGAACACCTGAACTGAACAAAAGCACTAAAAAATAGGGACCATACCTGATGACGGATTTAAGCTATTTTAACAGTGGTTGATGGTAGTGTGCAAAAAGGTAAATCATTTGTTTTCTAATATACTGCAACTTCATAAATCACTGGTGAAATTGCATTTGGAACAACCGGGTTAGGATTGAGATCTAGAGTTAGGAAGAATGTCTTCTTTCCAAGGGCTGTGAATCTTTATCATTGGATATATTTACGGCAGAGATTGGTTGATATTTAAATGACAAGGAAATCAGGGACTTGGGGAAAGAGCAGAAAAGTGGTGCTTAGGCCAAGATTGGATCAGCAATGAGTTCATGAAAGAGCGAAGCAGACTCCTGGAACGCTTTATCTTCTCTAGCTATTCGAAAGTTAACAAATAAACACAATTCCTCTGGCTGTCAAGAACTAACACTTGCAGGAGCTGCCCAATTGCAACGTCCATTTCAAAGTAATGTGAAAGTGGCTAATTTGTTCTCAGGAACAGGAAAACCCATTCATTTCAACCATCTTTTGTGTGTCTTTATAGACAAGCTGGAACAGAATGCCTTTCAAACCCAGAAATGGATGAATAGATATAGATTCCCTGAGTAAACAATTATTGTTTCCATTCAAGATTAGTTTCAGAATCTTGCTTCACATCCAGCTTTATATCATCTAGTAAAACAATATCTGGCAAATCCTCCACAAAGAATAATTATTTTTCAGAATGAAATGTTCCCATGTTCCTATTTGTACATTATGACGTTGCCTCGTTAATGTGAACTGATATTGTCACATTTGATCAGGTGTATAATGACTATTTACTTAATCTATCAATGCACTATAATCTTTTATTGATGACCAAATATAGAACAAAGTAGAAGGACCAATTACCGTTTCACCAGGCAGCGGTCTCAACTTTCCTTCAGCGGCGTTTGCTTTTGCTTCTTGCAGGTCTTTCTCCAGTGTTCTGATCTGGTTCAGGGCAGAATCTATTTCCAAGGGGCCACAGGCATCCTGTGCCTACACGGGTAAAGAAACACCACTTGAATTGATAAATGCATATTTCATCAGAGTAACATATTCAGTCAATACAAATATAGCAAATAGCATTGAATGGAAAAAGAGATAATGGTCTTAAATCTTCTAAATGTCTCACAGCACCAGAGACCTGGGTTTGATCCTGACCTAGGGTGCTGTCTATGTGAGCTGCACATTCTCCTTGTGACTGCATGGGTTTCCACCAGGGGCTCTGGTTTCCTCCCAATTCCCAAAACTGTATGTTTGTAGGTAAATTGGCCTCTTTAAAACAATTAATTGCCCCTAGTTTGTGAGGAGTCGATATGAAGTCGGATAACATAGAGCTAATGTGAAAAGGTGAGCAATAGTCAACTTGGACTCTTTGGGCCTAAGGGCCTACTTTTCTATGCTGTAACTCCAAACTAGAAACTAAATTTATTTTCTGCACTCATTATTCTGCAACAAAAATATCGTTAAACCAACAAGAGTTTACTTCAACTCACAATTTTGATTTCATAAAAATATAGTGCTGATTGAAATTGGAAACCCTCAAAACAATTATTTGTCATTTATTTTCTGGGATGTAATTCAGCTACTAATGAAAATTCTGATTATATTGTTGAAATAATAAGTAAATGTCACAACTGGAGAAGAAAAACTGAAAGGGGAAAAGATCTGCTACTTTATAGATAATTCTGGTATTCTTTGCAAACAATAATGTAAAAATATAAATATTGTGTACACACATACACAGGAGTATCAAGCACCCATTTTCTTTTTTATTTGTATTTGTCACCCAATCCCTGTGTTCATCGTGGAAACATGACATAAATATCTTGAGCATTCTGTTGTTGGCTATTATAGTAAGATACACTCCACAACGGCTATAAATATTTCACTCACTTTTTGGGCAGCTGCTCGCAGCTCTTGTAATGTGTTAGCTAGGTTCTTAGCACACTGGTTGAGCTGCATAGCTGAAGCCTGATCTCCAATGGTAGGAACTGTAGATCTGGCCGCAGCAACCATTTTAGCACCAGGCTATGAAAGAAAGTTTAAAAGAGTTTATTATTGTTATGTGCTCAGAGGTACAGTGAAGTGCTTTGTTTTGCACGCTATCCAATCAGATGAGTAATAGTATACATATATATAATCGGACAAAATCAAATACAATAAGAAGAGAATAGGGATGGATACAGAGTGTAGAATATAGTTCTCAGTATTGTAGTGAATCAATTCCAGAGTCCAAGTCCAATGTCCGCAATGGGGTAGAGGAAAATCTGGCTTATGAATGGACCGTTCCAATGCCCTATAACATTGGGAAAGCAGCTTTTCCAGAATCTGGTGTGCTCTTTCTGATGGGAGTGAGAGAGGGGGAGAGGGGGTGTGGGGGAGAGGGGGACAGGGGGAGAGGGGTAGAGGGGGAGGTTGTTTGCAGCTCCACTAGAAGAAATGGAAAATAATGAATGGGAAGGGGCTGTACAGGTTCCCCAAGACAGACAAAACACAGACAAATCTATTGACAGATATTTTGTTACCTGGAGAAAGTTCTGACTTGCACTAATGAGAGCCAGCTGTGCACTCGGACTGTCGGGCTGTGACTGACTGCCACGCACACCTTGGACCAGCATTGGGATCTGTTCAGCAACAGACTGCAAATACAAAGTCATATTTAAAATAAGCATCGAGCTTTCGCAGCACTTGCATTTCAAAAACAACTAGCTGGATGGGGAAAGCCATTTGACCCATCTCCACAGAAGGCCGTTAACAGGGTAAATAGTCTGAGTCACATCACAGAAGTGTAATCAAGAGAGAGACAAAAATCACCTCTGAGCCAGAAAAGAACATGTGAGGAACACATGTGGGCATTAAGAATCTTAAAGTAAAGGAAGTGATAAGAGTTAAGGTAATGTGATGTATTCTGGAGTAAAGGGCTAATAATGAGACTAGGAAGTGATGGAGGCAGAATTCTTAGAGGTCTGTGATACTGAATATGGCTAAGGATACTTAATCAGGGAGAGCACAATGGTGCAACTGGTAGAGTTGCCATGTTACATACAGGTCCAGCAATCTGGATTAAATCCTAGTGGAGATTTTGTATTCAATTAATCAATCAATCGATCAGTTTTATTCGCACTTGCACATAAAGTGCAAGTGAAATGAATTTGCCAGCAACAGTACAATGAAAAAGAACACACTAAAACACAATAAAAACTTAACACAAACATCCACCACAGCATTCGTCACTGTGGTGGAAGGCACAAAATTTGGCCAGTCATCCTCCATTTTCCCCCGGTCGGGACCTCAACCCTCCGAAGCCGCCGCTGCGGGCGTCCAGATGTTCAGACAAGGTATAAAGTCCAGGTATTCTGCCTCCTGCCACATGTGTATTCACTGGACATGCCAGTTACTCCCCACATCCCAAAGAAGTGTGGGTTGGTACATTAATTTTACGGTTAACCAGATCTCTACTACAGATATATGTGCCAGCAACGGTATGCAACTGTGTGCAATGTCCCAGATGGTCTTCAGATAATTTGATTTGTGCAGTTTTGATTGTGTGATGGGAGGGAAGGTACCTAATGTACTTTTGCTGTGGTCCTTATTGTTTGTGATACTGTACATATGAACAATTTGGATGTGAATGTCGGAAGTATAAATGGTAAGTCTGACTATGACACGAAAATTGATAGTGTGGTAAATGGTGAGGAAGGCCATCCAAGACTACCGAAGGATATAGATTAGGAAGAAAATTTAAAGGGGATTTGAGGGGAAATGTTATTTTGTTGAAACACAGCTTGTTTGATAGCTCGAACAGAGAAGGTGATCGAATCAGATGCACTCACTAAATTTAAGAGACTTTTAAGCAGGTACTTGAATAGGCAAACCATAAGGGACACAGAGCCAGCGCAAGTTGGTGTAGCTGGGCATATATGAGGCATGAACATGGTGGGGGAAAGGGCCTATTTCTGTGCTTTGTGACTCTAAACCTCTACATAGACTCAAACAATATTTTGTGGGAAGATAGGCATGACCTTGGGAAATAAGATAATCCAAATAATAGTTACTTTCATATCATCAAAAGTGTGCTGTAATTACATGGAACATAAACCACAAAGCTTACTGGCAAAACATTAGATCTTCAAATTCATTTTGTCAATGACCACTTTATTAAAGTAATTTAACTAACCAATTGCCATTAAATGGCTCCGCAAAGCATGGTCTTAATAAAGTTACATCAAACAAATTGCACTAATCAAATTCTAAATGCTGGAATGAACTGGTGCTCATCACTGTAACTAACTTCAATAATACTCAAGCATTAGCAAGAGACACAGTTCAACGACATGGTCAGTCAAGAATGGGATCAAATTTCCTCCAATGTTAAGAGGAACAATCACTCCTGCAGCAAAGGTGGGAAACTCGGAAGTATCAAGAGGAACCTGGGGTCAAATATCTTCCTTCGACATATGGCAGAAACCAAATGTTTCTACTGATGATAGTAATATTGAGTCTCACCTTGCAGCTTTGAACCATTTGCTGTTGGGTGGCAGGGTTCTTGTTGGATGAAGCAGCATTCTGTGCAGCTGCAATTGTCTGAGTAGCTGCAGCTGCAGCCTGTTTTGCTGCATTCTGGAAAAAAATAAGTAACATCGTAAATAAAATTTCAATTTAGAAACATAGAAAATAGGTGCAGGAGGAGGCCATTCGGCCCTTCTAGCCAGCACTTCCATTCATTGTGATCATGGCTGATCATCCCCTATCAATAACCCGTGCCTGCCTTCTCCCCATATCCCTTGACTCCACTTGCCCCTAGAGCTCTATCTAACTCTCTCTTAAATCCATCCAGTGATTTGGCCTCCACTGCCCTCTGTCTTCCACTGCCCTCTCTCTCCACAACAGCTCCTTTTGATAGAAGCAGAGTGGTTAGATAACCACAGCAATTCTAGAGTAAAATGAAAGACTTGATAGTTCTCCAGATGTGGTGGATGGTATAAACCTCAAATATTCTTTGCCTGCCACCATGGTGTTTATTGCCAAATCAAGAGCTGGCAGGAGTGGGCCATGCAAATGAATGATCTTCCAGGTCCCCAATGCCACATGGGTCAAAGTAGCTAAGAATACATTTTGCAAACCCGAGTGTACAGTTGGTGAGCCAGTGGACATTTCAACACTAATCTCACAGCATCAGGTCTGTATGTCTCATGCCAACATTTCATTTTTAGACCTATCAAAATCCAAATTTGCAAATGGCATCTGCAGAATTTGTACTAAAACTTTGACCTTTAGGCTTGGCATCCTTTCAGCAATCATATAATTACTAAGTTACCAAATCACAATTGCAATCTCATGGGATAAATAGGATTGCATTACATTTTTTAAATGTTATTAAGAGAGAGTGTGTGCCAGCTGCACTGTATACCAATTAATTCCCCTCCACCACCCCAGCGAGCTTGATTCCATCACATAGAGCTGGAACACCATCTTTCACTTGTTTTGCTGAAGCACTGAAGCCAATGGGATATTGCTGCCGAGCAAGGTTGATGTGAGATATTGCAGCACAAACCAAAACAAAGATTATTCTGACTCAAATGTTCTTGATCAGTTTTTGCATTTAACAACTAACCATCTTAAAATAAACCTTGAGATAACCATGTTCAATAGACAATACACAATAGGTGCAGGAGTAGGCCCTCGAGCCAGCACCGACAATCAATGCGACCATGGTTGATCATCTACAATCAGTACCCCGTTCCTGCCTTCTCCCCATATCCCCTGACTCCGCTATCTTTTAGAGCCCTATCTAGCTCTCTTTTGAAAGTATCCAGAGAACCGGCCTCCACCGCTCTCTGAGGCAGTGAATTCCACACTCACAACTCTGTGTGAAAAAGTGTTTCCTCATCTCCGTTCTAAATGTCTTACCTCTTATTCTTAAACTGTGGCCCCTAGTTCTGGACTCCCACAGCATCGGGAACATGTTTCCTGCCTCTAGCGTGTCCTTAATAATCTTATGTTTCAATAAAATATCCTCTCATCCTTCTAAACTCCAGAATATACATGCCCAGCCGCTTCATTCTCTCAGCATATGACAGTCCCGCCATGCCGGGAATTAACCATGTGAACCTACGCTGCACTCCCTCAATAGCAAGAATGTCCTTCCTCAAATTAGGGGACCGAAACTGCACACAATACTCCAGGTGTGGTCTCACTAGGGCCCTATACAACTGCAGAAGGACCTCTTTGTTCCTATACTTAACTCCTCTTGTTATGAAGGCCAACATGCCATTCGCTTTCTTCACAGCCTGCTGGTCCTGCATGCTTACTTTCATAGACTGATGAACAATGACTCCCAGCTCCTATTGTACTTCCCCTTTTCCCAACTTGACACCATTTAGATAAAAATCTGCTTTCCTGTTTGACACCATTTAGATAAAAATCTGCCTTCCTGTTTTTGCTACCAAAGTGGTAACCTCACATTTATCCACATTAAACTGCATCTGCCATGCTTCTGCCCACTCGCCTAACCTGTCTAACTCACTCTGCATTCTCATAGCATCCTCCTCACAGTTCACACAGCCACCCAGCTTTGTGTCATGTGCAAATTTGCTAATGTTACTGAATCCCTTCATCTAAATCGTTTATGTATATTGTAAATAGCTGCGGTCCCAGCACCGAGCCTTGCGGTACCCCACTAGTCACTGTCTGCCATTCTGAAAGGGACCGTTAATCCCTACTCTTTGTTTCCTGTCCGCCAACCACTTCTCAATCCATGTCAGCACTCTACCCCCAATACCATGTGCCCTAATTTTGCCCACTAATCTCCTATGTGGGACCTTATCAAATGCTTTCTGAAAGTCCAGGTACACTACATCCACTGGCTCTCCCTTGTCCATTTTCCTAGTTACATCCTCAAAAACTTCCAGAAGATTAGTCAAGCATGATTTTCCCTTCGTAAATCCATGCTGGCTTGGACTGATCCTGACCCTCAGGAACTGATCCTGAATCTATAGAACATTGGAAAATGAACACCAATGTTCTAGAGCCACACCTTAAAGTACCCTGGGATGCAAACCATCAGGCCCTGGGGATTTATCAGCCTTCAGTCCCATCAGTCTACCCAACACAATTTCCTGCCTAATGTGGATTTCCTTCAGTTCCTCCGTCACCCCAGATCCCCTGGCAACTACTATATCAGGAAGATTGTTTGTGTCCTCTTTGGTGAAGACAGATCCAAAGTACCTGTTCATCTCATCTGCCATTTCCTTGTTCCCCATAATACATTTTTCAGTCTTCAAGGGTCTAACTTTGATCTTAACTATTTTTTTCCTCTTCACACACCTAAAGAAGCTTTTACTATCCTCCTTTATATTCTTGGCTAGCTTACCTTCAGACCTCATCTTTTCTCCCTGTATTGCCTTTTTAGTTATCTTCTATTGCTCTTTAAACATTACCCAATCCTCTGGCTTCCCACTTATCTTTTCTCTGTTGTACTTCTTCTCTTTTATTTTTATACTGTCCCTGACTTCCCTTGTCAGCCATGGTCGCCTCTTACTCCCCTTGGAATCTATCTTCCTCTTTGGAATGAACTGATCCTGCACCTTTGGTATTTCGCCAGGAAGCGAGCGGGCAAGATCATCTCTGACCCTTCTCACCCTGTCCACAAACTCTTTAAATCACTACCCTCTGGAAGGTGACTCCAAATCTGCCACAGCCAGACATAAAAACAGTTTTTATCCACGAGTAGTTGCTCTACTCAACAGTCAAAAATCTGTGGCCTCCTTTTGATCTGGTATTTTGTTGGTTCACATTTGATCAATGGTGTTTTATCATTATGTTTTATTATTATTAATGTTTACTGTTTTCTGAGTCATTCGTAACTGTCACTATGTCATGTTGTTTCTTGTGGGCGGAGCACCACGGCAAATTCCTTGTATGTGAATACTTGGCCAATAAACTTACTTACTTACTTATTCCCAGAAATACCTGCCATTGTTGTTCCACTGTCATCCCTGCTAGTGTATCATTCTAGTCAACTTTGCCAGCTCCTCCCTCATGAGTGCATAGTCCCCTTTGTTAAACTGTAACTCGGACGCCTCCAATTTACCCTTCTCCTTCTCAAATTGTAGATTAAAACTTACCATATTATGGTCAGTACCTCCTAATGGCTCCTTTACCTCGAGTTTCCTTCATCAAATCTGGTTCATTGCACAACACTAAATCCAGAATTGCCTTCTCCCTGGTAAGCTCCAATACAAGCTACTCTAAGAATCCATCACGGAGGCACTCCACAAACTCCCTTTCTTGGGGTGCAGTACCAACCTGATTTTCCAAGTCTAGGAAATCTCCCATAGCAACCGTAGCATCTCCCATAACAACCGTAGCATTACCTTTATGACATGCAATTTTAACTCTTGATTCAACTTGCATCCAATATTCAGGCTACTGTTTGGGGGCCTGTAGATGTCCCATTAGGATATTTTTACCCTTACATTTCCTTATTTCTATCCATACTGACTCCCCTGTTTCAATGTCACCCCTTGCAAGGGACTGAATTTCTTTCCTCACCAACAGTGCTATCCCACCCCCTCTGCACACCTGTCTGTCTTTTCGATAGGAGGTATACCCTTGAATAATTAGTTCCCAGCCCTAGCCCTCTTGCAGCCATGTCTCTGTAATTCCCACAACATCACACTTGTCAATTTCCAACTGAGCCTCAAGCTTGTCCACTTTATTTCTTACTGAATATCCTCAACTTGTTGCTGAACTCTGCAGTCAACTACTCCCATAACTCTTTATATTCGATACCCACCTCTAGTTTATGCACTAATTTCTTCTTAATGGCATTCTGTGCTGCAATATTGGTTGCTATGCGCAAACCTTCGGCAGCTTCTCGCAATCTCTGCTGCTGCTCCTCACTGTCAGGATTAGCTGCTGCACCCTAAAAACAATTGAACTCCATGAGGGTTTATTGAATTAACGTCAATGCAAAATCATGTCTTAACATTTTGTCAATGGACAATAACCAAGTAGCAATAACAGTCAAAACAAAATCTGACACAACATTTCTAAAAAGGTTAGTTTTTCCAATTCTGTTCATTTGAAGCTTTTAAAATTAATTTATAGTATAACCATTAAAAATATATGCCTTCATTTCAAAGTTCACTTTTCAATTTAGAGATAAAATAGTTCATTCTGTAATATTTCTTTGATAATACTGCGAAGGGAAAAATGTTTTTCCCAAATGTGCGTATAATATAAATGCAAGTTTTCAAGCAAGTCCTGCCTTTTAGGATAAAGGATTAATTTTCAGCATTGAATATCTCGATAATTTGCAGAATTCAAACAGAAACCCGTTTCCACTAAGATTTTACTTAGGAAGGGACAGTGCGGCCCATTGCATATGGCGTTGTACTTTAGCGTTTGATGTGATGTCACAGCAGATTGCGGGTTCCAGTCCTGTCACAGATGTTTCAGACCTTTTGGTCAAAATCTCTTTTCCCCGGGGTGAAAATATCAAAGGTATATAAGGTATACCTATAAATATAAGGTATATTTTTGAGGCGAAAGGGGCAAAATATAAAAGGGATGTGCAGGGAAAGTCTTTTACACAGAGAATAATAAGTGTCTGGAACACACTGCCAAGAGTGGTCATGGAGACTGATATGATAATGGCATTTAAGAGGTTTTTGGATGGGCACATGGATGTGCAGGGAATGGAGGGATGGGACACCTGCAGGCAGATGAGACCAGTTTATCTTGGCATTTTGCTTGGTGCAGACATTGCGTGCCAAAGGCCTGTTCCTGCGCTGTACAGTTCTATGTTTACCTTGTTAAATATATCACATGCATTCAAGCATTTTCCCTCCAACTCAGAAGGTTATAAACGACAGTAAAGCGTAATTCACTGCAATGGGAGGTTGAAATTATTCCTCGAAGTTTGGAAGTAGTTAGTAGTAAACTTTATCAAAGTGAGACTTCAGTATGCTCATGGTCAAAAACCTCAGTTGATGCACAGCGTTATCTCAAACAATGTTCAGAGCTGCAGGTTAACTAATCAACATATTGACCCAAGAAAGAAACTAAATGCTGGAGTAACTCAGCAGGTCAGGCAGTATCTCTGGAGAAAATAGGTGATGTTTTGGGTCTAGACCCTTCTCCAGAGATGCTGCCTGACCTACTGAGCAACTCCAGCATTTTGTGTCTAACTTTGTGTAAACTAGCATCTGCAGTCCTTGACCCAGACAGGAAGTAGAGGCATGCATCATAAACACTGATATGGTTATCTCTCATGTGCACAGTTTAAACATTACTCATGACAAACACTTGAATGTTATGACTTGAGCTCCTTACATGGAAGTTACCACAGTCATACGATCTGTTCAGGGGTACATTTTGTTGATGGCAATATTGTGTACATATACTTAATGTTAGCCATGCATGAAGGAGAAAATCACAACATAATAAGCAATGTCATTAAAAATGAATATGGGCTGATGTCAAATTTAGTGTATTTGCAAACAAGTAGAAAAAGCATCCAAGATAATTTTGTCAAGGACTAGAAGAAGATAGGTTTAGAGGGATATGGGGCAAACACAGGTAGGTGGGTGTACTACACAGTGTAGATGGGACAAGTTGGTCAGTGTGGGCAAGTTGGGCTAAAGGGCCTGTTTCCATGCTGTATGACTCCAGATCAGAAAAGGCTTAAAAAAAACCGCAACATTACCTTTGCAGCTTCCACCATCCTGGCTGTGGCATCAGCCAATAGTTTGGCTGCAGAGAGCAGTTTTCGAGAATTCTCAAGATCAGATTCACCCTCAGCATCAGCTTTGATAGCATTGACCAAGTCCGAAGTCGCTTGAGCCAGAATTCTAGCTTGTCTCACCATCTCACCTATTTTGGGGGAAGAGATTGCATATACAATTTAATCAATATTTCAAACAAATGTTCTGTTGTATTTTCATGTTTGTATGTCAGCCTTGATCTTGGTGATGTGTTTATTTCAGAATGTGCTTGGCATGGGTTTAAGGAGTAAACACCAAACAGATTTCTGAACTGGACGTAAAATGTTTTTTAAATCGATCTTGATCATTGAGCAAATTTAATAGATGTTGAAAGTCCAATATGTCCATTAAATTTCACGAGCTTTATCTAAGCAAGTAAAATAATTAATGTATTTGCTTGAGGGATTGATAATTAGTCGAGATTCTTTAGGGAACGGGGGTTGCCCTCTCCCATCATAGTTGAGGCCTTCGCTCATGTCTCCTTGGTACCCCGCAGCTCTGCCCTTGCTCCCCTTCCCCCAGTGGCTACAGAGACAGTCCCCCTAGTCCTTACCTTTCAACCCATCAGCCATCGCATACAACACATAATCCTCCAACATTTTTGTCACCTCCAAAGGGATCCCACCACTAATCATTTCCCATCTCCACCTTCTGCAACTCCCTGGTTAACTCATCCTTTCCACCCAAACCACCCCCTCCCAGGTACCTTCCCCTGCAACTGCAGGGGATGCAACACCTGACCCTATACCTCCTCCCTCGACTCTGTCCAGGGACCCTGACAGTCCTTTCAATTTAGGCAGAGGTTCACTTGCACCTCCTCCAACCTCACCTGCTGTATCTGTAGTTCAAGATGTGGATTCGTAAATCGGTGAGACCAAACACAGACTGCCGCTCGTTATGCTGAACACCTTCGCTCAGTCCATCTGGACCTACCTGATCTCCCGGTGGCTAACAAGTTTAATTCTTCTTCACATTCTCACACTGACCTCTCTGTTCTAGGTCTCCTCCATTGTCAGAATGATGCCAAACGCAAATTGGAGGAACAGCATCTCATATTTCGCTTGTGCAGCTTACAGCCCAGTGGTATGAATATTGATTTCTCTAACTTCAAGTAACCCCGGCATTCCATCTCTCTCCATCCCTCCCCCACCTGTCGCACCAGCTTCTCGTTTTCACCCAACAAACAGCTAACAATAACAACAATCCTTTATCATCATTAGTTTTTTGCATATCTCATTCATTGTTCTTTATCGCTCTACATCATCATCTATATCTTTTGTTTCCCTTATCCCCTGACTAGTCTGAAGGGGCTCGACCTGAAACGTCACCCATTCCTTCTCTCCAGAGATGCTGCCTGTCCCGCTGAGTTACTCCAGCTTTTTGTGTCTATCTTCAATAATTAACCAGAGATTAGCTGAATGTTTCAGAATGAATAGTTTAGTTTAGAAATACAGACCTTTCGGCCCACCGAGTCCTCACCGACCGTTGATCCCCACACACTAATGCAAGTTGTACATACAATTGGGACAATTTACAATTATACCAAGCCAATTAACCTACAAACCTGTACGTCTTTGGAGTGTGGGCGTAAACCGGAGATCCCGGAGAAAACCCACGCAGGTTTCGGGGAGAACGTACAAACTCCATACAAACAAGCACCTGCATTCAGGATCAAACCCAGGTCTCTGGTGCTGTAAAGCAGCAACTCTACTGCTGCACCACCATGCCGCACTCTAGCTGAATCAGGCAGCTAGTTATTCAATCCTTGACATGCTCAATTATAGATGATTTTAGCTGGGGCAGGAACGGAAGAAGCCACAGTGTGCATTGACAACTAAAGGTTAGGTAGCAAGGGAAAGGTCATCTAGTTATACTAGGCCTGGCCATCAAAAGCCACCCTGGATAAAAGAGTACATGGTGAATTGCTCAAGGAGCATAATTGTCATTGATAAAGCTGACTTTATAAGAACGGCAATTGAGAAAGCTAAGCATGTTTCAGTCAACGGAACCGAACCTCAGCACTAAGACAAGACCTCCAGCTGAAGTGCAAATTTAGGAAGGAGAGAATTAAAAAGTCATTTAACTTGCTCATGGAGATTTTTCTGTATCTGATGCAATATTTGGTAACTTATAAGTAATATTAGAAAGTTTCAAAATTAATTCCCTTTCTCTATTCATGCTTCATTTATAGAAAACTGAACCATTTTCATTCAGTATTCATTCTGCGTCAGCATATACTGTATGCATGTGTCAGCAAGTATACTATTTTTCTTACCAGCATCCCCCATGGAGCTGAAAATGTTTTCCGTCACATTTAGAATGGTGTCTGTCGCCTGATCATAACGTCCCGATGGATGCCCTCCAGAGCCGTACAGCTTAATGTGCTGCAACAGATCGTTGAGGGCCTGCGACACAGCCGTGGCTGCCACGCCAACCTGCTTCAGCAACAGCTGATCAGTAGTTGCAGCTTGCGAGGCCTCCACGCACCCCTCCACTGATTTTGCCACCAGCTTTCCAGCTTCAATCAGCTGTTCCTGGCAGACAGGGGAGCTGATAGTCGGAGCCACTACCTACAATGAATCACCGTGGAAACATACTTTCAATTATTACAGGCTTTGTTAAAAAGTGAATTTGATTCAATACAAATCAAAACAGCTTTTTGAAATGGAAAAACATAGAATTCTTAACGAGTTGGTCTTCATTTATTGATCTTGTGGATTCATGGGGTGTAATAGCATCGTAAAATTAAAAATTCTGGGTTTGAGTGAAAAATGATTAAGAACATTAAAAAAATATCAACTTGTGGTGTGGGAGAATCTCCTTTCTGCTTCACTTTCTCACTAATCTCTTTCTTTACACTACACTCTCTAGACTATTCTTTACTCTTCACTACTTCTTTCTTTCTCATTTCTTTCTAAAAAAAAGTAAGTTCTACAAAGAATGCTTTAATAATTCTAGGAACCTGTAAAAAGGTACCATTAAAATGTAATGTACTTACTTCTAATAAAAAAATTAAAAAAACAAAAAACATAGGTTACATTATGTACGGGTCCACATTCTGCTAGCAGTTTCAGTTTAGTTTATTGTCACGTGTACCGAGGTACAGTGAAAATCTTTTGTTGCGTGCTATCCCGTCAGCAGAAAGACAATACATGTTTACAATCGAGCCATTGTGCTGTAAAGACACATGATAAGGGGATAACGTCCAGTGCAAGGCAAAGCCAGTAAAGTCTGATCTCCCAGAGCTGCAGACATTTACCATTGTAAGTGCTTGTAGGTTACAGGGAGCCCATCTACTCAGTGCAACTTCCAATCTAGCTGGCTGACCCCCCATTACCAATTTCCTGATAATGCTTCTCCCATGGAGTCCAACAGTGGAGCAGGATATTGGCAGGACATTTCAGATCATTTGCCAAGTTAGAACCAAGACACGATTTCCACGTTAGTCATTTCAAAGATGTTTTTGAATAATCTCGAGAAAGTAAGAATACCTTTCCACTGCGTGTTCATTTTAATATTTTCACTTTAAACTTAAGTATCATTAAGTGATTTTATTTTTCTTAAAGATTATTTGAATAATTAAATAATTCTAATAGTCAGGAGCATTGCGAAGCACTCAAAGACAATGTTAAACAATCAGTAAAGCAGAGATGTACAATGCCGTCTGCTAAATATATTCCATATGATTTTCATGGCATGCACTTATTCCAGGTCTCGCAGAGCACATGGGCCTCAAACAGTGGCATTGATAGTTCTAGCCTAACAACAGTACAGGTCCATAAGACATAGGAGCTTATCAGCCCATCGAGCCTCGATCATGGCTGATCTACTATTGCCTCTCAATCCCATTCTCCTCCCTTCTCACTGTAATCGTTAATGCCCTTACTAATCAACAATCTATCAGTCTCTGCTTTAAAAATAGCCGACGACTTGGCCTTCACCCCCGTCTGCGGCAATGAATTCCACAGATTCACCACACTTTGGCTCAGGAAATTTCCCCTCATCATCCTAAAAGTACATCCTTTTATGCTGAGTCTGTGCCCTCTGGTCCTCGACTCTCCCACTAGTGGAAACATCCTCTCCCCATCCACTCCATCCAGTCCTTTCATTATTTGGTCCACCAGAAGAATTCATTGTTCTTGGCGTAGGTCAATAATATAACTTCTACAATCGATGCAGATGAAAAGAATTTCACTTCCTCCAAAAAAGCGATGCTACAAAACAGACGGAAACTAATTGTACATTTAATCCAAACGCTTACCTTGGTGCAAGCGACAAGCTGTGAGGTGGAAAGTGCGCACTGCGTTGCAGCTGCAATGACACGGTTTTGTAACACTGAATCCCCTGTCTTCTGAGCCACATTCTTCGCCTTCAGGACCAAAGCTGCTGCTGCATTCGCGACAGCTTTGGCCAGTTGCATGAGCATGTCCTATAAACAGTGAGAAAGGAAAGGTAATCGAATGCTCCAATTCTTGCCATTTTTTAAATAATTCAATTTGGTGGAAAATTTATTTGGGATATAACTTTGGCTTCTTGTGATACGATTTCAAAGTAATTGTTCATATTTTCTAGCTTAATACATTTATATCTGCAATCATCCAAAGATTAGAAACAGATAATTATTGGAATATTATTATCACCCAATGTTATTGGATAATTATTAATGATAGGAGTAGTTTAGCACATTGGGTATTGAAAAGCACTGTCTTGTTCTCATGGCATCAAGTAATCATGTTTGTTCCACTACAACTCATCACTAATGAATAGAACAGCAGGATTACTTGACAATAAGCCCAGGCAGCTCTCCGAACATTTAAATTATGTAAGAATTCTAACTCTAGCCTGAGAATTTAAAATCAAAACCTAATTCCATGATGAACAGAACTGCTTTTCTAGAAAATGGATGGGTGGTATAAAAAACATTAAAGTATCTATTTATTTGATACAAATTGACTCCAACAATCACTTTGCACTTATCCCATCATGTATGTTTCTGTGAAGTCCCGCTACTGGGGAGTAAACTGAGCTGGCTCATTTAGTATAAATGAGATGGGTTCATTAGGTATGTGGCTGCAGGACAAGGTTTAAGAATTGAAAAGTTTGGTGATTTTTTTTTGCTCACTTTGACTATGATATCCAACATCATGGTGAGAACACTGGAACTCTGAGGCTAGCTTCCATGAATGTATATGAAGGAAAGTCGCATTGCTTTATTGGCAAATTCTTGCCCAATGGGCAAATCCATACTTTGCCCTCTGAGTAAATCTCAGGCAAATTCAAGCGATATGTCAAGAATAACGCTTGTCTAGAAATTGTTGGTTGGTATATAGCACTTGTTATTTGCTTTACACAAACTTCACCACATCTCTCTGTACCCTATGTTGAAATTGTATGAATATCTATGTACCCCGAGTTGAAAATGTACAGCACAGATACAGTACAGGCCGCTAATGCCCGCCTCCTGCATGCCAAGCTTGATGCGTAACAATGTAAATCCCATTTGTCTGTATTCGATTCATAACCCTCTCTCCTTTCCTATCCGTCCTAATGTTTTTTTAAACATTATTGTATCTGCCTCTGGCAGTTAATTTCAGGCAATCACAATCCTGTTTGTGAAAAAATTACCTCAAAGAACTCCTTTAAATTTCTTCCCTACCACCTTCAACCAATTCCCTCCGGCTCTAGACTTCCTAGACACTCTAGGCCACTCATTTTTATAACCCGCAATATGGTTCCTCCTCAGTCTCCTATGTTCCAGTGAGAGAAAAAAAAACAAGCCTATCTAATTCATTCATTCATTCATCATTGTTGAAAACATTAGCGACGCAGTGGTGGTGGTGTCCGACAGGCACGGTGACGGACGCACCACACACCTCTGTCCTCCATGCAGCTGGCAAGCTCCTCTCTCGTCTCCACACATGTGGCTTCCATCAACATCTTCAGTATCGTCTTGATTAGCCGTCCCGGGTCACGTCTTCCATGGTGGGTTCCCACAGCACAACCTTGTTTGCTGGCATTTCTGGGTGGCGATGGCAGTGACCAGCGAGCCTCATCCTTCTCGACCTGATCTTCTCGTTTGGAGGTGGAATCTCCCCATAGAGCAGGGAGTTGGTGATGCGGTTCCTCCAACTGACACTTTCAACTTTTATGAGCATGCGGGTGTAGGTACCATCAGGAGACTTGGACAGTGCTCGAGTGAGAGTCCTTCCCTACACCCGTTCAATAATATGGTCTCTACAGTTGCATGGAAAAATCTCAGTGTGAGACCCTTAGACATCCGAGACATCCAGATTTTCCCCATGTTATTGAGGGCTTTCCATGCAAGTGCTTTCCAGACCTTGATGTCATTCTCTGAGCTCTGCATTCTCGTTCCCAGGTACTTGAAGTCCTCCACCTTCTTGAGAGATGCACCACCACTTGTCTAATCTGTCTCGATAACTACAACCCTCCATTTAAGCCAATGTCCGTGTGAATCTCCTCTGCAATTTCTTTTGTCAACACATCCTTCTTGTTGACACAAGGAACTGCAGATGTTGCTTTCCAAAAATGGACAATGTGCTGGTGTGTCAGGTTTGGCAGGTTTGGTAGCATCTCAGGAGAAAATGAATCAGCCATGTTTTGGGTCAGGACCTTCCTTCAAACTGATTATAGTGGGGAAGAGTTGGAAGAGAGGTGTGGGTGGAACATCCTTCTCTTACACTGCAACCAGAATTGTACATGCGGTTGAACCAATGTTTTGTACAGATGCAAAATTACATTTCATCTCTTATATTCAAGGCTTCAGCTTTTGAAAGCAAGCTTTCCAAATGAATGTTTCATTACTCTATCCAACTGTGTCAGGGAACTTTGTACTTGCAACCCCAGGTCTCTGCCCATCAACATTCCCAAGATGCCTGTTATTTACTCGTTATGTCCTACAAACTGCATTACTGTTTTAAGTTCCATTTGCTACTATTTTGCCCAACTTCCCAGTTGAGCTAAATGTCCTGGTGCATCCTGATAAAACGTTCCTCACTATCAAGGACGCCATCAGTTTTTGTGTTGTCTGCAACCTTAATTATTCCACCCACATTCTCATTCAAGTCATTTAGATTACAATGGTCCCATCGCTGATCCTTGCATTACACAAGATAAGTGCTGGAGAGTGTTGTAGTGCAGGGGGATCTAGGGGTACAAATGCATTGTGTCAGAAAAGTGGATAGAGTGGTGAAGGTGGTGTTTACAATGCTGTCCTTCATCAGTCACCAAATTGAGTGTAGAACTTGTATGCAGTTATAAAAGATGTTGGTGAGGCTGGGCTTGGAGCACAGTGTTTAGATTTGCGCACCCTACCATATAATATTTCCCATTAAACTGGAAAGAGTGCAGAGAAGATTTACAAGTATGTTGTTTGGACTCAAGGACCTGAGCAATTGGGGGGGGTGTGGGTGTGGGTGTGGGTGTGGGTGTGGGTGTGGGTGTGGGTGTGGGTGCGGGCGGGCGTGCGGGCGGGCGTGCGGGCGGGCGGGCGTGCGTGTGTGTGCGCGCAGAGACTTTTCTCCAGGCCAGAGGCCATAGATTAATGGTGAGAGGGGAAAATATTAACAGGATTGCAAGGGGCATATACACAGAAGCAGGGAGGTATATGGATCAAACTGCCAGAGCAGGCAGTTAAGACGGGTACAATAACACATTTAAAAGACATTTGCACAAGTACATGGAAAGGAAAAGGTTCAAAAGGATATGGGCAAATAGGATTAGCTTGGACAAGTTGCAACTAAGTGGTTGTTTCTGTGTTGCATGACTGACTTGTTGCAGACTTCTAGTGAGAAAAATATCCCTTCGCTCCAATCATCAAGCCATTGTTGGACCCAGTGCACCAACATGCCTCAGATCACGTGCCTTAACCTTCTGGATAGTACCTTCTACATAGTAACCTTCTACTGTGTGGGGCCTTATGAAAAGTCCATGTAAACCACATCTACTGGCCTACATCTACTGGAGGGTGGCCACGGTGGCGCAACGATAGAGTTGCTGCCTTACGGCGCTTGCAGCTCCGGAGGCCCGGGTTCAATCCTGACTACGGGTGCTGTCTGTACGGAGTTTGCATGTTCTCCCCGTGACCGCGTGGGTTTTCTCCGAGATCTTTGGTTTCCTCCCACACTCCAAAGACGTACAGATATGTAGGTTAATTGGCTTGGTGTATGTGTAAATTATCCCTCGTGTGTGTCAGGTCATGTTAATGTGCGGGGATCGCTGGGCGGTGTAGACTCAGTGGTCCGAAGGGCCTATTTCCACGCAGCATCTCTAAACTAAACTACTGCTCAGATTTCATCAGTTTTTAGCGTTACCTTGAATCTTTCAGCCATTCTAATGTTCTCATTGTCTGGCATTTCTCAGTTTGTTAACCTATACATTTTACTGATTGAACAGATGTCGGTTCCATCATGACATCTCATACCTTTGCCACTGCCAGCAAATTAGTCTGCCAGTATTATTTATCAGCTTGATGGTGCAGGGATTACACTCAGCATTTGCTCTAGATGCCCTACTTCAGCAGGTTTCAGACCATTATGGAAATAAAATTCCACAGATAATGATAATGACACAATTTTCTAACTTCAGAATAATAATGTTGATTCTGATGTAGCGTAAATGCACAGGTTGAATGAATTTGAACTTGCCCAATGTTTTAGATTCTCTCCATATTCTTTGATAACTATATCAATCCAGTTTTTCTGTCAGGCACACAAGCTAGTTCATTAACAGTAGGATGGGATAATTGCAAAGTAATTTCATTAAAATTTAATCTTCAGGGCAAAAACCATTCTAAATTAATCAGTTATTCAATCACTGAGATTTAATCGCATTTACAATTTGATTGTATATTTGGATTTGAAAAAAGATTGCATTAAATTGGATAATTCATACGAAATGGCTGAATAAACCTCATTTACCAATCTGTGCGGAATGGGCGATAAACTCCTCATTGTGTATTTTTGTGAACCTATAGGAAACTATGCAAGAGGATTTATAAAATTCCAACAGAATGTTATCACATCAACATGCTGAGTGTACAAATGTTTAATAAGCACATTTAAAGATGGAGAGATGAGCATCTACCTGGAACCGTGGATCAGCATCACTTTCCCCAATCTGATGGAGAAGTTCACCACTCGTCTGCCCGACCGTACCGGCAGCAGTTAGCAGGACCTGCCGAGGCTTAAACACAACATCAACATCACATTTCTGCCTCTGATTAAAACACAACCTCGACAATATTCAACCTGCTCCGACTATAATCAAGAACTAAACACGAGTGGACGCTATAAAAGTTTAACTTTTACCAAATCAATTGTACACATCTTTAGCACTTTACAAAGATGGGCGATTTAAACAAGCTCCTTTTTAAATAATTAATGAGGTAAATTTGATCAGAAGACTAAATAATTAATCAACTTCTGTTTTGCAGCATTTCTATAGAAAGCAATAGTAGACAGATTGGAAATTTGGATGAGTAATTGTAAATTCTGTCAGTAAAGTGACTGCAGTGTTGACTCTCTGCTACATTCGGGAGAAGGCAACGACTTAGATGTCCTTTAGTTGTGCTCTGTAGTGGTGTCTTTCAAGTTGTGGAAGATGTACACAATCCTGCTAATTCCTTTTTTGTTTTACAGCTTCCGAGATGGCCTATTACATTAGCCATTGAGATTCTTACTAAATGGGAATATGAGCCATAATTATGCTCATATTCTCAAAGCTTGGAATAAATTGATAATATCTACCTCGGCAGTAGCTGGCTGAGCAGTCTTCAACAAGTCTGAGACAGCACAAGCCAGGTTCTTAGTAGCTTTCAGTAGCTCCTGACCATTTGTACCCTCATCCTCCATTAGAGCCGCCAACAGTTTGACACCTTTCGACATCTCCGTTAAATTTGAAGAGATGGTTGTAACTGCACATCCAACTGCTGTGTAGTCTGTGTCTAGGGGATCACCTGTAACATGAAATCGATTTTAAAGTTAACAATATCATAACTTGGATTGAAAAATAGGATTTGTTCAGCCCACACAGGCTGTAAATGTGTAGCTAAGTTATTTTTTTTAATAAACAAGATGGCTATCATAAAGGATACTTTCTCATAAATAATTAGGAAACATTTCTTATTTTGAAGACCATGCAGATGACATCCTGAATAAGAAACCACAGTGAAAGCATTAACAAGTCAAATCAATCCGGTCTTACATAAGGAAACTTATAACTAATTAAAAGGTTGACCAATTTTCACCTGATATTCTGACATTTACTTAGGCCCTATCTGGATTTCAACTGCAGATCCCATTAGACCCTCACCGAAACCTCTGTATTTAGATTCAGAATCAAACTGAATCTCCAAAATATCTGAAAGTTATCATTTGCTAAATTCTTGGATTTAACTCCACCAACTGGTCGTTCCACAGACTTGGCCACTCTACTGATATCACCATCCACAATTCCCATTACTCCTACCCACTTTTTCCCCAAGACAATACATGTTAAAGTGCACAACTGAGAGATAGTAATTCATTGAAGAGTTTACAATATTATTAAAACTTGAAACTATAAATGTACAAATGTAACAGAAAAGCAGTGGAATGTCTAATCTTAAGGATAATTATTGCCATAGACTCATAGTGTGTCATGGAGTCAGTCATACAGCATGGAAACAATCCCTTTGGCCCAACTTTCCCACGCCAAACAACATGCCCCATCTAGTACCCACCTACACTAGCACAGCCTGCTTGCGTTTGACCCATATGCCTCTAAATTTTTCTTTCCATGTACCAGTCAGCTTGTTCCATGTACCTACCACCCTTTGTGTAAAAGGAAAAGCCTCTCAAGTTCCTATCTTTCCCCTCTCATCTTAAACCTCTGTCCTCTGGTTCTTGATTCTTATATAGAAAACAGTTGTATAATGTATATAATGAGGGTAGATATTCACAGTACACATTGTCATCATATAGAAAGTAGATACATGTAGTTCCAGGTTTCTGCTGGACACATTTAAGTTTACTCTGTTACCAACATGTATTAGATACTGTGCTTTACAATAAATCCCTAGAATACACCGGGGAGCATTGAGGTTTTGAATATAAACTCAATAAATCAATACATATCAAGAGCAAGAAAAGAACATAAATAACTGGCCAAAGTAAAATTATTTCAACTGGGGCAGAAGGAAAATAGAAGGGGTTGCAGGCACAGAAGTGGGGAAGGGGCAGCTGTATACCATGGTAAGTATCCTGTCACAAACGGCTTGTGCAATACGTGCAATAGCATGTTTGTTCATTTAACATTAAATAAGATGTCAGGGGTTTAAACTTGTTTATTTAAAACTTACTTCCGGGTCAGAGACGCTAACAATCATCTACATTTTAAAAGTGCATTCTTAATACTCTACATCCATTTTTTAAATCTATTCTTTCACCCCTTTCTATATAGGTGAAACCCCTACTGCAGCAGGAGTTGGAAAATTACACGTGGAGTATAAAATGAAGTGTATCGCAAATAGAATTTTACAATAGGTTAAGTGCAGCAGTGCTGAATTTGTCAGTTCACATTTTCAAATAATTTTATCCCATTAATAAAGGAGTAAAGATTCTGTGATCAAATGTTTAATGTTTCAAAATGGTTAATCTCAAATTTACCAGGTTTCACATATTCTGGATTAAAACTCATAATTTCGACATACCAGCAGTGAGGTTGACAACTGATGCTGTGCCTGCAGTAATTGCATCAACCTGAGAATGGATCTCGTGTTTGGATTCGTCCATTTTATTTTTTCTCCATGCTTTTGAGGCCTAAAGTACAAAATCAATAAGACTACATTAAATCAAAATGTTGATCTCAATCTGGAATATCACCTGTAACAGAATTAGTGCAGTACAATGAATTATTTTTATAATCCACCTTTTTAGTGTGAAATTCGCCAACCCACTCATGGAACAATGCAGGGCTTTCTGCAGATGTAGTTTAGTTTAGTTCAGAGATACAGTGTGGAAACAGGCCCTTTCGACACACCAAGTCCACACCGACCATTAATCGCCTGTTTACACTAGTTCCATGTTATCCCACTTTCTCATCCACTCCCTACAAACCCGCACATCTTTGGGACATGGGAGAAAACCAGAACAGCCTCTCCCTATAGCTCAGGCCCTCATGGTCCTGGCAACATCCTCATAAATCGTCTTTGTACTTTTTCCATCTTAACTAATCCTTCCTACAGCAGGGTAGCCAAAACCAAATACAATACTCCAATAGCAGCCGCACCAATATCTTGGACGACTGTAACAAAACATCCCAACCTCTACATGCAATACTCTATAAGATGAAGGCCAATGTAACAAAATACTTCTTGATCACCCTATCTACCTGTGACCCCACTTTCAAGGAACTATGTACCTGTACTCCTGGATCTCTCTGCTCCACAACACTCCGCAGGACCCTGCCATTCACTGCACAGCTAATCAAGATCCTGCTGCAATTTTTGATAACTATTTTTATTGTCTAGGGTGCCAACTGTTTTAATGTCATCTGATAACTATAATCCACAAACAGCAATGGGCCCAGCAATGATCCCTGAAACAAACCACCAGTCAACTATCCATCACCCTCCGCTTTCATCCATGAAGCCAATTCTCTATCCAGTCAACTAGTTCTCCCTGGATCTCATGTGACCTAACCTTCCAGAGCGGCCAACCATGCGGAATCCTATTAAATGCCTTGCTGAAGTCCATGTAGACAATGTCAACAGCTTTGATGTCGTCAACCTTTTGGTTAAAAAACCTCAGAGTTGTAAGACATGAACTCCCAGGTACTAATCCATGCGGACAATCCCTAAGTAATCCCTATCTATCCAAATGCATATACATTTTATCCCTCAGAAACCTTCCCAGTAACGTACCTACCACAGATGCTATGCTCTTGGGTCTATAATTACCAGGCTTTTCCTTGCAATCCTTAAACAGAGGCACAACATTAGCCACTGTTCAGTCTACTGGCATCTCACCCGTGTCTAATGATGATTCATATATCACAGCCAGGGTGCCTACAATTTCTTCTTCAGTTTCTCAGTGCCTCAAATATCTCTGATCAGAAACAGGATATTTAACCACCTTCATACGCGTTAGGATATGAAGGCGGTTAGCACCTCCTTGACTGTAATGCGGACATCCTCAAGACATCTCTATTGTCCCAAGCTTCCCAGTCTTACACCACGGTAAAAGCAGAAATACTTAGTATTTATACTTATAAAAAGGAGAAATACCTAGTGAAGACCTTGCCTATTTCCTGTAATGGATCAGAGATGACCACTTTGGTTTCTGAGGGGCCCTATTCTCTCTCTGGTTACCGTCCTTTCCCTTAATGTACTTTGAAACTATGATTCTGGCTAATTCTAAATGGTTCTGTCTATGGTTTAGATGAAGCATTTAATAATGGAGATGGAGCATTTGTGGACCAAAGCAGAACCGAGGCAGGTGAGAAACTGGAGGTCAGTATGCAAGGTGATGAAAGATAGTTCAGTCGACAAGATAGGTAGGAGCATGGCAGTGAGTGATAAGTACTGTTGGAATCAATTGCTTTTATTTCAATCCAAAAAGCCTGATGGGCAAGACGGATGAAATCAGGGCGCGAATAGGTACGTGCAACTGGGATGCCGTAGCCATGATGGAATGCTAATTAAGAGAGGGACAGGACAGGCATCTTAATTTCCAGGGTACAGGCGCTACAGGTGAGATGGAGGTGAAAGTAAAAGAGGGGTGTTGCTTTATTAATTAAGGTGAATGTGCTGTAGTCGAAGCTAACATTACTGATGGCTTGTCCAGTGAGGCTATACGAGTGCAGCTGATAAATAAAAAGATGATCACCTTGTTAGGAGTGTACTATATGCCCTCAAATAGGCAATGGGAATTAGAAGAACAAATATGTCAAGAGATTGCAGTTTGCTGCTAAACAAATAGGGTTGTCATAGGAGGAGATTTTAACTCTCCCAATATAGACTGGGGCTGTCACAGTGCCAAGGACGTAAACAGAATGGAATTTATCAAATGTGTTCAGGAAAGTTTCCTCAGGCAATATGTAGAGGTCCCACAAGGGAGAGGGCAAAGCCGGATCTACTCATTGGAAATTGGCACGGGCAAATGACTGAAGTGTCCATGGGTGAGCCTTTTGGGACCATTGACCACAGGTCTATTAGCTTTAAAATACTTATGGATAAGGACAGGGTGGGCCCACCAGTTAAAATTCGGAATTGGGGCAAGGCCAATTTTCCTGGTATTAGACAGAAATTGGGGCTCTGGTCAGGAAAAAGAAAGTGTGTATAGGCAACTGGGATCAGGAGCATCCCTGGTGGAGTTTTGGGAACTGTGAAGCATACTGTGGCGACGCAAGACAGGAGGTCAAAAAGGGGCAGGAGATGGCCCTGGAAGATAATATTAAATATTATCCAAAGAATGTTTGAGTTTCAAATCCACACTGTTTCTCTAAACTAAATATCCATTCAACTACACTTTTATAGCTAGGTTTTTTTCAGTGTACATAGTTCCATACTTGTTTTTACAGAATCAAACCACATTCTTGCTGTTTAGCTAGCTGTGTTATTCATAATTGTCTTACAGCATCATGTCCAAGGGGTGGCAAGGCATCAACATCATCCAAACTAGCTTGTGCTTGCTGCACGGCCTGCATGCTGGAATTAATAGTTCCCATGAGGGCTTGCTGTGCAGATGTCTGAAAGAAAGAGAGGCATTGTTAAAAAAAAAAGATCTCAATATTAATCTTACTGAGAACTTTCTAAAGATTCTGCAACTGTCAAGTTCTTTTAGTTTTTTTTGCACAAAAGATGGTGATTTTCAAAAGTTTGTTGAATAAATTTTAAGTTCAATAAAACTCAAGTCTTCCTACATCCTAACTGCATCTCTACTAGACTAAAACTATTAACAAAAACAATGAAATGTAATTATTCTGTTTTTTGTTACACATGGCAATTAAACTCTTAATTGCCATATGTAACAAAAAACAGAATCATTACATTTCTACGTGTAGCAGCATAGCAGGTCTGTAAACATAGTACTCATGGAAAAGATAATAAACAAAAAACTTCAATCTTTTTTTTTCAGTCACCATTCTTTAGTTAGAGGGTGGTGAATCAGTGGAATTCTTTGCCACATTAGGCTGTGGAGGCCAAGTCAGTGGATATGTTTAAGGCAGAGGTAGATAGATAGATTCTTGATTAGTACGGGTACCATTAGCATTCCTCATACATGCACTAAAATATATTTATGGGTCACAGGTCAGCATTTTATTTCACTGAATAACCAACCGTACTCTCTGAAAAACCCACATTTCCAGTTAAATAATGATTCACTGAAAATTCAAAATAATTTTCAAGTTGATGGCATCTCTTACACATGTCAACTGCATTTCTCAAGAATGTAGAAAGTTGTGACCACTGCTCAGTCCATCATCGGCTCTGAGGAAGGGTCTCGACCCGAAACGTCGCCTATCTCATTCGCTCCTTAAATGTTGCTGCACCCGCTGAGTTTCTCCAGCCTTTTGTGTACCATCGGCTCTGACCTCCCCACCATCGAAGGGATCTATCGCAGTCGCTGCCTCAAAAGGCTGCCAGTATCATCAAGGACCCACACCATCCTGGCCACACACTCATCCCTCCGCTGCCATCAGCGAGACGGTACAAGAGCCTGAAACCTGGTACATCCAGGTTCATGAACAACTTCTTCCCAACAGCCATCAGGCTATTAAAATCGCCATCATACAAACTCTGAACTATAACAGCCTATTGCACTTGATCTGCTTATTTTATGTGTATATATGTCTATGCTATATAGACAGACTGAACTGTTCTGTATTTATGCTTACTATATTCTGTTGTGCTGCAGCAAGCAAGAATTTCATTGTCCTATCTGGGACACATGACAATAAACTCTCTTGACTTGACCATCAAGTGTGGCAGCCTCGCCAGCAGCTGTCTGTCCTTTCATTCTTTTTATTATTTTTAGTCTGTCTAAAAGTATGTTTCTTCAGAAACAGTTTTTCTCAGTCACTACAGAACTGTTTCTTCAGAAACAGTTTTTCTCAGTCACTACCTGGTCGAGGATGCGTCTTTCCTCCGAGCCACATTTTCGCCCCCCCCTCAAGGCCTACCATCTGGATTGGCGCAGCCTTTCCTAGTGAACAAGAGGAGACCAGCCAGAGCTTCAGCAGCGGCGCAGCACTGGATTCCATCGCGTCTTATCGGGGATCGCCATGGAGCTCCAGAGGGCCTGCCGACTATTACATCGCGGAGCTGTGGTCTGCGGAGCTTCCAGCCGCGGGCGCTGACTTTAACATCGCGGAGGCCTGGGATCCTTGCCGGGGTCGCCAGCATTGAATCTCCGCCCAGCTCGGCCTGTGGACTTCAGGAGCCGCAGTCTTTGGTAAGAAGCGGCCAATTTTGTACTTCAGGTCGCTGAGATTGTTCTCTGTTCCGACGCTGGAGCTCCATCATCCCGGCGAGAGGGCCTGAAACATCGGGTCGCCGTTGCAGCGACCTCAATAGGCCCCTGACCATAGGTTAACAAGTGGAAGAGGACTGAACTTTGTTGCCTTCCCTCATAGTGGGAAATGTTGATTCCTCTGCGTGGGGATGTTTTATGTTTTATGCTAAATTTTATAGTGTTCTGCTTATCTTATTTGTGTGCTGCATGGTAACTCAAATTTCACTGCACCATTTGGTGTATGTGACAATAAATGTCCTTTGTCCATATTTCACGTTTGCAGGCAGGGAAGGTTTGGGACCCACAACCCAAGACTTTTATTGGTTCTACAAGCCGAAAAAGCCTGCAAGAACAACCTCTTTTATTATCCGCTTCAAAGAATCAGACCTTATTTGCATTAAGCGAGGCATCCAGAGGTTGCTGTGAAGAAAGAAGGGAGGTAGGCATAGAAAGACTATGCTTCAATTAATTGTTTTGAACTTAATTGATATGCTTGACAACAACTTTTCACTTATTGTTTCCTCCCAATTGCAAACAAAAATGAACTAATTACATATGTGCAAATGAACTGCAGAGGCTGATCCAAGATAGACACAAAGTGCTGAAGTAACTCTGCGGGTCAGGCGCATCTCTGGAGAAAAAGGATGGGTGGCATTTTGGGTTAACTCAATCAATCAGCAATAAATTCAATCTTCTTTAGTCTGAAGAAGGGCCCGACCCAAAATGCCACCCATGCTTTTTATCCAGAGATGTTGCCTGACCCTCTGTGTTACTCCAGCACTTTGTGTCTATCTTTGAACTCATTGGATTTCTGCAGCCAGAATGTAATGGATCTGAACAGTAGGGCATACTCCTCAGTATTATTACAACATTTCCTCAATGGTCATCAATAAATGCTCATTTTAAATAGTTCTGCAGTTTTAAAAAGTTGAATAAAATCACTTGTATTTATGTGGCAGTTATCGTGACACAGATCTTTAGTTGAAACTTGAAATTTCATTCAGTAAGTAAGGTATCATACCAGCGGAGGCATGTGTCCTCTGTGCATTTGTCCACTGGTCACTTGCTGCTGGGCTGCTGGCATTGTCCCAACCTGGAAGTTCTCAGGACCCCCGGCACCGGGTCGCATTATTGCAGGTAATGCTACAGACCCATGCTCCATTTTCCCAGTTCTGTTGAACTGTTGCTGCATGATGGTAGACCTGGGAAAGGTTATGAAACATGATCAAACATGTACCCCCACACACGTGCACACACAGCGTATAGGAATTAGATTATTCCAGACTATTAAACAACAGCTATTTCAAACTGTGTAGTTCCAATTCCAAATCTTACAAATAAGGAAGATCATAAGAATATGTAAACAAAGCAAGACCATGACTATGTAAACAAAAAAACCACGCTTCCATCTTCATACCAATGATTTAGCAACTGTCTTTTATGGGTGGGGTGGGGTGGGGGCAGAGGAAGAGGATAGTTCCAGAATTCTGATTCTGGATGATTATCCATGATCATATTGATTGGCGGTGCTGGCTCGAAGGGCTGAATGGCCTATTCCTTCACCTATTTTCTATGTTTCTATCCTGTGTGCCAAAGTGCTTCACGAGTTCACTCATAGCAATCATTTAAACATTAGGACTAGTTCTAGGTTCCCTTAAAGAAAATCACGTCTCTATATATATAGCCTTTTACTGTTTAAAATACCTTGATTAGATCTTGCTTCGATTTTTCAATATTTTTAAAAGAAATCATAACAAATGTGAACAACCACCCCCGTTTAATCCCAGTTGCCATTCCACACTTTTGCAAATGACACTGTTGCATTAAAGTGTTAGTTTCTCACTTTGTCATGAGCGTTAAGATGAAGTTGACAAGCTGAATGGTGGAGTCTGGGGGAAGGTGTGGGAGGAAAGGTGCAAAGAGATGTAGGAATATTTCCTCCCAGGAAAATGAATATAACTGCTGAGAAAGATGATGATCTTAGCAGAAATGTAATGATGATGTTAGAAGAAACTTGATGCAAAAGAAACCCACAGGCTAATTCATGTTTCATTTCTCACTTACTTTTTGGGAGATACGGAATCCTCCAACATTGTGGATTCTTCATCACCTTCCAAACCAAAATGGTCTTTGCTTTTTTTCTGCAAATAGTTAAATTGGATGTGCATTAAAAAATGTTACCCAACATGAAAATCATGTCAGTCATACTTAAAAACTCTTCATTATTCTTCCATCACATCATTCTAAATTGGCAACTAATTCTTGCCAGCATTTATTTGCGAAGTGCCAAACCTCTGGTTGAAATCAGCTCTTGGGGATGCACTTTCGTCAGACAAATATAATGGCTGTAAAAGGACTGCAATATCTAAATCACCCTCTGCTAAAATTGGAAGATATTCAATTATATAATAACTGCTCGGTTTTGGTCACCCTGCCATAGGAATTATGTCATTAAGCTGGAAAGAGTGCGATTGTTGCCAGGACTCAAGGACCTGAGCAACAGGGAGAGATTGGACAAGCTTTATTCATTGGAGAACAGGAGACTGATGTTACAGAGATGTATAAAATCATGAAGGAAATTGATAGGGTGTTTTCACAGTCTTCTACCAAGGGCAGGCAAATCAAAAACCAGAGGTTCAAGGTGAGAAGGAAAAGATTTAATGGGAATCTGAGGGGCAAAACTTTCACCGAGAGGTTGATGTGTATATGGATTGAGCTGCCCGAGGGTGCAATTGAGACAGGTACAATAACAACATTTAAAATACACTTGGACAGGTATATGGAAAGGAAAGGTTTAGAGAGATATCGGTCATTCGTGAGCAAATGGGACTAGCTTAGATGGGGCACCTTGCTTGGCATGGACTTGTTAGGCCAAAGGTCTTGTTTCCGTGATATTGCCTCAAATTAATTAGATTCAATCTCTTTGTCAACTCCAAATTTTACACTTCCTTCAACTGTTTTATTTTAAATATGTCTTGTTCAACTTGGGATTACTTAAATTAATACTTTAGTATGCAAAAACATTCAACTGAGGAAAGACATTCTTGCCATAGAGGGGGAACAGAGAAGGTTCACCAGACTGATTCCTGAGATGTCAGGACTTTCATATGAGGAAAGACTAGATAGACTCGGCTTGTACTCGGTAGAATTTAGAAGAATGAGGGGGGATCTTATAGAAACTTACAAAATTCTTAAGGGGTTGGACAGGCTAGATGCAGGAAGATTGTTCTCGATGTTGGGGAGGTCCAGAACAAGGGGTCACAGTCTAAGGATAAGGGGGAATTCCTTTAGGACCGAGATGAGGAAAACATTTTTCACACAGAGAGTGGTGAGTCTCCGGAATTCTCTGCCACAGAAGTAGTTGAGGCCAGTTCATCGGCTGTATTTAATAGGGAGTAAGATGTGGCCCTTGTGGCTAAAGGGATCAGGGGGTATGGAGAGAAGGCAGGTACAGGATACTGAGTTGGATGATCAGCCATGATCATATTGAATGGCTGAAAGGGCCAAATGGCCTACTCCTGCACCTATTTTCTATGTTTCTAACTATAAGAATCTGAATGCATATTTTAAGAAAAATGCAAGGTTGCATTGCCTAAAATCTAGCAATGAAACAAGGCTCAAATTGTCAAAAAAAAATTGTAACTGACTACTTTTTGCACCACACCCTTTTCCTGTTTGGATAGGACAACATAAACGTAATAGTTTCCATTCATTGCTTCGTGCATTCATACATTTTGTGGATGTACAGTGGATAAGACTAGAGTTATACAATCAGAGTTATACAGTGCAGAAACAGGCTCTTCGGCTCCCCTTATGCATGCTGACCAAGATGGCATTCTGGGCTAGCAGCATTTGCCTGCATCCTGCCCCTCAGCCCTCTAAACTCTTCCTATACATCGGTCCAAAAGTCTTTTAAAAGTTGTAATTGTATCTGCCACTGCAGCTTCCCCTGGCAGCTCATTCCAAATACATTCTACCCTGTGTGTGTAAAAAAGTGCTTGAGATCCTGCATAAATATCATTCTTCTCACCCTAAACCTCTGCTGTCTAATCTTAGAATTCTCTACCCTGGGGAAAAAGACACTGACTGTTCACTTTATCCATGACCCTCATTATCTTGTATACCTCAATAAGGTCACCACCCAGTCTCCTACCCTCCAAAGAAAAACGTCCTCGCTAATCCAACCTATGCCGATAACTTAAGCCTGCAAGTCCATAAAACATCCTGGTGAATCTCTTCTGCACCCTTTCCAACGTAATGACATCCTCCCTATAGCTGGGTGACCAGAAGTGCACACAGTACTCCAAGTGTGGTTTTACCCACGAGTTGTACAGTTGCATCATGATGTGCCAACTTTTGCAATCGACAGCCAATGAAGGCAAATGTGCCAAACACCTTTTTCACCATATGTCTACCTGGCTCGCTATTTGCAGAATACTAGAACCTGTATTCCCAGATCCCTGTTCTGCAACTCCTCCAGGCTCTACACTTTACTGTGCATGTCCTGCTCTGGTTTGACATACTCCACCACCACCCCCCCCCCCCCCCCCCTGATTTGTTGCATTTTTTACCACTCATTTCAATCTTGTACAACTGCAGTATTCTTACAAGTTTTTTTAAAATAACTCTAGATATTTTTGACCACCAGGGGCGCCGGGGAGATGGCAGCCCTGCCGGCAGTCTGTTCGTTTTTTCAGCATTTTGTTATTTTTAACATTTGTTATAAGTTTGTTTTAATGTACTTCGGTTTGTTTTATGTGGCGGGAGGGGATTGGGGGAAACTTTTTTTCAAGTTCCTACCTTCCCGGAGATGTGATCAATGTTTGGATCGCTGATGCTGGAGGGACGTGGACTAACATCGTAGCGGATCCCTTGGCTGGGATCACTCCCACCTGCGGACTTACCATCAAGGGCTTGCAGTCTCGGGAGAGGCTAGTCGGGAGCTCCAACACCGCAAAAGGTTCGACCAGCCCCAACGCGAGGTTCGATCGGGAACTGACAACCTCCCGATGCAGGAGCTGAACGCCTCAATGCGGAGGGCCCAAATGCCGCCGGCTACGGGAGTCAAGATCGTCCCATCAACGGAGGGCTCGAGGCCCCCGACCGAGGAAGAACAAAAGGAAGGACTTGGAACTTTATTTCGCCTTCCATCACAGTGAGGAATGTGTAGGAGTCACTGTGGTGGATGTTCATGTTAAAATGTGTTTTTGAGTCTGTTGCTTTTAAGTGTATGACTGACCTGGCCAAAGAAACTCCTTGTATGTTGCAAAACATACTTGGCGAATAAAATCTGATTCTGATAACAACCAAGATTAAAAATGTTGTACATTTTCACATTCCCTTCTCAAGGGTGCTAAGACCTCCTCGATCAACTGGCAGGAATCACCAGGTAAGGAATGCACATGCTGAGGACCACGCAGCTTCATACAAGTGTCAGGGCATATTGGGAGAAGGCAGGAGAATGGAATGAGGAAGGAGAGATAGATCAGCCATGATTGAATGGCGGTCGACTTGATGGACCGACTGGCCTAATTCTTCTCCTATCACTTTTGACCTTATATCACATCCTTTTACAACTTGACTGCAGCATGATTCCTCAATTAATACACTTTACCAGATGTACCTTCTCTGTGGCCATCCACACAGCTTAGAAATTCTTTGCCCACATCCAATATTACTGTAAACCCATCTAAATACACACACACAACTTAAGCAAAGTAAATGGAAACAAATCTACTACAGTACCTTTTTCAAAATGATATCAATGTATCCAGCTATCAGCTGTGCAATTTGTTCTCCTTCAGTTGTTTGCACTGAATAGTACCCATCCTGATAGTCACCAAAATCCTACAGGTGGAGAAAAAACAGATAAACATATTTATACCAATCTAATCCACTAAACATTAAAATCCAATGAATTCACTGTCTTTTAAAACCAAACAGTTGAATCTCCTCAGGTAGTCACAAAATGCTGGAGTAACTCAGCAGGTCAGGCAGCATCTCTGGAAAAAAGGAATAGGTGACGTTTTGGGTCGAGACCCTTTTCCAGACCTTTGAATCTTGTATCCAGTTGGCAGTTTAACTTTGGAACGGCAGCCTTTACCAAGTCAAAAGATCCTGGGCTATCAGTAACAGGATGGGGTGGAAGATTGCAACCTTCACGTGGTCCACCCTGTTTCGACGAATGCAATCAAATAAAGGGAGGCACAGTGGCGTAGCGGTAGAGCTACTGCCTTACAGCGCCAGAGACTCGGGTTTGATCCCGACTACAGGTGCTTGTCTGTACAGAGTTTGTACGTTCTCCCGGTGACCTGCATGGGTTTTCTCCGAGGTCTTCGGTTTCCAAAGACGTACAGGTCTGTACGTTAATTGGCTTTGTATAAGTGCAAATTGTCGGAGAGTGTCAGTGTGCGAGGGATCGCTGGTCGGTGCGGACCTGATGGGCCGAAGGGCCTGTTTCTGTGCTGTGTCTCTAAGATCAAATAGAACAAGTTGTACTACAACCCTAGGCTGTGCACGCCACACACAAGAAGTAACAGGATATAAACTATCACATGTCGGTAAAATATTGTGGAAGGCTTTCTCTTTTCAGTAAGATGTTAAATCAAGATTCTTAATATTCAGGTGGATACTATTTTAAATTAAATTTGTCATAAAATAGCAGTCTTGTCCTTGCTAATTTTTTGAAAAGAATCTCCACTTAACAATGTTTTAGCAAGAATGTTACTTCTCGGGTTTGAGTAGTTACAAGCACCATTTGATACAGCTTGGGACTTTTAATGTTCCCCTCTACTGAGGCTCAAGCACATGGCTTTGGGGTTCTCAGCAACAGTGCTAGAATCATGTTTCGTAGGCTGATAAATTTTTGGTGTTTTAGATAAAGCATTAAAAAAAAATTAGAATTCAATATTGAGAAACCAAATTGCAAGTTTGGTTACATTATCGTTACAAGACGATGAATATATTTTGATCTTCGGTTGCACAATGGCCCAAGGACATCTCAAACTTAATTTGTTTGGCAGTCGTACAGGAGTCATCCTTGACATGTGTGTTGTCTGCAAAATATCATTCTAATCAGCCAAGATTAATTCAATAGAAATTTATACATTACATTTCAGAGATTCACTTCAGTCTAATAAGATTTCCATGTCTACTGAATTGAGTAGGGATATACATTCAGAAGGCGAAGCCCAAGGAACTAAATTACACTGCAACTGCCAATAGATAGGGAAATAAAATTCAAATATGTCATCACACACTTCTGATAATAAAAGTAAATTTTGAGTAAATTAGTAGTTTGGTGATCAAGCAGCTTACTGCTTAGGAAGGAACTGCAGATGCTGGTTTAAACTGAAGCTAGACACAAAAAGCCGGAGTTTCTCCAGTTTTTTGTGTCTAACCGACTGCTTTGATTTGCATACATCAAACTCACTTGTTCCTGATTTTTCATGTCCTCCCACATTAAATATAGAAAATGGTGATGGGCGGGATATACCTCCTACAAAAACTGTTTAAATCCTACTGAGAACAGAATAATCATATACAGTGCTCAATTAGATTTGATTCTGTCCTTGTACATCATCGGTTAACTGGTTTGTTCAGCATGTGCAGCTGCCCAACTTCCTCCTTCCAATTTACAGTTAGTATGTCCTTCAAGTAGCAATGCATAATTCCAAAGCCTCACCCGACATCAGCTAATTCAGTGCATACCCGTAATATAGCCAAGACTTTGTTGGCCTGTTCAATTTATTGACATTACTGGTCCATTAATAATCAGCTACATAGAAACATAGAAACATAGAAAATAGGTGCAGGAGTAGGCCATTCGGCCCTTCGAGCCTGCGCCGCCATTCAATATGATCATGGCTGATCATCCAACTCAGTATCCTGTACCTGCCTTCTCTCCATTCCCCCTGATCCCATTAGCCACAAGGGCCACATCTAACTCCCTCTTTAATATAACCAACGAACTGGCCTCAACTACCTTCTGTGGCAGAGAATTCCACAGATTCACCACTCTCTGTGTGAAAAATGATTTTCTCATCTCGGTCCTAAAAGACTTCCCCCTTATCCTTAAACAGTGACCCCTTGTCCTGGACTTCCCCAACATCGGGAACAATCTTCCTGCATCTAGCCTGTCCAACCGCTTAAGAATTTTGTAAGTCTCTATGAGATCCCCCCTAAATCTTCTAAATTCCAGCGAGTGCAAGCCGAGTTCTACAGGACTGCTCTTGTTGGCTAGGGTGCTATACCTTTTTTCCACTTCTTCATCAAATAAATTATTTTTCAACTTCCTCATCCTCATCTTTTTTCCACATCCTCATCAAATAAAATGCTGAAGATAGACACAAAAAGCTGGAGTAACTCAGTGGGACAGGCAGCATCTCTGGAGAAAAGGAATGCGTGACGTTTCGGGTCAAAACCATTCTTCAAACCCGAAATGTCACCTATTCCTTCTCTCCAGAGATGCTGCCTGTCCCGCTGAGTTACTCCAGCTTTTTGTGTCTATCTTTGATTTAAATCAGCATCTGCAGTTCCTTCCTACAAATAAAATGCTGATTTGATTATCTAATTGCTTTGTCTGCCTGCAGACAAATGTATGGGTCCAGATTATCTATTTGGACCTCCGCCCATGACTCAGAGTTAGCAATTGCAACACGTGCTGCTCATCGATGGACTGTCAGACTCCGATTTGTGCATGAAGGAACTGCAGATGCTGGTTTACGCCGAAGATAGACACAAAATGCTGGAGTAACTCAGCGGGACACAGAGCATTTCTGCAGAGAAGGAATGGGCAACGTTTCGGGTCAAGACCCTTCTTCAGACTGAGGGAGAGTCGCGAGATATGGAAGATTAAAGTGTGAAAGCAACAGATCAAAGCAGATGCAAAGGAAATGTAGAATGGTTCATTGTTAGCCGAGGAGATGTTTACAACGTGGCACCAAGGCAAATTCCTTGTATGTGAATAATTGACCAATAAACTTATTCATAACCTCACTCATTCATTCATTCATACAATCGTTAATATTTAATGACAGTAGAACAAGTCGGAGAACTAGCATAGGGGAGGGATGGAGAGAGGGAAAGCAAGGGTTACTTGATGTTAGAGAAATCAATGTTCATACCGCTGGGTTGTAACCTGCCCAAGCGAAATATGAGGTGTCGTTCGTCCAATTTGCGTTGGGCCTCACTCTGACAGTGGAGGAGGCACAACACAGAAAGGTCAGTATAAAATTGGGAGGGGGAGTGAAAGTGTTTAGTAACCGGGAAATCATGTAGGCCGAGGTGGACAGAGTGGAGATATTCAGCGAAAAGATCGTCGCGGGATGAGTTACCAGTCTCTGTGGAAAGGGGAAAAGAGGTGGAGATGGGAAGATGTGGCTCGTGGTGGGATCCCTGCTCTATAGGTTGGGTGCACAGCAAACACCGCGTCACTTGGTCATCATGGACAAGTAATGGCAATGAACTGAGCAGGCCAACAAAATCTTAGTTATAATACTGCTCTGCACTTGCGTACAGTTTTGGTCTCCAAATCTGAGGAAAGACATTCTTGCCATAGAGGGGGTACAGAGAAGGTTCACCAGACTGATTCCTGGGATGCCAGGACTTTCATATGAGGAAAGACTGGATAGACTACGCTTGCACTCGCTGGAATTTAGAAGGCTGAGGGGGGATCTTATAGAAACGTACAAAATTCTTAAGGGGTTGGACAGGCTAGATGCAGGAAGATTGTTCCCGATGTTGGGGAGGTCCAGAACAAGGGGTCACAGTCTAAGGATAAGGGGGAATTCCTTTAGGACCAAGATGAGGAAAACATTTTTCACACAGAGAGTGGTGAGTCTCTGGAGTTCTCTGCCACAGAAGGTAGTTGAGGCCAGTTCATTGGCTATATTTAAGAGGGAGTTAGATGTGGCACTTGTGGATAACGGGATCAGGGGGTATGGAGAGAAGGCAGGTACAGGATACTGAGTTGGATGATCAGCCATGATCATATTGAATGGCGGTGCAGGCTCGAAGGGCCGAATGGCCTACTCCTGCACCTATTTTCTATGTTTCTATGTTTCTATGCACTGAATTAGCTGATGTCAGGCAAGGTCATGAGTCCGTGCCTACATGATTGGTTTTCCCAGGAAAATCCTTGGACATGGTTCTTGGCTGCCCTTTGCTCGGGTGGGGTATGGCTTCAAGGTTATTGTTGAATAAGTATCACTTAATATAACTGTCAGCAACAGCTTATATCCAGTTGAACATTTAAATAAATGGTTAGTCAATAATTACATGGGACTGATCCTTCAATTCCATCTAATCAGCAGTTCAGTGTTACATGGCTGCACAGCAACTCTGCACTCACTCCCCATCCCCCTCACTAGTAACTAGGACAGAGTCCCCCTTGTCCTCACCTTCCACCCTACCAGCCGCCACATACAACAGATAATCCTCCGACATTTTCACCACCTCCAACGGGATCCCACTACTGGCCACCTCCCATCTTCCCATCTCCTCCCCTTTCAGCTTTCCACAGAGACCACTCCCTCCGTAACCCCCTGGTCAATTTGTCACTTCCCACCCAAACCACCCCCTCTCCTGGCACTTTCCCTTGCAACTGCAGGAAATGCTACACTTGTCATTTTTCCTCCCCCCTTGACTCCATTCAAGGACCCAAGCAGTCTTTCCAGGTGCAGCAGAGGTTCACCTGCACCTCCTCCAACCTCATCTATTGCAACCGCTGCTCTAGATGTCAGCTGCTATACATCGGTAAGGCCAAGCGTAGGCTTGGCGATTGCTTCGCCCAACACCTCCGCTCAATTCGCAATAACCAACCTGATCTCCCGGTTGTTCAGCACTTCAACTCCCCCTCCCATTTTAAATTTGACCTTTCTGTCTGGGGCCTCCTCCATGGCAGAGTGAGACCCACCGTAAATTGGAGGAGCAGCACCTCATATTTCGCTTGGGTAGCTTTACGCCCCAGCGGTATGAACATTGACTTCTCCTGCTTTCTCCCTCTTTCCCCTCCCCTTCCCAGTTCTCCCACAGCCCACTGTCTCCGCCTCTTCCTTTCTTCCTCTCGCCCCCCCCCCCCCAGATCAGTCTGAAAAAGGGTCTCCACCCGAAACGTTGCCTATTTCCTTCGCTCCATAGATGCTGCCTCATCCACTGAGTTTCTCCAGCACTTTTGTCTACCTTGGCTGTACAACAAGATAGCTTAAGCTGTTTGAAAAATCTCCAAATGATCATAGTACCTCTGGCCTTTGTCCAACCATCTGCCAATTAAAAAACACCCCTCGCCTGTATCTTCCTATCATTCGCCAGGTTTTGAACCACCTCCACATTTCTTCCAGCTTCCTTTCCCCCACCTACCACAAGCAGTCTGATTGTGAAGGTCCCAACCTGAAATGTCACCTATCCATGTTCTCCAGAGATGCTGCCTGGCCCGCTGAGTTACTCCAGCACTTTGCATCCTTTTGTGCAAACCTGCATCTGTAGTTTCTTGTTTCTAAAACAAGACTTATTTTTTGAAAAAAATCCAATGAATGGTATCTTTAGACATTATTCCCTGAATTTGAACAGCAATTAGATCTTATGAAAAATTGATATAATTCAATTTATTGAAAAACACCTGCAAAACCACTAGAAATGACGTGAAAGAAGACAACAGATTTAGAGCAGGTATCAGTCTATGCAGAATGTTGGACCATGTACAAGTTGAGTAGATGTAACTTGATGAGTTGATATTCGGGATTAATCAGGAGTTATGGAACTACGTTGATATAAACCAATCTTCAAAAGTAAAACTGGTTCAAATGTAAATTTCAAGCAGTGATAATGATTTGAAATGAAAAGGAGAACTTTGTAAATAAACCGTCCTGTTAACAGAGCAAGGGCAAAGGCTACTGGCCCACAACAGGAGGCCTCTCAAAAGGTATGGTTTGCAAACTGACATGACACGAGATGTGTTTGCTTGCATCAACCAAATTTAATATAATGGGGCAATGTTAATTGGTACATATCAACCAGGCAGCAGACATTTTCAATGAAGTTATTTTGCATCGCTTCCAGACCAGACTTATTTTGTCACTTAGCACATCGAAATAGACATATTTACTCATCTATAACACCTCACAATACTAATTTTGAGTGGCTGGGTTCTCCGTCCTCAGAAGCTTTTAGACCATCTAACAAATTACTTTGTCCCAGAAAATGTGTTTGAACATTCAGCAGGGTTGTCAGTTGTGGTGTGTTCCTGTGCTAAATATGTAATTCAATGAAATCAATTGTCAGACACAAATTATTGGAGTAAAGTATCACGGTAACGATTGAAATGGTATCCAATCACTTGCTGATATTTTGTTCCCGACACTACAAAAATACGTTCCACTTTGGGTTTGGGGAGACTCTTCTGACAGGAAATCCAAGAGAATCTTTGCTTGGCGTGATGAAGGTTCAGGCACTGTAACAACATTTTAACATAAGCTGCGATGACGTACCAGAGTAAAACTCTTCGGTGATGCTGCCCAACGTTTGATGTTTGTAAGACTCCATTCCTGAATCACTTCTTTTGTTTTCTCATCCACACGCATGACACATTCTTTGGTAATTCCTAGCAAGCGAGGTACAAGTTTGTTCTTCCCTTTCATTTTTTCCTAGAAAATATTCAATATTTGTTAACGAGTAAGCACGAGTAAACAAGGTGGTCATTTATCACTACTATCAATCTTATTAAAGCATGCAACAAGGTTTATGGCAAAAAAACGAATAAAAGTAGCAAGTCTGCTTGTTAGATTAGCAAGTGGTATAAGGGCTATGCAAGTAACAAGAATATTTCAACAAACATCAGCATAGAAACCAAACATATTTAACACCTGCGACATGTGACAGGAAAAGAAAACCTTGTAATGGAAACTGATAGCAAATAACATGAGTTTAAAGGAGAAAGGGGGAGGGGAGAAATGGTGCAAGTCCAGAAGGAGCACAAAGGGTTGTGGGCTTGTTACTTAAAATTGGAGAATTCAATGTTCATACTGAGTATAGAAGCTGGGATGTAATGTTAAAATTGTACAAGGCGTTGGTGAGACCAAATCTGGAGTATGGTGTACAATTTTGGTCGCCCAATTATAGGAAGGATGTCAACAAAATAGAGAGGGTACAGAGGAGATTTACTAGAATGTTGCCTGGGTTTCAACAGCTAAGTTACAGAGATAGGTTAAATAAGTTAGGTCTTTATTCTCTGGAGCGCAGAAGGTTAAGGGGGGACTTGATAGAGGTCTTTAAAATGATGAGAGGGATAGACAGAGTTAATGTGGACAAGCTTTTCCCTTTGAGAATAGGGAAGATTCAAACAAGAGGACATGACTTTAGAATTAAGGGACAGAGGTTTAGGGGTAACATGAGGGGGAACTTCTTTACTCAGAGAGTGGTAGCGGTGTGGAATGAGCTTCCAGTGGAAGTGGTGGCGGCAGGTTCGTTGGTATCATTTAAAAATAAATTGGATAGGCATATGGATGAGAAGGGTATGGAGGGTTATGGTATGAGTGCAGGCAGGTGGGACTAAGGGAAAAAAGTTGTTCGGCACGGACTTGAAGGGCCGAGATGGCCTGTTTCCGTGCTGTAATTGTTATATGGTTATTATATGGTTACTGTTATGAGGTGCTGTTATGAGTTTGGATGTGGCCTCACACAAGAAACCCAGGACAGAAAGGTGAGTATGGGAATGGGAAGGGGAGTTAAAATGGTTCACAACCTGGAGATCCTGCAAGCCACGTGCAAGCGTTATGCAAAAGGGAGTGTGGGAACCGAGGGCCCATTGAGCGTGAAGAGAACATGGGAAACAGGTACCTGCAAAGTTTAAAGAGAGCATGGAAACCAGGCTCCCTCCCCTTGGGTTTAAAAAGCATTGTAGGAACCATGGCTCAGAATTTTAAAGGGAGCATGGGAAGAGCGCATGGGAATCGAGACCTTGGTGAGCCAGATATCAAATAATCTGGTTTTCTAAACAACATGACAGTGGATCTTTGGAGTTTTAACACATTTAAAAATGCATTTAACGTGAAAAGCTACAATAGAACATTGAAAACATTAATATCATTGAGTGAAGGCAGCATAGAAGGGTTGATAAATAAACTATATAAACCATATCAAAAACAATGTTACAATAATAGGTGAATGAATCATTCATTCAGGTGTAATGCTTCTATACATTAATCCACTTTAATCAACTCATGAGTGCATGTTCCAAGGTCTAAGTTACCTAAATTACATGCTATTCAGTTGGATATAGTGGAAACTCATCGTGTGAATAACTAAATATTTGCCATTTGAGATTAAGCAAATTTGACAAATTTTCCTATTTGCAATGAACATACTTAGTTGGTATGACTGAGTACTCATTAATTATAATGAAAATTCACCTTAACCAAGAAGAAAGATACACCGTACGTCTTCAGGGAGCGGGCCATCTTTACATACAATACTTTTGCCTCCATTTCCGACATGTTCCCACAGTTCTTGTGCGTCTGCAGAATAATATAATTTATATTTAATCATTAACACGTTAGGTCTATCTTCAACCTCTGATGCTCCAGAGAAAACAATCCAAGTTTGTGACAAAACATTGTGACAATAGAAAAAAAATCCTTGTGTATGTCTCCCGAAGAACTATTCTCTTTATAACTTATGCAAAAGAATATTACTGTTATATTTCATAAAATTAAATTTATTTAGTTATACCTACCATAAATATTCTTTTCTCTCCTTTCTGTTTAATGTACTCTTTTGGCAGGAATTCTTTTAAGCTATAAAAGAGCAGCATTAAATAACAACTTTATAAATCATGCATTAAATAAGTAATTACTTCAAAAACAATTCTGTTCATTCAATTAGGACTTTAACATTTATAACATTAAAATATATTTGCAGACTTGCATCCGTTTAGAATAAATAGATTCAAACATAAGTGAATCAAAGGTAGACAAAAATGCTGGAGAAACTCAGCGGGTGCGGCAGCATCTATGGAGCGAAGGAAATAGGCAACGTTTCGGTGCTCCAGTTCCTCCCACATTCTAAAGACGTGCTGGTATGTAAGTTAAGTACTATCTGTAAATAGTCCCTCATATGTAGGATAGAACTAGTGCACAGGTGATTGCTGGTCGGCACAGAGTCGATGGGCCAAAGGACCAGTTTCCATACTTTATCTCTAAACTAAGCTAAAACTAAGCAAGGTTAATAACGTTATGATATATGGTCCAGCAAACATCAAGAGCACTATTACAATAGTACCCAATTTGTGATCAAATCAATTAACTTACAAAAGTGTTTTTTTTCTCCACAATTTCCAATCATGTAATAAGCAAGTCCTGATATGAGCACAGGGTCTACAGGTGCTATACATGCAATCATTCTTTACATTTGGATTGCAGGCAGACTCATAAATACACATATAAATGATTGCAAGCTCAGCAAAACTGACCTTACGGAATGTCACAACAATTTACTGAAATTAATGTGGGATTGTGTGAAAAAAAACATCAGTGAAGGGATAAGCGGCAATGGCAAAACCCTGTAAAAATGGCTAAAAACCCTGGAAAAGTGGCAAAAAACCATGAGTAATCGCAAGAAAAGTCACCGATCTGAAATATGTTAACGGTTTTCCTCCATTGTCGCTTCCTTACCAACTGAATAGTTCTGATATGTTTAGAACACTAGAAAGAATGCAATCATCGAAAGATTCTGAACCTTAGAAGTAAGGATATTTGAAATGTTGGGGGAAAAATGTCAATGATTGAAGATATAAATTTAAAAATTGTCACTTTAAGTTAGCTACAATAAATCATCCCAATGTAGGGAGGTGGAAAGCAGATGGATTGACAAGCTAATTTTTATAGTGTACTTTATTTCATGTGTTCAACAAGAATTACCAGGATGCTGCCGAGATTCAGGGTATTAGCTACAAGTAAAGGCTGAACAAACTTGGATCGGTTTCTCTACAGCATTGGACTTTGAAGGGAAACCTGATGTATATAAAATTATACGAGGGATGGACAGGGTAGATAGTGAGAGCCCTTTTCCCCAGGATGGAAATGTCAAAGACTAGAGGCATGGGCAAGTTATTTTTCTTTACATTTAGAGAGTGGTGGGTGCCTGAGGTAGTGGTGGAAGCAAATATGATAGTGGTATTTAAGAGGCTTTTGGATAGGCACCTGGATATGCAGGAGATGAAGTGTTATGGATCATTTTCAGGCAGATGATTAGTTTAACTTGGCATCATGTTCAGCGCAAACATTGTGGGCTGAAGGGCCTATAGGTCATGTACTATTGTGTGTTCGAAAATAAGTGTGAAAAGCCATTTCAGATTATTTACTTTACACACAAGGGCAATGCTGTTGTGGGCTTATTAGGAAATGATATAGCTCACCACTTTAAAGATTTATGTATAGATCAGTGCGATCTGCCATAATTATTTTGGGCAACTCCCATGCAAGTGGCATCCCACTCCCACTCCCACTCCTTCACAGATGCCAGATGGCTGAGAATATACTGAAAAATGCCAATTGCAATACATGTCAGTGTTCAAACACCTAGCTTCACAATCTGTGTGCTAAAATGGCATCTGAGGTTATTGCTTGTAACTTGCTTTAATAGCTAAACAAGAATATAAATCTATTGTAAAAAAGGCATCTACTTACTCTAAAAAGCCCGCTTTGTGCTTCTGTTCATTGTGCGGTCCAAACTGGATCAGACACTGGTATCCTGCAAAATCGCAGGCTTTGTCGAAGGATACTGGATGAGATCCATTCAGAATATCATCTCTGGCCTAAATAAGCACAGAGGGGAAATAAAAATCCATTGCTGGAAAAAGCTCAACAACAATTAATTATCATTAGCCATTTCTGATTTATGGCTTATAATTTTGAAAATTGAGTTTGTGAGATTTTAGTTTTATGCATAATTTATGATTTCTATGAAAGTCCATTCAGCTCAATATGTTTATACTCCATCTGAGCCATGTCCTTCAAGCAATCCCACTGACGCATCTTCGCTTCCTAATGTACTAACTCTGCTTTGCCTTAATGTGACTATGCTATCCCAAACCATGCCAGTCACCACAAGATCCACTTTAAGAAGTCTCTTCATATTTTAAAATCAAATTGCTGCAATAATGACCGGTAGCATTGAACTCTCCAGATGGTCAAAACGTCTCCATGTTTACAGTAATAAATCTATTCAGAATAATTTTTAACATCTGTCAGCCAACCTAAATATCTGCATGGTAGAGGGGGAAAAAGAACCTCAGACTGTTCTATCTTTATTGATAATGACCCCTGTCAGTACTGGCGTTATCCCAGCAAATGATGTTGTACTTTCTACAATGCATCTGGAAGTGTTTGTAATATACAGGCCAGAACTATAGCAATCTGCACAAAGCTGGAAAGAGTGCAGAGAAGGATGCTGCCGGGACTTCATATCCTGAGCTGTAGGGAGACTAGGACTTTATTCCTTGGAGTGCAGAATTTAAGAACACCATTTAAATGACATTTGGACATGGATATTGAACATGGATAGGAAAGATTTAGGTGGATATGGGCCATATGCAGGATGATTGCTCCCGATGTTGGGGAAGTCCAGAACAAGGGGTCACAGTTTAAGGATAAGGGGGAAGTCTTTTAGGACCGAGATGAGAAGATCATTTTTCACACGTAGAGTGGTGAATCTGTGGAATTCTCTGCCACAGAAGGTATTTGAGGTCAGTTAATTGGCTATATTTAAGAGGGAGTTAGATGTGGCCCTTGTGGCTAAAGGGATCAGGGGGTATGGAGAGAAGGCAGGTACAGGATACTGAGTTGGATGTTCAGCCATGATCATATTGAATGCCGGTGCAGGCTCGAAGGGCCGAATGTCCTACTCCTGCATCTATTTTCTATGTTTCTATATGCAAACAGGTGGGACTAGTGCAGATGGAGCATCTTGGCTGGCATGAACAAGTTGGGCCAAAGGGCCTGTTTCCATGCTGTAAGTCTCGAATTAATTCTGTACTCATTCATACAATGAAATATGGCAGTCAACACCGATGCCTGCAAACACTACTCTCCTGCCAGAGTGGTTGTATTTCAACCCCATTGTGTTTATAGTCTGTACGCAGTTTATGATCCATGCTAATACTTGGTTGAGGACAGAATATTTGCTTTGATTTTAGTTGTGCCTTTACCATGCAAATACCTCTCTGAACTTCTCGCCCCACCCTTCCACACCCAACATTATAGTTTTAACCCTTCACTATAATTGTGTGGAGGCGAAAGATAATTGGTGTGAATCTGAAGTATTTAATGATTATTGCTAACTTTGTCTTAAATCATTGGGAGCCGCTTACCCTCCTTGAGGAGCATAGGATCGTGTGATTGGAGCAGAATTAAGCCATTCGGCCCATCAGCCTATTCTGACAATAGACAATAGATGCAGGAGTAGGCATTCGGCCCTTCGAGCCAACACCGCCATTCAATGTGATCATGGCTGATCATCCCCAATCAGTACCCCGTTCCTGCCTTCGCCCCATATCCCCTGACTCTGCTATCTTTAAGAGCCCTATCTATCTCTCTCTTAAAAGTATCCAGAGAACCGGCCTCCACTGCCCTCTGAGGTAGAGAATTCCACAGAATCACAACTCTCCGTGTGAAAAAGTATTTCCTCGTATAAATGGCTTACCCCTTATTCTCAATCATGGCTGATCTATCTTTCCCTCCTAACCCCATTCTCCTTCCCATAACCTCTGACACACGTACTAATCAAGGATCTCTGCCTAGTAAATAACTTTTCCTCATCTCAGGTTTTTGTTCAGTTCTAAGTTAGCATGCCAATGCCAAAACTGACCAGGCTCTAGTAGATCACTTTGATAAAACCCAGGTCCACTTGCATTGGTTTATTATTATCGGATGCACTGAGATTCAGCGAGAAGCTTTTTTTGTGTTCTATGCAGGTAAGCCATACCATACATAAGTACATCAAGTCAGTGCAAGAGAGAAAAAGAAACAGAATGCAGAACAAGTGTTACTGCTACAGAGAAAGTGCAAATAATAGTTTGAGGGCAGCAACAAGGTAGATTGAGAGAGGACCACAGGAGAACCTTACCTGAACTCCAAGAGTAATTGTGCCATTTAATTCTATTACAAACATACAAACCTGCACATAAAGCAAGTTCAATTGCACAGGATCTCTTGAATCAACATTTTGATCTGAATAGAAGAATTTTCGCCTGAGAAGTAAGGTTTCATTTTCATCGACACCTTGTTCTCGCAGTGTTCTGCCATGGTCTAACCAATTCACTGTGGGGGATAAATACAGCAGAGTGTTAAGATGACATGCATTCTAGGACAGCAAGACCCACCACTGCCATCAAAACTCCATCTGCTTTCAACTTTATAATCTCTTCACCTGAAATGGTAACAAAATTGGTAGCAATTCCAAGGCGGCTGCATTTAATTAATTTTATTGGTTACTCCAATAATTTTAGAATGCAGGATTATACTAAATCACTCGAACATAAGCAGCTGGATTCTTCTGTTATCCAACAGCAATTGCCCAAGTTTAAAAGGAATTGGGGACCAGGTTTATGGTCTAATTTGTGCACCTTCACCAATCTGAGACCAACTCCACCACTTCCATAGATGATCAGGTGAATATTAACATATTACATACTCCTTTCCCATTTGATTCTGTTCTAAACCGAGCCATGCATGTAGTATCGTATCACTATTAGCTGATGCAAAAAAAAATTGCAACCTCAGAATTATCTTAAATTCCCCCCCTAAAATGTACTTGCGCAGTATCTGAGCTGACAGTTCAATTTCTACCATTTCCATTGTGTATCTACCCAAAATACTTATTTTCACAAATATTATATTTTGATGACAAAAAAATGTATGGGATTGAACCTTTACACAAACAGATAACACTTACAATCATCATCTGTGTGCAATTTTTGCTTCAGCTTTTCCATTTTCTTATCATCCCTGAGCAAGGTTTTGTCTTTCTTCAGAGTCCCTGTCATTTCTTCTTTCTTCTCTTCATCAATTTCATGCACCAGCGAATACTCATCATGATTTGTGATTCCTTGAAAATAGAAATACTTTCAATTACTTGCAATTCCTAACATGATTTTATAAAGGTGACTTGAACACAAAAAAAGCAGAAACTGAGGATGACTGGTACTGAAGTCAGTTGATTCACAAGTTTATCGCAGCTAGAACAATCTGTTAAAAGATGTGGATTGGTGAATAATATAGAACATGACACAGAAAAGTACAGTACAGCGACAGGCCCTTTGGCCCTCAGTATCTATGCCAAGCTAAACTAATGTCATCGGCCTGCACATGATCCATACCCCTCCATTCCCTGCACATCCATATGTCCATCTAAAATACTCTTAAATGCTACTGCGTCCACCACATAGCACATTCCAGGAACCCGCCATCCTTTGCGAAAAGAAAAACGCTCTGCACATCACGTTTAAACCTTGGCCCTTTCACTTTAAAGCTATGTTCTCTTGTTTTTGACATTTCCACCCTCAGGAAATAAAAGTGACCCTCTCATCATTTTTATATACTTCTATCAGGTCTCCCTGCAGCCTCCAACAGTCCAGAGAAAAAACGCTCCAAGTTTGTCTAACCTCTCCTTATGGTTAATGTCCTCCAAACCTGGCAGCATTATGGTAAACCTCTTCTGTGTCCTTTCCAAAGCCTCCACAGCCTTCCTGCAACGGGGCGACCAAAACTGCGCTGTACTCCAAATGCAGCCTAACCAAAGTCCTATAAAGCTGCATGATAACTTCTTGACTCTTAGAAGCAGTGCCCCGAAGGCAAGTATATCATACCCTTCTTCGCCACTCTATCTACTTGTGTTGCTACTTTCAGGAAGTTATGGACTTGCACACCAAGATCCAGTAGCAATGTTTACAATAATTTGCGACAATTAAAACATTTTAAGGCATTTGGGTATAAAGTATCGGGACATGGGCCAAATGTAGGCAAAGGGGATTAGTATAGATAGGCTTTGTGGTCGGCATGGATAAATTGGGCGAATGGGCCCTTTACTGTGCTGTACAATTCTACGTCTATGACTTGTCCTGATGGCTAGATATTGCATCCAATGTAGGTGCGGTTAGATCATTGAACAGAGGTGATGGACTCTATCTTGAAGTTTTGATGTTCATCCCACATCACACTCTTAGCTAAATAGGGGACAAAACTATGTACAGCACAATGGCAAAACACTTAGATCAGCTGTCTCTCAGTTCACTGATCCAGAATCAATCATCATCTCGACTGCTGCAGTGTGGAGTTTGCATGTTCTCCCTATGACTACGTGGTATTCCTGTGGGTACTGCAGTGTCCAAAACCATGCTGGCTAGAAGACTGATCACCTTAGTATAGGTGGGTGATGACTTAATGGGCAGTGAGAGAGAATGGGTTATATAGAAGTGGTGCAGGAATGGAATGGGTCTGAGAGCCAGCATAGTCTTGATAGACCAAAAAGTTTCTTGTTGTATGGAAATACATTTATGAAATGTCCCTACCGGATTCAATAGGAACTTGGCAAAATGGCAGGTGGTCAGAAGTTTCAATAATTTCATACAACCAACAATGAAAGAAACACAAGGATGGGGAAGGCGCATTAAGAGTCGACGGACATGGGTTAAGAGAACTTGGAGCCTGGTAATTGCGATGTGGCTTTGGATTTTGTAGTACGTCTCATTTGCTAAGCCATTAATCATTTGTTAGTTCACAAAAATGCCCTAATCAAGTTTGTGGCATACTTCGGAGTATTTCACTTGCAAGGCGTTCAACAGAATATTTTTTAGAAGTTCATTGTTTCATCAATTGGTTAAAAGGGGCGGTGGTTAACATGTGGTAAGGAATAGTAAGTCTGCAAGTGTGATTTTACTCTTACCTATTCTGGCACAGATTGTCATCAGCATATCGCTCACAATTTTTGAGTCATCCACCATTACCGTTTTGATACTTCCATCCAACATCCTAATCTTCAGAGGCCTCTGCTTTCTTTTGTACTCCAAAGTATCCTGGGATTTAAAAGAAAAAATGTTTTGTAATTCGGCATCACAAATGCCCATGAGTGATGGAGATTAATCGAAGGATCCTGCAATTGGGAAGAAGGTGTAGGAGTCTGACATACATGTGCACCAAGTTTAAGAATTGTTATTTCCACAACAACCATCAGGCTCCTGAACACTAAATTATTAAGTATGGACTGTTTTTGGTTGCAATAAGAACTACATGCTGTTTTGCACTAGTATTGGGGCATTAATTTATAGAATTTCTGTTCATTATATATTATCTTATGAGTATTATATTTACAGGCATGTTATGCTGCTACAAGTAAAATATGAATTGTTCCGTTGTCGGTACAATAGACAATAGGTGCAGGAGTAGGCCATTCGGCCCTTTGAGCCAACACTGCCATTCACTATGATCATGACTGATCATCCACATTCATTGCCCTGTTCCTGCCTTCCTATTTTCTATGTTTCTCACCATATCCCCTGACTCTACTATCTTTAAGAGCTCTATCTAACTCCCTCTTGAAAGCATCCAGAGAATTGGCCTCCACTGCCTTCTGAGGCAGAAAATTCCACAGATTCACAACTCTTCTGGGTGAAAAGGTTTTTCCTCATCTCAATTCTAAATGGCCTACCACTTATTCTTAAACTGTGGTCCCTGGTTCTGGACTCCCCCAACATCGGGAACATGTTTCCTGCCTCTAGCGTGTCCAATCACTTAATAATCTTATATGTTTCAATAAGATCCCCTCTCGTCCTAAATTCCAGAGTATACATATCACATTTAAACATCATGACTCATACACTTAATATACCTTATTCAGGATTTTCCGTAAGAGCATACATCATACTATATAAATATATACTATATATATACTATATAAAGACCATACAAAAACTTAATTGATCTGTTAAAATGGAGCAGAACAAAGCCAATTAGCTGGGTGACTACAAAGTGATCACTTACAAAGTAACGCTGATGGAGCATTTTTAATAAAATAAATAAATCTTTTAGTCTGCCCTTTTAGCAAGATGGAACATGGATTCACTACGTTGTGCAAAACAAGTTACAATGCAACTCAAAGTAAAATAGCACAAGCACTGCAGATAGAACTAGTGTAAAAGATTAATTACAGAATTCTGATGATGGATGAACGATAAGTTGTAAATAAATTTTACAGTACATCAGAAAAACGAAAAACAGAATACAAGTGCAGCCAAATGGTAAACTTACCCCATTCCTCAACATATAATAGTCCAAAGCTTTGCCAGATTCCAACCAGATCCCTTTCTTAGGGTCCTCATCAGAAAGAAATAATCCATAATCGTTTGCTGGAAGTTCAAACAAAAATTGAGAAATATGTTGCTCAGTTTACAAGCATGAGATCTATCAAGCACCTCAGACAAAACATGGAAACAGAGGCATGTGGTGCAAGTACAGTGACACAATGGTCAAACTGATGGAATGTAATATAAAAGCCTAGACAAATAGTCCAGATTCACACTTTTCAAATCCAGTCTTGGTGGCACAAAAACTGAAAATTAATATTAACCAAAAGATAATAATGGTTACAATTGAGCTGTATTTTGGTCATAACCATAATTCAAGGGAAATAAATCTTGCCTATTCTGGCCTCAGGTTCTCAGCTCCTGAAGTGTATCAAACTGCCGCAGACAGATGCAAAATGAATCAACTGGACAGGAGTCAACTGAGCACAATAAATCAAAAGATCATCACCTTTATAATTATAATTGTTATTAAAGGTGGAGAATAACAATATTAATGTCATATGAGGAAAATTCTCCAACTTACGTTGTCCTGTCTGTGCTTCAGGAACCCGATCACGAATCATTCGACATGCATCATAGATCATTGTCGAGGGTTCAAACTGCATAGTTTTGACAGCATTTCCAACGCCAATCTTCAATGACAAGGCCACCATTTTGGCTACTTTCACTTCACAAATTCAACTGAAAATGAAACAAAATTCAAGCTCATCCAAGTTCCTTTTGCAGCAGAAAAAAACATTTTACTGGATAGATTTTACTTTTCTTCATTTCTTAACTAATTAGATATGAGCATCCAATGACTGAACAAAAGCACTCTTTTAACCATATAACCATATAGCAATTACAGCACGGAAACAGGCCTTCTCGGCCCTTCCAGTCCATGCCGACCATTTATTTTCCCCTAGTTCCATCTACCTGCACTCAGACCATACCTCTCCATTCCCTTCCCGTCCATATACCTATCCACTTTACTTTTAAATGTTAAAATCGATCCTGCCTCCACCACTTCTACTGGAAGATCATTCCACACAGCCACCACTCTCTGAGTAAAGAAGTTCCCCCTCATGTTACCCCTAAACTTCTGTCCCTTAATTCTCATGTCATGCCCTCTTGTTTGAATCTTCCCTACCCTCAATGGGAAAAGCTTATCCACGTCAATTCTGTCTATCCCTTTCATCGTTTTAAAGACCTCAATCAAGTCCCCCCTTAACCTTCAGCGCTCCAAAGAATAAAGACCTAATTTGTTCAACCTTTCTCTGTAACTTAATTGCTGGAACCCAGGCAACATTCTAGTAAATCTTCTCTGTACTCTCTCTATTTTGTTGCCATCCTTCCTATAATTAGGCGACCAAAATTGTACACCATACTCCAGAATTGGTCTCACCAATGCCTTGTACAATTTTAACATTACTTCCCTACTCCTATATTCAATGCTCTGATTTATAAAGGCCAGCACACCAAAAGCTTTCTTTACCACCCTATCTACATGCGATTCCACCTTCAGGGAACTATGCACAGTTATTCCTAGATCCGTCTGTTCCACAGGATTCCTCAATTCCCTACCATTTACCATGTACGTCCTATTTTGACTTGTCCTGCCAAGATGTAGCACCTCACACATATCAGCATTATTTTAAACACAGATCAAATAGCTTATCTTTCATGAATGATACAATTGACACATATGTATAAAAACTGCTTCAACTTTTTTATGCATCTTATCATAACATCTTATAAAATACAATATGCAATAATGCAATATTGCAGAAATTATGAATTTCACTCATCAGTTCTCAATCATGATGGGCCAGATTACTCGATCTCCTCCGACTACCCGGTTCTCCAACCTTACTCTTGGCCATTGCTGAGCCCATTTGCCCACTCAATGCTAAACTTACATATTTCTGCAGTAAGCCCAACAAACCAAGCCAATCACTTCCCTGGATTGGAGCAATAAAGGGATAAACTTTGACAAAAAAAAAGATTGAAGGCAAGATGACTCAACAGATGGTACATTTTAAATGTTTTTTCAAAAGCATTTTTAAATTTATTCCCCACTCTGCCTGCAATGTTGACAGATTACATTTAAAAGACATTTGGACATGAATATGGATGGGAACAGTTCTGAGAGATATGGGCCAATTCGAGCAGGCGGGATTAGCATAGATGGGACATCTTGGTCGGCATGGGCAAGGGGCTGAAGGGCCTATTTCCATGCTTACAGCTCCAAGACTTCTGAAAATTACCATAATTCACCAAGGTAAATAATAATTTTCCACTACCTGGCCTGCTGTTTCTGCAATGCAACTGCAATCTCTTTGTACATTCCACAAGGGCCATACTCAATTACAGTTCCAAGAGGCACAATATTAAAGTGTTTCAAAGTTGTCAGATACTGCTTCGGGCTCATTACAAAGGTACCAAATGGAATCCAATAAATATAGGATTTGAAATTTCACTGATTGTATTTCACTTCCAAGACCCATTTGCATTACATAATTAGATATTTTCTTTCAACACATCAATGATTATCAATGATTATGGATAATACACTGTGCAGCAGTTGATGCTGCTTCCTTGCAGCTCCAGGGACCCAGGTCTGAACTTGACCCTGGATGCTGTTTGTGTAGAGTTTGCATGTTTTTTCCTTCCCTGCATGGATTTCTTTCAAGTATACTGGAGTCCCCCCACATTTCCAAAATATGTTTGTTTGATTAGTTCAATGGTCACTAATCTATCCCTTATTACAAGTAATTGGCAAAAAAAATCAAAGAGGTAATGATGTGAGAGAGAATAAAATGCAATGTCTTTGGGGAATAAACACCCATAGCATCTAGATGCTTCGAGGTCGGCTGCGGGAGGCGCCCCCGGGGCACAAAGACGGAACGGTGACCGGGTGAGGAAAGGAATGACGGTTCGCTGGTTGATGTGCGGATCCGAATTGAGGTGATGTCGGAGTGGACCACTTGAAGCCCTGCAGCAGACTGGGGCTCAATTAGATGGGGTGCTGCTCCAAGAGACCCAGCCCGTGGACCGGACGCAACCTGCAGTGACACAGAGCAGTGGAGCAGCGGTGGAGGACTCCAATGGCTTCGCTTGGACAGGCCGACCATGCAACGACACCAGGACAACGGGTCTTCATGGCAGGTTTAGAACTCTATACCTGGAACGACTTAGACTTGAAAATGGCACCAAAATGTGGTGACTTGCATACTGTCTCAGTGTACTATTCCTATAATAGTTATTCTAAAGTTGTGCTTATGTATAGTAATAATTTTACTGAATTGGATGCAAAAATGAATTTCACTATACCTCGGTACATATAACAATAAAGTATGATTGAGCCATTAAGGAGAGGGGAATGGAATTGCTTCCCGAGAGCTGATAAAGATCTGATGGGCTCAATGACTTCCTGTCTCACTGTAATAAGTAAATTTGCCAGGTAACCCAATGGAAGCAGTCACGTCATGAACTTTGTCACTTACTCTACCCATCTGCCAATCACGACGTTGCCTGTAACTACCTATCACTTGCCACTCCCTCTTCCTTTTTCCAACTTTCTCTCCTCCCACCCCCTCCACCACTCCAATAGGTCCATTGAAGGGTCCCGATCCAAAATGTTGTCTATCCATCCCCTCCACAGATGTTGCATGAGCCAGTGAGTTATTCAGCACTTTGCACTTTACTCAAGATTCCAGCATCTATAGTTCCTTCAATCTCCAGGAACTTGATGTTACTGGTGTAGGTATGGTGACAGATAAGAAACCAACTAAAAAAATGCCAGTTCACAACATTCTCCAAGTACACAACACGAGGCCTGTATATCCATTCAGGGCACCAAAGACTTGCAAGAATGTTTTGTAACTCTTCTTTATTATCCAGTCACAGTACAGGGCCCTGTGAACTTCAATTAAGATCCATTAGCTTCATGATGAAAGTATTTTCACGAAGATATAATTACATTTATTGGAACTTGTTGAGACTTGTTTCCACTTGTTTGACCTGCTTCAAAGACAGTGATGAGCTACATTGTCAGGTCAGATATTCTGGCTTCCACCTTCGCTAACAGAAGTCTTTTGTAATATTTGTAATCAAAAGCAATAAACCCTTGAAAATGCCACATAAAAATTCTCTTCAAGAAATAACACATATATAACCCGATAAATGCAAATACTGTGGCTTTATATTAAAAATCATGGCCTCTCTCAGTACACTGTTCAATCAGCGATAATTTCTTGAGAACCAGGAAAATTAGAATCTATTGATCTTTAAGCAACCTTAAAGATAGGTTTGCTTAACTTAACTTTAAGCAAACTGTTCCCGTGATAAACACACAGACTAAATAATCCCGGTTGACTGAGACATGTTCTTAACGTCAAAAACATGCCTTTAAAAACACAATATAGAATGGTAATTGTAGTCTAACATTCCATGATATTTTAAATACCTAATTCAACGAGTTCATTTCTTCACACTACATTAGGTTAGTATTAAATGAAGAATTAAAAGTATTGGGAAGGACATAATTATGAATCACATGAAATATTAGGCAATGATATTATTAGACGCATGTTACACAGAACTTAGTGTGAATCACAGGAAATGGTTTCTGACCAACAGTAGACCAAAACCTTCATCTCTGTATACAATTAAATTATTATATATTTATAGTATGTTTATTGCTTCTCTTCCTTAACCTTTTCTGTTTTTATTTCAACTACTCCCTGGGCTGAATATCATTATTGTTCAAAAGCAGGTGATCTAAAGGTTTCAGTCCTCTAGCTAGAAAGGCGTAGATAGATAGCTATATTTTCCCCATGGTAGGGCTATCAAAAACAAAAGGGCATTATTTTAAGGCAAGGGGTAGGTGGGTCAAAGGGGATCTTAGGGATAATTTTGTTTTTACACAGAGAGTGGTTGCTATATGGCATGTGGTGCAAGAGGTGGAGGTGAAATCAGATATGATGACTATATTTCAGACATTTAGACACGCAAGTATGCATGACATACTACAGTGGACATCCAAGCAGGATGTGAACACAGTGGGTCCTGTTAGTTGGCTGTCATCAGATTGACTGCAACGCACGGTCTGGGAAGAGTATCCATCATGGGACCTTGAGCCCTTCTGTACTGATCGTCTTTTCATTGTCGTTATTCTATTAGGATCAGGCTGTTTAGTTACCTTAAGTACACTATCCAAGTAGATGAGGCAGTGGTAGTCAGACCATGACAGGGATTGATGATGCATAAACATTCATGGCCTTTTGCACAGACAATTATGCATCATTATCCAGAGTGTGGGTGCTGCTATGAGTTCTTGTACACATCCCTCTGATAAAATAGGGCGTTGGTTTTAACAAAACCTTACTCCAAATATTTAGTCAGCAAGACACTTCTGAAATTGACGTTCCCTCCTCCCTCCTCTTTTCTCGCCTAGGCATTTGACATCGCTGCATCACATCGCACCTTTCCAGATGATTTGTTTATTTTTTAACCTTGGTAGGGAAGTGACCCATAAGAGAGAGTTTGGCCCTCTGGGACATAAAGCAGGACTTTTTAATAGGAGTGGAAGCTGTCCTTTCTACATCATTACGTTCCAAGGTTAGAGCATTACAGTGATGATCAAGTTTGGTTTAGTTTATTGTCACACGTACCATGGTATAGTAAAAGCTTTTATTATGTGCTAACCAGTCATCGGAAAGACAATACATGATTACAGTCGAGTCATCCACAGTGTACAGATACATGATAAGGGAATAACATTTAGTGCAAGATAAAGTCCAATCAAAGATAGTCCAAGGGTCTCCAATGAGGTAGATAGTAGCTCAGGACTGCCCTCTAGTTGTTGGTAGGATGGTTCAGTTGCCTGATAACCGGTGAAAAGATTTTGCCCCTGAATCTGGACTCGGTGTGCGTTTTCACACTTCTATAACATTTGCCTGATGGGAGAGTGGAGAAGAGGGATTGGCCGGTGCTCAGGTTGCAAGTTCCATGTTTGAGTGAGGCAGAGGGTTGCGAGACATTCACATCCTAACGTCGAATTACTGAGATGTCAACCTGCCCTTTATGGCAAAAGCGTCCTTGTGAAGCTGGCTCATCTTTCAATTTGCCCCTCAAGAAGGAGTACCCACTACCTTGCTCTTTAAGCTCTCATGCAGTGCAGCGATGTCAAAGAGTTCAAATGCCTAGGCAAGGATAGAGAAGCATCGCTCAAGTGCATCGCTTTTGGGAATGTCCACAAGGGACCTGAACTTGATAGCGAAGAGCAGCAGCTGCCAGGACATAAATGTGAACATGGGATGGGTCAATGCGCACCAATGTATACATGGGTTTAACACAGCAATGCCTTAGTCAGGTGACAAAATGGCCCAAGCCGATCAGAAAAATACAATCTGTTACCTGGATATTAACATGTGGGCATGTTTATCTGCCTATCAATAAACACATGCATATGCACAAACAAGCTGGAAGATGGACAGTTAGACAGGTACATGGATAGGACAGGTTTGGAGGTATATGACCCAAACGCAGATAGGTGGTACTAGTGTAGCTGGGACATGTTGGCCAGTGTGGGCAAGTTGGGCAGAAGGGCCTGTTTCTACACTTTATCACTCTAGGATTCTATGGAAAGGGTGCAGAGAAGATTTGCGAGGATTTTGCTAGGACTCAAGGTGCTGAGTTAATGGGAGAGGTTGAGCAAGCTAGGACATTATTCCTTGGAGTGCAGAAGAGGTTTGATCTTATTGAGGCGTATAAGCTCATGAGAGGAAAAGATGGGGTAAACGCCGTCTTTTGCCCAGGTAGATAAATCAAGAACCAGAGGACATAGTAAACCTATGAGGGGGAGAAGTGATTTAATAGGAACCAGATGGGCTTTTTTTTTTTTACACACAAAGGGTTGTTGGTTGAAGCAGATACTTTGGTGGCATTTAAAATACTTTTGAATGGGCATATGGATATGCTGGGAATGGAGGGATATGCGCAATGTGTAGGCAGATAAGTGGTGGTCTTGGCATCATGTTCAGCACAGACATTGTGGGCCAAAGTGCCTATTCTAGTGTTGTACTGTTCTATGTACTAACGAGCCTCTTTCTAGTGAAGGTCATGGTGATTTTGCAAATAGTTTACCTTGAGGCAGGTTTTGAGGCAGTTCTAGATTAGATTAGCAACAATTAACCCAAACAGATATGGTCAATGCCATCATTGTTGTTGTTTGCAGGTTAAACTCAAATATTTCATTATTAAGTATAACTTCAGAGAAGAACTCAATAAACATATTTTGCTACATCTTAAGTCATGAAGGATTTTTCAAGGTTTCATGGTCAGTTTAATGTCACATGTACCAATTAAGGTACAGTGAAATTCGAATTACCATACAACCATACAAAAAAAGGAACACGACACACAATTACATAAAAGTTAACATAAACATCCACCACAGCAGATTCACCACATTCCACACTGTGATGGAAGGCAATAAAATCCAATCTTCTTCCTCTTTTATTCTCCCGCGGTCAGGGCAATCGAACCATCCGCAGTCAGGGTGATCAAAACTCTCGTTGCTGGTGGTCGAAGCCCCCGCGTCAGGGGTGATCGAAGCCGTGTCGGTGTGATCGAAGCCCCAGCGTTGGGGCGATCAAAGCTCCCACGTCGGTCTCCAGCAAAGGTCACCAACTCCTCGATGTTAGGCCGCAGTGCGGATGGAGAAACGATACGGAAACAAATCGCATCTCCTTCGAGGTAAGAGATTAGAAAAGATTTCCCCTAAGTCCCACATAAAACAAACACAAAGAAGGAAGGGACAGACAGACTGTTGGTGAAGCAGCCATTGCTGGCGCCACCCGGTGAAGATACAGTGATGAATCTAAATTACAGCCCAGTTGCAAGCTTCAGTGCATCAAAAGGCAGCATTGACCTATTTTTGGATAGCTACAAAGAAAATAACAACGTTTTCAATATCCCCTCAAAAAAATATTTGTTTAAATTAGAAAACTCTTAAGCCCTCCTCTTCTAGGAAAATCTAACATCCTGTTACAATGCCACCAACCTTCAAACTGCAAATTGAGTTGAGGGTGCTGAATCACCTGCGGCCTGGATCGCCTCAGCGCAGAGGGAGAACTAGGAGGGAGGAAGACAGGGACTTTTGCCTTCCACCACAGTGAGGAGGTGCCTGGTGAACTCATTGTGGTGGATGTTGGATATGTGTTTATTGTATGTTTTGTTTTTATTATATGTATGACTGTGTGGTAACAATTTCGTTCAGACCTTAAGGTCTGAATGACAATAAAGGAATCTAATCTAATCTAAATGCTCCATCAGGTCACTGCAAAAGGTCACAGAGAGTATGTGTGAATTGTGGTTTTCTGCACAATAACCATATCTGATGTGAATGTGCATTTCAGTCTTCAACCACATATACCAGCATGTCAAGCCTCTGTCTAGCTTGGACATACTCAAAGCATCATTTTCTGGATGTTGCTTTGCCTCATAATTTGGTTTGCATGCTGTTCAGTGCACTCCACTAAACCAGGATCATTTGACAGCAGGGTACACAAAAGGCTGGAGAAACTCAGCGGGTGCAGCAGCATCTAAGGAGCGAAGGAGATAGGCAACGTTTCGGGCCGAAACCCTTCTTCAGACTGATGGGTGGTGGGAGGGGCGGGGAGAAGAAAGGAGGGTGTGAAACTGTCGACGTAGGGTTACACAAAAGGCTGGAGAAATTTGACAGCATGCATTTGACAGCATGCATACTACAGGTCGAAGCATCAGAGGCAGAGTGTCATTTTATTTATATATCCATTTGAGAAGCTGGTGCAAAGTACCCCAATGTCATGGGAACGTTTATACAAATCACTTCCGTGAACAGTTCACAGCTGATATTGTAGGCTTAAGCATCGGGAGAAGTTCATACAAACCAATGAATCGTAGATTTGTAACTTGAGCTGCACTTTAGTTTTGAGTCAGCTGTGATGGGGATTGTGAATTTTGGAGATAAAATTATTTTTCAGGGCCTGCCCTTAAATCCCTCAAACAACATTGGCAGACACCCAAGAGAAAACAAAGCTCAACGTTACTTGACACATGGATTGAAATTCAAGTATCCTGGTTGACACTGTACAATTCAGTTACTGTTGCAGCTACCAGTCCACCTACCATTGCAACGGTTTAAGGCAGACAGAATTTGGACAACAGGTAAACTGCAAGTTTTCTTAAAAGATTGTGCTGGCACATGCCATACTCACACAACAAAATGAAGGAAGAGAGCATTCATATCAAAGTAATATACAAATACAAAACATCGACAGTGCACTTCCAAACGTGATGACCTTACTCTTGATGTTTATTCCAGTTCCAGTTTTAAAGTGCTGAACTTCTCTGGTATTAAATAGATAACAAGGTGGTTTTAAAATTAATCTCTAGTTCAGAGCCACAGTTAAATCAGCTTAAATGCTAAGGCTGATAAAAGTATTATTGGGTACAAATTATTACATTCTGAAGCTTTTCAACGTAAAATGCCATGCCTCCTGATCAAAATGTATTTCTAAATTATCTCATCCCTTGAGCATCCAGTGTTTATATTTAGTTTTGAATTGACCAACTAGATAAAGTTGAGATTCCACGTGTATTTTTAATAGGCACTCGATATACATGGACAATTTGGACATGGACATACGAAATAAATTCATGATTTGCTGACATGCAAGTTTAAGAGAGTGTGACAAACAGCGGGGATTGTAGATGTCAGGCAATTGTGTGAAATTCACCGAGTTAATGAGGAAGTACATCTTAGCATAAGAAATGGGAACACAAAAATCTGCAGAATAAATCAGGGCCATTATGTCAATGTCAGCTAATAATATTTTTTTGACGTTTTTATTTCCCCAATATTTGAACCATACTACCAAGAGGTTGCCACAGATCACGGCTCATCCATATACTCTTTACCGTGATGAAGATTTCTGCTGCCACCACTCTTTTAGACTAAGTTCCAGATCCCCAATGCACTTGAAATAAAAACAACAACCTCTCCAACTGTTGGGAAATCTTAGGCCATGACTGCTCAGAGTGGAGCATCACAGTTCACGCTGGTAATAAGAACATCGAGTCCATGCATCAAAAACACAGAGACCCAGTGTGAATGGTAGAAGTAATGCCCACTTCTCTGCAGACACTGCCTGCCCCATCGGTAACGGATTATGTGGTCCCCACAGTGGCCTCATCCGTCACATTAGAACCCACAAAACCTAAACGATAGCAGGTCACTCTCAATCCCAATGGACAGTCTACGAAATGCCAGACAACATGGGGCAAATTCAAACGTGAAGACTGGAGAGTCATTTAACATTTTCTTTCCTGCATACTTAATTCATAAAAGTGACCAAGTATAAATTATTGAACTCTTAAAAGATGCAGAATAAAAATCTACAGTGTTATTTTGATAACACACCAAGGTTTGCCAGTTTTAGACGTGCAACTGCGCCAGCAACCATTGCAACGTCAAATTAAGCATTCTGGATCAATTAAAGATAGAGACTGGCAAAATCAATTTCACACGGTCTGAGTAATCATTCCGCTAATTTATTTTAGCGCTATTTTAGTGCCATTTTGCAGAAAGAGGAAACAGCCAAAATAACTCAGTACCAACCACAAGCAAATATGAAGTACAAAATATTTGTCACCTTATTAGTTCAGCAGGGTTCCAATATTGAAAATTGCTGCAAACTAAACCTTTTATTGTGGGGAAACAAGTAACAAATTATAATATTCTGATTATAGGTCACTAAAGCTTTGACATTGTATAATAAATGAAACGTGGGAGAAAATTCCCTTGTATCCCACTTTTCATAACGTTTTCACAATGGTGCATTATTACTTTAACTATGTGCCATAGTTGATGTAATAGAGTCATTATACCTTCTTTCTGCAATCACAACAGATTTTCCTAAAAAAAACTTAACATTTCTAAAATCCTAATATCCACAACAATTCCACTCTACTAATTAGTTCACTGTGAAGCATGCAAAAGTCATCAGGAGACAGAATATATTACATCTATGTTATCCATATTAATAATTATCTCATCTAATCTGAAAATTATGATTTGATGTACAGGAAAAAGCACATAACAATAACAGTGGAGTTTCTCCGTACACAATTAGCCAGAAGGTGCAATTCTGGTGATAATCATCATATATGTTCCAATTCTCTCCCCCCCCCCCCCCCCCCCCCACCCCCCCCCCCCCCCCCCACCCCCCCCCCCCACCCCCCCCCCCCCCCCCCACCCCCCCCCCCCCCTTGTCCACATTGTGCAGTAAGTCCTTTAAAAGAGGGAGGGAGAGAGGGGGAGAGAAGCTTGGCGAACATTAACATTACCGGTCAGTTATCCTTGGTTCTGACAACTACTCCTTACGTTTTTTTCCCAATGAAATTCACCGGTCAGCACCGGCTACAATCTATGAGAACCTTCAACCTCCTGGAAACCCACTAGGACCTCACGGCGACCCACCTACGTCACGAGAATTCTCGCTACTCTCCATGGCGGCCTCATTCTAGTCGTCGCTAATTTTTCAACATGTTGAAAAATTTGCGGCAACCATACTGAGGCCTCGACTAGTTCCCAGAATGCGGGAACTCCTCACGACCATGAAGGCGATTCCCCGGCAATCACCCACGACCATGTGGCGACTGCATAGTCTCCTGCAGTCACCTAAAACATTGCCTGAGTGGGACCGGCACATTAAGTATCAACGTCTCAACAAGCTTCTGTCAGTTTCAAGAAATAATTCCTGACATGAAATGACCCTAGTCGTCAGATTTAAGAATTTTAATATGCTACTGTTCATTGTACCCTCTTGAACACCGTATTATATGCTGTATTGTTTCTTCAGTAATATTCCACACTTAAAATCTACTGCACACCACCACTCATAGATTTTCAATTGAGAAGGAGCCAGGTAAGACTAGTATAGAACTTTAGGTTAGAATTTTGCAATACAAATCATGGAAAATTAAATAAGTTTTCTAACATGGCAACTACAATGGGATATTTCGAATCTCAGTGCAGCAAACCCTGCACTGGTCAGAACAAACAAAAGAGTATTGTTGCCAATACAAAAGTCTCCAGTTAAATGAACAGACTTATTTGTTTACCTGCCCACTACAAAAAGGACAAAGCATTACAAGGCTAACTGGAACTGGCAGCCAAAAACAGCTCATCCAAAAACAGGATTGAGGATGAAATCCAGGTCCTCCACTGTGCCGTTATGATGTTTGCAATAGAGGTGTTTTCAGAGGTGTTGTCAACGACTTTGTTGAGTGGTGTGGGCTGCATCACCACAAGACTAAGGAATTAATGGTGGACTTTAGGAGGGGAGGAACATTGTCCCCTGTCTCCATCAATGGTGTGGATGTGCAGTTTAAGTAAGTAAGTTTATTGGCCAAGTATTCACATACAAGGAATTTGCCTTGGTGCTCCACCCACAAGTAACAACATGACATACAGTGACAGTTACAAATGACTCAGAAAACACTAAACATTAATAATAATAAAACATTAATGATAAAACACCATTGATCAAGCATATGTACCAACAAAATACCAGATCAAAGGGAGGCTACAGATTTTTGGCTGTTGAGTAGGGATCAGAGATGATCTTGCCCGCTTGCTTCCTGGCCATTGCAGTGTACAGTTCATTCATGGAGGGAAGGTTGCAGCCAATAACCTGTTAGGCCACGGGGGCCCTGGAAAAAGTCGCCTCTCCGTCGAGGAGGCGACAAAGTTGTTTCCGCCTTATCCCCCCACACCACCCCCACACAAAGAACCATTAAAAACATACTTTAAAACATACTAACGAAATTAAAAAAGTAGAAAAAAACGGACCTGCTGCTGACAGGGCGCCGGCTTGCAGCGCCCCCACCGACACCGAACAGTGATGATACAGTGTCCGTATACTCATTGAGGCTTGTGGTTGCTTACCAGGGAGTACAAATACCTTGGAGTGTGCCTGGAAGTAAACTGGACTGGTTCATGAATGCTGAGGCCCTGCACAAGAAGGGACAGAGCCGGCTGTACTTCCTGACAAGTCTCCACTCCTTCAATATCTGCAGTGAGATGCTGCAGATGTTCTACCAGTAGGTGTTAGCCAGCGCCATCTTCTTCACTGCCATGTGCTGGGGCAGCAGAGCAAAGGTCGCAGATGTCAAATGGATTAACAAACTCGCACCGCCATTCAATATGATCATGGCTGATCATCCAAAATCAGTACCCCGTTCCTGATTTTTCCCCTTATCCCTTGATTCTGTAAGAAAAGCCGACTCTGTGCTGGGGACGTAGTTGGATTCATGGGAGGTGGTCTTGGAGGAGAGAATGCCCCTCAACCTGCGGAGCATCTTGGACAAACAGTTCCCTCCTCCATGACACACTGGTCAACCTGAGGAGTACCTTCAGCAACAGACTGGTTCCACCAAGATGCAGGACAGAACGCCACAGGAGATCCTTCTTCCCTATGGATAGCAAACTGTAGAACTCCTCCCCCTTCTGTCATGGGGTAGACTGAGGAAGAACTACAAAGATAACAATAAAATTGCACCTCTTTTCTGTCTCGAATGGACAAGCTTTTGTGTTTTTTTTTCAAAACAGCGTTCCCAAATGTTGTGTTCTTCTACAAGAGGAAATATTCTCTGTCAAGGTTCCTTGGAATAATGTGTTTCATTCAAGCCCCTCTTCCCCGTCCTCACATGCCATTACTTCTTATCACCGACACCTTGTCTGCTTACTTCTTATCACCCGTCTTACCCAACCTAGTAGCACTGATGGTACACAAAAGGCTGGAGAAACTCAGCGGGTGCAGCAGCATCTAAGGAGCGAAGGAGATCGGCGATGTTTCGGGTCGAGACCCTGATGCTGCCCTGATCACTCGACCTTGATTACATTTTGGCACCTTGTTCTAAGCCATGGCCTTGTCCCCCATAATTTTCAAAACCCCAAAAAAATATCTTGTTGATTTTGTCCTTAACCTTTGGGAACATATGAATCAAGAACATTTATTCACAATAAAGTTAGCATGCAAATAAATCAGGGGGGCAAATAGCATTTCGACTTCTGTTGCCAAGGCAATAGGTGCAGGAATAGGCCATTCGGCCCTTCGTGCCAGCACCGCCATTCAATGTGATCATGGCTGATCATCCCCAATCAGTACCCCGTTCCTGCCTTCTCCCCATATCCCCTGACTCCGCTATTTTTAAGAGCCCTTTCTAGCCCTCTCTTGAGAGCATCCGGAGAACCCGCCTCCACCGCCCTCTGAGGCAGAGAATTCCACAGGCTCTCAACTCTCTGTGACAAAAGTGTCACAGAGACCCAGTACCATGCTGGGTGTCATGGTACACCAGTCATTGAAAGTAGGCATGCAGGTGCAGCAGGCAGTGAAGAAAGCAAATGGTATGTTAGCTTTCATAGCAAAAGGATTTGAGTATAGGAGCAGGGAGGTTCTACTTCAGTTGTATAGGGTCTTAGTGAGACCACACCTGGAGTATTGCGTACAGTTCTGGTCTCCAAATCTGAGGAAGGACATTATTGCCATAGAGGGAGTGCAGAGAAGGTTCAACAGACCGATTCCTGGGATCTCAGGACTGTCTTATGAAGAAAGAGTGGATAGACTCGGTTTATACTCTCTAGAATTTAGGAGATTGAGAGGGGATCTTATAGAAACTTACAAAATTCTTAAGGGGTTGGACAGGCTAGATGCAGGAAGATTGTTCCCGATGTTGGGGAGGTCCAGGACAAGGGGTCACAGCTTAAGGATAAGAGGGAAATCCTTTAGGACCGAGATGAGCAGGACTTTTTTCACACAGAGAGTGGTGGGTCTCTGGAACTCTCTGTCACAGAGGGTAGTTGAAGCCATTTCATTGGCTATATTTAAGAGGGAGTTAGATGTGGCCCTTGTGGCTACGGGGATCAGAGGGTATGGAGAGAAGGCAGGTACAGGATACTGAGTTGGATGATCAGCCATGATCATATTGAATGGTGGTGCAGGCTCGAAGGGCCGAATGGCTTACTCCTGCACCTAATTTCTATGTTTCTATGTTTCTAAAAAGTGTTTTCTCGTCTCCGTTCTAAATGGCTTACTTCTTATTCTTAAACTGTGGCCCCTGGTTCTGGACTCCCCCAACATCCGGAACATGTTTCCTGCCCCCTAGCGTGTCCAAACCCTTAAGAATCTTATATGTTTCAATGAGATCCCCTCTCATCCTTCTAAACTCCAGAGTGTACAAGCCCAGCCACTCCATTCTCACAGCATATGACAGTCCCGCCATCCCGGGAATTAACCTTGTAAACCTACGCTGCACTTCCACAATAGCAAGAATGCCCTTCCTCAAATTAGGGGACCACAACTGCACATAATACTCCAGGTGTGGTCCCACTAGGGCTCTGTACAACTGCAGAAGGACCTCTTTGCTCCTATATTCGATTCCTCTTGTGCTAAAGGCCAACATGCCATTCGCTTTCTTCACTGCCTGCTGTACATGCATGCTTACTTTCATAGACTTACTTACAAGGACCCCCAGATCCCGTTGTACTTCCCCTTTTCCCAACTTGACGCCATTTAGATAGTAATCTGCCTTCCTGTTTTTGCTACCAAAGTGGATAAACTCACATTTATCCACATTAAACTTCATCTGCCATGCATCTGCCCACTCCCCCAACCTGTCCAAGTCACCCTGCATTCTCATAGCATCCTCCTCACAGTTCACACTGCCACCCAGCTTTGTGTCATCTGCAAATTTGCTAATGTTACTTTGAATCCCTTCATCCAAATCATTGATGTATATTGTAAATAGCTGCGGTCCCAGCACCGAGCCTTGCGGTACCCCTCTAGTCACTGCCTGCCATTCTGAAAGGGACCCGTTAATCCCAACTCTTTGTTTCCTGTCTGCTTCTCTATCCATATCAGCACTCTACACCCAATACCACGTGCCCTTATTTTCCTAACTAATCTCCTATGTGGGACTTTATCAAATGCTTTCTGAAAGTCCAGGTACACTACATCGATTGGCTCTCCCTTGTCCACTTTCCTAGCTACATCTTCAAAAAATTCCCGAAAATTAGTCAAGTATGATTTCCCCTTCGTAAATCCATGCTGACTCGGACCGATCCTGGTACTGCTGTCCAAATGTGCGGCTATTTTATCTTTTATAATTGACTCCGGAATCTTCCCCACCACCAATGTCAGGCTAACTGGTCTATAATTCCCTGTTTTCGCTCTCCCGCCTTTCTTAAAAAGTGGGATAACATTAGCTACCTTCCAATCCACAGGAACTGATCCTGAGTCTATAGAACATTGGAAAATTACCACCAATGCATCCACGATTTCTAGAGCCACTTCCTTGAGTACCAGAGGATGCAGACCATCAGGTCCTGGGGATTTATCAGCCTTCAGTCCCATCAGTCTATCCAACACCATTTCCTGTCTAATGTGGATTTCCTTCAGTTCCTCCGTAACCCCAGATCCTCTGGCCACTACTATATCAGGAAGATTGTTTGTGTCCTCCTTAGTGAAGACACATTAAAAATGGAAGTATTGCTGCTATTGGATAGGGAATTGGTGAGACCAAACTGGGAATACTTCTTTAGGTATTATTTAAGAAGGCTTTCGACAAGGTCCCACATAAGCGATTAGTATATAAACTTAAAGCATATGGCATTGGGGGTTCAGTATTGATGTGGATAGAGAACTGGCTGGCAAACAGGAAGCAAAGAGTAGGAGTAAATGGGTCGTTTTCACAATGGCAGGCAGTGACTAGTGGGGTACCGCAAGGCTCAGTGCTGGGACCCCAGCTATTTACAATATACATAAATGATCTGGATGAGGGAATTGAAGGCAACATCTCCAAGTTTGCGGATGACACTAAGCTGGGTGGCAGTGTTAGCTGTGAGGAGGATGCTAGGAAAATGCAAGGTGACTTGGATAGGCTGGGTGAGTGGGCAAATGTTTGGCAGATGCAGTATAATGTGGATAAATGTGAGGTTATCCACTTTGGTGGAAAAAATAGGAAAACCGACTACTATCTAAATGGTGGCCGATTAGGAAAAGGGGAGATGCAGCGCGACCTGGGTGTCATGGTACACCAGTCATTGAAAGTAGGCATGCAGGTACAGCAGGCAGTGAAGAAAGCCAATGGTATGTTAGCTTTCATAGCAAAAGGATTTGAGTATAGGAGCAGGGAGGTTCTACTTCAGTTGTATAGGGTCTTGGTGAGGCCACACCTGGAGTATTGCGTACAGTTCTGGTCTCCAAATCTGAGGAAGGACATTATTGCCATAGAGGGAGTGCAGCAAAGGTTCACCAGACTGATTCCTGGGATGTCAGGACTGTCTTATGAACAAAGACTGCATAGACTCGGTTTATACTCTCTAGAATTTAGGAGATTGAGAGGGGATCTTATAGAAACTTACAAGATTCTTAAGGGGTTGGACAGGTTAGATGCAGGAAGATTGTTCCCGATGTTGGGGAGGTCCAGGACAAGGGGTCACAGCTTAAGGATAAGGGGGAAATCCTTTAGGACCGAGATGAGAAGGAATTTTTTCACACAGAGAGTGGTGGGTCTCTGGAACTCTCTGCCACAGAGGGTAGTTGAGGCCAGTTCATTGGCTATATTTAAGAGGGAGTTAGATGTGGCCCTTGTGGCTAAGGGGATCAGAGGGTATGGAGAGAAGGCAGGTACGGGATACTGAGTTGGATGATCAGCCATGATCATATTGAATGGCGGTGCAGGCTCGAAGGGCCGAATGGCCTATTCCTGCACCTAATTTCTATGTTTCTATGTTAAGACAGAAGATGCTGAGACTTTCCAAATTCATCAATAACTAAGATACTTTGACAACTGGAGAGAAGCCCGCTGAGTTACTCCAGCTTTTCGTGTCTATCTTCAGTTTAAACTAGCATCTGCAGTTCCTTCCTACATACTTTGACAATTGTTGACTGATTTACCCATTCCATGTTTGATCAAGGGTAAAAAATGTTATTCTTTTTCTGAATAAGTAGTTTTACAGAAAATCCAGCAAAAATATTAACAAATGTGTACACATGTGTATTAAGTTGATGAATTCACAATTTCATATGTTGCACACATATAATTTGTTTGCTTGTTAAGACATCTCCCACAAGTGTGGAACCTAAACCATATTCACATTACAGACTCGACACCTTAGAATAAATTGCCTTATGTGCTCTTTTATAAAATCAATATCAAACTTCTATTTTAGGTATTCTGGCAGAAATTGTATTTTTGGCAAAGGAAGATCAGCTCTCTGACTTAAGTAATGGTGCTCCAAGCACTAGTTTTAGAGTCATTTGAACCTTGAACCCACACTTTTTATTTCCAATTAAGGGAATTATAACAAAAAAATTGTATAATTGAACTTGCAATCCAGAAACCTCAACCAATGGAGAGACAGTGTGAAATCCTTTCATAGTAGCAGGAAAAAGTAAATTCATCAACTTAATAAAATCTGGAACTAAAGAGCTAGTTTAACTAATGATGACAAAGTCCAAGAACATCATAAAGAACCATAATGCCTCGAAGCCTTCAGAAAAGGAAATCAGCCTGGATCAGCCTCAACATCAGACAAACATGTTGTTTGTAAAGGGCTAATGCAAACTTAAGTTTACAAAATAAAAGCTCCAATACATGTACTTGAAATTACAACAACTTCTGAACTTACATTAACACCTCGACTACTTTGAAGAAGTTATCCTCCATATTTTCCAGAGATCCCGCCTACTCCAATACTTAGTGTCCTTATTGTTTTTAACCACAAATATTTTACTATTCAATATAGTCAAGGACAGTATAAAAATATAAAAACTAAAAAGGCAACACGGGGAGAAAAGATTAGGTAAGAAGGTAAGCTAGCCAAGAATATAAAGGAGTATAGTAAGAGCTTCTTTAGGTATGTGACGAGGAAAAAAAAAGTTAAGACAAATGTGGGTCCCTTGAAAACAGAAACAGGTGAATTTATTCTGGGGAACAGGAAATGGCAGATGAGTTGAACAGGTACTTTGGATCTGTCTTCACTAAGGGAGACACAAACAATCTCCCAGATGTACTAGTGGCCAGAGGACCTAGGGTGACGGAGGAACTAAAGGAAATTCACATTAGGCAGGAAATAGTGTAGGGTAGGCTAATGGGACTGAAGGCTGATAAATCCCCAGGGCCTGAAGGTCTGCATCCCAGGGTACTTAAGGAGGTGGCTCTAGAAATCATGGACCCATTGGTGATCATTTTCCAATGTTCTATTGATTCAGGATCAGATCCTGTGGATTGGAGGGTACCTAATGTTATACCACTTTTTAAGAAAGGAGGGAGAGAGAAAACACCATTTAGCCTGACATCGGTGCTGGGGAAGATGCTGGAGTCAATCATAAAAATGAAATAGTGGCACAATAACAGGATCGGTCCAAGTCAGCATGGATTTACGAAGGGGAAATCATGCTCGACTATTCTTCTGGAATGTTTTCAGGATGTAACTAGGAAAATGGACAAGGGAGAGCGGATGTAGTGTACCTGCACTTTCAGAAAACATTTGATTAGGTCCCACATAAGAGATTAGTGGGCAAAATTAGAGCACATGGTTTTGGGGATAAGGTACTGACATTGATAAAAAAAATTGGTTGGCAGACAGGAAACAAAGAATGGGGTTTAACGGGTCCCTTTCAGAGCTGGACCGGAGCTATTTACAATATACATTAATGATTTAGATGAAGGGATTAAAAGTAACATTAGCAAATTTGCAGATGACACAAAACTGCGTCGCAGTGTGAACTGTGAGGAGGATGCAGGGTAACTTGGACAGGTTCGGTGAGTGGACAGGTGCATGGCAGATGCAGTTTAATGGGGATAAATGTGAGGTTATCAACTTTGGTGGCAAGTACGGGAAGGCAGATTATCTGAATGGTGTCAAGTTAGGAAAAGGGGAAGTACAATGAGATCTGGGTGTCCTTGTACATCAGTCACTGAAAGTAAGCATGCATGTACAGCAGGCAGTGAAGAAAGCTAATGGCATGTTGGCCAAAACAAGAGGAGTTGAGTATAGTAGCAAATAGGTCGTTCTGCAGTTGTACAGGGCCCTGGTGAGATCCCACCTGGAATATTGCGTGCAGTTTTGGTCTCCAAATTTGAGGAAGGACGTTCTTGCTATTGAGGGAGTGCAGCGCAAGTTCACGAGGTTAATTCCTGGGATGGCTAGACTGTCATATGTTGATAGAATGGAGCGACTGGGCTTGTATACACTGGAATTTATAAGGATGAGAGTGGATCTTATTGAAACATATAAGATTATTAAGGGATTGGACACGCTAGCAGTAGGAAACATGTTCCCGATGTTGGGGGAGTGTAGAACCAGGGGCCACAGATTAAGAATAAGGAGTAGGCCATTTAGAACGGAGATGTAGAAACATTTTTACACCCAGAGTGTTGTGAATCTGTGTAATTATCTCCCTCAGAAGGCAGTGGAGGCCGATACTCTGGGTGCTTTCAAGAGAGAGTTAGATAGGTCTCTTAAAGATAGCGGAGTCAAGGAATATGGGGAGAAGGCAGGAATAGGGTACTGATTGTGGGTGATCAGCCATGATCACAGTGAATGGCGGTGCTGGCTTGAAGGGCCAAATGGCCTCCGCCTCCACCTATTATCTATTGTCCACCACTGCACGCTAATGCCACCCTAATTAGCATATAGCTAGGAAAGCAAACGGTACATTGAAAAAAGGGAGGTCTTGCCGCCACTCTACTGAGTGCTGGTGAGACCTGGAATAATGCACACCATTTGTCTCATTTAAGGAGGACTACACCAACATGGGAAGCACTAAAAGGTTCATTCAGGTTGATTACTGAAATGAATAAATAATCTTGAGGGATGATTGAGCCAATATTCATTGGAGTTTATAAGTATGAGAGGTTACGTTATGAAAAATATTTTGAGGGTGCTTGACAGAATATGCTAAGAGATTACTTCCCATTATGATGAAAGCTTGAACAAAATGACCAAAGCTTCAGAAATAAGGAGTCATCCAACAAACAAAGGTATAGAACTTGGGTTACACAAAAAGCTGGAGAAACTCAGCGGGTGCAGCAGCATCTAAGGAGCGAAGGAGATAGGCGACGTTTCGGGTCGAGACCCTTCTTCAGACCTTTTTTGGGGAGAAGGTAAAATCGGGCTGGGCTGGGAAACGATGAGGTTGGAGGCTCGGGGTGGTAGGGAGCCGGAGTTGATGAAGTCGGTTATGGTGCTCGAGATGGTGGACTGGTGCTCGTCAGTGGGGTCATGGTCCAGGGGTAAGTAGGAGGTATAGGAGGTAAGTAAGGTATAGAACTTCTTCTCTCAAATGCTCATGAATGCTGGAATTCTTTATCGGGGAAAGCTGTGGAGACGAATCATTGTTTTTTATTCAATGTAAAGCAATCGTTTTATTTTAATAACAAGCGAGCGGACATTTAAGGGGAATGAGCAGGAGATGCAAGACCACGAGACATCCTACTGCCAATCATATTCCTCTAAAGCATTGCACATTAAATTGATTACACCATATTTTTTCACAATTTTCTGGAGATTCATACATAACATTTCCACTAATCTTTTATTCTCTGTTTAACCCGCCCATTCAAATAATCAATCTGATTTTTTTTTTTTTAAAGACAAATTGCTGGAGTAACTCAATAGGTCAGGCAGCATCTCTGGAGAACATGGAATGGCAATGATTCAGGTCAAGATAGTTCTTCAGAGTGCATCTGATTTGTCACACTCTGCATTGCGTATTCTTTTGTGTGAAAGAATATCAGACCTGTATACACTATTCCACTCTGTCCATGCACTATACAGTTTTAATAAGATGTTATCACTTTTACAAAAAGGCTGATGTATGCCTTCATATTTCCTTGCTGCGCCTGTATGATAACTTACAATGAATAATGTACAAGGTTAACCAAGTTCTTCTGAACACCAACAGCCTTCAAATCTACCAAAGTGAATGATTTCACATAGTCATCTACCTTGTCCTCACCCACACATTTAAAGCCTATTTTCCCTTTAAGACCCTCTGCATTCTTCTCTGCCCCCACTGGAACACAGTTTTGTAACATCAGCCAATTTAGATATACCTTGAGGAGTCCAGGTAGGAAAGGAATCATTTGTTGAAGGCGTGGATCTGCCATTGGAGGAACCCATATTCCCCATATTTCACTTGGGTATTTTACACCCCAGAGGTATGAACATTAACTTCTCCAAATTCAAATAGTGCTTGCATTTTCCCTCCTCCCCCCCCCCATACCCAGCTCTCCCACAAGCCTACTGTCTCCGCCTCTTCCTTCCCTTATCCCGCCCCCCCAGAAGGGTCTCGACCCGAAACGTCAACTATTCCTTTTCTCCATAGATGCTGCCTCACCCGCTGAGTTTCTCCAGCATTTTTATCTACAGCCAATTTAGATACATTGCATTTGAAACCTTCATCCAAATCATTGATACGGACTGTGAAGAGCTGGGGTCCCAGCAACAATTTCTGCATTACTCCATTGGTACAATTTCCCAAACTAAATAGGACCCTTGCTTGCTTTTGGTTTGCTAATCCATGCTATCTTATCACCCCAATTTCCTCAGGCAAGCTTGGGTAACATCTGTGCAGAGAGGAACAGAGATGACATTTCAAGCTGTCACGTCTTCACCTGGATCCTCCCTGAAAACAGGATTTACATTTTCTTTCTTGCATCTAGTCAGTGCCCGCTGTGTCTTGGCAATAAATTGAGCTCAATATTCCTCTGAAGTTCTTTGGAATGTGTGCTGAGCTAAAGGTGTCGCATAGATACCTTAAAATAAAGACCTGTCGTGGGGGGACCGACCTCTGTGAGGGATGGTGTGAGAACTAAGGGGGACCCGGTGTGGGGGAGGGGGTACACTCTAGTTTAGAATCCTCTGCCCAGAGGATAAGTCTGTGTGTATTTGTTTGTTTGTTTGTTCATTTGTTCCGGTGAAGGCGCTGTGCACACGGCAGCCAGACAACAGTCGCCTGTCTTTTTCTTTTTGTTTTCACTTTTAATTTCAGGTTTTTGTGTACCTTGTGTATTGTGACTGTCGGCAGACCAATTTCTCTCCGGGGATGAATAAAGTTTTATCGTATCATTGCATATCGTAAATAAAGATGGAGCCGTTGAGGCTCACACAGGAGGTATTTTGTCTCCCTACAACCACACCAGACTCGGCGTTGCTCCTTGTGATTGATGTATGGTACCCGCTGCTGGAGGAGGGGGTGGAATCAGATACAAACTACCATGCTTAAGAGGCATTTAGACGTTACACAAATAGGCTCATTGGGGACCCTTGGACTATATTTGATCATAATTTATTGGACTTTATATTGCATTAAACATTATTCACGTTATTCCCTTTATCATGTAGCTGTACACTGTGAATGGCTCAATTGTAATCATCTTTCCACTGACTGGTAAACACGTTACAAAAGCTTTTTACTGTACCTTGGGAGATGTGACAATAAACTAAATTTCAAACTCAAAGCATGAGGCAATTTGTGATGTCATTGTCGGGTGAAGTACTGTTCACATGCAATATATGTAAATGAGCTCCCATAGGGGCAAATGGGATCAGTGTAGACGGGCAAAAGCGTCAACATGGCCCCTTTGTGCGCCATGGCTCTCTACTTAAAGATCAAATGCACTCTTACTTGCTGTACATTAAATCACGGGACCGACAGAATAATCACTGGCATATTTACCATGGCATAAATCAGCAGGATAGAATATTAGAACATTTGAAGTTGAGAAGTTATGTTACAGTTATACAGGATATTGGTGAGGCAACATTTGGTGAATCATGTTCAATTTTGGTCACCCACTAAGGACTAGACCAAGTGGTACCCGTTGGGTCCCTGACTCACAGTTCACTGACTCACTCACGACTTCTGGACTCACAGTTCACTCGCTCACGGCTTCTGGACACACAGTTCACTCGCTCATGACTTCTGGACTCATAGTTCACTCGCTCACGGCTTCGGGACTCACTCACTTCACTGAATTAGGAAAAAACGCGCATGCGCAGAAAATCGTAAAACCACATATGCGCAGATCGGTCCTGTAGGCAGAGTCGACTTTGAAAAAATATTTTTAAAATGCACATGTGCAGATTGGTCTCCTCGCCTGTGGACATGCGCAGCACCTTGCGTGCAGTCCATGGTGGAAAGGCAGGATTTTAGCTTCCTTTATTGCCAGTTGTAAGTGAAGGCTTGAAGCAGCGTCCACGGCACGCAAGTTGAGCATAGTTACGCGTACTGCGGATGAACGGCACAGGAGAATTATGCCTACCCAAGATCAATTATTAAAATTATAACCATTTAATAATAAATACTGAATCTAGTAAATTAATAGAAAATCTTTACTATTTATATTTAATAATTACCTTTTTATAATTTTAGTTAGGGTAGGCACTGCCTACCTAGCCTACCCAGATGCACACACTCACACTTAGAAACAAACAAGATGAGAGTTTAAGTTATATATATATATATATATATATATATATATATATATATATATATATATATATATATATATATATATATATATATATATATATAGAGAGAGAGAGAGAGAGAGAGAGAGAGATAGATATATATAGAGATAGGTATAGATAGATGAGATTAAGCTGGAAAGCGTGCAGAGCAATTTTATGAGGACGTTGCCAGGACTTAAGGGCCTAACCTACAGGGAGAGGTTGACCAGGCTAGTAGGTCTTTGGAGTGCAGGAGGCAGAGGGGTGATCTACTGGTGGTGTATAAAACATGAGGGGAATAGATATGGTGAATGCAGAGAGTAGGGGAATCAAGAATCAGAGAACATATGTTTATAGTAAGAGAATAGAGTTAATAGAAACCAGAGGGAAAGCTCTTTCACTCAGCGGGTGGAGCCTGGATGGAATGAACTGCCACAGGAAATAGTTGAGGCAGGTGCAATAAAAGACAGCATTTAATAGTCAGTTGGACAGTTTCATGAATATTAAAGGTTTAGAGGGATTGGGGTCAAATGGGGCTAACTCAGATGTGGCATCTTGGTCGGCATGAACAAATTGGGCCAAAGGGCCTGATTCCATGCTGTGACTCCAACAAAGCCCAAAAAGTGATTTATTTCACAAATTCAAAATAGATTGCTGATGTAGCCATTTTTTTACTGACATGTAGCTGTATCAATTAAGGAAGTTCACACCCTTAAGTTGCAGACAAATTGCAGAAGCTTAGCAACGAAAACAGCCCCATCTCTCAGAAACAATATAAAGCAATGTTTTAACATTATTAAAATACAAAGAGTATGCAGTACATGTCTTTGTATAAAAAGTGTCCACATATTCTGCTTTATGCCCCACAAGAGAAAATAGGGAAGGGCACGGTGTGGTTGGGATAAATAGATGGATCATTTGATATATTATGGAAAATATTTCCAGTCTCCAGTGCATTTAATAATGAATCACTGGTTACATCTTGGAGAAGTTGAAGTTTAGTTTCTCCTCTACAAAATCAATCTTTTTTTCCCCCCACAAAAGGGACTCCATTTGGCTGGAAAGCATCTTTCCTATCTCTTTCATTAAGATGTTAAGATATTACCTAAAAGGCAGTGGCTCATATACAAGGCAGCACTCAAAACTATGGTCTGGGCTATTGGTGCAAACTCAATGGTCCAGATGTCTGTGACAAGGATTGCATTGTTGCAAAGCAAACACAACCCACAACTATCCAATATGGATCATGAACACACAAACATCTAATCTAATGAACTTAAAAATACCCCAGCTCTAAAAGCAATTCAATTGTATCTATACAGCTCAGGAAAATATAAATCACATTCACCACGCAGATAAAATAGATAAAAAAGGAACATAATATTGCAACTTTTAAGAACATTTTGAAAATTAAGTTCTGTTTTATCAATGCAGCACTAAAAGAATGAAGCGCTAATCTAAATGAAAAACATGTTCACTCAGAGCAGGAGCTTCACTAAAAATACCAAACTATGGCATGCAGTCTTACCCAATACAAGTGGATAAGGAATGAATTTTCACAGCTTCCACGCGTCTGAACAAGAAGACAGTCCTCTCCAGCTTTATATCTGAGCAAAAAAGTAAAGAGATAAATTAAACTTTCAGTTGCTCCTTTTCCAACTGGAATAGCACACTATCAAATGACATTTTTAATGCCGAAAAAATAAAGTGTAATGTTCATATTTATTTGAAATGGTAACTGTAGAGCAGCTTACATCATAATTATCACCTATGTTGCAATGATAACTAAGTTATTGCAATTGACCTTTTTAACCTCTTCACAGTGATGGTCAGCTTTTGCTCAAAATACACGTCAAATAATGCCGTGCTTTCCACTTTCATTAGGTTTTTGGTATTTTTAAATAGAGAATGCCTGATCTATATGAAAATGCCATTCAATTTTTGTTTCGTTTAGATTATTATTGTCACATGACCAAGATACAGTGAAAAGTTTTTTGTTACGTGCTATCCAGTCAGCAAAAAGACAATACATGTTTACAATCAAGCTGTCCACAATGTACAGATACAAGATAAAGGGAATAAAGTTTACTGCAAGTTAACGCCCAGAAGAATCCGATTAAAGTTTGCTCAGAGGTCTCCAATGAGGTAGATGGGAGGTTCGGATGCTCTCTAGTTGGTGATAGGATGGTTCAGGTGTCTGATAACAGCTGGGAAGAAACCTGGAGGTATGCATTTTCCAACATCTATTTTGAATTTGTGCATTAAATCACATTTTGGGTTTTGTTAGGGTCACAGCATGGAGAGGGCAGAGGTGAGCGGAATGAGATTGGTGCTCGATTATGCTGGTGGTCTTGCTGAGGCAGCGTGAAGTGTAGATGGAGTCAATGGAGGGGAGGTTGGTTTGCATGATGGTCTGGGCTACGTCGACAACTGTGCAATTTCTTGCAATCTTGGATGGAGCTGTTCCCAAGCCACGCTTTGATGCATCCCAATAAAATGCTTTCCACGGCACATCTGTAGAAATTGTTGAGGGTTGTTGGGGACATGCCAAACTTCCCAAGTCTTCTGAGGAATTAGCGGCACCTGTGTGCTTTCTTGGCCATTGCTTCAATACGGTTGGTCCAGGACAAATTGCTGGTGATATTTATTCATAAGAACTCGAAGCTTTCAATTATCTCTACTTCAGTGCCGTCAATGTGTACTGGGATATTTGTAATACTTTGCATCCTGAAGTCTCCTTTGTCTTGCTGACATTGAGGAAAAGGAAGTAATCTTGGCACCAGGTTACAAGGTTCTCAATCTCCTTCCTGTACTCCGTTGTCACTATTTGATATCTGGCCCACTGCAGTGGTGTTGTCTGCAAACCTGCAAACTGAGTTGGATTGGTATTTGGCTGCATTTTGCAATGCATGTTGTAAATGAAGTCATCAGCAAAGGCCGGAACTAAGTGGCATCAAAAGAATAAGGAGGCTTTACAAGCAGTTTAAAATGGCAACATATCTGCTTTCACACTGCTGAAATACTACTTCCACATTTGAAGGGGAAATGTACAAATTTATAATTTGTACATATTTAATAGAAATAGAATCCAAGTGTGGAACATTTTCTTCAAGCGATTTTTCTCCAAATCAGGCAAGGGAGAAATGATCAGAAATGGGCCTATTCTTGCATTGCTTTTCACTGTCCTTCAGTATTCGTGACAACGATAAACTAAACATCTCCCAATGAATGTATCGAATGCCAACATTTTCACACATCACTAAATGACTTGGATGAAGGAAACCACCCACCACCATGAGCATTTCTTCAGTCACCGCCTAAAAGCAGAGACTGAGGTTAGGACAAGTGAATCAGAGGATATGGCGCTCATGCAGCAGATCACATGATTGATGCACATTTACTTACAGCAGAATAGGATTTTAGAGTTGCTTCTATTTCTTATGCATGCAAATTTTCTACATACATGGTCAGAAATACTACACATCATGAAGAAAATGACGGTACACAAAATGCTGGAGAAATTCAGCGGGTGCAGCAGCATCTATGGAGCGAAGGAGATAGGCAACGTTTCGTGCCGAAACCCTTCTTCAGACCGTTTATTTACAAAACATGTTCAAACAACAACAAAAATCACACTACAATGACAGCTAGTCAACACAATATGCATCTACATTAAGATAAAATACTGGAAAGACTCGACAGGGCTAGCAGCATCTGTGGAGAAGGTTACATTTTGTAATCATGTATTGTCAATACAATACCACCAGGGGCGCCGGGGAGATGGCCAGCCCTGCCGGCAAGCTGTTCGTTTTTCCACCTTTTTGTTATTTTTAGCGTCTGTTTGTATAAAGTTTGTTTTTATGTTCTTCGGTTTGTTTTATGTTCTTTGGTTTGTTTTATGTGGGGAGTGGGGGTGGGGGATCAGGGGAAACCTTTTTTTTCCAAGTTATTACCTTCCCGGAGAAGTGATCATTTTTCGGATCACATTCTCTCTGCGGCCTACCATCGCTGGAGCTGGGAGCGGTCTCGGACTGTCATGAACCCCACCGCGGGGCGCGGACTTAACATCGGAGCGGATCCCTTTCCTGGGATCGCTCCCACCGCGACCACCGTTGACTTTCCATCAAGGGCTCGCAGTCTCGGGAGAGGCTAGTCGGGAGCTCCAACGCCACAGAAGGTTCGTCCAGCCCCGACGTGAGGATTGATCGCCCGGCGCGGGGAGCTGACAACCTCCCGATGCGGGAGCTGAACGCCTCGACGTGGAGGGCCCGAACGCTGCCGACTACGGGAGTCAAGACCGGCCCATCAACGGAGGGCCAGGGCTTAAAATTAGCTGTTGCCCGGGTGCCAATGATCACACAAAGTGCCGCTGGGCAACCTAAATGCCGAGTTATTTTGCCCGGCTTGGCACTGCAGATACTGGTTTATACCGAAGATAGACGAGAAATACTGGAGTAACTCAGTGGATCAGGCAGCATCTCTGGAGAAAAGGAACGTGACGTTTCATGTCAGCGGCGCCGACTTAGTGTGGAGCAAAGATGCGGGGTGTGGGGTGACGGAGGGTTGGAGCGAATGATGGGCCCCGCACAGCAGCGACAGCAGCTCCTCCTCCTCCAGCACCCCGCCCGCCCTGATAGCGGCCGCTACTTGCCAATCCGCTAACGCGATACCGCTTTCAAAACAATCCCTCCCACACGCCGAGTCCGGGAGGAGATAAGACGGGGGAGGCCACCATTCCGCCGTCTGAAGCAGCTGCACCACTCGGCCCTGCTACTTCTGTTGGCTGGCTTGGAGGTGAGGCGGTGGCGAGGAGATCCCAACTGCCTCCCCCTTTGGCGGCGGCACTTGGCGGTGGACAGAGACGGCCAAGGCAGCGGGGCAATGATACCGTCCGATGAGCGCTGACCTACCTTCCTCCCCACCTACCCCCCTCTCTCTCTCTCTCTCTCTCTCGTACACCCCCCTATCCTGGGACCCCTCCTCGCCACTGATCCCCATTCCCGCCTCTATTCAGTCCTCACTGACATCCCCTGTGCTCCCCGCATCTACACCCCCCCCCCCATCTATTCATCCTGCACTGATCACCCTATCCACCTCGCATTGATTCTCCTGCCACCCCCCCCCCCCCCCCCCCCAACTACACTGGTCCCCCAATTCATCCTGTACTCACCCTCTTTCCCATTCATCCTGTACTGATCCCCCCCTCATTCATCCTGTAGTGATCCCCCCCCATCCATCCTGTACTGATTCCCTCGTGACCCCCATTCATCCTGCACAGACCCTCCGATCCACACTGTATTGACCCCCCCCATTCATCCTGTACTAATCCCCCATTCATCCTGTACTGATCCCTCCCATTCATTCTGTACTGATGCCCCTCCGTCAATCCCGTACTGATCCACCCCATTCAACCCCACTGACATTCCCCGCACTCTCCCCTCACAATTTTACCTATTCCAACCAACACGCACTAATTCCCCTGCCTCAATCCATCCATCCCGCACCTTGCCTTCTCAAACCCCCCTCCCGCCATCTATCCATCCCGCACTGATTCACACCCCCCCCCCCCCCCGACCCTACTGTGCTAGAAATGTCTTCAGAGCAAAAATTGACTATGTTTGATAATGGAATGCAATCAAATGTGTTTTAAATCCCAATGTTATTATTTGTTTTAATCCATAAAGTTGGATTAATTAAATTGTGAACACGTGAAACATTAAAACCGCAGTGTTCGATTGTCACTGCTATCGTTGACACGTTATGGAGTATGGAGTATCAGTACTGTTATTTAATGAGCAACATTCAGAACTATATGTTGGATTTATCCAGGTTTTACTTCTACAGTCGGTCATATACATCACAAATTTGGTCAGTAGATATTTCAGTTGATGGAAACAGCGTTTATCAATAATTTTTTTAAAATCTGGTGCATACAAACTGGGTATCTTCATTCCTGTTCGCAACACATACATTTAATCTGAATGTCTGGTAATGTGGCATTTTGACACCTTTAAATATATTACCAAAAGAACATTTGCTGCAGTTATGTCCTTTGGCCATCTCTTGTCAGTTAGTGTAATGTTTAACCTGTCAGATGGCTATAGTCAGTTTCAACAGCAATTATGATAAAATGCCTTTAGAATTTCCTTGCAACCTGTATATTTTGTTGTGGATAAATTATGTGGGAAGCGAGAGTGTTTCTGTACCAATAGCAATAATGACCCATGCAATGGCCATGTCATAATAATTTTCCGTCCTTCACAGAAAACATGCTTGCATCAATCTGTAGTGTGCATGGTTAAGCATATATGTTACCATGGTCCAGGATTTATTGACACAGGTTGATCATACGCTGAATAATCCAACCACATTTGTGTTGGGAAGTGGAAAGAAATAATAGAAATTGCATTAATTGCAATGTGTAAAAAGAGTTGAGATATTGTATTGTAACTTTGCTGCATGTTATTGTGGTATACATCATGTCTTGATTGGTGAATATGGTTAGTTAGTGACTTTATTTGAAGCAGAAATAATATGTGATTGCTTCATTGACCATAATTCCGACTGGTAACTACGCACTTCGTGCGAACACAATATCGCACGCGTCATGCAAGGCATCTTAAAATGACCACCTAAACTGTCATTTGGCAACCTAAAAAGCTGCCCCAGTTGCCCGGCTGGCAACAGGGGTAAAAAGTGAGAGCCCTGAGGGCTCGAGGCCCCCGACTGCGGAAGAACAAAGGATGAGACTGGAACGTTATTTCGCTTTCTATCACAGTGAGGAATGTGTAGGAGTGACTGTGGTGGATGTTCACGTTAAAATATGTTTTTAAGTCTGTTGCTTTTAATTGTATGACTGACCTGGCCAGTGACATTCCTCGTATGTTGCAAAATATACTTGGCGAATAAAATCTGATTCCGATTCTCTTTCCGCTGACTGGTTAGCACGCAACAAAAGCTTTTCACTGTTCCTCAGTATGCAAGGCAATAAACTAAACTGAACTGAACTTAATTCTTTTCCCTCTACATATGTTGATCAATTTGCTGTGTATTTCCTGATTTTCCATTTTAATTTTAGATTTCCAGCAACTGCAATATCCAATATTGGATACATCCCAAACTCCCCCCTCCCCCCAATTCCAAAGAGCAGTAAAAAAGGCATCCAATGTTGAAAAGCCAATAATTGCAGTTTCTGGAGACCCAGAAATAAATATGGAAAATAGAGAAATACTCAGCAAATTGGACAGGATATGTGGAGCATTAATTATTTTAACGAGGATCTTATGGATTATGTATCCATTCTCATTCTACAAACTCTCTTCCCATTGTTCCGACCATATTTCCAATTTCCTTCTGAAGGTTCCAAGTGGAACTCTTCTGCACTTCAGGTGATTCACATTATAACAAATAAGTCTTTTCAGCCAGTTGCAATAAAAATGAAATTATCGTAAATATAACTGTTCAAACCAAGCACAAACCAAGCACATACCAGACTGATTCCTGGGATGTCAGGACTTTCATATGAGGAAAGATTGGATAGACTCGGTTTGTACTCGATGGAATTTAGAAGATTGAGGGGGGATCTTATAGAAACCTACAAAATTCTTAAGGGGTTGGACAAGCTAGATGCTGGAAGATTGTTCCCGATGTTGGGGGAGTCCAGAACAAGGGGTCACAGTCTAAGGATAAGGGGGAATTCCTTTAGGACCGAAATGAGGAAAACATTCTTTACACAGAGAGTGGTGAGTCTCTGGAATTCTCTGCCACAGAAGGTAGTTGAGGCCAGTTCATTGGCTATATTTAAGAGGGCGTTAGATGTGGCACTTGTGGCTAAAGGGATCAGGGGGTATGGAGAGAAGGCAGGTACGGGATACTGAGTTGGATGATCAGCCATGATCACATTGAATGGCGGTGCAGGCTCGAAGGGCCGAATGGCCTACTCCTGCACCTATTTTCTATGTTTCTATGTTTACAGAAGTGTCAAAATAGTGGTTTGCTCTCTCCCCCATCAAAAAACGAACATTAGTATTACCTTTAAAACATCATTTATTTCTTGAAAACAGAGAAACATCTTTAACAATACTAAGCAAAATTGGTTCATGCCTGGCTCTCTGAACAACCTCTAAGTAGGCAGTTACCAGATCAAAGCAGCACCCATGCTTGCTGACAAATTCAGCTAGAGGTATTCAACTGAAATAAGCAAAAAACATTTTCTCTACAATTCTCATATTCATATTTGTTAAAATGGTTACTTGTTGTATGTGGGGGTGGGGGGGTGGGGGGGGGGGGCTGGGAGAAACTTCTTTCCCAAATCTCTTACCTTGACAAAGAAGCAATTTTTTTCCATATCATATCTCCGTCCCTACTGTGGCCTAACATCATGGAGTTGGCGGTCTCTCCTGGAGTCCAACGGGCGCTCCAAGCTGGGTGAGTCTGAGGGACTTTAACATCGTGGAGCTTGCGATCCCTTTGCCAGGGATCGAAGCACCAACTGCGGGGCCTGTGAATCTTAACATCGTGAAGCCTGTGGTCTCTGGTAAGAAGATGGCAACTTGGGAGCTCCATGCCGCAGAAAGAGTTTCAACAGCTCCAATGCGGAAGATTCAATCACCCCGACAGGGGACTTTGAGCGACCTGACTGCGGATAGTTTGACTACCCCGACCGCGGGAAAACAAGAGGAAGAAGATTGAACTTTATTGCCTTCCATCAATGTGAAGAATATGGAACCCACTGTGATGGATGTTTATGTTAACTTATATGGTTGTGTGTCTTGTTGCTTTTCACTTAGTACGGCTGTATGGCAACTCAAATTTCACTGTACTTTAACTGGTACATGTGACAATTAACTGACCTTGAAAACTTGAAACCTTGCTAAAACTGAATAGCTCTCTTCTCTCTTCCATGTCCCTCCATGAGACAATGCCAGTCATTACCATGTAAAATATACACACTTGGCATAGCCACTTAATGTTCTAGAGAGATCAGCTGGTTCTCAATCCTAACGCCCTAATAAAGTTGGGCTGAGCTGTTCACCAGATCAGTAATGCAAATCAGAAGATTTGAAAGAAAGCACTATTCATCATGGTTCAAGTGTTTCTGTGTGTGATTATGCTCTTAAAACAGAAGCGGCCAACAGTTTTGCTGCTGAAGACATGCCTGAACTGCTCCAACGACTTTAAAACTCCGGTCTGGATAATGGTTATTGGTGCAGCATTCAATTGCTCTCAGCTTTGCATTTGCATTTTGGCTTTCAAAGCATTTTACAGCAAATTATGTTTGAATGTGTTCCCCTGGTAATGTCTGCACTAAAAGTAAGTGATCCCACCCCAGCTCATGTTATGCAACACATTATTTTGCCAGAGGCATCAGAGAGTTACAGGATGGTTTAAACTTACAGCATGCAAAGTTTCAATGTATTTTCAATCTTCCAACAAGTTACAACCCTTATATACTGAAGAAAATGAACCAAAGAGTAACCCAAGATTTTCCTTGTCTGGGTACAGTGCAGAAGGGTGTTTTAAAAGTTACCAAGGTGCCAAATGCTGAAGTAAACAGCAATCATTTTGTTATGCATAAAAAATGTACACTCCCTGCTGAATGCTAGGTAATCGCTTTTCCCATTACACATTCCAGAGTGCAGCTTGTCTGTTGCCTACTCCCTGAATGAGCAGTATGCTTGGAATGCCTCCATAGGAACTGATTCCCTGGATGATGATTAGCTTGACCACTAACAATGTAGTCACTTCCTGCTTTAACCAGCATTCCTTAAAAGGAAATCATTCACCAGCGGAGGAGGAGAAGGACATGGTGCAACTGAATTGTGTGCTTTTTAAAAGGAGTACTCTGCCTTATAATAAACTACGCACCCTCCCCTGCAAGTGTTCCAGCTTACAATCTGGGTCTAGCATCGAGCAGAACAAATATGGCTCCATTTGCATTCCCAATTTCAGAATGTCTACCAAAGCAGAAGCACTAGGAAGTTGGAATTTTGAGTAGGTGAATAGTTGACCTTGAATTATCACAGCTGTTTTCAATTTGATAAAATGCTTCAACAATAGAAACACGTAGAGCAAAAACAGCTGAAATAAGGTGATTGTCGCAAGACACATGCTGCACATTACTGCAAACTTTGAAATGTAGCTTTTGTGCCATTTTCTTTGTAAATACTTAAAGCCACAGACATCATTAACATGATGTAAATCATCAATAAGCTGTTTTGTAAAGCAATTCATCAAGTTAATCGCTGCGATGTGCATACTTATGTCAGATTACTACTTACTACTGGAATTAAACTGGACAAAATGCCTTTTATAGACCTGAAGGGGATCGCAGGAACATTTTCTGTAAATCTCACCTCTAATACAAATTTGCACTTTCAAATTTTGGTGAAGGAAGTGGATGTTTGCAGTTGACCATCATGTCAGCATGAGTGTGCTGGTCCTTATGGGCCTGTCAACATTTGTAGATTAATTTGGACACATGACAGTAAATACTAAAATTATTTGCACAAACTTTTCTGCAGCTTCTTTGCCTCTTCCACTATTTTTAAAGAGAGCTAAAAATTTATCTTCCAGGCCTGCTCTGAAATTGATATGGAATGGTCTCGCTCGTGTTCACATTCTTTCAGCTACAACAGTGAATACACACCCATCAGTATATTAGATAGCTCCATGAATCACACAAACAAAATTATTGTGAGCAACCCAAGGGTAAGTCAGAAGGGATATTCAATTGCCTTTTAATACAATTTTATTGAATATTTAAAATGAGTTAAAGGGATGTTGTTGAACCAGGACCTCAAGGTCATTGGATGGATTCCTGGGGATTTCAGCCTGTGTCTGCAGCTTTAATTATTTAGCATGGCCATTATGACCATTATGCACTTGGGCCCTTCACCGATTTTGCTCAGAATATTGGCTAGTTTGGTTAAGTTTATTATTGCCACATGTACTGAGGTACGGTAAAAAGCTTTTGTTTGAGTGCTATCAAGTCAAAGAAAAGACCATACATAAATACAATCAAGCCATCCACAATGGACAGATAAAAGATAATGGGTACATCATTTAGTGCAAAGATATAACATTATAAAGGACAATCTTTTTTTTAAAGGCAATTGGTGTGTAAACTTCAAACCTTGTACCCTTTTCTTGTCACCACTGTGCTCCAAATTTCGGCTAAAGATAGTGCTCTAATTAAAAGCGTAACTCAAACCCAGAACGTCAGTGAGCCCCAACATCAATCATTTAGCCGCTAACCTTGTCCATCTTTTATGGCTGATTTAATAGAGTTCAGATGCAAACCAGCTAACACCTTGCTTCAATACCCTTACTTAAAAGTCTATCAATTCCAGTTTTGAAATTTCAAATGCTTAATTTCTCGGCACGTTCAGGTTTAAAAGGGAAAAGGGATGTCACCCCTCCGGGTGCCTCACAAGATTTTACAGCTGAGGTGGTAATTTTTGATATGTAATCACTGTTTCCTGTAGGAAACAGTGATTACAACCTGTATCCAGCAAAGTCCCACAGAGAGCACGGAAGACATGCTGAGATGCTCTCTCTTCGAGATCATGGTTGAAGAATATAGAATTTTCCGGAATTGAAAGTACCAACAGGATATTTTGTCCAAAGGCTCTATGCCTTTGTTTGTGTTCGTATAAACATCTTCCTGCATCACGTAATCTTAGCCTACCAACATATCCTCTTATCCCTTTAGCTGTCATATAAAAATCACACAAATTCCCCTGGAATACATCTCTACCATCCGGCCTAATAACTACTTGTGATGGCACATTTTAAACTCTAACTACTGACTAAGTTTCTCCAAAAGTTCCACACTGCATTGATCCCCTGATCTTTTTTACATTTTGTCACCTATGCTCTGATGTCATCTTTCCTCACTGATTGTGGTCTGTAGGTCGAGGAGCCTGTGGCAGAAGGGGTACTGATTCCTAGGTCCAGGAATTTGGAGATGAGTTTGGATGGGATTATGGTGTTGAAGGCAGACCTATAGTCTATAAATAAGTCTAACATCGGAGTTCTTCCAATTTTCCCATGAATTAGTTGCCAAGATCCTGGTTTGACATCTCATCCAAAAATGACAAATTCATTAGCCAGCACTAGGCAGCAAAGGACAGAGCATGTCTTCCGATTCAAAGGCGTCTTTTTTAAACAATACACGTTTTTTTTAAAACTGATTCACAAGCACTTCGTTTTTTTTTAAATTGGAAGCATTTAACCAGTCTCGAAGGTTCGAAGGGCCAAATGGCCTACTTGTGCACCTATTGTCTATTGTCAGTCATTTTTTTGGTGTAAAGAGATCCATCAGCATAATCTTAAAACTATGTCCAAATGCAAATAATTTAACACTTCAATACCAACAATAAACCGCATATAGCCTTTGTTAAAGTGTGAATCTTCTTACTTTACGGTCAGCTTAAGAATGGGTCATTGAGACAACAACGTTTATAAATCTAATGAAAAAATATCATATGCTAATTATCTCACTCCCCTCCCACCCCCACCCCCACACCAAATATTAACTGTATAAAGGTAAAGGAAGAGAGATGAAGAGTGAACAGGAACTCTGCTGCAGAGGCAGATGATGGGTTTAGAAGGGAATTCGAGTTAATGCCTCCTGAGATCCAAACAAAATACCAAGTATTCATGGAATTGGGTTGTAGTGCATGAGAGGCTAAAGTTGCTAAATGTTCATTAAAGTTGTTAATTTTATGAAATCATGTCTTAGAAGTAGGCACTATCCTAGTTGCTAAACTCAATGACAAGTTTACATGACATCCTCCTTCATCCAAATGCTGTACTGAGTGTTGTAGGCACACCGGCACATTCCCACAACAAAATCTCCATCGCATAAATCAAATGCAAATCACGCATTTCAACATTTATAATATCCATATTTAGACAAGGCTCAGGAACCAAAGATAATTTGGATCTGGATAATCTTAAACGTAGCTATATGGAGCCACCAGGAGTGTACATTGCGCCAACCCTGATACCGTAATGCCCTGTTTAGTCAATTAGAAATTGCTCTGTAATGGTCATCTCATGCATTCTCCTGAGTCCAACTCTGCCAGAGCATAGCCACTAAATGATTACCAACAAGAAACAGCCAGTCTCCAGACAAGAGGAAAGAGCTGAAGTTATCAACAGTGCGGGTAAAATAACTAAAACCATAATGTTAAATTGAAAAATCAACCAACAAGAGATGCCAGAATCCTGTTATGAAAACAAATATTGTTGGAAACAGTTAGATCAGGCAGCATTGCTGTAAAGAAAAGCAGAGTGAACATTTCGGTTAGAAAATGCTGATATTGGACAAGGTTGATAATTGGACAGTGATGGTGGCAACTATGGTCTTGTAAAGACAAAGCCTTGAATTAAGGGAAGAACATTCAAATACTAATCACACACGTTCAGATGGTCCCACAAATGTAGAGTATAAAAGATGTCTCTCCCACTGTGAGCGCACTAAGCTTTGCGAGCTTTGGAATGGTGTGTTAATTACGGATAACTCATTCTAGGAAAGGAATGTGGAGTTGAGGGAAAATTGAAGCCTGGGTCATTTATTTTATGCAAGACCAAGTAAACTTTAGACTTTATTCTATGAGATGGGACAAAAGGGTGATATGATTTGCTTTTCAGAGCATAGTCATAGACACATTGCATAAAAGCAGGCTCTTTGGCCCAACTCGCCCATGCCAACCAAGATACCCCATCTAAGCTGGTCTCATTTGCCCATATTTGGCCCGTTTCCCACTAAACTTTCCTGTACCTGCCCAAGTGTCTTTTAAATGCTGTTATAGTACCTGCCTCAATTACCTCCTCGGGCAGCTCATTCCATAAACCCACCAAACGTTGCCCCTCGGTTTCAGTTAAATCTTGCCCCTCTCATCTTAAACTCATGTCCTCTGGTTTTTGATTCCACTATCCTGGTTAAGAGAGTCTGTGCATTCGCCCTATCTATACCCCTCATGATTTTATACACTTCTAGAAGATCAACCCTAAGCATCTTGCGTTCAAGGGCCAAAGTCCGAGCCTGCCCAACCTCTTCCTATAGCTCAGCCTTTCTATTCCTGACAATATCCTCATAAGTCTTATAGCCTTGTGTCCAAAACTGAAACTGAAAGGGCGATGAGATTCACAGGACGAACCACTACAAAGGCACTTGCACCCTGTCCAGCCCTTCCTGACAAATGCATGTTCAGAAGGAAATGAATGATAGTCTCTTGTTCTTCACACCACTACCACTTGAGGATCTGACAGGGGGGGATGCTTGTCATCACCAACCAAGCAAGGTCTTGATGCTTGGTTGATTGTCTGTTAATGAGGTACTCTACACAGAAACACAAAGTTAATTTACGTCTACCAATGTGCTGAGTTCTGAATGTGTAGGAAGGAACTGCAGATGCTGGTTTAGCATAGACCCAAAATGCTGGAGAAACTCAGCGGGACAGGCAGCATCTCTGAAGAAAAAGAATAGGTGACCTTGAGTAGTTTCCTGTCTGAAGATGGGTTCCAACCCAAAATGTCACCTATTATTTTTCTCCAGATATGCTGCCTGACCTGCTGCGTTACTCCAGCACTTGGTGCCAAGTTCTGAAGGTTGGTATTACTCATGCAGACTTGGTTTGCTATTTGTTCGTCCAAAACATTTTTTTTTTTTGCAATGCTAAAACATTTCTGATTGCTGCCCAGACAGAGTGAAATTGTTGAAAACCATTTAAGGAAGTTGGGTATGGTTATATACAAAATTTGGATGGTTCGGAAACAAATTGGGAGCAGCTTTCCTCAGTGTTCATAAGCACTCAGAACAAGTGACCGACTGGTCAATGACATAATTCTTATCCAAAAATATCTACATTTTATTAATATCCAATTCTTCTATGCCAGCAGTTATGGCAATAAATCACCAATATATTTCGGAGATGAAAAATATCTATGAAATTCGTCATGTTAGTTCAATTAGCTTACAAATGGCAGAGCCAGGCTATTGAGAACATGTAATTTATTAGTTGCTGCATCTACAGTGCCCTCCATGTTTGGGAGAAAGGCCCATCGTTCATTTATTTATTCCCATCTGTACACGATTTGAGATTTGTAATAGAAACAATCACATGCGGTTAACGTGCACATTGTCAGATTTTATTCAAGGGTATATTTATACATTTTGGTTTCACCATGTAGAAATTACAGCTGTGTTTATGCAAAGTCCCCCCATTTCAGGGCACCATAATGATTGGGACAAGGGCTTCACAGGTGTTTGTAATTGCTCTGGTGTGTTTAATTACCTCCTTAATGCAGGTATAAGAGAGCTCTCAGCACCTAGTCTTAAAGACAATAGGTGCAGGAGTACGCCATTTGGCCCTTCGAGCCACACTGCCATTCAATGTGATCATGGCTGATCATCCCCAATCAGTACCCCGTTCCTGCCTTCTCCCCATATCCCCCGACTCCGCTATCTTTAAGAGCCCTATCTAGCTCTCTCTTGAAAGTATCCAGAGAACCGGACTCCACCACCCTCCACCTGTCCTCCCAGATTCTCTCCCTCTTCGTTTACCATTTCCATCTCTCCCTCCCCCTCATACCCATCATTTCCACTTCCCAAATCTACCTACTTTACCAGCTCCTGTCTCACCCCTCCCTTGCACTTATATATTGCTAATTCTTCATCTGCCCCTTCCCCACCTCAGTCATGATGCAGGATTAATTTCAAGTTTGTGTACCTTGTTGTGTGTTGTTGCTGTTGGCAGACCAATTTCCCTCCGGGGATGAATAAAGTTTTATCGTATCGTATCAAATTTATGGTGTAACATTTCAACATATTACCCCAAACTCCATTTGTCAAGCTATAACATTTTGGACTGCAGTTTACTTCAAACTATAATACTCCATTGTATAGTTTTAAATGAGAAACATTTGAAAATATATATTTCTATAATTTTCTTCGCATTTTCTTTTTGAATTCTAACCAGTTTAGGTATCAATGATAACGATTAAAGCAGCAATTAATTACATTAATATACACAATTGTACAATTTGCACATTTATTCTAACATGTATCTTTTCCATTAAGAATTCACATGTGGAAATGTTTAATAAATTGAAAAAATATTCATTTTTGCAGGAATCAGTAAAGGTAAGAAGAACCAATATTAATTTCATCTGCACGTTTGATAATTTCTTCTGGAAACTAATGGCTGTTAACACCAAGGAGTGTTTTGTTTAGTCCTTCAATGTGCACGGTATATGTAGATTATACTTTCATCAATACCATCTCCATATAACACTAATTTTCACACAAAAATTGCAAATGCAAAAAGAACTAAAAATAGCATGTAAAATGTACCATATTGCAAATGTATTTCCTGCAGCTGCACACAGGAACTAGGATTCCTCAACTGGAAGCATTTTTGTATTGTGCAAATTGACCTTGAGTAAGGAACAATTTCAAATGTAGAATATACCAGACCAAACTATGGCAATTCAATTCCTAGTTTCAATATAGATGTGTCTACAATTACAGAAGAATTAACTAGTGACCATTCTAGATAACAAAAGTTTGTGGGTATGCAAACAATTTTAACCTTGATATAATTGTACTGGATAGATAAACAGCATGCCTACTATAGAACATAGCTTCCTAGAAGATCCTAACAGGAAACACTGTTCATTTAAGAGCAAGTGCAACCGTGCTGAATGACAGATCACTGCTAAAAACAAGAAATAAGACTTCCTGACAGATGTCCCTCAAATGACAAAGCACTCGTATCAATAGTAAACAGCATTATTGCCAAAGATAAAAACTAAACGCCATTTCCTACCAGAGAAAAGGATATCAGTAATGTACAAGTTTTGGAAAGGTCATTTCTAAACTTTGCTAATCCAACTGATCACAAATGATATCTGCATATTTATTTAACCGACATTTTGCCTCTCCAGATTAAATCAAAGATATTGTATTGTTCTGACAGGCAGCAAACCTTGTAATAATATCAAAGCTATTAATTATGTCAACCTTTCTATCATTTTTGTCAGGAGAATACTCAACTATGTAAAATAATTCTTGTGGATCTTCTATTAATGTCACTGACTGTAATGGGGGTGGAAGATTGCAACCTTCACGTGGTGCGCTCTGTTTCGACTAATGCAATCAACTCGACGTGCACAAACGGAAGATCAAACAGAACAAGTTGTCTAACAACTTTAGGCTGTGCACACCACACAAAAGAAGAACTGACTGTAATGTCAAATTATTGAGAGATGCAAATGAATAAATGAAGAGCTTGCATCAGACTGATATTTCCATCAGAAAAGGTCATTAACAGAAACCGTTCATTCCAACCAACCTACACACACCAGTACTTGTGCGTCACTCGCATCTCCTGAATTATGTTATTTTTCTCCCAGTCAGTTTCTGTTTGCTTCTCCATGCACTTATTGACTCTCTCCATGCCCCAGTGGCAATGAAGGAACAGAAATTAATTCTCAAATTGTGTAGCAATGTGACCTGCAAATGGAGGTTTTCCCAAGCAAACTGGTGTCCTTGCTCCACATATGATATTATAGGAATGGGAGATGGCACCAAAACAGACCAAACAAAATGCTGAAGGGCTTCTTGTAGAGGGTACACACTGCACCGACAGTGGAAGAAGTGAATTGTTAGGTGCTGGAAGAGGTACAATGAGCTGTCTTGTCCTTGATGGCATCAAACTTATCTTCCCGTTTGAATGCGTTCCAAGCTTTGTTGCCTGGGGAAATAGATTGCTTCACCAGCAGCGGAAACAAATGAAATTGAACATCCTGTAATCGATCAGTGAATAAGCATCTTGACATTTGACTTTTGATGATGGAAGGTCACTGAAGCAATCACAAACGTCTGGACCTGGAACACGTTCATGAGGAACTTTTGTGGTGATGCTTGGGTGTGAGGTGAGTAGCCTCAAATTACCGCAACCATTATTCGTTCTTGTGTGTGCCTTTTTCCAGGAGTGTGTTATCCTGCGGTTCCAATAACTACAATATTAAGGTTCCACGTTCCCACACTTGGACTTGTTGCTCGTATATAAAGGTTTGGTAGTTTTGCTCAACCCCAGATGCATTGCATGCTTGGCACAACAAAATTCTAAAGATTTTGAATAGGTTACTTTATCCAAATCATGAGATTATACAATAAGGATGAATTGGCCGAGTCCCCAGAGACATCCTCAATTCTGAAAACATCCTTAAAATCCTTTTTTGTACCCTTAAAAGTGCATCTATATGATTGTATCGCAGGACAACCAGAACATAAAGGCACTTGTGCAGAGGAAATCTCAAATACAAAAAACCTAATGCTATAAATACTCCAAAGGATCAGAAACTAAAAGGTAACGGTGCAGGAGGTAACACATTATCGTGTACACACTCGGAAGACTTCCAAGACGACTGGACAGTTAACAGGACTAGGAAAGTAGGTATAAACATGTGGGTACACAAAATGCTGGAGAAACTCAGCGGGTGCAGCAGCATCTATGGAGCGAAGGAGATAGGCAACGTTTCGGGCCGAAACCCTTCTTCAGACTCCTTCGCTCCAAAGATGCTGCTGCACCCGCTGAGTTTCTCCAGCATTTTGTGTACCCTTAATTTTCCAGCATCTGCAGTTCCTTCTTTGTCACAGGTATAAACATGTAGTAGGAAGGAACTGCAAATGCTGATTGACACGGAAGATAGGCACAAAATGCTGGAGTAACTCAGGTCAGGCAGTCTTTCTGGAGAAAAAGAATAAATGGCATTTTCGTTGAGACCATTCTTCAGACTGAGATCGCAACCTTTTTCTGGTTAGCAGGATGCAAAGAACAGTGTGCTACAGTGATCAGAGCTGGGGCCTCTTTTTTACCCAAACAATTTATTTTAAAAATACATTTAACTAAAGCTCTGGAAGTATGGATGTGAGACAAAAATAGGGAGGAAAGGAAATGAGGCACAAATAGGCCTCACACAGATAGGCTAAGCGAAAAGGCAAGGTCTGGCAAATGGAATATAACAGGCGAAGATGTGAAATTAACCACAATCAGGAACGTTTTTTTTTAATTACAGTGTGATTCCATCATCCTCTAAGACCCAGAAGGTTGTCCTGGTGCACAATTCACAAAGGCTTATATGCAAGTGCAGCAGGATGTTGCCAGAACTAGCGGCCCTGAGCCCAGAGTGATGTTGAGCAGGCTAGGACTTTCTTCCTTGGAGCATAGGACGTTGAGGAATGATCTTATAGACATGTATTAAATCATGAGGGGACAAATAAGGCGAATGCACACAACCATTTTCCCCGGAAGGAGAAGCAAGAACTAGAAAGAATAAGCTGATGACAAGAGAGAAATCTAATTGGAACCCAAGGGCTGATTTTTTTTCCCACAGAAGGTGGTGGATAAAAAATTTTTTTAATTAAAAAATATTTGGATGGGTACGTGGATAAAGAAAAGGTTTAGAGGAATATGGACAAACGCTGGCAAATGGGACTATCTCAGATGGGGCATCTTGGTCGGCATGGCCCAGTTGGGTCAAAGAGTCTGTTTCTAAAATATCTCAAACAGGAAGTTTAATTTTCTGGACGTAAACAATATTTACTGAACTATTTCACAATTATGTTTTAGAGTACTTAATATTCGGACAAATCCCTTGAATCGCCATAATCCAACCAGTTAAATTCTATGAAATTTGCCAAACTGCATAAACTATTTTTATTGCCAGTGTGGGTAACAGTGAGGGCAGCACCTTACCTTCATCCCCGACACCAAATAGGCTAAAAACAGCACAAAAACACACGAGCTCTTTAATACTTTAAAGGACTGTTAAGGAAGTGACAAAATGTCAGCAAAATGTACAGCCAATAGCGCAAAAGTAAAATACTGCAGTCTGGACATATTCCGAAACTTCTGCAGTGAGAGAAAAACCAGACTTAATGTTTCAGATCAATGATCTTTCAACATAAAAGACCAACTAGAAATATTAACTCTGCACACAGATGCAGCGCGATTGATTGAGGATCTTAAGGATTTGGCAACAGGTAAAAATCAGACAGATAAAATGGAATACAAAATTTGGCCAAAGTAGTCAATCATCAACTCTGATGGGGATATGAAAGAAATGGGATACTTACTGCCAACACTTGGTCAACGGGGTGGAACATACAACTGACAGTAAAGGGGAAGTGACCCAATGTCCACTACCAATCGCAGTTTTACTTCCTCCGTCCTTCGAGGAGATGGTTGTGAAAGGTGATAGTCGCTGTTCAGTGGTAAACTCAAGATACTCTGAGTCAGAAGGTCTTAGATTAACCCAGCCAAACAGATCAACTACTGCATTACCACATGACTCCTTACGTTTCCTGCTTGCAACATTTAGTACATCTAAAACGCTTGAGGTTCTGATCTTTGTTGCAAGCAACAGTAATCACATGAAGATCGTTACTTTAATTAAACTATGTACAATAATGTGGAGTTACTGTTTTTTCTTTTTGCTGGGCATTCTGGATCCTACTGAACCAAGCAAAACTTAGATTTAGGAATGAACTGCAGATAAAGACAAAATGCTGGAGTAACTCAACGAGTCGGGCAGCATCTCTAGAGAAAAGGAATAGGTGACGTTTTGGGTCGAACCCATTCTTCAGACATTGGTTGGTACACTGTGCAAAATTCCCAGTATAAATACTGTATGTATTTGTGTTATTGATATTAATCTTTGTCAGTCTTTAGCAGCAGTTTATTTTTTATCCAATTTCATCTTAAAATTGTATGTAGTGCAGACTTTAAAAAAAATCTGATCAGCACACGTCCAGAAACCTATGATCCATGTTGGAAAAAATCTTGAATATGCAAGTATAAGAATTTCAATGTATTCAGACAGGGGACCTCTAACAGTATCATGTTAAAAATCAACATTTCCGTTCTAGCAGGAGGGACTAAAGATGTGGATCTATTTTCCTGAAGAGTAATAGGCAAATAAATGTAATATTTAAGAGGAAGTGGTACTTGAAACACATACTTTGAGAAGGTCAGTTTATCTCCCAGATGTAATCTCTGTGCTACATTTAAGTGAACATTTGAAATTCGCCAATTTCAAGTAACAAACCTACAAAAGTAAAACTTTGATCCTTTTCCCTTCCATGTTGATCATCTGGATTCACACACATTTCTTCTCTACCTATATTCCTTCCTCTGGCTTCACAATTCATAGAAACATAGAAATTAGGTGCAGGAGTAGGCCATTCGGCCCTTCGAACCTACACCGCCATTCATTATGATCATACATTGAGGCTATGACATTCTTGCCATAGAGGGGGTACAGAGAAGGTTCACCAGACTGATTCCTGGGATGTCAGGACTTTCATATGAAGAAAGACTGGATAGACTTGGCTTGTACTCGCTAGAATTTAGATGATTGAGGGGTGATCTTATAGAAACTTACAAAATTCTTAAGGGGTTGGACAGGCTAGATGCAGGAAGATTGTTCCCGATGTTGGGGAAGTCCAGGACAAGGAGTCACAGTTTAAGGATAAGGGGGAAATCTTTCAGGACCGAGATGAGAAAAACATTTTTCACACGTAGAGTGGTGAATCTGTGGAATTCTCTGCCACAGAAGGTAGTTGAGGCCAGTTCATTGGCTATATTTAAGATGGAGTTAGATGGGGCCCTTGTGGCTAAAGGGATCGGGGTATGAAGAGAAGGCAGGTAAGGGATATCGAGTTGGATGATCAGCCATGATCATATTGAATGGCGGTGCAGGCTCGAAGGGCCGAATGGCCTACTCCTGCACCTATTTTCTATGTTTCTATACTTGAAGGAAGGGAGTGGAATTAGAAGAGATATTGTTCAAAGCGAAAATAAGGTGGTTGAACCACTGCTCAAAGTAGTACAATGATCCCAATCCCTATTTTGTGGCAAGTAGGAAGTGAGACAAGGGAGTAGAAAAGGAAAATGATACTTTAAACATAATACCTATATAATTAGAACACAGAAGAGTACAGCACTGGAACAGATCCTGTGGTCCACAGCATTTGTAACAACCATGATAGCAATTTAAATGCATATCTGTCTACACTTGGAATATACCCTTCCATTTCTTGCCCGTTCACGGGTCTAAATGCCTCCTAAGCAATGCTATTGTATCCAAGGGGGGTGTATCTTTGACCTCTTCCCATAGCAGTGAAGTCCGACAAAGAGGTGGCAGGGGAGAGATGTCAGACCTGCTCGTCAAACCCGGGAACCAGGACTGGAAAGACCCTTCCCAGTTGTCGTACGGTTTGCAGACTTGAACACAGATTGGTCAAAGAAAACTGCTCCTCACAAAGAGAGTGGCAGCACCTCAGCTTGAAGTTTGTAGAGCGTCTGGAATTCCTCCTGCATTAACACCCCCTGGCAGTTCTATAGCCAGTCAGAGTAGGCTGGCACCTCCACCCAAAATTCCCAGCGCATCACTCCCACGCAAACCTGCACTCAGCTCTACAAGCGCTGATGATTGTGACATCAAGGTGGAGGACGTTTTAGCTCCACTGAATAAAACGCTGGAGGCTTGCAGGACGTCAGTGAAGTTTGTGATGATATTGGCAGACGTCTAACAATGCTGCAAGACATGTGGCAGAACGGGAAGCTGTCTGTATCAGTGCAAAGGAGGATGCAGCTGCCTGCACAAGCAATGGCAAGCTGCCAGTGGGATGCTGCCGATGACCTCGACAGATCTCCAATAGTTGACCACGTGAATGAGGTGGGACAGTGGATGGTGGGAGTGAAACGGCTCATTGCTGAAACCAAGAATCTGCCACACAACCCGAATGCTGGTGCTGCCCCAGAGACGGAGGATGGGAACTGAGATGTTGAACAGTGATACGGGGAACAGGACCATCGGTGCAAGCTCGATGGGCCAAATGGCCTCCTCCTACACCTATTTTCCATGTTTCCATGAAGTCCACACACATATCACAGCTTCAAAAAAAATGTGGCTAATAAAACTTCTAAACCTTTCCCCTCTCACCTTAAAGTTATGTCTTCAAGTCTTTGACGTTTTCACCCTGGGAAAAAAAATTCTGACCACCTACCCTATCCATTCCTCTCAAAGTTTTATGAACTTCTGTTAAGTCTGCCCTCAACCTCCAGTGCTCCAGAGAAAATAATCCAAGTTTGTCCAATTTCACCTTATCTAGCAACATCCTTGTGTGAAAAAAAACCCAAAATACTGGAATAACTCAGCAGCCAGGGTTCCATCCAAAAAGTTCACCTATCATGTACTCCAGAGAGGGTTACACAAAAAGCTGGAGAAACTCAGCGGGTGCAGCAGCATCTAAGGAGCGAAGGAGATAGGCGACGTTTCGGGTCGAGACCCTTCTTCAGACCCAGAGATGCTGTGTGACTTAATGAGTTACTCCACCACTTTTTTTTTGGTAAACTAGCACCAGCAGTTCCTAGTGTCTCAACATCATTGTGAAACTCTTTTGAAGCCACGTCAAAGCCTCCACACCCTTCTACAGCGACTGGAATTGCACACAATACTCCAAATGTGGCTTAAGAGGAGTTTTATAAAGCAGCAAACTACTTCATGACTCTTATACTCAACACCGAAACACATGCAAAGCAGTTCATGGCAAACTAGTGCACGGAGGATTAAGGCAGAGATAGACTGCTGCAAGGAATTCAGCACTCAAACCACGTTAGCCAAAGAAAATCTGGAACACCAAAAATAATCATCATGATCAACAATCCAGGCACACCGCTCCCTCCTGGGAGAACAAAACTGTCTAGCTTTGCAACAGATCCTGCAAATGCCATATCAGCCTAAATCTCACAGTAAAGTATTCTTTGAGAGACAATCAGTCTCAATCATGAGTTTCCGATGAAAGAGTCAAAATGGTACCTTGCATGGTCTCGGACACCTCCCTTCCAATTAACCTAAATGCACATCATGAAAGAAACCTGCAACTTGCCAATGACTTTGTGATAAGTGCCAATTTTCCTAGACAATGCAAATAACCATATAATAACCATATAACAATAACTCGGCCCTTCCAGTCCGTGCTGACCATTTATTTTCCCCTAGTCCCATCTACCTGCACTCAGACCATACCCCTCCATTCCCTTCCATGTACCTATCCACTTTGCTTTTAAATGTTAAAATCGATCCTGCCTCCACCACTTCTACTGGAAGATCATTCCACACAGCCACCACTCTGAGTAAAGAAGTTCCCCCTCATGTTACCCCTAAACTTCTGCCCCTTAATTCTCATGTCATGCCCTCTTGTTTGAATCTTCCCTACCCTCAATGGGAAAAGCTTATCCACGTCAACTCTGTCTATCCCTTTCATCATTTTAAAGACCTCAATCAAGTCCCCCCTTAACCTTCTGCGCTCCAAAGAATAAAGACCTAACTTGTTCAACCTTTCTCTGTAACTTAGTTGCTGGAACCCAGGCAACATTCTAGTAAATCTCCTCTGTACTCTCTCTATTTTGTTGACATCCTTCCTATAATTAGGCGACCAAAATTGTATACCATACTCCAGAATTGGTCTCACCAATGTCTTGCAAAATTTTAACATTACTTCCCTTCTCCTATATTCAATGCTCTGATTTATAAAGGCCAGCACACCAAAAGCTTCCTTTACCACCCTATCTACATGCGATTCCACCTTCAGGGAACTATGCAGAGTTATTCCTAGATCCCTCTGTTCTACAGCATTCCTCAACTCCCTACCATTTACCATGTACGTCCTATTTTGATTTGTCCTGCCAAGATGTAGCACTTCACACTTATCAGCATTAAACTCCATCTGTCATCTTTCAGCCCACTTTTCCAAATGGCCCAAATCTCTCTGTAGACTTTGAAAATCTACTTCATTATCCACAACACCACCTATCTTAGTATCATCTGCATACTTACTTATCCAATTTTCCACCCCATCATCCAGATCATTGATGTACATGACAAACAACAGTGGACCCAACACAGATCCCTGAGGCACCCCACTGGTCACCGGCTTCCAACCTGACAAACAGCCATCCACCATTACTCTCTGGCATCTCCCATTCAGCCCCTGTTGAATCCATCTTGCTACTCTGCCATTAGCACCCAAAGATTGAACCTTCTTAACCAACCTTCCATGGGGAACCTTGTCAAAGGCCTTACTGAAATCCATACAGACAACATCCACTGCTTTACCCTCATCAATTTCCCTAGTAACCTCTTCAAAAAATTCAAGGTTTGTCAAACATGACCTTCCAGGCACAAATCCATGTCGACTGTTCCTGATCAGACCCCGTTTATCAAGATGCTTATATATATTATCTTTAAGTATCCTTTCCATTAATTTGCCCACCACTGACGTCAAACCAACAGGTCTATAATTGCTAGGTTTATTCTTTGAACTTTTTTAAACAATGGAACAACATGCGCAGTATGCCAATCCTCCGGCACTATTCCCGTTTCTAATGACATTTGAAATATTTCTGTCATTGCCCCTGCTATTTCTACACTAACTTCCCTCAATGTCCTAGGGAATATCCTGTCAGGACCTGGAGACTTATCCACTTTTATATTTTTCAAAAGTGTCAGTACTTCCTCCTCTTTGAATCTCATAGTTTCCATAGCTACTCTACTTTTTTCCCTTATCTCAGAGTTCAATATCCTTCTCCTTGGTGAATACCGAAGAAAATAAATTGTTCCAATATCTCCCCCGTCTCTTTTGGCTCTGTAGATAACTGTCCATTCTGGCTCTCTAATGGTCCAATTTTATCCCTCGTTATCCTCTTGCTATTAATATAGCTGTAGAAACCCTTTGGATTTACTTTCACCTTTCTTGCAAAAGCAACCTCATATCTTCTTTTAGCCTTTCTAATTTCTTTCTTAAGATTATTTTTACATTCTTTATACTCCTCTAGCACCTCATTTACTCCATGTCTCCTATAAAATAATTGTAGATATCTCTCTTTTTTTTCAAGTGTCCAAATTCCCTTGAAAACCATGGCTCTTTCCAATTTTTACTATTTCCTTTCAACCGAACAGGGACATAAAGATTCTGTACTCTTACAATTTCCCCTTTAAATGTCCTCCATTTCTCTTCTACATCCTTCCCATAAAACAAAATGTCCCAATTCACTCCTTTTAAATCCTTACGCATTCCCTCAAAGTTAGCCTTTCTCCAATCAAAAATCTCAACCCTAGGTCCAGTTCTGACTCTCTCCATAATTATATTGAAACTAATGGTATTGTGATCACTGGTCCCGAAGTGCTCACCAACGCATACCTCTGTCACCTGACCTGCCTCATTTCCTAACAGGACGTCCAGCACTGCCCCTTCAGGTTCCTTCATCTCCATGGATGTGCATGGATGAAGTACAAAAGTTGTTCATACCAGTTTGGCAAAATAATAAATCGGGGAAGGTGGTGCATCCATGGATAACAAGGGAAATCAGGGATAGTATAAAAACAAAAGATGAAGCATACAAATTTGCCAGAAAAAGCAGCCTACCGGAGGACTGGGAGAAATTCAGAATCCAGCAGAGGAGGACAAAGGGCTTAATTAGGAAAGGGAAAATAGATTATGAAAGGAAACTGGCAGGGAACATAAAAACTGACTGCAAAAATTTTTATAGATATGTGAAGAGAAAGAGACTAGTTAAAACAAATGTTGGTCCCTTGCAGTCAGAAACAGGTGAATTGATCATGGGGAACAAGGACATGGCAGACCAATTGAATAACTACTTTGGTTCTGTCTTCACTAAGGAAGACATAAATAATCTGCTGGAAATAGCAGTGGAACGGGGGTCAAATAAGATGGAGGAACTGAGTGAAATCCAGGTTAGCCGGGAGGTGGTGTTGGGTAAATTGAACGGATTGAAGGCCGATAAATCCGCAGGGCCAGATAGTCTGCATCCCAGTCGGTTATTAAAGATGGGATAGCAGCGCATTTGGAAAGTGGTGAAATCATTGGACAAAGTCAGCATGGATTTACGAAAGGTAAATCATGTCTGACAAATCTGATAGAATTTTTCGAGGATGTAACTAGTAGAGTGGATAAGGGAGAACCAGTGGATGTGTTATATCTAGACTTTCAGAAGGCTTTCGACAAGGTCCCGCATAAGAGATTAGGATACAAACTTAAAGCACACGGTATTGGGGGTTCAGTATTGATGTGGATAGAGAACTGGCTAGCTGACAGGAGGAAAAGGGTAGGAGTAAACGGGTCCTTTTCAGAATGGCAGGCAGTGACTAGTGGGGTGCCGCAAGGCTCAGTGCTGGGACCGCAGCTATTTACAATATATATTAATGATTTGGACGAGGGAATTCAATGCAACATCTCCAAATATACCCCCCAAGCTGGGGGGTATAGTTAGGTGTGAGGAGGATGCTTGGAGGCTGCAGGGTGATTTGGATAGGCTGAGTGAATGGGCAGATGCATGGCAGATGCAGTATAATGTGGATAAATGTGAGGTTATCCACTTTGGTGGCAAAAACATGAGGGTAGACTATTATCTGAATGGTGGCAGATTAGGAAAGGGGGACATGCAACGAGACCTGGGTGTCATGGTACACCAGTCATTGAAAGTAGGCATGCAGGTGCAGCAGGCAGTGAAGAAAGCAAATGGTATGTTAGCATTCATAGCGAAAGGAGTTGAGTATAGGAGCAGGGAGGTACTACTGCAGTTGTACAGGGTTTTGGTGAGGCCACACCTGGAGTATTGCGTACAGTTTTGGTCTCCAAATCTGAGGAAAGACATCCTTGCCATAGAGGGGGTACAGAGAAGATTCACCAGACTGATTCCTGGGTTGTCAGGACTTTCATATGAGGAAAGATTGGATAGACTCGGCTTGTACTCGCTGGAATTTAGAAGATTGAGGGGGGATCTTATAGAAACTTACAAAATTCTTAAGGGGTTGGACAAGCTAGATGCTGGAAGATTGTTCCCGATGTTGGGGGAGTCCAGAACAAGGTGTCACAGTCTAAGGATAAGGGGGAATTCCTTTAGGACCGAAATGAGGAAAACATTCTTTACACAGAGAGTGGTGAGTCTCTGGAATTCTCTGCCACAGAAGGTAGTTGAGGCCAGTTCATTGGCTATATTTAAAAGGGCGTTAGATGTGGCACTTGTGGCTAAAGGGATCAGGGGGTATGGAGAGAAGGCAGGTACGGGATACTGAGTTGGATGATCAGCCATGATCACATTGAATGGCGGTGCAGGCTCAAAGGGCCGAATGGCCTACTCCTGCACCTATTTCCTATGTTTCTATGTTTCTATGTTACTCCCCAGTACGTCTTTTGAGCACTACAATTAAGAAAGATCAAACCAAATGTATATTTGTTGAGTTCACTCGTTCTAATGGGATGGCCTTAAGTTTTTTTTGTTCAAGATAGCAGTAAATGCAGTTCCTTGTGTCTACTCTTGTGTTAAGCAAGCTGCAAATGACTTCAACAACACTGGGAGAGGGTGGTTTACAATATATTTAAAAAATGGTTGATGATCCGTGCTGGAAACACTCATGCACATCAGCAGATACAGTACAAGGAGGGGAAATGCACATTGAAGACCAATTTTTTTTTCCCCCAGTTTACTGGTATCGCTGATACATTTGACTGATCAGATTTAACACATGCAGGGTTGCCTGGAAATCAAATCAAATTTGAATGGAAAGATTGTGACCCTAGAAAGTTAAATAAACAAAACATTCGGCCACTCGAAACAGATGGGACCATCTCTCTCTCTCGGTTAATTATTTCTGTGCCTTACAAAAAGTTCACAAATATAGTGACACAAGTATCGCCTTAACAACTTGTAAGCAAGTAGCGCTTCTAGATATGGTCAGTGCTAAACTTCCCATTTCTAAATCAGGTTGTGAAACAGGAAGAAATATGACACATTCCAATTCCAATAAATATATGCAAGTTCTAAAAACTGCTAATTTCTCTTCTGTATTAACCAATCACCAAAAACAAGTTTTATCTTTTGCTTTCCCAATACTTAGATTTCTCCTTTCGCCTTCACTCATTTATGAAAATCCCTACAGTGGAATGCTCTGAGTTAAACTCTTTTTAATGTAGTTTAGAGCCAATCAGTGATCCCTACACACTAGCACTATCCGACAAACTAGTGACAATTTACAATCATTGTTGAAGTCAATTAACCAACGTCTTTGTAGGAAGAAACCGGAGCACCCAGGGAAAACCCCACACGGTCACGGGAAGAATGTGCAAGCTCCAAACAGATCCATCGCTAGGATCGACCCCTGTCTCTGGTGCTGCACCACCGTGCCACCCTGTGCTTCAACTGCTATTTTGTTCTTGAATAAACTTAAACATTTCCTTGATTTCATATTCTGCCTGGTGCATAGAAATCAAAAATCCCACAGTACTTTTGCGTGTTACATTTGGAACTTCATCACTGGACTGAAGATTATTACAATTAAGGTGTAATGCTCACAGATGGTCAGGCATCTGTGGTGGTGGAAATGAAAACTTAATGGTTCAAGTGCAAGTCACGTCATAGAACCCTAAACATTAATATTCTTCTACAATTCTAAATCGAAAGGAGTTCAAAATCTGTAAATAGATGGGAGATAACTACTGTAATGTTTTCATACAAAATGGTTGGGAATTTTTAATTATGATTAGATCAGTAGGTTTCTGTTCTGGGTACCTCGTACATAGAGTTTCTATTCATAGGGTGGATACATATGCTGCAGGACTAGCAAGCAAAAAACAATAATAATGCCAAGAACTACATTAGTGTTGCCACTATTGCAAGAACAGCATCGTAAAACTGCATTGTAATATCAGATGATCATTAAAGTTATAGGCATGCATGTTCAGTGCCCTCCATAATGTTTGGGACAAAGACCCGTCATTTATTTATTTATTTTCCACTGTACTCCGCAATTTGAGATTTGAAAAAAATAGGAAAAAAATCACGTGGTTAAAGTGCATATTGTTCGATTTCTCATTTTATTTATTTATTTATTGCAGTTATAAGTACAGTAATGTGGTACCTAAGTACCTGATACATACACGTTACCATTCTTGTACAACTTCTTATTTTTAATTTAATAATAAGAGCAGTGATAGAAAATAAAGAGTGTCGAGACGGATAGACAAGTGAGTAGAAACAGATTGCGAGACAGACAAAAAGCAGAGATAAGAAGCTAAGGAGATTGAAAAAAAGAGGAAATAGAAAGAAAAGAAATTAGGAGAGATATACCTATTTAATATCTTTACCCATCCGTCACACGGTTCTGAACCATTTAATTTCTAAGGTTATATTATGTTGCACCATATGCTTGTAAGAAGACGTTAAAAGGAGACCAAATCTTTAAGAATTGGTCTACTTTGCCTAGTAGGAGGAATCTCATTTCTTCAAGATGTAGCGTTTCTGACATGCTTGAAATCCACATTTTGAACGTTGGCGTGGATGCGTTTTTCCAAAATTTAAGTACAACTTTTTTTGCTGTTATTAAACCATAATTAAAGAGAGCTTCTTGGAACGTAGTTAATTTACATCCCCCTTCCATTGATCCGAAGATACTCAGTTCTGTATTGGAGTTCAATTTTGTGTTGAATAGTTTTGTAAAAGTTCAGAAGATTTCATTCCAAAATTTATGAAGTTTTGTACAGGAGACAAAGGAATGTGCTATAGTAGCATTTTGAGTTAGACATTTGTCACAAATGGGGGAAAAATTTGGAAATATTTTATTCAATCTGGTTTTCGAGTAATATAATCTATGTAAAACTTTTGATTGAATTAAGTTATGCCTTACATTAATCAAACATTTATGTACATTTAATAGGTTTTTTCCCCATCTGTCTTTCGGGATTTTTATCAATAATTCTTGTTCCCAGTCCCTTCTAATTGCCTCTGTCGTTGGTGTTTCTATATTTAAAACTATATTACATAAATATGATATTAAATTGCTTGATTCTGCCTTTCTGTTCATTCCTTCCTCTAATAAATCTGAGGTTAGAGTTTGATATCCTTGTATATATTTTTTCAAATAATTTTGAATTTGAAGGTATTTGAAATATTGGTTACTTTTCAGATTATATTTTAATTGTAGTTGTTGGAATGATAGAAGTTTTCCCATTTCATACATATCTCCAATCATTTTCATTCCTATTCTTCCCCAATGGATAAACATTTTATCACTGATAGATGGTTTGAAGGAGGGATCGTTAACTATTGGGAAAAGAAGCGATAAGTTTATTTGTTTCCAAATTCGTATTATGGTGTGAATAATTGGATTCTTCTTAAATATTATATTGTTCAGTTTCATCGGAGAAAGAAGAATCGCTCCTATATTATAGGGGGAACAATCCTCTTTCTCCAATCTTATCCAATCTACTTGTTGGGTAGAACTGTCCAACCAGTATATTATATTTTTAATATTCACTGCCGAATAGGAGTACAACAAATTAGGGAGTGTCAGTCCCCCTAATTCTTTAGATTTACACAGATGTTTTCTTTGAATTCTATGTGATTTATAGCCCCATGTGAAGTTTGTAATATCAGAGTTTAGTTTTTTTAATAATTTCTTTGGTAAATATATTGGTAAAGATTGAAATAGGTACAGTATGTGGTAAAAAGATCATTTTTATAGCATTTATTCTGCCTATTAAGGACATCGGCAGTGTTTTCCAGAATTTAATCAACACATTCAATTTAGTTAATAAAGGCATATAGTTTGCATTAAATAATGATTTATATTTCCTAGTAATTTGGATACCCAAATACTTGAATTGTTAGATTTTATTAAAGGCCATTTTTTATACATTTTGTTTTCACCATGTAGAAATTACAGTAGTGTTTATACATAGTCCCCCCATTTCAGGGCACCATAATGTTTGCAACACATGGATTCACAGGTGTTTGTAATTGCTCAGGTGTGTTTAAATGCCTCCTTAATGCAGGTATAAGAGAGCTCTCAGCACCTAGTCTTTCCTCCAGCCTTTCCATCACCTTTGGAAACTTTTATTGCTGTTTATCAACACGAGGACCAAAGTTGTGCAAATGAAAGTCAATGAAGCCATTATGAGTGAGAAACAAGAATAAAACTGTTAGAGACATTAGTCAAACCATAGACTAACCAAAATCAACAGATTGGAACATCATTAAGAAGAAAGAGAGCACTGGTGAGCTTACTAATCGCAATGGGACTGGCAAGACAAGGAAGACCTCCACAGCTGTTGACAAAAGAATTCTCTCTATAATAAAGAAAAACCCCCAAACACCTGTCCGACAGATCAAAAACACTCTTCAGGAGTCAGGTGTGGATTTGTCAATGACCACTGTCCGCAGAAGACTTCATGAACAGATATACAGAGGCTATACTGCAAGATGCAAATCACTGGTTAGCTGCAAAAACAGGATGGCCAGGTTACAGTTTGTTAGGAAGTGGTATGGGTGTTGTGGCCTGGGCACGTATAGCTGCTGAAGGGTTACACAAAAAGCTGGAGAAACTCAGCGGGTGCAGCAGCATCTAAGGAGCGAAGGAGATAGTAGGGAGGAGGAGAACTTCTTCAAAGTAGGCATACCTTGAGGAGATATCGCAGTTGAGTAGACAAAGTGTTAAAGAAGGAACTGCAGATGCTGGAGAATCGAGGGTTACACAAAAAGCTGGAGAAACTCAGCGGGTGCAGCAGCATCTCAGGAGCGAAGGAGCTCCTTAGATGCTGCTGCACCCGCTGAGTTTCTCCAGCTTTTTGTGTAACCCTCGATTATCCAGCATCTGCAGTTCCTTCTTTAACACACAGCTGCTGAAGGTACTGGCTCGTTTATCTTCATTGATGATACAGTTGCTGATGGTAGTAGCATAATTAATTCTGAAGTGCATAGACACATCCTATCTGCTCAAGTTCAAACAAATGCCTCAAAACCCATTGATTGGCAGTTCATTCTACAGTAAGGCAATGATCCCAAACATACTGTTAAAGCAACAAAGGAGTTTTTCAAAGCTGAAAAAATGTCAATTCTTGAGTGGCCAAGTCAATCACCCGATCTGTACCCAATTGAGCATGCCTTTTATATGCTGAAGAGAAAACTGAAGGGGAGCAGCCCCCAAAACAAGCATAAGCTAAAGATGGCTGCAATACAGGCCAGGCAGAGCATCACCAGAGAAGACACCCAGCAACTGGTGATCCATGAATCGCAGACTTCAAGCAGTCATTGCATGCAAAGGATATACAGCAAAATACTAAACATGACTACTTTCATTTACTTGACATTGCTGTGTCCCAAATGTTATGGTGCCCTGAAATGGGGGGGGACTATGCATAAACACATCTGTAATTTCTACATGGTGAAAATTATAAAAATGGCTTTTATCTGACAATGTGCACTTTAACCACATGTGATTTTTTTCTATTACAAATCTCAAATTGTGGAGTATAAAGGCAAATAAAATAAATGATGGGTCTTCGTCCCAAACATTATGGAGGGCATTGTAAATAGTTAATTTGTACAAAGCCCACATATTCAAAACATTTAACTACCCACATATTTCAACTGGTTAATATATGGTCGTGATTAAGTAATGAATGTAATAGTTTTTGGATGAAAATTCTTTGCATGTCCATCTGTAAGTAGCTCATGTCCTGGTTCACTGCAATAAAACACATTAGCCGTATCCTGTTACTAATATCTGGCGTTTCTGAAGATGCATCCTTACCAAACCACCTTCCCATATCTGCAAGTCATCCTTGGCAACAGAGTACAGAGCATAAAATTCCACACAAGCACCCAGTTGTATCTCATTACCATGTTGCTTAATGCCTCTGCAGTCTTAAAATTACCAGGAGATTTTGTCTACGGGTTTCTCAAGAAGGAAAAAGCCATGGCTTACAATCCCATCAACTCATTCTTCTCCTTCACAAGCTGGCTCCATTTCAGGCAAGCTTGTTAAATGGCAAATTGTGCCTTGAACCACATGTCCTCAGCAGCATCAAGTTTGCTTGCATCCACCTCCATAACAGCTGACTCGCCCACTGCATTGAGTCAACCACTGTGGAAACTTCAGTCGAGAACCTTGATTACTGCTGGACGGTTCTGTTCAATTCCCAGCCAGCTTTTTTTTTTACTCAATCCTTCAAAAAATACATTCAGAATTACAACCCAATTCAGTAATCCCTTCACTCATCACTCCTATTATGACCTACAACAAATCCTGGTTAAGTCATGCATCAATTTTTTAATTCTCAACTTTGTTTTCAGGTCTCTCCATGATCTCGCCAGTCATCTTCTGGCACCTCTAGTCCTCTTCCCTAATCAATTATCAATTCAACTACCAAACCCTACATATTCTGAAAAAAAACCCCACAAAAAGCTGGAGTCACTCTGCAGGTCAAGCAGCATCCGTGGAAGAGATGATGTTTCAGGTCAGGATCCTTTTTCCAGCCTTCTTCCTGCGATTGCATTGCTGTTACAACAGCATTTCGTTTTTTTAAATATATAAATGAGCATCTGCAATTTCTTGTGTCCCCAAATTATGAAGTTCTGTTTCCAAATATCCCCATCATTTCCCCCCCAAGACGCTTCTTAAAACCCAACTACTTGAAGAAGCTTTTGGACCACAATACCTTGTGTGGCTCAACACAATTCCTTGCTTCATGTTACTCGTGGAGAAGGCAGCCAGAAATGTTTTTGCTATCTTAAACCAGCTGAGCAAATATTCCAGTTAAAATAGTGCAGCCTAATAAACATTATAGTAGTTGAACAGCAGTTGGCATTCATTCAACAGCAGTGTGAATCTTCGCTGAGCATGAATACCAATCACAGGTTGTTGAACTTTATAGCATGCTGAAGCCAATTATATCATGTTCTTTATTTCTGTAAACTGTAGATATTCAGTGAAACATGCCGTGAAATAATCCAAATAAAAGTTTAGTATTGAACTACTTGACGAACCGTAGTTATGCTTTCAAGGCCAAATTAGTCAAATAAAAGGAAATTACTTAATTGTAATTATGCAACCGTTATGTACCCGTAACTCAATATATTTCTAAAAATATCCCTTTACAACAGACCAGCATATCAGTTAATTCCCTGTTTAGGCCAGAAACCCAATTAAACCCAATGTCATTGATAGGCCTGAAAGAACTTATAAGGATGCCATGTCCACTAGTGGTTTATATTTATATTGATACACGCAGAACACCACAGCAGAATATTGTGGATGGCATAAATATAAAACAAAAACACTGCTTAAAAGTCAAAATGGAAAGAATCCATCGAGTATGAATCAGTATTAACAGATTGGCTCATCATTATATCATCAGACCCTTTCACTCTGGTGAGCAATTCCCCAAAATTTCTATTTTTATTTCAGCTAAGTTATCTAAATTCCATTAATGCAAAGTACTTATACCAAGAATCAAGCTCTAACACTGCCGCTCCATAGCTGTATGTGTGCTATTTGTTGCTTGCCATTCATTGAGCCATAGAGACATACCACACAAACAGGAACTTTGGCCCGTTGAGTCCATGACTACGATAAACCATCCATTTATGTTAATTAAACATTAATCCCATTGAGAATGTTTTCTCCACATCATAGAATCAGGGGAACACTCAGAACAGAAACTAGCTCCTTTCAGCCCACCTTGTCCATGCTGACCACAATGCGCTTCTCATTTGCCTGCATTAGGCTTGTATTCCCAAGATATAAGTGTACTGCTTGCACCTAAACTTAAACACCACTTCTGATACGTTATAAGGGGGTAGTGGAAGAAAAGAATTAAAAAAGGTCCATCAAAAAAAATCAAATATTTAAGGCAATGATTGAGATTAGCAATTTTGTTCAACATACTTCAAAATTAATGAGAGATTCAACATTTGTGACCATTCCCAGAGAAGAGTAGTACGAAGAGGAAGTGGAAATAGTGCTTCTGCTTTCTACATAAGTTTATCTTTGTTCCAATTACATGCATAAAGCCAAGTCTTAAATTAGCATGTCAAATATTGGAAACATTTTAAATAAATTGCAAATTGGTTTATCATTCCAATTTCAGAGACAATCATGAGGCTTTTCTCAGACATGGTCAATTTCACAATGAATAAACTGCATAAATAACTAGTCAGAAATTCAGTAGGTCAGACAGTAAGTTAACAAGAGAAAGAGAAAGTTAACATTTCAGATGAGGCCAATCATCAGAACAGAGAGAGTGAGAGAAAGAGGTTGGTTTAGGTAGCAGAGAAGGGGTGGAGCACAGGGAATTTTCCTGACACTGTGAAATAATGTGACAGTTAAAGTAATGAGGGTGCTCTCAGTATAATGTGTTGCTAATGTTGCAGGCCTGACCATACAAATGAAAGGAAAGGTGAAAACAAGGATCACCAGGCTAAAATGGTCAATCATGATGCAAACAGAAAGAATCAATTATCCAAATTTGGAGAACTTGATAGAGCCCTGAAATCTCCAATGTGCTGAGATGAAAGACAAGGTACCGTTCTTCAAGATTGCATTGAGCCTTGTTGTAACAGTTAGGAGGCCATAGACAGTGAGAATAGGGAGCGAGTGAGATGGCAAGATGAAGTGGGTGACAACTTGAGGCTCAGGCTCACTCCCATGGACTGAGAGAAGATACTCTACAGAACTATCATTGCATATGTTTGGCTTCTCCAATGTAGATGAGGCCACATTGTGAGCACTGAATGCAGATTGGAAGAAGTCCAAGCGAGATGCTGCCTTTGCTGGAAAGACCAGATCCTTGGACAATAAGAGGGGAAGAGGTGAAAGGATCTCCAGTGGTTGCAGAGGAAAGGATCAGGGTGAGAGAAGGATTTAATAGTAACCCAATGGGTTATGTTTTCACATAGATGGCAGTCGACATATGGAATGTGCTTCAAGAAGAGGCAGTTGAGGCAACAGTTACCACACATTTGGACAGGTACATAGATAGGAAAGGTTTAGACGGATATGAGCCAAATGCAGGCGTGGAACTAGTGTAGATAGGGTATAACGGTTGGCATGGGCAAATTGGGCCAAAGGGACTGTTTGCATGCTCCATAACTCTATGAAAGTGTGATGTGTGGCAATGTGGAAAGGCATGGATGTAAAAAAAGACCAGGAAATCACCAAGGAAGAGATCCCTTCCAAATGCTGATTTTATGCACCCAGGCTGGATTTATATTAAACGGTTCAGGCTAAACAACAGTTTGTTTAAGGGCAGTTGTTGGGAGAGTAGTGGGAGAATCTAGGACCAGAGAGGAGGTCTAAAGATTTATTTAGCAAGAAGTGGTGAATTCATTGCTACAGACGGCTGGGGAGGCCAAGACATTGGGCATTAAGTTCTTGATTAGCAAGGGTGTCAAAGGTACAGGGAGAAGGCAGGAGAATGGGGTTGAGAGGGAAAAATAGATCAGCCATGGTGGAGCAGACACGATGGCTGAATGGTTCAATTCTGCTCTGATGTCTTATGTCCTTATGAAGGAGCAGAGAAGCAGATACATTTCATGGCTGATTTGGAAGGATGGGATCAGTTATGCTCAGACCGCTGGCTCTACATTAATTCAAAGTCAAACCCCATTTGTCTGAATTAAAAAGTACTCAAGGGCTTGGTTTTTAGACAGTGGTTTGCTGAGACTTTGTGCCCTTAGTCTGATGGGTTACTGACTAGGATCAGAGGAGAGGAGTAAACCAAATTCAGAGTCCTCTTCAAAGTCAACATCCCCTGCATCAAGGCTTCGTCACACTCACCATTCTCTACAACTACAGTATAACAGTAAACTTTCATTCTTTACAACCTTTTTTTTTAATAGTGAGAGTGGTCAGGAAGATGAAAGCTGTGGGTATACTTAGTTGCATTTAGGCTCTACTTCAGCTCCACTGTTCTGATGAAGGAGTCAAAAACTGTTTCTCTTTCAGCAGATCTGAGTTTCTCTCGCATTTCTCTTTTTATTGTAATAGTGATGAAACATAGTTTTCATATAAATGTTGCATGCTTCTAACTATCTCAAAACATGATGGAATTATTATTGCCAACTTAGCTTTTGGAAAGCGTGACAACTGCTGAGAAAAACACTTCACTGCAAGCTCTAGGACACCAGAGAAATTACTTCAAGAATATTCTCAAAATCTCTTTGAAGTGAGGAAGAGTCATTCAACCTGTCACTAAGCACTTCAAGTCTCCATGATAAGCATGGTTGCTTTGCCTGAACAGCAAAAACAGCATAGCATCCAAACCCAACTACCTGCCTCGCCCGTGGCAAAATCAGCAGATTCCACATAGGGCTCATCAGTCACCTCAGAAGAACCCCAAAGAACTAGAGTAAAAGCAACGTATCTTTGAATCCAGAGGGATGCTTATGTATTTGAACATAACGCATGCAGTGAGCAGCTGTGCAACATCTGCATTCTTTTGGTTTTAAACAAGATTAAAATGTCGAATGGAATGCAGATCATTCAAATTTGGATAAAGTTGCACCGACAACAAGATCATTATGGGGAATAACGTAGACCTCGTTATTTCAGTGATAAATGGCTATTTAATGGAAATCATGGGATTTTTTTAAATGATTTAAGAACTTGTTTTCTTGTTTAAGTGGGATGATTAAAGTCACGCTTTCCAAAAGCTAAGTTGGCAATAATAATTCCATCATGTTTTGAGATAGTTAGAAGCATGCAACATTTATATGAAAACTATGTTTCATCACTATTACAATAAAAAGAGAAATGCGAGAGAAACTCAGATCTGCTGAAAGAGAAACAGTTTACATTTTTGATCAAAGCTCCTTCATCAGAACAGTGGAGCTGAAGTAGAGCCTAAATGCAACTAAGTATACCCACAGCTTTCATCTTCCTGACCACTCTCACTATTAAAAAAAAAGTTGAAAAGAATGAAAGTTTACCTTTATACTGTAATCGGTCATCATTTTATTGCACAAGCATACTTGTCACCTTTGTCACCTGAAATTTAATTTTCTCTTTTAATGCGGCAGTGCCTGAACACTGAAACAGATGGCTTTTGTTTAAAATAGCTATTGAATGAAATCCATGTTGGTATTAAATCCAATTAAAATATTCTTGAGGTGCCTGCTGGAACACTTAACCTCCTGTAATTACTGTGGGAGATTTACCCAAAATGTGGTATATTTAGCCTACCATTAGCTTGTGTCTTGAGAGCAGATGACTTTTCATCTCTGCCCAGGTTTTGCAGGAATATCATTTTATCTTCCATCAGTTCTGGGAGTTAGTGACATCAGTTTTCTCTCCTTCAATTTATGGTTTTAACAGGAAAGCTGCAATTATCTTTGAATATTTATCAGGAAATCCAGTATAGTTTAATGAGAGAAAAAAACAAGTTATTGAATTCTCTATTTTATAGTATTATCACCAATTGTTCCAGACTACCCTAGGTAAATTAAAGAAAACCTCTCACAGGAAATGCAGACAGCATTTGCAAAAATAGGTAATCCTTCAGGATCAAAGATTGAGGTACCATTTTATACATGAGTGGCAGGACCACGAATTACACTGATATGCAGAAAGATCTTGGGGTGCAAGTACATGGCTCCCAGAAAGTGGTAACGCGTGTGGATACGATGGTGAAGGTGGTGTATGACATGATTGCCTTCATTGGTTGGGACACCAAATATAAAAATTGGCAAGTTATGTTGCAGCAGTAAAAAAAAAAATTAACTTAGTTTTGTCCACTGTTGGAGTATTGGGTGCAGTTCTAGTCATGACATTACAGGAAGGATGGGGAGGCTATGGAACGGGAAAAGTTCACTAGAATGTTTTTGTTATTGAAGGGTATTGACTATGAGAGGTTGAATAAACTTGATTGCTTTCACTAGAGCATAAGAGGGTGAGGTACAACATAATAGAAGTAAATTAAATTATCTGTGGCATAGACGGAAAAGAACAATTCACAAGGCAAGTTTTTTTTTGTATACAAACAGAAATAAATGACTAGAACATATTGCAGGGGGAAGTGGTGGAAGCAGATAAGATAGGTATGTTTAAGCAACATTTAGACAGACATGCGAACAAGGAGAGAAAACAGGGTTATGGACCTTGTGGAGGCATATAGGAATAGTTTAAAATTGCATTGTGATCAGCACAGACCATGCATTTAGTATCTAGTATTTCTTAAAATCAATTATGCAAAGCATTAATTCTGTCTCTCATGCCACAGATGTGCCTGACTCTCGGACGTCCTGTATTCTTTTTATTTAGTGCTTTTTAAAAAAAAGTTAATTAAATTTTAAGCAGTAAATGTGGCGCATGAAATGACAAAGCTTAAATCTTTCTTTTTAAATTCTCATGTTTTAGGTGCCTTCAAACTGACGTCTGGAATGGTTAAGGGCCTGTCCCACTTTCATAACCTTATTCACGACCTTTTTTACTCGTGGACACTTTTCATCAGGCTAGAAAAACGCCCCAATGTACTTGATGCCACGAGTACCTACGACTAGCATCACAGCCTGCTATAACCTTCCTATGACCATGCTGCGAGTATAAGGGGGATGCACGTAAGGTCATAGGGCTTGGTGCACGGAGTCGTTCAATCCATCTGGAGGACATCGCAGCTACCGGTATATGTTTGCTAATACACGAAATGCATACTTTCCTCCCTGTTAGAAAATGCCAAAATTTTGAAATTTTGCGCTGTAAAAAAATTGTGGAAGTCAGGGCAAGTGTGAGAGACATGTACCCAACTTCAGAATTCCAAACGTGAAGCGAAATGAAGGTAAAGAGAAGCAAGAGCTGAAGGGACAACAACAGCTTAAGTGCTTGGCGAACATTGGGCGTGCAGATATCAAAATTGAAAACATTGGGAATTATTGCGTTTGCTCACCGCATTTCATCAACAGCAAGGCATTATTTGTGTTTTTTCTTGATTCCTTTGGTATCTAAAAAGTCTCAGAAGTGATAAATCTGGCTGTAAAATTTAAAAATCGCCCATGGTTCTAAAGTGGGTTTTTACATGCAAAAAGAAAACACTTCTGAAGCTAAATTTATCATTAAAAAAATCTCCAGACTTACGAGTGGTGTGTGGAAAAGTAAGTCCTCTATCATTGTGCTATTGAGATGTATATTTTGGCAAATAATAAAATGTTCTGACAGCTTAAACACCCACTCCCTTTCAATAGGATATTGTCAATTTGCTGAGGTTGATTATGTCCAATTAACAGCTAACAATTATGCCATTCCTTGACTTGCACCCGAGTAAAATGCAATTCAAAACCCACGTACGGTTTGTGATTTTTTTAAATGATAAATTTTGCTTCAGAGGCATTTTCAATTTGTATGTAAAAACCCACTTGAGAACCATGGGTGATTTTAACATTTTACAGCCAGATTTATCACTTCTGAAACTTTTTAGATGCCAAAGGAATCAAGAAAAAACACAAATAATGCCTTACTGTTGATGAAATGCAGTGAGCAAACAGCCAATGTTCACCAAGCACTTTTGCTGTTGTTGTCCCTTCAGCTCTCACTTCTATCTACCGTCATTTCTCCTTACTTTTGGAATTCTACAGTAGGATAAATGCCTCTCGCGCTTATCCCGATTTCCATAATTATTTACAGGGCAAGAATTGACCATTTTGGCGGGTTTTAATGGGCCAGCTACGCTGGAAACAATGGTCAGTGCTTACCTGCAGTTCATCACGTGTACTCCAATTGACGTAGCGTAGCTACAGTACGACTCATAGGTCGTGACCCGACTGCCGTGCAACCTCCCTATAACTCAAGGGCAAACTCGGCAGAGGTCATGAATTAGGTTGTGGAAGTGGGACAGGCTCTTTAGATACAAAATCATGACTTAGAAATAACAATTGCACACATCTCCTTTAAATAAGCGAAATTGTTTGGCAGCCTCATAATATTTAACATCCAGGCACTCCAATATTTTGTTAACACATCTGGAGTCTCTTACTTCTCAACATTTAGTACTGCCTAATTAATTGGCAGTGTAACTGGACTGTTGATATAGTTAATCTATTACAGCACTGTGTTCCTGTGTGATAGTTATGTCATATACACCGGTGTACACAATCAAATAAAAACTCATTACAGTGCAGATAGTTTGAATAATTAGCAAGTTGTAGGTTTATAACACCTTTTACTACTTTAATATGTCCACATTTTTGAAGATCACTGCTTTTTCTCAGCGAACTAAAGCCTGGCAAAGATAATGTGAGACATGATTATTTTAGTTGCAAATGCTGTAGGTTAAATTTGATCTTTAAGTTGTACATAGAATTGGTTTTATCTATGACCGAACAATTGATTCACATCTCTGCATAACACCTCTGCCATGATCATGACAGACACCTCGTGGCGATCCCCTGAAACACCAACATGATGCACACTGTGACACGTCGGGCGACCAATTCTGTCAACATGTTGGACGACACAGAAGCCAACAGCGAGCTACATGTCGTCTGACACACGAGCGAACGAACCTCTGCCAGAGAACTTATAAAACCTAATTGCATGCATAAAGTGACTACGACATTACATAAATCACACAAAGATATGGAAAAGGTACATTCACACTGAACAGATGAGAGAAAAGAAAAATGTTATAGGAATATAGGTCACAGGGTTCTCAATGTATTCAAAATACAAAAGGATAAACATCGGTTGATTAATAGGTGACGATTAACACACATGCTTTTTTCATCATTCAACTGGCAAAATGGCTTTGAAAAAGATTCACAACCAACATATGACTTGAACAAACCTTTCCAATAATCAAAAGTGGTTAATGATAAACAAGTAGATGATGAGACAAATATAAAATACAAAATAAAATAAATAGGAATGCAAATAGTCATCGAGCCAACTAGCATGTTGGGAGAGGAACAGGGTTCACCTCAGACCCAAGGAGCTGCAAATGCTGCTTTATACAAACAGCAAATGTGCTAGAGTAACTGTGTTACTCAAAGTGCTAGAGCCAGGCGGCATCTATGGAGAACATGCACGGGTGACATTTCGGATCAGGAACTTATTCAGACTAATTGTAGTATGAACAAGAAAGCTGGAAAAGAGATGGGAGCAGGACTAAGCCTGGCAAGTGACAGGTGGACACATATGTGAAAGGGTTTTGTTTGTCAGATGCCTGGACAAAGGGCAGAGATGAAAAGATGAATAAATGCTGCAAAGAGAGAAGAGGTGTGAAATGTGAAGCCTGAGGAAGGTGAATATACATGGAAAGGGACGGCAGTGTAAGAGGAAATGGAGATGGGATAGTGGGGAAAATTGGTGTGCTTCTGGGAGGGTCACGGGAAAGAGAGGGGGTGGAGGTGGCGGGTTGGGTTGTTATCTACAATTGGAGAATTCAATGTTCATACCGTTGGGATGCAAGCTACCCAGCGGACGGAATATGAGGTGTTGTTCCTCCAGCATCGAGCTTAGTCTGGCAATGGGGACGGATGGCCCAGGACAGAAAGGTTGGCATGGAAATGGAAGTTCAAATGGTTAACGAATGTTTGATCCAACAGGCCTCAGTACACCAAGGGCAAGTGTTCGGTGAAATGGTCACCTACCTTTGGCTTCTCCAATGTGGAAGAGGCCGCATTGGAAGCACTGAATGCACTAGACTAGACAGATGAAGCCCCGTTTCATCTATAAGGGCTGCTGGCATCCTTGGATGGATGCGTGGGAGGAGCTGCAGTAATGGGTGTATACAATGTTAAGGAAGAAAAAATGACTGAGCAAGAAAATATTTTTTTAGACTAGAAACTTTAGTTTATGGCAAGTAAAGCATCAGATAGAGAAATACATGTTGTTACTTATACCAGTACTATTAAGAATACTAGGCTTCAAATCAAAAAAAGGAAATATAATCACAGTAACTTCCAACAAGCTCAATCATTTTGAGGAGTTTGGGAGGAAATAGTTTCAAGGCAACCAAAACACGAAACAAGGGCAACAGCACGGTTGGGACTGTACGTGTGGAGGAAATAATTTTCCACAGAAATAACCTTGGTGTCTTTGATGCTCAATGTACAGCACACCTATCATGAGGGGGGGGGAATGTTTATTTCATCCTTTATCTACCCGCATCTCACATAGCCAACAAATTGAAACAGTACAAAGTGAAACATTCAATAAAGAGAGAGCCTCAGAAACCCATGGGATCTTGCTCAACAAAGATGTAGCAGTTCCTACTAGATTAGCTCAAGTTCAATTATTTATCTTTTTCAAGGCAACCCAAGCGATACAAGATGGTAACAAAGAATCCTCAGATTGGGAAATCTTAGATTGCTCTGGCTCATATCTTGGCCACAGTACATCTCAAAAACATTTAAAACTTAATCATGAAATAACTATTGTGCGCATTAGATGTTGGCTGCTTGATTTCCAACATGCACCAATAAAGGACCAAATCAGGCGCTTGAAATTTTGTTGTAGGAAGGAACTACAGATGCTGGTTTACACCAAAGATAGACACAAAATGATGGAGTAACTCAGCGTGCAGGCACCATCTCTGGAGAAAAGGAATAGGTGACGTTTCAAGTTGAGACCCTTCTTCAGACCAAGAGTTGGGGAAAGGGAAACACGAGATGAAGAGGAACAAAGAACAAATGAATGAAAGATTTGCAAAAGGACAAATCAAAGTCAGCGACGATGATCAAGGAAAGGTGGAGCCCACAATGGTGTTCCTTTTCAATTAACACTATGGAATCCTGGACATTTATTTGCAAAACAATGGCCCTGGCCTAAAGTGACATTTGAAAGACTGAACCTTGTGCAGTGTAGCACTATATGTCCTCTTTATGTCCTCATGCCACAATTGCAAGAGGTGGTCATTATACATCTGGGAAGATGAAAGCAGCAGAGGAACGGGATCATTTATTTTTCAGCAGTAGAGGAAGTTGAATGACACAAAGCAGGATAAACACAAGCCTGGATATCTACTACGCACAATATAGCAAGTGAAAAAGGACAAAATAACATCCAACCCTAAATTACAACACAGCAAGTCTTGGCTGCAATTTTGCCTCCATGTCCAAGATGGCGCCCAAACCAGGTGATTCTGTCTGTTGGTCAAAGTAGATCAGCAATCACACATTACTAAACAATTGGCCAAATTGTCCAACTCATCCAATAAGTTTTGACAGGTTATCAGCATGGCCACTTTAAGTGTTTCTTGCCTTCTGCTGAAGTTAATTCAGGAAATTACCACAATTAACAGAAAGCAAGAGATTATATTTCACCCACATGCTGCCTTGCCTGCAATTTAACTGTAGATTTATTTTTAATTCTTCTGCAATCTTTGTAGTGTTTGCTGTATACACACGAATGAAGTAGCTATCACAAATTCCAGTTTCCCCATACAGAATTATCTTTCATTGTCTGATAGAAATATCAGAAGTTGGGGGGGGGGGGGGGGGGGGAACACAAAAAAACCTCCAGATACAATCATGTTGGGAATAATGCATGGATGAAGATGAGCTTAGCCAAATAAAATCAATAATTTTTAAAGGTGCGCAAGACATTTTCCAGGATGTTAGCTGGGCTTGCAGGCTCGAGTTATAGAAAGAGCTTCGATAGGCTGGGACTTTTTTTTCTTTGGAGCATAGGAGGATGACGGGTGAACTTACTGAATGAGGCAAAATCATGAGGGGCATGGATAAAGTGAACCCTCCAGACTTTTTCCCCCAAGAGTAGAAGATTCTAAAACAAGAGGCCATAGTCTTGAGGTGAGAGTTTCTAGAGTTACCACAATTGAAACTAGTTTTGTATCTACAGGGCAGTCCATATCTGGAATGAACTGCTGGTGGAAGCTACAGAAGCAGATACAATAATGACTAGCAAAATGCATTTGATCAGATGCATGGCTAGGAAGGGTTTAGAGGATTATGAGACAAATGCAGGCAAATAGGACTGCCCAAAATGCTATCTTGATTGGCATGGACAAGATGGGCTGAAGGGCATGTTTCCGTGCTGTGTAACTCTGTGATTTTATTACTCTCTAACCAATAGGAAAAAAAGACACAAATAGGCTGAAACAACTGTTACAATTCTGAAAAAACAAAAATATAAATCAGATTTCCTCTTGGCAATTTGTGAATGCTAAAACTGCAACAGTTTCCAGCAAACGCATTGTTGTACTTAGTTAAAAGGCAGTCTTTTACGACTAAATTGCTGTTACCAAATATGGAGATCAAGTGGTTATTGTACAACACAAGACATAACCAATGTATCTTATTAAACATCCTTGGGGAATCTACATTGGGAAATCGCCTAAAGAGGAATGAAGCCTCTGGCAACCAAGTACATATGTAAATATTTTACTTTGCATTTCTCTGAAATCATGATTCCAGCCGCAGCCAGAGAGGCAATTCATTCCACAAATCAAATTAGCTCTTACCAAAATATTTCCTGCTTACCCAACACAAAACAGCTGAGGAACGATTCAACACATGTCAAAGGTAAACGAGGCATCCTACACCTTAACGGAGCAGCAGAAAACAAAACTCTCGTGCCTCTGAACAAAAGTTATTCAAAAAAAGCCACAATATTTTAAAATCACATTTTGGTATGGATTGTTCCTACTATAATTTGGAGCATTAATAACAATCAAATTGGGGATCATCCCACCACAACCAGAGAGCAGTGCTACATTACCACCTGCCTCATTGGACACCCTCAGACTATTGGACTTTGCTGGCTTTACCTTGCACTAAATGTTATTCCCTTATAGTGATACAGTGTGGAAACAAGCCCTTCGGCCCAACTCGCCCACACCAGCCAACAATGTCCCAGCTACACTAGTCCCACTTGCCTGCGTTTGGTCCATATCCCTCCAAACCTGTCCTATTCATGTACCTATCTAACAGTTTCTTAAATGTTGGGCCATCCCAGCCTCGACTACCTCCTCTGGCAGCTTGTTCCATACACCCACCACTCTTTGTGTGAAAACGTTACCCCTCAGATTCCTATTAAATCTTTTCCCCACCTTGAACCTATGTTCTCTGGTCCTCGATTCCCCTACTCTGGGCAAAAGACTGTGCATTTACCCGATCTATTCCTCTCATGATTTTGTATACCTCTATAAGATCTCCCCTCATCCTCCTGCGCTCCATGGAATAGAGGCCCAGCCTACTCAACCTTTCGATATAGCTCACATCCTCTAGTCCTGGCAACATCCTTGTAAATCTTTTCGGAACCCTTTCAGGCTTGACAATATCTTTCCTATAACATGGTGCCTAGAAATGGACACAATATTCTTAATGAAGTATCACCAACGTCTTATACAATTGCAACATGACCTCCCAACGTTTGTACTCAATACTCTGACTGATGAAGGCCAAAGTGCCAAAAGCCTTTTTGACCACCTTATCTACCTACGACTCGACCTTCAAGGAACCCTGCACCTGTACTCCTAGATCGCTCTTCTCTACAACACTCCAGAGGCCTACCATTTACTGTGCAGGTCCTGCAGTTAGTTGTTTGACATCCCAAAATGCAACACCTCACACTTCTCTGTATTAAATTCCATCAACCATTCCTCCGCCCACCTGGCCATTCGATCCAGATCCTGCTGCAATTGTTCACAACCATCTTCACTATCCTGCAGTCTTTCTTGAAAATAGGTACTTTTGCCACCCTCCAGTCTTCCCGCACCTCTCCTGTAATTTTAACCAGGGCTCCAGCAATTTCCTCTCTAGTTTCCCACGATGTCCTCAGATATATCTGATCAGGCCCTGGAGATTTGTCTACCTTCAAACACGACAATACCTTCAGTACTTCTTCAACAGTAACCCTGACTTCTCTCAAGTTATCACATATCTATACACTGTAAATGGCTCACGTGATCACGTTTTGTCTTTCCACTGACTGGTTAGCACACAACAAAAGCATTTCACTTTACTACGGTACACTTGACAATAAACTAAACTAATTTTCTTTGACAACACATTCTCCACCATTGGGACTCTCTTACACTTCATGCTGCCTCAGAAAAACTTCCAGCACAATCAAACATTTGTCCAACACTAGTCATTCCTCCTTCTCCCTGCTGCCAAAAAAATCACATGTGGTTAAAGAGCACATTGTCAGATTTTAATTGGCACATCTTTGGTCCTCATGTTGATAAACAGCAATAAAAGTTTCCAAGGGTGAGGGAAAGACTAGGTGCTGAGAGCTCTTATACCTGCATTAAGGAGGCAATTAAACACACCTGAGCAATTACAAATGCCCGTGAAGCCATGTGTTCCAAACATTATGGTGCCCTGAAAAGGAGGGGACTATGTATAAACACAGCTGTAATTTCTACATGGTGAAACCAAAATCTATAAAAATGGCCTTTAATAAAATCTGACTGTGCACTTTAACCACTTGTGATTTTTTTCTATTGCAAATCTCAAATTATGGAGTACAGAGGCACATAAATAAATGATGAGTCTTCATCCCAAACATTATGGAGGGCACTGTAGTTTGCTCAAGTATTATAAGGTCATAAGTGATAGAAGTAGAATTAGGCCATTCAGCCGATCAAGTCTACTCCGCCATTCAATCTAGGCTGATTTATCTCTCCCTCCTAACCAGATTCTCCTGCCTTCTCCCGAGAACCTCTGACACCTGTACCAATCAAACGATCTATATCTGCTTTAAAAATATCCACTGACTTGGCCTCTAGAGACTTCCGTGGTAAAGAATTGCACAGATTCACCACACTCTGACTAAAGAAATGTCTCTTCATCTCCTTCCTAAAAGAACGTCCTTTAATTCTGAGGCTACTGACCACTGACCACTAGTCCTAGACTCTCCCACTAGTGGAAACATCCTCTCCACATTAACTCTATCCAAGCCTTTTACTATTCTGTGTATTTCTATGAGCCCCCCCCCCCCCCCCCCCCCCCCAACTCATTCTTCTAAACTCCAATGAGTACAGGCCCAGTGGCGACAAACGTTCATCATAGGTTAACTTGAGTTTGCAGAGGGAGCTAAATTTTCCCATCTCCGGATGTGGCTGATTGCTTCTGCAGAATATTTAAATTGTAAAAGTTCCCTTTTAGATTTCTGTTGAGGCAACAGGTAATCCAAATAGAACAATGATAATAGAACAATGATAATAGCATAACTTGGGTATTTCAATGTATAGGAAGTCCCTGGGTTATGACAGGGTTCCGTTCCCAAGAACGTTTTGTAAATCAGAGCTGTTCATAAGTCAGAAATGAATAAAAAGTGTGCAGGAGAGGGAAGAGCAGCCACCAACTAGTCTCACTGTCCCAGCAAGTGAACGAGCAAGTGTGCTCAACACTCCCAACTCTGTTCAAATCTACCCAGCCCCCTCTCTGCCCCCCACCTCATTATTGCAGTTCAAGGGGGGCAGTGGTGGGGAGCGAAGGCTCGTGGAAATACCTAGTACACCCCCCGAACAGAAAACACCTACAACAGCCATAAATCCATCCCGCCGGTCCCCCAAATTCTTGCGCATATGTACAGGGTGTCCTTTAGTCAGGCTTTCATAACCCAGACAGGACCAGTAAACAATGTGCTTCTCCAAAACACAAAAGCATGTGAACACACTGACAGCAGCTTCCAAAATTAAAGAACATGATTAGGTGCCCCGAGTCACTCACTAAAAGGCCTGTCCCACATTCACGACCTCTGCCGAGTTTGCCCTTGACTCATACTCGCAGCATGGTCGTCTCATGGTCGTAGGAGGTCGTAGGTAGGTCGTGGGTAGGTTGTGGCAGGCCGTGATGCTAGTCGTATGTACTCGTGGCATCAAGTAGGTCGGGGTGTTTTTCTAGCATGATGAGAAATGTCCACGAGTAAAAAAGGTCGTGAATTAGATTGTGAAAGTGGGACAGGCCCTTAACTGTGCAGTACCATTGGCCACGGAAACACTGTGTTGTTTAATCACATTTACAGGAATCTTTTCCTTTTATTAAATAAAAGCTAAAATAAAGTATTTAAATTCCATTCTGACTTGGCATTTCCTAATCATCGAAATCCTGGAACACTCCAAATCAATTTATATATCCCTCAAAAAAATATCACAACTGAAAAATCATGCAATTCTTAATTTTCCTGTGGGTCATTGCAATGATTCCCACAGGAAAATTAAGAATTGTTCAAACCTGCAGTGCAGTCAGTACTGGGTGCCTCATGTATACAATTTATTTGGGGCAAGTTAAAACACCGTTGCTTCACGTTTTAATGTAACCAACGGGCGATTGAAACATCTGAAGCACTATTTCTAACATGTTGGAAAGATGAGAGAGAAGGGGATCAGTTACATAATGGGCATGCTCAGACTGGGGAAAAGATTGAGAGGTGATACAATTGCTGTTTTTAGGATTCTAAAAATGGTTCACCTTGTCCAGAATGGTAGAATCAAAGGACACAAATGACACTAGATAGAATAAATTCTAATCACGTCTAAAGATGCATCATTCCAATAATTAATAAATGTGTCGACTGGGTCCCTGGAGGAACAGTGAAAGTAGATGGTTTCAAATTTAGTGGATCCCTTACAGAAAATATTTTTGGGTACATCCGAGTAATCTGAGACCGCATATGACAGTCTTTCCTCATGGCCCAGGTATTTACATTTATGAACGACACTGGCCTTGCATGTATTTTCAGGACTTAGCTATTAAGAGGCATTATCCCAAGGCCAGGTTCAAAAATAAATAATATATTAAGGTCACTAATCTAACTGAATGCTACCATCACATCTACACTTTGTTCCATGTTTATAACAATTCATCAGCAAGGAGAAAAAAAAGGTCACAAATGGTATGTTTAGAGTTGATTCAGCTTTTGGAATGACAAGGGACAGCAACTACAAATTCAATTCGAGTCATACAGCACGGAAACGGCACCTTCTGCCCATTGAGTAAAGCTGACCATCATGGATAATGTGCAAACTGCAAATATAGTGCCAAAAGTCCGGACCACTGGGGATCTACCAGTGCACAGACTCTATTTGGTAAATCAGGAATACACCATACGGATGCACAAACGAGTCGGGTTCAATAATGGATTCTGCATGCGTAAATGTTTCATTGGGCATTGAAATTTTTCTTCCTCCCTTCCCTCTCAATCCCTGCCCCTGATATTTAATCCAAGATAATCCTGAAAGAGGACGTCTACAGTATTCACAGTGCCAAACATTATACTTGCACAGGAAATAGCAAAGAAAGATGCTAAAGATCCGAAATAAAAATAGAAAATGTTTAGACTTTAGAGACACAGAACGGAAACAGGTCCTTCGACCCACCGAGTCCTCACCAACCAACCCATACACAAAAACGTAGCCAGATACTCTACCCGATATTGGAAACAAGGCTGATAACAAATCAGATTCTGAAGGCTCAAATCCAAGCTTATCCCAATCCGCCAGTTTATTACATGGCCACATGCAATTATTTATTAAAGTACTTCCTTAGTCAATTAAAACGCAGTGGCTTTGTCAAAATGCCAATAGGTTATTGAATTACTAGTTGCAACTAAAATATCGGGGTGTTCCATTCAAAATGATTTACAGTAGCTGAGACTTACTTGATCTCTATCATGGCCAACATCAAAATAAGTCACAAACCCCTACTGCAGAGATCCATGCTAGGACCCTTGCTGGATGTGGTATACATTCATGATCTAGATGTGCATACATGTGTATGATTGGCATGTTCTCAGAGGACAAGAGCATTACTGTTCTTTTGGCTAACAAGGAGGGTCATCTTCAGCTACAGACCCGAGACTGATTCAGTTAGGGTTAGGTAATTTAGAGAAGATGTAAGGAAGTTGCAAACCAGAACGTACTTCCCAAGTCATGTACTCTCATGCCATTAGTATTTTAATATGCATTTGAAATACCATGGCACAGAAGGCCGTACACCAAGTGCAGAATAATGGAATCCCAGTATTTATGGCTGGCAAGGACATGGACCGAAGGGCCTATCTGTACTGCATGGCTAATTCTTGGGAATGTTGTCCCAGGAGAGGAGTATGATATTTGTTTGCTACCCTGCCAATAGATTCCTTGGACCCATTATACCTCCTCTGTTTTGTAGTGCTGTTACATGGTACATGTATCCACATGTATAACTTCAGCAATTGGCAAAGATTAAATGCATTCCTCCGCTAGCAGATCAATACTCCATCTGCAGTTTTCCCTCCTCCACCCCTCTAGTTCCTCTTCACCCCATTTCCTGGTCCTTTAACTTTAAATCACACAATATTTTCCCCGACAAAGTTGAGTGCAAAGATAATCAAACAATGAAGGCTAATTTCCCTGCATGGATGCTGCCTGGCATGCCGCGTCCCTCAAGGATTTTGTTTTGCTTTACGCACTTGAATTGAGAAGACTTCATCAGGCAGTTTCTGCAAAATGAAATAGATTCTTGTGGCAATGGAAAGTGTTAAGTATTTTAGTCTGCAAAAACTGACACATTTGATTAACTATTCCCACATTAAAACTTGGGTTTGCTGACACTTAAAGAGAAATGACTTGGAAAACCTTACCATGCCACAAGGTATTATATAAATGTAATCTGTTGATTGGAGAAAAACCAGAATGGACTAGGACAGATATCTTTCCCTAAAAAGGAAAATGAAATATGTGCGTTTCATCTTCAACACCCAATGGTATGAGGCACCTCAAGGCTTCAAAATAGAGTTCAAATTCTCACACTAACATGTTGGGAAATTGCATTTCCATTCTCCTAATTATTAGTCTAGGCCTATGGACTGTTTCCATTGTTGTAGCCACTTTACGCCGAGACATTTCTCCACACTGAATTGCTAAAATGGTTGTCACTCAGGCTTTTAAGGAAAATTATACACATTTGATGCATACATCTTTAGATTATGCAAATGGTCAGAGGCTCTTTAGCCCAATATACCCATGCCAACCAAGATGCTCAATCTATGCTCGTCTTACATCTCTGTCTACACCATTCCTATCCATGTACCTGTCCAAATGTCCTTTGAATATTTTTTTAATACAAACGGTTTTGCAGAGGCATTGTCATACGATGAATAAATTAGTACAATTCTTGACAGATTCAATCATCAAGCAGCACAGCTATATTTCTGAGCTTCCTAATACAAGATAAATAAATTTCAAAAACGATTCCAAAATTGATGTTTGAACTGGGTTTAACATCTAGCTTCAACTTTCACATCCGCAGCTTGAAATTCACACCCCACACTCTAGGTTCCAGTAATAAGCCAAATGCTTTGCAGTAATTGTTGCAAATCACTTGCTGAAATAACTTTTGGAAACTAGCAATGCAACACTATATTTTTGGAAGCATTAAAAAAATTCTAAGTTAGCAAGAAATCATTAGATGTTCCCCACATCACAAAACCTTGTACAAATATTTGCTGGGTGACAAAAATCGCAGTATATCTTTGGAACAAAAAAATAATTTAAATCAGTAAATTCAGATGCACATTCATGCAAATTGTGCACCAGATTAAATCCAGGATTTACAAAATGAACAATATTTGAAAGCTCTGTGTAATATCCATGTTAATGGGATCATTTAGACACTAAGTTTTCTACATAATAACAAATAGCTCTTTTTTTTTTAAATGGTGGACACTCTGGACTTCTTGACATAGAAACTAACTATTGATCACCAATTTTGCTATAAATTATCATTGATACAAGACCCCCATTTCCTTATGCACTACCAAAATGCAACACTTCATAATTAGCTAGCATTTGTTAACTTTACCTGGACTTCTGAAACATGTGAATTAACCTACTTAACAACTCATCCTCCAACTAAAATACCAGAGCAAATGAAGGGACCCTAATTTCATGCCAAGATATTTAATATAACTTTTACTTTTATTACCACAATTTAAAGCAGGCATAAATGCAGACCCATTAAATAGAAATAGTGTTAGGAAAAATATTAACATTTCTTCCTGAACAGCATTCAATGGACAAATGCGGATGTGAGCTTCTGCAATACCACTGTCCTTCAATCTAATAGACTCCCCTAATATCCTAAAAAATAATTCTATAATGTATTAAAGGTGAATGTCATTTTCCCTTAGTAGCTATAACTGACAAATATGGAGGATTAAGGACAGGGAGTAAGGCTCCATTTTACCTTCATTAGAGTATAATCTCATTAATCTGAATATTTTGCCACCAAATCTCATTCACTTTGTCAGGAAAATGACGAATGGTAAACAAACACATTTGTGGAACATATTGAATAAAGTAATTATGTACACACAAAATGAGATTCCACAAAAAGCTTCGGCATGAAACAATATTATCTTTCTCCCTGAAGCATTATTTGAGAAAAAAAATTGGAACGTGCTGCTTCATGTAAAAATGAACCACTTTAAAATTACAAAAACAGGTTGCTGCAGCCAGGTTTAATGCGATATCTGAAGTGCATGACTCTTAGTAAATCACCACCTTTACTGTGCTGTCCTGATGGTGCAGTCAGGATTATATACTCAAATCGTATTGGCATCAAATGCACAAATTTCAGTTGGAAACATGTGCACCACCAAATGGTCCTGATAACGGCTAACATGAGAAACTTGTTGCACTATCCAGAAAGATCATGGCTGACTCTCTGTATATTTTACTGAATGTTAATGACTAACTAATGACTAATGCGGTACACTGGCTCAGCGGCAGAGTTGCTGCCAACAGCGCTTGCAGCGCCGGAGACCTGGGTTCGATCCTGACTACGGATGCTGTCTGTACGGAGTTTGTACGTTCCCCCCATGACCATGTGGGTTTTCTCAGAGATATTCGGTTTCCTCCCACACTCCAAAGACGTACAGGTTTGTAGGTTAATTTGCTTGGTATAAATGTAAGTTGTCCCTAGTGTGTGTAAAATAGTGTTAATGTGCGGAGATAGCTGGTCGGTGCAGTCTTGATGGGCCGAAGGGCCTGCTTCCGCACTAACTCAAAACTAAACATAGCTTCTTGATGCGGTGCAATTATCCCTTTGCATTTTTAGCAATTTAAGAGCAATAATCCATTGGAAAATATTATGCAAACATAAATACGTCAGCAGTAATTTAATTAACTTAAAATTGTTCAGAATGATTCATCTTTCTCAAATTTTCTCATCTAGGGCATCACAAGATGCTTTACAATCAATGTACTACATTTGAAGCACAGTCAATTTTGTAATGTAGAAAAATGGGCAGCCAACCTGCACACAGTAAGCTCTCACAAACAGCAACAGTGGAGTGACAAATATCTTCCATAAAATTGGAAAGAATCCTTGAGAAATGGTGCTGCATACCATATCTACCTCAGAGCAGATGGGAACACAGAATACAATTTAGGAGAGGAAGTAGCCCATCTGGTCCTACAATCCTGCTCCATCATTCAAAATCGTTATTAATCTCCATCTCAACACCTCGGCACAGTCGGCAATAAACTAAACTATAAAAGAAGAAATGTCAGGAAACGTGTGAGTCTTCACTGCACTCCCTCCAAAGCAAGTATTCCTTTTGCTTTGGAAAGTTGACCAAAACCCTACATATTATTCCAGGCATAGTTTAAGGTCCCACATAATTGTAATAACGTGTCCACCTGCAATGTTAACAAGGACTCCACTTGAATAACATAAGATCATAAGTGACAGGAGTAGAATTAGGCCATTCGGCCCATCAAGTGACTGAATTTCCTCCTCCCATAATGTATCCTCTTTTGAAAAGCATATCAAATGAACGTTTTTTTTAATTATACAGCTTCAACTTCTACAATGAAGAGAAACAGAGGACAAATACATTCCAAATAAAAAAAAGTGAACATTGTCACCCTACTTTTTAAAATAATGGCAGAAATTCAGAAACTACATCAAGGTTTCCTCACACACTAAAATCGTTCTTGTAATCTTCTGATTTCGGAACTGTGAAACAGTGCTGGTGTTGTATATCAATGAAAAGCCTTATTATATTTAGTGAAAGTAGTGAGGAATAGCAGAGCACTCCTTGCCCAAGATATGCAAAATAGCTTAGTGCCAGAAAACACTATGGTTGGGTACTTTCATTGAGTCTGGGAAAGACAAAGAGTATGTTGTTGCAAAACTGACTTGCTTCCCATCAGGCACAGCAATGATATTTGCAATAAAAACGATTTTAATTCCAACTTTAATTAGTGTATACATAATTAATAGAGATAAAGGTAATTTTAGCCTATGACAAATTGTAATTTACTCAGTTTGAAAAGCAGTAGTAGTATCTTTTGAAGGTTAAAGAGTGCTGCCACAATTTTTTATCCAAGTCTCTTGACATGTTTTAATGTTTAAGTTTGTAGCATAGACTGTTCTACCATCAAATCACAGAGCACAAGTCTCACTCATCCAGAGGCCAGTGAAAACCCTACAATGTTAAACTGCTCACATTTTCTGCAGCAGGGAAAGCACTGCTCATGGAGTTTGTTAACCACAGCCACACAGACCGAGTGAAACAAGGCAAGCGCCTTGCTGTAGCAGTGGTAACGAGCTTTCGAGAGGTCATGCCTTTTTAGTTCCTGTGTAGTTATGTTATGACACACTCCTCTGTGCATGCATTCTCAAGTCTCAAGCAGGCCCTCAGGTACTGGAGGCCCAGAGTTCCATGCAAAAAAAGAAAATACATAAATTCTGGCTGAACATTACAAAAGCTCACTTCACTAAAGCGCCACTGCATTGTGAGAAAGAACAACCGAGCTCCTAGAACCATTTTACGGCAAAAATATATTTTATTTAAACAAAAGTCTTCATATCACTCGTGTTAATGTTATCCCTGAGATCTCAGTAGATCATCATGTTGAGGACATAAAGGATCCTGTGTATCTACTCAAACACATAAAAGTGTCAAATTGAAGACTTGCCCTCCTCAACTGCATCAAAGGCATACATTTGTGATAATACTAAGTGCTTTACTCTCGACGGAGATGGCAGGTCAAGGAATGACATCTTACTGCACAAAAAATATCAAGGCTGGAATCCCAGAGCAATCCTTAGGAGCACCACATTGTCAAAGGTCCCATCTTTCAGACAAGAAACTATGGCCAGTCTCCTCCCAGACGGACCAGGCACACAAAATTATCTCTAACAGGGAGCTTTTTCTATTCTTTGGGAAATATTTCTCCCTCGTTTCACATTAAAGATTATCAATTGTTATCACGCTGCTGTTCTTGAGAGCATGCTGTGTGCAAGTTATCTACATTAACTTTATGTCTCATTAACTTCAACATAAAAACTTGGATTCAATTTCATATCTCAAGACTTTAATCCATTAAAATCTAAATTCTTAAATATAAAATTAATTACATTATTTTATATTTAAGAATATAGACCTTAAATTAAGATAATGAAAACAATGATGATTTTTTCTGGTACTTACCAAGGGAAACACGCATGATCGATCCCAAGGGGTCTTGACAGAAAGGCCATCCTCTAGTGCCATAGAGTGACACAGTGTGGAAACAGGCCCTTTGGCCCAACTTGCCCACACCAGCCAACATGTTCCTGTTACACTAGTCCCACCTGCCTGTGTTTGGTCCTTATCCCTCCAAACTTATCCTATCCATGTAACTGTTTCTTAAATGTTGGGATAGTCCCAGCCTCAACTACCTCCTCTGGCAGCTTATTCCATACACCCACCACTCTTTGTGTGAAAAAGTTACCCCTCAGATTCCTTTTAAATATTTTCCCCTTCACCTTGAACCCATGTCCTTTGGCCCTCGATTCTCATACTCTGGCAGAATCTTAAACTAGAAGTCTATGAAAAGCTCGCCCATTTAGGACCTATAAGGTGAAATTTTCTCCTAAAATTGTAGGGCTTCAGATCAAAAGATCAGTGGAAGCAGCATCTTCAGAGGGGAGGTGCATGTTTACTGAATGAAGGGCAGAACTGAAAATGAAGGCAGCAATTGGATGAACTATGATCTTACTTCAGGCAAGGGGCACAGTGATCTGCGCCTCCAGATTTTAGATGACTTTGCATGTTAACGTGGTGCAGAGAGATGAGAGGCAAAATTATGAGGGGCATAGATTGTTAGACAGTCAGGACCTATTTCCCAGGATGGAACTATTAAATACGAGAGGGCATAGCTTTAAAGCAAGAGGGTCAACACTTAAAGGAGATGTGCTGGGTAAGTTTTGCTCTTACACAGGTGGTGGTGGGCAGATAAATCTTGGTTCTACCCAAGTTCACCAGACATCATCATACTCACATCCACCCAAAGAGAGAGCTTCTCACTGACAAAGTACGTGGGTTGACCGCCACAAGATCTAGAAGCATGCATGGCATGCACTAGTGCTGGCTATGGGAAGATCCAAATGAGTATTTGGGCTGCCTCTCATGGAGGCAGATCAGATCCATACATCCTCTGCCTTCACAGAAGATAGCAAAATTACAACACGGGAACAGGCCCTTCAGCCCATTGTGTCTGCACCTTTCAAGATGCCAGTTTAAACTAGTGTAGTTTGCCTACACATACTCTGCATTCCTCTATTCTCTCCCTGTTCATCTAAATGCCTCTCAAACATTGCATTCATTTCTGCTTCTATCATCTCCACTGGCTGCATATTCCATCATTTACCAGTTTCTGTGAAAAAATATTTGCCTTGCACATCTCCTTCCCCCTCTAAACCTATGTTCTTTGGTATTTCATATTTCCATCCAGGGAAAAAAACTCTGCCATATCCATTCCTCTTAAAAAAATAAAAAAATAAAATTTATTTACTTTCCGGCAACTGCTGGCGACTGTCACAGTCGTAATAGGTCACCGAAAAAGCAGCGACTGGACCTCCCCTACGACAATGTCTACGACAACCCACCACCTAGTCGACGTCAAGCTACCACAAGCTCCCGACAACCAGAGACCCAATCGTCGCGACTTAGGACGTCCACCTACAACCACACCTATGATAACCTACAACTAGGCATGTAACAAAACTTACCTTGAGCGGCGCTGCAGTTCTGCCTTTCCCCGTGTGCACGACTTTAACGCCTTTCAGACGGGGGCGGGTTTAAAGTGCCGTTTTTCTCCAGACAGGGCAAATTGATCCATCTCAGGGGATTTCATTGCTGAAGAGAAATCGCTCCGACGTTTGTTTTATGAAGATATTTTTAAACTACACTAGATCATTTATTAGCTAGAGTAATTTAAAAAATCATCTTCTAAAGCCGTGAGCGCTGACAACGGGAAGGATTTTACGTAGGGGATAAAATAAAGTACACAGTTTATTTTTACATAAAAATGTGCTTCTTAGGAAGCCTTTAATCAAATTTTCATATTGCGAAAAGAGGACAAAAAATATATACGAACCGGCAGTGTTTTTCCTGCCGACTGTGGGTTAAATTCACCGCAAACCGCAACATTCCAATCCACCGTGTTCCACTAAAACCCACTCGCAAGTTGATTTAGATAGCCATTAATTTACCGTAATTAAACACTAAATTCCTTCCATTTGGCCTATAAATTAATGAAAATGAGATTTAAAAATAATGTTATATTGTGAATTATTGTGTGAATGGTATTTGGACACTTAGGCAATTTAAAAATGTTTATCTTTTCTCAAGAAATGGATAGATGTTTAGATCTATTAATTGAATTTTGTAATTAGCTACAATTAGGTAACAAACTAATTATATGCTTTAATTTCAGGTCATCCAAGTAAGATTGTTTCATATTTCTTTCTGAATGCTTCAATCTATAATAACTGAACATTTCATTGAGTTCTCTTCATTTTTAAGAAAGTTATGGGCTTTTGACTGTCCTAGGTCACAGCTTTTGAGTTATTCAATGGAAAGGCAATAGGGATCAAGATGCTAATTTCCGAGTATGAAAATGGTCATAACTTTTTTAATACTAAAGATATGAAAGTGAATTAGGTGTCAAATTAAACTTCTTTTTATGCTTTATCTGATGGGATAAATTGCAGACTTGATTTTTAAAATCTCAATATGTTGTAACATTGCTACTACAACCACACAGGTGACAACCTACGACAACTGAAGTCAACCTACGTCCAGCCGCGACAAGCTACGACCCTGTTGACAACAACTGAAGACAATTCAGTCGCCTGTACCTGCCACCGGTTGACGTATGTAGTCGCCAAAGGAATTCACCGAAGTCAGCACCCGGCAACAACCAACATCACTTGGCAACAACCTGCGCCATCCTGTCGACAACCTATGACAGGACAAGACAAGCTATGTCAAGCCCACAGTCGCCAAAACGTTTTGAACATTTCAAAATCCAGTGGCGACCAGAAAAACATTACGACTCTTTAGGCGACTTGAGGAGACCACTCACGACCATACAGGCACACCAGCAATAAATTTGCGACCATATGAAAACAGCCTAGTCGCCTGTGGTGGCCGAAAAAATCGCCTAAGTGGGATAGGGGCATAAGATCCCTCCATACATCAATGCCTCCAAGGGGCCTGCCACATTCTATACGCTGTCCCACTTGCCCAAATTAAAATCCATCTTCTATTTCTTCACCAAAATCTCCAACTGATCTATATTCTGCTGTATCATTTGACAACCTTCCTTGCGATCACAATTCCATCAATGTTCATGTTACGGGTGACACAGAGGGACAGCGGCAGAGTTGCTGCTTTACAGCGCCAGAAACCCGGGTTCAATCCTGACTACGGGTACTATCTATATGGAGTTTGTATGTTCTCGCCATGACGCGTGGGTTTCCTCCCACACTCAACAGACAGACAGGTGTGTAGGTTAATTAGTCTGTAAATTGTAAAGTGCATTGCTAGTGCATGGGGATCGCTGGTATGCATGGACTCGCTGGGCCAAAGGGCCTGTTTCTGCGCTAAATCTCTGAACTAAACCTGCAAACGTAGAGATGCTGCTCGGTCATTCTAATGCATAGAAAGGAACTGCAGATGCGGGAATATACTGAAGATAGACACAAAGTAGTGGAGTAACTCAACGGGTCAAGCAGCATCTCTGTAGAAAAGGGATGGGCGATGTTTTGGGCCAGTACCCGTCTTCAGACTCTGACCTCCCCCTTGATAATTCAGACCAGAGGACTTGGTTCTGGGCATTTCATTGCGGCTTTTTGAGAGGGCAGGCAGCCCAGGGTTTAATGAAAGTTAAAATAGGTTGGACACAGACCTTGATTGTGCGAGGTTGACCTGCATTTTTATTTAATGGAGATGGGGACAAGTTTTAACAGAGCACTGAACAACCAGCCTCCAAGTGACCCTGGGTTACACGGTGTTAATAGTGTGCATTCTATCTGGGCCAGATATCCAGCTTGTGCTGCAAATGCCAGCTTGCTACTTTAACAGAACTGCACATATTTGGATGGATAGGTTGGTAATTCATAAATGTTAAAGAACAGAGTTGCCAATACATTTCCTTTTGGCCGCCCATTTGTCCATTTGGAAAAACCTTTATCACATGAATTGGAAGATTGAAACCAGACTATGGAGCATAATCCCAACATTATCAAAACTAAATATACTTCAACATCAAATTTATTTTTAAAAAAACATTTGTATACTACAGGCATCTGAAATGAGAAAAAGTCATTGTATTTCAAGGTTTCAAGGTTAAGGTCAGTTTATTGTCACCTGTATCAGTTAAGGTACAGTGAAATTTGAGTTACCATTTTTGCAACTCATTTGTTACTGTTTATCCATATTAGTCCAGCATCTGAACATCTGTTTTTCACATCTCAACACTTACTTATATCACAACCTTTAAGCAAGACAGCCTTCCATGACATTTCTCAGAAGCATTGTCAAGCAATATTTAAATAGAGTCACAGAGTTGACACAGTGTTAAGATGACACACGGGCACATAGCCCAAATCTGGGGTGGGAAGATTGCATTTGTTAAAAACAGGGCGGACCACGTGAAGGTTGCAACCAACCTGGCGTGCACAATCAAATAAGATCAAATAGAACAAATTGTCCTACAACTTTAGGCTGTGCAAGCCATACACAAGAAGAAGACTAAATCTTGGTCAAAATGTTGAGGCACAGAATTTTAGCATTTTTGTAGCTGAAGGCAGAGCGATTCAATACAAGGTTTCATAAGATCATAAGTGATAGGGGTAGAATTCGGCCATTCGGCCCATCAAGTCCGCCATTCAATCATGGCTGATCTATCTCTCCCTCCTAACCCCTTTCGCCTGCCTTCTCCCCATAACCTCTGACACCTGTACTAATCAAGGTTTCATCATTTCTTCCTGTCGTGCAGTCTCTGAAAGTTTTACAGCCAAAGAAATGCCAGTTGCATAGAGCAGGCAATATCAGATTGCAATACGATAATACCCAGTTAATTATTTTTTATTACTTTTGCGTGGATGCTAAATATTGACTAGCACACCAGCAATAAATCCTGTACTCTCATTTTATGCATCATCTAAATATTGACTTGGACACAGGAAAAAAGGCAATGCATCATCCACATGCATCAGGCTAAATATTGACAAGGACACAGGGAATAAATCTCATGTTCCCATTTTATGAATCATCCAAGAGATGGCACTTACAGTGGTGCAACATTCCCTCAATGCCTCAGCAGTGAGAGGCTAAAATTGTATTCTCAAGTATCAGAAGTAGAATTCAAAACCACAGCACCCCCAATTCAGGGCCAAGGTAGCTACCAACTTAGCTACAGCTCACAAATTTTGAAGAGTGCAGATAACACAGAATCATACTGTTGGTCGGACAGTAGAGATGGTAAGGAATGGGGACTGGGCCATGGAGTACTCCAAAAGGATAATACAATGTATCACTGAATTAATAGCCAGCATGCATGAACATAGGCAGCAAACTGATGAATGGGGCAAGAGACAGAGTTATGGATGAGCTCAAGTTCATGTAAAAGTTGAAATAACACTAGACATCCAGAAAACCATGGTCAGCTTAGTGCCGCCATGAGGGCATTTAAAAAGTCTAAAGATAGCAAAAATTGAATGCAGATATCAGCAGATGGGGCGGTCACGGTGGTGCAGCGGTAGAGTTGCTGCCTCGCAGCGAATGCGGCACCAGAGACCCGGGTTCGATCACGACTACAGGTGCTGTCTGTACGGAGTTTGTGCGTTCTCTCCGTGACCTGCGTGGGTTTTCTCTGAGATCTTGGGTTTCCTCCCTCATTCCAAAGAAGTACAGGTTTGTAGGTTAATTGGCGTGGTAAATGTAAAAATTGTCCCTAGTGGGTGTAGGATAGTATTAATGTGCGGGGATCGCTGGTCGGTTTTTTCCGTGCTGTATCTCTGTAACAGTCGGGCCTGTTTCCGCGCTGTATCTCTAAACTAAAGATGGGCTGAGCAGGCACTGATTCAGGGGACTTGAGTTGGAAACAAAAATGGTCATGTACAATCACAACTTTCCTCTAACACTGTTTACAAGACATTTTAAACTCTGCAAATGTCAAAGATTCTACATACTGGATTCTAAAGAGAATCAAATGACACCACAGAGGTCTTAGTCACATTGTTACTGATGTTTGTGGAATCTTCAACAAGATGTAATCTATTATTGTGAAGCTGGCTTCTTGTAGGCAACTTTAACTTGCTGTGCACTCTGTGAAGAGTAACACCATATGCATCAGCATTAGCACCACTGCCCAATAACACCCTCAAAATATTGCAATTATGTTCCACACTGTTGGCTTTGCTCTTTTAAATTATGACAAGCTAAGGAATATCTCATGACACTAATCAAGGGGCAGGTTCATTACCAGCCAAAGTAAAAATACATTTCTGAGACCAGTGCAGTTGCCTGGAGAAACTGTATTCTCTTTCTCAGTAAACAAGTAGACTCAAATCTACATTGAAAGATGAAGCCTTCCCTGTACCCAAGATGCAATCAAAGGGACACTAGGTTAAAATAGGCAATAGCTCAGTAGTACAAGAAACTGCTCTTCCGCCTCTGATTGAGTCAGAGTTCTGACTTCAACTAATACATTGAAATGGTGTCTTAGAAATGATGCATGTTATTCTTCTTGGGCATTTCAATCTCATGCTTGCATTAAAAAATAATATTCACGATTGTCAGAACTCCTCAATATATTATCCCTTTGATTTTACCACTTTATGTAATTTACAACGTTTTCAGAAGATTTGAAACATGCATTAATAAGCTAAAGTATGCCTTTTCCAATTAAAACATTTTCTCTGGCATATAAAAGTTTTGTATGATCAACATGGGAGAAATAACACTAGTGCTTTAATATTCCAGTGCTTATTTGGAGTAACATTACCAATCATCAATTCTACAAAAACACTATGCTGGATAGATTTCAGCTTTAGTTTGACATTTCCCAGGGTTAAGCAGCCAGCCAACACACCTCAGGTACAGGCACGAGATTTGAAAGAAAGAGGATCTTAATGGACAAAAAGTTGTTCATGAATCCATTATGCACACGTCCTTACTGGAACAGTCTACATTTAGCATGTCCATTCATTCACTCAAAAGCTCTACACGTTCTTCTGTTTGAAATGCATATTCAATTTACCAGTCATAAAATCATTTCTATCACATGCTGCAGCAAGGTTTCGCTCAAACTATACTTTATGCTCCTACATTTATTTATTCACCGAACCTCTCCTTGATTGTAATCACTATACACTTGATTGTAATCATGTATAGTCTTTGCTTTGACTGGATAGCACACATAAACGTTTCACTGTACTTCAGTACACATGCCAATAATAAATTAAACTAAATAATTCTTCAACATTAGACACTAATTGCTGGAGTAACTCAGCGGGTCAGGCAGCGCCTTTGGAGAAAAGGGATAGGTGATGCTTCGGCTCCCGATCTGCCTGACCCGCGGAGTTACTCCAGCACCTTTTGTCCATAGTATAAATCAGCATTTCTTTGTTTCTACAATTCCTCAATGTGTTGTTATGCTGAAATACCAAAGCTATAGAACAAGCTAACCCTTTGTGTAAGTTAATAACATTCTTCATTCCTGTGGTGCTAAATAACAAATCATTGGTTTTGAAGAAAGATAGATCCAAAATGCTGGAGTTACTCAAAAGGACAGGCAGCATCTCTCGAGAGAAGGAATGGGTGATGTTTCGGGCCAAGTCCCTTCTTCAGACTGTTCTGCTGAGTTATTCCAGCATTTTGTGTCCATCTTCAGTTTAAACCAGCATCTGCACTTCCTTTCTACACATTGGGTTTTCATGCATGTATGGCAAGAACTGGATGTATTGGAAGACAACATTAACCAATAGTGCACAGGCAGGCTCAACAGAAATAGCCTGAGTGTCTTATAAACTGAAACCATTTATCTTTAGTATTAATTTTGCTGGCTGTAGCCTCAGGAAGGCCATATGTTAGCACCTCAGGTAGGCACTAATATCATCTTGAACTTATCCCTATTGCCTCGGTGTCAGAGTCATACAGCACAGAAATTGGCCCTTTGGCCCAACTTGTCCAGGCCAACAAAGATATCCCCATCTACACATGTCCCATGTTTGGCCCATACTCTGTAAACCTTTCCTATCCATGCTCTAGAAATATGCGAACTGCTGAATGAATGACAACAATTGTTGAATTGGCCATACTCCTTTCAAGCTGCAATCACACTTAAAAAGATCCATTATGCAAAGACATCCATGCCAACTATACAGCCACACAGTGTAGGAGTCCATTTGTATTTGAGAGAAAATAACTACCCTGAAAGGTCCGATTCTGACACCTCCTAAAAAACTTTAAGAACAAGACAGTGACCACTGTCATGGATACCTTTGGAACAATTAATTGTTGGTTTGCATGTCCAAACATCTGCTTCTTACAATCATAAGAAAATAACATGCATTTTAATTTAACAACCAAACCTAGAGCTCCAGCTCAAGTTCAAAGAGTTTAACAACTTTAGGGGCTACAACCTAAGAAAATGCATTGGAAGGCACTGGCAATATCTCTGCAAAAAGAATCAAATCTGCATTGAAAGAGGAAACCTTTTTTGTACCCATGATGCAGCAAAGTGTCACGAGGTTCAACTTATAAATGGATAGGTCTGAAGCTAAACTATTTAGCAAAGTGGTGGGCAGCACGTAACTCAGCCATTAATCTGCTCCTGTAATGACGAGACGGAGTATAGGAAAGAGATCAAGAAACTCGTGTCCTAATGTTGAGACAACAATCTTTCTCTCAATGTCAGCAAGACAAAGGAGATAATGATCAACTTCAGGATGTGAAGCGGTACACATACCCTTGCCCGATACACATACCCTTGCCCGGTACACATACCCCAGTTTGCATTGATGGTGCCACAGTAGAGATGGATTGAAGACTTCAAATTCCTAGGAGTCAATATCACCAACAACTTCTACTGGACCACCTATGTTGAAGCAGCGACCAATAAAGCACACCAACGCCTCTACTTCCTTAGAAGGCTTAGGAAGTTTGGTAAGTCCCCTACAACTCTGGCCGACTTTTACAGTTGCACCATAGAAAGCATTTTATCAGGATGCATCACAGGTTTGGGAACAGCTCCATCCAAGACCACAAGAAATTGCAGAAGCAGCCCAGACCATCCCTTCTATTGATTACATTTATACCTCAAACTGCCTCGGCAAGGCCAGCAGCATAAACAAGAACAAGTCATACCCTAACCACGCCCTCCTCTATCAGTCAAAATGTATAGATGTGCGAAAACGCACACCTTCGGATTCAGGGACAGTTTCTTCCCAGCTATTATCAGGCAATTGAATCATCCTACCACAACCAGAGAGAAGTGCTGAATTACCATCTACCTCTTTAGTGACCCTCGAACTATCCTTGATCAGACTTTGCTGGCTTAACCTTGCACTAAAACGTTATTCCCTTATCATGTATCCATACACTGTAAATGACTCGATTATAATCATGTATTGTCTTTCTGCCAACTGGACAGCACAAAACAAAAGCGTTTCACTGTACCTCGGTACACGTGAGAATAAACCAAACTGAATTTATGAAGTTACGCTTATGAGAATCTGCAAAAATGCAAAGGTTATTACCAATTCAACAAAAAGGCAGACTACAATAACAGCGGAGTGTTCAAGGAGTCCTTGCAAAATAATCACACCTAGATCCATGAGGATTCAGAACTGGACACTTAGAGACGTTCTTCGGATTACATTTGTTGCAAATAAACTTATAACCTGGGCACCTCTCTTCCTTACATCTACTGGCCTGTCAAAAATCTTCGGCATAGTGAGCAGTTAAAGCATCTAAAAGATACTTTGAAAATTGGCTGACCACAAAGGATGCTCTTTCTAGTATAAAGAGGACAACAATGAGAACGTGAATGAAACAGTGTCAGCATTCAAACTGGTTTGAAGCCAGACAGCATGACAGAGCCTGCCAGCTATTACATTCTTCTCAAGTATGCTTTGAAGCCGAAGCCCTAACCCTAACTCAATCTAACATATTGACTTAATTGAGGACAAATGGCTATTTGTTCATAATCAGATAATTTCAGAGCAAAATACTGTCACCCAGTTCACTAATCAGAATCTGGTCTTTGCAGGTGCTTCGGTATTCATCACTACATTATCTGATGAATTGCAGTTCATGATAAACTGATCTTGTGATGCATGCACCAAGTTTAGCCTGGCAATCAAGATCAGAGCAACAGTTGCTCTGTCAGAGTACCAGCCCCACTCAAAATCGACATCAACAATGAAGCTCTAAATTATGTGAGTTACTTGTGCTATCTTGCCTCATCTCATGCACCATCTTAATGCAAAATTCAGCAAAGTCCTGATCATCTTTGGCAGACGTATACAGTATGTCTGAAATAACAAGCTGCTACTTGTAAAGACAACATGAGTCTATCGGGCTTCTGTTCTTGTTACCTTTCTTTACAGCTGTGAAGTACTCAGGCAGATGCAAAAATTGAACAACATCCAGTTTGCTACCGCAGGAGCTCAGTAGTAATTATAACAGTCTAGTATAAAATCTTAAGACATTCAAGACAATATTTTGTGCAGTATTGGGCTCAAAACAAGGGTTATTGTACCTTCTTGGTGGGTGTGCAATATATGGGAAAAACAATACTTGTTTTTTTCATTAATTTAATACTACAATAAAGAAGTTATAATTATGCATTGACACAGTACACACCATAATGTTTGGGACAAAGATCCATCATTTATTTATTTGCCTCTGTACTCCACAATTTGAGATTTGCAACAGAAACCAAAAATCACATGTGGTTAAAGTGCACATTGTCAAATTTTAATAAAGACCATTTTTATTCATTTTGGTTTCACCATGTAACAATTACAGCTGTGTTTATACACAGTCCCCCCATTTCGGGGCACCATAATATTTGAGACACATGGCCTCACAGGTGTTTGTAATTGCTCAGGTGTGTTTAATTACCTCCTAATGCAGGTGTAAGAGAACTCTCAGCACCTAGTCTTTCCATCACCTTTGGAAACTTTTATTGCTGTTTATCAACATGAGGACCAAAGTTGTGCCAATGAAAGTCAAAAATGCCATTATGAGACTGAGAAACAAGAATAAAACTGTTAGAGACATCAGCCAACAATTAGGCTTACCAAAATCAACTGTTTGGAGCATCATTAAGAAGAAAGAGAGCACCGGTGAGCTTACTATTCGTAAAGGGACTGGCAGGCCAAGGAAGATCTCCACAGCTGATGACAGACGAATTCTCTCTATAATAAAGAATAAACCCCAAACACCTGTCCGACAGATCAGAAACACTCTTCAGGAGTCAGACGTAGATTTGTCAATGAGAAGACGTCACAAACAGAAATAGAGGCTACACTGCAAGATGCAAACCACTGGTTAGCTGCAAAAATAGGATGGCCAGGTTACAGTTTGCCAAGTACTAAGATGAGCACCACAGTTGTAGAAAAACATCTTCTGGACAGATGAGGCGAAGATTAACTTATATCAGAGTGATGGCAAGAGCAAAGTATGGAGGAGAGAAGGAACTGCCCAAGATCCAAAGCATACCACCTTATCCATGAAACACGGTGGTGGGGGCGTTATGGCCTGGGCATGTATGGCTGCTGAAGGCACTGGCTCACTTATCTTCCTTGATGACACAACTGCTGAAGGTATTAGCATAATGAATTCTGAAGTGTACAGACACATCTTATCTGCTCAAGTTCATACAAATGTCTCAAAACCCATTGGTCGACGGTTCATTCTACAGCAAGACAATGATCCCAAAAAGGGGGGGTTACACAAAAAGCTGGAGAAACTCAGCGGGTGCAGCAGCATCTAAGGAGCGAAGGAGATAGGCGACGTTTCGGGTCGAGACCCTTCTTCAGACTGGTCAGGGATCAGGGAAACGAGAGATATAAACAGTGATGTGGAGAGATAAGGAACAATGAGTGAAAGATATGCAAAAAAGTATTGGTGATAAAGGAAGCAGGCCATTGTAAGCTGTTTGTGGTGTGAAAATGAGAAGCTAGTGCGACTGGGGGGGGGGGGGGGGGGGGGGGGAGATGGAGAAGGAATGTCAGGGCCAGAGGGCTGAGGGAGAGGTGGGGGGGAGGCAGTCTGGGTTAACAGAATTGAGAATATTCAATGTTTAAGCCCAGAGGATGCAGACTCCCCAAGCGGAATATGAGGTGCTGTTCCTCCAACTTGCGGTGTTGATCACTCTGGCCGTGGAGGAGGCCCAGGACCGAGAGGTCGGATACGCAGTGGGAGGGGGAGTTGAAGTGCTTAACAATGATCCCAAAAATACTGCTAAAGCAACAAAGGAGTTTTTCAAAGCTAAAAAATTGTCAATTCTTGAGTGGTCAAGTCAATCACCCGATCTGAACCCAATTGTGCATGACTTTTATATGATGAAGAGTAAACTGAAGGGGACTCGCCCCCAAAACAAGCACAAGCTAAAGATGGCAGCAATGCAGGCCTGGCAGAGCATCACCAGAGAAGACCCAGCAACTGGTGATGTCCATGAATTGCAGACTTCAGGCAGTCATTGCATGCAAAGGATATGCAACAAAATACTGAACATGACTACTTTCATTTACATGACATTGCTGTGTCCCAAACATCATGGTGCCCTGAAATGGAGGGACTATGTATAAACACAGCTGTAATTTCTACATGGTGAGGGGGGCAAAATCAAGAAGCCATGTACAAGATTAAATACAAGCATAAAGATTCTGTTTGAGCTTGCCATGCACAGCAATGTCAAAATTCAAGATCAGATTCAGTATTTTGATGACCAAAATAGCTTGGCTAAATATGGATTAAAACTATTCAACTACAGAGGACTTATTTCAAATTCGATGGATTGAATGTCCTGCCCGTGTTGCAAGTTCTATCCTACTCATTTTCATGAATAAAACTAAACATTTCCATTAAGGCTATCAAAACATTTCTGCAAACTGAATTAATGTCTCATTTTATCAGATCAATTCATTCTTCAAAGCAATTTAAATATTTTAAGCACAAGTTGCTATTAACAAATCCATTTACCCTCTAAAGCTACCCACTTCTAAATAATGACTAAATTTCAGTTTTTATTGTATTCTTTCCACAATATAAAGCAGGTGACAAAAGAAGCCTTGAATTAAAACAGACTGCATTATGACAGGAACTGCTAGCAGTTAAGAGAAATATCAACACCAACATGGGAATGTTTCTGCAGCATTATCGTAGAGATTCTGTACAAATACAAAATAATAACTTCATTTAATACAACATTAATATTCAACTACCACTGATCACTTCTCCAAAACCAAAGAAAACCTGGCTGGGAAAGACCAAGTAAGGGATTAAACTTGCAACCAGCCTTGCGGTAACACTCAATACAATGTGAAAGCTCCAGTAACTTATGAAGTTGTATTTATGCCTTAGCTCATCCTGCTTCAATTATAATGGCTTGGAAAATAACTCCTTACTGCAGTGCTCTTATTAATGGATTCTGAATTTTTGAACTATCACAATCTGCTGATCTCAACAACCTTGAGCCCAGTGAACAGAAACAGATCTGAATATTATACGTGACCCCACCTCAAGCTCCACATTAACCACCAACATAACCCAAGAGGACAAATAGATACTATTCTGGTAGAGTCACCAAAGTACTATAGTTAATGATGCAAACTATTTAATCAGAGAAAGATATGCTTGGCTAACTTCATAGAAACTTCACTAAACTCTCATGTCCCTTCCAGAGAATCAAGTTCCAATAGAAGACAATGCTTCACAGATAATTATAGAATCAAATATTCCTTCCTCATTTTGATCTTCCCTGGGTTAACCCCACCTTTGCATGACACAACATTACTTGTTCAAAGCTTGCAGCAATCTTCACTTCAGCGGCCATTCATTAATTACAAATTGATAATTTGGCAAAAAAAATTATACAATCTTACTTTTCTTCATTTAACATCCAGTTGTGTTTTAATATTGTTTACCTGCAACCCATGTTTCCTATGCCCTTTCTAAAATCACTTTAATCCATGCACTTAATTGACTTCAGGAAGTATGGTGCACATGCTCTAATCAGCATCAATGGTGCAGATGGGAAAATGGTTGAAAACTTCAAGTTCCTTGGAGTTAATATTACCAATGATTTACCATGCTCAACCCACAATGATGCGACAGCTAAGAATGCACACCAATTACTTTATTTCCTGAGGGGACTATACAAAAATTGGCAGGTCTCCAGACTTCCAAACTTCTACAGATGCAACGTAGAAAGCCAACTGTTGGATTGCATCACAGATTGATACCGGCTCTGCCCAACACCGCAAGATATTGCAGAGCTGTGGATGTAGCCAAGTCCATCACACAGACCAGTGTCCCCACCATTGACACCATCTATACATCATGATGCCTTAGAAAAGCAGCCAGCATAATCAAAGACTTGTCACCCTTGTCATTCTTCATTCTCCCTGCTCCCATCCGGCAGAAGGTGCAGAAGTTTGAAAGCACGCACAACCCAACTCAGGAACAGCTACTTCCCCTCCATTATCCGGTTTTTAAACAGTCCACCAATAAACTAAGGTACTGTTCGAGTCACATCTATCCAGTTGCCATTGGACATTGTCTAAGAACTGATGCGATACAATGCCCTATAATGCCGAGAACTATATTCTGCACTGTCTCTTCCCCTTTGATCTAGCTATTGTACGAGTTGAAATTATTGCACCTATGCATGGAACCTGATCGGTTTGGATAGCACGCAAAAGAAAACTTTTCACTGTACCTTGGTACATGTCATAGTCATACTGCGTGGAAACAGGCCCTTCAGCCCAACTTGCCCACACCGACTAACATGTCCCAACTACACTAGTCCTACCTGCCTGCGTTTTGCCCATATCCATCTAATCCTGTCCTATTCATGTACCTGTCTAATTGGTTCTCAAACATTGTGGTAGTCCCTGCCTCACCTACCTCCTCCGGCAACTTGTCCCACACACCCACCACCCTTTGTGTGAAAAAGTAACCCCTCAGATACCTACAAAATCTTTCCCCCTTAAGCTTAAACCTACGCCCTCTGGTTCTCAATTCCCCTACTCTGAGCACACGACTCTGTGCGCCTCCTCGATCTATTCCAATATGACAATAATAAACCCAAATCTTATTCCAAACTCCAGTATTATCTTTCCTTCAAATTACTGCTTTGCAATATGCCAATCTCCATTCCAAAAATGCAATGATATAGCTGGTAATCATATGTATTTTATGTTAAGACGTTAGCTGTAACTTATCTATAGTCGACCCAATGCATTGGTAATACTTGTACAAACTTCTTCCAGTTTATCAATGTCACCTTTCATTATCAAAACTGAACAGGACTTTTCTGCAACCTACTCTGCCACTTGCACATTGGGTAGGCACGGATGGCAAGTATAATTTTAAACTTAAGCATTCAAAATCAAATTGCAACTGCATTGTAATTGACTGTTTCCTACGTTGTGCAATATTCAACAACCAGTATGAACATGTTGCATTCCTTCATAGGAAATTCAGACATAGAGAGATTTGAATTAAATAAATCAATAAGAACACATAGTGTCTGAAGAAGGGTCTCGACCCGAAAGTCACCCATTCCTTCTCTCCAGAGATGCTGCCTGTCCCGTTGAGTTACTCCAGCTTTTTGTGTCTATCTTCGGTTTAAACCAGCATCTGCTGTAGTTAAACCAGAACTGCCGAACATCAGGAGAAGCCTGTCAACATACAAACCTGCTCCATCATGGATCATGAGCAACGCTAATGTACTTCCTTAACCAGCACAATTCCCATATCTAGAAGTCTATCAATCTGTTTACAAATACCTCAATGACAGTCTCCATAGCCCTCAGGGATAGAAAATACCAAAGATTCAGCACCTTCCAATTGAAGATTTCACCCCCCCCCCCAATAGCTGTATGGCAGAAGACATCTGCAAAATCCTACATCCCAGTTGGATTCAAACACAAATCCAATTGTAAAATGCCAGTAAAATGATCCAATGCATCCTCCAAGATGACAGGCTGGCATGTCATGATAATAGAAATCCATTCTCACAATTGCAGCCCCTTATTCTACAGATAAATAACTAGAACTGTATGATAGTGAACATTATCATTGCCTAAAAATAAACACTTCTCGTGGCTGTATAACAGTCCTAAGCTTCAATTTTGCCTCACAGGAGAGATGATGCATATCCTAGGTCCATATCTATCCTCACCAAGTTTACAACAGTTAAGCTTTCCCCGTCAGAAATGATATTAGACCACCACCTTGTTAAAACGCGCCGCTTCGCGGAGACATGTTATAGAAACGAAAAGAAGGTTAAAACGTCTAGGGACTAATGGCCCCAAAAGTAATTATAAAACGCGAAAAAAATGAGTTGGAATGAGTAGGTTTCTCCCATTAAACAAAACATAGCTTCAGCGCCCTGCAAGATAAATCAACAGATTTCCTGGGACAATACGCCGTTTTTTGCAACCGCAAGAACTTTAACACGCCCTTCAACTTAACCCGTTTAGCAAAACTGTATTTCAAGAAACTCACCCCGCAGGCTACAAAGAACAGGAAGAGATGCACGTCATCATATCTGATAATGGGAGAAACCACCCTCGGCCCCAGGAGCCGAAGCGATATAATTTGCCACGTTTCTTTGTATGTCTATAAAACAAATACCGTCTAGAGTAGAAGGGGGGAAACTTAGAACGGAAAGTCTCTCTTCATTTCCCCCTGCACTTCTTTCCCTTGGCAGGAACCAATCGGACCAACTCGAGGCGTTTTCCGGGTGCGACGATTTGTGAAGTTGAGAAGCAGAGCGAGATTGCTGCAAAGTAACGGGCGGAGGGGCCGTTCGGCCCGACTTGCCCAGCCTAAACATTGGCGAGCAGCCACTTGCAGTGCCCTGCAGCCGCCGAGTCTCGGCGCATCCCACACCCAAGCGCTTGCAGCGTCTCTCACTCACCCCCTCCTCAAACAAAAAAGAACCTCCTCTCCGCTCTTACATTAACTAACTCTCCTGCAGTGACAGACAGACTCACCCTCTTCCTCTCACCCAAGGTTGGTAGATGTGTATCCGCTAGTTTTTCGCACTTCCAGCCGCTCCTGCCCTCACTCGCGGCGCATGTTGCTGCCCACGGGTTGGAAAAGCTTTGCAGCTCAGCGCTCACACACTCTGCAGGCTCCACCCTCGCCGCGTCCGGTCCAAGCTCCCAACCAACGGAGATCAGACCAGACCAACCACTAGGCGGGTCTGTAGCAAGGCGCTGCCGGCTGTATCATGGCATAATCATTTCTTGCTGTCTTATGAAATAACTTCCAATATCGCTACTCTTCATTATCCATCTTCCCGACAAAAGTCACCAGTCGCCTGCTTTCAGAAATAGTTTAGTCTCAGTTCGTTAGAGACGATTCAGTGCTTTTAGGTTCCAAGTGTGATTTCATTGGGTGCAAACTGAAGTACAGTATTCACCTTGCAGATTGCAAGACTATAGAGGTTAATCGATTTCAATTAAATACTTCATTTCGAAAGCGAAGTAGATATTTCAATACAATTTCAATCGAATAGAAATATCTCGATTTTTTATAGATGAATATCTATAATGTGCGCTTTGCCTGCAAAAAATATCGAAAGTGTGAAATAGTCCATATATATATATATATTTATGTGTGTGTGTGTGTGTGTGTATGTCAATTTCATTAAATATATCTCCTGAGTGAGAATGATAATAATACAGGACTTTAGGAAGCACAGTCAATCCGAATAAGGGTTCCAAACCGGCAAATCACCTACCCATATTCTCCAGATATGCTGTCTGGCCGGCTGAGTTACTCCAGCTCTTTGTGTCCTTTTCCTTAAGTCATCCATCTACCTCCCTCCCAAAGATCAATAGATATTTATTTTCAAGATGTCAAGATGTCTTGGTGGTTAATGAGTTATATCTGTTTGAGACTCCAAGAAGCGATTAGGCTAACACAGCTCCCCCTATTGTAAACGAGAAGGAAAAGTATCAGAGGGAGACAAAAGTGCTGGAGAAACTCAGCGGGTGCAGCAGCATCTATGGAGCCAAGGAAATAGGCAACGTTTCGGGCCGAAACCTTTCTTCAGACTGAAAACAGGAAAAGTATCGTGTTGCCTACACATTTTTACATTGTCAAATAGGGCTTAATTTGTTTGTTTTTTAATTACTTTTCTTGCAGGAAACTTTAGAGATCATGAACTATAAAATGAGATCAATTTCAGTGGTTATGATAATTGATAAAATAGAGATTATTCCACGTGATATCTTCGACGTTTATCTGGACATTGATACATTTGAAGGCATAGAGTGATCCATAATTATTAAAGATCAAACGATGAGAGAAGTTGAACCCACCTCTCCAAAAAAAGGGGGGGTGAAGGTCCTTCTTTTTAAAAATATTTCAAAATAGACTTTATTCTAGAAATAAATATATACAATACATGATCCTTACAAAACTCCATCCGCCATTCTCAGAGGCTATACATACATACAATACAGTTTCCCCAAATCACAATTTTACCCCACACCCTTGCCACTCATGTAGCCCACTGGCGTGGAATCCCTTCCCTTATTTTGTGGGGCATCTCCACCACACCCTGCCCCCCATGTCCAGCAGCGGAAGGAACCTAGACTGTGGTCCTCCCCCACCGAGCCTTCGCATTGGCTGCACTGAGCTTCAGTGCGTCCCTCAGCATCAACTCCTGCAGTCTGCAAGGGGCCAGTCGGTAACATTCCCCAATGGACATCTTGCTCCGCTGGGTGGTCAACAACGCTCAGGCGGACCAAAGAGCGTCTTTCACCGAGTTGATGACCTTCCGGCAGCACTCGATGTCTGTCTCTGAAAGCATCCCTGGGAACAGTCCGTAAATCAGAGTCCTCTGTGATGGAGTTGTTCAGAATAAACCGTGACAGGGACCCTTGCAGACCTCTCCAGACTCTCTTTTGCAAATCCACACTCTGCAAAGAGGTGGGCAACCGTCTCCTCTCCATAGCAGCCATCCCGAGGGCAGCGTGCGCTGGTAGTGAGGGTCCGACAGTGCAGGAAGGATCTGACTAGGAGGGCTCCCCTCACTGCCAGCCAAGCCAGGTCTTGGTGCTCGATGAGGCATTTTGCCAGACAAGCTGGGCAGCCTGCTCTGGGAACCACGCCACAGGATCCATGGAGTCATTTCCCTGAAGTGCCTGCAAGACATTCTGTGCTGACCACTGCCCAGTGGACTTGTGGTCAAAGGTGTTGGTCCAAAAGAACCTTTCCACGAATGACAGATGGTGCGGCAATGTCCAGCTGACTGGCACCTTGCGTGGCATCTGCGCCAGGCCCATCCTTCACAACACCAGGGACAGGTAGAACCTCAGCAGGTAGTGACACTTGGTGCCCATGTGGCTTGGCTCTACACTCCACCTGATGCAGCCACACACAAAGGTGGTCATCAGGGTGAGGGCGACTTTGGGCACACTTTTACCCTCGTTATCTGCCAACTTGTGCATTGTGGCCCGTCGCACCCAGTCCATCCTTGACTCCCAGATGGAAGACAGCCTGGGTGATCCCTGTGGCATAGGAGGGAGCGACAGGCCACACTTGCACCAAGTACAACAGCCCCGAGTCACCTCACACGTAATGACCACATTTTACCCCGTTATGGAGAGGGAGCGTTGCTTCCACAGCTCCAGTTTCTTCCCCACCTTGGCTTTACGCTCCAGCCAATTCACACTTGTCACACGCCTCAGCAACCCCCCCCCCCTCGAACCAGATCCCCAGCACCTTCAAGAAGTCAGGCTTGATGGTGAAGGGGACGGAAGATCGGTTGGGCCAGTTGCCAAAGAGCATGGCCTCGCTCTTCCTGCGATGCACCCTGGCTCCCGTGGCCGACTCAAACTGGTTGCAGATGTTAATCAATCTGCGGACCGACCCTGGATCCGAGCAGAAGATGGTGACATCATCCATGTACAGGGAGGTTTTGACCCGAGTGCCCCAACTGCCTGGCAATGTCACTCCTCTTATGCTCGCGTCCTTCCTGATGGATTCGGCAAAAGGTTCAATACAGCAGACGAACAAGACAGGGGAGCGAGGGCAACCCTGCCTGACTCCAGACCTGACGGGGAAGCTGATTCCCACCCATTGATTTGGACTGCACGACGGATATCGGTGTAGAGCAGTTGGATCCAATTTCTCATTCCCTTCCCAAAGCCCATTTTGGAGAGCACGTTCGTCATGTACATGTGCGATATCCTGTCGAAGTCCTTCTCCTGGTCCAAGCTGACTAGGCAGGCATCCACCCGTCTGTCCTGCACATAGGCAATGGTATCTCTCAGCAGCGCCAGGCTGAGATGTTCCTGCCAAGTACAGCACAGGTTTGGTCCGGGTGGACCACCCATCCCATAGCAGACTTGACTCGGTTGGCGATGGCCAACAGGATCTTGTAATCAACATTCAACAATGTGATGGGTCTGCAGTACCTTATATCCTTCACCTCTCCCTTCTGCTTGTAGATTAGGATGATGCTGCCCTTCCTCATGGAGTCTGACATGCTGCCAGCTAGAAGCATGTCATTGTACTCTTCCAGCAGCTCCAGAACCACCCAGATCAACAACTCGGCTGGTAAGCCATCGATTCCGGGAGTTTTACTCAAGTCAAGGGAACGGATGGAGCCAGTCAGCTCCTCTAGGGTCAGTGGTTGGTCCAGACTCTCCCGCTTGCTGTCCTCCAAGACCTCCGTGATAGAGGACAGGATGTTCTGGGAGGGCTGTCTGTGGCCTTTCTGTCATACAAATCCATATAAAAGGATTTACAGATCCTCAGCATGTCCATCTGCAACGATGTTACCGAGCCATCCTCCTCCCTCAGGCTGTTCATCACAGAACTCCCCCTGTGAACCTTATGGGAAGAAGAAACGTGGGCACGTCTCATCCTGCTCCATGCGGACCCTGGAACGGAAGATGATCTTGGAGGACTCAGAGGTAAAGAGCCGAGCTTGCCGACCCTTCAACTCTCTAAGTTCCTCCCTCACATCCACCCCTCTTGACTGCAGAAGGAGCAGTTGCTACAATTCTGTCTGGAGTTGACACAATTCTGTCTTGCTCTCCGAACCCTTTTAAATATGAAGAAACTCTTAATGTTCTCCTTGGTTGCTTCCCACCAGTGTGTCGGGGAGTCAAAGAGGCAACACCCATACAATTGCAGGAGCTGTACCATTAACACCTCCTCCTTCATCTCCATCCAGGGATTCCAGCCTCCTTTCCAGGTGAGACAGAAGTTCACATGCATTTCCTTTAACCTCATCTACTGCATTCAGTGATCCCAATGTCGCCCTCTTTTCATCGGTGAGACCAGGTGGAGACTAAGGGACAATTACGCCACAAACCACCAGGGTCAGTTGAACCTTCCGATTGTTAACCATTTTAACTTCCTTCCCATTCCCATTCCAACCTTTATGTCATTGACCTTCCTCATTGCCAGTTGAGGCCACATGCAAACTGAAGGAGCAGCACCTCGTATTCAGTTTGATTGGCTTAAAATCCATCAATATGAGCCTTGAGTAGGAAGGAACTGTAGATGTTGGTTTACACCGAAGATAGACACAAAATGCTGGAGTAACTCAATGGGTCAGGCTTCATCTCTGGCGAAAGGGAGTAGGTGACGTTTCAGGTCAAGACTCGGTCTGATGAAGCGTCGCGACCCAAAACGTCCCCTACTCCATTTCTCCAGCGATGTTGCCTGACCCACTGAGTTACTCCAGCTTTTTGTGTCTATCGTCAGTATGAACTTTGAATTCTCCAATTTTAGGTAACAGCCTGCTTTTGTTTTCTTCCTTCCCTCTTCACCTGTGCTCCACCCACCCAGTGTGCACCCATTTCTACCACTATCCTGCACCTCTCACTTACCCACCACTCCCACCCCCTTCCATCTGTATCCCTCCCTCTGGCTGTACATTTCACTCTTATTTGATATATTTTTTGTCTCCTTTAGTCGCCATTGTCACCCTTTTGTCTTATTTTCATATCTAACCTTTGTCCACCCATCTGCCAATGAAACCCCGCTCACCTGTATCCACCTACAGCTTGCCAGGGTAAAGAGTACAGAGGAGATTTACTAGAATGTTGCCTGAGTGGATAAGTCTCCAGGTCCTGACAGGATATTCCCTAGGACATTGAGGGAAGTTAGTGTAGAAATAGCAGGGGCAATGACAGAAATATTTCAAATGTCATTAGAAACGGGAATAGTGCCGGAGGATTGGCATACTGCGCATGTTGTTCCATTGTTTAAAAAAGTTCAAAGAATAAACCTAGCAATTATAGACCTGTTGGTTTGACGTCAGTGGTGGGCAAATTAATGGAAAGGATACTTAAAGATAATATATATAAGCATCTTGATAAACGGGGTCTGATCAGGAACAGTCGACATGGATTTGTGCCTGGAAGGTCATGTTTGACAAACCTTGAATTTTTTGAAGAGGTTACTAGGGAAATTGATGAGGGTAAAGCAGTGGATGTTGTCTGTATGGATTTCAGTAAGGCCTTTGACAAGGTTCCCCATGGAAGGTTGGTTAAGAAGGTTCAATCTTTGGGTGCTAATGGCAGGGTAGCAAGATGGATTCAACAGGGGCTGAATGGGAGATGCCAGAGAGTAATGGTGGATGGCTGTTTGTCAGGTTGGAAGCCGGTGACCAGTGGGGTGCCTCAGGGATCTGTGTTGGGTCCACTGTTGTTTGTCATGTACATCAATGATCTGGATGATGGGGTGGAAAATTGGATAAGTAAGTATGCAGATGATACTAAGATAGGTGGTGTTGTGGATAATGAAGTAGACTTTCAAAGTCTACAGAGAGATTTGGGCCATTTGGAAAAGTGGGCTGAAAGATGACAGATGGAGTTTAATGCTGATAAGTGTGAAGTGCTACATCTTGGCAGGACAAATCAAAATAGGACGTACATGGTAAATGGTAGGGAGTTGAGGAATGCTGTAGAACAGAGGGATCTAGGAATAACTCTGCATAGTTCCCTGAAGGTGGAATCGCATGTAGATAGGGTGGTAAAGGAAGCTTTTGGTGTGCTGGCCTTTATAAATCAGAGCATTGAATATAGGAGAAGGGAAGTAATGTTAAAATTTTGCAAGACATTGGTGAGACCAATTCTGGAGTATGGTATACAATTTTGGTCGCCTAATTATAGGAAGGATGTCAACAAAATAGAGAGAGTACAGAGGAGATTTACTAGAATGTTGCCTGGGTTCCAGCAACTAAGTTACAGAGAAAGGTTGAACAAGTTAGGTCTTTATTCTTTGGAGCGCAGAAGGTTAAGGGGGGACTTGATTGAGGTCTTTAAAATGATGAAAGGGATAGACAGAGTTGACGTGGATAAGCTTTTCCCATTGAGGGTAGGGAAGATTCAAACAAGAGGGCATGACATGAGAATTAAGGGACAGAAGTTTAGGGGTAACATGAGGGGGAACTTCTTTACTCAGAGAGTGGTGGCTGTGTGGAATGAGCTTCCAGCAGAAGTGGTGGAGGCAGGATCGAGTTTAACATTTAAAAGTAAAGTGGATAGGTATATGGATGGGAAGGGAATGGAGCGGTATGGTCTGAGTGCAGGTAGATGGGACTAGGGGAAATTAAATGGTCGGCACAGACTGGAAGGGCCAAGAGGGCCTGTTTCCATTTTCCAGCTTCCTTCCCTCTACTACAATCAGTCTGAAGAAGGGTCCCGACCCAGAACGTTACCCATTCCTTCTCTCCAGAGATGCTGCCCATCTCACTGAGTTACTCCAGCTTTTTGTGTCTGTCTTCAGTTATAATTTCAGAACTGATTTAGAATGGAGTTATAAATGCAGCAAACCTATTATTACCAGAGGTTGATGGATAAGCTGGATAGACACAAAGAAGGTTCCCAACCTGAAATGTTACCTATCCTTTCATTCCGGAGATGCTACCTGACCCGCTGAGTTACTACAGCACTTTGGGGTTATCTTTAGACTCACGGTATATAGTGATGTCTGAAAAATGCAATTATAATAATAATTCATATATCTGACAAATTCATATTCTGAGTATTTTAATAGATGTGCAGCAACCTTGACTTTATAGTCAATTCAAAACATTTCTGTTCTTCCATTTGTATGGGAACCAGTTAAGGAAACTAATTTAATTTCTTGAGTCACGAATGATATATTTCATGGAGACACGGGAACTGCAGATGCTGGTTTACAGAAAATGACACAAAGTGCTGGAGTGACTCAGCACTTCTGGAGAATATGGAAAGGCAACGTTTCGGGTCAGGACCCTTGAACTAACTGATTTCTTGCAGTGTGAGTGTGTTGGGTGACGATGGTAGAAGAGAGGTTGGGACTGACAAAGTCCGGCAAGTAATAGGTGGATACAAGCCAGAAATGAAAAGACAAAAAGTGTATGGATAGAAGATGTGCAAATTGTGAAGCTAGCTGAAAGAATATAGGTGAAAGGGAACAGATAGGGGTAGAGAGGGAAAGGGAGAGATGGATGTGCATCCTGGTGGGGCACAGGGAAAAGGGTGACACAGGGGTACGAGTGGAAGTGGGGTTTGTTTGCAAGCAAGTAACCTAAAATTGGAGAATTCAATGTTCATACATTGGGTTGTAAGTTACAGTGGCTTGCAAAAGTATTCATACCCCTTGAACTTTCCACATTTTGTCACGTTACAACCACAAACGTAAATGTATTTTATTGGGATTTTATGTGATAGACCAACACAAAGTGGTGCATAACTGTGAAGTGGAAGGAAAATGATACATGGTTTCCTAATTTTATTACAAATAAAAAACTGAAAAGTGTGGCGTGCAAAAGTATTCAGCCCCCCTGAGTCAATACTTTGTAGAACCACCTTTCGCTGCAATTACAGCTGCAAGTCTTCTGGGGTATGTCTCTACCAGCATTGCACATCTAGAGACTGAAATTTTTGCCCATTCTTCTTTGCAAAATAGCTCAAGCTCAGTCAGATTGGATGGAGAACGTCTGTGAACAGCAATTTTCAAGTCTTGCCGGAGATTCTCAATTGGATTTAGGTCTGGACTTTGACTGGGCCATTCTAACACATGAATATGCTTTGATCTAAACCATTCCATTGTAGCTCTGGCTGTATGTTTAGGGTCGTTGTCCTGCTGGAAGGTGACCCTCAGCCCCAGTCTCAAGTCTTTTGCAGACTCTAACAGGGTTTCTTCCAAGATTGCCCTGTATTTGGCTCCATCCATCTTCCCATCAACTCTGACTAGCTTCCCTGTCCCTGCTGAAGAAAAGCATCCCCACAGCATGATGCTGCCACCATCATGTTTCACAGTGGGGATGGTGTGTTCAGGGTGATGGGCAGTGTTAGTTTTCCGCCACACATAGCATTTTGCAATTAGGCCAAACACTTCAATGTTGGTCTCATCAGACCAGTGCACCTTCCTCCTCATGTTTTCTGTGTCCCCTACATGGCTTGTGGCAAACTGCAAACGGGACTTCTTATGGCTTTGTTTCAACAATGGCTTTCTTCTTGCCACTCTTCCATAAAGGCCCGATTTATGGAGTGCACGACTAATAGTTGTCCTGTGGACAGACTCTCCCACCTGAGCTGTGGATCTCTGCAGCTCCTCCAGAGTTACCATGGGCCTCTTGGCTGCTTCTCTGATCAATGCTCTCCTTGCCCGGCCTGTCAGTTTAGGTGGATGGCCATGTCTTGGTAGGTTTGCAGTTGTGCCATACTCTTTCCATTTTCGGATGATGGATTGAACAGCGTTCCGTGAGATGTTCAAAGCTTGGGATATTTTTTTATAACCTAACCCTGCTTTAAACTTCTCCACAACTTTATCCCTGACTTGTCTGGTGCGTTCCTTGGGTTTCATGATGCTGTTTGTTCACTAATGTTCTCTAACAAGCCTCTGAGGTCTTCACAGAACAGCTGTATTTATATTCAGATTAGATTACACACAAGTGGACTCTATTTACTAATTAGGTGACTTCTGAAGGCAATTGGTTGCACTGGATTTTATTTAGGGGTATCAGAGTAAAGAGGGCTGAATACTTTTGCACGCCACACTTTTCAGTTTTTTATTTGTAAAAAAAATATGAAAACCACGTATCATTTTCCTTCCACTTCAAAATTATGTGCCACTTTGTGTTGGTCTATCACATAAAATCCCAATAAAATACATTTTCGTTTGTGGTTGTAACGTGACAAAATGTGGAAAAGTTCAAGGGGTATGAATACTTTTGCAAGCCATTGTATATGAGTGGAGTATGAGGTAATGTTTTTCCAGTTTGTGTGAGGCCTTACTCTGAGAACGGAGGAGTTCCAGGATAGAAAGGTCAGTATGGGAAGTGGAGTTACAATGGTTAGCAAACAGGAGATCCAATATGGGTTTGGCAAAACAGTAACCTAGTCTACACTTAAAGGAGGCTATATCGGAAGTACTGAATGCAGTAGATGAGGTTAGAAGAGGTACAAGTGAACCTCTGTCTCATCTGGGAGGAATACTTCGGTCCCTGGATGGATGTGAGGGAGAAGGTAAAGGGCAGGTGTTACATCTCCTACATTTCATGGGGAAAGTACCTGGGGATGGGGTGGTTTGGGTGGGAAAGGATGAGTGAACTAAAGGTTTTGTATGGGTGCAGGAGGCAACACCAATGCAGTCGTTGATGTAGTGGAAAAAGAGTTGGGAGTGGTGCCAGTGTATGTTTGAAATAAGGACTATTTGATGTAACCAACAAAAAGACAGATGGGGCGCATGTGAGTGCCCATGGCTACACTTTTAACTTGAAAAAAATGAGAGAAGAGAAGTTGTTGAGGGTGAGAGCAAGTTCTGCACGGTGGAGGAGAGTGTTAGTAGAGGAAAACTAATTGGGTCACTATTCAAGGAAGTACTGAAGGCCATTGGGACATTCTTTCCTGAGAATGTTATTGTACCAGATCATATCCAGTGGGTAAGTCAAATAAACATTCTTGACTCTCAGTCTTAAGCAAACTACAAAGAACTGGAGAAACATGGAACCACATGTGGTGGTTTACAAAAAACCCCACAAGTGCTGGAGCAGCACTAGGCAACATCTCTGAAGAACATGAATTGGTGACGTTTTGGGGCAGGACTCTACTTCAGACACAACAGAGGGGGACCAGTGAAAGAGGATCTCACAGTACACTCATCGGAGAGAGGAGAACTTCTTCAACATAGGACACAAAGAGCAGCATTAAGTCAGCAGGTCAGGCAGCATGTCTGGAGAACATGGATCGATGATGTTTCCAGTACATTGTGTTTTGTTTAAGAGCCATATGCACGGCATATTATCTGGTACAAATATATATTTTTTCAGACTGCTGAGTTATTCCAGCACTTTGTGTCTTTCTTTTTTTTTTAATTAGCATCTGCAGTTCCTTATTTCTACTGATTCAAAGCAGGCATACCTTATTTTGCAATGGAGCAGTAAAATGTGGAACTAAGGAGAATGTGATACAAAGATGCTGGTTTACAAAAAAAAGACACAAAATACTGTCGTAACTCAGCAGGTCAGGCAGCATCTCTGGAGAACATGGGTAGGTGACGTTTCGGGTCAGGAGAGAAATCAAAAATGAAGTTGTTGTGTTTGACTTTAGTTTATTGTCACTGGTACCAAAGGTACAGAGAAAAGCTTTTGTTGTATGCTAACCAGTCAGCAGAATGGCGATACATGATTACAATCAAGCCATCCACAGTGTACAGATACATGACCCCTGACTCTTAAACTGAAGAAGGGTCTCGACCCAAAACGTCACCTCTTCATTTTCACCAGAGATGCTGCCTAACCCACTGAGTAATGGGCCTGTTCCACTTAGGTGATTTTTCAGGCGACTGCCGGTGACTGTCAAGTTGCTGGCAGTCGCCTGAAAAACCGGCAACTTGAATGGCGACTGTCAGAGCGGAACACAAACACATCGCTTCCTTCACCATGCGGGGGACGGGGCAAGCGGGGGAGCGCTGTCTGAGTGAAATTCACATGGTGCAAAGCCGATGTGATACAGACACATGAACAGGAAGGTTGGCGCTGTAAGCACAGTGTAAAAGAGGGGGAGAGGGGGGGAGAGGGGGAGAGGGGGAGAAGGGGGAGAAGGAGTGGAGACAACTTTTAAGAAGCCAGACGTACACGGTTGTGAAGCTCGGCAGACATTTAACATTACCGGTCGGTATCCTTGGTTCTGTAAACTACTGCTTACGTTTTTTTTCCCCAATGAAATTCATCGGTCAGCACTGGCTACAACCTACAAGAACCTTCGACCTCCTGGCAACCCACTAGGACCTCCTGGCGACCCACCTACAGCACGGGAAATCTCGCTACTCCCCATGGCGGCTTCATTCTAGTTGCCGCTAACATGTTGAAAAATTTGCGGCAGCCATAATGAGGCCGCGACTAGTTCCCAGAATGTGGGAACTCCTCACGACCATGAAGGCGACTCCACGGCAACCACCCGCGAACATGTAGCGACCATGGCGGGACTATCATATGCTGAGAGAATGGAGCGGCTGGGCTTGTATATTCTGGAGTTGAGAAGGATGAAGAGGATCTTATTGAAACATATAAGATTATTAAAGGTTTGGACACGCTAGAGGCAGGAAACATGTTCCCGATGTTGGAAGAGTCCAGAACCAGGGGCCACAGTTTAAGAATAAGGGGTAAGCCATTTAGAACGGAGACAAGGAAACATTTTTTCTCACAGAGAGTTGTGAGTCTGTGGAATTCTCTGCCTCGGAGAGCAGTGGAGGCCGGTTTTCTGGATACTTTCAAGAGAGAGCTAGATAGGGCTCTTAAAGATAGCGGAGTCAGGGGATATGGGGGGAAGACAGGAATGGGGTACTGATTGGGGATAATCAGCCATGACCACATTGCATGCTGGCTTGAAGGGCCGAATGGCCTACTCCTGCACCTATTGTCTATTGACCGCATAGTCTCCTACAGTCTCCTAAAAAGTCGCCTAAGTGGAACAGGCCCATAACTCCAGCATTGTGTGCCTATCTTTAGTGTGATAAAGTCTAGTAAAGAGAATGACTCTTAACTTATTTTGCTCGTGGATTTGAACAAGTTAGTGGATACATCTCTTGGAAAAGTTTCTCTGTGTGTTTCAGCTGCGTTCCTAAAGGTGCCAGACATTAATGTTGCAATCTTTTGGCACAAAGTGGGGAGCCGCCTGTCATGGAATTCCCCCTAGGTCGTGTTACACGGCAGCGTCAACAACAGAGTGATTGAACCTTCTTGGAAGTATCCAGGATCGGAAACACATGCAAGATGTGGCCAATCCGCAAGAATCGGGGGCGGGAATTCGGGGACGATTGAAACCTATAGGAACTGTGCGAGTTGCAGAGCTGGAGGGAGGAAGGGCGGTTGTGGTGGCGGACGTTGCGCGTTGTAGTCCCACGCAGTCAGGCGGCGGCTGGAGAAGTGAGTGGAGGAGAGAGAATCAAACTACAACAGCCAAAGAGGCATCTCGGCCGCCTGCAGTTCCGGTAACCTGATGTCATTTTTGTCTTTTTGGAGTCTGTTGTAGGCAGAGAAACAACAGCAGTCCGGTGTGTACAACCAGCACAGTCATCAGCAAGGTAGGCAGCACGATGTTACACCCTTGCTTGTAGCGATGTAACAGATACATCGCTGGGCTTTGTTACATCCGTAAGCAGGAAGAAAGCCCGCAGACGTTGCGAACTCCTTCCATAACCTAACCTGATACGTGTCAGCCCTGGTGGTGAAGGGTGGCCAGATAGGATGTGATCAACCGACTGAACGATCACTTAATTGATCACATTCAAATCAAATTACTTGATCTAAATCGTCCATGTAACGATCACTCAGTCATTTCACTGACACGTGACAATTGAGTGGGAGGTTTAAAGTTTCATTTTAAAGTGGGTGACATTTGTTTGCGGGAGTCATCTATTTCAATTCAGGGTGCATCCTTTCTTGTAACATTGTCAAACGAATATGGAGACGATAATCGTTAATTTGGTCAAAGGTGCTCTTTGGTTTGTCCGAAACCTATTGGCCTCCCAGCACAGGGAGATGTCTGTCCGGGAATGTTGCTGTCTGACCCATCCCAGACTGCAGGAGTACATGCCGAGGAACTCGTGGAAGCTTGGTGCAGCTTACACCAAGGATCTGCAGGGGAGGACCATAGTCTAGGGACCTGCTAATGGACATTGAGGGGCTGGTGGGGACACTCCTCAAACAAAGGAGGGGATATCACCTCAGGGGGCCACATAGGTAGCAAGGATGTCTTGTTTAAACACGGCTGTGTATGACACTAATGAATGTTTAGACACTGAGAACGTCTGAAGATTTTTCTACATTTTTTGTTTTGTATATATTTTTATTCTGAATAAAGTTTGGTTTAGGGAAAAATTATCGAGATAATCATGGATTTGAAATACTGTGAACTAAAATGATCTACAAGATGCGCGCATCAAAACGTGCTCCATGAGCTATGTAGCTAGCAATTGTTTTGAAAGTGTTAATTTCAGAAATACACTTATGTCAGGATTTTCGTCTTCAAAATGTGGTTTTTAGCATTCAGCAATGAGGTAATCTGATTGATCTTGTTGGAAATAACAGTGTTTCCTCAATCTTTGTATGTTCGTTCGTTTTATACATCCTAGCTCCTGTTTTGAGTAATGCAGTATGAATGATGTAATCCCTATTTATGATTTGGTAATTTCAATATTGGAAATCCTATCATGGTTTATAAAACTGTACCGATTAGGCACTGGATTCTTTATAATATTGACTTTTTAGCTGAATAGAAAATCTACTTTTTGCATTTCAAGGATGTAGGTGTAGTATATTATCAAAGCGAAGCCCAGAATTTTTATTTCTGAATTTTTATGTTGTGTTGTTTGCCTTTTCTGCTTTCCTGGAGTAGTACTTAAAGCTATCTTTAAAATGATGTATTAATTGCTTAGCTCTAATGTATTCCTTTAGTCAAAAATACTTGAGGACATTATGACATGACTTGGGATAGTGTTAGATATTGACCATTTAGCAGTAGAAGGATTTGGAACCCAAGTCCTTTGCACAATGGACTTCCACTTTAAAAAGAACTAGACTAAGTGGGTCTGCTCCCCCAAAGCAATATTCCACCATTCACCCGTTCCCCCAACGCAACCCATTCCCCCAATGCAATATTCCACCACTCACGCATAGCCCCCAAGTACGCAGGTGCGGCTCATTTCCCCTCGTCCCCCAGCACTCCCTCCCCCTCCTCTTCATCCTCCCTCATCTTTTCCCTCTCCTCCGCCCCTCCCCAATCCCTCCCGCACCTCTCCTTTCCCCTACCATCAGTCACTCCCTCCCTCCATAACTCCTCTCCCCTCCATAACTCCTTCCTATCCCCCACTCCTCACCTCCCCTATCCCCCCACAATCCTTCCTCGTCTCCCCCACTGCCTTCCTCGCCCTCTTTTTTCCCATTCCTTACCTCCCCCACTCCCCCCCCCCCCCCCTCTATTCCCCCTCCAGAAATGAGACAGGAATAAAGAGGAGATGGATTTCTCTGCGGATTTTGAAATTCGGCAAGGCCCCACCATCAGCGCAAGGCCTCACCGCCGCTGCGGCCCCATCGTCACGAGGCCTCACCGCCACAGTCTCGGGAATGTGGTAGTGATGCCTCGGGGCAGACGAAATGGCTGAAGGTGCCCGCGGCTGGGCACCACGGAGGCCGTGAATTGAGCTCGGCCGCTCGCCCACTCGGCACCAGTTTAAGATTTTTAAACCTTAATAACTTTTAAAATATACCATCAATTGGAACAAAACTTGTTGCACTTGAGCACAGGATAATGATGAGTACGGTGGCGATTATAGTGCTATCATGTACCATTTTCGCGTAAATAGAAAAACCATGCACACCAGAAGAGCACAAGATTTAGTTATGTATAGGGATAGAAGACAGAAAGATAGATAATGGGGGTAGGTAAATGGGCAGGAAAGATAGAAATGCTGGAACTCATCCAGTTAAACACCATAATTGGAAAAAGAAGACCAGTTCATGTTTCGGATCAATGACTCTTCCTGTGAGAATAAACCCTGGGTGTGGCAAGTGCTCTCAGAATTGCTGGAGATTATGAGTGTTTATTGTCACAGGTACCACATCTGAACCGGAACAATGAAATTCCTACCTGTCCCACCTTTACTGGCTTATTCAATGCAACAACAGCATTAAATATGCTATAAATTATCAGTTTTTCGGATGCAGTACAATATTGGGATATGCTTTCAAATCTATATTACTAAAAGACTGATCTTGACCACTTCCTCTTCATATTGATTTTAGAAAAATCGCTACCATGTGAAAGAAAACTGGCAGGGAACATAAAAACTGACTGCAAAAGTTTTATATAGATATGTGAAGAGAAAGAGATTAGTTAAAACAAATGTAGGTCCCTTGCAGTCAGAAACAGGTGAGTTGATCATGGGGAACAAGGATATGGCGGACCAATTGAATAACTACTTTGGTTCCGTCTTCACTAAGGAAGACCTAAATAATCTGCCGGACATAGCAGGGGACCGCGGGTCAAAGGAGGAATTGAGTGAAATCCAGGTTAGTCGGGAAGTGGTGTTGGGTAAATTGAATGGATTAAAGGCCGATAAATCCCCAGGGCCAGATAGGCTGCATCCCAGAGTACTTAAGGAAGTAGCTCCGGAAATAGTGGATGCATTAGTGATAATCTTTCAAAACTCTTTAGATTCTGGAGTAGTTCCTGAGGATTGGCGGGTAGCAAACGTAACCCCTCTTTTTAAGAAGGGAGGGAGAGAGAAAATGGGGAATTACAGACCAGTTAGTCTAACATCGGTAGTGGGGAAACTACTTGAGCCAATTATTAAAGATGGGATAGCAGCACATTTGGAAAGTGGTGAAATCATTGGACAAAGTCAGCATGGATTTACGAACGGTAAATCATGTCTGACGAATCTTGTGGAATTTTTCGAGGATGTAACTAGTAGCGTGGATAGGGGAGAACCAGTGGATGTGGTGTATCTGGACTTCCAGAAGGCTTTCGACAAGGTCCCACATAAGAGATTATTATACAAACTTAAAGCATATGGCATTGGGGGTTCAATATTGATGTGGATAGAGAACTGGCTGGCAAACAGGAAGCAAAGAGTAGGAGTATACGGGTCCTCTTCACAATGGCAGGCAGTGACTAGTCGGGTACCGCAAGGCTCAGTGCTGGGACCCCAGCTATTTACAATATACATTAATGATCTGGATGAGGGAATTGAAGGCACTATCTCCAAGTTTGCTGATGACACTAAGCTGGGGGGCAGTGTTAGCTGTGAGGAGGATGCTAGGAGACTGCAAGGTGACTTGGATAGGCTGGGTGAGTGGGCAAATGTTTGGCAGATGCAGTATAATGTGGATAAATGTGACGTTATCCACTTTGGTGGCAAAAACAGGAAAGCAGACTATTATCTAAATGGTGGCCGATTAGGAAAAGGCAAGATGCAGCTCGACCTTGGTGTCATGGTACACCGGTCATTGAAAGTAGGCATGCAGCTGCAGCAGGCAGTGAAGAGAGCGAATGGTATGTTAGCTTTCATAGCAAAAGGATTTGAGTATAGGAGCAGGGAGGTTCTACTTCAGTTCTATAGAGTCTTGGTGACACCACACCTGGAGTATTGCGTACAGTTCTGGTCTCCAAATCTGAGGAAGGACATTATTGCCATAGAGGGAGTGCAGAGAAGGTTCACCAGACTGATTCCTGGGATGTCAGGACTGTCTTATGAAGAAAGACTGGAAAGACTCCGTTTATACTCTCTAGAATTTAGGAGATTGAGAGGGGATCTTATAGAAACTTACAAAATTCTTAAGGGGTTGGACAGGCTAGATGCAGGAAGATTGTTCCCGATGTTGGGGAGGTCCAGGACAAGGGGACACAGCTTAAGGATAAGGGGGAAATCCTTTAGGACCGAGATGAGAAGGACTTTTTTCACACAGAGAGTGGTGGGTCTATGGAACTCTCTGCCGCAGAGGGTAGTTGAGGCCAGTTCATTGACTATATTTAAGAGGGAGTTAGATGTGGCCCTTGTGGCTATGGGGATCAGAGGGTATGGAGAGAAGGCAGGTACGGGATACTGAGTTGGATGATCAGCCATGATCATATTGAATGGCATTGCAGGCTCGAAGGGCCGAATGGCCTACTCCTGCATCTAATTTCTATGTTTCTATGTACGACTGTGATTTTTGGCCATCTTACTTTGAGTCCCCCTCCACTCATCAGGTGCCGAGGATTTTTCCCATCGATAAAAAATAAAAGAGTTATTAGTGTTTAAAAGATGTTCAGATTCTCTCCTGTCAATCACGCCATGAAGGCCATGCCCCTTCTGGTAAGAGGGGGAGGGACTATAAAACCCAGAGGTATGGGCATGCCTCACTCTGCAAGATAGAGGAGGGAGAGGCCACGACTCGCTGTCTTGCACCCTGCTTGACATGGTATGAAACTGCACTTGAATTTGGTTGCCTTGCACCCTGCTTGAAGTGGAATTTCAAGGAATAGCCATGAGTCAACTGCCAGCCCACCAGCCATGAGTGAGTGAGCCGCCAGCCCAATAATCCATTCGGCCCACAATGTCCATACTAGCCATCTGGAAACCAGTCCCTTCAACACCCATACAAGTGCTTCAGAAAGTCTGCCTCCCTGACCCCCCCCCCCCCCCCCCCCCCCCCACACTGGCCACCAATATTGCAATTGGTGGAGAGGTGGAATATTGCTTTGGGGGGGGGTCAGCCCTCACGTGTGATGCTGGGACCCAACAGGTCCCACTTAGTCTGGTATTCTATAAAATTCAGCTTGGATAGTATCCTGAATTAGAAGGCTGAACTTGCTATAATGCGATGGCTAATGTTGAAGAGTGTCTGGTTAGCATGCCACAAAAGCTTTTCACTGTGCCTTGGTACACGTGACAATAAACTGAACTTAAACTCACCCCAGCACTTCATGTCAGTTTAATCTTTTTTAAAATCATTTTTCTTCCCCGGCAGATGTCGCGTGACAGTGACCTTGATGAAAACGAGCTGCTGGAGTTGCTGTTTCAGCAGCAGCCTGGTTTAATTCCAAGTGAGGAGCTCAATGATGGGATTGAGTTATTGAAGGATTGGGGTCTGTGTGAGCATGATGTAAGTACCAAATTATTTTTACTCCCCATCTTCCTCTAAACTAAAAGCTTATGTCCAATGAGTTGTCATTTAATATTTAACTGAATGTTTGTGTACAAAACGGTTATTGAGTCTATGCAAAGATACACTCCCAACTTCACACACCAGCCCACACTAACCTAACATCATAATCAAAGCATCTTTGATCCTCTAAATCTGCAGGAGGATAAATTCAGTTCATTACAATGTTTATTAAAAAAAAAGAAACATAGCCACTTTCCATGCTGGCTTCTTGGATGAGGTGGGAATGTTGCTGGAAGCTCATTGACAATACTTTTCACCTCACATTTCATGGGTAGCTTATAACCCAATGTTGACCCAATGAATGTTGAATTCTCTAATTCTAATTTAAAAAATGCTAACTAGCCTTTTTGCATATTCTTTCTCCTTTTGGTTTGTTTAATGGGCAGCGCACTGGCGCAGCCGGTACATCTGCTGCCTCACAGCACCAGCGAATCAAGTTCAATCCTGAACTCCGGTGCTATCTACATGGAGTTTGTACATTCTCCCTGTAACCTCGTGGGTTTCCTCCAGTTGCTTTGGTTTCCTCCTACATCCCTAAGATACATGGGGTTGTAGGTTAATTAACCTCTATAAATTGTCCCCAGTCTGTAGGGAGTGAATGAGAAAGTAGGATAACATTGCACTAGTGAGAATGGGTGATCGATCATTGGCATCGGCCCAGTAGGCCAAAGGGCCTGTTTCCATGCTGTATTCCGTCATTAATTCAATTAGGTAATATGTAGGAAAACAGCCCTTTTCCCCTCTTCTTCCCTCTGGCCTGTTAGTACTTGCCTATATTCAATCAAATGATACTCTGGTGAAACCTTCCACTTTCTGACATCATCTCCTGTATGTGCAGATGCTGAATGACCACAACACAGTGGATTTCTTCAACTCTATCATTAGTTCTCTTGAAGATGAGACCGCGATCCCAATGTCCTTGTCTCCACCAGGCAGTGACAGTGGAATATCTGAAGATAACAACAACTGTACCCATGAAGATAGCCCATCAGGCAGCGATGTCGCACTCTCTGAAAGTTTGTCATTTTTTGAAGTTGTAAATTCTGATCATAACTACTCGCTTACCCAGAACTCACAGCGTGATGCCAATTGTTTGTACAGTGTAAAAACGGAGACACCTTCAATGGAAAGGGACATCTCAATTGTTTTAGGTTAGTACCTGCAGTGTTTCCTATGTCGTAGATATTCACCTGTATATTTCTCAGGCATTGGCTTCTACTTTTGGATCCTTTGGGATGTACTTTGGTATTGTGAATGGTTAAATAGACAATCTATTTTAGTAATGATATCCACAAACAAATCATTTAAAATTCTGGCCATGACTGAGCTGTGTTATATTTGTCATTTCCTTCCTGATGTCTCCTCTTTAATATATGATCCCAATCTTGAGGAGGATCTTGTTGCAAGAGGAACTTGATAGGATGGTCTTCTAAAAAAAATAATTGGGCATGTGTTTGTGTATATATGGGCGAAAGCTCTTTGCCCGTATCAGTTTACTGGGCTTTTTAACTATGCAGCAGTCATACTTTAAAATATTCTGATGCTTCATAGTTAAGAGGGAGTTAGATGTGGCCCTTGTGGCTAAGGGGATCAGAGGGTATGGAGAGAAGGCAGGTACGGGATACTGAGTTGGATGATCAGCCATGATCATATTGAATGGCGGTGCAGGCTCGAAGGGCCGAATGGCCTACTCCTGCACCTAATTTCTATGTTTAAGAGAGATTATTGTTTAAACTTTTCTTTTTTAAAGACTGGGAGCCTGAATTTTTGAGCGAAAACCCACAAGTTGTTCCTGTGGAGGAAAGTGCTGGCATTGTAGCCCTCACCATTGAAGACCTCCAGCAACACAGTAAAACGAATCAAGTAAGTGTTTATCGATCGTATTAATCCACATAAAATAGAGAAATAATTTATTGTTAAAGAAGGAACTGCAGATGCTGGAAAACCGAGAGTGCACAAAATGCTGGAGAAACTCAGCGGGTGCAGCAGCATCTATGGAGCGAAGGAGATAGGCAACGTTTCGGGCCGAAATCCTTCTTCAGAAATGATTTATTGTATCTGTAGCGAGGTTTTATGTTGGGAATATTGAAATTTAAGGAACCTTGCAGAAATAAGATGCTTTTGTTTCTTTTCCCTGTTTCGATGCTTTCCCCCTAATCTTACATCGCAAATGATCCAGCTCATAAAGCTCTGCTGAAAGAGTTCAAGGCAGCTTTATACAACTGTGGAGTAGTGTTGAAACACCCTGTGATTGCCAGTCTATTGTTTGCAAATAAAGTAGCATAACTTTAAGTTGTTGCATTGGAAATCCTGGACTGGTTCAAGAGCAGGAATATCAAATCTCATCGTGCACTTGGGGAATTTAAAATCAATTAATTAAATAGATTAAAAAATGAAAAATAATGACGACGATGAACTATTAGATTGCTGTAAAAATCCATCAATGTCCTATAGGAAGGCAACCTGTTGCTCTGGCGTGATCTGGTTTATATATGACCTCAGATAGCCTTGAGGTGATTGACTTTTACTTTCCCTCAGGCATTAAATACTGACCTTGCAAGCCAACCCTGTATTATTTGAAGGAGGGCAGAGGTATTTTAATGTTGCTTGCTCTGAATAAGTCTTCACTTCCATCATCCCCACCCAGATGAGATGCAGATATCCATCATCATGTGTTGTCAATACACAGTGTGTTGTATCAGCAGTACACAAAAACAGAAGGCATTCTTCTCATTTGAAATACATGCATCTTTAGAGTAAAATACACTGCTTTGCCAGTGCATCCCATGCTACCTGCTTTCGCCCACTTTGTCACTTGATGGCTGGCAGTCTTACTGTCCTGCCTTGGTGGGAAAAGGAACATCAGATTCAGATTCAGAAAACTTTATTGTCTGTCGTAACAGAAAATCTTCTTTGACGTGGCTCAACATACAACAAGACAATATACAACAGTCATCATACAACACAGCCTTCTGCGGGCACACTCAGTGTGTATAGGTCTTAAAAACAAGTATAAAGATTAGAAACTGTAAAAAATAGACAAGATAAAAGTTGAAAGTTGTGGATACGTGTAAAGTGACAGTGCGTCAGGGTTAATTTGTCCATTGATCATGTATTATTTAAACTATGGCAATGGGTATGAACGAGTTTTTGTGGATGTTTTTCTTGGATAGGGGGACTTTATATCGGCGGCCTGATGGCAGAAGTTGGAAGGACTTATGCAGGGGGTGGGTGGGATCCTGTGTAATGAGGTTGGCTTTCCTTTTAACTGCCTGGGTGTGAAGTACTGACAATTGAATTTGAGTTTTGCCAGTTATTTTGCTTGCTTGATTGATGATCCGGGAAAGCTTTGATTTGTCTTTGACAGAGGTAAGGGTGAACCAGGATGTGATGTTAAAGGTGAGTACAATGAACATTGTACATAAAATGTTCATGTGACCTTGCCATTCACTGGAGTGGTATCTCAGCCTTTTGGTGTTCTAACATATATTTACAAGCCTTTGCAGTTTGTACAAGCTGGTACCGCAGTCCTCCATGTCATCCCTCACCCTCTGTTTATTACAAATGGTGATGTGTTGTATTCGTATTTTGAGTTGTGCTTTTGATCATCAAAATGGCTTGATCAGCGTAGGACAGATATGTGATTTCTTATTATTTGTTTTTTTTCCCCAGCTTTGCTTTGATGAACTGATTCTGACTGATGAAGAAAAGAGGCTTCTATCCAAAGATGGAGTGCTGTTACCAACTTGTCTTCCCCTGACAAAGGTCACCAAGTCATAGTCATAGAGTGATACAGTGTGGAATCAGGCCCTTCGGCCCTTCTTGCTCACATGTCCCAGCTACACTAGACTTGCCAGCATTTGGTTCATATCCCTCCAAACCTGTCCTATCCATGTACCTCTCTAACTTTCTTAAACGTTGGGATAGTCCCAGCCTCAACTACCCTCTCTGGCAGCTTGTTCCATACACCCACCACCTAGCACTAGCACCTAGCAAAGCCCAGCGCTTTGTTATATTCTAATAATAGAGAACGTGGAATAAAAATCTCTTTTGCATTGGTATATTCATACCATAAAGTTCTGCTACTATAATACCTTAGAACAGGAGCAAGCCCTTGGCTCATGATGTACATGCCATCCCTGATCTTATTTAAACTGCACATCCACCTACATGTGGTCAATATCCCTCAATTCCATGCCAATTCATGTGTCCATCTAAATGGCTCTTACATTTTGCTATTGTATTTGCTTCTATTACTTCCCCAGGCAGCATATTCCAGGCACCTACCACTCTCTGTGTGTAAAAGAAGTTGGGTTGTTATGTTACCGTTTTACAGCACATTGGTGCAGGCATTAGGTATTAGGAGTATTGTGTTCAGTTTTGGCCAACCTGCTATAGAATGTTCTTAAGTTAGAAAGAGTGCAGAAAAGTTTATGAGGATGGTGCCAGGACCTGAAGGCCTGAGCTATGGGTAGAGGTTGAGCAGGCTAGGACTTTATTCCTTGGAGCGCAGGAGGATGAAGGGTGATCTTATAAAGGCGTACAAGATCATGTGGGGAATAGATAAGCAAATGCACTGAGCGTTTTACCCAGAGTACTGGAATCTAGAGCCAGAGGACATGGGGGAAATATTTAATAGGAACCTTAGTGGCAATTTTTTCACACAGAAGTCAGTGGATATATGGAAGAATCTGCCAGAGAAGGTTGTTGAGGCAGGTACTATAGCAACATTAATAATAATTTAGACGGGTACATGGATAGGAAATTTTAGAGGGATATGGCAGTGTTTATACAATGGGTTAGAGACTACCCAGGTGGTGGTGTTCCTCCAGTTTCATGTCTGCTCCTTTTAGGCTGAAGTTTGTGTTTCTTTGTATGTTCATGGGATGGGAATGTTCCTCCCAATGTCAGTACTTATTGCCCATTTCTAATTGCCTGAACGGAAGAGGAATATTAAAACCAAACCGAGTAAAAGATGGCAGATTCCCTTCACTAAAAGACATTAATAAACCAAATGAGTTTTTCACAACAGTAAGCTGATTTTATGGTTATTATGATTAACACTTGCTTTTTTAATTTCCTATTCATTGAATTATTTAGCAGCCAAGTTGAAGTTCATACTCCCCTCTCCAGGTCTCTAGATACAAGTGCAGTAACTTAAACATTATTCCATTGGACTTTTTTTGCCAAATAACATCCGTCAAAACTACAAGGAACTCCCTCTAGTTTGGCAATTTACTTACTGTCTTCAGTTATTTCAAATAATTCCAACATTTTCTCATCTTACCGTAATTATTAGGTGAAACAAGCATGTAAATTTGTTGCCTCTTTTCTCAAACTTGCATTAAATTCTCATTGCAGTCAGAAGAACGAGCATTGAAAAGAATCAGAAGGAAGATTCGGAACAAACAGTCTGCTCAAGAAAGTCGCAAGAAGAAGAGGAATTACATTGATGGACTGGAGAGTAGGTAAGGTCACAAGTCTATCCCAAATATTTTGTTTTTATATGACCCTTTTTTAAGTAAATCTTGGGCAACAATCTTACCTTTTTGCCTTGACCATTTTAAACGTCTATAAATTTGTCCAAATAATTTTAAAGTTTCATGCCTACGTACAATTGACTATTACTATGATTTACTACAATCAAATCCAGAACTTTGGTTGTGGAACATTCCGGAACATATGCTTGTGTTCCGTGTTGCATAACTCCTGCATTTCATTCCCCATGTTGTTATAATGTGTTTCAAAAGTAACTACCGTGGTTAAAATATTTGCTATTTCTTGGAAAATTATTTATATTTAGTTATTCTTTTTCCTGGAACAGATTTGCTGTTTCTGATTACAAGCGTGCGTTGCAAATATCTTATCAGCTGTGGATTTTCTAACACTACTGTTGTGTTTTATGTTGCAGGGTTGTAGCATGCACTGTCCAAAACCAAGAATTGCAGAGGAAGGTGCAACATCTTGAGAGCCAAAATATGTATGTATTATCCCTTTGATAAAATGTAATGCATTGATGTTCTTGTAGATACCATCTATTTGTTGGTAGACACAAAATGCTGGAGTAACTCAGCGGGTCAGGCAGCATCTCTGGAGAGAAGGAATGGGTGACGTTTCGGATCACGTTGAAATTCTGAATCCTAACAATAGGTGACCAACAAAATATAAATGATCCCCATCACTTGGCTCCACTACTCGATGAGAATTTCTGATATATTTTAAAAAAAAAGAACGTAACAATAATTGGTAATGAATGTTTCATGTGAAATTAGAGTTGACAAAATTTTAAAGGATTTCGAATGAGGTTGTACACTTTCAGAAACCACTTCTATGGAACATTTTTGCCCCCACGTCTATTTTTATTTTGTTTTTCTGGAGATGGCATTCACAGTTGACCCACTGAGTAGCATATTGACTGCGGAAAAACTGTTAATTGCAGCTTTAATATAACCCATACTGAGTTATGAAACATTAATGAACAACTAGTAGCAACAAGGTAATGCAGATGCTGGTTATAATAAAAGACAAAAAAGGTTGGAGTAACTTAGCGGGTCAGGCAGCATATCAGGTGAACGTGAATAGGTGATTTTAGTTTAGTTTAGAGATACAGCGCGGAAACGGGACCTTCGACCTACCGGGTCCACGCTGACCAGCGGTCCCCGCACATTAACACTATCCTACACCCACTAGGGACCATTTTTACATTTACCAAGCCAATTAACCTACAAACCCGTACGTCTTTGGAGTGTTGGAGGAAACGGAAGAGCTCGATGAAAACCCACGCAGGTCACGGGGAGAACGTACAAATTCCTTGTAGACAGCACCCACTGTCAGGACCAAACCGGGCGGGGTCTCTGGCGCTGCAATCGCTGTAAGACAGCAATTCTACCGCTGCGCCACTGTGTTGTAACCTTTTTTCAGAATAACTGGTTTGAAAGTTCCTGTGTTATCACTCTCACTCGGGTCACTAAATTTATGCAAGGAGATAGTATGTTTATTGAATTAGACCATTTTAAAATCCAAAAATAAACAATTATCTCAATTAGAACATCATGCAAAAACATATATACTAACTTGTCTCCTGGAATATTTCACAGTATTGTTGGTTTGTGTCTACTTTCCTACGAATATTCAAGCTATTTAGAAAATAAGATGATGGATTCAAACACATTTCTAAATGATCAAAAATACAGCATAATCATGAGTTAATGGAATTTTAAGTCTGATGTATTATCTCTACATTCAGTTTCTTGAGGTACATTGTGCAGAAAAATATGTCAAAGTTCATTTTCAGTTTATGTAATCATAGGTCTCTAATTGAACAACTGAGGAAGCTGCAAACATTGGTCAAACAAACCACTACCAAAACGGCTAACATCAGTACCTGCATAATGGTAAGAATCAATAGTTAGACTATGCATGGAGCATGGATGGCCTGGGATTAATCAGTACTTTATTGTCTCAGATTTTAACTGTATTCTCAGATAAGAGTAAGTAAATATTACAGTTTTTTTAATACGTGGTAAGTAAGTTTATTGGCCAAGTATTCACATACAAGGAATTTGCCTTGGTGCTTCGCCCACAAGTAACAACATGACATACAGGGACAGTTACGAATGACTCAGAAAACACATTTATTAATAATAATAAAACATTAACGATAAAACACCATTGATCAATCATGTGAACCAACAAAATACCAGATCAAAGGGAGGCTACAGATTTTTGGCTGTTGAGTAGAGCAACTACTCGTGGATAAAAACTGTTTTTATGTCTGGCTGTGGCAGCTTTGACAGTCCGGAGTCACCTTCCAGAGGGAAGTGATTCAAATAGTTTGTGGCCTGGGTGAGAGGGGTCAGAGATGATCTTGCCTGCTCGCTTCCTGCCCCTTGCAGTGTACAGTTCATCAATGGAGGGAAGGTTGCAGGCAATAATCTTCTCTGCTGATCGGACGATTCGCTGCAGCCTACAATGTGTCGTGCTTGGTGGCTGAGCCAAACCAGACCATGATGGATAAGATGAGAACAGACTCTACAATGGCCGTGTAAAATTGGACCATCATTGCCTGTGGCAGATTGTGCTTCCTCAGCTGCCGCAGGAAGTACATGTCTGTTGTGCCTTTTTGACTGTGGAGTCGATGGTAGCCCCCCACTTAAGGTCCTTGGAGATGATGGTTCCCAGGAACTTAAAAGACTTCATAGATGTGTCTGTGGTGTTGTTGATGGTGAGTGGGGTGAGGGGAGGGGGAGCTCTCCCAAAGTCTACAATCAATTCCACTGTCTTAAGAGAATTGAGCTCTAGGTTGTTGCTACGACACCAGGACGCCAGCTGTGACACTTCCTGTCTGTAGGCAGATTCCTCCTCATCCTGGATCTGTCCAATCAGGGTTGTGTCGTCCGCAATCTTTAGAAGCTTGACAGAGGTGTCCGTGGAGGTGCTGTCATTGGTGGAGAGGAGAGGAGAGGAGAGGAGAGGAGAGAGTACGCAGCCTTGCGGTGCTCCTGTGCTGAGCGTTTGCGGGTTCGACTTGTGCTTTCCCAGCCTCGCATTGTATGATATTGCATCAGGATTTATCCAAAGTCTTTGCACAATTAATTATTCTAGAAACTTAATTACCACAATTCCTACAGTTTTCTCCAAATAACAGTCAGGAAACTGTTTTCATTGTGGAGGGAGGTGCACTAAACTGCAAAATCGCAGAGCTCCCTACTCTTTAGGTAGGGCTGTGAATTTTTACATGTAAGGGCGGCACTGTGGTGCAGCTGTAGAGTTACTGCCTTGCCACGCCGGATCCCCGGGTTTGATCCTGACTACGGGTTCTGTCTGTATGGAGTTTGTATGTTCTCCCTGTGACTGTGTGTGTTTTCTACGAGATCTTCGGTTTCCTCCCACACTCCAAAGATGTACAGACATGTAGGTTAATTGGCTTGGTGTATGTGTAAATTGTCCCATGTGCGTGTAGGATAGTGGTAAAGTGCGGGGATCGCTGGTTGGTGCGGACTCAGTGGGCCGTAGGGCCTGTTTCCTCGCTGTATCTATAAACTGCAAAAAAAAAGTAATGGGTGCACATAACTGGGTCCCAGAGGAAGTGGTTGAAAGCCGATACAAAGACCAATGTTTAATAGGCAATTAGACAGATACATGAACAAGCAGAGAATAGAGAGGTGTGGACCACGTGCAAACTAGTGGTATTAGTTATATTGGCATCATGGTTGGGGTAGACCTAGTGCAGTAGTTCTTCTGTTCTGCATTATAGTATTGCATCAGAATATGAACTTGAGCCCGCAGCCTTCATTTACTAAATAGCCTATGAAAGTCACTGATTTTGTTTCCTGTTTGTGTTATGATCTCATCCAGTCATTTACTGGAGTGTGGTGAAGAGCATCAATGTAACATGATGTCACAATAGGAAATCCATTACAATGATCTCATCCCATCACATTCCAATGATCCTGTGTACAAGGGTTCATTAAAGATGGGACCATGCATCGCTGTGTGGCTGCCCTCACAGTCGGTTTACTTATGGATTCCTCTGACATGAAGTATAGTCATAGTCGCACATTGTAGACACGGGCCCTTCGGCCCAACTTGCCCACACCGACCAACATATCCCATCTACACCAGTCCCACGTTCCTGTGTTTGGCCCATACCCCTCTAAACCTGTCCTATTTATGTACTGTAGCTGTAATCTATAATGTCATCTATACGAAGATTAAGCAGCTGACACCTGAAATTGTGACATTACACTTGAGCTGGTCCGGTGTTACAGAGAAGAAAATTGAAGTGGAACATAATTCTCTAAATTATTTTATTAATTTTTCTTGTTTTGGTTAAAACTCTCCCTGTTCTCTGCAAAATTGGAGAAAACATTAAATGGACTTGGGGGTTGTGTCCATTTCAGCCCCTCCACCACTTGTGCAAAGTGCCTGCGGCTACAGTAGAGGCCCAACATGGTGGCTCAGAATCACCCTCTCAAGAATAATTAGGGATGGGCAATTAGCACTGGTTCCACCAGTGACACCCAGATCACAAATATGAAGATGTTTAGTTTAGTTTAGAGATACAACGCGGAAACAGGCCCTTCGGCCCACCGAGTCCGCAAAGACTAGCAATCCCCGCACATTGATCCAATGCCTACACACACTAGGGACAATCTACACTTATACCAAGTATACAAACCCAAGCCAATTAAACTACAAACCTGTACGTCTTTGGAGTGTGGGAGGAAACTGAAGATCACAGAGAAAACCTATGCTGTCATGGGGAGAACGTACAAACTGCTTGTAGACAGCACCCGTAGTCAGGATCGAACCCGGGTTTCAAGCGCTGCAAACGCTGTAATGCAGCAACTCTAAGGCAGCAAGTCTTATTAAAAAGACCAAGTATATTTTTATGTGTAGGAAGGAACTGCAGATGATGGTTAAAATTGCAGATAGACACAAAAAGCTGGAGCAACTCAGCGTGTCAGGCAGCATCTTTGGAGAAAAGGAATAGGTGATGTTTCTGGTCAAGACCCTTCTTTAGACTCTTCAGTCTGAAGAAGGGTCTCAACGTCAAATGTTACCTATTCCTTTTCTTCAGAGATGCTGTCTGATCTGCTGAGTTACTCCAACTTTTTGAGTATATTTCATGTTGTCCTTCCTCCATTGCTTAACCAGGACATTGCCATATTTAGATTGCTCATGGATGGCTATTATTGTGTTTATGTTCATTTTATCTAAGTTGGTTATAAGTGAATGAGACATGCAATCAACTTAAATACCTCTTTTTCTTCTAGGTCTTCCTACTGTCATTTACGCTTATAATTTTCCCAAGCATCAACCCATTTGGTGGAAAACTAAAATCCCAGGAAGAGTCATATAGTGGTGAGAAAAAATGTCTTCATGTTTGTTTGCACGACTGAGTACTGGTAAAGGTTGCATGTCATTTTCTAAAATAAAAGGGCAAAATCAGAGACGTGTGGTATCTATGATTCACAAATGTCTAGTACGCATGTAGGGCAAGGATTTAAGAAAATCAAATTACTGCTCTGCCTGGATACTAAGCAGCATAGCTTTTTTGTACACTGAAAGGAGCCGGTACACATGATTAATAAACGTAAGTGTCACGTGGCCTGAGAAGGAAATCAGGATATTGAACTTTTTGGAGGTGCCAGTACGCCATACTGGCATGTACTGTCACAAAGTAACCCCCGCTGGGTAGAATGTGGAGTTCAGTTATAGTTAGATCGGGAAAGCGACTTGAGAGGCCGATTGGCTTGTTCATGCTCTGAATCACGTGTTTGCATTAAATTGACTTGAAATTCTTCCATTTTAATTGTTCACAGAATGTTTACCAGACTAATAGTAAACTTAACGGTACACAAAAGTGCTCAAGAAACTCAGCGGGTGCAGCAGCATCTATAGAGCGAAGGAAATAGGCAACATTTCAGGTCAAAACCTTTCTTCAGACTGGTGGGGGGAGGCGGGGAGAAGAAAGGAATAAGGAGGAGGAGCCCGAGGGCTGAGGGAGAGGTAGGAAGGGGAGGAGACAGCAAGTGCTAACAGAATTGTCTGAAGAAGGGTCTCGACCCGAAACGTCGCCTATCTCCTTCGCTCCTTAGATGCTGCTGCACCCGCTGAGCTTCTCCAGCTTTCTGTGTAACCCTGTGAGAATTCAATGTTCATGCCACCAGGATGCAGACTCTGCAAGCGGAATATGAGGTGCTGCCCTCCAATTTCCGGTGTTGCATTAAAAAAAACATGTAATAGTAAACTTAGGTTGGTGGTCTTATGAGGAATGTTTGACAGGTTATAGTTGTAACCTGTTGAACTGCAGTGTGAGAGCTGCAGTGTGATAACTGTGGTGTGAGTAGGCATTTAATTGAAACATGTAATATTTTGAGAGGTCTTGATAATTGCCCATTTTTTTCTTTCGGGGAATTGTGAGCCTTTGTAACCTTTTTTACACAAAGGCTGGTGAAAGTGGAGAATGTATTTATTTTGGGTTTTACACAAAAAGCTGGAGAAACTCAGCGGGTGCAGCAGCATCTAAGGAGCGAAGGAGATAGGCGACGTTTTGGGTCAAGACTTTTATCACAGAATTAAGAAGATGGGTGACACTTTGCAGTGGATAGATGATAAGACGGGGTTGAAGTTACAATCAGACCAGCCATGATCTTATTAAATGGCAGAGCACATTTTAGGACCCAAATGGCCTGCTCCTGTTCTGAATGTGTATTTGTTCTTATGAAATTGACTTTGATTTTGTCCTCTTATGCAGTTAACACAATGGTCATTTATTTAATGCATTGCTGCTTAACTTCGAGGTATATCATTCTTGCTTTTAAAAGTACGTAATTGGGGAATGTTAACCTTCTAAACAGCATTATTTAAGAATCGGTAATAAAGTTATACTTCATGTTAAACTGGAAATACTTGTATTCTGCAAGTGCTGAATAGCATGGAATGTTGCAGTGCATGCTGGATAACTTGTGCCTTTGGCTATGAACAGCAACAATACCATCCATTTTAGATACGATAGAATTTCATTTATCCCAGGAGATAAATTGATCTGCCAAGTCATAAGTCAAAATACATGAAACATGAAATTAAAGTGACTGGTGGAAAGGATTGGGGATGTGCAAAGATTGGTGGGGGGGAGGGGGGGGGAGTCAGTCTACGCCACAACAGAAGGGGGAGGAGTTGTACAATTAGATAGCCACACCTTTGCAAACTCATCATTGTACACTGGTTAGAAAACTCCGTAACCAGTACACAAAGTAATTTTGTTGCTACTTTCTGTAATAAACCATACATTTAGCGTAGCTCTTGATCAAAGCTGAAAGAGAAGGAGGATATTTTAAATGCTATGATCTCAGGAAACCCATTTTAGAATGACTCCAACTAAATCAATGCCACTATCATGACATGCTTGGCTCTGATTTCGTAAATAAGTCACACTACAGAATTGTGTTGACAAGAGATTGCATTGTAAATATTTGAGAAGGAATGGATATGTGCAGTTCTGATCACATCGTCCAGGGAAGGCATATTCTCTTTCGGAAATGAGTAATGAGCTATTGATAATTTAAAGGTAAAGTCGACTTGTTTTACTTGGGGGGGGGGGGGGGGGGGGGGGAGAACTGTGATATCCAAATTTGAAGTTTTCAGAATTATGAAGGAAATTGACACAATTGATGCAAACTAGTTGCTTCCCCTGGAAAAGGGTTCAAATACCAGGAAACATAACGTTTAACTATTAACAATCTAGGATTAAGATGAACAACAGCTGGTTTAGTATTGTAAATTGGGAAATATTATTCTAGTTTTCATTAGCCTGATATAACCTATCAATTAACTTCTTAAGCTGTGAGGATATGTTTTCACTTTTATATTAACCTCTGTCAATGAACTGTTGAGAATTAAAGTAAAAGCACTACAGCTTTTCTGAATGCTAATAAACCCCTGTAAGATACTGAGTGCTAGACTTTCAGCATGAGTTAATAAATTGGCCTTAGATTATGCCCTGTTGTCTAAGATAAGCCAATTATTCAAAGTTGCTCCTTGGTAATCGTCCAAACCTCTATCCCATTGTAGACATTGGACTTTGCCTATGAAAAGATGTGCTACAAAGCTGAGAATTATATTCATCATCCTCTATCTCCCCCTTTGCTTTATCTAGTGCACTTGTGTTTGGTTTGATTGTATTTATATATGGTATAACTGATCTGATTGGATATCATGCAAAACAAAGCTTTCCATTTTACCTCGGTATTAGTGGCAATAATAAAGCTAAACCTAAAACTACACATTCGGTTTCATGAATAATGATGTACGTTTATTTTCCCTTTGATAGTAGTTTCCAGGAGTTTACTTGAAAGTAAGTCACCCCATCCACGCTTGGTGCCAAGCGCCCACAATCGAGATGCTGATCAGGAGAATCACGGATTCGATCAGAAGGCTCCTGAATTGTTAATGTCAACGAGCCTGAATCGCACACCCGAGGCTTCAGAGTTGGGAAAGGCAGAATCCACTTCAACTTTAAATAGCAACTCCTCTTCAGATGTGGGTGGAGTAGTAAAATCGGATGTCCAGGGCGAAGTAAGCCTAGCTCCCCAAAGCAAAGAGGATGATTATAGCATTTCATCTTCACCAATGAATAAGCCAAACTGGACAGAGCACACAGCAACAGTGATAATAAAAACACATCCAAGGTCCGATGAAATGTAACTGATATACAGGAAGTTTCCTGCCTACGAATTGTGAATTGAACATCACATGTTTTTTGAAATTGCAGAGCTATGCAAGCACATATGATTTCCATTGCTTGGGTACTGTATAGGTTTGTAGTTTGAGGTTTTATTTTCTTTTGTTGGTAAAAGATGTCTGGTGTTACATGTGGAAGTGGATTCACGTAAAGAAGTATTCTTTTTTTTTACAATTTCATAACATGTATATTCAAATTTTTTTGCATTGAGGTGGGAAACAAAAAATCATATTAGTAGCTCCAATAATTCAACACTCCAGAATCATCGTGGATTTAAAAGTTTGTCTAATTTTTGATGAGCACTGTTCAAATGTGACAAATTCTCTATATAATACTCCCTGGAATTTCCCCCTTCGCATTTTTCTGAAAATATATATATTTTTCCAATCCCAATACAGTTAGTGGATTGTTTGAAGGGTCTGATTTTGATTTCTCAGAGCTTTTTTGTGTACAGCTCTGTGATGCGTCCCAATACTTCTGTACCACGTCTCCTCCTAACTCATTCTGGGACTGAGACCCACTGATGTATTTGTAGCAAATTGTTACAGCTGGAAATTTAGACTTGTTTGAAACGTATACACATAATATAATTTGTTTTCTTTCATCCTTCTTATTTGGGCCTTTTTTGTTATTTCTCTTCCAAGTTTGATATGGATCCTGAGAAATCAAAAAGGTGTGAGTCCAGAAATGGCTTTGCCTGAAATTGATGAGACGTTTTTCACCTTGCTTTCATGTGCTCTGATGACCGATGGTCTATTATTTTTTTTGGCATTAAAATTCTTTCTCTTTGTAGAAAAGTTTGTTTTCCAATGATAGTTCCAACCTGTATTGCAAAGCAAGGGCACATTTATACTAACTAGTGAATATGTGGTTATTGATTAGGGATGTAATAACAAGAGTAAAACATTCTTCTCCTCAACACTGTTCTACCATTTATACAACTTATTTCTGATCAATATTGGGACTCCATTTACCTGTCTTGGTACCATAGTTTATTATAGATACTTAAATCTCTGCCACTATTTTCAGATTTGCAATTGACATTGCTTCAAGAGCCTTTTAGAGTAGATTTCTACTTCCTTAAGTGTGAACACTCCGTTTCCTGCTGGCTGTTGTAATTGTTGTCTTAACAGAAAGGAGAGTTGTTTGTAATTTTAAAGTATTTTATGTAGTCTCATTGCAACGGTAGAGTTTACATGGGCCTTTAAATTCCAACTTCTTATTTTGGATGCACTTTAAAGTTTCAGTTGCTTACAGCTGAAGATCTTGCTTGCTAATGAATAACGGAAGAATAACACAGCTGGCAGTCTTCAATACTTCAATGTATCTTCAATACTTCAACATTTCCATATTCTTATTCAGGCCATTCTTATTCTTTTCCTTCCCAGAACTGGAAACCATGCCACAGACGGTTGTGGAGGGCAAATCAGTGGATATTTTTAAGGCAGAGATCGACAGACTCTTGATTTGTAAGGATGTCAGGGGTTGTGGGGAAAAGGCAGGAGAATGGGGTTGAGAGGGGAAGATGGATCAGCCATGATTGAATGGCGGAGTAGACTTGACGGGCCGAATTGCCTAATTCGGCTCCTCGAACTTATGAACCATGTGTCTCAGCACTGGCACATCTCCAATCCTCGTTTTTCCCCACTGAACCAAAAGCTGCTCATCAGACTGCTTTGTAACTGAATATTATCTTCCCCCCCCCCCCCCCTTTCATTAACTTTTAATATAGCAAGATTAGCAAAATAACTTTACAAGTTGCAGAGTTATCAGGTGGTTAGTGTAGGACAAAACTATTGTGGGATGTATTTAGAATTGGAAGAGATTGGGATTTTGTATCTGATAATACCCATATTTGTAGAAGTATCAAGCTCTACCTTCCCCCCCCCCCCTCCCCAAAATCACAGGACAGAAATTGTTTAGGAGGGCTCTATCTTGATTGGTTGGAAGAGATGAGGATGTGCAGGTATAAAGGAAATATTCAAAGCATCCGACCTAAATCCTCGATGGCAGCTATTCAATATGTAGATACATGAATAACACCTAACCTGATGTTTATGTATGATGCTATATACAAATGCACCATACTGGCATTGGAATACTGAATTTACAAAGGCTTTTTGAATCGCCACTGACTGTTAAATAGAAGCAGTAAATTGCTCAATATCTTAACCAGGTATTCAATGTCCGCCTGTTAGAAAGTGATGTTACAGCAGTCTTGTCACCAGTTGGTTCTTTAATATTTTACATGTAGCATTTTAATTATTGATTATGAAATTATAGCTATTTAATGTCACTACATGCTTCCCATTCCGACACAGGATAATGTAGCACTTTAAACTGCTTGAATGCTGCATAATATTAACTATTACATGTCAAAATGTATGTAGACATTGTGGAATGTCATTGGTCAAATTAAAAAGATCATTTATCATTCTCTTGGTTGTATCTGGTTTTCTGTTCAAAGTTGTAAACTAATTGGCATTTTGGACATGTAGCTGTACTGACACTTTGCTACAGTTGTATTAATACCTGCCTGTAAAACTTTGTTCAGCCTACTATATACTGACGTTTGAAACACATTTGCATGGTACACTGGTTTCCCCCAGTTGGTGAGACTTGCATATACGAATGTGTGTATAAACTAAAATATATATTTTCTGATAATATTCTTAGTAAATCTTTTGGGGTATTAAATATTGATTTGTTCTAATTTTGTGCTGTTCACACAATTGGCTACTTCCTAAGCAAAACCAACTCTCTTGTGAGCCACCAAATAATTCTGCCTTCACTTCATTTCAGTATTAGTTGTGAACAGTTGCAGTTATTCCCCACAGAATATCTGGGTGCTGGAGCACAGGATTCTTCTAAATTCTAACAATATTAACCCACACAGTTAGACTTGTTTATTAGTAATAGGCATGAGTGCATTATTAAAGAGAGACTAGCATTTGCCAGCAATGGTCTTTATTCAAGTGTTGATGGGAAAAGATGTCTTGTGATTATTTTAAGTGTATGCAAAACGAAGCGTTTCTGTACCTGGGTACACGTGACAATAAAGTATCATTGAATCATTGTATTTTGAGCTACAATCTGCAATTTAACCAACAATTTACAACATTTCTTTCCACTTTACAAAAGTGCATAGTTTTTGTACATCAAGGAATGAATGTCCTATCTTGGATTTACATTTAAGCAGCAATCCAAAGAGGTCTAAATATTAAAAAGATTTGATTAAATATGAGTTATTTCCACTAATGGAAGTTCACAGAATGTAATGCAAATCTAATATCTAAAATAAATTTCCAGGTGTTAATATTGTAGGTAGGGCATCCAAGGGCAACACAAAGGGGTAATGAAAATATGGAAATCTCTTCCCCAACAGGTTGCAATGACTCTCATCTGCTTGGCCAAGAGATTTTTAGTTTTTGCTTGTTTTCTTTGCTCTCGCTTTTCTCTTGTATTTGTCATGCTAGATTGTGCAGTGCAACTCCAGAGATATCAGCTGTCACATGTATTCCATTGAGCTGTTCCACGTGCATGATTGTGACAATGTGTGTTAGCAGCTGGTTCAGCAGTGGAAGTCATTACAGCTTTTCTGGTATTTAGATATGTTCGGAACCCTGACTATTTTACGCCTGCATGCTGGAAATGCTCTAGTTAAATGTTTGCAACTTGTAAATAAATATATATATTATATTTTAGTTTCTAAATGTTGATATTTGAACTCTTGATTAAGGTTAGGACATTTGCTTCAATGTTTTTAATTTACAGCTTGTTTCTGGATGGTGCTCATTCCAAGTGCATCCTGGGTATGGTGCCCAAAAGTGTGGCCAAATTGATATTTGTATCCTGAAAATAAATCAGAATTTACATTTAGTTTCTTAAATCTATAAAAACTTTATTTCAGCAATGGATTAAACATTCAATCAAAATGTCAATGATCATCTGCCACTCTTGAATCAAATTTTCATTCATACCAACATCAAGGTACAGCCAACCATTCCGCTTATTTATAATATTCTAGAAAGTTGGTAACACATTCCGTTGGGCATTTAAACAGAGACTCAAGAGCTGTAATTTGTGGTTAGATTGGGCCTTGACAAATCTATTAAAAGACATTTGGACAGGTACATGGATAGAAAGGGTTTAGGGGGATATGGGTTAAACACAGATAAATGGTACTAGACATCTTGGTCGGCGTGGAAGAGTTTGGCTGAAGAGCCCGTTTCTGTCTGCATGACTCCATAACTCTAGACTTAGATTATGTGTACATCAAGCTGAGCAGTGAATTTGGAACAAACCTATAGACGATTCGTATATCAACTATCACTGGACTGATTTTCAGATATTCATAAGTTTAGTTTATTGTCACGAGTACCAAGGTGCGGTGTAAACATTTTTTTTTTACATCACTCACAATGATTGTCCCCACAGTTTTAAAAGCACCTACCTGGTACGTGCCCTGTATATTGGGGCAACATTCCAAGATTTGAGGGATAAAGCTGCACAATCCGGGGAAATGTTCCATTCTCTTTTGCACAATTTATAGTAGGGCTCAATGTAGCTTTTGATTTATTATGCATCTGGTCGAATTCGATCAACGCACAGTTAGTGATGGTAGGATATCCTGACCCAATCAGAAATCGGGAGTGAGGTACATACCCCTTGTACCCTATAAACATGCAATGGACAGTAGTTCTTAAGTGTCATGCACCAAATGGAGTAACATAGAAACATAGAAATTAGGTGCAGGAGTAGGCCATTCGGCCCTTCGAGCCTGCACCGCCATTCAATATGATCATGGCTGATCATCCAACTCAGTATCCCGTACCTGCCTTCTCTCCATACCCTCTGATCCCCTTAGCCACAAGGGCCACATCTAACTCCCTCTTAAATATAGCCAATGAACTGGCCTCAACTACCCTCTGTGGCAGAGAGTTCCAGAGGCCCACCACTATCTGTGTGAAAAACACAGTATACAACAAGTAAAGTATACAACAAATTATCTGGCCTCATCTCCCACATCACATGACCGTTCAACTAATGTTGTAAATTAACCTAAAAGTTACACAAAATATTTCAACCATTAGCGAAGAAACATAAACCAGTGAAGAATGCTGATCTTTATCCAATGATCTACTTTTTGTCTGTGACAAGATCATATTGACAATAGACAATAGGTGCAGAAGTAGGCCATTTGGCCCTACGAGCCAACACCGCCATTCACTGTGATCATGACTGATCATTTCACAATCAGTACCCCATTGAGAAAGTGTTAAAAATCACAAAGCATCTTTCTGGGAGAGGCAAAGAGAGGTGGAGTGGAAGGTGAGATGGAAGGAAATACATTTTTAAAAAAAAGAACCATTGGCTTCATCGTCCATTTGGGGAGGATGAAGTTTTAGTGGTGGGAGGAATGGATGACTCCCGTACGCTTAGAGGAGGCAGAGGGGACAGTGACCAGATACTTCAAAGGGTAAACATAAGGGAGAGTTTACAATGAACTGAATGGACCGTGCACAGAGTGTTTACTTTAGTTTATTTAGTTTATTGTCATGTGTACCGAGGTACAGTGAAGAGCTATTGTTGCGTGCTATCCAGTCAGCGGAAAGACAATACATGATTCCAATTGAGCCATTTACAGTGCATAGATACATGATAAGGGAATAACGTTTAGTGCAAGTTAAAGCCAGCAAAGTCTGATGAAGGATAGCCTGAGGGTCAGCAATAAATAGTTCAGGACTGCTCTCTGGATATGGTGGGATGATTCAGTTGCCTGTAAAAAGTAATTTAAATGTTGCTGGGACAAAGAAGTGAAGAAAGCATAAGAGATTGAGGAGTGAAGGGTAGAAGCCATTGAACATTGCATTATAGCTTTCACACCCATTCCAAGCTCAGTCTGACCACTGTGGATCCTTCTGGAAAATCATTCCATTACTTCTCAGCTGAGGGATAAATCTTTTCTCTATTTCTCATCTAAGAAATAGAGGGAATTAAAATGAAGTAGGAAAATTATGAAAACATAATCAGAAACAGAAGAGAAAAATGACATAAAAGTCATAAAAATGCAACTGGCAAAGATATTAAATTTCAGAAAGGAGGTGAGATTCAGAATGCAGTAAAAGAACTGAAAATTCAGATACACTATTGTCACTCATGGTGTCCTTACCAGGCACCATATGTGAGCTCCAGGATTCATCATAGGAGTTTCAAGGACAGCATGATTAATTCCCTGTGATGTATCTGTCCAAATGGACATCAGAACGGTCTCAACAAAAATCCAATGTCATTTTAATCCTAGGTGTTACTCAAAGCAATATTAACACAAGTATGTCATTATATTCACATCCACAAAAGAGAAAACATAAAGCTGTCATACTCACCAGACATAAAATATTTATCAGGGTCTTCGTTTTTCATCAAATATGGAGAGGTCATTACTTTATATGAATGTGATAAATAATAAGGTGCAGGATTGGTATCAACCACAGCAAATGGTGTCCTGTATTTGACTGTTACAAGCTTTAAAAAAGGAAGAAAGTATTAGTTCCAACACAAGTCCATTAAAAAAACACAAAGTGAGAAGGAACTGCTATAATGTTTTTAAAGAAAGTAAAGTGAAATATACATGTTAAGGTATACGTGTTAAGGTGGAATTATGCATTGAGTTTATTTAATTTAGAGAAAAATCCTGTGAAGGATAATTATATAGAGATGCAGCATGGAAACAGACTGTTCAATTCACCGAGTCCACGCTGACCATCAATCACCCATTTTCTAAGTGACAATTGGAAACATTTTTCCATAACTTAGCGAGGTCAGAAGACACATCCAGAAACGTATTACATTTACAACTATTTCAAAGAATAATCATTAAAAAAATATTTTAATGGGAAAATAACAGGAGAAGCCAATCTCATGATGGCACTAGGCCTCTACTCACAGGAATGTAGAAGGATGTTTCCACTAGTGGGAGAATGTAGAGGGGGAACCTCATTGAAACTTACCGAATAGAGAAAGGCCTGGAAAGAGTGAATGTAGAGAGGATGTTTCCACTAGTGGGAGAGTCTAGGACCAGAGGCCATAGTCTCAGAATAAATGAATGTACCTTTAGAAAGGAGATGAGGAGGAATTTATTTAGTCAGAGGGTAGTGAATCTGTCAAATTCATTGCCACAGACGGCTGTTGAGGCCAAGTCAATGGATATTTTTAAGGTGGAGATTGACAGATTCTTGATTAGTAAGGGTGTCGGGGGTTATGGGGAGAAGGCAGGAGAATGGGGTTGAGAGGGAAAGATAGATCAGCCATGACTGAATGGCAGAGTAGACTTGATGGGCTGAATGGCCTAATTCTACTCCTAAAACTTATGAACTGAAGCCAGCCCTCTATTGAATATGATTGTGGCTCCCACATCTCTATGCCTTAAGTACAGGTCACACACAAACTGGTCAGCAACATTGAGGAAGAATGATTTGTGTGAGAAAGAATTGGGAAGGAAACAAAAATAGATTTGTGGTCGTGTTTGGTGTTGAAGTTCAGGAACAATAGAAACATCGGAATGCTTGCACTCTGTTCAAGCAGATAGAGATGAGCACAGGTTTTGTTACATTATTCTCTTGCTCAGTCTTCGCTGTAGTTTTCCCAGTCTGTAATGCATTTATCAAATCCATCTCTCGTTTCTTGGAAGCAACCTTGAGCTGTTCTCTTTCAAACTGTGCAATTGCATCCAAGCAGGTTTCAGTGAAAGTTCTGGAAAAATAGCCTTCACTTCTGGGAACAAATCCTATTATTAAAAGTAGAAGAGAAAAATACAAACTGAAGTTTCAATTGTATATGGTTGGAACAAATAGGAAAGAAAACTATAATCATGTAATCATATGTAAGACTGGAATAATTAATGATCTCTCCAAATTACCGAACAGTTATACATACATTTAACATAATCTTCCCTAATTTTAAATATATTTTTCTGTCTTTCATTTGTGTGTTCAATGGGAGAGGGCAAATATTTTCAAGGAACTACCTTCTGGTGGAAAGGGAACTCGTGAGTGGTAAAATGAGACATTTTTAGATCTGGCAACATTCTACACCTCTAACATAGAAACATAGAAAAATAGGTGCAGGAGTAGGCTATTCACCCCTACAAGCCAGCACCGCCATTCAATATAATCATGGCTGATCATCTAGAATCAGTACCCCATTCCTGCTTTTTCCCCATATCCCCTGATTCCCTTAACCCGAAGCAGTGGCAGACTTACATTTGGGGCCCTGAAGCTTGAACTGTTATGGGGGCCCCTTTGCAACCAGCAACGAGGTCTGGGTAACCATTGTTATCTTTTTCAATGGGGTTGTTCCATGACAGATCACCACAAATGTTAATTTCTGTCGTAAATGTTAATAGTGTTTTAAATTATTTATTATGATTTTATATTAAATATATTTAGAATGAAACATCCTTAATTTGGACGTTTTTTCATTTATGGCTAGCCTACATGATACTTTAATAACCTTTTAATTATTATTTTAACTATTATTTTGTATTGTACTTATTATTCATTTTCAATAAATTGTAAGTGATTCTCAACCTTTTTGCTGGTAGTTTACATGACAGAAGCTTAGAATTTTTCTAATATATAAGCAGTAAAATGACCCCCAAAGATATATATTTCATGAAATAGACAGTAGATAATAGGTGCAGAAGAAGGCCATTCGGCCCTTCGAGCCAGCACTGCCATTCACCGTGATCATCCACAATCAGTACCCCATTCCGGCGTTCTCCCTGCAGTGGCTTGCAAAAGTTTTCATACCCCTTGAACTTTTCCACATTTTGTCACATTACAACCACAAACGTAAATGTATTTTATTGGAATTTTATGTGCTAGACCAACACAAAGTGGTGCATAATTGTGAAGTGGAAGGAAAATTATACATGGTTTTCAAATTTTTGAAAACCTGAGTTGAAAATAGGCCATTCGGCCCTTCGAGCCTGCACCGCCATTCAATATGCTCATGGCTGATCATCCAACTCAGTATCCCGTACCTGCCTTCTCTCCATACCCCCTGATCCCTTTAGCCACAAGGGCCTAACTCTTAAATATAGCCAATGAACTGGCCTCAACTACTTTCTGTGGCAGAGAATTCCACAGATCCACCACTCTCTGTGTGAAAAAAAAATTCTCATCCTAAAAGACTTCCCCCCTATCCTTAAACTGTGATCCCTTGTTCTGGACTTCCCCACCATCGGGAACAATCTTCCTGCATCTAGCCTGTCCAACCCCTTAAGAATTTTGTAAGTTTGTATAAGATCCCCCTTAAGAGCCTAAGGTAGCAGAAACCCAGACATTTCTCACAGAACCAGCGGGAGTGAATGGATTTAAATTAGAATAAACTGACGGTAGGTAAAATATTCTGGAAAAGCACCACAGATCATTTCATTCATGAATTGAAGTGAAATGTTAAACTCTCTCAGATATTGCTGCAGTGATTCACAGGCAAGACTTAGCTTGTGATGGACTAAATAAAAGCCACTGAATAAACCCTGATAACCCTAACCTTAATGCTCCAGGGTTGTTAGCCTTTGCAGTTTTGCCTACCATCTTGTATCTGAAATGTGAAGAAAGGCTGGATAACCTCCTGGCATGATTCTTAATTGTCCAGCTAATCCTTAATTTAACAAAACCATAAACATATCAGTACATCAGTAGTTCATTTAATTTTTTTCTAACCTAATAGGGTGGCATGGTGATGCAGCAATAGAGTTGCTGCCTTACAGTGCTTGCAGTACCAGGTTCGATCCTGACTATGCGTGCTGTCTGTAAGGAATTTGTACATTCTACACATGATCATATGGGATTTCTCTGAGATCTTCGGTTTCCTCCCACACTCCAAAGACGCACAGGTACAGTATGTAGGTTAATTGGCTTGGTATGTGAAAATTGTCCATCATGTTAATTTGCAGGGGTCGCTGGTCGGAGCAGCCTCAGTGAGCCGAAAGGCCTGTTTCCACGCTGTATCTTTAAACTAAACTAATATGCAATATATGCCTTCTACTGTTCCATGTATTAACAATTTTCCTAAAAAAAGAAAACTTCTTAACATAACCTTTATTGGAGAACTAACCTTTGTAGCCAGAAATTATGGAGTCGGTCAGTTTATGTGCTTTCCTGCTGGCTTTATAATTTTGATTTGGCTTAGTTGCCACACTATAGTTGGTTTCTCTGCACATGCTTGGCTGGAGGAGCAGCTGCCGAGAGTGTGCTATTCCAGGATTTGTGAGCAGATTAGAAGTCAGTTTGCCATAGCTTTGCCCAAGACTGTACTTATACTGAGGACAATAACCAGCATATCTAAAATGATATCAAAAAACTTTTATTATTTTTCTGGTACAAAATGAACACTTCATAAGTTCATAAATTCAATGAGCAGAATGAGGGGATTCGGCCCTTCAAGTCTACTCCGCCATTCAATCTTGGCTGATCTATCTTTCCCTCTCAACTACATTCTCATGCCTTAACCCTTGGCATGAGATTATTAATTCATTAGATTAATAATTAACTAAATCATTAAATTAAAACATATTGTTGCCCATCTATGCTAATCCTAGTTTTACCACCTCCCCACTCTGTGTAAAAAAATTTGTCTCTTAATCTCTATCAAACTTTTCCCCTCTCACCTTAAATCTATGCCTTCTTGTATTTTACATTTGAGGAAATACCCATGCCTCTTATAATTTTATATACTTCTATTGACGACCCTAAACCTCCAATGCTGCAGAGCAAACAACACAAGTTTGTCCAACTTCTCTTTATGGACAATACTGTTTAATCCAGGCAACATCTTGGTGATCCTCTTTCGCATCTGATCCAAAACCTCCACACTCATCCTGTAATGCGGTGCCAAGAACTGCACATGATATTCTAGATGTGATCAAACCAATGTTTTGTAGAGTTGCAAAATGACTTCCCAACTTTTAAACTCGGACTGTTTCTTTTCCCCCCCAACAGATGATGTTCGATCCGATGTTTGTTGCTGTTAATCCCTATATCACACACAAGATGGTGGCAGTGGAAGGTGAAGCGGAGAGTCAGCAGATGTGAATAAATGATCCACAAACTCATCTCCTGCGCCCTTGTATAGTGCCCAAAAGTTGGGTGATCGGCTCGGTTAGTGGGACATGGCAAACTCGGCACACGGCAGCACATGGACTGCTACTGGAAGCGTTGGGTGGTGCATTTTCAGTGGTCTCAGGTTGTGGTGTAGATGATTTCACTGAATAACATGGGCAGAACAAGCATTTCACTGTATCTCTGTACACGTGACAATTACTAAACTAAACTCGATTTTGCAGCAATAGCATAAGTCATAAGTATCACTTTACCAATTCAATAATTTTAGAATAACGTTGCAGGATTGATGTTGTGGTTCTGATCATGCCTAAGGCTGCAGAGCAAGAAATGTGAGGAAGGAGAGTCACACTTACATAGCATGACATTGTGACTTAGGCAAGTTTGATATAGTAGCAGAAAACTGATTGGACGCAAGCCAGAAGAAATGTTCAGTTCTGTGACAGTCTTTCATAAGTTCAATGTATGTCAAATATATTTATTTATGAAGTATGGACATGCATAAGGTGGAGAAACAGGTTTGAAAGGACTGACAGAAACTATTAATGAAAATAATACATTTTTTAATATATAAAAGTAGTTGAATGTTGTTGCTGGCTTTCATGGATTAACAACTAACTTCTCAAATCCCCAAGCTATAATAACACGAGTTAGAGTACAACAGTTTGCACTTTTACAGTACTTTTATGTAGAACATGTCTCAAGTTGGCAGAATCAATAAAAAGCAATAACTGGCAAGGGTATAAAGAGACACAAGAGTCAGATGGTGGAATCTTGAGCAGAACACTAAAGTGCTGGAGGAACTCAGCGGGTCGGGCAGCATTTGGGGGGAGGGAATGGACATGCGATGTTTCCAGTCGATACCCTTCTCCAGACTTGAGCTTTTAGAGATGGACGTTGAAAACCACTGTTGAGATTACCACCACCAAGCTAGCTAGTTGCCATAGGGACATTAAACACACCAGCGCCTCTGCTGCAGCGAACTTTACTTTCAAAGGAAGTATAAATGGGCGAGCAAAGATTCGGGACGAGTTGGACGTGTAAAGTGAGGCCAAAGGCAGGGGAATGGGCAGGGCACCGCGGCGGTTGCAAACTGCCACTGCTTGCCCGGCCAGCACGGAGCAGCGGAGGGTGAGCTCCACACACCCACCCACTCACTCACTCACTCACTCACTCACTCACCCGGGGATGTAGTGAGGCTCCGGGGTCATCAGACTCGGGGCGATCTTGGGCGGGTAAAGGGCTGCCATCCTCAACATTCATGAGCCGCTGCCGGTGGTCTGCAGCCGGTGGATGCTCCCTCCCAGCGGCCGCTCCTGGGGCGGGGCGGGGCGGGGTGAGGTTGGCGCTGGTAACAGAGGCGGGGAGATGGAGAACTCAAAGAGGCAGGGACTTCCCTCCCCCCCCCCCCCCCCCGCGGGACATCCCACACGAAGCCGGAGCAGAAACCCACAGGGTGGGGGCCAAAGTCATTTGGAGGTCTTAGGCAAGAGGGACAGAAGCAAAGATACGGGAGGACAGAAGTGTGAAAACGCACACCTCCAGATTCAGAGGCATTTTCTTCCTTGCTGTTATCAGGCAACTGATTCTGAACCATCCAAGAGTCAAGAGGGTTTTATTGTCATACGTCCCGGACGGGACAATAACATTCTTACTTGCTGCAACACAACAGAATATGTGCATATGTAAACATAGTAGATAACGGGAAAAAAAGAAAAAGTTCAATAAATAAAATAGTGCAAATAACAAATAATAATATAGACTTTTGCAGATCATAGCTCATAGCTTATTCGTTGTGTTTAATAGCCTGATGGCTGTGGGGAAGAAGCTGTTCCCATCAGCAACTAGAGAGTGGACCTGAACTACCATCTGCCGCATGGGAGACCCTCGAACTATCTTTAGTTGGACTTTAGACACAAAAAGCTGGAGTAACTCAGCGGGTCAGGTAGCATCTCTGGAGAAAAAGGATAGAAGATATTTCGCTATCGGGATAGTCATGGCGGAGTGGTGAAGGCAATGGTCTGAAAATACATTGGGTTTTCCCCGCGCAGGTTCAAACCAAGGGACCAGCAGGTCTGCCTGGAATAACGAGCGTATATGTGTAATTTTAATGGGACTTTACTAGACTTGATCCTGCACTAAACGTTTTTCCCTTTATCCTATATCTGTACACTGTGGGCAGCTTGATTGTAATCATGTATTGTAGCAATGTTACAAAATTTTGAGATTTTAAAAATCAAGTCTGCAATTTATCCCATCAGATAAAGCATAAAAAGTATTTTAGTTGACACCTAATTCAATTTCATATTTTCAGTATTAAGAAAGTTATGACCATTTTCATACTCGGAAATTAGCATCTTGTTCCCCATTGCCTTTCAATTGACTTAACTCAAAAGCTGTGATCTAGAACCGTTAAAAGCCCATAACTTTCTTAAAAATTAAGAGAGCTCAATGAAATTTTCAGTTATTATAGATTGAAGCATTCTGAAACAAATATGAAACAATCTTACTTGGATGACCTGAAATTAAAGCATATAATTAGTTAGTTATCTAATTGTAGCTAATTACAAAATTCAATGAGTAGATCCAAACATCTATCCATTTCTTAAGAAAAGATAAAACTTTTTAAAAATTGTCTAAGGGTCCAAATAACATTCACACAATAATCCACAATATAACATAATTTTTAAATCTCATTTTCATGAATTTCTGGGCCAAATGGAAGGAATTTAGTGTTTAATGCCTGTAAATTAATGGCCATTTAAATCAACTAGTGAGTGGGTTTTAGTGGAATGCGGTGGATTGGAACGTTGCGGTTTGCGGTGAAGTCGGGAGGAAAAATACTGTTGGTTCATACATTTTTTTTGGACCCCATTTCGCAACATGAAAATATGATTAAAGCCTCCATAAAAACCAACTTTTAATATAAAAATAAACTGTGTACCTTTTTTTCTCCCCTACGCAAAATCCTTCCCGTTGTCGGTGCTCACGGCTTTTGAAGGTGATTTTTAAATTATTCTAGATAATAAATAATCTAGCGTAATTTAAAAATACCTTCATTAATGAAATGTCAGAGCGATTTTTCTTCCGCAACGAAATTGCCCGACATGGATCGATTTGCCCAGTCTGTAGATAAACGGCACTTTAAGCCCGCCCCCCTCTGAAAGGCGCCAAAGTCACGCACATGGGGAGCGGCAGAACTGCAGCGCTGCTCAAGGTAAGTTTTGTAACATACCTATGTATTGTCTTTCCGCCGACTGGATAGCACGCAACAAAAATAATTTTATCTGTACCTCGGTACAGGTGACAATAAACAAAATGAACTAACGAATTACAAAGCATCCCAAAGCCTCATCTTGAAAAGCTAATGACCTTCAGAGGAAAGACATTCTTGCCATAGAGGGAGTACAGAGAAGGTTCACCAGACTGATTCCTGGGATGTCAGGACTTTCATATGAGGAAAGACTCGGCTTGTACCCACTAGAATTTAGAAGATTGAGGGGGCATCTTATAGAAACGTACAAAATTCTTAAGGGGTTGGACAGGCTAGTTGCAGGGAGATTGTTCCCGATGTTAGGGATGTCCAGAACAAGGTGTCACAGTTTAGGGATACTGGGGAAGTCTCTTAGGACCGAAATTAGAAAAACATTTTTCACTCAGAGAGTGGTGAATCTATGGAATTCTCTGCGACAGAAGGTAGTTGAGGCCAGTTCATTGGCTATATTTAAGAGGGAGTTAGATGTGGCCCTTGTGGCTAAAGGGATCAGGGGGTATGGAGAGAAGGCAGGTACAGGATACTGAGTTGGATGATCAGCCATAATCATATTGAATGGCGGTGCAGGCTCGAAGGGCCGAATGGCCTACTCCTGCACCTATTTTCTATGTTTCTATGAATGAGAGTAATCATCTTTGGAAGAAGTCCAATTCCAGTTTATATTCCCATTTTGTTGCCCAAAAGCTACTCTACTTTTTAAATAAGCAGACTTCCAGTGACAGTCTATGTCATATTGACCTTCACCGCAAATTCTTTTCCAGCCGATCAACACAGTACCAGCTCACTTGACACTGCACCAAAATCCCCTCTACCCACCTGTCCAACTTCTAAAATTTGGACCGCAAGACTCAAGCAACAACACATTTACCTATGAAGAGCCGATCTGATCCAACCTGAGTTCATAGGTTCTAGGAATAGTATTAGGCAATTTGCCCAATCAAGTCAATTCTGCCATTCAATGGTGGCTGATCTATCTTTCCCTCTCAATCATATTCTCCTGCCTTCTCCCCAAAACCACCGACACCTTACTAATCAAGAATCTGTCAATCTCTGCCTTAAAAATATCCACATCACTTGGCCTCCGCAGTCTTCCAGAGATGAATTCCAGAGATTCACCACCCTTTGACTAAAGATATTCCTTCTCATCTTCTTTCTAAAGATACATCCTTGTATTCTGAGGACTTAGACTGATTTTAAACCCATCCAACCTGACCCAGCATGGAGTTTTGGGTCCCATCTGACTCCAGTCGGATAGCAAACTTTAGGAAGGAAGCACATGTATCATTGACAAGGAATATGTATCCCAAAGAAAACACCAGCAGAGACGTGGAAATAAGTGACCACTTCCTCACTATTGCTAGAAGAGGAGGATAATGTCTTTAGATTTATCTATATATTTAAAGCAACAATAAGGCTCCCACAATATAAATGATGCTGGTACGTTGATATTGCCACCAAGAGAGCATTAATTATAGAGAGTTTAGTGCCTGAAAGGGGTGAAAGGTCACGGTCCATTCAATCAAGGATTGTGCTGTTTTGTATTAGTCTTACATTTCCACAATTTTGTGATATTAGGATATCTTATAGAAAAATAGGTGGTTGTGGTTCTTGAAAGTGGCGTGGTTCAAATGAATATCTGCTGAGAAGTAATGTAAATCAGTTCATATGTCTGGATAGTAATTTATCCCGTACAGTGATGTTTTCAAGGGAGAGTTAGATATAACTCTTCAATAGTCAATAGTCAATTTTATTCGTCACATATACCCGAAGGTGCAGTGAAATGAAATTGCCAGCAGCGGTACAATTAAAAAAGAATTCACAATACACAATAGAATTTAACATAAGTATCCACCACAGCATTCTTCACTGTGGTGGAAGGCACAATGTTCAGTCAGTCATCATCCTTGTTCACCCGTGGTTGAGGCCATAAAAACCCTCCGCAGTCGCCGCTACGGCCGGCCGGATGTACAGGCCCTCTCGTCGGGACGGTCGAACACACTCTGCGGCTTGGAGGTTGAGTCGGTGCTGGCTCGAAGGGATGAAATAATAATTGGCCCGTTGGTAAAGACGATGGCAGGTTGTGCAGTATCAATTCTGGTGAGTTCTGACATGGCTCACGAGTCTCGAGGGCAGTGGGGGCAGATGAAGGTCATCGCTGGCGGGTTCTGGGCGACAACCTTCCTCTTCTCCCTGGCTTTGGTAAGTTGCTCTAGGCAGCGCTCCTCGAAGCTGCTGGCTGCTGCGCGCCAGCGTGTTCTGTCGCTGGTGCAGGTTTCCAGTTGCTTGGGCGCAGGACTACAATAGTGGAGATGGGCCTTGACTCAATCTTTGTACCGCTTCCTGGGACGCCCACCATTCCTTTGTCCCTGGGAGAGCATGCCGTGGAACGACCTGTCGATGCATGTGTGTTTCTTCCATCCTGATGACGTGCCCAGTCCATCGGAGCTGTGCTTTGATGATCATTGCCTCGATACTTGTGAAGCTGGATCTGTACAATACTTCTAGGTTGGCCACTTTGTCCTGCCAGTGAATGCCCATGATGGACCTTAACAAGCGCATATGGAACTTCTCAAGTGGATGGATGTGATTCCTATACAAAGTCCGCGTTTCACAGCCATAGAGCAGGCTGGAAAGCACAACTGCTCTGTAGACGTTGAGTTTAGTTGACAGCTTGATGTTGTAGTCGTTCAACATTCATTGAAATTAACCAATATCTGGAAGAGTCTGGATGGATGAAATTATAATAATCAATAATCAATTGACTATTTTTATCTTTTCATTATTTAAGAAGTATTCTGATCTGATTATTTAAGGTCCAAAGTCGCAAACACGTTTATCAATCTTAAAGTTTATTAAAGTTTATTTGTCACAGTGTTACCAATTCATTTCTTCTCTTAATTTCAATCTGTGCTTTATATTGCTCATGAAGCTGCGTTCCTTTTGCAGCAATATTGGTTATGTAGCTTTCTAACCCATGACAAGTTATATACAAATACTATGAATAATTGGGACATTAACACAGGCTGTTGCAGGTTTCCTCTGATCATGTTCTGCCATGAGTGTATAAAACATACAACAATACAGGTACAGGATCATGCCCTTTAGCCCACTATGCCTGTACCAAACATGATTCTAAGGTAAATTAATCTCTTTTCCTGCACATGATCCACATTACTCCATTCCCTGCATATCTGTGCACCGACTGTATCTAAAAGCCTCTTAAACGCCTTAAAAATGAGCTTGTAGTCTTTGACAATTACACCCTGTTAGGTGATTATTTAGGTGACTACAGGTGACTAGACTGTTGCCACATGGTCGCCGAGGTGTTGCCTGTATGATCACCTTAGTTGCCCAAAGAGTCGTACCTTTTTTCTGGTCGGTGCTGGATTTTGAAGTGTTCAAAACTTTTCGGCGACAGTCGGCGCCCGTGGGCTTGATGCCAACAATCTTAGTCTGACGTAGCTGCTGTCGCCAGGATGACATAGGTTGTCGCCATGATGATCTAGGTGATGACCTCGGTGAGTTACATTGGCTACTCCTACGTCATCCTACGTCATCCTGGCGACAGGTACCGGCGTCTGTTGTGATTTTGCAAGGACTACTTTGTTATATCACAAGGACCACTTTGTTTGCCCGCGTAGCAACATGTATATGTGGGAATGACGAAATATGGGCTGGGCACTCTGGTTCCAGATGGCCGTGAAATAAACAGAGCCTTGATTTATGCTCAGCTTCAAAGCCCTAAATACGTTTAATTGTGGTCATTCCAGTCAGAACAATGGTATAACAGATACCGGACCACGAAGTACAACAGCATCAAGTGAAGTCAAGTAACGACTTTGGAAAAACACAAGTCCTCAGCACCACATGGGCATGCGAATATAGTGCGTGGTCATTCTAAATTTTTTGTTGGGGACATTGTTCTTTGAAAAATGGCTTCAAGGAGAAGGAAGGGGCAGCCCAAGTCAAGGCCCAACCCCCATCCCCACCCACCAGACAGGTGGAGACTGAGGAGACCCAGGTGGAGTTTACTTTATATCATTCTATCAGGTCTCCCCTCAATCTCTAGCAGTCCAGAGAAAACAATCCGAGTTTGTCTAACCTCTCCTTGTAGCTACAAATCCTCCAAATCCAGACAACATTCTGGTAAACCTCTTCTGTACCCTCTACAAAGCCTCCACATCTTTCCTGTAATAGGGTGACCAAAACTGCATGCAAAACACCAAATATGGCCTAACTACAGTCTTATTGAACTACATCATGACTTCCTGACACTTACTGTATACTTAATGCTCTGACCAATGAAGATGCTTTCTTTACCATTCTGTTTACTTGTATTGGCAATATCAGGGAGCTATGGACTTGGACCCCTAAATAACCCATTCTGTTCCAATGGGAATAAATCCTATCCTGAAGAATCTTCTCAAATAGCTTCCCTACCACTGACGTGAGGCTCACAAGCCTATTGTAGTAGCCATTTAGCTTAACTCAATCTGTCCCTATACCTATAATTTCCTGATTATCTTTATTTTGTTTCTTTTTAACAAAGGAACAACTAACACTTTGCAACTATATATGCTCTTTGTTCATACACTTTGTTTCCTGCTGCTTCACAGTTTCCTGGCAAGGTAAATAATATGTTTTGAATTCCTAGAACTTCACATTTTGCTAACAGTCTCATGTGGGGGATTTCTACTGTTGTTTTGTTTAGTTTAATTTAGAGATACAGCACGGAATCAGGCCCTTCACCCGACCATGTCCGTGCCGACCAGCGGTCTCCGCACAGTAACATTATCCTGCTCACTAGGGACAATTTACAATTTTACCAAAGCCAATTAACCTACAAACTTTGGAGTGCATGAGGAAACCGGAGCACCCAGAGAAAACCCACACAGGTCATGGGGAGAACGCACATACATATAGACAGCAACCGTGGTCAGAATCGAACCTGGGTCTCTGGCGCTGTAAGGCAGCAACTCTACCGCTGTGCCACTGTGCTGACAAAAGACAAAAATCAAAAAGCTGCAGATGTTCGAAATCTGAAATGAAATAGAAAATTGTGGTAACAGTCCACTGGTCAGACAGTACCTGTGAAAACACAACAGGGTTAATGTTTCAAGGTCAAAGACCAAGCATCAGAATGTCTGTAGTCCATTGAAATTTAATCTTCTATTTTTAAATAATATTTTGGCAACCTTATATGTCTTCTATCTCTCCCTTAATCCTACATGTATTTTTACAAACTTGATTTTAGTTCCATCGTGACGATTGAAGTGATATTTATTTTATTTTATTTTTCCTTCCAAAAAGCACCTGTGAGGTAATGGCTCTATGTGAGAGATGGTCATTTTTAAAGCAAATAAATAATAGACTGGTTTACAACAAATTGTTTTATTTTGATGAGATCAGGTTTAAGATATTTCATATTTTCAATGTTCAATAGAAAATTCCATTGCTTGTCCCATTGGTGGGGGGGGGGGGGGGGGGGTGGCTGAGGGAATTATTTATTATGACTATGAAGAATTCTATTGCTGCTTCATCCTGTTTGCAGATTGCTAAAAACAAATCGCTATTAGAACATACCGCATTGTAATAGATGTGTAGGAAAGAATTGCAGATGGTGGTTTAAATCGAAGGTAGACACAAAATGCTGGAGTAACTCAGGGGGACAGGCAGCATCTCTGGAGAGAAGGAATGGGCAACGTTTTGGGTTGAGACCCTTCTTCAGACTGATGCCAGGGGAGTGGGCGGGACAGAGATAAAATGTAGTCGGAGACAGTAAGACTGGTGGGAGAACTGGGAAGGGGTGGAGAGAGAGGGAAAGCAAGAGCTAATTGGCATTCATACCACTGGGGTGTAAGATACCCAAGCAAAATATGAGGTGCTGTTCCTCCAATTTGTGTCTGGCAGCATCTCTGGAGGACATGGATAGACGATGTTTCAGATCGGGAAGCTTCCTCAGGCTATTTGAGTTACTCCAACGCTTTGTGTGTTACTCAAGATTCCAGCATCTGCAGTTCCTTGTGGAATATGTCCTCCAGAGATGCTGCCTGACCCACTGAGCTAGTCCAGAACTTTGTATTCTATTCAGGATTCCAACATCTGCAGTTCCTTGTGTCTCGACAAGCTCTAATTACTAGCACAGCTTCATAGAGGGACCAAATGCTTACCTGACAATTTGTAACTATAAAAACATAGAAATATAGAAAATAGGTGCAGGAGTAGGCCATTCAGCCTTTCGAGCCTGCACCGCCATTCAATATGATCAAGGCTGATCATCCAACTCAGTATCCTGTACCTGCCTTCTCCCCATACCCCCTGATCCCATTAGCCACAAGGGCCACATCAAACTCCCTCTTAAATATAGCCAATGAACTGGCCTCAACTACCTTCTGTGGCAGAGAATTCTACAGATTCACCACTCTCTGTGTGAAAAATGATTTTCTCATCTCGGTCCTAAAAGACTTCCCCCTTATCCTTAAACAGTGACCCCTTGTCCTGGACTTCCCCAACATCGGGAACAATCTTCCTGAATCTAGCCTGTCCAACCCATTAGGAATGTTGTAAGTCACTATGAGATCCCCCCTCAATCTTCCAAATTCCAGCGAGTACAAGCCGAGTCTATCCAGTCTTTTTCATATGGAAGTCCTGCCATCCCAGGAATCAGTCTGGTGAACCTTCTCTGTACTTCCTCTATGGGAAGAATGTCTTTCTTCAGATCAGGAGACCAAAACTGCAATACTCTAGGTGTGGCCTCACCAAGACCCTGTACAACTGCAGTAGAACCTCCCTGCTCTTGTGAATGCCAACATACCATTCGCTTTCTTCACAGCCTGCTGCACCTGCATGCCTACTTTCAATGACTGGTGTACCATGACACCCAGGTCTCGTTGCATCTCCCCTTTTCCTAATCGGTCACCATTCAAATAATAGTCTACTTTCCTGTTTTTGCCACCAAAGTGGATAACCTCACATTTATCCACATTATACTGCATCTGCCATGCATTTGCCCACTCACCCAGCCTATCCAAGTCACCTTGCAACCTGCTAGCATCCTCGTCACAGCTAACACTGCCCCCCAGCTTCGTGTCATCCGCAAACTTCGAGATGTTGTATTTAATTCCCATGTCCAAATCATTAATATATATTGTAAATAGCTGGGGTCCCAGCTCTGAGCCTTGCGGCACCCCACTAGTCACTGCCTGCCATCCTGAAAAGGACCCGTTCACTACTACTCTTTGTTTCCTGTCTGCCAGCCAGTTCTCTATCCACATCAATACTGAACCCCCAATACCGTGTGCTTTAAGTTTGTATACTAATCTCTTGTGTGGGACCTTGTCGAAAGCCTTCTGAAAGTCCAGATATAGCACATCCACTGGTTCTCCCTTATCCACTCTACTAGTTACATCCTCAAAAAATTCAATAAGATTCGCCAGACATGATTTACCTTTCGTAAATCCAAGCTGACTTCGTCCAATGATTTCACCACTTTCCAAATGCGCTGCTATCCCATCTTTAATAACTGACTCTAGCAGTTTCCTTACTACCGATGTTAGACTAACGTCTGTAATTCCCCGTTTTCTCTCTCCCTCCTTTTTTAAAAAGTGGGGTTACATTAGCTACCCTCCAATCCTCAGGAACTACTCCAGATTCTAAAGAGTTTTGAAAAATTATCACTAAGGCATCCACTATTTCTGGGGCTACTTCCTTAAGTACCCTGGGATGCAGCCTATCTGGCCCTGGGGATTTATCTGCCTTTAATCCATTCAATTTACCTAACACCACTTTCCGGCTAACCTGGATTTCACTCAGTTCCTCCATCTCATTTGACCCGCAATGCCCTGCTATTTCCGGCAAATTATTTATGTATTCCTTAGTGAAGACAGAACCAAAGTAGTTATTCAATTGGTCTGCCATGTCCTTGTTCCCCATGATCAATTCACCTGTTTCTGACTGCAAAGGACCTACATTTGTTTTAAATAATCTTTTTCGCTTCACATATCGATAAACACTTTTGCAGTCAGTTTTTATGTTTCCTGCCAGTTTTCTTTCATAATCCATTTTCCCTTTCCTAATTAAGCCCTTTGTCCTCTTCTGTTGGACTCTGAATTTCTCCCAGTCCTCTGGTAGGCTGTTTTCTCTGGCTAATTTGTACGCTTCATCATTTGCTTTGATACTATCCCTGATTTCCCTTGTAATCCACGGATGCACTACCTTCCCTGATTTATTCTTTTGCCATACTGGGATGAACAATTGTTGTAGTTCATCCATGCAGTCTTTAAATGCCTTCCATTGCATATCCACTGTCAACCCTTCAAGAATCAATTGCCAGTCTACCTTGGCCAATTCACGTCTCATATCCTCAAAGTTACCTTTCTTTAAGTTCAGGACCTGTGTTTCTGAATTAACAATGTCACTCTCCATCCTAATGAAGAACTCAACCATATTATAGTCACTCTTGCCCAAGGGGCCATGCACAACAAGGCTGCTAACTAACCCTTCCTCATTACTCAATACCCAGTCTAGAATAGCCTGCTCTCTCGTTGGTTCCTCTACATGTTGGTTTAGAAAACTATCCCGCATACATTCCAAGAAATCCTCTTCCTCAGCACCCCTGCCAATTTGATTCACCCAATCTATATATAGATTGAGGTCACCCATTACTGTATAACGGTTTTACCTTTGTTGCATGCATTTCTAATTTTCTGTTTGATGCCATCCCCAACTCCACTACTACTGTTAGGTGGCCTGTACACAACACCCACTAGCGTTTTCTGCCCCTTAGTGTTTCGCAGCTCCACCCATATCGATTCCACATCCTCCAAGCTAATGTCCTTCCTTTCTATTGCGTTAATCTCCTCTCTAACCTGCAACGCTACCCTACCTCCTTTTCCTCTCTGTCTATCCCTCCTGAATATTGAATATCCCTGGATGTTCAGCTCCCAGCCTTGGTCACCCTGGAGCCATGTCTCCGTGATCCCAACTATATCATAATCATTAATAGCTATCTGCACATTCAACTCATCTACCTTATTACGAATGCTCCTCGCATTGAGACACAAAGCCTTCAGGCTTGTTTTTACAAAGCTCTTGCCCCTTTTACAATTATGTTGAAAGGTGACCCTTTTTGATTTTTGCCCTGGATTTGTCTGCTTGCCACTTTTCACCTTGCTACATATTGCTTCTATCCTCATTTTACACCCCTCTGTCTCTCTGCTCACACATTTAAGAAACCCACCACCTCTTATTCTCTGTTTATTATTTTTTTCTTCTTTCCCCCCTACGTGTTGCGTCTGACTGCTTCCCTTCTCTGCCTCCTGCCTCACACACGGTCTACTTGCTTTCTCTATTTGAGTCCCTCCCCCCAACCGATCTAGTTTAAAGTCTCACCAGTAGCCTTTGCAAATCTCCCTGCCAGGATATTGGTTCCTGGGTATAGGTTGTTCCTATAGGTTTTTCCTAGGTTTTTCAATTAAATTATGAATTGCTTTTTCCTATATTGAATGTGATAGCAGCTTTAGAATACTTTTCTATACAATGTCATGATATCAATGTTTTTAACCATGAATATTATATATAATATGGGTCATCGACAAAACCAGACAAAAATGTTTATGTGATTTTTTATTCAAAACTGTGACATCTGTAGGTAGTAATTACAGACTGTTCAAAATCCCCCTGTTCCTTTAGCTGGTGGTAAAGCAGGCCTGGCAGAATTGGAAGAAGGTCCAAGACGTGAATAAGCATCAGTACCACTTGTAATGATCCGGTAGGCAGAATCATCCTCCTCATTCCCTGAGAGCACTGCATTTCGTAAATTGGGCATCTCAGCAAAAGGCAAGTAAGCTTCACCTGAATCAATAACAAAGGAGGAATTATTATAAGATACACAAATATACAAGGAATGATTTTAGAATTCTTCAACTGCAATCAAAAATCGTTCCAGCCATGGTTTAAATTGGAAATCTGTCCATATTTTGACAGCACATAATTTATCATTTAATCTCATGTTTAAAGAATTGTGGCTTTTGATATCCAGATTTTCAGCTTGCTCTGCCTATGCACAAGTTTCCCTATTAATAAGGTTTCCCTCTCTCCTGACTCTCAGTCTGAAGAAGGTTCTCAACCCGAAACGTCACCTATTCCTTTTCTTGAAAAATACTGCCTGATCTGTTGAGTTACTCCAGCATTTTGTGTCCATCTTAAGTATATAGATAGAACTTTAGTATACAGACATCTATCTATAAACTAAAAGTCTCATCTTGTATGTATATATGTCTGTATGTTTTGTATCTTCCTCAAAACGTTATGTGATAGCGCTTAAATTTTAAAATATTTGAACTCACATTTTTCCTGACCATGCCGTACTCAGGTTCACTTAAGATTTCATCCTATATTTCACGTTATTCAAGATGAAAGTTTGTTTTAAAGCGAAATACCACTTCTCACAGAGAGCCTTTTTCCAGCAGCTTCCAGTGATGATGTCACAATGCCACTCACAGTGCACCAATCACAATGGGCTCTCAAGCTGCCGAGTGCCACAATTACAGCACAATGGGACGTTGCCAACGGTAACTGCAGCTTCTCACAGAGAGCCTTTTTCCAGGAGCTTCCAATGGCTATGCTATATTTCGCAACTTATTGATGATTATAGCTTTAAAAATGCCAACTTTAACAAGATGTTTACTGTTAAAATTCTTCTTGCCAGCTTCCAACACACTTTGATACAAATTTGCAATACAGGAACACTCTGAACTTTTCACCTCAATGGGATATCACAGTAAGTGCTTCAACAGGAGGGGGAGGGCGAATTGGTATTGCAATTGGAACTGCTCCGGCAGGGAGGGGAAGTGCAATTTGAATTTCTTTTAAAGTCCACTGCTGAGGGAGGCAGGGGAGTGCTGGAAACTTATGTTCGGGAACAGGTTAAGTTGGGGGACCATGCCTCCCGGGGGGGTTACGGGTTAGTGGTGCAATATTGCATTGGGACGTTGGGTTCCATATTACTAAAATGCTCATCTTTCTTGTTTGTATGCATGAGTGTGTGTGATCCCGAAACTATGCCAAAACGGTACACAATAGCACTACAATTTTTGGCTTACCTTACTCACCATTGTCCTGTGGTGTGCTGGGACAAGTTTCATTCGGATATATCATTTTCATAAAAAATTATGATGTAAAAAAAAATCTGTTTTATTCACATTCTTCCGTTTTCATCCACAATTACATCACAATGGGATCCCGATACTCATTTACATTAAAAATCATGATTTAAAAAAACCCTCTGTTTTAATCAAATTCTTGGGGGGAGGTTTCATTTACAAAAAAACATTGCGATTTTCATTGTGGGGGGGGGGGGGGGATAGGGGTGAGGAAGGGGAAAGGGAGGGGGGGGAGAGAGAAGTGGGGGAGGGGGGATAGAGGTAGAGGAGGGGGGAGTGGGGGAGGTAGGGAGTGTGGGATAGAGGGAGAGGAGGGCAGGGTGGGAGGTGAGGAGAGAGAGTGGTGAGTGGGATAGAGGAGGCGAGGAGGTGGGGGATAGAGGGTTAGGAGGGGGAAGGGAGGGGAGAGGGGTTATGGAGGGAGGGAGGGAGGGAGTGACTGAGGTAGGGGAAAGAAGGGAGGGAGAGGTGGAGGGAGTGGAGGAGGGGAGGATAAGAGGGGAAAGAAGAGGGAGGGTGAAGAGGGGGAGGGAGTGCTGGAGCAATGGAGGAGGATAGGGGTAGGAAGAGGGATGGCAAAGCGCAGTTGGGGGAAGGGTTGCCGTGACTCACATCACAACAGGGATCTCTGACGTCACAAAGGGAACCCGTCAGCCGCGCCTGCGCACTTGGGGCTATGGGTGAGTGGTGGAATATTGTGTTGGGGGAACGCCGCCCAACGTGTCCCACTTGGTCTAGTTGATTATAAAATTACATGGACTATATAATTAAAGCATATTGTGTTCTTACAGCTATGGTAATCTGGTGATCATTTCTCATGACATTTAACAGTGCAGGAAACTATGCAGAGGTGGTGTAGAGAAAGCAGGGACTGTACAGAAGGACTTGGACAGATTGGGAGAGTGGGCAGGGAAGTGGCAGATGGAATATAGTGTAGCAAAGTGTGGAGTTATGCATTTTGAATAAAGTAGGAATAAAGGCAGAAACTTTTTTCTAAATGGGGAGCGAATCCAGAAATCGGAAGTGCAAAGGGACTTGGGAGTGCTGGTACTTGCAAGTCGAATCGGTAGCAAGGAAAGCAAACACAATAGAGGGCTAGAATAGAAAAACAGGGATATAATGCTGAGGAACAGGGATATAATTGGTAGACACAAAAAGCTGGAGTAACTCAGCGGGCAGGCAGCATCTCTGGAGAGAAGGAATGGGTGAAGTTTCGGGTCAAAACCCTTCTTCAGACTATATAATTGGAGGAACAGCATCTCATATTTCACTTGGGCAGCTTAGTACAGCCCAGTGTTAGGAATATTGATTTCTCTCTCTTCAGCAAGCCCTGCCATTCCCTCTCTTTCCATCCCTCCCCAACCCAAGTCACATTTATTTTTCGTTTTCACCCTACAAACAGCTAACAATGGCCTGTTTCCTTTAACATCGTTACTATTTTGCATATCTTTCATTCATTGTTCTTTATCGCTCCACTTCACCGTCTATATCTCTTGTTTCCTTTATCCCTAACCAGTCTGATGAAGGGTCTTGACCCAAAAGGTCACCCATTCCTTCTCCCCAGAGATGCCGCCTGTCCCGCTGAGTTACTCCAGCTTTTTATGTCTATCTTCTATATAAACTGCTAAGGCTCTATAAGGCGCTGGTAAGGCCACATTTGGAATATTGTGAGCAATTTTGGGCACCATATCTGAGGAAGGATGTGCTGGCTCAAGAGAGGGTCCAGAGGAGGTTTACAAGAATGAACCCAGGAATGAATAGGTTAACCTATGATAAGCGTTTGTCGGTACTGGACCTGTACTCGCTGGAGTTTAGAAGAATGAAGGGGGACGTAATTCAAACATACAGAATAGTGAAAGTTGGATAGAGTGGATGTGGAGAGGATGTTTCCATTAGTGGGAGAGTCTAGGGCTAGAGGTAATAGCCTCAGAATTAAAGGATGTTCTTTCAGGAAGGCGATGAGGAGAAATTTCTTTAGTCAGAGGCGGAGTAGAATTGAATGGCCTCATTCTACTCCTTGCACATGCAATACTGACCTTATGATATCTGAGGAAGGAGTAGACTTGATGGGTTGTCTCGCCTAATTCTGCTCCTATCACTTATGACATAAACTACTGCATCTAGGCAGTACCAGGCTCGAAGGGCCGAATGGCCTACTCCTGCACCTAATTTCTATCTAGTGTTCCCAGTTTGGCCTCCTTTACACTGATGAAGCCAAGCATAGAATTGGCGACCATTTCGCTCGGTCCGCCAAGGGACCCGACCCGAAATGTAACATATCCACGTTCCCCAGTGATGCTGCCTAACACTTTGTGTGTATGTTAGATTAAAAGGAACGTTGAGTAAGGAGAGAAATAGGAAAAAAAATAGGTAAACAAAGGTATGGCTGGAAAGTGGTACTTTGGAGAAATACCTTGAAATGAGAAGAGGTGAAAAGTGGAGCCAAATGGACAGAGAATTAAATGGCAGACTGAATACTCTTTTACATTTTCAAATCCATCCATGGCTTTACCCATTTGTGTTACCTCTTGCAATCCAATATCTTAACCATCCCTACCCGACTCCAGCATGTGTCTGATACCCTGACTCTGACCATCCTTGAGTTGATGAAATTAACTTTGGAATTTGCTCCATTAACTTCTTTGCCTTAAATACAACATTTCCTTAAATAATTAAATAAACCAAAATAAATTTGTCAATCTGTATTCTGCCATGGACATATTGGAGCAAATGTCCTCCGATTGCTGTGATTCCGTTTTTATTTCTAAGTTCTTAATATTTAATACAGAGAAGTGTGAGGTGTTGCACTTTGGGACGTAGAACAAGGGCAGGACCTACACAGTAATTGGCAGTCCTCTGGGTAGTGTTGTAGAGCAGAGGGATCTAGGAGTACAAGTGCATGGTTCCTTGAAGGTCGAGTCGCAGGTAGATGAGGTGGCCATAAGGCTTTTGGCACTTTGGCCTTCATCAGTATTGAGTATGGAAGTATAGAAGTTGGGAGGCCATATTGCAGTTGTGTAAGACGTTGGTGAGACTGCATTTAGAATATTGTGTTCAGATCAGGGAACCATGTTATGGTATGATATGGTCAAGCTTGAAAGGGTTCAGAAAAGATTTACGAGGATGTTGCCATGACTAGAGGGTGTGAGCTATAGGGAGAGGTTAAGTAGGCTGAGTCTCTATTCCGTGGCGCGCAGGAGGATAAGGGGAGATCTTATAGAGTTATACAAAATCATGAGAGGAATAGATCGGGTAGATGCACAGAGTCTTTTACCCAGAGTGGGTGAATCGAGGACCAGAGGACATAGGTTCAAGTTGAGAGGGAAACGATTTAATAGAAATCCGAGGGGTAACTTTTTCACACAGAGGGTGGTGGGTGTATGGACCAAGCTACCAGAGGATGTGGTTTAGACTGGGACTATCCCATCATTTAAGAAACAGATGGACAGGTACATGGGTAGGACAGGTTTGGAGGGTTAGGGACCAAGCACAGTAAAGCGGGACTAGAGTAGCTGGGACATTGTTGGCCAGTGTGGGCAGATTGGGCCGAAGGGTCTGTTTCCACATGACTATAATGTAAGCCCTAGTAAACAATGTTTTGTGCAACTGTGAACAATTTGTTAAGTTTGACATTCCTCCATAGAGTCATAGTATCAGAGAATCCTACAGCATGGGAACAGGCCATTTGGCCCGCATGTCTGTGCCCCCCATCCATTTACCACTAATTATATTCTTTCCACATTCACATCAACTCCTCCCAGATTAGGGATAATCTACAGTGGCTATTTGACCCACCAACTGGGCATGTTTCAGTTTAGAGATACAGCATGGATACACACCATCCGCCCATTCAGTCCACATCGCCTCTTCACACTAGTCCAATGTTACCCAACTTTCACGTCTATTCCCTATACATTAGGAGCAATTTGTTAAGGTTACTTAACATATAAACCCATATGTCTTTGAAATGTGGGAGGAAACTGATGCACCTGGTGAAACCCTCATAGTCATATAGAGAATTAGCAAACTCCACATGCACTTTGACACCTTTACTAATCAGGAACCTATCAATCTCTGCTTTAAACATACCTATTGGCAGCCATCTGTGGCAAAGAATTTCAAAGATTCATCACCTTCTGGATAAAGAAATTCTTCCTTATCGCCATTCTAAGAGTACGTCCTTTTATTCTGAGGAAGTGTCCTAGACTGTCCCACTACTGGAAACATCCTTTCCACATCCACTTTATTTAGCCTTTCATTATCCAGTAGCATTCATTGAAATTACCCCTAATTGTTCTAAACTCCAGTGAGTACAAGCCCAGGGCCATCACACACTCCTTATATCTTAACCCAATCATCCCCAGGATCATTCTCGTAAACTTCCTCTGGACCCTCTCCAACAGCAGCACATTCTTCCTCAGGTTCTTCCTTGGACAAGTTGGGCTACAGCACATTTTTCCATGTTGTGTGACTATGACTTCTCCGTGGATTGTCACCTTGTCGTGGTGGCGAAGCTTGTGTGGACCTGAGATCCTGAGAGTGATGCCGTCTGGAGCTATGCTCCTGGTAGGGCCACCCATGGTGGTAAGGTCGAGGGGGAGGTCTCTAACAAAGAGCAATCCAACCATGACCTCAACGTTGGAACAGGCGGAGGACGATGGCTGACCTTAGTGGAGCGTCACAATGGCTGGGAAGGTGGATGAAGGCTGCAGCAGAAAAGGGTCTCTGGTTGGCTTGGACTCCATGCCACTGGATCTTGACCCAGATCTGTCAAGGACCGTGGGGTGGCTGCCTGTGCACCAGTCTCCCCATGTTAAACAAAGTCATGCACAGGCGTCCTCCATATAGCACCCTGGAGGGGTGAAGGAAAACACCAAATGCAAACCTCCTCTGCCTTGTAGCTATTACCTCATTCAGGAAAGGTGAAGACTGGATCCGGCGGAATACACGGAAGAGACCACCATTTGGTGGTCCAACGGGTAGGAAGGTGGACCCAGCAAAGCATCGTGGAGCACAATTAGGGCACAATGTTCACGCAGAACACTGGTGGCCATCCACAGCATCCTGGCCTATTGCCAGCCGTCTTGACTATGTCTTGTCACAGGATCCAGATAGGCCGGAACGAGAGAGTGAGGCTGACGAATTGCACAACTCTCCCTCACTTTAATCCAAGTCAAGCGCAAGCCATGCAGATGCAGTATAATATAGATAAATGTGAGGTTATCCACTTTGGCGGCAAAAACAAAGGGGCAGATTATTATCTCAATGGGGTTAGGTTAGGTAAGGGGGAGGTGCAGCGAGACCCGGGCGTCCTTGTACACCAGTCACTGAAAGTTGGCTTACAGGTACAGCAGGCAGTGAAGAAAGCTAATGGAATGTTGGCCTTCATAACAAGAGGATTTCAGTACAGAAGTAAAGCGGTTCTTCTGCAGTTCTATAGGGCTCTGGTGAGACCACATCTGGAGTATTGTGTACAGTTTTGGTCTCCTAATTTGAGGAAGGACATCCTTGTGATTGAGGCTGTGCAGTGTAGGTTCACGAGATTGATCCCTGGGATGGCGGGACTGTCATATGAGGAAAGATTGAAAAGACTTGGCTTGTATTCACTGGAGTTTAGAAGGATGAGGGGGAATCTTATAGAAACATATTACATTATAAAAGGACTGGACAAGGTAGATGCAGGAAAAATGTTCACAATGTTGGGTGAGTCCAGAACCAGGGGCCACAGTCTTAGAATAAAGGGGAGGTCATTTAAGACTGAGGTGAGAAAAAACTTTTTTACCTAGAGAGTTGTGAATTTATGGAATTCCCTGCCACAGAGGGCAGTGGAGGCCAAATCACTGGATGGATTTAAGAAAGAGTTGGATAGGGCTCTAGGGGCTAGTGGAGTCAAGGGATTTGGGGAGAAAGCAGGCACGGGTTATTGATAGCGGACGATCAGCCATGATCACAATGAATGGCGGTGCTGGCTCGAAGGGCTGAATGGCCTCCTCCTGAACCTATTTTCTATGTTTCTATGTTTCTGTGCAGGACCTTAACCGCCCAACTGGGCAAAGCAAGATCACCACAGGAACGCGTGCAGCTGAGAAGAAGCATACCGCTGAAGCTCAGATGAAGCGTGCCGCGCGCAAGGCTCGAATTCTACTGCAGTACCCACCCAACTGTGTCCCATATGCGGGCGAGCCTTCTGGGCCCGGATCAGTCTCACCAGTCACCTCTGGACCCACAAACAGAAACAAAAACACTGAAGTCATGGTCTTCTTCAACTACGAAGGACGAACAACAACAACAAAAATGACTATGACTCTCAATACCAATGATTTAAATAAAATTATATTGATTCATGTCTGGGTTATCGTGTCTGGGTTATCCGACAATCAATTGAAACTGGCACCATGTAACATCTGAAAACAGACAAAAATGAGTGGCATTGTTGCTATCTTCCTACCATAAGGGAGCCCAGCTTCCTTTCTGTTTTGTTCTGTCTCAAAGAATGTCTCATGTTGTTCCCAATGTTTATCACAGGCTGCACAGAGGAAATTTGAGTCAAAACCTGAGCAAGAGCAACCTGTTTAAAGAACACATAGAGTTCACATAATATTAATGCAGTTTACATCAAAACTTCCATGTCGTATGTAACAATTGTTTTTACACTGAGATATTGCTAGATTTGTATACTAGTGTAAATTATAATTATTTGAATAATGAGCAGCATTTCCATAGGGCTGAGACCAATTTTCTTGTGGGAAGATTTGCTAGTCCCATTAGTGAGCGTTTCAACCTGACGAATGGAATCTGTTTTGACACAGGGTAATTAATCTAAAATGTTAACTGGTTCTTTCTCCATGCTGCTATCTGGCCTGCTGAGTACCTCCAGCATTTTTCTTTCAGATTTACAGCAACTGCAGTGTTGGCTTTACAGTAAATATTGTAACATTGGCATTATTGAGATAGCAAGATTAAATATCTGAAATTATCATGAGGATTTAAAGGGATAAAGAGTGAGGGAAGATGAATTATGAGGATTTGATGTTGGATTTTAATAATTTACAAATTATGGAAGAATTGAATGATAGATGTTTCACAGACTGTTGTACAGATATTATTGATAAATGAGACATTTGTGACTGATAAGGTATACATTCTGCAATGTACATAGGCATCTATAGAATTAAAAGTCTTATCTTGACCACTTCCTGTCTGCGCTGTATATTGATTTTAGAAAAAGTGCTACCCTGTATCGCTGTGATGTTGTGGCCATCTTACTCACAGTCCTCCTCCGCTGAGCCAGCCCCGAGGATTTTTCCCATCAATGAAAAATAAAAAAGTTATGAGTGTTTAAAAAATCTTGCGATCCGCTGATTGATCCTCTCGCCTGTCAAACACCGCAATGAAGGCAACGCCCCCTTTGGGGGGGGGCAGGACTATAAAACCCTGGATGCCTAGACGTGAGTCAGTCATTCTGCAAGATCGCGAGGGAGAGGCCACGACTGTCCTTCTAAGCTGTGAATCAACTGAACTATGAGTCTGCAATGTACTTTAATGCACAATAAATGATTTGTTAGCCCTTAATGACAATGCCATGAGTTGTTTGGCCTGCAGCGCTGTCTGTGCTTGAAACCGCTATGCTTTATTAGGTTCGGCTATGTTTGGAAGGAATAAATGCTTTATTAGGTCCGACTGTGTTTGGAAGGAATGAATACTTTATTAGGTCCGACTGTGTTTAGTGTGTGCGTGAGAGTCTGTGTGTGTGAGTCTGCATGTGTGTGTGTGAGTCTGTATGTGTGTGTGAGTGTGTGAGTGTGTGTGTGCGAGTGTGAGTGTGAGTGTATGTGTGTGAGTGATTGTATGTGAGTGTATATCAGTGTATGAATGTGTGTGTGAGTGTGAGTATATGTGTGTGTGTGTGTATGAGTGTATGAGAGTGAGAGTCTGTGTGTGTGTGTGTGTGTGTGTGTGTATGTGAGTGTGTCTGTATGTGTGTGCGTGAGTCTGTGTGAGTGTAAGTGCATGTGTGTGAGTGCGTGAGTGTATGTGTGAGTGAGTGTATGTGTGTGTGTGTGTATGTGAGTGAGTGTGTCTGTACGTGTGTGCGTGAGTCTGTGTGAGTGTGAGTGCATGTGTGTGAGTGCGTGAGTGTATGTGTGTGTGTGTGTGAGTGTATGTGTGTGTGAGTGTATGTGTGAATGTACGTGTGTGTGAGTGTGTTTGTTTGTATGCGAGTGTATATGTGTATGTGAGTGTGTGTGTGTGTGTGTGTGTGTGTGTGTGTGTGAGTATATGTGTGTGTGAGTGTATCTGTGAGTGTATGTGTGTGTGTGAGTGTATGTGTGTGTGTATGTGAGTGTATATGGATGTGCGTATATGTATGTGTGCATGTGTGTGTGAGTGTGTGTGTGTGTGTGTGTGTGTGTATGTGTGTGTGAGTGTACGTGTGTATGTGTGTGACTGTGTGTGAGTGTGTATGTGAGTGTGTGAGTGTGTGTGTGTGTATGGGTGAGTGTATGTGTGAGTGTATGTGTGAGTGTATGTGTGAGTGTGTGTGTATGTGTGAGTGTGAATGTGTGTGTGTGTGTGAGGTAGAGGGTGGGTGTGTGTGTGTGTGTGTGTGTGTGTGTATTTGTGTGTGTGTGTGTGTATGTGTGTGCGTGTGTGAGTGTGTGTGTGTGCATGGGAATTGATGAGAGGTAGAATATTGCGTTGGGGGACCAGCCCTCCCTTGTGAAGCTGGGAACCATCGGGTCCCACTTAGTCTAGTAACTTCTACAGAACAAGACCAAGCTGTGTAAGAAGACAATTGTAAACAGGAAATGAAAATAATGTAATAATTAACTTGCCATGTTATAATTAAATCTGTGTAACTAATCTATTTGTGTAAGGAGGAACTGCAGATACAGGTCTACAACGCAAATATTTTAGCCAGTTTTGGTCATTTATTTTGAATGCTCTGGACATTAATGAAATCAGGAGATATGCTCAGTGTTGCTAGAGGTAGGCTGTGTGGTTGAGCTGGTTCGAAGGGCTACGTTTCCTCACCTCCCATTTCTTGTGTTCATATGTTATGTTTACATCAATGCTATTGTTATCTCAAACCAATCTGAAGAAAGGTCCCAACCAGAAACATCACCTATCCATATTCTCCAGAGATGCTGCCTGACCTGCTGAGTTACTCCATCACTTTGTGTCTTTTTTCCATCCAAGTTATTTCTGTCTTCTGGATAGATATATTCAACATTTTAGAAATTGATGAAACCAAGTATTGCTGCAACCACTATCTTGTTGATATAATCCCTCAGTTAAGGAAATTAGCAAGTTAAGTAATGTCTTGATCCCAAACGTCACCAATCCATGTTCTCCAGAGATGCTGACCGACCTGTTGAATTACTCCAGCACTTTGTGTCCTTTTGTTTCGGTCTCTATAGGAACATTGCTTGTTTCACAGGGACTGTTATCAGTGCTTTATTTTACATTTTGTATGTCTCTAATGATGATAGAATCTATTATGGGAATATAGATCAAAATGTGTAAAGATGCTTTCAATGTATTGACATACCAGGGACGTTACATTTATGACTTCCAGTGATGTGGTGTTCTTCATGGTTATGTTTACAACGGCACTTAGCTCTCCAAGTCCTTGGGTCAAAGTTTCTTCGCTTTCTTAGCCAGAATTCACCTACATCTTCAGGACGGGATGGAATGAAGGCAAAAGCCCTGCACGGGCAGCCAGTCACCGAACAGGGCACTCGAACACTGGTGCCTGTCAGGAAAAAATAAACAAAGAAAAACTGGTCACGGCCACAGATGACAGGAAAAGATCTGTAATGTTCGAGATTGAAATTTGAATACTTTACTTTTGCTGCTCTTCTGTCATGAGTGCTGCTCTCAAGAGAAGTGGACTCATTTCTGCCAGGTCAGGTTTTGCAGGCATGGTCAGAAGAAATGGATTCGCTCTAATGGATCGGACAGCACAGTTGCACAATGGTAGAGTTGCTGCCTTAGAGTGCCAGAGACCCGAGTTTGATCCTGATTACGGATGCTGTCTGTACGGGTACGTTCTCCCTGTGACCGCGTGGGTTTTCTCCGGTTCTCCACACCAAAGAGTTAAAGGTTTGTAGGCTAATTGTCCTCTGCAAATTGTAAGTTGTCCCTAGTATGTAGCGATGTTACAATACTTACCTTCAACGGCGCTGTAGTTCTGCCACTGGCCTTGTGCATGACTTTGGTGCCTTTGGTGGGGGGGGGGGGGGGGCGGGATTAAAATGCCGTTTTCTCCTGCCTGTCAGAGTCAAACTTTCTCAGGCTGTTCAGCTGCTGCAGAAAAATCGTTCCGACTTCTGTTCTCGGAAGTTTTTAAAAAAAATTGCGGGACAATTTAATCCCTGGAGTAAAATAAAAAGCTACTTCTAACGCCGTAATCGCCTACAACTGATCTCACGTTGAGGACAAAACATTAGGTAAGTTGTTTATTCTACATATAAACTTGGTTCTTAGGATGACTTTAATCCAAATTTCATTGGGGAAAATGTGATTTTGGCCCCATACAAACAGGCAGTGTTTTTCCTGCCGATATGGGGTTTAAATTCACTGCAACCGCAACGTTTCAATCGATCATGTTCCACAAAAACCCACTCGCAAGATGATTAAAATGCCCATTAATTTACGGGAATTATTAAATTCCTTCCATTTGGCCTATAAATTCATGACAATGAGATTTAAAAATCATGTTATATTGTGAATTCTTGTGTGAATGTTATTTGGACACTTAGGGCATTTAAAAATGTTAACCTTTTCTTAAGAAATGGATAGATGTTTAGATCTAGTAATTGAATTTTGTAATTAGCTACAATTAGGTAACTAACTAATTATATGCTTTAATTTCAGGTCATCCAAGTAAGATTGTTTAATATTGGTTTCAGAATGCTTCAATCTATAATAACTGAAAATTTCATTCAATTCTCTTAATCTTTAAGAAAGTTATGAGCTTTTGACTGTCCTCGATCACAGCTTTTGAGTTGTCAATGGAAAAGCAATAGGTAACAAAATGCTAATTTCAGAGTATGAAAATGGCCGTAACCTTTTTTAATACTGAAGATATGAAAGTGAATTAGGTGTCAAATTTAACTTTTTTTATGCTCTATCTGATGGGATAAATTGCAGACTTGATTTTTTAAATCTCAAAATTTTGTAACATTGCTATAGTGTGTAGAATATTGCTAGTGTACGGGATGGCCGCTGGCCAGCGTGGACTCGGTGGGCTAAGAGGCCTGTTTCTGTGCTGTATCTCTAAAGTCTAAAGGCTCTCTCTTGCCCCATACATTCCTGTTGAATGGGATCCAAGTTGGACTCATTCAATGATGTGGAATCATGCATTAATGGGGTTGCAGAGCATCAATTGGTCAGTAGGTCCCAAGATTTTGAGATATTTTGGGAAATGTTTCTGGAGAACGCATTACAGAATTTAACCCATGTTGGTAAAGTTGCTTTTAGTTTGATTAGGTTGCAAATAAACAGTGGTATTTACTTTTGAATCCTATAGGACAAAAAAGTGATATAAAAACGATATAAATCTCTGATCTGTACATTAAGTTATTTATATTTATTTATAGGGGTGAGATTAAATAAGTTATTCTTCTTCTCACTCCTTTTTGAGCTTGTAAAGAAAAAGTGTTGGACATTTAAATTTTGCTTTATGCTTTTCATTGCTTTGCAAATATTGCCTGGAATGTCCAATTGTTTGACTATTTCGATTTTGTTGTTGTTATTTATTCCTATTTATGTCTTTACTTGTTCGGAACAAATAAACAAACAAATAAATAAATAAATAAATATATAACTGATTTAGGTAGATTATTGCCTCTTGTCCTGAGGTAGAGTGAAAAGCTTTTGTTTGCTTGAAATTCAATCAAATCAGATAATATTGTAGATGAATACAATCAAGCCAAACATAAGGGTAAAATGCAGAGCAAAAAGAAAGATTGCAGAGTGCAGAATATAATGCTCAGTATTGTAGTGTAACAGTTCCAGAGAAATTCTCCAATTCTGTAATGAGATAGGTTGGAGAATCGGGACTATACCCTAGCTTATGGAAAGACCGCAGACTGTCCTGAAAATAGAGAGGAAGAAGCTATTCTGGAGGCTGGCGCTTTCAATCATCACAATCTTCTTCCCAATGGGAACAGGAAGAAGAAGGAATGCCAATAAAGGGAAAGCTCTTGATGATGATGGCTGCTTTCTGGAGGCAGCATGAAGTGTAGGTGAACTGAATGGTGGGGAGTCCGCTCTGTGTGATGGACTGGGCTACATCTATAACTCTCTGCAATTTCTTGTGGTGTTGAGCACATGTGTTCCCAAACCAAGCTGTGATGCTACCTGGCAGAATGCTTTCTATGGTGCATCTGTAGAGGTTTGTGAGAGTCACTGGAGACATACTGAATTTCCTAAATTGCCTGAGGAAGTAAAGGCATAAGCGTTCTTTCTTGGCTGTCGCTTCAATATGGTTAATCCACAACATATTATTGGTAATATTTACATCTGGGAATTTAAAGCTTTCAACTATTTCCCCTTTGGCACCATTAATGCTGAATGGGCATGTTTCATTTGACGTTTAAATGTTAACAAGGGACATTCTTCGTTCAATGTTAAACCGGCAAATCATTTTTCAATTGATATATGAGTAAATGAGGCAGTTAAAGCTATGCATGGGATAGCATTTAATGGTTATTACTGCTAACAGATTTCATCATCACAATTGAAGAAGAATGTTTTGTTCAAGTCTTTCTCTCCAGAATGTCCCATATTCTAAAAAAAGGCTTCTGCACTAGTGCATCGGTCAGTGAATCCCTGTGTTAATGGATAATGATTTCCTTCCCTGCCTCATGGTAAATAAAGCAAAATATTCATTAAGTAAAAAGTGCAAACCATAACACTATGATTAACTTATTTTAATTTATTGGGCGGCACTTATGCTGAGAAATGTGATGATTATAAATTGATCAGTAGAACAGAAAAGCAGAAATCAACATATTGATGCTACCCACATTTCCCCCACAAATATACTCAACTTAAGAGCAAAATGGTGTTCCATACCAGTAAAACGTTCATGTTCAGCAAGGAGATGACCACAAAAGCACTTTGATTTTACTCCAACACGAATGCAATCCCATTTGTATTCAGGACATCGCCATCCAATATAAATTCCTTTTAAAGCAACACAATCACCATTGTATGTGAAGGTTGAGCAAAGTACTGGTTAGTTACTATGCACATGGTGAAAATACCATAAAGACACCTGGACATCTCCCAAAATGTTAAGTAAATGAAAGTAAAAATAGAAATATATATATATATATATATATATATATATATATATATATATATATATATATACATATACAGTGTGGAAACAGGCCCTTCAGCCCAATTTCCTCACACTGGCTAACATGCCCCAGCTACACTAGTCCCACCTGCCCATGTTTGGTTCATATCCCTCCAAACCTGTCCTATTCATGTACCCGTCTAACTGTTTCTTAAATGTTGGGATAGTCCCTGCCTCAACTACCTCCTCTGGCAGCTTGTTCCATACACCCACCACCCTTTGTGTGAAAATGTTACCCATCAGATTCCTATTAAATCTTTTCCCCTTCACCTTAAACCTATGTCCTCTGGTCCTCGATTCACCTACTCTGGGCAAGAGACTCGGTGCATCTAGCCGATCTATTTCTCTCATGATTTTATACACCTTAATAAGATCACCCATCATCCAACCTGCGCTCCAAGGAATAGTCTCAGCCTACTCAACCTGCTCAGCCTACTCAACCTATAGCCCTATAGCTCAGACCCTCTAGCCCTGAAAACATCCTTGTAAATCTTCTTTTGACAAGATCTTTCATATAACTTGGTGGCCAGAACTTAACACAATATGCTAAATGCGGCCTCACCAACGTCTTACACAACTGCAACATGACCTCCCAACTTCTGTACTCAATACACTGACTGATGAAGGCTAATGTGCCAAATGCCTTTTTGTCCACCCTATCTACAGTACCTGTGACTCCACCTTCAAGGAATCATGCATCTGCACTCCTAGATCCTTCTACTCTACAACAGTACCCAGAGCCCCACCATTCACTGAGTTGGTCCTGTCCTTCCCAAAATGCAACACTTCACATTGTTCTGTATTAAATTCCATCAACCATTCCTCAGCCCACCTGGCCAATCGATCAAGATCCTGCTGCAATTTTTCACAACCATCTTCACTATCTGCAAAACCACCCACTTTTGTATCATCTGCAAAATTGCTAATCTTGCCATGTATGTTCTCATCCAAGTTATTAATTAAGGTGACAAACAGTAATGGGCCCAGCACTGAACCCTGAGGCACACCACTAGTCACAGGCTCCCAGTCCAAGAAGCAACCTTCTACCATCACCCTCTGCTTCCTTCTATGGAGCCATTTTTCTGTCCATTCAGCTATCTTTCCTTTGATCCAATGTGATTTAACCTTTCAGAGCAGCCTATCATGCAGAACACTGTTGAATGCTTTGCTGAAGTCCATATATTCAACATCTACAGCTCTGCCCTCATCGACCTTATCGGTCACGTCTTCAAAAAACTCAATCAGATTTGTGGGACAAGACTTCCCACGTACAAAACCATGCTGACTATCCCCAATCAGCCCTTATTCATCTAAATGCCTGTATATCCAATAATATATATTTATGACAATAGATCTCACCTTAACACACACTGAAAGAAAGCAGCTCTCTCCTTTATGTCAGAAGTTACATATTAGTATTTGCGAAAATATAAAATCTGGGTATGTGTTTGAGGTACATAATGCACTTTGAATTGGCTCAATGATAACTATGATAATAATTACCCGTTTGAAGTGCATCCAATGCTGCTTCCCTCTCTGGATCAAATAGTTCTTTCACCCGTGTCCCAAATTCGTCTCTGTGCATTGCTTTTGCAACAGCGATAAGCTCTGCTTTTTTGGCTGGAACTATAGGTTTCATTGTGTAACCTTTAAATTTAATCACAGGAAACACATTCAAATATAAATTTTTGGTTCCATCTATTATCAATTTGCTAATAATTGTTTTCTTTTCCACCAAGAAACCATGGCGAAGTCAAGAACTTAATTTCTAAGTTTGCAAAGCATAGAATACAACAGCATGGAAACCAAACCCACTTGTGCATATAATGTATATAATGCAAATAATGCAAATTTAATGCAAATAATTTTACCCAAGGTACATCACACTGACAATTACTTCTGGTGAAATCACATCCATTGGGAAACTGGGCAAGGCACTTGAGTACGCGATTCACCTGAATACAGTGATGTTTACTCAGCATATGTTGTAGACCTTATGATACACACCACTAAATCCAAAGTTGGTGGATTTATGGTGCACCCGTAAACTTCCTTGGCCATTCAGAAAAGTTCTCTCGGTTGCCCCACCCACACACTCTTTGTTCTCTCGGTGGCCACATTACCCGAGGATGAGCAATGGGACATTAATTAAGAGTTCTGCACTGCTGTGATGGGTTTGAACTTGTGTTCCTCAAAGTGATAGCACTTTTCGCTATATGCAATTTAACCACCGAGTTGCTCCTGTATGCCGCACTCTTATTTTTAAGCTTAGAATCCCATATTAGTTCAAACACAAAAATAATGAATAAATCAAACCTGCAGGAGGAGGGGGATTTGCAATTACACTGGTTTGCCATTTCATTTGGCACCACAGTTATGGATTATTTGTGGGTTTTGTGCGATAACAAGCAGCAGCACAAGTTCTCTCAGTTTGGGATGATGCAGTCATTCTTAACACCCCAACTGCTTAGATTGAGATTGGATATAAAAAGTCCAAGATTCAAGAAAATGAACAATAAGTAAGCGAGTTTGGTACAGCGATACAGCATGACAGCGCATGCCCAGGTCATAGGCCATTCGCGATAAACATTCTCGACAGCTGAGCTGCTGCGTAATTACAGACCTGCGTTTCATCCGTAGTCAGGATCGAACCTGGGTCTCCGGTGCTGCAAGCGCTGTTGAATTGCTACTGGAGTTAGATAATGCAGAACAAGTGCAAACGGGTGATCTCACTAACGTCCCAGTCCCCTCCTGAGTGTCCCATCCCTCTCCGGGGGCGGCGAGAGATGTCCAGGGTGACATTTTCTCAGCCAGCGCGGAGAAGAAGCATTAACTCCAGCTCAACTCTGCTCCAACTCCCGAGGAACTCATTCCCCGACGGGCCTGGGAGCGTTAGATGCACCTCTCGCCTTATCCAGTGGCTGCCGGTTAACCCCCTCGGTGCCGGCAAAAGCCAAGCACCAGTCATCAGCGAGGAAATCCGAACATTCTGCGGTGCTGCTTCTTCCTGCATACAAGCAGCAACTGAACAGAGCATCCCCAGAGGTGAGGACTGTTCACAGCGGGTCAGAGGAACAACTCCAGGACTGCTTGGAGTCTGTGGACTGGGCAATGTTGAGGGACTCGGCAACGGACCTGAAAGAATATGCCACAGTCATCACAGACTTCATAAGGAAATGTGTGAAGGACTGTGTTCCAACAAAAACCTTCCGAGTGTTTCCTAACCAGAAGCTTTGGATGACCATGACATCCTCATTCTTCTGAAAACCAGATCCCGGGCATTCAGGTCTGGCAATGCAGACGTCCAGATACGACACCAAAAAGGCCAAAAAGGGACTTCTGCTCTAAGCTGGAGGATGAGACGGATGTTCGGCAACTTTGGCTTGAATGCCATCACCTCCTACATGGCAAAATCATGAGGCGGCTCAAACGACAGCAAAGCATCGCTCCCTGACGAGCTCAATGCGTTCTACGCACGGTTCGATAGGGAGAACACTGATGAGCCTTCCCGAGCCCCTATTCGCCCTGGCGGTGTTACAGTCACAGAGGCCGACGTTAGAAGATCCTTCTGGGGCGTGAACCCTCGGAAAGCGCCTGGTCCTGATGGTATACTTGGTCGAGTTCTCAAGACCTGTGCAGACCAACTGGCGGGAGTTTTTGCAGACATTTCAACCTATCACTTCTGAGGTCTGAGGTTCCCACCTGTTTTAAGAGGGCATTAATAATACCGGTGCCCAAGAAGAGTAAGGTGACATGCCTCAATGACTATCGACCAGTGGCACTAATGTCTGTGGTGATGAAGTGCTTTGAGAGGTTGGTTATGGTGCACATCAACTCCTACCTCAAGAAGAACCACGACCAACTACAGTTCGCATACTGCCACAACAGGTCAACGGAGGATGCAATTTCACTGGCTGTCCACTCCGCATTGGACCACTTGAACAATAAAAACACCTATGTCAGGCTGTTGTTTATAGACTACAGCTCAGCATTTAATACCATCATCCCTTCCAAGCTGGTTACCAAGCTCATGTAACTGGGCCTCTGCGCATCCCTCTGCAATTGGATCCTCGACTTCCTCATCCACAGACCACAGTCTGTTCGAATTGGAGGAACAGTTAGTAATTAGTACAGGAGCACCACAAGGCCCCCTGCTTCACTCACTCTATACCCATGACTGCATAGCCGGACATAATGCGAACTCCATCATCAAGTTCGCCAACGACACTACTGTGGTTGGACGAATCACAGATGGGGACAGAGTATAGAAACGAGATCGACTGATTGACCAAATGGTGCCAGCACAACAACCTGGCTCTCAACATCAGTAAACCAAGGAACTGATTGTGGTCTTTGATAGGGGAAGGATGAGGACACACAATCCTGTTTCTATCAATGGAACGATGGTGGAAAGGGTCAATAACTTCAAATTCCTGGGCTTGCCTATATCACAAGATCTTTCCTGGACTCAGCACACCGTTGCAATTGTAAAGAAGGCACATCAGCGACTCTACTTATTGAGAAGATTCGGCATGTCGAAGAGGATTCTCCTAAACTTCTACAGGTGCACAGTAGAGAGCATTCTGACTGGTTGCATCGTGGCCTGGTTTGGCAACTTGAACGCCCAGGAGCAAAAAAGACTACAAAAGTCATTACCACTGCCCAGTCCATCACTGGCTTTGACCTCCCCACCACCAAAGGGATCTATCATAGTCGCTACCTCAAAAGGCAGCCAAAATCATCAAGGACCCACACCATCCTGGCCACACACTCTTCTCACCATTGCCATCAGGAAGAAGGTACAGGAGCCTGAAAACAGTAATGTCCAGGTTCAGGTACAGCTTCTTCCCCACAGCCATCAGGCTATTGAACACAACAGTGAATAAGCTCTGAGCTCTGAACTGCAAAAGACTATATTATTAGTTATTTGCACTAAATTTGTAATTTATTGAACTTTTCTTTTTTTTAACCATTATGTACAACATTTCATGAATGAAGGTATTTTTAAATTACTCTAAATTATTTATTAACTAGAGTAATTTAAAAATCACCTTCAAAAGCCGTGAGAACCGACAACCAGAAGGATTTTGCGTAGGGGAGAAAAAAAGGTAAATAGTTTATTTTTATATTAAAAGTTGGTTTTTCGGGAGGCTTTAATAACATTTTCATGTTGCGAAATGGGGTCCAAAAAAATGTATGAACAAACAGTATTTTTCCTCCCGACTTCACCGCTAACCGCAACGTTCCAATCCACCGCATTCCACTAAAACCCACTCGCTAGTTGATTTAAATGGCCATTAATTTACAGGAATCAAACACTAAATTCCTTCCATTTGGCCCAGAAATTCATGAAAATTAGATTTAAAAATTATGTTATATTGTGGATTATTGTGTGAATGTTATTTGGACACTTAGGCAATTTAAAAAAAGTTTATCTTTTCTTAAGAAATGGATAGATGTTTAGAGCTACTCATTGAATTTTGTAATTAGCTACAATTAGATAACTAACTAATTATATGCTTTAATTTCAGGTCATCCAAGTAAGATTGTTTCATATTTATTTCAGAATGCTTCAATCTATAATAAGTGAAAATTTCATTGAGTTCTATTAATTTTTAAGAAAGTTATGGGCTTTTAACTGATTCAGATCACAGCTTTTGAGTTAAGTCAATTGAAAGGCAATGGGGAACAAGATGCTAATTTCCGAGTATGAAAATGGCCATAACTTTCTTAATACTGAAGATATGAAAGTGAATTAGGTGTCAAATTAAACTTCTTTTTATGCTTTATCTGATGGGATAAATTGCAGACTTGATTTTTAAAATCTCAAAATTTTGTAACATTGCTATTGAATGGCCTGCATGTAAACCTCTGAGATCTCATTGCACACTTACGGTATGAACAGTATGCCACATTTTCTAACTTCCGTTTCTAATATGGTTGAATTCTTTAAATTCTCCTGCTTTCATAATGAAATGGAAACCTAAGAATTTAATTTTTTGCTGTGAAATTTTATTTTTGCCCTCTGCCAATATCTTGTATCATGCTTACCTTTAGAATGGAAAAAGATATCACTTTTGTTTTTATAACTTCTGCCATAAACTGTTTATGGGGATTCTTCCACTCTAGTGATCTACTGCTGAAAGGCCCTGGGGTTCAGCACAGATCACATTGACAACCTGAAGGTCTAAGTTGAATGCATTTCAAAGACAGAATAATTTTTGACATTACCTTTTGGAACAAGCATTGTATTGTTCTGCGTGGATTGTGATGCTGGTGCATATGGCACCAGAGCCTGGCTAGGTCCAGCTGTACTGCTCGTGCTGTTGCTCGGTGCGGCCCGTTTGGATTCATAACGTTCATTTGGGTGAACAATTCCACCCTTCTTCGCCTTTGCCTTTAAGTTTTGACTGGAAGACATTTCTGGTGTATTTTTTCAACTGATCTCTCCCAATGAAGCCAGACACTGAAACAAGGACAATTAAAACAGACTTACTTTTTTTTTTAACATCTACATTTATAAAGTTACGTATATCAGGCAACTCGCAACCATATTTTTCCTTTAAAAAATTAAAAAAAAACTTTCTGTGAGGTCAAGTCCTACCTGATTGGAAATGCAACCATGTGAAGTGGTGTTAAATGGTTTATTGCATAGTAACTAGGAAACAGATTGTATTGTTGTCAACAATCCAGCCAGAGCGATAGGATGGAACACTCGCTGGGGAATTACTGGTGCAAGACAAGAGGGAAGCAAATATTATTAGTGTGGACCAAACAATGTAATTACAAATATAGCAGCAGATTATTGGACAGCTTAAAGCACAAATTAAATTTAGACAGTATGGGACAGATGAAAATCCAAAAAGTGCACAAAGCACACATGCCAGATATAGTTCAATATGTGCTACAAAATCCAGATAGTATACTGAGGATTCTACATTTAGAGTGTTCTTGAATTGAGCAACTTCTAATAATACAAAAGTATCATGTAATAAATGTAAGTGGGATTGGAGGATTGAGCATGTCAGGAAGTCATGATTGGAGTATTGCGTGCAATTGAGGTTGCTCGAGTATCTTCCTCACAAACGCCCAATCTGTCACACACAAAATGGATGAATTGGAACTGCTGATCGCTTCTAACTCCATCGTCCGGACCTGCTGCGTGATGATTATAACCGAAAGCTGGTTACACCCGTTAATCCCTGGCGCCGCAGTGCAACTAGCAGGCCGCACAAGCTACAGGCAGGACAGAAGCAAGGAGTCGGGTAAGAGCAGGGGAAGGGGGGCTCTGTGTCTATCTACACAATGACTGGTGTGCCAACAGCAGGATTGTTGCCTAAAATTGTTGTCCTGATCTTGAAGCCCTCTCAGTTTTATGTAGACCTTTCTATTTACTCCGAGAACTGAGTGTAGTGATCATCACTGCTGTTTACATCCCTCTCGATGCTAATATCAGCATTGCCCTCGGCTACTTTATGAACAAACAGCAGCGAGCCCATCCTGACGGTGCACATATCATAGCAGGGGATTTTAATCAAGCATGTATTAAAACAGTACTCCCCAACTTCTACCAGCATGTGAAATGTGCAACAAGGGGGAAAAATACTTTAGACCATGTTTACTCAAACATCAAACATGCTTACAGAACTGTAAAAGCCCTGTCCCACTGTATGAGTTAATTCAAGAGGTCTCCAGAGTTTAAAAAAAAATCAAACTCGTGGAAGAACATAGAATGTATGTAGCGGGTACATCAGAGCTCGGGGACGTCGCTTAGCGGCTCGTAACGCTAGCGGCAGGTACTCGGGAAACGCGGTAAGCTCGGGAAGACTCGTGAAGATTTTTCAACACAGCACATAACCAACTATGAAGGCCGTACCAACAGCACTGTAAATGCCGACGTGGAGGAGCTTAACCGTGTCTTCGCCCGGTTTGAAGCTAACAGGCCTGCTACAGACACACTGCCTCCACCTGCCTCTAACACACACACACTCACACCACAGGAACAGGAAGTGAGGCGTGTGCTGAGGTCAGTATATCGAAGTAAAGCTGCTGGACCTGATGGAGTACAGAGTAAAGTACTCCAGGCATGTGCTGACCAACTCGCTGGGGTCTTCACAAAGATTTTTAACATCTCCCTGTCACAAGCTATCATACCACCCTGCTTAAAGTCAGCCACGATGATTCCTAGTCCCAAAAATCCAGTCCCTGCAGACCTGAATGACTATAGGCCGATTGCACTTGCACCAGTTATTATGAAGTGCTTCGAGAAACTGGTCCTGCTTCACATCAGAACCAGCCTAACTCCCTTCTTCGACCCACATCAGTTTGCATATAGAGATAACACTGAGGACGCCATCGCCATAGCAACCCACACCGCACTGACCCACTTGGAACATCGGGAAAGCTACGTGAGGATGTTATTCATTGATTATCGCTCAGCATTCAATACAATTATTCCGGACATTTTAATCAGCAAACTGCTTGACCTAGACCTCTCCTCCCCCATCTGCACTTGGGTCAAATACTTTCTCACAAACCGCCCACAGAGAGTTAAAACCGGTCCCCACATCTCCTCTTCCATCACACTAAGCACTGGCGCACCTCAAGGCTGTGTGCTGAGTCCACTCCTCTACTCCTTATACACCTATGACCGTACACCTGCCCACCCTTCCATAGAAACATAGAAAATAGGTGCAGGAGTAGGCCATTCGGCCCTTCGGGCCTGCACCGCCATTCAATGTGATCATGGCTGATCATCCAACTCAGTATCCCGTACCTGCCTTCTCTCCATACCCCCTGATCCCATTAGCCACAAGTGCCACATCTAACGCCCTCTTAAATATAGCCAATGAACTGGCCTCAACTACCTTCTGTGACAGAGAATTCCAGAGACTCACCACTCTCTGTGTAAAGAATGTTTTCCTCATTTCGGTCCTAAAGGAATTCCCCCTTATCCTTAGACTGTGACCCCTTGTTCTGGACTCCCCCAACATCGGGAACAATCTTCCAGCATCTAGCTTGTCCAACCCCTTAAGAATTTTGTAAGTTTCTATAAGATCCCCCCTCAATCTTCTAAATTCCAGCGAGTACAAGCCGAGTCTATCCAATCTTTCCTCATATGAAAGTCCTGACATCCCAGGAATCAGTCTGGTGAATCTTCTCTGTACCCCCTCTATGGCAAGGATGTCTTTCCTCAGATTTGGAGACCAAAACTGTAAGCTATACTCCAGGTGTGGCCTCACCAAAACCCTGTACAACTGCAGTAGAACCTCCCTGCTCCTATACTCAAATCCTTTCGCTATGAATGCTAACATACCATTTGCTTTCTTCACTGCCTGCTGCACCTGCATGCCTACTTTCAATGACTGGTGTACCATGACACCCAGGTCTCGTTGCATGTCCCCCTTTCCTAATCTGCCACCATTCAGATAATAATCTACCCTCATGTTTTTGCCACCAAAGTGGATAACCTCACATTTATCCACATTATACTGCATCTGCCATGCATCTGCCCATTCACTCAGCCAATCCAAATCACCCTGCAGCCTCCAAGCATCCTCCTCACACCTAACTATACCCCCCAGCTTGGTATCATCTGCAAATTTGGAGATGTTGCATTGAATTCCCTCGTCCAAATCATTAATATATATTGTAAATAGCTGGGGTCCCAGCACTGAGCCTTGCGGCACCCCACTAGTCACTGCCTGCCATTCTGAAAAGGACCCGTTTACTCCTACCCTTTGCCTCCTGTCTGCTAGCCAGTTCTCTATCCACATCAATACTGAACCCCCAATACCGTGTGCTTTAAGTTTGTATGCTAATCTCTTACGCGGGACCTTGTCGAAAGCCTTCTGAAAGTCTAGATATAACACATCCACTGGTTCTCCCTTATCCACTCTACTAGTTACATCCTCGAAAAATTCTATCAGATTTGTCAGACATGATTTACCTTTCGTAAATCCATGCTGACTTTGTCCAATGATTTCACCACTTTCCAAATGCGCTGCTATCCCATCTTTAATAACCGACTCTAGCAGTTTCCCCACTACCGATGTTAGACTAACTGGTCTGTAATTCCCCGCTTTCTCTCTCCCTCCTTTTTTAAAAAGTGGGGTTACATTAGCTACCCTCCAATCCTCAGGAACTACTCCAGAATCTAAGGAATTTTGAAAAATTATCACTAATGCATCCACTATTTCTGTGGCTACCTCCTTGAGTACTCTGGGATGCAGACTATCTGGCCCTGGGGATTTATCGGCCTTCAATCCGTTCAATTTACCCAACACCCCCTCCCAGCTAACCTGGATTTCACTCAGTTCCTCCATCTTATTTGACCCCCGTTCCACTGCTATTTCCGGCAGATTATTTATGTCTTCCTTAGTGAAGACAGAACCAAAGTAGTTATTCAATTGGTCTGCCATGTCCTTGTTCCCCATGATCAATTCACCTGTTTCTGACTGCAAGGGACCAACATTTGTTTTAACTAGTCTCTTTCTCTTCACATATCTTTAAAAACTTTTGCAGTCAGTTTTTATGTTCCCTGCCAGTTTCCTTTCATAATCTATTTTCCCTTTCCTAATTAAGCCCTTTGTCCTCCTCTGCTGGATTCTGAATTTCTCCCAGTCCTCCAATACGATTATTAAATTTGCTGATGACACAACTGTCGGCGAGCTCATCTCAGGGGCGGACGAGTCAGAATACAGGGACAAGATACAGCGCCTGTCAGAGTGGTGTTCAGTAAATAACCTGACACTGAACACCACAAAGGCAAAGGAGCTAATACTGGACTTCAGGCGGAAACAGGAGCAGGACCCGGCCCAGCTCTGCATAAATGGGACATGTGTGGAAAGGGTGCAGACTTTCAAATTCCTAGGAGCCCTCATATCCGAGGACCTCTCCTGGTTGGCCAACACTGCTACAACCGTCTAGAGAGCACAACAGAGACTCCACTTCCTGAGAGTGCTCAGGAGGCACAACACCAAGAAGAAGCCTTCTACCGGGCGACCATTGAGAGTCTACTGACATATTGCATGTCAGTGTGGTATGCAGGCTGCTCTGCTGCAGATAGGAAAGCACTCCAGAGAGTGTTAAAAACAGCAGAGAGAATCACCGGCTGCCCACTGCCCTCTCTGGAGGATATTGCCACCTCACGCTACCCCAGCAGAGCCACTAACATCATCAAAGACTCCACACACCCCGGTCACCATCTTTTTGAACTGTTGCCCTCTGGCAGGCATTACAGGTCAGCCAAAACACACCTTGAACTTTACTATCACCATGTACAATACTGATTACTTACTTATGTTAATAACCATATAACTATATAACAATTAGAGCACGGAAACAGGCCTTCTCGGCCCTTCCAGTCCGTGCCGACCATTTATTTTCCCCTAGTCCCATCTACCTGCACTCAGACCATACCCCTCCATTCCCTTCCCGTCCATATACCTATCCACTTTACTTTTAAATGTTAAAATCGATCCTGCCTCCACCACCTCTGCAGGAAGATCATTCCACACAGCCACCACTCTCTGAGTAAAGAAGCTCCCCCTCATGTTACCCCTAAACTTCTGTCCCTTAATTCTCATGTCATGCCCTCTTGTTTGAATCTTTCCTACCCACAATGGGAAAAGCTTATCCACGTCAACTCTGTCTATTTTAAAGACCTCAATCAAGTCCCCCCTTAACCTTCTGCGCTCCAAAGAATAAAGACCTAACTTAATACCTAGTTTTTAACATTGTTTTTAAATTGTGTCCTGTGTTTTTATGTTTGTATATTGTGCACCAATGGAGTGGCAACAACAATTTCATTGTATGCAATGCTTACAACGACAAATAAAGGCATTTCATTTATTTCATTTCATTATAGAAGGATATGGAGGCTTTGGAAAGGGTGCAGAGATGGTTGGTTAGAGCGTATTAGCATACAGGGAGAGGTCGCATAGGCTTGGATTGTTGTCTATGGAACACCGGAGGTTGCGGGGAGACTTGATAGAAGTAAATAAAATGAAGAGAGGCACAGATAGGGTAGACAGTTAGAACTGTTCATTACTGGAGGCCTGCAACTAGAGGAGTGCCTCAGGGATCGGTGCTGAGCACATTGCTCTCTGTAGTGTATATCAACGATTTTGATGAGAATCTAGAAGGCATGATTAGTACGTTTGCAGATGACACCGAAGTAAGTGGTATCGTAGATAACAAAGATGCGTATCAAAAATTACAGCAGGATCTATGGTGCCCCGAATCATAGAAACATGGAAAATAGGTGCAGGAGTAGGCCATTCGGCCCTTCGAGCCAGCACCGCCATTCATTGTGATCATGGCTGATCGTCCCCAATCAATAACCTGTGCCTGCATTCTCCCCATATCCCTTGATTCCACTAGCCCCTAGAATCATTGGACAATCCTCCCATTGCAGGGATCTGTTTCGTATAACTTTGTGGCACACCCTCTATCAGACTTAGATCCTTCATTAGATGGATGACAACACCTGTTCACAATATTCCAGGTGTAGCCCCAGCAGATCTCCATGTAATTGAAGTGAGATTTCACATACTCAAATCCTCTTGCACTAATTGCGAGCTGCACCTGCACACTAAAGCCTCTGTCCCATGATGCGAGTTCATCCAAGAGCTCTCCCGAGTTTAAAAAAAATCAAACTCGTGGTACTTCATCACGAGTATTTTTTTACTCTTGGAAATGTTTCACATTGTTGAAAAATCTTCACGTGTTTCCGTGTTTCCTGAGTACCTGCCGTCACCATTACGAGCCGCTACGAGACATCCACGAGCTCCGACGTACCCGTTACGTACATTCTACGTACTTACCACGAGTTTGATTTTTTTTTTAAACTCGGGAGAGCTCTTGGGTAAACTCACATCATGGACAGGGCCTTAAACTTCAGTGATTTGTATACAAGGACTCCAAGCCACTGAACATGAAGTAGAAGATATTCTACTTCTCGATTTTCTACATATACAGTACAAGTATATTACTCCCTCGTGAGTTCAACTGTCTGTGTTTTGCACATCTCATTCACATGTTTTTTTCATTTATTCCAAGACTGTACTTATGAAACACCGAGCACATATGGTCGAGCATTTAGTGATGTAATGTATCTTTCTGTAATAATACAACATAACAAATACATTGTGCTTCCTCAGAGCAGAGGGAGGTTTTGGTTGAATTAAATAAACAATATTCGGCCCTGCATTTAACTCACTTTGTCTTGTCAGAGTTTTCCATCTTGAATGTCTGTTGGTGAGAATTTCACTTTGCTTTTACCCCTTCCTTATCACCCTGCCAATTGTCCAAAATCAATACATTTCCAGGACATAGGTCTGGAGATTGGATTAGAATAATGGGCTGGGGTCCAGGAGTTGAGTCTAACTGCTTTGTTATGGGAGTTTGGGGAACCAACATAGTTAGATCAGATTTTGCCCACTGTGTATCGAAGCTACACATTTATCAACATTGATACAGTTAGAGTCATAGAGTGATGCACTGTGGAAACAGGCCCTTCAGCCCAACATGCACACACCGGCCAACAATGTCGCAGCTACAGTAGTCCCACTTGCCTGCGCTTGTTCCATATCCCTCCAAACCTGTCCTATCCATGTACCTGTCTAATTGTTTTTTTTAAATAATGGGATAATCCCAGCCTCAACTACCTCCTCTGGCAGCTTGTGCCATACACCCACCATCCTTTGTGTGAAAAAGTTACCCCTTGGATTCCTATTAAATCTTCTCCCCTTCATCTTAAACCCATGTCTTCTGGTCCTCAATTCCCCTACTCTGGACAAAAGACTCTGTACATTTACGCAATCTATTCCTCTCATGATTTTGTACACCTCTATAAGATCTCACCTCATCCTCCTGCACTCCATGGAATAAAGACCCAGCCTACTTAACCTCTCCCTATAGCTCACACCCTCTAGTCCTGGTAACATCCTCGTAAATCTTTGCTGAACCCTTTCAAGCTTGACAATATCTTTCCAATAACGTGGTGCCCAAAACTGAACACAATATTCAAAATGCAGTTTCACCAACGTCTTATACAACTGCATCATGACCTCCCAACTTCTATACTCAATACTCTGACTGATGAAGGCCTAAGTGCCAAAAGCCTTTTTGGCCTCCTTATCTACCTGCGACTCGACCTTCAAGGAACCATGCACCTGTACTCCTAGATCCCTCTGCTCTACAACACTACCCAAAGGACTACCATTTACTGTGTAGGTCCTGCCCTTATTCGATGTCCCAAAATGCACCACCTCATACTTTTCTGTATTAAATTCCGTCAACCATTCCTCTGCCCACTTGGCCATTTGATCCTGATCCTGCTACAATCGTTCACAACCATCTCACTATCTGCAAAGCCACTAACTTTTGTTTCATCAACAAACTTGCTAATCTTACCCTGTATGTTCTCATCCAAATCATTGATGTAGATGACAAACAGTAATGGGCCCAGCACCGTATCCTGAGGCACACCACTAGTCACAGACCTCCAGTCTCAGAAGCAACCTTCCACCATCACACTCTGCTTTCTTCCATGGAACCAATTTGCTATCCATTCAGCTATCTCTCCTTGGATCCCATGTGATCTAACCTTCCAGAGCAGCCTACCATGACGAATCTTGTCGAATGCCTTACTGAAGTCTATATACACAACATCTGCAGCTCGGCCCTCACCAACCTTTTTGGTCACGTAATCAAAAAAATCAATCAGATTTGTGAGACATGACTTCTCATGTACAAAACCATGCTCACTATCCCTAACCTGCCCTTGCCCATCCAAATGCCGGTATATCCAATCCCTCAGAATACTCTCCAGTAATTTACCAACTACAGATGTTAAGTTCACCGGCCTATAGTTCCCAGCAATTTCCCTGCAGGCCTTCTGGAAAAGAGGCACAGCATTTGCCACCCTCCAGTCTTAAGGCATCTCCTGTATTTAAGGACGACTCGTAAATTTCACCCAGGGCTATCGCAATTTCCTCTAGTTTCCCACAACGTCCTTGGATATATCTCTGGAGGCCCTGGAGATTTGTCTACCTTCAAACATGACAGTAACTTCAGTATTTCTTGGACGGTAATCTGACTACTCTCAAGGCACTTTCAGTAAGTGCTCCAATTTCCTCCGTCCTATTGTCTTTCTCCTCAGTACTGTAATTACAGAGGAGAAATACTAATTTAGGTCCTTGCCCATCTCCTGGGGCTCCACACAGGAGATTCCTGAGGGGTCCCACTCTCTCTCTAGTTAGTGTTTTCCCCCTTATGTATTTATAAAATCTTTTGGGATTGTCCTTAATGCTACCCGTCAGAGCTATCTCCTGGCCCCTATTTGCCCATCTGATTTCCTTTTTCAGTTTACTCCTGAGTTCTCGAAACTCCTCCAGCGATGGACTTGATCCTAGATGCCTATACCTGTCTCATGCATCCTTCTTGTTTTTGACTAACGTCTCAATTTTCGTCGTCAGCCAAGCTTCCTTAAGGGGCTGTCCCACAGCGGCGACCTAATCTGCGAGTTTAGAAGAGTTTGCCCTCGACTCAAACTTGCAGCATGGTCGACATGTGGTCCTAGGAGGTCCTATGAGGTCACTGGAACTCTCCTTCATGCTCGAGGGAAGTTCCCGCATACTCCCGGCCTCAGTTTGACGAAGGAAACATTTTCAGCATGTGGAAAAATTTTCCGTGAGTAAAAATTGGTCGGCATGGTTCTTTTGAACTCGTAGTGCAGTGGATTGGGGTCGCTATGTAATTATAGGCAGTCAAGGGCCGCCGTAGGCAATCTCCTTCTCTGACCGGGCATTTTAATTGGCTCATTGGAGTTTTCAGGACCAAGGAAATCCGACCGGTAATTTAAATGCCTGCTAAACTTTATTATAAGTTGTCTGGCTTCTCCCCCCCCCCCCCCCCCCCTCCATTCTCTCCCCTTCTCTCCCTTTCTCTCCTCTTCTCTCCCCCTGTCTCCTCCTCTCTCCTCTTCTCACCCCCCCCCCCCCCCCTAAAGGACTTACCGTACACTGTGCAGCTGTCTTTTACCTTTCTGTTTATCGCGGGTGTGAATTTCAGACAGCGCTCCCCCGCTTTCCTTGGCCCCCACCTTTGCGATGTGTTTGTGTGTGTGTGCGGTCGGTCGAACCAGCTTACGGTTTCATCGCTGACGGTCGATCCAGCTCGAGATTTTTCAGGCGAGTGCCCTCAAGACAGTCGCTGAAAGGTCTTGTCAGTGGGACAGGCCCTTTATATTTGCCTGCTTTGCCCTGCACACTAACGGGGACGTACACATCCTGAACTTTCTTCAGTACACTTTTAAAAACATTCCACTTGGCCGATGTTCCTTACCCTTGGAATAACCTGCTCCAGTTAATTTGAGCGAGACTTTCTCTCATACCCTCAAATTTGGCCTTACTCCAGTTGAGTATACCCTCCCCGTCCCTGTCCATAACTATCCAGTTCTTTTGGGTGAATACATTTTATGTGCAAGCCAAAGCACAAAGTAACATTTATATTGGAGCTTTATTTTCAAACTAATATGTTACTTTAATTTTAATCCTTTTACAAATCATTTAGGTGGACTTGAAAGCAAACAATCCTGTAATGCATTATCAAGTCTTTAGGGACAGAGAAACATATGTTGGTTTTACTGTATACTTATGTGTCTATGGTTTCATTTAAATCTTGATCATGATATGTTAACAATAAGGCTCCATATGTAAACATTCACAAGAACACCAAAACACATTTAGCAATGTCAAGGGAGCAAACCTTCCTGATTAGTGACAGCCAAGACAATTGCAGTACATTTTACCATGAGCTCAGCTGACTGAGCAGGTGCAAAATTTAACTTTGGATCTTCCTGGTTTGTTCACCAGGGAGTGTCTTACAAGGAACTGGTTTAAGGAGAAACCTGGAATACAGCCATTATACCGCTGTGCCACTATGCCGCCCTTTGTTATCGTTTAACTTTGTTCAACATCATTACAATGATAAATCTAAACTAACTTCAAAGCTGTACAGCACAACAGAAAAATATTAAGGACCATAATATATCATGGTTTGATAGAGCATTTTTGCAAGTTCTTCATATCTGCGCTATTTAAGTTTTGTCATTACAAAGTTTTAAAAATTGTATAAAATCACAAGGCAATTAAAGCTGTCTTTGTGAGTGTGCAAGATCAATAACTTACATAAAGTGCCAAAGTGGGATTGCTTTTCTCAAAGTGAAAAAAACCTTTCCATTTGATGAATTCTGTTACCTCTGTAAGTGGGAAAGCCTTTAAATACACATTTTCCTGACAAACAGTCAGCACTCATGATGGAAATAAGAGGTTCCCAAATACGCCTCGGTATCACCATGATCACATTGAATGGCGATGCTGGCTCGAAGGGCCGAATGGCCTACTCCTGCACCTATTGTACATTGTCTATTGTCTATCTTGGCTGTACAAGACCAAATTTTACACAGCGCAAAATAAAATAGTGTCTACTGTTTCTGCTGGCTCATTGTGCCAGATGTATTATGTGAAAAGGTGGACCGCTTTGACCTAGTATGTGGACCCCAAGACATGTACCAAAGGATTAGGAAACAAAGGTGCTGATTTATCAATGGAATGTGAAGGCAGGTCGGAGGAAATTCTGTGCCAATTTGTTTTGTTATTTCTTGGGAATAAGGACAGTCATGGACTTTGCTATTTGATGTGTATTAACATGAAGCATAGATGTATTACAGAATTGGATGATTTATTATTACCAGTTGTATTCAGAGTCTTTGTTACCATGTTGAGATGACAAGCCCTAAAGAAAGAAAACATAAGAGAAAAAATTTAGATATAAATGAATAAAGTTATGGAATAAGGCAAATAAACCAAAAACACCCACAATGTAGCTTCCAGCCCTGGATCAACTGCAGTGGAGAAAACACATTTTTTAGAGTAAAGGAGACAATTACGTCAATGTTACAATTTTTTAAAATCTGCATTAACACAATGTACATCTAGGAGGGAAATTATTGCCAATGCTGGTTTACAAAAAAAACCCACAAAGTGCTTGAATAACTCAGCAGGTCAAGCAGTATCTCTGGTTTCAGATCAGAAGCATTCGTCAGACTGATTGTGGTGGATGGGGAAAGCTGGAAGAGAGGAGAACCAGGAGAATGTCTGGTGGGTGAAAAGTGGATACAGTACAAGGGTTTTCATTAATAAGCAGATGGTTAGACAAAGGCCAGAGGTGAAAATTCAAAAGGTGTGAGATAAGGTAGAGGAATTGTGAATTGTGAAGTCAGAAGAAGGATTATATGTGGAAGGGGTGGGGGAAGGGGAGAAATGGGTGTGAGTCCAGGTGGGGCACAGGGTAGTGGAAGAAATAAAAGGTTGTAGGTAAAATTGGAGAATCTGTTACGTTGTCAGCTACTGAATTAAAATATGAGGTGCTGTTCCTCCAGTTCGTGTGTGGCCTCACTCTGCAAATGGAAGATGCCCAGGACCAAAATATTAGTATGGGAATGGGTAAGTGGATGAAAATAGTAAAATCGGGAATTATTCTGTTCCACATCAAATTAGTTCACTAAAATCTCCAAAAGATGTGTATTAATGTACATTACTTCCTTAGTAATGAAAGAGATTAAAGAATGTAGCTTCAAAACTAAAATCTTTGGTTGAAGTTGTAAGTCTGATGCACTTGACGGTTAATGAATCTCTTTTGAAATAGGACCATTTATTAAACAGGCAACATGACATCTATTTCTTCAAAGAAAAAACCCTTAAGGGCCTGTCCCACTTGGCGATTTTTTGGCGACTGCCGGCATCATACCAGTGTCGCCATACAATTTTGAATATTTCAAAATCCAGCGGCGACAAAAAAAATGTTGCGACACTTTAAAAAACACCGCACGTCATACGTTATCACGCTGCAATACCGCCGCATCACACCGTGCCACAAATTTTTCAGTGACCTGATATGTTAGTCAATGATGCGGGCAGTCGCCGAAAAAAATTGGCAAGTGGGACAGGGCCTTAACATGGTAATTAGATAAGGAACAGTTCATCTGTTCATTAATGTTAGCAGCCACCAGCGGAGCTCCTTTGCCCTTCACATTGTGATGCACTGGGCTAACAACTGGCATGATAGGATTGTGATATCACCAGTAGCTGAAGAAATCACATCTGTTGTTTGGAGTTAATAATGAGGGGTGAATTAATGAAACATTTAAGCTCATATGTGGGCATGATGGAATAGATGTTGAAATATTGCCTCCAGTGGGTGAATCTCCTTTGAGGGCACACAGTGACAAGATTAGGGGGTTGTCATTTAAAACTGATCTGCTTACAAACGTATTCTTCCAGATGGTGGTAAATCCCTGCAATCCACCACCCTGGATGATTGCTTGCGGATGCTAGATCATTGGACAGTCAAGGGGAGGAAGGGGAGGAAGCCTGCGGTAGACAATAGACAATTGACAATAGACAATAAGTGCAGGAGTAGGCCATTCGGCCCTTCGAGCCAGCACCGCCATTCAATGTGATCATGGCTGATCATCCCCAATCAGTACCCCGTTCCTGCTTTCTCCCCATATCCCCTGACTCCGCTATCTTTAAGAGCCCTATCTAGCTCTCTCTCTAGACAAGCCATGATCACAGTGAAAGTCCGGCAGGCTTGAGGGACCAGGTGGACTATTCCTGCTCCCCCATTTTTATGTTCTTGTGTGTTAAGTGATGATTCACATTGACTAGGGGGCAGATAAACCCTTGGGTACCCAAAAAGACATTGCTTCCAACAATCTATACTCCCTCTCTAGTTGCTACACATGTTCTAGAGTAGAGCTATCCAGGACAGATACAAGTTGTCAATTTCACCATTAAAAAAAAAATACAAACGTAATGTAATTTAAAAATGTATTTACATGTCTATAAGGATGTGAAAAAAAAGAGAAATTAAATTGGTAACAAGAACAAAAATGTGATCATACCAAGCATTGGACTATGTGATTTACTACTCATGGTCATACACCAGCTGTATATTTGAGGGAGTGCAGCCCCCTTTAGTTCAGATGGAAGTTAGATATGTGGCCGCTGCAAAGTGATATCCATACATAATTCTATGTGGGAAATGCTTTTGGGATGAGGGTGACTTGATTCCACTCCAGTTCTCTGTGTTCTGAGGTGACTTATAGGGAGTTCATAAGTTCATGTCAGAGGATCAGAATTAGGCCATTCGCTCATCGAGTTTTCTCTGCCATTCAATCATGGTTGATCTATTTTTCTCTTTCAATCACATTCTCCTTCCTCCTCCCCAAAACCTTGGAAACTGGTGATCAAGAACCTGTCAATCTCCACTGCCACCTGTGGCAATGAATTCCAAAGATTTGACACCCTCTGACTAAAGAAATTCCTCCTCATCTTCTTTCTAAAGGTATGTCCTTTAATTCTGAGGCTATGACGTCCAGTCCAAGACTCACCCACTAGTGGAAACATTCTCTCCACATCCACTCTATCCAGACCCTTCATTATTCCGTAAATTTCAATTAAGTTATCCACTCATCCTTCTAAACTCCAGTGAACACAGGCCCAGAGTTGTCAAAGCTCATTATACATTAACTCAATCATCCCCGGGATAATTCTTGTAAACCTTCTCTTGACCCTCTCCAATGTCAGGACATCCATCCTCAGATAAGGGGCCCAAAATTGCTCATACTACTCCAAGTGTGGTCTGATCAGTGGCATATAAAGCCTCAGCATTACATCCCTGCTTTTATATTCTACTTCCTGCTTCTCACCTGCCTCACCCTTGCATTGGATCCCATCCTGGTTCTAATCTAATTTAAATCCTCCTAGCAAACAAAAGCTTTTCACTTTTCTCAGTGCACGTGACAATAATAAGCCAACGTCAATGGAACAAGTTTGTAACTGTGTTTTGTCCTCTGATACAGTCCCTCAGGATTGAGGACAACCTGCTTCCACGTTTGTGGGTTCTGAGGTGCTCGATGAGAGTGATGTGGAAACCACCGACTATTCCACAGATGGGGGAGACAGTGCCTGACGTTGTGAATGGTTGGGCTGTTTACGAGGTGATGCATTTTATCTGCAACTAATATAGAGCTTTTATGTGTCCCAAATAGATTGTCTCAAGCTTCCCTATATCACACTTCTCCACTTTGAACAGTCACGGGCCAGACGTTCCCAGAAATCAGTGGGGGTGCTGTATTTCTTCAAGGAGACTCTGAGCAATTTTCAAAGATTGATCCTTCAATTTTTGCCTCTGTGCTTACAAATATAAACATCATGGTTACGTTGAGACAGCCAAAGCCCAAACTACATTAACACTGTGGTCACCAGTTTCAAATAATCTGGTGTTAATTGCTATTATGATCTTTGAAATATAAACCAGCTCTGGCAGCTTCACAGAAAATTCTTATGGTTTAAATGCCCACATAGCCTTATCTAGTCACCAGTTCCAACTATATCCCTTCACTAGGTCCTTAAACACAGTTTTTATACTTAGCTCTTTCTTGCTTTCCCTTTTCTGTATCTTTTATTCTCCTCCTTCATACCTCTATGCCTTCATTTTCATGTTTTAATCGGGTGGAGCTTTGAAAGTCTTCAATAGTTGCCCTGTTTGAACATATTGTAGCAGTGCGTAGAATTAGTTGTCTGCACTGGGTTCTTATTGACGGGCCATTATGACATCATTAGATCTTTTGTTAAAGATTCCATAAGGATCACCTAAGCAAAATCCTGCAGGAAGTAATAATGTTTAGTACTAGACATCTTGGTGGATACATCATAGATACAGCAAGGACTGAATTTTATGCCAATTTGCGTCAAGCACCCATTTTACATAATCTTTCCCTAATCCATTTCCGTCCTACATTCCCAAATGCGGGCAGGTGGGAGTGGTGTTGATGAGGCATCTAGGATGACGTGGACAAGTTGGGGCAAAGGATCTGCATCTGTGCGGTATGACTCCAGGACTCTAAGTTAAACACTTCATCAATGATGAATGCTTAGATTTTGCCTTTGGGGAACTTGTTGAGGAAAATGCCACTGAAAAACAGGAAAGGAAGATGCAAATTCTCATATTTAATTATTGTCACGTGTGCCAAGGTGAAGGAAAAGGCTTTGGTTTGCATGCTATCAAATCGGATCAGATAATACAATGCATAAACACAGTCAAGTCAAACTTAACATAGAACATAGAACAGTACAGCACAAGAACAGGTCCTTCATGAACATAATGCCACAAGACATCACTTTATCTGTTTGCACTTAACTCATATCCCTCTATTCCCTGCATATCCATTAGCCTATCCAAAAATCTTATAACTGCCACTAACACATCTGCTTGTAAAAAACATGCCTCACTCATCTGCTTCAATCTTCACCCCTCTCACCTTAAAGCTATCCCCTCAAGTATTCGATTTTTTCCATCCTAGGGAAGGAGACTGGTTTGTGTGATTGTTTTGGCTACATACAAAACACGATAGATGCCGATAAGATGCTTTCCATGGCATATCTGTAAATGTTCGTGAGTGTTGTTAGGAAGATGCCACAGTTTATAAGCCTTCTAAAGTAGTAGAGGTGTTTGTGTGCATTCTTAGCCATTGCATTGATGTGGCTGGTCCAGGACAAGTTGCTGGTGATGTTTATTCCTAGGAACTTGAACCTTTCAACCATCTCTACGTTGGCTGCATCAATGTATACTGGGGTGTGTGCACAGCTTCACTTCCTGAATTAAATCACAATCTCCTTTGTCTTGCTTACATTGAGGGAGACGTTGGTATCTTGGCACCAAATTACAGGCTTCTCAATCTCCTCTCTGTACTCAGTCTCGTCATTATTTGATATCTGGCACACTACAGTGGTGTTGTCTGTGAACTTGTAGTTTGGTTGGATTGGTATTTGGCTGCTCAGTCATGAGTGTATAAAGAGTATAGTAGTGGTCTGAGAATGCATCCTTGTAGGCCACACATGTTGTGAAGTATTGTAGAGGATAATTTGTCACATATCCTCACCGATTGTGGTCTGTTAGTTCGAAGTAAAGGATCCAGTTGCAGAGGGGAGTGATGATTCCAAGTTCCACAAGTCTGGAGATGAGCTTGGTTGGGATAATGGTATTGAAAACAGAAGTATAGTCAATGAATAGGAGTCTGGTGGAGTGACAGGTAAGGACCAAGGGAATGTATCCTTGTTCCGTCTGAAGGAAGGAACACAGAGGAAACATAGGTGATGTATTCATTCACAATCGCTGGAGAGAAATCATATTTACCAAACAAAAAGGGCATCTCAGAGGGCTGAGATTGGAAAGACTCATCTTGGGAACAATGCAGTGGAGATGGAGAAATTGAATGGGGGATGGCGGTTTGCAAGAGGCAGCGTGGGAGGAGGTATAGTCAAGATAACTGTGGGAGTAGGTTTAGAATAGACAACAGTCAGAAGTCTATTCCCTGTGATGGAGACAGAGAGATTGAGAGAGTATAGATTGAGTTAATGATGGGGAGTCTGGTCTGCGTGATGAACTGGGCTGCACCTACATCTCTCTGTAATTTCTCATGGCCTTGGGCAGAGCTGATCCCAAACCAATCTGTGATGCAATCACGTTTGTATGAGTCATTGGAGTCATGCCAATTTTCCTCAGGCCTCAGGTAGTGGAGGCATTGTTGGCCTTCAGCGTGGTTGGTCTACAACAGGTCATTGATGCTGAAGAACTTGAAGCCGTCAGCCATTCCCACTTTGCCACCTTTGATGCTGATTGGGGGATGCACTTCACCACGCTTCTTGAAATCAATAAATAGCTCTCTCATCTTGCTGACATTAAGGGGGAAATTGTTGTGCTGACACCATGTCGCTGAGTTGTCCATCTCCGTCCTGTACTATGTACTCATGATCCTGCCCACCACAGTGGTATCAACTTGTAGATGAAGTTAGAGTAGAATTTGGCCACACAGTTGTCGGAGTATAGGAAGTATAGTAGGGGACTGAGAACACATCCTTGCAGGGCACAAGTGTTGTGAATTATTGTGGAGGAGGTGTTGTCCCCTATCCTCACTGATTGTGGTCTATGGGTTAGAAAGTTGAGGATCCAGTGGCAGAGGGGGGATGTTGATTCAAAATCCAGGAGTTCGAAGATGAGTTTGGATGGGATTAGGGTGTTGAAGCTGAAGCAATAGTAATCTAATGTATGAGTGTAATGTAGGAGACCTTGGTGTCTAGGTGTTCCAGAGATGTATTTAGGGCCAAGGAGATGACATCTGCAGTGGATTTATTGCAAAGGTAAGCAAACTATAGTGGATCAAGGCTGGCTGGGAGGCTGAAGTTAATGCGCTTCATCACCAGTCTCTCAGAAAGGGAATATTGGCCCATCCGTATTTGGATGGGGGCAGGTGAAAGGAAAGGGAAGGAGGAGGAAGGAAGAGAGAATTTCTCTCCAAATATAATTCAGTCATTTTGAAGTACTGTATTCTATTTTGTGGCTCCATCATGAACACACCCATATAGCCACCAGGTGGCAGCCAAACAACAGAGCCCTGTATTCTGTCAAACACAAGGAACAATCATCTCCGGCAGCATCTATGGACAGGCGATGTTTCAGGTCGGGACCTTCTGAATCATGAAGAAGGGTCATGACCAAAAAAAATCACGTGTCTATTTCTTCCACACATGTGCCTGCTCCTTCCAAACCTACATCCTCACACGCTCCTCAACTCTTCAATAACTTTCAATTCCTAGGCCCCCATTCCCTCATCTATCCTAGTCTGAAGAAGGGGCCCAACTCAAAATGTCACCTATCCATGTTCTCCACCGATGCTGCTTGACTCACTGACTTTGTGTTTTGGTTAAGACGCCATCATCCGCCGTTCCTTGTGTCTCCCTGGATTCTGCACTCCGGAGAACTTGTAGTGCCCATTCATGGGAAAATGTAGACCACCCTTCAGTGATCCTCCTAGCATGACCTCAGATAAGGTGCTGGGAGATTTCCTCTCCCACAAACAGAAAAGTATCTGCAGTTGTCTAACTGGTACTCCCCGTCTTTAATAAAAATGTTATCCAATTTAATCCTTTAAAAAGCTTAGAATTTCTGAGACAATCGTCATTACCCAGTTACATATAAAACACTTCCCTATGTAATTTTAAATGGTTTAAAGATTGAAAGTAACACATCAGCAGAGAGACTTTACACCTTAAAAAGATGCTTTTGGACTTATGATGTCTTGCTTGTGACCCTGGTAGCTCACATGTGAAAGCAGTTTGAAACTGAGATTGAAAGAGAGACATCTACGTTAGACTCCTATTCATAGACTACAGCTCTGTCTTTAATACCATTATACCATCCAAGCCTATCACCAAACATGCAGATCTTGGGGTCAACACTCATCTCTGCAACTTGATCCTTGACTTGCTAACCCACAGACCCCAACCCAGGATAGGGGCAAATCATCCTCCACAATAATCCTCAACACGGGGGCTCTGCAAGGATGCGTTCTCAGCCCCCTTCATTACTCCTTGTACACCCACGACTGTGCAGTCATGTCATCTAATTCTATTTTTATATTCACAGATGACACCACCATTGTGGGCCGGATATCAAATAACGATGAGATGGTACAGGAAGGAGATTGAGAACCTCGTGTTCTCGTGACAAGTCAACAACCTTTCTCTTAATGTCAGCAAGATATAAGGAGATAGTGATCAACTTTAGGAAGTGAAGCGGTACACATACCCCAGTTTGCAATGACGGAGCCGAAGTGAAGATGGTTGAAAACCAAATTCCTAGGAGTCAATATCACCAACAACTGCTGGACTACCCATATTGTAGCAACAACCAAGAAAGCACACCAACACCTCTACTTCCTCAGATGGCTTAAGAAGTTTAGCATGTCCCCTACAACTCTCACCAACTCCTACAGATGCACCATAGAAGGAGTTTTATCAGGATGCATCACAGCTTGATATCACAGTTCCATCCAAGAACGCAAGAAATTGCAGTGAATTGTGGACCAACCTCCCTTCTATTGACTCCATTTACACCTCACGCTGCCTCGTCAAGGCCAGCAGCATAATCAAGGACGAGTCGCACCCTGGCCACTCCCTCTTCCCCCCTCTCCCATCAGGCAAAAATAATAGAAGAAAGAAAATGCACATCACCAGATTCAGGGACAGTGTCTTCCCAGCTGTTGTCAGTAAACTGAATCATCCTACTACAACCAGAGAGCGGTGCTGAACTATCGACCTCTTTGATGACCCACGCACTAACCTTGATCGGACTTTGCTGGCTGTACCTTGCACTAAACAGTATTCCCTTATCATGTATCTATACACTGTAAATGGATCGATTGTAATCATGTATTGTCTTTCTCCTGTCTGGTTAACTAAAGCTTTTCACTGTACCTTGGTACATGTGACAATAAATTAATAAGAAACTAAACTGAAACAGAAATATCTGTACAAGATGTCAGTGAGACCACATTAGGTACAGCTATACAGGATGTCAGTGAGACCACATTAGGTACAGCTATACAGGATGTCAGTGAGACCACATTAGGTACAGCTATACAGGATGTCAGTGAGACCACATTAGGTACAGCTTTACAGAATGTCAATGAGACCACATTAGGTGGAGTTGTGCAAGATATTGGTGAGATCACATTTGGTATACCTGTACAAGATGTCAGTAAGACTGCATTTGATGTTGCTGTACAAGATGGCGGTTCTCCTTCTTCTTTTTATCGAGTCCACACACAAGATTAGAAGTTGTTCAGCCAGAGCTGAACACACTTCTCGGCATCTGCACACAATGGTGTCCGTCTTGCGCTTCTTGTGCTTCTTGTTCGTGGTGGTGGAAAGATTGGTGGAAACTGGGCTGCGATGTGAACGCTCTTTCCTTGAACCCAAGATGTCGGTGAGAGCACATTTGGAGTATTGTGTGCAGTTCTGGTTGTCTTACTATAGGAAGAACATAATTAAATTGAAATGAGTGCAAAAAACTTTCACAAGACGTTACCAAGGTCTGGAGAAGGTCTAGACCCGAAACACCCATTCCTTCTATCCAGAGATGCTACCTGTCCCTCTTAGTTACTCCAGCATTTTGTGTCTTCCAGGGTGGAGAGTTTGATTTATGAGAGTCTTGGATAAGCTGTGGATAATCTGCATGGTCAGACCTTTTCCCCAGGGTAGAGGAGTTCAGGAGCATAGGGATAAGGTGACGGAGGAAAGATTAAAAATACGAGGGGCAATTTTAGCCCACAGAAACGAGCTACCAGAGAGTGGTAGAGGTAGGTACAATGGGAATGTTTAAAACCCATTTACATAGCGACATGGATCGGAAAGGTTTCGTGGGATAGGGGCCAAATGCAAGAAAATAAGGTCTGCATGTGAAATTAATTTAAGAGGTTTGGGCACACAGTACAAATATGCTTCTGGTTGATACTAAATTCATTGTTCCTAGATAAGCAAATGTGAAAAAACCACAAAGCTCTCATGACAACGTTGTACTTCCTTCCTGATCAGCAGACAGTATTTTTGAAACCGTGGGTATGGACAGTTCTCACAGGAGATGAAGTCTCATGTTTTAGAAGCTTCCTGTAAGATCACAAGAAAATAGGAGCAAAAGTCAGCCAATTTGGGGTGGTGGAGGATGGGAGATATAATAGTGGCATTCAAAAGACTTTTAGATAGGCACATAGAGTAGATATACAAATAGTAGAATATGAATAACATGCAGACAAATTAAATCAGTTTAATTTGTCATCATGTCTAGAATCATAGAATCATAGTCAGAGAGCATGGAAACAGACCCTTCGGTCCAACTTGCTCATGCCGACCAAGCTGCCCCATCTACATTAGTCCCACTTGCCCACATTTGGCCCATATCCCGCTAAACCTTTCCCAACCACGTACCTGTCTAAAATACTTTTAAATGTTGTTACGGTATCTGCCTCAACTACCTCCCCTGGCAGCTCATTCCACCACCCTCTGTGTGGAAAATGTTGCCCCTCAGATACCTATTAAATCTTTCCCCTCTCACCGTAAACATATGTCCTCTGGTTCTTGATTCCCCTACTCTGGGTAAAAAGACATCTACTCTATCTATTCCCCTTACGATCTTGTATACCTATACAAGATCATCCTTCATCCTCCTGCACTCCCAGGAATAAAGTCCTAACCTGCCCAACCTTTCCTTTTATGCCAGGGCCTTAAAGTCCTGGCAACATCCTCGTAAATCTTCTCTGCACTCTTTCCAGCTTAACAACTTATTTCATAGAAACATAGAAAATAGGTGCAGGAGTAGGCCATTCGGCCATTCGAGCCATTCAATATGATCATGGCTGATCATCCAACCCTATAACAGGGTTACCAAAAATGAACACAATGCTCCAAATGTGGCCTCACCAATATCTTGTACAACTGTAACATAACATCCTAACATATCCTGACCATGAACACCAATGTGCCAAAAAGTTTATTGTTGCTGCCTTACAGCACTTGCAGCGCAGGAGACCCGGGTCCGATCACGACTAAGGGGGCTGTCCGGACAGAGTTTGTACGTTCTCCCCGTGACCGCATGGGTTTTCTCTGAGTTCTTCGGTTTCCTCCCACACTCCAAAGATGTACAGGTTCGTAGGTTAATTGGCTTGGTGTATGTGTAAATTGTCCCTATTGTAGGAGAGTGTTAATGTGTGGAGATCGCTGGTTGGTGCGGGCTTGGTGGGCCGAAGGGCCTCTTTCTGTGGTGCATCTCTAAACTAAACACGCTATCTTCTTGCGTTACTAATTTCAAGGAAATATGTACCTGCACTCCTAGATAACCTCTGCTCTACAACTCCCCAGAGCCCTGCGAAGGATCTGCCCTGGTTTGACTTCCAAAAATGTACACCTTGCATTATCTGCATTAAACTCCACTAACCATTTCTCTGCTTACTACCGTACATTGTGGGCCGAGGGGCCTGTTACTGTTGCTGTTCTGTATTATTCTATGCTCTATGTAATTGGCGACTTAAGCCTGGCCTGCCATTCAGTATGATCATGAGTGATCTGCAGCGGGCCTCATCTGCATATTCTTTAATAGAACATGTTAAAGTTCCAGAGAACACACATCCAATTTCTTTAGCCTCTCATGAAAGGACAACCATTTCATTTCAGACATTAGGCATTTGAATCTCTTTTGAACCATCTCCAATATCTTTTCCCAAATAAGGGGATATCAAGTGTGTACAGTTCCCAGGTGTTGTCCTATACCCTGTAGAATTGTAACAATACTTCCTATTTCTAAACTCCACCCCGCTAGGAATAAAGACCAAGATGTCCTTGACCTTCCTGTTTGCTGCAGTTGCCTGCTTCATGCACAATTCATGCACAAGAATATCTAAATCCCTTTGCATTTCATTCATCTGTAATTTGCTCCATTTAGATAAGAATCTGCCTTCAGGTTCCTCTTATGAAACCAAGAAAAAGATTAAAAGGCCACATATCAACTGATCAACAAGAATGACGTTCTAAAACTTGATGGACAGAAACTCCAGATTCCTTTCACAACCTCATCTCCCATGCCAGGGCATATCGCAGGCAACATAATTATTACGATCTTCAGGATGTGGATTCCTGCCACATGGTAAGTAATTGCCAGTGTCATCCTCACCCACCTCCTCCCGGTGACTGATGAGCTGCTCCTCAATCAGAGGCCATCCAGAGGTTCAATGGAAATAACCCTCATCAACCATTAACTGCAGGTACCAGTACCAGCCAGCTTACATAATCTTCTTCAACCTCTCAAAAGCCTTTGACCATGAAAATATAGAGAATGCAGAGTATCCTTGAACTTTTTAGCTGACAGAAATTCATCCACATATTCCACTTGGGAAGCTTACAGCCCAGCGGTATGAACATTGAGTTCACAACCTCACTTTGTCCCCCCCACCCCCTCAATCCCCTGCCACTCTACCCAATCTGGATGCACACCCATTTCTTTCACTAACCTGCCCTCTTTTCCTCATTCCCTTCCTCTGGCTTCACATCTCCCTTCCTTATCTCAGAGCCTTCTTCTCAGATCTGCCCTTTGTCCACCCGTCTGCCAATCAAACAACCCCCCCTCCACCTATATCCACCTATCACTTGCCTGACTTTGTCCCGCCTCAAGTACTTTTCCAGCTTTCTCTTTTCTTCATTAGTCTGAAGAAGAGTCCAGACCCGAAATACCGCCTATCCATGTCCTTCACCATTGCTGTCTGACCTGCCATTTACACTTCAGCATTTTGTGTCCTTTCCTGACCTCTTGTGCATTCCTTAGACTATCTAGATCATGCAGCTCAAAGCTCTGGAGAGATACCTTCAAAGTGGGTCTCTCTGTAAGACCCACTTTAGCAGCATAAAGGAACCGTCAGTGTCCTCTCCCACCATTGAAGCTCTAATTGCACTTGATCAGTTCTGAAGGGCAAGTCAAATTGTTTTGTATACTTAATACCAGAGTTTCAAAGCAACCACCCTTCTTCAAGCTGTGTCACATCCAGTGACTACTGGGAAGATAAAGGAATCAGCTCGAGTTGTTCTGAAAATCTCCATCAAAAGATTGACATCTCTACAAACAGCTGCAAATCTTTGGCTTATTACTGCTCAGATTTGCAATAACAATGATGTCAGGAACACATGAAGACCCACAATAAACGATGGGGGGAATGCACTGGACCTGGTCATACCTCACTTGTGGCAAAGTCTGTGGGTCCCACACTGGTGTCATCAACCGTCTGGGAACCAAAGTGGAAGTGATACAGCCTGAGCCCAAAGGGACTGCCACAGTTGAAGGACGTCTATCCTACTACTCAAAAAATATGTCATAGCCCTCTACTCATATAAATATGTCTCCTTCATGCCACTTTTAACTTTTCTATATGTTAAATACTAAACAAATTCCTCAAAGAACTCATCAAAAATGTTTTATCCTGTGTTTTCCTGCAGCACTGAAATTACCACAGGGCAAACCAGATTTTTTAGAGATAAAGCATGGAAACAGGCCTTTCAGCCAATCGAGTCCACATCAGCCATACTGTACATCACCTGTTCACATTAACTCTATGTTATTCTACTTTCGCACCCACTACCTACACATTAGGGGACAATTTTACAGACGCCAATTAACTTACGTATGTCTTCGGGATGTGGGATGAAACCGGAGCACCCAGAGGTTACAGGGAGAACGTGTAAACTACACACACACAGCACCCTAGGTCGGGATCGAACCCTGGCCTCTGGCGCTGTGAGGCATTGGCTCTACCGGCTGCGCCACTGTGCCGCCCAGAAATAAGAAATAAAGTGAATGAGCTTGAGTCTCAGCTAGAAATTGGCATGTATGATGTTATGGGAATTACAGAGACATGGCTGCAAGAGGACCAGGGCTGGGAACTGAATATTCAAGGGTATACGTCCTATCGAAAAGACAGGCAGGTGGGCAGAGGGGAGGGGGTATCTCTGTTGGTGAGGAATGAAATTCAGTCCCTTGAGAGGGGTGACATAGAATCAGGAGATGTGGAGTCAGTATGGATAGGAATTAGAACTGAGGAATTGTACGGGTAAAAAGACCCTAATGGGACTTATGTACACTTACACCCTATATCCAAATAGTAGCATGGATATAGAGTGTAAATTGAATCAAGAGTTAAAATTGGCATGTTGTAAATGTAATACTACGGTTGTTATGGGGGATTTCACCATGCAGGTCGACTGGGTAAATCAGGTTGGTATTGGACCCCAAGAAAGGGAGTTTGTGGAGTGCCTCTGTGATGGATTCTTAGAGCGTCTTGTATTGGAGCCTACCAGGGAGAAGACAATTCTGGATTTAGTGTTGTGTAATGAACCAGATTTGATAAGGGAACTTAAGGTTAAGGAGCCATTAGGAGGTATTGACCATAATATGATAAGTTTTAAATTACAATTTGAGAGGGAGAAGGGTGAATCGGAGGTGTCAGTATTACAGTTGAACAAAGGGGACTATGGAGCCATGAGGGAGAAGCGGAGCAAGTTGGGCCTAAGGGCCAGATTCCACGCTGTATGACTGACTATGCTGCTCCAAGCACAATTTCAATCGTTCCGTTTTCGGTACATATGTCAATTAAACACTCTTGACTCTTGAGTATGATCCATTGAGATACCTTGGAATGATTTTCTTTTACAACATACACTAGATTGCGAGGTGAATATTGTGTTAAAAGCATGTACTATTAATCGAGCATAATTCAGCAATCCAGCAACCCTTGAGTGATTTGAAAATATGTACAAGAAAAATAAATCAATGCCAGATCAGGAGTTAGAGACACATGAAACTACAGATGCTGGAATCTTGAGCAAAACACAACGTGCCGCAGGAACTCAGCAGGTCAGGCAGCATCTGCGAGGGTGTTGTGGAAGAGACCTGACCCGAAACGTTGCCCGTCCATTCCCTCAACAGATGCTGCCTGACCCGCTGAGTTCTTCCAGCACTTTGTGTTTTGTTCCAGATTGAGCTAAAATTATTGAGCTAAAGAGTATTGGGAGAATGAGACTTGATAGGACACAGAGAACATATTTTTGGAATGTCTCACTCCAGAAGAATTTATAGCAGGAGATCAGGCAAAGGACCACCGTGGTAGTGGTGTCTTGAGGTGAAAAAGTCATGAATAAAAATGTCAACAGCAGATCAGCTAAAATATAGATGGAGATAGTATTGTTACATAGGTAGGTGGTCTAGGTAATGAAGGGAATATGGGTCCAGATGTTCAGATTAAAGGTTAAGATAGCCAAGGGAGGAAGCCAACAGAAAAAGGTTACACTTGACATCCAAGAAGTAGTGTTTGTGATGGGGATAAATTGCAAACTGAAAGTTAATGGAAAAGAAACAAAAATAAACAAGATTCTGTTCACACGGTGTCATTCCTGGCACAGTCGTCTGACACCTGACTCTCAAGAGCCTTAACTAATCGTATGACTGATGGTAATAGACAACTGTGATATCAAGAATGAAACAGGTTGTGATTTAAAAACTGTACATCACATGTGGACACCACAAAACAAGTTCCAAGAGGTTAAGCAGATGATTGAAACATTACAATCACATTCACAAGTAGAAGATTGAATGTTTTTTTTAAAGGCAGTTGAAAATAAACAAAACTATAGATGCTGTAAATCTGAAATAAAAATCAAAAATCTTGGAAATACTCAGTTGATCAGGCAGCATCTGAGTAAGAGAAATGGTTAATGGTTAAAGACAAAGGAGATTCAGTGGATTTTGTTAACCTGGATTTACAGAAGACCTTTGATAAGGTGCCACGTGAGACTGCTGAAGAAGATGAGAGCTCCTGGTATCAGAGGGTAGATACTAGCATGGATAGCAGGTTATCATGGTTCAATGTTCCATCTGCAGTGCAATTGCCACTTTAAAGAAACACCTCCAGCAGTTTGCCTTTTTGGGTAGCATTTGATTAATGTAAATTAATGTAAATTACTATTACAGACGTAATGTAAGCAAGTTATAGCGTGGCATTGAAATATTTTGTTGTGAAATCATAGCAGTTATTGCAACAGCTAAAGCTCTAACGTTGTACTTCATCACATATTACCACACCGCATGTCATTTAAACTCTCTATTCTATCGCAAACCCATCTGGGGTGTTCCATCCACGCTTCTCCTGTCTCAACTTGTTTTAATTTTTCCCACGTGTGAAAACTCACCAACTCACCTGGAAACTTTGATCCAGGTTTTGACTAATCCAGCTCACTGATATTCTTGTGACCATTTATCAGGTGTAGTCATGCCATGCAATGACTAAGCCTAAAGTGGCTTTACCTCGGAATTTCCAAATTATCTTATAACTGTTCAAAGCTGACATGAACCTCTGGATAAAAATACTGTGATAATCAATGATGTTTAAAAATTACCCACGAGGTTTGAAGTCATTCAGACAAGTATGATGTAAATATAAAAGTAATTGAAAATCCGTTAAGAAGTAACCAAAAATGTTGATGAGGGCAAAGCCATGAACATTATCAATATGGACTTCAGCAAGGCATTTATTAAGGTTTGGTGTGGTGATCTGCTCTGCATGGTTAGTAAGTTTGCAGAAGACACTAAAGTGGGTGGTATCATAGATAGCGAATATGGTTATCAAAAATTACAGCAGGATCTTTATCAGCGAGGCAAGTGCGCTGAAGAAAGGTTAATTAAACATGCAAATAAGTGAGAGGTGTTGCATTTTTCAAAATGAAAGGAGGGCAAGACCTACACAGGGAATAGCAGTGCTCTGGGGAGTGGGGTAGAGCAGAGGGATTTAGGAGTGCAAGTACATAGTCCCCTGAAAGTGGCTGCACTAGTGGTCAGCAAAGCTTTGGGTATGTTGGCCTTCATCGAGTATTGAAGTTGGAATGATATATTGCATGTATTGGTGAAGCTCCATTTGGAGTATTGTGTTCAGTTTTGGTCACCATATCATGGGAAGGATCTCATTAAGCTGGATAGCAAGCAGACAAGACGCACACGGAAGTTACCAGGACTTGAGGGCCTAAGCCACAGGGAAAACCTGGTCAGGCTGGGCCTTTATTACCAGCAGTACAGAAGGCTGAGGGGTGATCTTATGGAGGTGCATAAAATCATGAGAGGGATAGACAGAATGAATGCACTGCGTTTTTTATCCACAGGTAATCAAGAACAAGAGGTCATAGGTTTAAGTTGACGGGAACGATTTAATAGGCACCTGAGGGGCAACTTTTACATAGTGGGTATATAGAAAAAGCTACAGAGGAGGTAGTCAGGGCAGATAAATTAACAATATTTAAAATATATTTGGATAGGTACATTGGTAGGAAATGTTTCAAGGAATATGGGCCAAGCAGGGGCTGTTGGGACTAGCATAGATGGGGCATCTTGGTCGGCTTGGGCACGTTTGGCCAAAGGGCCTATATTCGTGCTGAAAATTAATTAAAACTTTATGATTAGATCTCCGAATCTCCATTTTCTAACTCTCACCTGATTTCTGCATTTCAGTACACGGCACAATAATCAGGAATGAACTGGCATGAGCACCGTGTCACTAAACCTAGTTAAAAACCAAACATAAAAACACATGCGGCCTGACCTGCTGTGTATTTGCAACAGTTTATGTTGTATTGTATATTCCCAGTATTTGCAGACACAAGGAACTGCAGATGCCAATTTACAAACAAACCCACAAAGTATTGGAGTAACTCAGCAGGTCAGGTAGGATGTCTTGAAGACATGGATAGCTGTTGTTTCGGGTCTGGACTCTTCTTCAGCATATTAGCAGCAGGGGAGAAGAAAGCTGGCCAAGAGGTTGGGGGTGAGGCAAAGCCTGGAAAGTGATTGGTGGATGTGGGTGAGAGGGAGAACCAACGTGTGTGGGGATAAGAGGAGTGTGAGTGAATCTTGATCATGTTGACTGCTTTACTGAGACAGTGTGAAGTGCAGATGGAGTCAATGGAAGGATGACTGGTTTGCACCCACAACTGTCTACAACTTCTTGCAGTCTTGGGCAAAATTATTGCAAAACCAAGTTGTGATGCTTGACAATAGGACGTTTTCTATGGCGCCACTATGGAGCCACACAGAACTTTCTTAGTCCTCTGAGGAAGTAGAGTGCTTTCTTGGCCTTAGCGTCATGTGGTTGGACCAGGACTAATTGTTGGTGGGTGTTATGCCCAGGAACTTGAAGCTCTTGACCATCTCGATTCCAACACCATTGATGCAGACTGGGTTATAGGAAGTATAACAAAGGGCTGAGAAAGCCTCCTTGCCGAACATTCTTGTTGTGAATTATCATGGAGAATGTTTTGGCACCTATGGCTATTAATTGTGGTCTATGGCTCAGGAAGTTGAAGATCCATTTTCAGAGAAGGGTGCTGAGTCTTATGTCCAAGAGGTTCTAGATGAATTTGGCTGGGGTTATGGTATTGAAGGCAAAACAATAGTCTCTAAATAGGAGTCTAACATGTGCCCTTGTGATCCCGATGTTCCAAAAATGAGTATAGGGCCAGGGAGATGGAATCTGCCATGGATTTGTTGCAGCGTTAGGAAAATTGCAGTGGATCAAGGTTATCTAAACTAAATTGAACTGAGAAGTCAGTCGATAGACAATCTCCTGTCATGGAGACGGTAAAATCAAGAAATGGAAGAGAGATGTCGGAGATGGTCCAAGTAAATTTGAGTGCAGGATGGAAATTGATAGTGAAGTTAATGAAATCTGTGAGTTCTGTATGGGTGCAGTGGGTAGTCCCAATGCAGTTGTCAATGTAGCGGAGATAGAGTTCAGGAATAGGGCCAGTATATGCTTGGAACAGGGATTTCTTGACGTACCCTACAAAGATATACAGGGTAGAGGGAAAAATAGTTGGTAGAGGGAAATTGGCTGGTCTGTGGTCGAGGAAGAAACAGAGGGCTTTAGGGCATTCTTGGTGGGGGGCGGAGGTTTAGAGTGAACGTCCATTGTAAAGAAGAGGGAGTGGGTGCCTGGAAGACAGAAATCATTGAAGAGACGAGGGGCATGTGAGGTGTCTTGGGCAAAGGTTGGGATTGATTGGACCAGTGGGGATAGGATGGAGTCGAGGTATGTGGAAATTAATTCAGTGGTGGAGGAGCTGGCAGAAACAATGGATCTGCCAGGTCAGTTCTGTTTATGGATTTACTCCAGCATTTTATGTCTATCATGTTTAGATGAACTTGGGAACAAAGTACACACACCATCTGTACAGATCAATAGAATTGATTTGAGAGTGATTTGCAGCAGAGACTTTCAAACGTGGCATACTTTAACAGGAGTGAAAAAACTGAGGTACTTTGAGGGCAGTTTTTTTTCCAATAGCTTTGTTTTGTTTGCTTCCTCTTTAGCTCTCGCAATGAGCTTCCGCAAAACGGGCTGGTGATTAATAACAAAACTTAAATGACGTCCCCTCCACACGTAGCTTGTCTAAAAATAGATCTGCGCTTAAATAAATAAAGCTGGTTGTTGGTTGGAAGTGAGAGAGCATTCGGTTCCAGAGTGTGTTACAGGCAGTAAGTGTGTGAGGTTCATTGTACATGAGTGGCATTGACGAGTTCCTTGTAAACAGAATTTATGGTACATTGAATGTCAAATCAGACCTGTACTGATTGCGTTTCTTGTGTCCATTTTCTTTTAACGCAAATAGGGTATTTTGAGAAATTAGGCTGTTTTAAAGAAAGCCTGACTTCTCCCCCGGCTGCATTCACCCGAGCTGCAGAAGGCATCGAGCAACGACGATGAAGGTTCGCATGGGGGTGTCGGGGAAGCGCCCCGGACGCAGGGCTCCGGCCGCCGACCAGGGTGAGTGTCCCGGGAACAGTCCCGGTCCTGGCGGGACTCCTGCCGCCGGCCAGCATGTCCCGTCCATGCTCGCAGCCTCGTTCCCCTGTTCCTACCCAGCAATTAGTTTAGTTTACAGATACAGCGTGGACACAGGCCCTTCGGACCGGCGATCTCCGCACATTAACACCATCCTACTACACACACTAGGGACACTTTACAATTTTACCAAGCCAATTAATCTATAAACCTGTGCGGCTTAAGGAACTCCAGGAGAAACCCCAGGCAGGTCACGGGAAGAACATACACACTACAGACAGCGCCCGTAGTGAGGATCAAACCCGGGTCTCTGGCGCTGTAAAGGCAGCAACTATCACTGAGCGACCACGTCGCCATTACATTTGTTTTCAAAGTCAAATGTTGAATTTAGATTGTGTAGGAGGGAACTGCAGCTGCTGGTTTACACCGAAGATAGACACAAAATGCTGGAGTAACTCAGCGGGTCAGGCAGCGTTTCTGGAGTAAAGGAGACCCTTCTTCAGATTGCTGGATGGGAGTTAGAGAGTTGAACAAGTTATCAAGTGTTGGGCTCCAAAAACACAGATACACTCGGTCCCACAGTTTGATTGGGGCTGTTTTGCTTTAAGCAATATTAAGGGCCATTTTGAGTTCACTGGATCGGATTTTTTTTTAAGTACATGGCCGTCATTAGACAGCAATGCAAATGTGTGATTTTTTTTCTGCTTTGGTTTTAAGAGCCCGATCCAAAGGCTGTCAAGGAATGTGCCATGGAGCTGAGAAACATCGGGGATTTGTTTAACGTCCTCCAGCTCATGCTAAATACTGTCAGCAAGATGTTTCAGCGGTCCACCTGAACGCCTAAAGTCAAAGCTACAGCGCCAGAGGATGGCTGGAAGAAGTGTATCGGTTTTCTCTAACTGCTGCCGGTTGGGGAGGAATTCATGTCTCAACATGCCCGCGGAGAGAGCAGATTGTATAGTGAAGGGTGACCAAGTTATCGAATGGGAAAGTGGAGAAATTGATTAATTGAGGATCTGTTTTTAGAAGTGAGATATGACTGATATGAATGGTACTAACTACAGGTCAGAGGAGAAAACGAAATCTAAAAGTGAGAAGATTTAGCTTCTAAATATATAACATTTGGGAAGAGTGCCTGGGGAACCATGGACTGAAATGTCCCAAACAGTAACGTTTGCCCAATATTTGAAATGTATCTACATGTTGGAGAAGTGTGTTTCTCCTGAAGCAACATATAATTGCTGATTGTGAAAAAGAGTGGCCAATAAGATTACAAAATAGATCAGGAAACATGGTTGAAGACTTTGTGTAAATCATGAAAGATATGTTTGGATTTTCAGTGATTTTGCTTTGTGAAATGGTATGCCTTTACCTTCTTCATGTATTTTGAAATGCAACTTAAATGTCTTTTGCGATGCATTTTCTATTAGCAATAACATAAAGTTATTTGAAGTAGCAATGTATAGCCTCTTTGTATGAGCATAAGTAGTTAATATGAGGAAACCTATTATACATGAGGTTTTAAAATATTAAAAGGACTCTCTTTAAAGTTAATGTGGCTTTAAAAATGAAATATTGTCTTCTATCATCTTTTGGATTTATATTATGATAACACAGTAAGACAGCTCTGATTCTGTAGCTTATAGAAATATATTAAATAAATGTGCTGTGGTTGTTATCTTATAGTGTCAATTCATTATATCTGCACAATAATATCACTGATATCAAAATCTTTGCATTAGGAAGGACATTATTGCCATAGAGGGAGTGCAGAGAAGGTTCACCAGACTGATTCCTGGGATGTCAGGACTGTCTTATGAACAAAGACTGCATAGACTCGGTTTATACTGTCTAGAATTTAGGAGATTGAGAGGGGATCTTATAGAAACTTACAAAATTCTTAAGGGGTTAGACAGGTTAAATGCAGGAAGATTGTTCCCGATGTTGGGGAGGTCCAGGACAAGGGGTCACAGCTTAAGGATAAGGGGGAAATCCTTTAGGACCGAGATGAGAAGGACTTTTTTCACACAGAGAGTGGTGGGTCTCTGGAACTCTCTGCCACAGAGGGTAGTTGAGGCCAGTTCATTGGCTATATTTAAGAGGGAGTTAGATGTGGCCCTTGTGGCTAAGGGGATCAGAGGGTATGGAGAGAAGGCAGGTACGGGATACTGAGTTGGATGATCAGCCATGATCATATTGAATGGCAGTGCAGGCTCGAAGGGCCGAATGGCCTACTCCTGCACCTAATTTCTATGTTTCTATGATTTACAAACATGCATACGAGGAACAGGAGTAAAGCACTCAGCCCTCTGAAGCCTTTGTGGGGTATGTCGAACAACCCCTGTTCCGAGTGTACACTGGCCCTATCCCCAAACTCTATCTCTGCTACGTTGACGACTGCATCGGTGCTACGTCCTGCACCCATGCAGAACTCATGGATTTCATTAACCTCACTACCAATTTTCATCCTGCACTCAAATTCATTTGGTCCAACATCAGGAGGCGAAATTCAGGAGGGATAGAAAGAAAAGAAAAGGAGGTGGGGTAGCGTTGCTGGTTAGAGAGGAGATTAACGCAATAGAAAGGAAGGACATTAGCTTGGAGGATATGGAATCGATATGGCTAGAGCTGCGAAACACTAAGGGGCAGAAAAAGCTAGTGGGAGTTGTGTACAGGCCACCAAACAGTAGTAGTGGAGTTGGGGATGGCATCAAACAGGAAATTAGAAATGCGTGCAACAAAGGTAAAACAGTTATAATGGATGCCTTCAATCTACATATAGATTGGGTGAATCAAATTGGTAGGGGTGCTGAGGAAGAGGATTTCTTGGAATGTATGCGGGATAGTTTTCTAAACCAACATGTAGAGGAACCAACGAGAGAGCAGGCTGTTCCAGACTGGGTATTGAGTAATGAGGAAGGGTTAGTTAGCAGTCTTGTTGTGCGTGGCCCCTTGGGCAAGAGTGAGTTCATCATTAGGATGGAGAGTGACATAATTAATTCAGAAACAAGGGTTCTGAACTTGAAGAAAGGTAACTTTGAGGGTATGAGACGTGAATTGGCTATGATAGACTGGCAATTGATTCTTAAAGGGTTGACGATGGATGTGCAATGGAAGGCATTTAAAGACTGCATGGATGAACTACAACAATTGTTCATCCCAATTTGCCAAAAGAATAAATCAGGGAAGGTAGTGCATCCGTGGATAACAAGGGAAACCAGGGATAGTATCAAAACAATAGATGAAGCATACAAATTAGCCAGAATGCAGGAAGATTGTTCCCAATGTTGGGGAAGTCCAGAACAAGGGGGTCACCATTTAAGGATGAGGGGGAAATCTTTTAGGACCGAGATGAGAAAAACATTTTTCACACAGAGAGTGGTGAGTCTCTGGAATTCTCTGCCACAGAAGGTAGTTGAGACCAATTCATTTGCTATATTTAAGAGGGAGTTAGATGTGGCCCTTGTGGCTAAAGGGATCAGGGGGTATGGAGTGAAGGCAGGTACGGGATACTGAGTTGGATGATCAGCCATGACCATATTGAATGGTGGTGCAGGCTCGAAGGGCAGAATGGCCTACTCCTGCACCTATTTTCTATGTTTCTATATCTCCCTTTCGTTTCTTGATTACACTGTCTTCATCGCAGGAGATAGACTACTGACTGACATTTATCATAAACCTGCTGACTGCCACAGCTATCTAGATTACACTTCCTCCTCCACCTTCCCCCACTCGCAACAGTGACAGAGTCCTCACCTTTCACCCCATCAGCCGTCGCATACAACACATAATATGATACGATAGAACTTTATTTATCCCTGGAGGGATATTGATAGATAATTCCCGGATAATCCTCCAACATTGCCACCACCTCCAACAGGATCCCACCACTAACCACGTCTTCCTATATCCACCCCTTTCCGCAGAGACCGTTCCCTCCACAACTTCCTAGTTAACTCGTCCCTTCCCCCCAAACCACCCCCTCCCCTGGTACTTTACCCTGCAGCCAGAGGAGATGCAACACCTAACCCTATACCTCCTCCCTCAACACCATTCAAGGACCCCAACAGTCCTTTCAGGTTAGGCAGAGGTTCACTTGCACCACCTCCAACTTCCTTGACTATTTGCTGTTCTTGGTGTGGATTCCTATGTATCGGCGAGACCAAGCATTGACTAGGCGATCATTTCGCCAAACACCTTCATGCCGAACATCGTCTAGGCCCACGTGATCTCCCAGTTGCCAAACACTTTAACTCCCCCTCCCATTCCCATCTCATCCAAATCATTGATGTAGATGACAAATCGTAACAGGCCCAACACCAAACGCTGAGGCACACTACTATTAGTGATGGGGACAGGTCTAAGAGATATGTCGAAGCATTATACTTTAAGAGTTTTAGGACTGAACAGTTCAAATAGATCCAAGATGGCGTCGCGTGTACAACGCGAGGCTTTGCGTCTCCGTAGTTTTAGTAAGATAGCTTTTTTCCTACTCACACTTACATTAGTTTTCGCCTGGAGCACTCGAGCGAAGACTCTGTACGGCCGTCAGGAGCTACTGGAGCTCGGCCGTCTCTTCGGAACGGGCACCAGAAGCCACAACTTTAAACTGCCGCCGGAGATCACCAGGACACCGTGGTCTAGCGGACCCGCTCTCCCGACAGGAAGGGTCCGGAGGCGGCGCAGGGACCGCAAACAACGACGTGGGAAACGCGGAGGCCACCGGGCTAGGCTGAGATCAGACCCGCACCAGCCAGCTCTGCCCAGCATCTTCCTCGCGAATGTCCGGTCCCTGGTGAGTAAAACCGACGAACTTCGGCTGCGCATCACCACACACAGACGGATCGCCGACTGCAACGCCATGGTCTTCACCGAGACATGGCTCACCGACAGCATTCCGGACAACGCCGTCGAGCTGGAGGGGCGCACGGTCTTCAGGGCCGACAGATCTGCGGAGGAATTCCGGTAAGACCAAGGGTGGCGGACTGTGCATCTATGTGAACAACTCATGGTGCACAGACGCTGTCAGGATTGGTAGCCACTGCTCTGCTGACCTGGAATACCTGATGTTAAAGTGCAGGCCCTTCTATCTTCCCAGGGAATTTACATCGACTGTCATCACTGCAGTCTATGTACCCCCGGACGCTAATGCCAGGCTTGCAATGGAAGAGCTGCAAGCTGCTATCAGCAAACAACTAACTGCCCACCCAAAGGGGGCTTTTATTGTTGCTGGCGATTTTAACCACTCCAACCTAAAAACTGTGCTCCCCAGATTCCACCAACATGTCTCCTGCCCAACCAGAGGTAATAATATTTTGGACCTTGTATATACTAATATTACTGAAGCATACAAAGCCCTTCCCCTCCCCCACCTGGGACAGTCTGATCACCTCTCTCTGTTCCTGCTCCCCAAATACACACCTCTGATCAGACGTGTGAAACCTACCGTGAGGACAGTGAAGGTCTGGCCTGAGGGGGCTGTCTCTGTCTTACAGGAACAGTTTCAGCAAACAGACTGGAGTGTGTTTGCCACCCAGGCCACCTTTAACTCCCATGTGGACATAAATTCATACACCTCAACCGTCCTGGACTACATAAAATTCTGCACTGATAACGTCACCACCCATAAAGTGATAAAGACCTTCCCTAATCAGAAGCCGTGGATGAGCAGGGAGGTCAGACTCCTGCTGAAGACTCGAGACGCCGCTTTTAAATCTGGCGACGCTGAGGGATACAGCTCATCCAGGGCCAATCTGAAAAAGGGAATTAGGATTGCCAGACTCAATCACAAACAGCGGATTGAGGAGCATTTCCGAGACAACTCCGACCCTAGGCGCATGTGGCAAGGTATTAAGTCCATGGCCGACTACCATAAAATCAACACCACCCCCCCAGACAACGCCTCCCTCCCTAACGAGCTAAACCACTTCTATGCTCGCTTTGACCGGGACAACAAAACTCCAGCCATTAAAGTTGCTCCACCCCCGAATGAACAACCCCTCAGTCTCTCCACCTCTGCTGTACAAGACGCACTGAGCAAGGTGAATGAGCACAAAGCTGCCGGCCCCGATGGCATCCCCGGGCGGGTGCTCAGGGCATGTGCTGGACAACTATCCCAGGTCTTCACTGACATTTTCAATCTGTCACTGGCCCAGGGTGTCGTCCCCACCTGCCTCAAGACATCTACCATTGTGCCAGTGCCCAAACACTCAGCGACAGGGAGCCTCAACGACTACCGGCCAGTGGCACTCACCCCTGTCATCGCTAAGTGCTTTGAGCGGCTGATCCTGGCTCACCTCAAAGCCAGCCTCCCCCCCACATTGGACTCCCACCAATTCGCCTACCGGACAAACAGGTCTACAGAGGACGCCATATCGGCGGCCCTACACTCTGCCCTGACCCACCTGGACAGCAACAACACCTACATCAGGCTGCTGTTTATTGACTTCAGCTCCGCCTTTAACACTGTCTTACCCGCTAGCTTGATCACCAAACTTAGCGGTCTTGACATCTCCACCTCCCTCTGCAATTGGACACTGGATTTCCTCACTAACAGACCACAGTCTGTTAGGGTCAACAACCTCACCTCCTCCACTATTACACTGAACACCGGCGTGCCACAGGGCTGTGTGCTCAGCCCTCTCCTCTACTCCCTCTTCACGCATGACTGCATCCCCAAGTATGGCTCCAACGCCATTATAAAATTTTCCGATGACACCACGGTGGTAGGACTGATTAGTGATAATGACGAATCAGCCTACAGGGAGGAGGTCCAGCTCCTGGCCACCTGGTGTGCCAACAATAACCTCGTCCTCAACTCCCAGAAGACGAAGGAAATAATTGTTGACTTTCGGAAGAACAGAGGGGGCAGACACACCCCCATCCATATAAACGGGACTGAGGTGGAGAGGGTCTCCAACTACAAATTCCTCGGGGTACACATCTCGGAGGATCTGTCCTGGTCCCTCAACACCTCAAAGCTGATCAAAAAGGCACAGCAGCGCCTTTACTTTCTGAGGAGGCTCAAAAAAGCCCACCTGTCCCCCTGGATCCTGACGAACTTCTACCGCTGCACCATTGAAAGCATCCTGACCACCTGCTTTACGGTATGGTACAGCAGTTGCACCGTGGCAGACAGGAAGGCACTACAACGGGTGGTGAAAACCGCCCAGTACATCATCGGTGCCCCGCTCCCTGCCATGGATGCCCTCCACCGAAAACGGTGCCTGAAGCGGGCCGGGAAGATCATCAAGGACCCCTCACACCCTAACCATGGACTGTTTGCCCTCCTCCCATCAGGGAGGCGGTACAGGAGCCTCAGGTCCCGCACCAGTAGGACGAAGAACAGCTTCTTCAACTACACCATCAGACTGCTGAACTCGGAGCCCAGCTGATAGACTTGTCTGTACCCTGTATTTATTTATTTCCGTACTGCTACCACTGCACTCTGTATTTTTTTTTTATATCGCTATCACTAAGAATGACGCTAAACTGCATTTCGTTGTACCTATACTTGTATTTGTGCAATGACATTAAACTTGAATTGAATTGAATTGAATTGAATTGAATTTATGGAAGACAGACTACTTTTAGACAAACCAAAAAAGTTTATTTTGACCAAGTCATTAATTTAATTCCGCTCTTCGAAATCTCCCAGATGGTGATAAAAAGTGGGAGCAGAAGCAGATGATTTGTCCATTTGAACCTGCTCTGCCATTCATCAAGATCATGGCTGAAGTTCAATAACTAATTTGAAAATTCAATAACTGAGTCTCCACAGTGATCAGGGTATAGAATTAAAAAGATTCATCATCCGTTATGCGAAGAAATTTCTCTTAATCTCAGTCCGAAGTGGTCTTTCCCTTACTCTTACTGAACTGTTGTCTTGGACTGCTCAGCCAGGTGAAACATCCCCCCCACTGTATCCAGACTGTTCAGCCTTGTACAAATGTTGTATGTTTCAATGAGATCACCTCACATTCTTCCAAATCCAGATCTTACAGGCCTAGTCTAATCAAGTTCTCATTGGGCAGACACGTCACTCCTGAAACTAGTCTGGAAAATCTTTGTTGATCTATAGCAGGTATATCTTTTTAGATAAGGAGTCTAAAAGTATTCACAATACCACTGGCGCAGTCCCATCAAGGATTCTCCCACATGCAAGAAGACACCTTACTGGTGCACCATACAGCACAGAGATAGCTCTTTGAATCACTGTCTGTGTTAACCACTACACTCCTATTTACACTTGTCCACAGTAATCCAAACTGATTCTCCACACATTCCTATCAACCCCCTCCCCTCTCCTATTTGCAGTCCAGCAGCAACACATCACAGCCAGTCAGCCCACCATCCCACAGAATCAGGAAGTAACCTGGCCATGGGAGCCGTGAGACAGGAGTTCTGCCAACTGAGCCACTGTCAAATGCTGTGAGAGGATGTTCCCGGCATTCAACCTCATTGGTCAACTCCTGAATATTTCGGTGTCCATTATCTCACTTTAAAAATTCTGGACATAGATCATTGGGTCCTTGGAATTTGTAGCATTTCGTCCCATCAACTACTCTAGTACAATTTTGTGGACCAGTACTTTTTTCCTGCAGTTCCCAATTCTCACCTCACCCCTCATTCTCCAGTATTTCTCACAGAATTTTTGATGTTTTCCTGTTTTCCCACAATAATTTCCCCTGTCCCTCTCAGTAAGTGACCCACATATGTTGTTCTTAGTCTGTTCTGTTTTACACACCATTGAAGCTCTTCTTGGCCATTGTTACCATATTACCATTTTACCAACGTACTTTCATTTCCAGTCTTGTCTTTATCAATTTCATGGTCTCCTTTTGCTGAGTTCTAAAATGTTCCTTACACAAATGCAGTAAAGTTGTATGTGCACAAATTCCAATGATCTGGTTGAATTATAAAAAATGACTTGCGGAGCAGAATGTCCTTTTTCTGTTACCGTATGCCTGGAATGTTACTGTATGACTGGAGCCTTACGTTTCATAAACCGTCGGATTCTAAGTCATGTCATACAGCGTGGAAACAGGCTCTTCGGCCCAACATGCCCACACCAGCTAACATGTCCCATTTACACTAGTCCCACCTGCCTGTATCTGGCCCATATCTCTCTAAACCTATCCCATCCATGTACCTGTCTAAATGTTTCTTAAATGTTGCAATGATGTGCATTCTTTAGTTAATTTAATAATCATTGAATATTAAAATGTCAGAACAGCTTTCCTCTTTTTCTAAGATAATCCCTTCGGATCAAGGATGAGTTGTTTCCACCCCAGTTTTGAGGGCCTATGGTGGTTTACAAGGACAATGTGGAAATGACAGGCTCTTCCACAGGTGGGCGATGAGGTGGCTGCAGCAGTGGAGACCTCTCACGACCATACAGGTGGCCCCTGGCGATGTGTCGTGGGTGACCTCTCACGACCATAGGCGACCTCTCAAGGCCATTCAGCCTGTATGGCCGTGAGAGGTCTCCTATGGTCGTGAGAGGTCTCCAAAGAGTCGTAGCGTCTTTCTGGTCGCCGCTGAATTTTCAACATGTTGAAAATTTTGGCGACATATCACAGGTGCCGGCAGTCGCCTGTAAAGGTCGCTTAAGTGGGACAGGCCCTTTAGTTGTACTCTGTATAGATTTTCTAAACAGGTTCAAACTGTTTCTCAGCAGACTCATTGTAAAAGGTTACGTTGTATGCTTTATGTATAAAACATAGCAATTAAGCAGAGAGCTAGTGGATGTACAAAGTACAATTCTGGATGTATTCAAATAACTGTCCTCTGGGTAAAAGGAACATTATCTCAAAACCAATAGTTACGCAGGTGATTAAACAATACACAAGGAAAGCTATAAAAACTCTACAAAAAAAAACAAGTTAACAGACTACAGATAAGTGTTAGGTGTGGTTGGGTCCAGGTAAACATGAGGTAATACATATTACAGAAAACAGGAAACAAGTTGGGGTCATTTAACAATGGTGTGGAATGGGGAACCTGTCTATAGCTTGTACAGTAAAGAGGGATTCTGGCTGCTGTTAGATGTATATCAGTGGTTATAGAACGACTGGAAGTTACATGCAAGTGTGTCACAAATTATGTATAAACTGTCAGCAAGGTTACAGCATATAATGGTTCTAAAAGAAATCTGAGTGTTATGAATATGATTGATCTGAATTTCTTGTCGCTACAAAGAAACACAGAACCATGTGCACGTCATTCAGTTTCTTCAGTTTCTTGCCAGATGCTGTTAGATTATGGCTGTATACACTTGCCCTACAAAAAAACTAACAAAATTTCAATTTTGAAAAGTCACTTGATGTAGCCTCAGTAACTTTTAGGGGAAGCACATAGAACTAAGAAGTGGTTACTGTCATCATCTGAACAGTTTAGTTCTAATTTTAAGGTTATGCCACAACCTCTTTGACTGTTTTCCCCCTTCTGTTGGAAATAGTCGCTCTCTACTTCCTCTCAAATTTTCTCAGAGTTGCACTGCCCTCCATAATGTTTGGGACAAAGTCCCATCATTTATGTATTTTTCTCTGTACTCCACAATTTGAGATTTGTAATAGAAAACAATCATATGTGGTTAAAGTGCACAGTGTCAGTTCTTAATAAAGGCCATTTTTATACATTTTGGTTTCACCATGTTGAGATTACAGCTGTTTATACATAGTCCCCCCCATTTCAGGGCACCATAATGTTTGGGACAGTAATATAATGTAAATGAAAGTAGTCATGTTTAGTATTTTGTTGCATATCATTTACATGCAATGACTGCTTGAAGTCTGCGATTCATGGACAACACCAGTTGCTGGGTGTCTTCTCTGGTGATGCTCTGCCAGGCCTGTATTGCAGCCATCTTTATCTTATGCTTGTTTTGGGGGCGAGTCCCCTTCAGTTTTCTCTTCAGCATATAAAAGGCATGCTCAATTGGGTTTAGATTGGATGATTGGCTTGGCCACTCAAGAATTGACCATTTTTTAGCTTTGAAAAACTCCTTTGTTGCTTTAGCAGTAGGTTTGGGATCATTGTCTTGCTGTAGAATCAACTGCCAGTCAATTAGTTTTGAGGCATTTGTTTGAACTTGAGTGGATAGGATGTGTTAAACACTTCAGAATTCATTATGTTACTACCATCAGCAATTGTATCATCAATGAAGATAAGTGAGCCAGTACCTTCAGCAGCCATACATGCCCAGGCCATAACACCCCCACCACCGTGTTTCACAGATGAGGTGGTATGCTTTGGATCTTGGGCAGTTCCTTCTCTCCTCCATACTTTGCTCTTGCCATCACTCTGATATAAGTTAATCTTCGTCTCATCTGTCCACAAGACCTTTTTCCAGAACTGTGGTTGCTCTTTTAACTTCTTGGCAAACTGTAACCTGGCCATCCTTTATTTGCGGCTAACCAGTGGTTTGCATCTTGCAGCGTAGCCTCTATATTTCTGTTCATCAAGTCTTCTGCGGACAGTGGTTATAGACAAATCCACACCTGACTCCTGAAGAGTGTTTCTGATCTGTCGGACAGGTGTTTGGGGATTTTTCTTTTATGATGGAGAGAATTCTTCTGTCATCAGCTGTGTAAGTCTTCCTTGGCCTGCCAGTCCCTTTGCGATTAGTAAGCTCACCAGTGCTCTCTTCGTAATTATGTTCCAAACAGTTGATTTTGGTACGCCTAAGGTTTGGGTCCAACAGTTTTATTCTTGTTTCTCAGTCTCATAATGGCTTATTTGACTTCCTTTGGCACAACTTTGGTCCTCATGTTGATAAACAGCAATAAAAGTTTACAAAGGTGATGGAAAGATTGGAGAGAAAACTAGGTGCTGAGAGCTCTCTTACACCATTCGTTCAGTAGTCAAATTTGTACAGAGCCCTAGTGAGACCACACCTGGAGTATTGTGTACCGTTTTGGTCCCCTAATTTGAGGAAGGACATTCTTGCTATTGAGGGAGTGCAGCGTAGGTTTACAAGGTTAATTCCCGGGATGGCAGGACTGTCATATGCTGAGAGAATGGAGCAGCTGGGCTTGTACACTCTGAAGTTTAGAAGGGTGAGAGGGGTTCTCATTGAAACATATAAGATTGTTAAGGGTTTGGACACGCTAGAGGCAGGAAACATGTTCCCGATGTTGGGGGAGTCCAGAACCAGGGGTCACAGTTTAAGAATAAGGAGTAAGCCATTTAGAACGGAGACGAGGAAACACTTTTTTTCACAGAGAGTGGTGAGTCTGTGGAATTCTCTGCCTCAGAGGGCGGTGGAGGCAGGTTCTCTGGATGCTTTCAAGAGAGAGCTAGATAGGGCTCTTAAAAATAGCGGAGTCAGGGGATATGGGGAGAAGGCAGGAATGGGGTACTGATTGGGGATGATCAGCCATGATCACACTGAATGGCGGTGCTGGCTTGAAGGGCTGAATGGCCTACTTCTGCACCTATTGTCTATTGTCTATTGTCTATTATACCTGCATTAAGGAGGCAATTAAACATACCTGGGCAATTACAAACACCTGCGAAGCCATGTGTTCCAAACATTATGGTGCCCTGAAATGGGGGGGTTATGTATAAACACTGCTGTAATTTCTACATGGTGAAAACAAAATATATAAAATTGGCCATTAATAAAATCTGACAATGTGCACTTTAACCACATGTGATTTGTTTTCTGTTACAAATCTCAAATTGTGGAGTATAGAGGCAAATAAATAAATGATGGGTCATTGTCCCAAACATTATGGAGGGCACTGTCCCTGTCCCACTTAGGAACCTGAACGGAAACCTCTGGAGACCTTGTGCCCCACCCAAGGTTTCCATGAGTCACCAGAGGTTTTGGCCACTCGCCTGGAAAGCCTCGACCGAAGCGTGAGCAGCATCTACTAACCAAAGATCCTACAGGATCTTTGCTACCGACCGCACACACACACAAACACATCGCGAAGGTGGGGACCAGGAACAGCAGAGGAGCGCTGTCTGCACGATGAAGAGGAAGGTAAACGGCTGCCACAGAGCACGGTAAGTCCTTTAGAGAGTGCAAGGGGGAGGGAGAGAAGAGGAAAGAAGGGGAGAGAAGGACAGAGAAGGGGAGAGAGAAGGGGAAGAGAAGGGGAGAGAGAAGGGGGGAGAAGGGGAGAGAAGGGGAGAGAAGGGGAAAGAGAAGGAGAGAGAAGGAGAGAGAAGGAGAGCGAGGGGGGGAGAAGGGGAGAGAAGGGGGGGGAAGAAGGAGTGGAGACAGTTTTAAGAAGTTTAATAAAGTTAGTGGGCATTTTATCTTCCGGCGGATCTTCTAGGTCCTGAAAACCAAAGATCCTACAGGATCTTTGCTGAAAACTCCAATGAGCCAATCAAAATGGCCGGTCAGCGAAGGAGATTGCCTTTGACTGGCTGTAAGTAAATAGCGACCCCACTCCACTGGCGTCAACCAAACTGCAACCTATTTTTAGTCGAGGCTGGTTTTGAATTTGTTGAAATAATCGCAGGAACATAGAAGAAGCCTCGACTACGTGGAAACCACTTTCGACTATTAGGGAGAGCGACCAGAACCTCCGGCAACCTGACGGAAACCTTGGGTGGGGCGCAAGGTCTCCAGAGGTTTCCGTTCAGGTTTCCTAACTGGGACAGGGGCTTTAATTCGCTCACCCATTAATCCTCAATACCCAAGGGAAATCAAGCTGAGTTTAAACATCCTATCCTCATAATTCAAGATGACTATAATCAGTTTCACCAACATACTACTCGCCCTCTGTGAATTGTCCCCACACTTCTGTGCTTGCCCACATCCAGCTTATCTTGTGCATCTTGTCACATTCTCCTGCGTTTTCCAGTTTCTGTCACCAAAACACAAGATTGATATTTGTATGTGTACACACAACATTTGAAAAAGTCATGTGATTTTAGGACATCGGAACAGATCCCAAGTGACTGGACATCATGTATACAAACCTCTAGGGTAGTTCCAAATAATATTCAAAACTCTAGCTGGGCCCTGGCCTCTCAGTGAGCTTTATGACTCATCAATTTAAACCTCTGCCACATGATGCAATCGTTGTTATGCTGCTCAATGTGGTTTTACGCCATTCGTTCAGTCGTCAAATTCATAACTTCCCATCTTTCACTATGAGTTGTTTATAATAACAAAACAGAAGGCCTTTGTAAAGAAATATATTCACGTCCCATTTGTGGCTGCAAGATTTTAGCCTTCAAACATGCTCTTACACATTTAAAGTAGCACAGTGGTAAAGTCAAGTGTTCAGATGCCTAGACCATTGATCTAAGGGCAGAAAGGGGAAGTTCAAATAATTAAACAAATATACAATAAAAAAGGTGGTCTAATTGGTGATCTTAAAACTGTTGGGTTGTTGTAAAAACCAACCTAGTTCTCTAAATTTGTTAAGATAAAACATAGCGTCCTTACCTGATCCAGCCTGATGGCTATTAACTACCCTCTGAAATAGCCTTGCATCCCATTCTTTTCAGCAATCCAATCAGATATGGGCAGTGTATGTTGGTCTTGAGGAAAATATCTACATCCTGTGAACAAATAAAACTTCACCATTTTGATTTTTTTTCCAACAAAAAACGGTGACTTCCAAACATTGTAGCACTTTCACTCCAAGCTTTTACCCAAATATCTGTGCAGAGGCAAAGATGTCCAAGTGCAGGTTCAAAGCCAATCTTCAATCAACTAAGTGGAACCCCACGGGAAAGTACAGACTTCCTGAGATCTCCCAGTACTTAGGGAGGTCAATGGACCATCTGATTTCAACAGGAAATAACGACAATGTAACTGTTCGCTCATTTTTGTTTAATTTAAAATGTTGATTTACTTAATTGTTTATAGTTGTGCATAAATGTTGACATTTTGTAAACATTTCAAAAATGTTTTAAAAACTTTTTGAATAAACGTCAATGGTCCTGATCATTCAGTTTAAACAAAGACTTACAATCAGTAAATCCTGAAGTGGTGGACGGGAGGGGTGGAGGGATTGAGGCCTTGTTGCCTGCAAGTACTGTAGCATTTTGAGTAAATGCCCTGCCACCGTCTAAATTTCAGTAAGGATGTACTTGGTTTGGTGGGTGTTCATTAGATTGGTTCATTAGTGATATTATTCAAACATGTGATTATAAAGTGGCATGGCAGAAGGGACACTAGAAAAAAGGGAACATTTAGACATAAATGGGGGGGGGGCAGGGAGGCGAGTCCAGAACCAGGGGCCACAGTCTTAGAATAAAGGGGAGGCCATTTAAGAGGTGCGAAAAAACCTTTTCACCCACAGAGTTGTGAGTTTGTGGAATTCCCTGCCACAGAGGGCAGTTGAGGCCAAATCACTGGATGGATTTAAAAGAGTGTTAGATAGAGCTCTAGGGGCTAGTGGAATCAAGGGATATGGGGAGAGGGCAGGCAAGGGTTATTGATTGGGGGCGATCAGTCATGATCACAATGAATCACAATGATCACAATAAATGGGAGGTTATCCACTTTGGTAGCAAAAACAGGAAGGCAGATTACTATCTAAATGGTGTCAAGATGGGAAAAGGGGAAGTACAACGGGGTCTGGGGTCCTTGAACATCAGTCTATGAAAGTAAGCATGCAGGTACAGCAGGCAGTGAAGAAAGTGAATGGCATGTTGGCCTTTATAACAAGAGGAATCGAATATAGGAGCAAAGAGGCCCTTCTTCAGTTTTACAGAGCTCCAGTGAGAACACGCCTGGAGTATTGTGTGCAGTTTTGATCCCCTAATTTGAGGAAAGACATTCTTGCTATTGAGGGAGTGTAGCGTAGGTTTACAAGGTTAATTCCCGGGATGACTGGACTGTCATATGCTGAGAGAATGGAGCAGCTGGGCTTGTACACTCTGGAGTTTAGAAGGATGAGAAGCGATCTCATTGAAACATATAAGATTGTTAAGGGCTTGGACACACTAGAGGCAGGAAACATGTTCCCGATGTTGGGGGAGTCCAGAACCAGGGGCCACAGTTTAAGAATAAGGAGTAAGCCATTTAGAACGGAGACGAGGAAACACTTTTTCTCACAGAGAGTGGTGAGTCTGTGGAATTCTCTGCCTCAGAGGGCGGTGGAGGCAGGTTCTCTGGATGCTATCAAGAGAGAGCTAGATAGGGCTCTTACAAATAGCGGAGTCAGGGGATATGGGGAGAAGGCAGGAATAGGGCACTGATTGGGGATGATCAGCCATGATCACATTGAATGGTGGTGCTGGCTCGAAGGGCCAAATGGCCTACTCCTGCACCTATTGTCTTTTGTCTACCGAATGGCGGTGCTGGCCCGAAGGTTCGAATGGCCTCCTCCTGCATCTATTTTCTATGTTTCTATGTTTCTATGTAGATTTGGACTCAGGGTATGTGTCAACACTTTACACGTGAGATGAAAAAAACTATTCTCTCAAAGGTGTGTGGGTCTTTGGAATGCTCTATCCTGGACAGCTGTGAATATTCGAGAGCTGCACTGCCTTCACTGGCTCCAATGTGGTAAAAGTCACAAAGCTGTCCTCTATCAAGAAGGTCTTGGAGGATAGCAAGCAGGAGAGCCTGGACCAACCACTGACCCTAGAGGAGCTGTCTGGCTCCATCCGTTCCTTTAACTCGAGTAAAACTCCTGGAAGCGATGGCTTACTGGCCGAGTTGTATTCGGCTCCGTGGGATTTGGTGGGCTGCTGAAAGTGTACAATGACATGCTTCTAGCCGTCAGCATGTCAGACTCCATGAGAAAGGGTAGCCTAATCACCCTAATCTACAAGCAGAAGGGGGAGATAAAGGATATAAGGAATTGGAGACCCATCACATGTTGATTACAAGATCCTGCCTAAGGCCATCGCCAACCTGGTCAAGTCTGCTCTGGGATGGGTGATCCACCTGTGCTGTACCTGTCCTGTACTTGGCAGGAACATCTCAGACAGCCTGGCGCTGCTGAGAGATACCATTGCCTACGTGCAGGACAGACGGTTGGATGCCTGCCTAGTCAGCTTGGACCAGGAGAAGGCCTTCGACAGGATATTACACATGTACATGAGGGACATGCTCTCCAAATTGGGCTTTGGGGAGGGAATCAGATATTGGATCCAGCTGCTCTACACCAATATCTGTAGTGCAGTTCAATACAATGGGAGGGAATCAGACAGCTTCCCCATTGGGTCTGGAGTCGGGCAGGGTTGCCCTCTCCCCAATGTCTTGTTCGACTGCTGTATTGAACCTTTTGCCGAGTCCATCAGGAAGGGCGCGAGCATAAGAGTGACATTGCCAGGCAGTGGGGGCACTCGGGTCAAAACCTCCCTGTACATGGACGATGTCGCTGTCTTCTGCTCGGATCCAGGGTCGGTCCACAGATTGATTAGCATCTGCAACCAGTTTGAGTCGGCCACGGGAGCCTGGGTGAACCGCAGGAAGAGTGAAGCCATGCTCTTTGGCAACTGGCTCGACTGATCTTCCGTCCCCTTCACCATCAAGCATGACTTCTTGAAGGTGCTGGGGATCTGGTTCGGGGAGCTGAGGCATATGACAAGAATTGGCTGGAGCAGATAGCTAAGGTGGGGAAGAAACTGGATCTGTGGAAGCAACGCTCCCTCTCTATAATGGGAAACAATTTGGTCATCAGGTATGCGGTGACTTGTGGCTTCTGTACTTGGCACAAGTGTGGCCTGTCCCTCCTTCCTACACCACAGGGATCACCTGGGCCATCTACCAGTCATCTGGGAGTCGAGGATGGACTGGGTGCGACGGGCCACAATGTACTGTCGGCAGACAACGGGGTTAAAGTGTGCCCAACGTCGCCCTCACCCTGATGACCACCTTCGTGTGTGGCTGCATCAGGCGAAGCGTAGAGCCAAGGCACGTGGGCACCAAGTGTCACAACAAATCTATAACAAATCGACCACAAATCTATCGGGCAGTGTTCAGCACGGAACGTCCTGCAGGCACTGCAGGGAAATGACTCCATGGATCCTGTGGCGTGGTTCCCAGAGCAGACTGCCCCGCTTGTCTGGCAAAATGTTTCATCGCCAGAACTCACCCGCAAGCACCAAGACCTGGCTTGGCTGGTTGGTGAGGGGAGCCTTCCGTTCCTGCACCGTCGGAACCTCACTACCTGCGCACGCTGCCCTTGGGACGGCTGCTATGGAGAGGAGACGGTTGCCCACCTCTTTGCAGAGTGTGGATTCACAAAGAGAGTCTGGAGAGGTCTGCAAGGATCCCTCGCATGGTTTCTTCCGAACAGCTCCGTCACAGAGGACTCTGATTTATGGACTGTTCCCAGGGACGAAATCAGAGACTGACATTGCGTGCTGCTGGAAGGTCATCAACTCGGTGAAAGATGCTCTTTGTTCTGCCCGAGCGTTGTTGACCACCCAGCAGAACGAGATGTCCATTGGGGAATTTTGCCCACTTGCCCGCTGCAGCCTGCAGGAGTACGTGCTGAGGTACGCTCTGAAGCTCGGTGCAGCCAACGCCAAGGTTCGGTGGTGGAGGACCACAGTTTAAGTTCCTTCCGCTGCTGGACAGGGGGCCAGGGTGTGGTGGAGACGCCCCTCAAAATAAGGGAAGGGATTCCATGCCAGTGGGCCACATGAGTGGCAAGGGTGTGGGGTAAAATTGTAATTTGGGGAAACTGTATTGTATGCATGTATAGCCTCCGAGAATGTCGGATGGAGTTTTATAAGGAACATGTATTGTATATATTTATTTCTAGAATAAAGTCTATTTTGAAATGTTAAAAAAAAATGCTTTATAAATGCAGCCTTTCCGTCTTTGCTCACATTCCAAAACTTTTTTTGTGTACAAAATTCCTCTGTACGTGTGCTTCATAAACTCCAAAGTGTTGGCATACAGTAAAACTTCATAATTCGGCCTGCATGGGTCATTGGTGGCCTTGAGCAAATTTACCAGATTGTTATCCCCTTTAATACTCTAACACTTGTCAAGCGTGCAGAGGGATCAGAACGCAGTTGAGTTTGAAGGGAAGACAAAAAGTGCTTGAGTAACTCAGCAGGACAGATAGCATCAGGCAAGTTTAGAGGGTTATGGGCCATGGGAGGGCAGGTGGGACTAGTGTAGCTGGATTAAAGTTAATTAAAAATTAGCTAGAAGAGAGTGCGGGAATTGGGACCCCGACGAGTATAAACGGAACGCAGGAACCAGGATCAATATTAATTGGAAGTAAATCATGAACCTATGCCCCAGTGTGTGAAAAGGAGGTAAGGGCATAAGGTCATGAAAAATAGGAGTAGAAATCGGCCATTTGGCCCATCAAGTTTACACCGCCATTCAATCATGGCTGATCTAACTTTCCCTCCTAACCCCATTCTCCTACCTTCTCCCCATAACCTCTGACATCCATACTAATGAAGAATCTCTGCCTTAAAAATATCCATTGACTTGGCCTCCACAGCCTTCTGTGGCAAAGAATTCCACAGATTCACCACCCTCTAATGAAATAAATTTCTCCTCATCTCCTTCCTAAAAGAACGTCCTTTAATTCTGAGGCTATTACCTCTAGTCCTAGACTCTCCTACTCGTGAAAACATCCTCTCCACATCCACTCTGTCCAAGCCGTTCACTATTTTGTATGTTTTAATTAGGTCCCCCCTCATTCTTCTAAACTCCAGCGAGTACAGGCCCAGTGCCCGCAAATGCTCATCATAGGTTAACCTACTCATTCCTAGTAAGTAGGAACTGGAATGCTGTAGCATGCTGACATTGATCAGTGCACTCTATTTTTATTATAACTCGTCTGAGCAGCTGGATAAGTTACAGTGCCAGATTAGTCAGATGCTGAACTTTTGATTGTTTTTATTATGACATATGTTCAGCACAGACATGGTGGGGCAAAAGGCTTGTTCCTTTGCTCCAGAAACAAGAGACTGCTTGTTCACAAAAAAAAAACACAAAGTGCTGTTGTAACTCAACAGGTCAGGCAGCATCCCTGGAGAATATGCATAGGTGGCGTTTCGCGTTGGGACCCTTCTTCAGACTGATTGTAAGGGGTGGTGAAGAAAGCTAAAAGTGGGGAAGGGCAGGACAAGGTGTGGAAGGTAATAAGTGAACATAGGCGGGAGGCAGATGGTTGAACAAAGGCCAGAGATGAAAGAAAGTAATGAGACAGGAAGATAGACACAAAATGCTGGAATAACAGGCCGAAGAGTAAAGTCTGAAGAAGGGTCTCACCCTGAAACGTCACCCATTCCTTCTCTCCAGAGATGCTGCCTGTCCCGCTGAGTTACTCCAGCATATTAGACAATAGACAATAGGTGCAGGAGTAGGCCATTCGGCCCTTCGAGCCAGCACCGCCATTCAATGTGATCATGGCTGATCATCCCCGTTCCTGCCTTCTCCCCATATCCCCTGACTCTGCGATCTTTAAGAGCCCTATCTAGCTCTCTCTGGAAAGTATCCAGAGAAACGGCCTCCACCACCCTCTGAGGCAGAGAATTCCACAGACTCACAACTCTCTGTGAGAAAAAGTGTTTCCTCGTCTCCATTCTAAATGGCTTACCCCTTATTCTTAAACTGTGGCCCCTGGACTCCCCCAACATCGGGAACATGTTTCCTGCCTCTAGCGTGTCCAAACCCTTAACAATCTTATATGTTGTAATAAGATCCCCTCTCATCCTTCTAAACTCCAGAGTGTACAAGCCGAACCGCTCCATTCTCTCAGCATATGACAGTCTGCAATCCCGGGAATTGTGTCTATCTTTGGATTAAGCCAGCATCTGCAGTTCCTTCCTGCACTCCTGATTAATGTTACTGTTTGTATGCCACGTTGTCAACATCCCCTCAACCAACAATGAATTATTCGACATTCCGTGACCATCATCTGCTTTGATCTTTGTTTAAGAAGGAACTGCAGATGCTGATAAATCAAAGGTAGACAAAAACTCAGCGGGTGCAGCACCATCTATGGAGCAAAGGAAATAGGCGACAAAGGTGCTGGAGAAACTCAGCGGGTGCAGGACAAAAGTGCCTATTTCCTTCACTCCATAGATGCTGCTACACCCTCTGAGTTTCTCCAGCACTTTTGTCTACCATTTGCTTTGATCTGTCATTTTCACACCTTACATTCTCTTTGTACCCATCCATATCTCCAGTTTCCCTCTCCCCTGACTCTCAGTCTGTAACAGGGTCTCGACCCGAAACATCACCCATTCCTTCTCTCCAGAGATGCTGCCTGACCCGCCGAGTTACTCCAGCATTTTGTGTCTATCTTCGGTGTATCTTACAAACTTCTTAAGGGGTTGGACAGGCTAGATGCAGGAAGATTGTTCCCAATGTTGGGGAGGTCCAGAACAAGGGGTCACAGTCTAAGGATAAGGGGGAATTCCTTTAGGACCGAGATGAGGAAAACATTTTTCACACAGAGAGTGGTGAGTCTCTGGAGTTCTCTGCCACAGAAGGTAGTTGAGGCCAGTTCATCGGCTATATTTAAGAGGGAGTTAGATGTGGCCTTGTGGCTAAAGGGATCAGGGGGTATGGAGAGAAGGCAGGTGCAGAATACTGAGTTGGATGATCAGCCATGATCACATTGAATGGCGGTGCAGGCTCGAAGGGCCGAATGGCCTACTCCTGCACCTATTTTCTATGTTTCTATGTAAACCACCATCTGCTGTTTCTTCCTACACTGTGAGACAGATAGTTTGCGAACCGTGAAGCAAGAAGGAATATAGACGGAGAGAGGGGGGGGGGGGGAGGGGGGGTTAGGAGATAGATGTGAGTCCAGTTGGGAAACAGGTGCTGGGGAGAGGGTTTGATGGAGGTTACCTAATATTGGAGAAATGTTGTTCTTCCGAGGGAGAAGTTTAAAGACGGAAACTGCAATTTCTGATTGCGTTCTTCCTGTATCTGTATCTTGATGTACAATCACCATCACTGGTTCTCGCATACGTGTGGGCTTTTGGACGCCTCTCGTGATGAGGGACCAATCGAAAGTGAGGCATGGGGGGTTACACAAAAAGCTGGAGAAACTCAGCGGGTGCAGCAGCATCTAAGGAGTGAAGGAGATAGGCGACGTTTCGGGTCGAGACCCTTCATCAGACTTCTTCATGAGGCATGGTGGATCTGCGCCGCTTCCTGAATTCCGCCGAACGCTAACGTCAGGCCAGTCGCCGATAAATAGCAGCGCCCTCCCGCAGCCGCGCAGTGCGAGCCAAAGATCCGATAGTGTCTTTGGTGCGAACCCTATAGTGGAGCCGACTTCGCGCTGCCTGCCGCAGGCTTGCGCAAACTTTGGCCGTTTGGCGTCACATCGAGCGAAACCGGTAACAAAAGCGAATGAAGCCTTTGACGCGGATGAGCGTCAAGAGATCAGAGCCCCAATCTTCCTCAACAGGTAACTCAGCCGTTCGCGTTCTTCTTGGTTCCTGGTCCTCCAAAATATTCCAAATGGAATTTAAACTGGAGGTGGCGGAGGATCAACAATGTGAATGGCCACCGGCGACGGCAGATTTGGCGCGGGAGACCAAGCCTGGCGGGCTCCATGGACTCGGGCAGCTCAACTTTGATTTGCATTGTTTTCATTCGAACTAACCTCACAGTAGTAAACATTAATGCATTTCAAATGGCGTTTGTTTCAATTTAAGTTATTTTAAAATGTACGAGGATTCATTTGATGGTATGTAGAACAAGGCAGCACAGGAATAGGCCATTCGGCCCACAATGTCTGTGCTGAACATGATGCCAGGTTAAACTAAGCTATGGGATCTATGGGTTAAACTAAACGAATCTCTGCCCGCGGATAATCAATTCCCTGCACATCTAAAAGGCTCTTAAACGCTATTGTATACAAACAGGAAATGCTTGAAGAACTCAACAGGTTAGCAGCACCCGTGGAAAGAAATATAGTCAACCCTTCACCCTAGGAAAAAGAGAGAGATAAGCCTTGCTTTTCACATTTAAATTGGGATGCGGGGGGTCTTTCAACGGATACCATCTGACCTACTGACAGTGGATAAAGTTTCGATTTCCCGCATTCGCAGTTTCGTTTTATATTCGCTGCATAATTAGCGCGGTGTGAATAACAGCCCATCTATTTGGTGTCACCTCCTGCACCCACGCAGAACTGACTGACTTTATCCATTTCACCACCAACTTCCATCCGGCACTCAAATATACTTGGACCATTTCCGACATTTCCCTACCATTCCTTGACCTCACCATCTCTATTGCAGGTGACACACTCCTGACTGACATCCACTACAAACCAACTGACTCCCACAGCTACCTGGACTACTCTTCCTCCCACCCTGCTTCCTGTAAGGACTCCATCCCCTATTCCCAATTCCTCCGACTACGCCGCATCTGCTCCCAGGATGACGTGTTCCACACCAGGTCATCGCAAATGTCCTCGTTCTTCAGAGAACGGGGTTTCCCCTCCCCCACTATCGATGAGGCTCGCACCAGGGTCTCCTCCATACCCCGCAACACTGCCCTCTCTCCCCATTCCCCCACTCACAACAAGGGCCGAGTCCCCCTGGTCCTCACCTTTCACCCCACCAGCCAGCGCATACAACAGATAGTCCTCCGCCAGTTTCGCCACCTCCAACGTGACCCCTCCACTCGCCACATCTTCCCATCTCCCCCCCTATCTGCCTTCCGCAAAGACCGCTCCCTCCGCAACTCCCTCGTCAATTCTTCCCTTCCCTCCTGCTCCACTCCTTCCCCGGGCACTTTCCCTTGCAACCGCAAGAGATGCTACACTTGTTCCTTCACCTCCCCCATCCACTCCTTTCAGGGACCCAAGCAGTCATTCCAAGTCCGACAGAGGTTCACCTGCACCTCCTCCAACCTCGTCTACTGCATCCGTTGCTCCAGATGCCAGCTAATCTACATCGGTGAGACCAAGCGGAGGCTAGGCGATCGTTTCGCCGAACACCTCCGCTCGGTCCGCAATAACCAACCCGACCTCCCGGTGGCTCAGCACTTCAACTCCCCCTCCCACTCCGTATCCGACCTCTCGGTCCTGGGCCTCCTCCATGGCCAGAGTGAACAACACCGCAAGTTTGAGGAACAACATCTCATATTCCGCTTGGGGAGTCTGCATCCTCTGGGCTTAAACATTGAATTTTCTCAATTCTGTTAACCCAGACTGCTCCTTTCCCCCCACCCCCCCACCTCTCCCTCAGCCCTCGGGCCCTGACATTCCTTCACCATCTCCCCCCCCCCCCCCCCCCAAGTCGCACTAGCTTCTCATTTTCACACCAGAAACAGCTTACAATGGCCTGTTTTTCTTATCACCAATACTTTTTTGCATATCTTTCACTCATTGTTCTTGCTTTATCTCTCCATATCACTGTTTATATCTCTCGTTTCCCTGATCCCTGACCAGTCTGAAGAAGGGTCTCGACCCGAAACGTCGCCTATCTCCTTCACTCCTTAGATGCTGCTGCACCCGCTGAGTTTCTCCAGCTTTTTGTGTAACCCCCAGCCCATCTAACACTCTTGTGTGTTTGCTGAGGATCAACAATGTGAAATAAGTCCCTTTAGGAGCTGTCTTCCACTTTTAACGAGCTTGATAAGTGCAGGTCATTAAGTCTGAACAGTATAAAGTTTGTCGAAGAAGGGTCTGAAGAAGGGTCAGACCCTTCCCTCCTTAGATGCTGCTGCACCCGCTGAGTTTCTCCAGCTTTTTGTGTAACCCTCGATTCTCCAGCATCTGCAGTTCCTTCTTTAACAGTATAAAGTTTGTCTCGCGAAGAACTGTGCTGGATGAATTCGGCGGTTCAGGCAATTGGAGGGAAATGGGCGGACTATATGGTTCAGTTCGGGGTTCTTCATCAGTCTGACTGTCATGCTAAGTTCTTCCAGCACTTTATTTATTGCACACAAATTAATTAATTGTTTAATATTTTGGAATTATAACAATGATGTAATTATTCCAGATCCGAAAGACTTCAAAGCGGTTGCACAAGAGCTGAGGAAAATGGGAGACCTTTTGCATCTCAAGCACTTGCTACTCAATCTCCAACTTGATGAAAATTACAAGAAAAAATGCAACAACATAAAGAAAAAGTGAAAACGGCTTAGTGATATTTTACATTTTGTGGGAAATAATGCTGGATTGATGTTACTGCTGAAGAAATGCAAGAGAAAACTAAAGAGTGAAAGAGCAACTGGAATGGATTTGTGCTGTCTTTAAGCCATGCCTGAAAGAAAACTAGAGGAGATATCACAAATCAAGCTCCAGGCAATTTGCAGAGGATAATTATTGAAACAGTGAAAAAAAAACAGGAAAAATAACACAATCTTATAACTTAATTTCAAATGGTCAAAGTAAAATTGACCTAATTTCCCCATTCAAGTTGAATGGGCTCAAATTACATTTTTAAAAGTTGGTGTAAATGTGATATGTTTTAAGAAACTCTTATATTTCAAGATGTATTAACTTATTATTTATATGTAATCAATCTGAGAGTTGGATGAATGTGGAAGAAATAAGAACTATTAAATACCACAAAGTTTTAAAGCTTTCAATGTTTCATTTAAATATATGACATACTTTCATTATTTAGCATCATTTTTGAATTACATTAAGTTATCCTTCTGATTTTCAAATTCTGAATGTGATGCGTAATCCAACATACATAGAATTTCTGCTGTAGACAAAAATGCTGGAGAAACTCAGCGGATGAGGCAGGAAATAGGCAATGTTTCGGGTCGAGACCCTTCTTCAGACTGATGTGGGGAGTGGGGGGGGCGGGAAGAACAAATGAAGAGGAGACAGTGGGCTGTGGGAGAGCTGGGAAGGGCAGGAGAAAGAAGGAGAAAGCAGGGTCTACCTGAAATTGGAGAAGTCAATGTTCATACCTCTGGGGTGTAAACTACCCAAACGAAATATGAGGTGCTGCTCATCCAATTTCCGGTAGGCCTCACTCTGGCCATGGAGGCGGCCCAGGCAGAAAGGTCGGAATGGGAGGGGGAGTTGAATTGCTGAGCCACCAGGAGATCAAGTTGGTTATTGCGAATTGAGCGGAGGTGTTGGGCGAAGCGATCGCCAAGCCTACGCTTAGTCTCACCGATGTAGAGCAGCTGACGCCTAGAGCAGCGGATGCAATAGATGAGGTTGGAGGAGGTGCAGGTGAACCTCTGCCCCGCCTGGAAAGACTGCTTGGGTCCTTGGATGAAGTCAAGGGGGGAGGTAAAGTGACAAGTGTAGCATTTCCTGCGGTTGCAAGGGAAAGTGCCAGAAGAGGGGGTGGTTTGGGTGGGGAGGGACGAACTGACCAGGGAGTTACGGAGAGAGCGGTCTGTGGAAAGCCGAAAGGGGGGGAGGTGGGAAGATGTGGCCAGTGGTGGGATCCCGTTGGAGGTGGCGAAAATGTCGAACAAAGGAGGACCCGGCGGGGGTACTTTGTAACCTTGTCATCACCGTTTATGTGCGCGACTATTTGTATATATGGGTATGCAAGCAAAGAATTTCACTGTGCCTTGTCACATGTGACAAAGTATTCCATTCCAGCCTGCTGCTGTTAATCAGGTCATAATCTTAAATATAATCTGCACCAGGCGTATAGTTGAGATTCTGGATTAGCAAAAAAAAATGTTGTCATGGTAAAGTTGGAAAGATAAGCTGCTGGCTATACCAGATGGGTTACCATCCATATCAACATTTTGATCCAAACATTTTCAATAAGTTTCCTGATCAATGAAGGAAAACGTAAGGATCTCCATTCTGGTTGACAAAAGAAGCACTGATTTTATTTAAATGATGAAAAATGAAGAAAGGTTGCTATTTTTAAAGGGGCCAATACACAGACAAAGGGCATGTTCATCTTTATTGGCGGAAGATTTCCTAGCCAGAGTAGGCTCTTGGCAAGACTATACCAGGTGTATTTTGTACACACTTGGCTTCCTTCTCCAAAACTTTATATATTTATGAGAGTTGGTACGACATGAAGTACTGTTTCATTACCTTTAGTGGACCCTTCAGAGAGAGTGCAGAAGCTATTTACCAAAACAAAATTTCAGATTTGAGAGGTTTGCGTTCTGAGGATAAACTAGAAAAAAAACTGGGATGATTCTACTTGGAATTGACTTTAGACTTTAGAGATACAATGTGGAAAAATATACTTTGGTGCGCCATGCCTGCGATCACCCCGTATGTCGTGGCGCAACTGTAGAGTTGCTGCCTTACAGTGCCAGAGACCCAGGTTTGATCCTGACCGCGGGTGCTGTCGGTATAGAGTTTGTATGTTCTTCCCGTGACCTGTGTGGGTTTTCTCCGGGTGCTCTGGTTTCCTCTCACGCTCCAAAAATGTACATGTTTGTAGGTTAATTGGCTTGGTAAAATTGGAAATTGTCGCTAGTGTGTGTCGGGTCGCTGGTCAGTGTGGATTTGATGCGCTGATAGGCCTGTTTGTTCGCTATATCCCTAAACTAAACTAAACTAAAACTAGCATAATCCTACACCATAAGTACAATTTTAAATGTTTATTGAAGCCCAAAAACCTAAACAATAGTGCAATAATAACAATAGTAATCTGATGTAGTTTAGAACTTATTTGCAGATTGTAGTGTTTAATAGCCTAATGGCTGTAGGGAAGAAGCTGCTCCTGAACCTGGACGTTACAGTTTTCAGGCTCCTGTACCTTCTTCCTGATGGCAGGGGTGACGTGTGTGGCCAAGATGGTGTGGGTCTCCGATGATGCTGGCTGCCTTTTTGAGGCAGCAACTCTGATAAATCCCTTCGATGATGGGGAGGTCAAAACCCGTGATGGACTGGGTAGTGTTCACAACTTTTTGCAGTCTTTTACGCTCCTGGGCATTCAAATTGCCAAAATAGCTGTGATGTAACCAGTCAATATGCTCTCTACTGTACACCTGTAGAAGTTTAAGAGAATCCTCCCTGACATACGGAATCTCTGCAATCTTCTCAGGAAGTAGAGCTGTTGATGGGTTTAATTCATGATTGCATTAGTGTGCTCCGTCCAGGAAAGATCTTCAGAAATATGCCCACCCAGGAATTTGAAGCCATTGACTCTCCACCATCGTCCCGTTGATGTAGCAGGTTTGTGGGTCCTCATCCTTCCTCTTCAAAATTCCACAATCAGTTTAGTTTAGAGACACAGTGCAGAAACAGGCCCTTCGGCCCACCGAGTCCGCGCTGACCAGCGATCCCTGCACATTAGCACCATCCTACACCCACTAGGGACAATTTTTACATTTTACCAAGCCAATTAACCTACAAACTTGTACAGCTTTGGAGTGTGGGAGGAAACCGAAGATCTCGGAGAAAAAACACGCAGGCCACGGGGAGAACGTATAAACTCCGTACAGCCAGCACCTGCAGTCGGGATCGAACCCGGGTCTCCGCCACTGCATTAGCTGTAAGGCAGAAACTCTACCACTGTGCCACCGTGACCAGTTCCTTGGTCTTACGGGGGGGGGGGGGGGGAGTGAGCAACAAACACAGGAGATAATGAAAATTCAATGCAAAGTTTAAGCCTATGGGTTGTAGAATACCTAGGTGGTCAATTAACCATTTCTCTAGTTTGCATTTGGCCTCCACTATGTGGAGAAGGCCAAGGACAAATATGTTGCTGTAGTAATGGGAAAGGAGTTAAAGTGGTGTGTAACCAGGATGGTCATTGTAGACAGCACAGGTGCTCTGTAAATTTGTAACCTAGTGTAGACTTGGTCTCATTAATGCAGTGGAGGAAACGAAAGGCAGTAGAGAAGGTGAATGGGAGGTATTGCAAACAAAAACCAGCCTTCATATAAAAAAGTTAAAATATAAATGACACGCAGTAAACAATTTTTAAATAAAAAGACAACTTTTTGCAAGCAGGGATTCAGTCCACTCAACGACAGAAGGGGGACGAGTTGTACAGTTTGATAGCCACATGGAAAAAGGATATCCTGTGGCGTTCTGTGTTGTATCTTGGCAAAATCAGTCTGTTGCGTCATGGAAGGCGCCCTCAGGTGGACCAGTGTGTCATGGAGGGGGTAAGATGCTCCGCAGTTTGAGGAGCATCCTCCCCTCCAAGACCATCCCCAATGAATCCAACTCCACTCCCTGAACGGAGCCAGCCTTCCTGATGAGCTTGTTAGGCAGCAACTCTACCACTGCGGCACTGTGGACTGTCTGCCATTGTGCCACTGTCACACTGTGCCTCCTCTAACTCCTCGATTCACTCTGGGCAAGAGACTCTGTGCATCTACCCGACCTATTCCACTCATAATTTTACACAACTCTATACAATCACCCCTCATCCTCCTGCGCTCCAAGGAATAGAGACCCAGCCTACTCAACCTCTCCCTATAGCTCACACCCTCTAGTGCTGGCAACATCCTCGTAAATCTTCTCCTAGCCCTTTCAAGCTTGACAATATCTTTCCTATAACATGGTGCCCAGAGCTGAACACAATATTCTAAGTGCTGTCTCACCAATGTCATTATACAACTGCAACATGACCTCCCAACTTCTATACTCAATACTCTGACTGATGAAGGCCAAAATCCTTTTTGACCACCTTATCTAGCTGCGACTCAACCTTCAAGGATCCATGCATCTGCACTCCGAGATCCCTCTGCTCTACACCACTACCCAGAGGCCTACCATTCCTGCCCTTGTCAGACGTCCCAAAATGTAACACTTCTCTGTAACACTTCCATCAACCATTCCTCTGCCCACCTGGCCAATCGATCAAGATTTTGCTGTAATATTTCACAACCATCTTCACTATCTGCAAAAGCACCCACTGTTGTATCATTAGAAAACTTGCTAATCTTGTCCTGTATGTTCTCATCAAAATAATTGATGTAGATGACAAACAGTAACGGACCCAGCACCGAACCTTGAGGCACACCATTAGTCACAGGCATCCAGTCCGAGAAGCAACCTTCCACCATCACCATCTGCTTCCTTCCATGAAGCTAATTTGCTATCCGTTCAGCTATCTCTCCTTGGATCCCATGTGATCTAACCTCCCAGAGCAGCCTACCATGCTGAACATTGTCGGATGCCTTACTGAAATCCATGTTTACAACATCTACAGCTTTGCCCTCTTCAGCCTTTTTGGTCATGTCTTCAAAAGTACGACCCCCCATGTACAAAACCATGCTGATTATCCCTAATCAGCCCTTGCCAGTCCAAGTGCCTGTAATACCTATCTCTCAGAATACTCTCTAGTAACTTTCCAACTACAGATGTTAAGCTCACCAGCCTATGGTTCCCAGCATTGGCTGTGGAGCCATCCTGGGTATTTTTAAGGCAGAATTTGGCAGATTAGTAAGGATGTGAGGTGTTATGGGGAGAAGGCAGGAGAATGGGGTTGAGAGGAAAAGATAGATTCAAAATTCTTTAGATTCTGGAGTAGTTCCTGAGGATTGGAGGGTAGCTAATGTAACCCCACTTTTTAAAAAGGGAGGGAGAGAGAAAACGGGGAATTACAGACCAGTTAGTCTAACATCGGTAGTGGGGAAAATGCTAGAGTCAGTTATTAAAGATGGGATAGCAGCACATTTGGAAAGTGGTGAAATCATTGCACAAAGTCAGCATGGATTTATGAAAGGTAAATCATGTCTGTTGAATCTTATAGAATCTTTCAAGGACTAGTAGAGTGGATAAGGGAGAACCAGTGGATGTGTTACATCTGGACTTTCAGAAGGCTTTCGACAAGGTCCCACATAAGAGATTAGTATACAAACTTAACACACACGGTATTGGGGGTTCAGTATTGATGTGGATAGAGAACTGGCTGGCCGACAGGAAGCAAAGAGTAGGAGTAAACAGGTCCTTTTCAGAATGGCAGTCAGTGACTAGTGGGGTACCGCAAGGCTCAGTGCTGGGACCACAGCTATTTACAATATATATTAATGATCTGGATGAGGGAATTGAACGCAACATCTCCAGGTTTGCGGATGACACAAAGCTGGGGGGCAGTGTTAGCTGTGAGGAGGATGCTAGGAAGCTGCAAGGTGACTTGGATAGGTTGGGTGAGTGAGCAAATGCATGGCAGATGCAGTATAATGTGGATAAATGTGAGGTTATCCACTTTGGTGGCAAAAACAGGAAAGTAGACTATTATCTGAATGGTGGCTGATTAGGAAAAGGGGAGATGCAACAAGACCTGGGTGTCATGGTACACCAGTCATTGAAAGTAGGCATGCAGGTGCAGCAGGCAGTGAAGAAAGCGAATGATATGTTGGCATTCATAGCAAAAGGATTTGAGTACAAGAGCAGGGAGGTTCTACAGCAGTTGTACAGGGTCTTGGTGAGGCTACACCTGGAGTATTGTGTACAGTTTTGGTCTCCTAATCTGAGGTAAGACATTCTTGTTTGTTTGACTTTGACTTTTGACTTTTTGCCATACAGGGTGTACAGAGAAGGTTCACCAGACTGATTTCTGGGATGGCAGGTCTTGCGTATGATGAAAGACTGGATAGACTCGGCTTGTACTCGCTGGAATTTAGACGATTGAGGGGAGATCTTATAGAGATTTACAAAATTCTTAAGGGGTTGGACAGGCTAGATGCAGGAGGATTGTTCCCAATGTTGGGGAAGTCCAGAACAAGGGGTCACAGTTTAAGGATAAGAGGGAAGTCTTTTAGGACCGAGATGAGAAAATCATTTTTCACACAGAGAGTGGTGAATCTGTGAAATTTCATTTCGGAGTCACGTGAGTGACTTCGTGAAGAGCCCGCCGGCGCGCATGCTCGACATATCGTCGTACCGCGTTGCTGCGACGGCTGGCGGTGGAGCGCGCTCCTCGCCAGCCCTTCACAAGGGACCACGGAGGTAAGTATCTTACCTTAAGTTGGTGGTTCTTGCTATGCGATGTTTTCTTGCAGCAAGAACATGGATGGGAGATCGATGGACCGGAGGATGTTTGGAGAAGTCCCCGGTCAACAGTTCCGACTGCAGCGCAGGCCGGGACTCAGGCGGAGACTGGGGTAAGCCCTGTTTTACAGGTTCGGATCCGCCAGCACACCACAGCTCGGAGGAGTTCCAGAGGAGGAGTGTGGTGTGCCACCAGAGCAGGGATACCCTGCCATGGCAGTCAGGTCGTCAGCGGGCTCGCTGGCGACCTGGAGCAGGGTGCGTGCGGCTGCACGGCCCGTTCCACTCAGCCCTCCGAGAAGGGGGAGGGCAGGAGCCCAGAAGCCTAACCCTGTTAGGGCTAAGGCATTGCCTGACACGGAGGAGCGGTCAGGTTCCAGGGCGAGACCCGGGGCGGCTGTGAGGTCCAGCCGGCACACCCCGACTCTCGACGCCAGTACGGGTCGGTTGAGTCGGGTCTCGTCACGGTCGCCGAGCCCCCCATGGATGGGTGGGCGAGACCATGCGCTGGCAAGGTCCACGATGTGGGCAGCCGGCAAGACTGCGCGGGCCCCAGGCAGCCATGCTTCGGCTGGTGCCGACACCACGCCGCAAGTGTCCTTAGTGGCAGCGGCTTCAGCTCCCGCTAAACGGAGGCGGTTGAACACACCCGCGCAGGAATCGCGCAGTTCGCCTCGGCGGCCGTCAGCGACAACTACCGGCACCGGCAGGGCCTCGGCGAGGTGCGGGCCGATGACAGGAGCCCGGTTTTCTTTTCAGAGCCGGAGGACTCCGACCACCTGAGTGTTCAGGGTGAAGGGCGTATTGACCGTATGGAGCGGCTGCTGGAGCTCCTGCTTCAACGTCAACGACAGCAGGGCAGCAACAGGCACAGGGCGTCTTCACCAACATCCACTATCAGCCTGGAGCAGCAGGACGAGGAGATTCTGGTGGATCCCGTACCACCTCCGTTGGAGGTGCCAGCGGAGCAACCCTTGGATGTGGCGACCAAATTCGCGGCTCCACATTCATCTGGACTTCCTCTAAATACAAAACTGGCAGCCATAGTGGACTTTCTTAATAATCAGGTGCTGCAGGAAGAAGTCCTCATCCACGCTATGAGCCGTCACAAGGCTCCATCACACTGCAACTCCCTCAACGTGCCTGTGGTCAATACGCCAATATGGGGCAACATCAGTGCGGCTATCCGTCAACAGGAGCTAAAATTGCAGCGGATCCTGAAACTCCTCACGGCCGGTATTACCGCCTTTGTGCGGTCGGTGGACGGGGACGAACTGAATTTGGACCAGGAAGATGCTCTGGCCCTTCTGTGCGCAACCCAGCACGAAATCAACTGGTTCCGCAAGAACAGCATCCGCCCAGCGCTCAACCCGAAGTTTGCAGGATTGTGCAAACCACCGCCGCCGCCGCCGCCCTGTCAGCTCTTTGGTGAGACCTCTCGAAGAGAGTCAAAGAGCTTGACGAACAAGCCAAGACGGTGGGGATCATGCGCTCTCAGAGTGCCCCACACCGTCAGGCTCAAAAGCTCCATACATTCGCTCATGAGGGTTTGCCAGTACCTCGAGGAGGACCCACCCTCTAGTTCCACAACGACAACAACACCAGACCAGCACCAAGGGTCTTTTTTAGGACAGGGTCGGCAGAGACCTTGGTGGGAAACGAAGACGCCGCGCCCTCAAGCCAACCCAGCACCTCCACGGCCACCCACACATGTCAAGGACCGCCGGTAACCACGGAGGTGAGGGGGTCTGGTTTTCTCTTTTCTCTTTGTTTAACTTCACATGTTGGTGGTCGCCTTCGGTTGTTTTTGGGTGCATGGGTAAATTTACTGGTGACGAGTGTGTGTTGCAGAATATTCAGGAGCATAAAATTGAGTTTATTAATGGCGACATTCCTCCATCCCAGCACATACCCGGTCGAATGTTTAAATTATATGCTGCAGAACAGGTAGCAGGTTACAAGGAAATTTTAAGGATTGAGAAAATGGTGCATGAGCCAGTTGAATTTGTTTCGAAGATATTCACTAGACCTAAGGAGGATGGAGGCTGTCGTGTTATTATTGATCTAACCCGTTTGAATACGTTTGTAACATATACTCATTTTAAAATGGATACGTTTGAAACAGCCAAATCATTGGTTTCTCATGGTTGCTTTATGGCATGCATCGATTTGAGGGATGCATATTATTCAGTATCCATCCAGAAATATGATAGAAGGTTTTTGAAATTTATCTGGATGGGGCAACTTTGGCAGTATAAGGCTTTGCCTAATGGGCTCACTACAGCCCCTAGATTGTTCACTAAATTGGTGAAGCCAATCATGGCTTATTTGAGACAACGACATCATATAGTAATGGCCTATTTAGATGATATCTTTATTGTGGGCCACACCCTGGAATTGGCTGAACAGGGTGTTGCAGCTGCTGTCAATATATTTCAACAATTGGGATTCATTGTCCATCCAGAGAAATCGAAGTTCTGCCCTGCCCAGGTAATTAATTACCTAGGGTTCACGGTGAACTCAATGAGCATGAGGGAAACCATACCAATTAACAAAATTGAGGAGGTCACTCAGGTGTGCAGAGATTTAATTGGCACCAATATACCATCGATTCGGCATACAGCCACAGTAATTGGCAAGCTAGTGGCTTTGTTTCCGGCAGCACGATATGGACCTTTGCATTATCAGAATTTGCAAAGAGCTAAAATTACTGCGTTAAAATGGAACGCTGGTCATTATGATCGATCAATGCAGCTGCCGTCCGAAGCAATAAATGAGTTGCAATGGTGGGTGTGTCACATTAGCAGCTCATTCAAGCCCATCAGGGAGGCTAATCCGGTGGTATATTTGCAGACTGATGCAAGCTCCAATGGCTGGGGAGCTACAGATAATTGCTCTCGTTGTGGGGGCAGATGGGACACCCTTGAGTCAACGATGTTCTTGACTCAAGGGTTTAACTATTTGGAGTTGCTGGCAGCATTCCACGGACTTCGTGTGTATTGTTCCAAGCTTGTTGGAGCACACGTCCGTTTCCAAATAGAAAACATCACAGCTGTGGCATATTTAAACCATATGGGTGGTACCAGGTCAGTTTCATGTGACAAATTGGCTAACTCAATTTGGCTCTGGTGTATTCAAAGAGATTTTGGATTTCAGCTACCTATTTGCCAGGTGAGCTTAATACTGTGGCGGACACCAGGTCACGCAAATTCAATGACAATATTGAATGGATGTTGCATCCTGAAATTTTTGCTAAAGTCACAGCCAAATTTGGTAAACCGGACAATGACCTTTTGCGTCACGGTTGAACCATCAGGTATCAACATACGTTTCATGGGAACCAGATCCTGGGGCAATAGCGCTAGATGCATTCTCGCTGGACTGGGGGAATTGTTTTTTCTATGCATTCCCCTCGTTTTGCCTCATCAGTCGGGTACTGCGAAAGATTCAGGCAGATGCTGCCAAGGGCATCCTTATTATACCCGACTGGCCTACACGGCCTTGGTGTCCGGTGGTCTTTGACATGCTCAATCGAACCTTGGGTCCTTTTGAAGGGTTGCCCAGAATTGGTTACTCACCCTGTCTCAGGGGAGCCGCATCCCTGCCATGGCTATTTAATTTGTTGGCTTGCAGGTTCTGAACAGGCCGTTAGTCCAATACGGCCTCTCAACTCGGACCATTGGATACCATCAGGGCGTCATGTCGAGAGTCAACAAGGCGAAGATACCGCTCGCAGATTAAGAAGTGGGAGCCTACTGCAGCCGCTCTCGCATCACGGACGATGACGTGACAATAACTGACGTCCTGGAATTCCTCGCGGGGTTGTACCATGATCAACACTTAAGTTACAGTGCCATCAACAGCGCCAGGAGCGCGCTATCATTCTATCTCAAGATTGAGGTAGGATCCAACAGGCTAGTGTCCAGACTCATGCGGGGTATATTCAATATGAATCCGCCTACACCACGCTATGATATCACCTGGGATGTCAGGGACGTATTAAACCTGCTCAGGACGTGGTCTCCCATGGAAGGGATCCAACTGGACAAACTCATCATGAAACTGGTGATGTTACTAGCGCTGACTTCAGCAGAGGGTACAAACACTACACAAACGATGTGTTGACAGGATGATATCTACCCCTATGGAAGTAGTCTTCGTCGTTGATGAGCTACTAAAGCAGCATAGACCTGGGTGCACAGGGCTGCAGCTGAAGTTCCCGGCATACCCCGCAGATGCTAGGCTGTGTTCAGCCTCACGTATTCATCACTATGTCAAGGTGACGGCACGCATCAGAGGAATGGAGAGATACCGGCTTGTCTCATCATCAAGTGACATTCCAGACGATATCCAGGTGGCTTCGAGTCGTCTTGGGTAAGTCAGGTATCGACACTAATGTGTTCAAGTTTTACTCCACCAGGGCTGCATTGACATCAATGGCAAGGATTATGAAGGTGCCTATGGGCCAGATCCTCGCCATAGCAGGATGGGCTAATGAAGCTGTGTGTCAGCGATTTTATAACAAGCCTGTTGCTGCTCCTCTACAGTTCGCAGAAGCCGTGCTGAATGCAGGTCAAGAACGCGGAGATGTCCCCGCATGAGGGGATTTGATTTGTTATTAACAAATATGCTCTTGTTTTGCAGTATGATCTATTTGAGCAAGTTTGTTCCTCCCATCCATCCCTGGTAGTGGTGTGTCTGCATGGACGTGGTCCAGGGCGTGTAATCACAGAAGCTTTGAAGTCTTCACGAAGTCACTCACGTGACTCCGAAATGAAATAGTAAGATTGAACGAGAACTTACCAGTTTGAAGGTTGATCATTATTTCATGAGGAGTCGAAGTGAGGGATTTCGTGCCCTCCTCGCCCACCCTCAATCACCTTCATCTGGTAATCTTAGTCACTTCAATCTTACTATCCGAAGTCATTTCTTTTGTTGGTTTCTGTGATTCCACGCCGCTACTTTGAAGTATGTCGAGCATGCGCGCCGGCGGGCTCTTCACGAAATCCCTCACTTCGACTCCTCATGAAATAATGATCAACCTTCGAACTGGTAAGTTCTCGTTCAATCTTACTATTCTCTGCCACAGAATGTAGTTGAGGCCAATTCATTGGCGATATTTAAGAGGGTGTTAGATGGGGCCCTTGTGGCTAAAGGGATCAGGGGGTATGGAGAGAAGGCAGGTACAGGATACTGAGTTAGATGATCAGCCATGATCATATTGAATGGCGGTGCAGGCTCGAAGGGCCGAATGGCCTACTCCTGCACCTATTTTCTATGTTTCTAAATCTCAGATATAACCCAGGTGACATGATGTGGCCTCTGAGTGAGAGATGGAACAACAACTTCTCCTTCAGAGGCCAGGGTGCCCGTTTTTACTTAGGTTGTTTCACTTCGGTCCATTCCCGTTTAATGCAGTGAAGTTGTTGTCTCGGTACAGAAGTCAGCTAACATTTGCACTGCAGGTCCATATTTCTCGGTCCAGAGCGCTGTGCTTTGTGGCCTTCTCCGCTGGCAGGCCTCCCATCGCGAGTACAGATGTCAAAGCCGCCGTCGTTTTCTATGTTGCATTTTACATACGTGGTGATAGTGCTGACTTTATGCAATTGTTTCCTCTTTACTTTGAAGCCAAAGTTAGTCTTACGCACTTGACTCAGCACAACCGTGGGGAAACCGTCCTTTCAGCGCTGGAGTCTGTGTCCGCACGGATCGCCGTGGGAAAAGTGAGTCACTGCAGCGCGTTAACTGCGAGCAAGATTGTATGTTTCCTGCAAACCGCCGCCCTTTCAAGGAAAAGCATACGACAGGTGCTGTTGGCCAAGTGCAGGAATTCCCCTTCAGTTTCTTTTGTGTTGTTAAGTGCGTTTATTTATCAGGCGCGCCAGGCATGACCCGCCCGGAACAATGAAATCCTCACACGCTGCAGCTACATAGGGACATGATAATTTGCTAAATCTCCTTCTACACCCTGTTGACGTAATTCATGGCTTATTGACAATTTCAACAGCTTCATTTGCATTTCATCTTTTTGGAAAGGAAAACGAGGGGAACAAAATACTATCTTAAGAGACATAATTTAAAGCTTTAACAAAGTTATATTTTGGGCATTCCAAGTCAAGTCGACTTCAAGTCAAGTGGAGAGACACAAAATGCTGGAGTAACTCAGTGGGTCAGGCAGCATCTCTGGAGTCTGAAGAAGGGTCTTGACCTGAAACCTCACCTATTCCTTCTCTCCAGAGATGCTGCCTGTCCCGCTGAGTTACTCCAGCATTGTGTGTCTATCATCAGTATATACCAGCATCTTCCTACACATACCTTCCTGCACATCAAGTCAAGTGGAGTTTGGTGAGCTACAGGAACATCTTGTGGCAGTATCAGAGGCACATAGACCAAGACAGTACACAAAACATAAACTATACAGGACAGTGAAAAACGATACATTAGTGCAGATACAATTAGAAAAACATGTCCATTGTGTTCCTTTGCTGAGGTAGGATTTGGGTTGTGCAGGTTGGTACTCCCGAAGGGGCAGCATAATGGCGCAGCGGTAGAGTTGCTGCCTTACAGCGCCAGAGACCCAGGTTCGATCCTGACTACTGGCGCTGTCTGTATGGAGTTTGTACGTTCTCGCTGTGACCACAAGGGTTTTTTCTGGGTGTTTTCTCCCACACTCCAAAGACGTACAGATTTGTAATTGGCTTTGGTAAAGATTGTAAATTGTCCCTAGTGTGTAGGATAGTGCTAGTGTACGGGGTGATCGCGAGTTGGCGCAGACTCAGTGGGCCGACGGGCCTGTTACCGTGCTCAAAATGGCTTTGGTGAGTCAGATAAAAGAAAATCCAAAAGCCTTTTAGACCTACATTAAAAACAAGAGGTAAACTGGGGAGAAGGTAGGATGACTCGAGGATAAAGAAGGCAATTTGTGTTTGGAGCTGGGGATATAGATGATGTGATAAATGAGAATTTTGCATCTGTTTTCTCCAAGGAAAAGGATATTAGGGCAATGTACCTCTAAACTAAGCTAAACCTTGTGGTTGTAGGGAAGTAGCTGTTTCTGAAACTGATGGTGTGGGACTTAAGACTTTTGGTTTGTATCTACTGCTTGATAGTGGCTGCGAAAAGGGGGCATAGTCCAGATGCGAGGATCCTTGATGATAGGTGCCATTTTCTTGAGGCAGTATCTCATTTAGATGCTTTCAATGATGGAGAGGCTTGTGTCAGGGATTATCAAAGATGGGAATAGATGGAGTGGTGGAAAGGCATAATTTCCTTGTTCAGTTACTTAATTGTTCTGATTCATGATTGCATTATGATTACATGGCTTTGATATTGTTATTAGGCAGGAGCTGGGGGGGGGGGGGGGGGGGCGGGGTTTACTGAGAGCATTTGTTATTGGGTAAGTTCATGCCTGACATGTTGGAGTCATTTAAAGAGCAGTTGGCCAAAGTACAGAACTGGCATGTTCCAGTAAGGAGGAAGGATAAGGATGACAAAGTAAGGGAACTTCGGATGACCAAAGAGGTTGTAAATTTGGTCAAAAGGAAAAAGCAAGGTTTAAGAGGATGGAATCAACATTCCTTTGAGGTATATAAAAAAGGAGGAAAGAACCTAAGCAGGTAATTAGAAGGGCCAAAAAAGCCTCAAAATGGCTTTGGTGAGTCAGATAAAAGAAAATCCAAAAGCCTTTTAGACCTACATTAAAAACAAGAGGTAAACTGGGGAGAAGGTAGGATGACTCGAGGATAAAGAAGACAATTTGTGTTTGGAGCTGGGGATATAGATGATGTGATAAATGAGAATTTTGCATCTGTTTTCTCCAAGGAAAAGGATATTAGGGCAATTTGATCAGTGTGGAGAATACTAACATGCAAGGGCAGTTTATGATTAAGAAGGAGGAATTGTTGGGGTTCTTAATGAGCATTAAGGTGGATAAACCCCCAGGATCTGATGGGATTTATAGACAATAGGTGCAGTAGGCCATTCAGCCCTTCGAGCCAGCACCGCCATTCAATGTGATCATGGCCGATCATCCCCTTATTCTTAAACTGTGGCCCCTGGTTCTGGACTCCCCCAACATCGGGAACATGTTTCCTGCCTCTAGCGTGTCCAAACCCTTAATAATCTTACATGTTTCAATAAGATTCCCTCTCATCCTTCTAAATTCCAGAGTATACAAGCCCAGCCGCTCCGTTCTATCAGCATATGACAGTCCCGCCATCCCAGGAATTAACCTTGTGAACCTACGCTGTACTCCCCCAATAGCAAGAATGTCCTTGATTATTCAGAGAGGAATAATCAAGGAAGATAGCAGGAACCTTTGTCTTCTCTAGTCAGAGGTGAGATCCAAGAGGATAGGAGAGTAGCTAACATTGTTCCTTTATTTAAGAAGGGAAGTAGAGAGAATCCAGAGAATTATAGTGGAGATGGAACTGCAGATGCTGGCTTACATTGATATTTGGTGTGCATGTACTTCTACTCCCGCTTTCGCTGCCGCCGCTGCTGTCGGTGGTGTTTGAGGCAGATACGATAATGGTATTTAAGAGACTTTTGAGTAGGCATTTGGATATAGAAACATAGAAAATAGGTGCAGGAGTGCAGGAGGTGTCATTCGGCCCTTCGAGCCACCACCACCATTCAATATGATCATAGCTGATCATCCAGAATCAGACCCTGTTCCGGCTTTTTCCCCCATATCCCTTGATTCTGTTAGCCCTAAGAGCTAAATCCAACTCTCTCTTGAAATATGCAGGGATTGGAGGGATATGGATTATGTACAGGAAGATAAGAGATGGTCTTGGCATCATGTTCGGCACAGACATTGTGACCTGTTCTTTTGCTGTGCTCAGGTTTTGGATCACCTCGCTGTGGTTGATTAGTCAGTATGTACGTCTATGTTTTATCTCAACAGGATACTACTTACTGCTGCTTGTTCACATCCTCTATTTTACCATGGTTGATCTCTTGCCTGATAACAATAGTGGGTGAGAGGTATGATGCAATTGGAGTTTGATGTAACTGCTGCTGCTGATTGCCATTTTTAAGTTGATGGATCTATTTGGTTGAAGACGGTGAGAGTGCCACAGAAAGCAAGCTCTGCAATGAGGGCTGGGATTAATCGCAGTCATGGATAGTTGCCTCTCTGGCAGTCGGATTTATAAACATGAGATTAAATAGCCAAGTCTGCTGGTTTTGCCCTTCAGTCCCCCACCTAGAATGAATCCTATGCCCATCTTATTCTGTGTTTTGAGAAGTTTCAATCATCCAGTCCAGGATCATAGCATTACATGTCATCATCAGATGTTGGTGGATATACATGACTTATTCAGTGTCGAATGGTACGTCTGCTTATAATGTTTTCCATTGTGGTTAGGTGCAATTTTGTGGCTTGCTTGGCAGTTACTATCTGCCATGCTGTTCTGGGCTTGGTTTCACTATAGGCTACATGGACTATAGGCTACATACATACAGGACAGCTTGGTTTTCCAGGGAATACATGTCATTTTATGAACCCAATGATATGCTGATGGTTTTTTTTGACAGGCATTATTGACAATGGCTATGCTGGGATTTGAACTTCTGTTTGCAAATCATTAATCCATATCCATTTGTTACCATTTTCCTTTAAGTAACTCAAATATTATTTGAAATACAAAAGTTAGTTCAGTGGCAAATTCACATGCATGCACAAGAAATCATCATAAACAGCAGTGTGAGATTAGGATGCACTTTTATTTTCATAAAATAATATTTTGAATCACTATAAAACCCTCTTTACAGATTTCCTGGCTTTAAATAATGAGTGCAAAGCCTCTTTAAAAATATACAGTCCCTTTTAGTACTGCAGCCTTTTATCCCCCTATATTTCTTGAAGGCATGTAAGATAACTATTGACAAATGTCATATTCTTACAGAAAAAAAATTATACAGCACTATTTTACAGTTTGTCGAACACAGACATTTCATTTCAAATCAAAAGTAGGTTGGTCTAGAATTTATCATGTTACATTAAAATGACTTATTTAATGACAACTCAGCACTTTTGGAATCGAGAAAATCAATGAGACATATACAATTTAATTTGTATGTGTCATAAACAGTCAATATGCTAATTTTACAGAACTGAACCGCAATTTGTAACTCCAAGATCTTCTTTACATTATAAATTATGTTTTCAAAACAAGATATAAAATTGGATTTATTTTATGTTGGCATTTGAACATAAATCTGTGATAAAATGATATTACCTGCCAGTTAAGTAATATCGGCTATAATAGTTTTACCAAATGCAGCACGTGACCAATGATTATCCTTATATTGCACTAATATGATTTCCAGAACTAGAACGTATTTAATTTGTGGTGGAATTTATGACTAAAGAATGCTTCATCTTTGTTAATTTTAGCAAATAAAAATTGACGTGAATAAAAAAAGTTTAAATCACAATGGTCAGGACAGTGCTTCCTACAAAAACATTTACCTCTCTCCAAAACACTAAAAATATGCAAAGAAATCTTTAAATATCTTGGAACAGAAATGAACTTTGATTAACGTCTTGTACACAAAACCATTTTGTTTAAATGAGTGCAGTGCACTCCAAAAAGGGAATTTTCAAATGAGCAAGTAAGCAGATCACTCGGGAACGTAGATAGTCTCAGGCCACATCCCAGACATCCACATTAATGACTCTACAGGTGACACCAGGTAGAAATTAAAAACAACAATAATAAAAGACATCAGTGTTCAAATTCACATTGATTTATTTTAGGACAATTTAGTTTATAAATAAACTAACTTTTGAAAGAATTCCCAACAAAATTCTTAACTTATAATAACAGCCAGATCTCAAGTGATGTCACTTCTCATTGGTTTCTGTGTTAAATGTCTTAATTTTTTGGTTGGGGCATTGTGTTTGTTCAGTGTTTACTTGTGTTCAGATGTAATAAATTATAGTACACCTATTTAAACCTCATGTGGTTGTAGTGCTTTCCCAATAAAGCTATGAGTAAGCTAAACTGTTTACTGATTGCCCTCTTGAGAAATTTTACCTGTTTTCTTCATGTGATCTGTAGTGGTGTTATTTTCTATGACATTTGCTAAACCCGAGGAATTCCCTCCTTCACTACCTTTCTCCAGGCAAGTACAGCAAAAAACCCACTTCTCTGACCAAACATTTAGTTACTTCTCCTAATATCACCATGTGACTTCATAACTTTTTGTTTAATTAAATTATTTCTCGGGATTTTGGTTCACTATAATGGAGTGAACTACACTGTTGCTTTCACTGAACTGTTCTTTTATTGCTGAATACAACATGAGGTTCATTGTGGGAAACCCTTTGGTATAAGGGTTGAACCAGTTTAGCAAAATGTTATCAAACGGCAAGAAATTATCTTTCAAATGTTCCTAACCAATTCTGCGCAAATTAATTGAAGAAAAATATTTTTTTTAACTTTGTAATATGTGCACTGTGAATTAACACTTAATTTGGCAAATTGCTTGCCATAACAAAGCATCTGGCAATTTGCAGAGAGCCACTCTTGTATCACAGTACCAGGTGCAAATAAAATTATATGGATATTTATTTGGCTGTTGATGGGTTGGATTACAAACGCCTTTAGATCTGCTAATTGTTGAAGAAATGTCTTAATGATATGAAAATACATACATAGTATTTAACTGAAACTTAATGACTGCTTTGCTGTATTGTTTTCTAGAGACATTAATTATTTTATTTTAATATCTGATAAATCAAATAACAATAGCATGGAGTTAATCTCCATTATGTTCATTTACTTTGCCATTTTGGCTGCTGTCTCTTGCATTGTTGAGACTGTCAGTAATCATCATACCCACCCATGGATGGCATATATTTGGAGTAAGATTGAAATAGCATTTGGAGAAGGGGAGGTTGCCTCGTGTAATGCTGGTCTAAATATTTTCTCCCCAATAAAGTAACCTGGGAATCTACCCACTGACCTTGTATCGAGAATTGCACAAGAAACCACGGAGCAAATGTAGACAAAACAGCCAAACAATGTAAGCCCACAGTGCTGACAGAAAGAATAGGTTTTGCTTCTAACAGATATTCGGGCGGGTTTTCTTTTTGGTGTAATGATAGAAGAAATCAATGCAGTGAATTTACAATTTGGTAACACCAAACTTAAATTTCACTATACCAATTGGTGCTTGTGACAATAAATGTGAATTTGAACTTGACCAAACGGAATTTTTAAAGCCAAAAGTGAAGGATTTCTTCGCTGTATAATCACTGTCAGTGGAAGCTGCAGCATTTACCGGGTAAAACGCTCATGAAGAAACTCTGAGGCACAGAACAACTGCTGCTGGAATGTGTTTCCATTCCTGAAGTGCCTGTATCGTAACATATGCTCACTTATTTACTCCCAGGTTTATTGCCAACAGTGATTGAGGAAAAATGCCTGTGCAGTTAATAGCAGATCCTTTATGCTTACATTTTTCCAAAATGTGGAAACACACTTCAGTGGCAGTGGTGTATGGCAATGCTAAGGTCAATATATTGGTGATTTTTGCTCGGGAATATTTCCTGACATGTGCCCTGGCACAACATTCGCTACTATCTGTTATTTAGTAACTGACTAGTGACAATAGTTTGAGTGTAGCAAAGCTGAATTATTTTTGGCTTAAAGGGCCTGAAAATGAATGTGCCCAGCGATGAAACATTGGAACCAATTCAATCCACCGTTGCAGCCTCAGCACTACTAATGTGAGCTAAACAACTGTTATAGTGTAGCTCGACTGACCAGCCGCTATTTCTTATTAATGGGATCTGGAATCATAGCCCTGGAGCATGGGCTGGAATTCTGCTTTCTCTGATCTTGGCATAACTACATATCAGTACTCTAATTAGCTTTGTATGTGCCAACCGTTTGACGGGTCTCAATGCTTTATTGTATGATGTTTTCAAGAGCGAGTTAGATATAGCTCTTAGGGGTAAGGGAATCAAGGGATATGGGGAGAAAGCAGGAACGTGGCACACGTTTTGGATGATCAGCCTTGATCATATTGAATGCAGTGCTGGCTCGAAGGACCAAATGACCTACTCCTGCACTTAGTTTCTATGCTCTGTGTTTAATCCAGGTAGTTTTAGTGAGTTAAATTCCAGCAGCATACCTGCACACACTGTCAACCCTTAGTTTAGTTTAGAGATTTAAACAGGCCCTTCGGCCCACCGGTTCCGCACCGACCAGCGATCCCTGCACATTAACTATCTTACACCCACTAGGGACAATTTTTACATTTACCAAGCCAATTAACCTACATTTTAAGAGCCTGTCCCACTGCGCCGACTTAATTCGCGAGTTTAGAAGAGTTTGCCCTCGACTCATACTTGCAGCATGGTCGACACGAGGTCCTAGGAGGTCTTTGTAACTCTCCTTCATGCTTGAGAGCAGTCCCCGCGTACACGAGGCCTCAGCTAGGTCACAGTGTTTTTTTCAACATGCTGAAAAATGCCTGTGAGTACAAAAAGGTCGTCACGGAAAAATCAATATTTTTTTACTCGTAGGTTTAGTCGAGGTAGGTCCTAGTAGGTCGTAAGGTAAAAAAAAGTGAACCGACCGGTAATGTTAAATGCCCGCTAAACATTATTAAAAGTTGTCTGGCTTCTTAAAAGTGTCTCCACTGCTTCCCCCCCCCCCCCCCCCTCCTTTAAACGACTTGGCGAACTGTGGCAGCCTTCTTTTAAATTCCTGTTCATCGCGGGTATGAATTTCAAACAGCGCTCCCCCGCTTTCCCTGGCCCCTGCCTTTGCTGTGTGTGTGTGTGTGTGTGTGTGTGTGCGCAGTCGGTCGATCCGGCTTGCAGTTTCATCGCTGACGGTCGATCCAGCTCGAGGTTTTTCAGGCGAGTGCCCTCGAGCAAGAAGGTCGAAGACAGTCGCTGAAAGGTCGCATTAGTGGGACAGGCCCTTTAGGCTCTTGCCATTTTATATCTATGCTCAATGGAATCAGGTAAATTAAGGAGTCTTTACAATCTGTGCATATAATTAATGCATGGATTTCCCAGTAAGTGCAATCATAGTTTGTGCAACTGTCAATGTTGAGCTGACCAAAAAATACATCCAGGATTTAGCATTAATTGAAGATCATTTAAACTCCACTGTTGCTTTTAATTTAGTTCACCACATCACTTTTGCCCAGTAATATCATTGGTCATCCAATGCTCCATTTGGACTTTATGCCTTAAACTGATTTACTTTTTCGAATAAGTAGCTGAACTGTTCCTTCAGGGACAGACTTGATGATGTTCCAAGCATCGTAGTGCATGAGGCCATGCAGAAACTTGCCATTGATTGCAAGCAATTCATCACCAACTTTGATCATTCCAGACTGCTCTGATACGCCACCTGTGGGTCATAACAGGTAAAGTGTGAATATTACTTGCTAGTCAGCAGCTCGATTGGCTGAAGAAAGGGGTTCCTGTCCTTTTAACAAGATAGGCAGAAAAAAGACACAAACTTTCAGTGTAATTATGTTACAGGAAGTGTAATGTACAGTAAAACTTTGTTAATTCAGCATGCTGGGGAGTTTGATGGTAACGGACCAGCAGATTTTTCAGCTGTTGGGTATAAACCAGCATCTGCAGTTCTTTGCTTCTACAGAAACACCTAATGGCTGACTAAAGCTCAAGTGTCGGAGGCAGACCTGCATGTGCAGCGGTAGTAACCATGAAACAAACTCACTGTGGAATATTCGCCTTGGTTCTTTCCTTATTCTCCACCCATTCCCACCTCCATCACTTACTAATGGCTGCATGGTGGCACAGCCATAGAGCTACTGCCTTATAGCGCCAGACACCCAGGTTCGAACCAGATTACAGGTACTTGTCTGTACAGAGTTTGTACATTCTCCCCGCGACCCGTGTGGGTTTTCTTCAAGATCTTTGGTTTCCTCCCACACTCCAAAGAAGTCCAGGTTTGTAGATTAATTGGCTGAGTGTAAATGTAAAATGTTCCCTAGTGTGTGTAGGGTAGTGTTAATGTGCGGGGATCGCCGGTCGGTGCAGACTCAGTGGGCCGAAGGGCCTGTGTCCACGCTATATCTCTAAACAAAACTAAAATTAAACATACGCATGACATAGGAGAAAAGGGAGGAGGTAACGGTTGTTTGGGTGATGTGGTGGATGTGGAATCGTGATCAGGGCAGAGGCAGCAGTAGGGTTAATGCTGTCTATCTCTAATGGGAAAGAATATTGGTTCCTTGCTCCAAAAATGCAATTAAACTTTATGTGTGATGGAGTGCAGCTCCATCTAGCGTTCTGACAATTAAAGCACAACTGATTGCCTTTGGGACAAGTAGTCTCTGAACATATGCATGGTTTGCTTACACCATCACGGGTCTGCAGCTAATCTCTGCCTTATGGGTTGTGCCATCTTACTGCTTGTCCCCCGGTATGCATGATAATATTGTCACAGGACTCACAGGGGCTTTTGTCAAATTTATTGCACTTCATCTTCAGACTTGTAATACCGGCAGTCCAGTATCAGGCTGCTGGGGAGACTTTAAACTAGAACGGTTGGGGGGAGGGACTCAAATAGAGAAAGCTAGTAGACAGTGTGTGAGGCAGGAGGCAGAGAAGAGAATCACTCAGACCCAACATGTAGGGGGGAAAGAAGAAACAAATAATAAACAGAGAATAAGAGGTGGTGGGTTTCTTAAATGTGTGAGCAGAGAGACAGAGTGGTGTAAAATGAGGGTAGAAGCAATATGTAGCAAGGTGAAAAGTAAAGTGGCAGGCAGACAAATCCAGGGCAAAAATCAAAAAGGTCCACTTTTCAACAAAATTGTAAAAGGGGTAAGAGTGTTGTAAAAACAAGCCTGAAGGCTTAGTGTCTCGATGCAAGGAGCATTCGTAATAAGGTGGACGAGTTGAATGTACAGATAGCTATTATTGACTATGATATAGTTGGGATCACGGAGACATGGCTCCAGGTGACCAAGGCTGGGCGCTGAACATTCAGGGATATTCAGGACGGGTAGACAGAAAGGAAAAGGAGGTGGGGAAGCGTTGCTGGTTAGAGAGGAGATTAACGTAATAGAAAGGAAGGTCATTAGCTTGGAGGATGTGGAATCGATATGGGTACAGCTGCGAAACACTAAGGGGCAGAAAACCCTAGTGGGAGTTGTGTACAGGCCACCTAACAGTAGCAGTGGAGTTGCGGATGGCATCAAACAGGAAATTAGAAATGCGTGCAACAAAGGTAAAACAGCTATAATGGGTGACTTCAATCTACATATAGATTGGGTGAATCAAATTGGCAGAGGCTGAGAAAGAGGATTTTTTGGAATCTATGCGGGATAGTTTTCTAAACCAACATGTAGAGGAACCAACGAGAGAGCAGGCTATTCTAGACTGGGTATTGAGAAATGAGGAAGGGTTAGTTAGCAGTCTTGCGTTAGTGTGTGGCTCCTTGGGTAAGAGTGACCATAATATGGTTGAGTTCTTCATTAGGATGCAGAGTGACATAATTAATTCAGAAACAAGGTTTCTGAACTTAAAGAAAGGTAACTTTGAGGGAATGAGACGTGAATTGGCCAAGATAGACTGGCAATTGATTCTTAAAGGGTTGACTGACGGTGGATGTGCAATGGAAGGCATTTAAAGACTGCATGGATGAACTACAACAATTGTTCATCCCAATTTGGCAAAAGAATAAATCAGGGAAGGTAGTGCATCCATGGATAACAAGGGAAATCAGGGATAGTGTCAAAACAAAAGATGAAGCATACAACTTTGCCAGAAAAAGCAGCCTACCAGAGGACTGGGAGAAATTCATAGTCCAGCAGAGGAGGACAAAGGGCTTAATTAGGAAAGGGAAAATAGATTATGAAAGAAAACTGGCAGGGAACTTAAAAACTGACTGCAAACGATTGTAGATATGAGAAGAGAAAAACATTAGTTAAAACAAATGTAGGTCCCTTGCAGTCAGAAACTGGTCAATTGATCATGGGGAACAAGGACATGGCAGACCAATTGAATAACTACTTTGGTTCTGTCTTCACTAAGGAAGACATAAATACTCTGCCGGAAATAGCAGGGGACCGGGGGTCAAATGAGATGGAGAAATGAGTGAAATCCAGGTTAGCCGGGAAGTGGCGTTAGGTAAATTGAATGGATTAAAGGCCAATAAATCCCAAGGGCCAGATAGGTTGCATCCCAGAGTACTTAAGGAAGTAACCCCAGAAATAGTGGATGCATTAGTGATAGTTTTTCAAACCTTTTAGATTTTGGAGTAGTTCCTGAAGATTGGAGGGTAGCTAATGTAACCCCACTTTTTAAAAAGGGAGTGAGAGAGAAAACGGGGAATTACAGACCAGTTAGTCTAACATCGGTAGTGGGGAAACTGCTAGAGTCAGTTATTAAAGATGGGATGGCACCACATTTGGAAAGTGGTGAAATCATTGGACAATGTCAGCATGGATTTACGAAAGGTAAATCATGTCTGACAAATCTTACAGAATTTTTCGAGGATGTGACTAGTAGAGTGGATAAGGGAGAACCAGTGAATGTGTTATATCTGGACTTTCAGAAGGCTTTCGACAAGGTCCCACATAAGAGATTAGTATACAAACTTAAAGCACACGGTATTGGGGATTCAGTATTGATGTGGATAGAGAACTGGCTGGCAGACAGGAAGCGGGTCATTTTCAGAATGGCAAGCAGTGACTAGTTGGGTACCGCAAGTTTCAGTGCTGGGACCCCAGCTATTTACAATATATATTAATCATTTGGACGAGGGAATTGAATGCAACATCTCCAAGTTTGCGGATGACACAAAGCTGGGGGGCAGTGTTAGGTGTGAGGAGGATGCTAGGAGGCTGCAAGGTGACTTGGATAGGCTGGGTGAGTGGGCAAATGCATGGCAGATGCAGTATAATGTGGATAAATGTGAGGTTATCCACTTTGGTGGCAAAAACAGGAAAGTAGACTATTACTGAATGGTGGCCGATTAGGAAAAGGGGAGAGGCAATGAGACCCGAGTGTCATGGTACACCAGTCATTGAAAGTAGGCATGCAGGTGCAGCAGGCAGTGAAGAAAGCAAATGGTATGTTAGCATTCATAGCGAAAGGATTTGAGTATAGGAGCAGGGAGGTTCTACAGAGTTGTACAAGGTTTTGGTGAGACCACACCTGGAGTGTTGTGTACAGTTTCGGTCTCCAAATCTGAGTAAAGACATTCTTGCCATAGAGGGAATACAGAGAAGGTTCACCAGACTGATTCCTGGGATGTCAGGACTTTCATGTGAAGAAAGAATGGATAGACACGGCTTGTACTCACTAGAATTTAGAAGATTGAGGGGGGATCTTATAGAAACTTAAAACATTCTTAAGGGGTTGGACAGGCTAGATGCAGGAAGATTGTTCCCGATGTTGGGGAAGTCCAGAATAAGAGGTCACAATTTAAGGATAAGGGGGAAATCTTTTAGGTCCGAGATGAGAAAAACATTTTTCACACAGAGAGTGGTGAGTCTCTGGAATTCTCTGCCACAGAAGGTAGTTGAGGTCAGTTCATTGTCTATATTTAAGAGGGAGTTAGATGTGGCCTTTGTGGCTAGAGGGATCGGGGATATGGCGAGAAGGCAGGTACAGGATACCGAATTGGATGATCAGCCATGATCATATTGAATGGCGGTGCAGGCTCGAAGGGCCTACTCCTGCACCTATTTTCTATGTTTCTATTCAGCCTTAAGTTACTTATTGGATTTTGGCAGAGGTATGCAGCTGGTGCAAACCCTATAACTTTATTTCCCACAATGATACAATTTTTTACCCCTGAAAACTGATCCAGTTCCCTTTTGAAATCTTTGACTCCACCATTTTGTTAGACAATGCTTTCCAGATGCTGTGTGAGGAAATCTTTCCAAAAGTAACCCAAGGTTCTTTTGCTATTTACTTTAAACTTGTGTCCTTCAGTTCTCAACTTTTCCACCAAGGCAAATCACTTACCCTGTGAATAAGTCCTCACTATTCTGAACATATGTAGAACATCGATTCTCAACTGTCCCAGTGTTAAAAAGTATCCCAACATCCCCCCATCTAGTAAATCCCCCAGTCCTGCAAACTTTTCAGTATATAGATTCATAGAGTACCAAAAAAGGCCCTTTGTCTGCATTTGATCCATATCCCTCTGAACCTTTCCTATCCATGGACCTGTCCAAATGTATTTTAAATATTGTTACTGTACTTGCCTCAGCCAATTCCTTTGGCATTTAAACTTTTTGACTTATTAGCTAAAGCTCCTCTGGCTGCTTGTTCCATATACCCACCATCCTCGGTTTGAAAAATATACCCTTGAGGTTCCTATTAAATCTTTCAACGAATAAAGATTTATTCCTGCACTACTTCTCCCTATGAATTAGTCCCTCCAGTCCTGGCCACATCCTTATAAATCCTTTTTACACTCTTTCCAGCTTAATGGCTTATTTCCTATGGCAAGATGACCAAGATTAAACACAATACTCCAAGTGCAGCCTTAAATATATCTTGTACATCATAACATCGCAACTTCTTTACCCAATACCCTTACAGATAACCGCCAGCATGTTCTGTGGGGGTCAGTTCTGGGACCGCTATTCATCACGGTGTTTATAAATGATTTGGATGAGGCTTTGTGGACAAGTTAGCAGATGATAGGAAGATCGGTGGAGGGGCATGTAGTGTAGAGAAAGCAGGGATGGCAGGAGAATTTGGACAGGTTGGGAGAGTGGGCTGAGAATTAGGAGATAGAATACAGCATAGCAAAGTGTGGAATCATGCATTTTGGTAGTAGGAATAAAGGCGTAGACTATTTTCTAAATGGGGAGAGAATCCAGAAATCGGAGGTGCAAAGTGCTGGTGCAGCATTCCCAAAAAGTTAATTTGCAAATTGAATCAGTAGTAAGGAAGGCAAATGCAATGCTAGCATTTCTTTTCAGAGGGCTACAATTTAAAAAAAAAGGGATGTAATGCTGAGGCTCTATAAGGCGCTGGTCAGACTACATCTGGAGTATTGTGAGCAGTTTTGGGCCCCATATCTGAGGAAGGAATTGCTGGCATTAGAGAGGGTCCAGAGGAGGTTTATGAGAATGATTGGGTTAATGTATGATGAGCGTTTGAAAGCACTGGGCATCTACTTGTTGGAGTTTAGAAATAATGAGGGGGACCTCATTGAAATGTACCAAATAGTGAAAGGCCTGGATAGAGTGAATGTGGAGAGGATGTTTCCACTAGTGGGAGAATTTAGGACCAGAGGCCATTGCTTCGGAATAAAGGAGATGAGATGGAATTTCTTTAGTCAGTGGGTAGTGAATCTGTGGAATTCATTGTGACAGACCACTATGGAGGTCAAGTCAATAGATATTTTTAAGGTAGATATTGACAGATTCTTGAACAGTATAGGTGTCTGGGGTTATGAGGTGAAGGCAGGAGAATGGGGTTGAGAGCTCTTGTGGCCCTTGTGGCTAAAGGGATCAGTGGGTATGGAGAGAAGGCAGGTACAGGATACTGAGTTGAATGATCAGCCATGATCATATTGAATGGTGGTGCATGCTCGAAGGGCCGAATGGCCTACTCCTGCACCTATTTTCTACGTTTCTATGGGAGGGAAAGATAGATCAGCCATGATTGCACGGCGGAGTAGACTTGATATGCCGAATGCCCTTATTCTGCTCCTAGAACATATGAACATGCCAAAAGCCTTCTTTACCACCCTATCCACTTTTGACACCACTTTCGGAGAACTATAAATTTGTTCTTTTAGGTTGGTCTGTTCAACAACTTTCCCCAGGTGCCTACTGTTCATTTATTTTCTCTACTCAGCGCTTCATGTACCATGACTGTGGTGACAAGCTATGCCTGAACTAGTCTCTTAAAAAGGGTAGATATAAAATGCTGGAGTAACTCTTAAAAAGGGTCATCATAACTTCCCTGCTTTTGCTCGCTAAACTTCTTTACAGGATGGCCACTGTTCCATATTCTTCCTGAAACCACTTGCAAACTACGACTTAATGAACTGCAACTCCATAAATGTACAAATGTCTACACTTTTTTTCTCTCTGCCCCTTCATCAGATCAGATCAGATTACCTTTATTGTCATTCAGAACTTTCGGTCTGAATGAAATTTTGTGCCTGCAGTCATACATATATTAAAAGTAACAAAAACACACAATAAACACAAATTTAATATCCACCACAGTGAGTTCACCAAACACCTCCTCACTGTAATGGAAGGCAAAAGTCTTAGTCTTTGTCTCTTCCCACCTTGTTCTCCCTCTGCGCTGAGGCGATCCAGGCCTCCGATGTTATGACCCCGCCGGGTGTTGGTAAGTGAGTCAGTCCCGCGGCTGAATCCAGCTCCGTGAATGGGCCGATTCAAACTCCGCGGCCTGGGGCAGTCGAAGCTGCCAAAGCTGCCGCCCTCCAGTCCAGTGGACACAGCTGTTGTTGTGGGTGCTCCGGAAAACAGGTCACCATCCTGTGACCTGCGAGCTCCCGACGATGTTGTCCACTGGGCCCGCGGCCGGACCTCGGAAGCCGCGCCGCCACCGCCGCCGAAACACCGCCACAGCCCCAAAGTCAGGTCACAGCTCCAAGTCGGGCCACTGCCGCTACTGGAACGCCGGAGTGCCACCACAGCTCCAGGTCAGGGCAGTCGGGCCACTGCCGCTGCCACGAACGCCGCCCGAGGCTGTCAGCTCCGAGGCCGTCAGCTCCGCCATTAGGCCTCAGCGCAAATGAAGACAGGGGACACGACAAGAAAAGGTCGTATCCCCCCGAAAGAGACTCAACCATGTTTCTCCCACCCACCTCCACCCCCACACTTACGCAATCTAATAAGCTAACTAAACTAAAACAGACATAAGCAAAACAACAAAAATAAAAATACAGACGCACTGCAGGCGAGCCGCAGCTGCCAGGCAGCGCCGCCACTATCAGGGACTATTCATCTACTTGTCATACTAATCATACCCTTTACATTATATTGCCTCTTCTACCTCTTGTCTTTTCCACCAACCTGACCTCATGTCCACTTGGACATTATTATCTTACTTACTTGGGAATTCAGCGGAGAAATTAATATTGCTAATATCAGCTTGCAGTTCAGATTTAGACATCCAAATAGTGATATCAGGTGTTAACAGTGATAGCTCTTTATTACTTTCTGAGTGCAACCATCATTCAAAGTTTGCAATTAACAGGCATTCTGTTAGCCTTGAACCCAATCATAAAGGAAATATTCCTACAAATGGTATATTTTTTGGAAGGACTAATTACCTTGAAATATTCTTTTAATATGAAGTGGTCTGTCTCCATGGATTGAAGCCTTCCCACCGTCTAGACTAAATCCGAGACCAGCCGAGGTCTTCAGCAGTACCACAGTGATAGCTCCTTCTAGGTCCACTTTCATGCCTTTAATAACCAAAAACAAATAAAACATTAGCAGGGAAAAGAACACTTGATTTTATTCCTGCCCTGTGATGAATAAATGAAAAAGAGGATATGTGGAAATTTCAATTCTGAAAAATACCAAACAAGTTAGTTTTGAGTTTATATCCAGATAGATTACTTTTAATGGGCCAGACTTCTATGCTAGGACTACAGATGTGAGAGTAAGAGTTGCTGGACGTACCACCAGGGCCAGGGTCATTCTGTAATATACCGAGCTAAGAGAATGCACACATTGCACTTTGGTTTTATGCAATGACAATTGGGATATCCAACTACCTTATTAATTTGGATGAGATTACCAACTTCATTGAAAAGGTAAGGAATTGGTATCTTTATTTTAATTAGTAAGAATGTTCTGTGTGAACTCACATACATTTAAAATATCTTAATTTTTTTAAACATTTTTAAAAAAAGTTAAACATGGACGATCTTTTACTTCAACGTAATTTTCACTGTCCTATCCACATATTCACTTTTCCTTTGTATTCAAAATCCAGAAATCTATCAGTTGCTTGAACTTTGTTTGAGCCTCAACAGTTCTACAAAGTATAGAATTCCAAAAATTCTCCACCTTCTGATTGAAATGTTCTTTCATCTCAGTCAAATTGATGCACCTCTTATTAAAATATATTAAAAAACCAAAATGTATAAAAATGGCCTTTATTAAAATCTGACAATGTGCACTTTAACCACATTGATATTTTATATTACAAATCTCAAATTGTGGAATTCATAGGCAAATAAATAAATGATGGACCTTTGACCCAAACATTATGGAGGGCACTGTATTTTGATCCTTGATTCCAGATATCTTATCCAGGGAAACATATTACCCATATTAACTCTGCAACCTCTCTAAAATGTTCCAAGTTTCATTGAGTAGAAAAGGCCTTTGACGATGATCTGTCTAAATGAAATCCATCAGACTAGTCGAACTTTAGTTTTCACTCTCCGTGGCCAAATTGTCACTTGTGGACTAGACTGCTTTGGAAAAGGGCTGCAGCAATGAAACCAAAAGGATGTTTGGAGTTGCGTGGCTGCAAAAGGTAATTGCCACCACGGGGCTAGTAGCAGGCATAAATGTCAGTTGTAATCCAGGTCCAATGCCAAAGAGCCCATTACTTACATTTGTATTATTTGGTTACAGGATGAAGTCAGTAATGAATTAGGATTGGGTGTAGTCCACAATGCACTATGCTCTGTATTATAATCTAGTGGAATCTACATTGCTGTGCTCTGTGTTAGCATCCAGTGTAGTCCACACTGTCCTGTGTTCTTCCCCTTTTTCCGGGGTTACGATCGCACCTGGGAGTTATTAGAGGGACTACGCGCTATCCATGGGCACCCTGGGGGATTTCAGGAACTGCTGGGCACCACGGGGGGCGGAATGCATCCTTGATAAGGATTGAAACATAGTTGTTTAAGAATATTTGTTTTACTTGTACTATGGTGGTGAGCTTTGTTTTGAATTATTTAGTATTGTAAATGGTATTGTAAATAAATTTATTTTTGGTTAAAAAAAACTGCACTGTGTTCTGTATTGAACCCAGTGGAATCCACATTGTACTGTGCTGTGTATTAGAATCCAGATCAACAGAACAATTATTACTTTGCTGGCATTTCCCCCTTATATTAGCAAGATTAACAGTCAAGTGTGTAAAAGTTGTAAATGCAGCTTTTGAGCAATTGCTCATAAAGTAATGGATTAAGTTCAGAGAATTGACTGTCAATGATGATGGAAATGCAGGCCGAACTTAGGACTAATAAATGTATTGCAAAATATATTGCAAATAAACATTTCAGACATTTCTAATACTCATTATGACTTTAAGTAAAGCAATTGAAAAATTGATGTTAAACGGATGGAGATGGGAAAATTCTACCCGATAAAAGTCTCACTAAAGGAATGAATTACTGTTGTTTTTTGTGATATACCTGAAATAGGAGGTTATTTCAGCACACCGGAGAACTTATTGCTCACCTTCAAGTAGTGCTATGATGTAATGTCTATCTGAATACATGCCAGAATTCACTAATGAAGATTTTTATAGTCAGCAGAGAGATGTTAGAGCTTGCCATTGACCTTAAAGACAGCTGCCCATAAGGGTCTAAGGATATTTGGTGTCATGTGGTTTTCACCTGGTCAACCTCAGTAACAATTAAATACCTACCAAGGATGACGTAATCAAGCAGGTTGAACACCCACATTCAAATATTCTCTCAGAAATCAAATTTCGGCAAGGTAATTGTTTTAAGCTAATTTGAACATTTTATGGATTTAAACAAAATACTGGACTATATGTAAGTGATTAAGCTGCAAGTTAAAATGCTAAACTGTTTAGAAAAAAGATTTTATAAAGAACAACGTTTTGAAATAATTACCTGAAGGAATTGCAGTCCAAAATGTGAAATTATTTTTTAAGGCTGATTGATTATTAAACAGTATTTATGACTCTTCCATTTTAAGATTGACTTTTCCCTTCACCAGTCCAGAGCACTGATGATAATTACAGGCACCTTACGTTTTACAGATGGTTGATTTATGCATTTTTGAAATAACGCGCCTGTTACTTTAATACCAAAGCTTGATTAGCACCTTATTTCACTGCACCTTCAGGAGCATGTGACGAATAAAATTGACTATGAATTTAGTATTTACGGAATAACGCGCTCAAATTTACTGCTGACAGCATAGTCGCGTACACGTATAATTTATGTATTCTTGAATTCTTTTCAAGCAAGTAACTCCCAGATACAACGCAAGGTGCCTGTTTACCATCCCACTTCCATTGATACCACGATACACTAACAGTATGGTGCAATCTGAATGAGAGCTTCCTGCTCAGCATGAGTTAATGATCAGAGCCATAGACATTAAAACAGTGGAGTTACTGACGATCGATCACAACTGTCATATTACATTGTTCTCTATATTTACTCTCTGATAATCCCTACCTGTTCCTGCTTCTTTTAATGTAGCATTGTCTCGAAGTGCAGGATGGATTTCTTTAGGAAGTGATGAATCTGCCTTGGATAAAGTATCTTCCATTTTCTTCCCTTCCTTTTCAATCACTATGATGGCCTGTTTAGGTATGCGAGCTTGGTGAAGTACATTGAGAGCATCGCCATGTGTGACATTTATGAAGGAGATTCCATTGATGGATAAGATGTAATCACCTCTCTGAATAGTGCCTTCTTGAGCTGCCACTCCTCTTAAAAATACTTTGTGAATCTGCAAGTAAAAGTTTAAGACTTAAGAGATGTCTTTTGAGATTTCTAACAAGTCTAGAAAAGTAACACAATTTCTTTTAACATTCCCAAATGTCACACTTTGCATTTTGTGTCCCTTTATTTGAAATGTAATTTTAATTTCAAGTTGGGATCTCCCACCTGTTGGCACCAAACCTGAATTTATTGCATCTATGACATCAATGATTTACCCTCAGTAGATTGAATGTTTTATTCTGCTGTTCCAGATCCTAGCCCTGACTCCAGCAACACAGCCAGCCCACAGCCCTCTGGCACTGGCTAAACTCTACAACTCCCGGCTCCAACCACATACCGTAGTTTAGTTTAGAGATACAGAGCAGAAACAGGCCCTTCGGCCCACTAAGTCTGCACCGACCAGTGATCCCCACACATTAACACTATCCTACACACACCAGACATTATTTTTACATTTATACCAAGCCAATTAGCCTACAAACCTGTACGTCTTTGGAGTGTGGGAGGAAACTGAAGATCTCGGAGAAAACCCTATGCGGTCACAGGGAGAACGTATAAACTCCGTACAGACAGCACCTGCAGTAGGGATCGAACCCAGGTCTCTGGCGCTGTAAGGCAGCAATTCTACCGCTGCGCCACTGTGCCGCCCATACCTGCTGGCAAGGGAAGGTGGGAAGTGGGCTCCGGCTTCAGTTCCCACCATCCCTGTCACACACTGGGGCCCTGGTGTGTGAAAGGGATGGTGGGAACTGAGACCCCAGCGTATGAATGGGAAGGAGGGAACAGGGGCTCCCGTGTGTGTAAAGGAGCACGAGGACCAGAGCTCCAGTGTGTGTGTGTGTGTGTAGGTGTATGGGAACCAGAACCCCAACATACAAAATGGAGCATGGGAACCGAGGCCCTGGTGACACAGGGAGTGTGGGAACCAGGGGTCCTGTGCACAAAAGGGACGATGGACACTGGGTCCCCAATGTGTGAAAGGGAGGCTGGGCAGCATGGGGCTGGTGAACCTGATGCCAATCCGTCAAGATTTAAAATAGTCAGACAGCAGATTATTGAAGTCTTAGAGTATATTGAAACTTTTGAATTATTAAAGATCAGCTCTAATGTAATGAGATACTTATCAATTACTTGTACCTATTAAATAATATAATCATCACTAGTTTAGGAAATAAACAAAGCAAGCATCTATCTATGTACCATAACAACATTTAAAAGGCATTTGGATAGGAAAATAGATAGGAAATGTTTAGAAGGATATTGGCCAAACGTGGGCAGGTGAGACGAGTGTAGAAGGGGCATCTTGGTTGGCATGGGCAAGTTGGGACGAAGGGCCCGTTTCTGTACCGTATGACTATCTCTCCCTCAAAACCACTGTCTGTTCCCTGGAATCACAGGAATCTTTCATTTCTTGATGTTTTACTGGCTTTTTTCCTATTAATTGAAGTCTGATTCGACTGATCCATTATGGGGAGGAATCTGCCTACAGACAGGAAGTGACAGCCTACGTCCTGGTGTCATCGCAACAACCTGGAGCTCAATGCTCTTAAAGCTTTAGGAGAGCTCCCCCTCCCCTCCCCCACTCAACACAGCATCTCCACAGTCACATCTGTGGAGTCTTTTAAGTTCCTTGGAACCATCATCTCCAGGGGCCTAAAATGGGGGGGCTACCATCGACTCCACAGTCAAAAAGGCTCCACAGAGGATGTACTTCCTGCAGCTAAGAAAACACAATCTGCCACAGGCAATGATGGTTCAGTTTTATACTGCCATCATAGAGTCTGTCCTCACCTTCTCCATCATCGTCTGGTTTGGCTCAGCCACCAAGCATGACATCCGGAGGCTGCAGCACATCGTTCGTTTAGCCGAGAAGGTTGTTGGCGGCAACCTTCCCCCCCATTGATGAACCGTACACTGCAAGGGCCAGGAATCGAGTGGGTAAGATCATCTCTGACTCCTCTCACCCTGGCCACACACTCTTTGAGGCACTTCCCTTGGGGAAGCAACTCTGGACTGTCAAAGCCACTACAGCCAGACGTAAAAACAACTTTTTTCCACGAGCAGTCTGCTACTCAACAGTCTGCAACAGTCAAAAGTCTGCAGCCTCCTTGTGCTCTTCACATGTTCACATTTTAATGATTTATTTTTAACTGTCTGTTGTATACCATGTTGTTATCCTTGCGAGCAAAGCACCAAGGCAAATTCCTTGTATGTATACACACTTGGCTAATAAAATGTATTCAATTCAATTCAAATGAGAAATTACTGAATCTATGAAATATCTTTGGTAGTGATGAATGTGGTGAGGCATTTGCGTACTGAGCAGACCTGCCATCTCACAGCTCCAGCTGCCTTAGGTGCTGTCTGTATGGAGTTTGCATGTTCTTGCATAGCTTTCTACCAGGTGCTCTGGTTTCTTCCAATATTTCAGACACACGAGGGTGGGTTGGTTATTTGGCCACTATAAACTTTCCTAGTGTGCAGGCGAATTGGTGAATGGTAGAATCAGGGGAATGTTGATGTGAATGTGGGGGGAGAATAAAAAGTGTGATTAGTGTAAAAGGCTGCCTAATGGTCAACATTTACAAGAAATCAGAGGGCGGTGGAGGCCAGTTCTCTGGATACTTTCAAGAGAGAGCTGGATTGGGCTCTGAAAGATAGTGGAGTAAGGGGATATGAGGAGAAGGCAGGAATGGGGCACTGATTGGGGATGATCAGCCATGATCACATTGAATGGCGGTGCTGGTTCGAAGGGCCGAATGACCTACTCCTGCACCTATTGTCTAAGACTGCATGGGGCGACTCGTGTACGGACTCAATGTGGTCTACGGTATTGCACACTTATACTTAGTATGAATGTGCCTGATGTGAAGAATAATTGTCACTGATCTGTATACAAAGGTACATGTACACGTGACAATAAAGTACTATTGAACTGTTGATATCTAAACCTAGGTATGTTGAGTGTCTCATCCAAACGCAACCTCTATAAGTCTTGCAACTAACAACATTCCACCTGTCCACAAATGTTTTGCTCTCACAATTTCTTGTCATTATTTTGTCAATTTATCAAATCATTTTTAATTATAATCCCTTCACTACCTCTGTTGTTTCTTTTCCAGAGAAATGTATTTGTAATCCTGTAGATGGCACCAGTTGATGCAATGTAGCAATTGTTCACAGTGAACTCTTTATAATGGACATCTGATACAAAAATTATTTGAGTAATAAACTCAGGGGGTCGCGGAGCGTTTTTGTAAGCGGGTGGGAGCTGAGCGATCACCGATCACTGGCCTTGGGGGTACCCGGTGAGGGAGTGGAGCGGCGGAGTGGGGGGGAGGGTGTGGGGGAAGGGCGCGCACCCTCCCTCGGTAGGAACATTTTGAAATTTGATGTATTAAAATCATACTTTAGTGCAACGTCGAAGTATGATTTCAATGTTTTTTGTTTGAAGTATTTTTAAGATAATGTAGGGCTTACATGAGAGAAAGGAGCAGGTGATTATTATTTATGTTATTGCTCGAGCTCCAAAAACTGGGGTATAATAATACAGGCCATCCCCCACCTCATAAATCCCCCACCCCCCCCTGGATCGACGGCAGTGCCTTCCACGGTACAGAAAAATTGGCAAAATAACCTTTAAATGTGTTATAATTTCAAGTGCTTTTTTAATTTTATTTTTTTGTAGTTGGAAACAGGTACAAGAAATAATCATAACATTTTGCAATTCATACAAATTATGTTTGCTCGGGGAAATATTTTTGAAAGTATGCGTTCTCCTTTTGACGTATATTTCATTTTGATTTGAATTTAGAATCATCAAACCATGACATTAATAAAGGGGGTATATGTTTCAGAATCTGAATCACACTTTATATGTATATGTTTGTGTAAATGTTACTTTTTTAAACATTTCAATGCACTGAGTCTCTTGCCTGAGAGGTGAATCGAGGACCAGAGGACAGATTTAAGGTGAAGGGGAAACGATTTCATAGGAATCTGAGGTAGGCAAAAATGCTGGACCCTTAAAGGGTCTCGACCCGAAACGTGGCCTATTTCCTTCGCTCCATAAATGCTGCCTCACCCGCTGAGTTTCTCCAGCATTTTTGTCTTCCTTCGATTTTCCAGCATCTGCAGTTCCTTTTTAAACATAGGAATCTGAGGGGTAACTTTTTCCACACAAAGGTTGGTGGGTGTATGGAACAAGCTGCCAGAGGAGGTAGTTGTGGCAGGGACTATCCCAACATTTAAGAAACAGTTAGACTGATGCATGGATAGGACAGGTTTGGGGGGATATGGACCAAAAGCAGGTAGTGTAGCTGGGACATGTTGGCGGGTGTGGGCAAGTTGGGCCGAAGGGCCTGTTTTCACACTGCATCACTGTATGACTACATTATACCTCCACCATGCATGAATGCTTCAAAATCAAGTGCTCGAGTTTTATTGCCATATACTCAAGCATAGAAACAAAGAAAATAGGTGCAGCAATAGGCCATTCAGCCCTTCGAGCCAGCACTGCCATTCAATATGATCATGGCTGTTCATCTAAAATCAGTACACCTTTCCTGCTTTTTCCCCATATCCCTTGATTTCGTTAGCCCCAAAAGCTAAATGTAACTCTCTCTTGAAAACATCCAGTGAATTGGCCTCCACTGCCTTCTGTGGCAGGGAATTCCACAAATTCTTATTCTTAAACTGTGACCCCTGGTTCTGGACTCCCTCAACATCGGGAACATTTTTCCTGCAGTTACAGTAAGTGAAAATTTAGCAGGCAAGCAGGGTGCTTTCTCCAACCACCTCCATTTGAAGGCCACTATCTTCCACCGCTTCCACCCAGTGCTTGGTACCTACTTCCAGCTGCCACTGGTTGTCCTCCAGGATGCACCAAGCCGCAGCCTGGTCCATGCCGGTCACCAGTTAGAATTCGGAGCAGAGACTCTCACGGCAGTGGCGCAATGCTCCCGACGCCTCCAACGGCCTGGGACTCTTGCACCGAGGCTGCTCCATGGCCGGAGCTGCAGCAGCCCGTCCGCATCTGCCCCCGCCGCTGCTTCTGCTTCCATCCCTCCCTCCGCTCCAGCTCTCCGAAACCCACAACCAGCGCCTCATCCAAAGCCGGAGACATTGAAACATGTCTAGTCAAAAAAGTGGGGTGTGCTGCAACCCCCCCCCCCCTCCCTCCCCTCCCACAGCCCATGAAACAGGTTGTTTTAAAAGCAAATCTCCTGTTCAAACAAACACTTACAGTGACCGATTTATGCTCCTGGTCCACACCTCCTGCGACACTGAAACCAAGTCCAGCACCTTCATCTTTGTCCAACACGATGATATAAACGTTTCCTTTATTCTGTTCTCATGGGACAACAAGAAAAGAAAACAGAATTCACTGAATTTTATATTATAAAACAATGCAATGTTTTCCCTTAATGTAAACAAGTGCTAATCTTGGAATTCCATTAATTCAATTCAAGGAAGAACATTGTGAACAAATGTTGTTTTTCCTCCCTCGTATTGTTTGTCTAAGCGTCCTGTGATGATGGTTGAAGGAGGCAAAAAGGTTTTCAGTTTTGAAAACTCAGTTAGAATTACAAAGTGAACAAAATAAAGCCTGTATGCAGGAAGAATGTCAGTACAAAAATCAATTCTGGTGAAGGGTCATGAATTTGAAATGTAACACTTCTTTAACCACTTATCTGAATTATTCTTAAATGATGATCTGGCCCCGTCAATCAACAACTCCACCACAGTAACGAACCAAGTCTGATTAAACTCACTCATTCTATCCTTAACTATGGTAATTGACTGCTCCTAGTCCATCAGGCACGTGCCGTGAGTAATTACTCAGGGTAGGCACTCAGTCCGCTTTAAAAAAAAGTAAACCGCGCATGCGCAGATTGATCTCCGTGTTAAATAAATAAATATTTATTTATTGGCTTGGGTGGCTTGGGGAACTACGAGCAGCCACCGGGACCCAACAGCAGAACTGGCCGCCACTTCAGCGCCTTCTGTCGGCCCGCTCACCTTTGGCAGTGCTCGCCGACGGAACACCTGTCGCCTGTCGTTCACCGACTTCGCTCATGTCAGCGGCTTCCTGCAAATCCTTAAATTCCCACAGCCGAGTAACCTCAATCGCGCTGTCAGAATTTAAGGATATGAGTGAGGCCAGCGAACGGCAGGAAAGAGGTTTTTAGACGGAGAGCTGCCAGAGGTGAGCGGGGACCGGCAGAAAGAGGCGGCTGGTTCTGCTGTCTGGCCCGGCGGCCGCTCAGCTACCAGAGCTACTTATCTCTCTCTCTCTCTCTCTCTCCCCCCCCCCCCCCCCCTCTCCGGCCTCAGAGCGGTGGCTTTCCAAGCCTCCGTGCAAGGAGCGTCGCAAGTGGATGCTCCCGACCCCTCATTCATAACATTCGTGCCCTCCCCACAACTTTACCCCGGGCTAGACTCCCCAAACGCTGTGAAAGGAGCACTCCCCCCACCCCCACACCCCGGGAAATACGGTATTTAAAAAAATAAACACAAAATGTACTTACCACATGATTGGTACACGACAAACCATAGTTGAAAACCCCACCAAGAAACTTGCGCTGCGCATGCGCAGTAGACTGATGCGCATGCGCAGTGCTGCAAAGGCAGAATTTCTGCTGCCTTCAGCCCCACTTGAAACTGACGGCTTCAGGCAGCGCTGACGGCACGTGGGCTGCACAGACCTTCCCGTGTTACAAGCGCTGCGGATGAAAGGCACGGAGAATTATGCCTACCTAAGAAATCGGTCTCTTACTTAATTCTCCCATGCCTTTATTATTTATATTTAGTTATTACTACGTTATAATTTTAGTCAGGGTAGGCAGTGCCTACCTTGCCTACCCTGATGGCACGTGCCTGTTGTCCATGCATGTCTGTCTACAACCTTCGACACAGTGGCCCACCTCATTCCCTTCCAAAGATCCTTTTAACATTATCTAGTTCAGGGGGTCCCAACCTTTTTTGGCCCATTTACCTCTGGCAACTTCAAGGGGCTGTTCCACTTGGACAACCTAATTGGCGAATTTAGAAGAGTTTGAAAAAATGACATTTTGAAGACCTCCTTCGACTATGTTGAAGACCAGCATCGACTAGCTACGACCAACTTCGGGAAAATTGGAAACCAATGATGAAGACTATCTATAACTACCCTCACACTACCTTAGACTACCCTTGATTTCCTACGACTAACATGCCGACTTACTATGACTAAAAAAATTATCCATATTCTCCGTGGCAACCTTTTTTTACTTGCGGGCATTTTTTACCATATTGACCGAGCTGTGACCGAGCTGAGGCCTCGAGTACGCGGAGACCACTCCTGAGCATGAAGGAGAGTTACGAAGACCTCCTACGATCTCTTGTCGACCATGCTTCAAGTATGAGTCGAGGGCAAACTCGCCAGAACTCGCGGATTAGGCCGCCCAAGTGGGACAGGCCCTTCATTAGCAAATAACAATGTTATTTCACTTATTTATGAACAACTAATGGTGAACAGATACTGGTATACCATAACCAAACACAGTCAGTCAATGAGAAAATATATGTACAAATCCAGAATCAACAAATTTACCCCCTGGGGAGGTGAAATTTACCCCCGGTGGGTAAATGTACCCCAGGTTGGAAACCCTTGATCTAGTTGGAGTGCACTTTATGTGTTTGGTTCCATTCTTATCAGTGGAAGTCACAAAGGTCACCAGCCTAGAGCTTCTCTTCCCTCACGCAGAAGATTCTCCTAGGGTGTGTAAAGAGCAATACTTTGTCTCTTCCCATTTCTCAACTATATGTTGCCCCTAGGCAACACAGTGAATGGCAGTACGCTGATCACACCCAGCTCTACCTCATCACAACCTCTCCTGAATCCTCGACACTCCCTCAGCGTCACACTGTTCATCCAACCTCTGACGTTGAGGGAGTATTGTGCAATCTCCCAGAATGAAAGGGCAGGAATCTCCTCCAGCTAAATATCAGGAAAAACAGTGACATCACCCTTGGTCTTTAACAAAATTCCATTGCCTAGAACTGGCGCTATTTTCCTTGTTGGTACCTGAAACTAAAGGAGACTGTTGGTATTATATCTGACCAGGGGATGTAGCATCCCACATCAGTCTATTTCCTTCTACATAACAGCAAATGACCAAACACACGTCTTCACTCAACTGCTGTGAAAACTCTCAGTGACAGTTTAGTTTATTGTCACATGTATCGAGGTACAGTGAAGGGGTGGAAGATTGCAACCTTCACGTGGTCCGCCCTGTTTCGACTAATGCAATCAACTCGACGTGCACAAACAGAAGATTAAATAGAACAAGTTGTCCAACAACTTTAGGCTGTGCACGCCACACGAAAGAAGAAGAAGGTACAGTGAAAAGCTTTTTGTTGCATGCTAACCAGTCAGCAGAAAGACATGATTACAATCAATCCATTTACAATATATAGATACATGATCAGGGAATAACATTTAGTACAATGTACAGCCAGCAAAGTCTGATCAAGGATAGTCCGAGAGACATCAAAGAGGTCCAACTGTAACTCCTGTCTCTTTGCTCGATCCAGATTTAATTATTAATTATCCAAATACAGTACTTGCCGAATTCCCTTAATCTACTCTCCAAACTGGAGTCATTCAAAGTCTTCCTGCCTGTGTCCAAACCTGCATTGAATCCCTTCCATCATCACCTAAGTGTTTGGTTTCAGTTAACCAATACCTCAACTTGAAAACCCTCCTCTGACAAAAACACTGCCAATAGTTTCACCCTTCTTCTCCTTCAGCATATTTTGGTATGAAAAATATGCATCCCTTCAATTTTGCACATCCTTGAATGAAATTACTCTACCATTAATAGTTATACCAAGGTCCTAAGCTCTGATATTCTGTCACAAAATCTCTCCATCTCCCTTTTACATTGCATCAGAAAACCAACCCGTTGTTTACACATATCTTTGTAAGGGGGCTGAAAACTCACCACCCACTCGTTCCATTCCACCCACCATCTCTCTCTTTCTCTTGCTTTGTGTTTCACTTCTCTCCTTCGTTCCTTATCCAGCAACATTTTCGCCATTTCACTTCTGGACTTTGTTACTATTCCACCCATCTGCCAATTACCCTTTCTCACCCGTATCCACCTCTCACTTCCCAGTTTTTCATGGCCCCTTTCTCTCACTTCTTTTACTAGATTTCCCCCCTCTATCAGTATGAAAAGGGATCCTGGTCTGAAATGTCATCTGTCCATTTCCCCCCACAGATGCTGCCTGGCATGCCGAGTTCCTCCAGCACTTTGTCTTTTGCTCAATCTTTGTACAAATTGTTATTTGATAAAACTCCTGCAAACCATCCCTGGAAGCCTTTGGCTACATTAAAGGAACTATGTATGGGGAAATCGCTACTGTGATAAAGCATCCCACAGACTCCAGCCTGCGCAATTTGAAGTGTCTTGCGCTTTCTTTCACAAATGTATCACCCTCTGCAAAATCACTCAACTGCTACAAATAACTTGCCCCAGAAATTGGATCATTTGGTGTCCATTTTCCATTGTTGCCAGGTTAGACCACAATGCCTTTAATTAGTTGCCAGGGATGCCTGAAAGCAGCAACATTCAATGTCTGAAGCTAAAGAAACATTGCTGCCAATTGTAGCCACATTTCATTCTGGACTAATTATCCATGGAAGTTTGCTCCAACCTACAATCCAACAACTACTGCATCGGCTGAATGCACACAGTTCTTGAGCAGAACCCTGCGAGACACTATCCATTTCCAACTATCTAAAATATATTATAATGTTTCAAAGCAGTATTTAGGTCCTTCCTTCATTCTCCTTAATGTTGCTTTATTATTTTGTATGGGCCTTCCTGATAAAGGTTTCCTTTAAGCTACTGTAATCCACATCACCTCAGTTTTAACCATCATTCTTGGATCTAAGCGTAACTGCAAAAAACTATTTATATGATTTCATTCCCTACAGAATTTAGCTGGAGAAAATGCAGAAAATTAACTTAAATCCTGTGTCACAGAGTAAAGTTTAACAGTGAAAGATTAATCCATCTGCTAAGATAATTACAACAAACTTGGCAAATTTCATTCCTAGTGCAGAAAATATTAATAATAAGGACTGACATCAGTGAACGTTTCTCGCATGGAGTCTTGCATGACTGGACTGCCATCTGTATATCTGAGCAGACAAGTTTAAATATGTGATTCACAGCAATTCCAATTTTCCACTCAGTAACATTAATTCTGTTGCCAATCTGCTTACACCAAATGTAGGTAATTAAAGTTGTGCCTTCATACAATATTTCAGCTGGAAGTAGCATTTCCACACCTTGTACAAGTGAGGGTACACAAAAAGCTGGAGAAACTCAGCAGGTGCAGCAGCATCTAAGGAGTGAAGGAGATAGGCAACGTTTCGGGTCGAGACCCTTCTTCAGACTGCCAGTGATGTGTCCTCATCACGTGGGTACTACTCATTATGCAGTGGATGGGAAATAGGCTGCACGGTTTCACTATGGCACGATCATTCTACTTAAATGTGCAGGAAGGAATTGCAGATCCTGGTTTAAACCAAAGATAGACACAAAAAGTTGGAGTAACCCAGCGGGTCAGACAGCATCTCTGGAGAAAAGAAAAAGGTGACGTTTCAGGTCGAGCCCCTTATTTCTCTTTTCTTCAGAGATTCCGTGTGATCTTCTGAGTTACTCCAGCTTTTTGTGTTTGTCTTTCATTCTACTTAAATGTCAGTTCTTAATGTCAGTAATTTTCAGAAAATCTGAACCGTGGTTAATCAAGCAATAATCATGGGAATCCGTATTGTGTAATTTTGTTCGCATAGTTGAATAATCAAAAAGAAAGTAAGCCAATCGAGTCAAACACAGATCTGTGATCACCATGATCTGGGCTTCACTCCAGTTAAAATGCACTATACATACTATTCCTTTGTAATAATCTTTTGCAATGATTTATTTCCATCAATTCAGTCCAAGTCTCAGTGCATTTGTGACCCAAAGCAAAGAACTAAGTTTTAAAGAAGGAACTGCAGATGCTGGAGAATCGAGGGTACACAAAAAGCTGGAGAAACTCAGCGGGTGCAGCAGCATCTAAGGAGCGAAGGAGATAGGCAACGTTTCGGGTCGAGACCCTTCTTCAGACTAGGTTGCTGGTGTGCTGCTGTTGTTGGGTCTACCACCAGGACTCTAAAGTGTTCCAGATGTGCTATGGCATTCCGTTCTTTATCCGCTGGGCTCAATTAATCTTTAGCCAGACAATGTCTTAGAAGTTAACTGGATTACACAGTAGGAATAGTTTAAACTGCTGTATGATTGAACTATCTACTGAACTATTGTTACATAAACGTAACACAGTCAGAGGCCAGATATCAACTTTGCTGCATGAAGGGAATGTGTACCATTGACATGATATTTAGGGATGGGGTCAGGCCATTGTTGGGGGGACAGAATGAACTTCACTCAGTGGTGTGTTACCAAACAACAGAAGGGATCTCAAAATCTGTTTGAATAAAAACAAATACTCTAGGAAACTTACATTGCTGCTCTGCATAAAACTGTCAGATAGCAAGAACTGACCCAATCCGAAGCATCACCTATCCATGTTATCCAGGGATGCTGCCTGACTCACTGAGTTACTCCAGTGTTTTGCACCTTTTCTTTTGTAAACCAGCATTTGCAGTTCCTTGTTTCTACATTTTGATCCAATGTACAATATATGTTCTAATGGACAGTGGAATATTTATGGTGCAGAAACATGCAAAATGGTTCCATTATCTGCATTCCAAAGCTTTGGTTGAAACAACAATGCCAATCCAGAGACACTCTTCAAGTGCAAGGGCACCCTGATGTACATCTTAACCATATAACACATAACCATATAACAATTACAGCATGGAAACAGGCCTTCTCGGCCCTTCCAGTCCGTGCCGACCATTTATTTTCCCCTAGTCCCATCTACCTGCACTCAGACCATACCCCTCCATTCCCTTCTCATCCATATACCTATCCACTTTACTTTTAAATGTTAAAATCAATCCTGCCTCCACCACTTCTGCTGGAAGATCATTCCACACAGCCACCACTCTCTGAGTAAAGAAGTTCCCCCTCATGTTACCCCTAAACTTCTGTCCCTTAATTCTCATGTCATGCCCTCTTGTTTGAATCTTCCCTACCCTCAATGGGAAAGGCTTATCCACGTATATCTTGCTGTGTATATTTCAAAGCAATAATTCAGGGCTTGGCAGATAGATTAAGCAGAAAGGAAGTCCGAAAGTTACGAAAGAGTTCCATTCCTGAGAACTGTTTGTAACTCAAACTGTTTGTATCAGAAGTGAACATAAAACAGTGCAAGGGAGAGGATCACAGAAACAGCTGTGACGGAGAGCAAGCAGGTAAGGGAATAGTGTTCCCCAATCGGCTTCACTGACTCGGTAAGCGAGCGAATTAGTCTGCTCAGCGCTCCCAGCTCTGCTGGGCTCAACCCAGCCCCTGATTGCTGTTTGAGTAACTCAACGGGACATGCAGCATCTCTGGATAGAAGGAATGGGTGCCGTTTTTGGGACGAGATCCTTCTTCAGACTCGAGCTGAAACGTCACTCATTCCTTCTATCCAGAGATGCTGCCTGTCCTGCTGAGTTACTCCAGCATTTTGTATCTATCTTTGGTTTAAACCAGCATCTGGAGTTCCTTCCTACAAACCTGGTTGTTCAGTGGTGGGCAAATTAATGGAAAAGATACTTAGAGATAATATATATAAGTATCTGGATAAAGAGGGTCTAATTAGGAACAGTCAACATGGATTTATGCCTGGAAGGTCATGTTTGACTAATCTTCTTGAATTTTTTGAAGAGGTTACTAGGGAAATTGACGAGGGTAAAGCAGTGGATGTTGTCTATATGGACTTCAGTAAGGCCTTTGACAAGGTTCCTCATGGAAGGTTGGTTAAGAAGGTTCAACTGTTGGGTATAAATGCAGGAATAGCAAGATGGATTCAACAGTGGCTGAATGGGAGAAGCCAGAGGGTAATGGTGGATGGCTGTTTGTCGGGTTGGAGGCAGGTGACTAGTGGGGTGCCTCAGGGATCTGTGTTGGGTCCTTTGTTGTTTGTCATGTACATCAATGATCTGGATGAAGGGGTGGTAAATTGGATTAGTAAGTATGCAGATGATACCAAGATAGGGGGTGTTGTGGATAATGAAGAGGATTTCCAAAGTCTACAGAGTGATTTAGGCCAGTTGGAAAAATGGGCTGAAAGATGGCAGATGGAGTTTAATGCTGATAAATGTGAGGTGCTACACCTTGGCAGGACAAATCAAAATAGGACGTACATGGTAAACGGTAGGGAATTGAAGAATACAGTTGAACAGAGGGATCTGGGAATAACCGTGCATAGTTCCTTGAAGGTAGAATCTCATATAGATAGGGTGGTAAAGAAAGCTTTTGGTATGCTAGCCTTTATAAATCAGAGCATTGAGTATAGAAGCTGGGATGTAATGTTAAAATTGTACAAGACGTTGGTGAGACCAAATCTGGAGTATGGTGTACAATTTTGGTCGCCCAATTATAGGAAGGATGTCAACAAAATAGAGAGGGTACAGAGGAGATTTACTAGAATGTTGCCTGGGTTTCAACAGCTAAGTTACAGAGATAGGTTGAATAAGTTAGGTCTTTATTCTCTGGAGCGCAGAAGGTTAAGGGGTGACTTGATAGAGGTCTTTAAAATGATGAGAGGGATAGACAGAGTTAATGTGGACAAGCTTTTCCCTTTGAGAATAGGGAAGATTCAAACAAGAGGACATGACTTTAGAATTAAGGGACAGAGGTTTAGGGGTAACATGAGGGGGAACTTCTTTACTCAGAGAATGGTAGCGGTGTGGAATGAGCTTCCAGTGGAAGTGGTGGCGGCAGGTTCGTTGGTATCATTTAAAAATAAATTGGATAGGCATATGGATGAGAAGGGTATGGAGGGTTATGGTATGAGTGCAGGCAGGTGGAACTAAGGGAAAAAAGTTGTTCGGCACGAACTTGAAGGGCCGAGATGGCCTGTTTCCGTGCTGTAATTGTTATATGGTTATTATATGATGGGTGTGGGGAGGGAAGGCATGTGGAAATGCCCCATTCCCACCCAGCAGTCTGCAGCAGCTGGCTAATCCATCCTTGCCGGTCTCTCCAATGCTCATCTATATGCCCATAAGTTGGACATTTGTAACTTGGGGAAGACCTGTATCTAGAAGCAAGGAACTGCAGATGCCAGTTTACACAGAAGGACACAACGTTCTGGAGTAACTCTGCGGGTCAGGCAGAATCTATGGAGAACGTGGATAGGTGATGTTCCGGGTCCAGCCCTGAAACGTCACCTATCCATGTTCTCCAGAGATGTTGCTTAACCCGCTGTGGACACGCATCTGTTGCAAAATGACAGAAACAAGCATAAACCTGCAACGTTTGCCTCAAGCCCTTACTTTTGGCAATTTGTATAGCTGCTCACCTCAGCTGCAGTCTCGGCTTCCTGCATTATTTTTGTGATGTCAGCTTTAGCCATTAGTAAGGACAAAACCACCTGTGCTTTTTGTTTCTCCAGGATGGAATGAGATAAATCTTCAAGGCTGAAAGACATAGTTTGAAGGATTAAGTATGTCATTAATCAGTTACATTACAAAACTGCCCAAGAATATAATGCTTTCCCACAGAGGTATCTTATCCTAACAGCAGCACAGTGCATTTAAATGGAAAACTGGACTGACAGGTTGCTGTTTCCTGGCTAATTCTCCACCAATTCCCTGCCTAAGAAATGTTGCATGGTGGAGATGTAAAGTAGTAGCCTGAGTTCTGTCCCCACATGGTTATTCAAGAATAATCAGAATCAGATCAGAATCAGAATCAGATTTTATTCGCCAAGTATGTTTTGCAACATACGAGGAATTTCATTGGCCAGGTCAGTCATACAATTAAAAGCAAGACTCAAAAACACATTTTAACGTGAACAACCACCACAGTGACTCCTACACATTCCTCACTGTGATGGAAGGCGAAATAAAGTTCAATTCCTTCCTTTTGTTCTTTCTCGGTCGGGGGCCTCGAGCCTCCGTTGACGGGACGGTCTTGACTCCCGTAGCCGGTGGTGTTCTGGCCCTCCGCGTCGCGGCATTCAGTTCCTGCATCGGGGGGGTTGTCAGCTCCCCTGCACCGGGCGATCAAACCTCGCATCGGGGCTGGTCGAACCTTCTGCGGCTTTGGAGCTCCCGAATAGCCTCTCCCGAGACTGCGAGCCCTGGATGGTAAGTCCACAGTGGGAGCGATCGCAGGCAAGGGATCCGCTCCGATGTTAAGTCCGCGCCCCACGTTAGGGCTCACGGCAGTCCGAGGAGGCTTCCAGCTCCAGCGATGGTAGGCCGTAGAGCCCGGAGAATGTGATCCAAAAATTGATCTAATCTCCGGGAAGGTAGGAACTTGAAAAAATGTTTCCCCCGATCCTCTCCCCCCAACCTCCACATAAAACAAACCGAAGTACATTAAAACAAATTTTAAACAAACGCTAAAAATAACAACAAGATGAAAAAACGCACGGACTGTCGCCAGAGCTGCCATCTCCACAGCCGGCGCCCCTGGTGGTCTAATAAGCAGAGAAACGAGGCTCCCTGAAAAATAATTCTACATTTTATGAATATCTGCCTTCACCTTTTACAATTTAAGTAAGAGAAATGAATTTCATTTAAAGTGGCAGCACTCATGGGGTCGTTGAGTCCTACAGCACAGAAACAGCCCCTTCGGCCCATGTTGTCCATGTGTACCAATATACCTCATGCATGCAAGTCGCATCTGCCTGCATTTGGCCCATATTCCTCCAAATCTTTCCTATCCATGTACGGTCCAAATGTTTTTTAAAGGACAGCATGATGGCGCAGCGGTAGAGTTGCTGCCTTACAGAGCCAGAGATCCTGACTATGGGTGTACAGAGTTTGTATGTTCTCCCCATGACCACATGGGTTTTCCCCGGGCACACCAGTTTCCTCCCACACTCCAAAGACGTACTCATTTTTAGGTAGTAACAAAATGCTGGAGTAAAGGGGCTGTCCCACTGCGACGACCTAATTCATGAGTTTAGAAGAATTTAGGAGAGTTTGAAAAAATGGCATGTTGAAGACCTCCTTCGACTATGTTGAAGACTAGCTTCGACTAGCTTCGGGAAAAATGGACTCCAAATAGTGGAGAGTGAAGACGACCTCCTTCGATCTCCCTTCGACTATGTTGAAGACTATCTACGACTACCTTTGACTACCTTCGAGTACCCTCGATTACCTACAAATAACATGCCGACCTACTACGACTAAACCTACGAGTAAAAAAAGTATCAATTTTTTCCATGGCGACCTTTTTTTACTCGCGGGCATTTTTCAACGTTGAAAAATTGATACTTTTTTACTCGTTGGTTTAGTCGTAGTAGGTCGGCATGTTATTTTTCGTGGTATGACCTAGCTGAGGCCTCGAGTATGCAGGAACTACCCATAAAAGTGCGTTGTATTACAGATTGTCAAGATGGTTATCAAAAAATACAGCAGAATCTTGATCAGCAAGTTGGCTGAGGAATGGCCAATGGAGTTTAATGCAGATAAGCGTGATGTGTTGCATTTTGAGAAGTCAAACCAGGGCAGGACTGTCACAATGAATGGTGGGGCTCTGGGCAGTGTTGTAGAGCAGAGGAATCCAGGAATGTGGGTACACACTTTCCTGCAAGTGGCATCACAGATAGATAGGGTGGTCAAGAAGGCTTCTGGAACATTAGCCTTCATCCAGCAGTGTACTGAGTGTAGAAGTTGGGACATTATATTACAGTTGTGCAAGATGTTGGTGAGGGTGCATTTGGAGTATTGTGTTCAGTTTTGTTCACCCTGCGAAAAGAAAGATGTCATTGAGCTGGAAAGAGTGTAGAAAAGATTCAAGAACTAGAAGGCATCGTTTTAAGATGAGAGTGGTAAGATTTAAAAGTGACCAAAAGGACAACTACTGCCAAGTGAAGTAGTTGAAGCAGTTGATATAACATTTAAAAGAAATCTGGATAGGTTGATAGATAGGCAAGGATCAGAGGCTATAGGCCAAACGCAGGCAAATGAGACTAGCTTAGATGGGCATCTTGGTTGACATGGACGAGTTGGGCAGAAGGGTCTGTTTCCATGCTGTATTACTCTATGTCTAGGGAGTGAATCTAAATACTATTTTTAGAATGATTACACAATGCCAGAATTACTGATTTATAATTGGCAATGATAAGGTATGTTGTGCAAAAAAAAAAATTAATGCCAAGGTTTCCAAGGCCGGCTCTGAGTTTTAATAGGTTTATAACGCGTTTACCCAAAATGAAACAAGTCAAGGGTCGGAAAACACAAGTTACTGGAGAATCTTGAAGTCTTATTTAGATAGTTTAAACATGTATTTCTGGACTAAAATAAAGACAGAAAATGCTGTAAATGCTCAGCGGGTGAGACAGCATCAATTTAAAGTAAAACAGAGTTAATGTTAAAGGCCAGAGACCCTTCACCTGGCCGGCTGAGTGTTTTCACCATTTTCTGTTCTTATTTCAAATTTCCAGAACCATCAGTTCTTTGATTTGCAATTGTTTTCCTAGACTCTCGTCTGTTCTGTACATTTAGAGATTAATGACAGATCACATGGCACTCTTAAATGAATGTAATTCTTCATATACAGCTGATAGTTACTAACCTGATAGACCAACTTTTCCCTTCATTTTCAGACAACTTCCTGCTGTTCGTCGATTCATCATCAGACCAAGAATCCAGAGTTCCAGTGCTACTTTTCCAGGTGCTCTTTGACCTTGAACTCGAAATTCCAGATCTATAAATTTTCACTAAACCAGACCCATTAGTAGTACAAGAGGTTCCAGAGGAAATATCTGTGAGACTTTCAGCACTGGGACCAATAGACTTTCTTGGCTTAATCTCCAGTTCAGTTTTAAAGCTGTGGGCCATTGGATCAGTAGAATAATCACTGCACAGTTTGTCAAGGTCTGGCATGCTTAGAGCTCTAAGCTCCCGTAGCTTGGAGCGAGACAAAGAGTTTGGTCGATGCTTGACCGATGACCTGCCTTTAGAATTGTTAATCTTGCATGCATTGAAATCCTGCTCTTGAGACGTTTCATTGCTGGTGCCACATTCACTGGACTTTTTAAGCCCCTTGGCAATGCTCTCAGAACAGTTTGTTTCAAAGCTCTGTAAAGCTAAGGCCGATGGAGCCTTTTCTAATTGCATTGATGTAAAGGCAACTTCAGAGGTACCTTCAGTATAAGAACTCAGACTACGTCTCAGTACACGTGATGCATCAAAATCCCGACTCAGTGAAACGTTGGATGTCATTAAAGGGATGGCGCTCCCCGATATTCGCCGTCCGATTGCTGGCTTACCATAAGAACACGCATTGCAATTAACACAGGATGAGGCAAATAAGTGTGCATCTATTTTCCTGATAACAGGTTTGTCAAAGCTAGCCAGGCTTTCGAAAGATTTAATTCTCTGTTTAACAGAAAAAGAGCCACTTTCTGGTGGACAATTCAATTCATTGGTAAAACATCCCATGGTTGACTTGCCCTTGTCTCTTTGATAGAAGAAAAAATCAGTGCTGGAGTGCTTCTCTTCACTCAAAGATTTCCTCAAGGACCCAGTTACTTCAATCTTTGGTTGAATATTTTCTGGATATTTCACCATATTGTGTAATTGCAAAGTCTCATATGATTTTACCTGTCTATCCAGTAGTGGGGGTTGTTTTTGAGCAGCTTTGATTGTATGGTCAGATGGACTTTTAACAACATTTGTACCCTCACTAGTTAGCCCTTCAGATGTCTGCTCTAACATCATGAGAGGCTTTGGGGCTTTCTTTGGTTTCTGTGCATTATCCAGCATTAAGGGGAATTTAGGCGACTTGTGATCTAAGAGTTCTGAAGAGGTAGCCACACTATTAACATCTTTCCTCTCCAGGGAAGGTGATGTTAGTTTTAATTCTATAAAGCTACGTTGTGTTGCTGTGCTTTCCTGATCATCTTCTAAGTTGTTACACAAAGAGTGAACAGGAGAATCTTTCAAATGTTTTGGTCCTGTGGGTATCAATTGCTCCTCTGACTTTCTGCTTTGTACTTGTTTATCCATTACTTTCTGTGCCCCTTGTGATAATTTCTCAGAGTTTTTATTGACCACGTTTTGCTTCTCACAATGCCTCAATTCAGTCACAGGTGTGACGTACATTTGAGTGGATCTTTCCTGGCTCGCTTGTACAATGTTCTCCACATTTTCAGAATTTCCTGACTCCCCAAATGAATTGGGAGAAATTTTAACCCATGAATTTTTCCTGATAATATGGAGCGTTTCTTTAAGTGTTTTATCTTTTTGCTTCTGATCTAACGGTAGCTGTAATTCAAGCTCTTTTTGGAATCTAGATTCTTTTTTTATTCCTTGATTTTGCCTTTCATTGCTTAAGTCAGTTTTGGTGACATCAGATAACTTAGTTACATCTTTATTTTGCTGCTTTGTTTGGAGACCGGTGTCTGTTGTCAAGTGCATTGAAATCTGTTCTCCTGAGGAATATGCAGGAATTTTACTAATTTCTATCTCTTGATTCATTTCAGGTATATTTTTCTCACTCTGGTTATTTAAATCACATATTAATGAAGCTCTTTTAGTTAAGATTGTTGATGTTAGCTGATCTATATCTGGTGACTTTTCAGGGCATTTCTGCATGGTCACTGGATTTTTGGATCCATCTGACGATTTTGATGCATTCTCACAGATTTCTGAATGAGATTTTATTTTACTTTTAATGCTGAGTCCTTTTAGTTTTGGTGCCGAATTGAACTTCTGGGATTTGTCCTGAAGCTTAGCTCTGATATACATTTGAGACGGTGGTCCACTTTCACTCTGCCCCTTATATTTCATATTTTGGGTTGCTAATGATTGTTTGGATAGATTAAGAGGATACCTTTGTGGCTGGGGACAACAATTTTTGGCAGTACTTGACAGCACTTGTCTCTCCTTTTTGATAAAAGTTACAGATGAAGCAGCATCAACAGCACCCTGGTTACACTTATTTGTAGCAGATAGCCTGGGTTTGAGCACTGGATGCTGACACTGTAGACTTGTACCGGGAATTTCTACATTTTTCGTATGATTCAAGGCATCTAAGGAAGAAGACAAATGATGGTCTGTTCTGCCCGATTTCAAAGAAGTTTGAAAAGGTAGTCGAGACACAGAAAAGGCAGAATCAGTATGGTGTACTAACTTTTCAACAAGATCTCTGGCAACTTCTTCAATAGAATTGCCTAGTTTAAGAGGATTATGATTCTTGGCTATATCTGTAGTATGATTCATATTTTTTGGTGGACATTGTTTGGAAGATGCATCTAACTCCTGAATTTCAATTTGTGCTTCATTTATATCATTGGTAGAAAGGTGGGCATTGCTTTCAAATTTGATCTGTTTGGAAGGCCTGGTAGAGACTGAAAATGGCAGTGATTCGGTAATCTCTGTTGGATTCTCACTAAAAGCACACGTTAGTGCAGAAGCAGTTAAGGTCTCTCCATTTTTATAGGATGTTGAGGATGGGTATGTGTGTGCTTTTCCGACCACAGATATTGTCGCATTACTTTCTTCTGTTGCAATCTCATTTAGTGGCAAATCATTCTTATTATGATTTGGCAATGGAGGCACAGTTTTCCCCGAGGTGGTAGATTGATCGCTGGGTGGATAGCAGATTTCAACCTCTTCAGTATCCGAATCTGCAACATTCAAGCTTTCACATTGACTGAAAACACCATCTCCAGTCAGAGCCATTGCCATTTTATCATGAAATACATGAGGGCTGTCAGAAGATTCAGTCTCTGAATCAGAATCCACAGCAGCAGCATACATGGAGTGCTGCTCATTATTTTCTATGACAACTGTTGAACTTAATGATTTTCCCCCTCTCTCAGTACTTAGATTTCTGGAGTAGTTAGTCAGGCAGGTTTTGTTCACTGAAAATACTTTGCCTGTGTTGACCGAATTCAGAACAGAATAATCAAGAATATCCTGCTTGATGCTGTTTAAGGAATCACATTTACCGCTGACATCATTTGTGCTGTTGGTAGTTTTTACCGAATTGGCAATTTTTACATCATGATCCATTTTTGAATTTGGAGACCATGATTTTGCAATTTCTTCCTCAGTGGAATTGAGGTAATTGACAATGTTGTCAATGTCTGTGATTGGGATGTCACATTTGTTCCTGTTGTTGGGAGAAGTCTCTGACTTCTCCTGCTTCTTCTCTGAAGAATCCCCCCCATGTTCTGCTTGGTCCTCACAGCATCCTTTGGCATTTAAGTTGCTGTCATCCTCAGAGAGCTCAGGCTCGACCAAGTTCACATCTGTTGAGGTTGTTGAGATGATACTGGATAGTCTGTCCACAGCTGTGGAAAAGAAAAAATGCTTTTAATAATATTGTCATTTTTCAAATACAAAAAGAGGGGAGATAGAGAGGGATAGATAGGACAAATAGTTGGAACTTTCTCCCAGGATGGAAATGTTAGAGACGGACAGCATAGCTTTATGGTGAGAGGCACAACGTTTAAAGGAGGACAAGTTAATATTTAAACACAGAGGGTGGTGGGTACCCGAGGATGGCAGTGGAGGCAGATATGATACTGGCATTTAAGCAGCTTTTAGGTAGACACGCAGATATACAGGGAATGGAGGGATGTGGATGACATGCAGGCATACATTAATTTATCTTGGCACCATGTTTGACTATATTGGTGAATATCTAAAGCTAAGAAACTGGCATAAACATAAATATTATTTCCACCACCAATGGTAGTCTAACGTTCGGTGCAGACTTGTTGGGCCAAAGTGCCTGTTTCTTTGCATGACTTACTAATGTGCTGCAATAAAATGGGAATGGAAAATGAGTGAGATGTCTTTAACTTCCAGCATCTGACAGCCAACACTCTCTCTTGCATCAGTTTATAGAACGCATGTGTGGATGGTGCATTTTACTGGTTTTACTACCACCATCTGAAGTCAATCTCGTAAAATGTGGTGATTGGAGCAAACTCTGTTCCTGTATATTTGTGTAATTTTATCCTTTGTGCCCTGTGATGAAAAAGGTAGTAATATCTGTAGTTATATATTTTTTAATTTATTCATATGATCTTGATCACATTTATTGTCTACTATTGTCTCAGAGCTTTCTCAGACGGCACTGAGAATCAACTACATTTAATGGTGATGGCTGAAAAGAACAGATTTTTTCCCCCTGGAGGGCACTGTTAAACCAGCTGAGGCTTTACAACAGCCAGTGTTAAGGATAATGCCTTTTTGTTCAAGATTTATTTAATTACATGAACTTCAATTTCACAGCCAACATGATAAGGTTCAAACTCATGACTTTGAACAACACTCCCAATCTCCGAATGCTAGCACCATTAACTTTAACCTATATACAACCATAATCGTTTATGTATTCAACGTCTACACAAGTAGCCATTGTTCACAACAATCCACAAGTGTTACGAGTTGATTGAAACTTGAGATAGGGAATACAGAACTCACATGACTGTATATATTTGAGTTCAAGCATTCTTCAGGAAAGCATATATTTTCTTCAAATTATGCCATTAAAATCTGTTAAGTTTTATAATATGTTGCAAGGCCAAATGATTTAGGTAAAAATGCAGAATTACTGTGAACAATGAACACAAGGACAAGTTTTAGTTAAACACAGACAGTGGTAGGTACCTGGAATGCACTGCCGGGGATGGTGGTAGAGGCAGATACAATAGTGGCATTGAAGAAGCTTTTAGACACACAGGTAGATTTACAGGGAAGGGAGTGATATGGATCACATGCAGGCATAAATTAAATGATCTTGGCATCATGTTTTGCACAGTTTTTGTCAATGATGATTAGAGCTAGAGACGAATATGTAACAAACACAAGCCATAGTTTGTGGCCAAGGGATGCTTATGGAGATCCCAGCATTTGCAGGCTCTCCTCAATCACAGGAGCTCCTAACTTGGAAACAGAGCACTGTTCCTTTATAGAAAAGGGGGGTAAATTCTGGTACTCCACCCACAAGCCTGTGGAAATGGGACTGGGACTATATTCCCTGGAGTGCAGTATGATGAAGGGTGATCTTATAGCATCTGTGGGGAGAGAAAGAAAGTTGACATTTCAGATCAACGACTCTTCATCATCAGAATTGAAAAAGTGAACTGAGAGTGAAGTAGGTGGATTGAATGGAGGGAATGTCTGTGATGGGGTTCAGAATAAAGTTACAATAAAAATTACATTGAAATCCAGCAATTCAAGACAGAAAGAAAAAAAAGAATGCTGTGTGCCAGGTCTTATCGTATTCCTTTGATACCTTCCCACACCCAGGTCTTATTAGATAGAATAATAACTGTCAAGAGCGGTACAGCAGCGCAGTTGGTAGAGCTGCTGCTTCACATCATCAGAGTTCCGGGATCGATCCTGACCTCAGGTGCTGTCAATGTGGAGTTCGCACAATCCCCCTGTGACATGTGGGTTCCCACCAGGTGCTCCTGTTTCTTCCCACATCCCAAAGACATGTAGGTTAATTGGTATCTGTAAATTGCGCCTACTACTCCTTGCGTAAGGAGTGGATGAGAAAGTGGGATAATAGATCAGGTGTGAATGAGTGATCATTGATCAGCGTGGATTTGGTGGGCCGATGGGCCTGTTTTCATACTGTATCTTTCAACTAAACTACAGTCAACTTGGGCAAAACAATGCAACAATAAAAATCCCAATTTGGGTGGATCGTATTTTAAATATCACAATTTAACCTGCTCTAATCAGACTTTCCCTTCCATCACTGGGTGGAGCCACATCCAACTCACTTCCTGAGTTTCGTTAAGAAAAAAGCAATGGTGATTTGTAAAAAGGGGTTTATTTTTATAAATGGTTTTTCAACTTTGAACATGCCAAAGAAGAGATTTCACAAGAGAGCATTTCTCAAAGTTACTGAAATCTGGTATTAAAAACATGAATTGCACATGTACCCCATTCAGCCCAAGGAGAGAAAATTGTCACCTCACAGACATGGCCTGACCTGCTGAATATATCCTGCATTTACAATTTTAAAATTCCAGCAGCTTCAGATTTTTTTTATTTTAAGAGAACATTCTGTGGTGTATATTTTGCATCAGAATAACAGTAACTGATAAAATAGAGTGCATTGCTGAAGTCTGTTGATTATGTTAAACTGCATGGCAGTTTAGGTGGTAGAGGGTATAGAGGCTCTTTGGGGGGGGGGGGATAAAGACAAGACAATGAAGGGTTAAATGGAACTTAATTTGGAAAACATTGAGAACATCCATTTAGTTAAAAAATGTAAAGATGGTGATCAATGAGGGTAGAGAAGTTTCGTTAAGTTTCTGTCATGTTTTGTCCAACCACTCTGCTCTCCCACTTTCCTTCCCCCCCACCCATGCAATCTGTCTGAAAATGCCGCAAGGCTCGGTGCTGAGACCCCAGTTGTTTACAATATATATTAATGATTTAGACGGGGGAATTAAATGTAACATCTCTAAGTTTGCGGATGACACAAAGCTGGGTGGCAGTGTGAGCTGTGAGGAGGATGCTATGAGGCTGCAGGGTGACTTGGATAGGTTGGGTGAATGAGCAGATGCATGGCAGATGCAGTATAATGTGGATAAATGTGAGGTTATCCACTTTGGTGGCAAGAACAATAAGGCAGATTAGTATCTGAATGGTGTCAGATTAGGAGAAGGGGAGACCTGGGTGCACTTGTACATCAGTCACTGAAAGTAAGCATGCAGGTACAGGAGGCAGTGAAGAAAGCCAATGGCATGTTGGCCTTCATTGCGAGAGGATGCGAGTTTAGGAGCAAGGAGATCCTACTGCCGTGGTACAGGGCCCTGGTGAGACTGCACGTGGAGGATTGTCTGCAGTTTTGGTCTCCTAATTTGAGGAAGGACATTCTTGCTATTGAGGGAGTGCAGCGTAGGTTCACCAGGTTAATTCCGGGGATGGCGGGACTGACGTAAAAGGAAAGAATGGGTCGAATGGGCTTGTATTCACTGGAATTTAGAAGGATGAGAGGGGATCTTATAGAAACATATACAATTCTTAGAGGATTGGACAGGGTAGATGCAGGAAAAATGTTCCCAAGGTTGGGGGAGTCCAGAACCAGGGGCCACAGTTTAAGACTAAGGGGTAGCCTATTTAGGATTGAAATGAGGAAAAACGTTTCACGCAGAGATGTGAATCTGTGGAATTCTCTGCCACAGTGGTGGCCAATTCACTGGAAGTTTTCAAGAGAGATTTTGGATGATCAGTCATTATTATATTGAATGGCAGTGCTGGCACTTTTATGTTTCTAAAAGGGTCCCAACCCCAATCGTCACCGATCCACGTTCCCCAGCAATGCTGCTGACCTGCTAAGTAATTGTGGAAGGAGGTCTGTAACCAGCGGAGTTCAGCAAAGATCTGTGCTGGGACCTCAGTTGTTCGTGATATATATTAATGACTTGCAAGTAAACGTAGATGGGTTGGCTAGTAAGTTTGCACTTGCCGCCAACATTGATGGAGCTGCAAACTGTGAGGAAGGCTGTCAAAGTATGCAGCGGGATATAGATCACCTACAGAAATGGCAGATGGGGTTTAATCCAAGCACGTAAGAGGTGTTGCACTTCGGGGGTTGGATATAAGGTGAATGAATAAAATTAAGGGCAAGATTCTTAACAGCATTGATATACATTGTAATCTTAGGGTCCAAATATATAGGTCCCTGAAAGTGGCAACACAGGTAATTAGAATGGTAAAGAACGCGTATGGTGTGCTTACCTTTGTCAGTCGGTGCATTGAGTATAAGAGTCAGAAAGTTATGTTGCAGCTTGATAAGACTTTGGCTAGGTCGCATTTGGAGTATTGAGTGCAGTTCTGGTCACTCCATTACAGGAAGGATGTGGACAATTTGGAGAGGGTGCAGAAAAGGTTTTACCAGAATGCTGCCTGGATTGGAGGGCATTAGCTATAAGGAGAGTGTTAAAGAAGGAACTGCAGATGCTGGAGAATCGAGGGTTACACAAAAAGCTGGAGAAACTCAGCGGGTGCAGCAGCATCTAAGGAGCGAAGGAGATAAGCGACGCTTCGGGTCGAGACCCTTCTTTGTGTAACCCCAGCTATAAGAAGAGGTTGGACAAACTTGATTGTTTCTCTGAAACATCAGACATTAAGGAGAGGACTGATAGAAGTATATAAAATTGAGTTTTACAGTGAGGACACACAGTGAGAATCTTGTTACCAGGTTGGAAATATCAAAGACTAGAATGCATTGATTAAGGTGAGAGGGGCAATGTTTAAAGAAGATTCACACTTTTTTTTTAAAAACAGAGGGTGGCGGGTGCTGGGAAAGCATTGTTCGGGGGAGTATTGGAGGCAGTATGATAGCAGTGTTTAAGAGGTTTTGTAAATAGGCATATGCATGTGCAGGGATTTGCAGGATATGGATCACATGCAGGCCAAGGAGATTAGTTTAACTTGACAACATGTTCAGTACAGACTGTGAGGACTGAAGGTCCTGTCCATATGCGCACTGTTTTATGAACTATGAGTATTTTATTAATGGTGGAAGGTGTTGGGATTCAGAGGTACACGGTGTCCTGGTACACAAATCACTCAAATTTACAGAGACACAAGGAACTGCAGATGCTGGAACGTTCAGTAAAACACAGAGTGCTGGTATAACTCAATGAGTCAGACTGCATCCCTGGAGGGAATGGACAGTTAATGCTTTGGTTCAGGTCCTCTTCCGTGCTGAGACCAGGCGCCTGGTCCCAGACACCTCTCAGTACTAACCTTTCCGTCCTGAGCCTCCTCCATTGCCAGAATGAGGGATGAATGAATGATGAATGAATAAATTTATTGGCCAAGTATTCACATACAAGGAATTTGCCTTGGTGCTCCACCCACAAGTGGCAACGTGACATACAGTGACAGTTAGAAATGATACATAAAACATTAAACATTAATAATAAAACATTATTGATTAAACATGTGAATTAAATAAAATACCAGAGCAAAAGGAGGCTACAGATTTCTGGTTATTGAGTAGAGCTACTACTCATGGAAAAAAGCTGTTTTTATGTCTGGCTGTGGCAGCTTTGACAGTCCGGAGTTGCCATCCAGAGGGAAGTGATTCAAAGAGTTTGTGGCCAGGGTGAGAGGGGCCAGAGGTGATCTTACCCGCTCGATTCCTGGCCCTCGCAGTGTACAGTTCATCAATGGAGGGAAGGTTGCAGCCAATAACCTTCTTAGCTGATCGGACGAATCGCTGCAGCCTCTGGATGTCGTGCTTGGTGGCTGAGCCAAACCAGACCATGACGGAGAAGGTGAGTACAGACTCTACGATTGCAGTATAGAATTGGACCATCATTGCCTGTGGCAGATTGTGCTTCCTCAGCTGCCGCAGGAAGTACATCCTCTGTTGTGCCTTTTTGACTGTGGAGTCGATGGTAGCCCCCCACCTAAGATCCTTGGAGATGATGGTTCCCAGGAACTGTGGTGTTGTTGATGGTGAGTAGGGTGAGGGGAGGGGGAGCTCTCCTAAAATCTACAATCAATTCCACTGTCTTACGTGCATTGAGCTCCAGGTTGTTGCGATGGCACCAGGAAGCCAGGCACACACAAACTGGAGGAACAGCACCTTGTATTTCTCAAGATGTTTTTCTACAGTAGTAATATTGTTTGCAATAATTTATAAAAACGGAACAACGGTACAACTGCTGGCTACATTCAAGATACAATTGCAAAACGGGGCAACATAATATCCTTCTTTTAATCAGTTTGATTTGTTTGCATTAACTCATTTTTAAAAGTTGTATCCTAATATGTTTAAAAAAAAATCATAATTGCAAACTCATTTTATGGTGAAAAACCTGAACTTACCAGAAACTGGTTTCCGTACTTCCAGTGCGATGGCGTGTGGGAGATCGTTCATAAGGGTGCAGGTCTCTTGGTAAGACATGTTACAGACCGGCAAACCATTAATCATGACAACTTCATCTCCAGGGACTAGTTTTCCTTTTGATTCCTACAAAAGTAACATCGCTGTTATAGAAGTGTTACAGAAAATGTTCTTTACCCAAGCAGCCAAAGTCCAGGTATTAAATTGAAGTACAAGTACAGATGATTTGTTAAAAAAAAAACGACATGAAGTTCAAACTCGCTCATTATCACGGCGAATCAAATACACCAAGGTGAGGCTAAGATTTTGAATTGGCTCGGTTCCCTCTAAATTTATTGGCCATATAAACCTTCTTTTGTGAAAGAACAGGCGAAACCTTGAGATCCGGCGGAACAAACGGTTATCTAGTTAAACAATAATCAATGATGAACTTCAGCACTTACTCTCTCAGCAACTTCACCCGGCTGTAAACCGATTACCAGAATTCTCACTGGAGAAGTTTTAAATTTCACATCCAATCCAAACGATTCTGCCTCTTTGCGCAAGAGTTGTATAGTTTCTGTTTGGGAAAGTCCCGAGGCATCAGCACACCTTTTGCTGTGGGGCAGTGGCCTGGCCACGGGCTTGCTGGAGTGGGATTGATGCTCCTCGCTCTTCTGCCGCAGAAGGTTGGGTGGGCATTCCACGCTCATCATGCTCTTCACTCTGGTGACAGCTTTGTGCTCCAGCTTGGGCGAACGCTTAGACTCCAGCTGGCCTTCCTTCACACCCAGGTTGCTGGGGTTCGTCTCAGTGGAGCTGGAAGATTCAAAGAATTTCAGTGGCATGAAGGGCGAGTCGACCATCTGCTCCATTGAGGAGCTGTCCTCGGATTCGAGCGAGCTGCCATAGAGTGACGTGGCACCTTCGCTGCTGATATTCCTCTGCAATTCGCCATCCTGGCTGTCATCGTCAACTTCAACGGACGAAGTGGCTATGATAATCTCGGAATCTTCCTTGGGTGTCTTTTGTGCGGGATCCCTTTGTAACTGTGGAAAGTGAACATTTTCTGCAGCTTTCACAAAGTCCTCTTCATCACTGGTGTCGTCGTAGCAAATGACCCTCCTTTGCCGCAGCAGAGGGCTGCGGATTGAATTGGGACTCCCATTCAGGCTGGCCTGATGCACAGCTTCCGCATGATTGCTGCGAGACACTGCAGCCTTCCCACCGCTGAGACTGACAGAGGGATCCGCTGGGTTGGACACGTCCATTTCTTTCAGCACTGGAAAGATATTTACAATTGTTCTGTTACTAGCATTGAACAAAATACCCACAAGTTCTTCTCATGAACAGAACTAAAGACAAGAAAAGAAAATGCTCAACCCTCCTCAGCCCCTCAGCCTGCATGAGGCACCCCACGGCTTAACTCCAACTTTCTGGGAACCTCCAGGGCGGTATTAGCAGGAAGCTGCTTTAATTATATTGACAGGCTCAGGCTTTGCAGATGCTGGACCTGCTCCGCTCTTGGATAGAAGTCATACAAAACTCAGGACAGCATTACAACAGTCACATCTGTGTCTGGAAAATAAGCATTCTCTGGGGACATCAATCAGGAAATCTGGCCACATCTGCTTCATCTTTATTTTCTTTCTCTTTATCACAACTTTGAATAATGGCATCATGTCTTTGAACAACACAACATAAATCAGTCCACGTAAATGGTCGGGCCCTCAGCTCAATTGATGTACAGTGTAATCTTGGGGTGACGATAAAAGTAGATAAGGTGGTATAGATGGCACATGGGGTACTTGCCTGAATCGGTGAGGGTGCTGAGTATTAAAACTGGGAGTGCATCTGACAACTGCATAAACTGTTGGTACATATGGAGCATAGTGTGTATTTCTGGTCACCGCATTACAGTAAGGATATGGAGAGTGTTCAGAAGAGGTTCACCAAGGCTGTTGAGAATATTACCTCTAAGGAGAAGTTCAACAAACCTAGAGGCACATGCGATTGCAGATGCTGGAATCTCTAGCAAAGAAAGGGAAGCTGGAGGAATTCAGCACATCTGGAACAAACTTGGGACTGTTTTCTCTGGAGTGTCAGAGGCTGAGGGACAGCCTAATAGAAGCATATAAGATGATGAGAGCATGGGCAGAGTTTTGCCATTGTGGCAATGTCAAATACTAGATACTCTCATAGCTTTAAGATCAGAGGGAGATATTTTGAGAGATCTACAAGTAATGAGTTTTACATAGAGAATGATAAGTGCAAGGTACAAGTCATGATTGTGACATAGTAGAAGCAGATATAATAGCAATGTTTAAGAGGCATATAGGCAGATGTATGAACCGACAGGAAATGGAGGGATTATACATCAAGTCCAGGAAGATGAGCAGTTTCGATTTTCATTGTGGCGAGCACTGATACTGTGGCCGAAGGTGCCTGTACCTGTGACTGTTCTATGTTCTCTATTCTATGTCAGTGTCACCATTCTACCCGTTTCTTTCTCTTTTGGTCTTTGCTGTCCCATAAATTACATCCCCACATCTTCTCAACTCTCTGAAGGCAAATGTAAAATTAGGAAAAATTATTTGACAATTTTTACCAAACAATTCACAGAATTTTTATAGCATAGAATGAGACCTTTTGGTCCATCAATTCTATACCGGTTCCCTATAGGGCAACTCTAATAGTTCCGTGTCAACAGGAGAAATGAAAAGAAAACCTTTGAAACACAAAGTGATAGCTTTTGATTTTGTATTCATTTCACATTTCATAATGATGTAGAAAGAGAGCATTCAACAATTAAATCTCTCAAGACCATTCCCAGCAATCCCATTGTCCCACTTATTTCTCTGCAACATGTTATTTTCCACTTGACCATCAACACCCCCGTTGACTCTCCCCTCATGCACAAACTCTAGGGATAATTTAGAGTGGAAATCCAAGCTTTTCACCACTACCCACAGCAACACATCATCACCCAGTTAATATTTATAAATAAGATGAAATTCACTTGTTTTAAAGGTGCTAATATCAATATTACTGCTATACTAATATTAATAGCAGTAAAATTAAATATAAATCCAATGAACCTTCATTCTCAAGAATCACACGTAGCAAATTCAAGATCTGAACAAAACTTTATAGACCACGGGACAAAGGTGCGTATAGTGATGCAAAAATGTTAGTGCTATCGTGTACCTTTTTGGCGTCTCAATCACACACACACACACAAACAAGACAAGACTTTTAATATAGTATATATAGATAGTTAGATATTAACCTGTAGCCTTTTAAAAGGACATTGCCTGTGTTAAAATAGCAGATGTGGGAATCATACATCAACCGTTATTCATTAATATCTCCAATGGTCATTTCATGTTCATGATATAGGCAGTAGTTAGTTTAAAAAAAATTAAAGCAGGATACGATTATCAGTTTCCATCATGGTATCATCAAAAAACAAACTGAGTTAGAATATGTCAAACCTGAATTTGGAGAAGAACCATCCAAGGAATTGTTTATGTTTTTTTGCATCAGTTGTTCATCAAAAACCGTTTCCATTGTTTCGGAGAATGATGATTGTCCGTGTACATTGTGCGAAAAGTATTGGGAAAGTTCTGTTTCGGAACTCAGGGAACCCTGCTGAAAGAGAATGGAACTAGATAGAATTTCACATGACAAAGGCAGACCATTCAGCTCTAACGGACTACGTTCATAATCCGCACCCACCAATAGGTAATACGTGCAGGAGTGGGCCATTTGGCCCTTCAAGCCAGCACCGCCATTCAATGTGATCATGGCTGATCATCCACAATCAATACTCCGTTCCTGCCTTCTCGCCATATCCCCTGACTCCGCAATCGTTTAGAGCTCCATCTAACTCTTTCTTGAAAGCATCCAGAGAATTGGCCTCCACTGCCTTCTGCGGCGGAGAATTCTGTGTGAAAACGTTTTTTCCTCATCTCTGTTCTAAATGGCTTACCCCTTATTCGTAAACTGTGGCCCCTGGTTCTGGACTCCCTCAATATCGGGAACATGTTTTTTGCCTCTAGCGTGTCCAAACCCTTAATAATCTTATATGCGTCAATAAGATCCCCTCTCATCCTTCTAAATTCCAGAGTATACAAGCCCAGCCGCTTCATTCTATCAACGTATGACAGTCCTGTCATCCCAGGAATTAACCTCGTGAACCTATGCTGCACTCTCTCAAGAGCAAGAATGTCCTTCCTCAAATTTGGAGACCAAAACTGCACATAATACTCCAGGTGTGGTCTCACTAGGGCCCTGTACAACTGCAGAAGGACCTCTTTGCTCCTATACTCAACTCCTCTTGTTATGAACATGGCAACATGCCATGACGAGGACCACTCCTCGTCATGTTTCAATTTATCCAATCAACCCCACAGAAGTTTGAATCTGACTAATTACCATGGGGCCATGCAAGACCCGTAAGTTTAGATCATGATATAAAAGCCCTTCTTCAGTTAACAGAATTTTTAACAAGAAGAAAACTATTTTGCTTTTTGCCTTTTATTTATTGATATGGGACAACCATAGGGATGATTCTGAAATAGCAACTTGCCTGATTCCAAGTAGTTTATTTAATGGTACTGATGTGGTAAATAACAGAGCAAAATCTCAATTGCATTTTTGATTTGATTTAATCTTTTTTTCTAGTATTATACATTATGGCAGGTGGCTATATATCTCATTATGTCTCATTGTGACAAATAGTTATTCAATTAGTTCCATTTCCCTGCTTTTTCCCTCAGCCCTGCAGATTTTCCTTTTAAAATATCTATCCAAATCCCTTGCAAAATTTACTGTTAAATATATTCTGTCATCTACTCAGAATTTGCATTCCAGGTCATAACAGATTTACATGTAATAAAACAATTTTCTGGTGATTGGAGAAATTGGAGAAATGAGATATTTCAAAGTTCCAGAGTTCAGACCTTTGGAAATTATATTTTCCTTCTTAAAATGACTAATTTATTGAAGTAAAATATGCATAAGTACACATACACAAAGTGATACATCTCTAGAACATTAGGTGTTCATGTAACAGTATAACTCAGGACTTTCAACAAACAGCTATTTTGTTTACTTCTCACTATTCCAAAGTTTGTTCTCTTCTCTTTTGAAATGTGGTTTCACAGCAGTTGCCAAATGCACTAACAGGTGGTTTAACTGCGCTGAACATCAGTTACATTTTCCATGGGAACCGATATCTAGCTCCCCTGCCTGGTCAATGGGGACTTATTGCTACTCCACTATGATTTAAAATCCATTACATTATTTAGGACATTATCAAACAAATGTTCTTCTTTCCCTTTTTTTAAATATCATCATAATAGTATTCATTTTCAATCTACCTTAAATGAGTACAAGTGTGAAAAAGATTGATTATTAATAGGAAAGAGAAAGAAATTTGCATTTCTTAAAAAAAGGTCTGTATTGTGATTTTCAGCGACGCATCTGCGCATGTGTCAAGAAGTGAAAGTTGAATGAAAAATTGTGTTGATTTATTAATTCTTTTCCAACGTGAATGTTATGAGAGCAAATTTTATTCCATGTTTCAAATTCTCGGTAATTATATCTGAATTCTTTAAGGGTGAATTTCTGTAATCCAAATGGCCACAACGTAAGTGCCGCCTTTATCTATTCCAACTCCTCCTTCCTTGGCTCACAATAGTCGATAATCCCAAACAACGTTTTTTCCTAGAGAGGCACTGCAACTTATCCAGTGCTTCAGTCTTTCACGGGACCCCGGCCTCTTCCAAACCCACCATTCAGTTCTAGCACATCTTCTGAATTTATGGTGGACTATGTTAGCACCATATTCAAGTTAGATATCATCTGCAACCTGTGTATGAAAAAACTGCAGATGCAGGTTTAAACCGAAGATAGACACAAAGATAGACACTCAGCGGGAAAGGCAGCATCTCCGGAGAGAAGGAATGGGTGACGTCTCGGGTCTCAACCTGAAACATCACCCATTCCTTCTCTCCAGATATGCTGCCTGTCCCGCTGAGTTACTCCAGCTTTTTGTGTCTATCATCTGCAACCTGTCCAGTTCGTTTCTGCACAAAAAAGGCATGTCTCCAACAAGTCTCACTAACTTTTACAGATGCGCCGTAGAAAACATTTTTTCGGGATGAATCAGAGCATGGTTTGGGAACAGCTGCTACTATGAAGGGATTGTACCACCTCTGCCAGGAAAGTATCGTCTCTGTCCCATCTGTGATCGTACAAGTGAACCTCTCCGATTAATCCAGGAATAAGACCTGAATTCAATGGCCCTGATATCTCATCAGAATGAAGTATGTTTCAGAAAGAACAGCAGATGCTGGAAAAAACGAAGGTGCTTTTGTGAGGCAAATGAAACTTTTACACTACTCGTAATTAGCTTCACTTTATTTAAGCTTTAAGCAACTAATTACTGTAATACATAACTTCAGAAACGTCTGGCAAACATGGTTGATTCCGCAGGCCTTTCCCACCCAAAAAAACCCGCACATGCGCACACTCTGGAAAAGCCCCGCACATATGCCCACTTCATTCTCCCTTCCTATTTATAAGTTGAGAATGTCAGGAGGATTAGTACATCTTGATAACCATTGCAGCACTGGAGCTTCAGGAGATAATGGTGTTTCAATAGCTGGTGGTACATACATTGCTTGGTCATCAACTTCATTCATATTGTTATTTAGATTTACAAATTTAGAATTTCTTTATAGAAGTTTCCATAGGGGGTGATGGGAGTGTTGGAGGAAGTTCTTGATTAATGTTATCAAGGAGTGACGGAGCTGATGGAGAAGACGGACATGGTGCAAGGTCACGGTGAGACAGTTGACTAACGTCCATCCTGATACTTGATAGTTGCACAAGAAGGGTTAACATCAGTCAGTTCAACTTCATCAACAAAGGGCTCATTCTTATTTGATCGTACATACTGACGAAGCAACACAGGCCCAGGGCTAGCCAACCATGATGGCAGAGAAGTACCACTAGAACAACGCTGTTTGAAGTTAAAGAACCGCTCGTGTGGAGTAGTATTGGTAGCAGTTGACAGTAGAGATCTGATGGAGTGTAATGCATCTGGTAGAACACACTCCCACTGCTGATCTGCTATGTCATTTGACTTTAAAGCCAGTTTTACTGCTTTCCAAATGATACCATTATACCTCTCAACCTGACCATTTCCAATAGGGTGAAATGGTGTCGTTTTACTTGTTGCAATTCCTCTATTAGAAAAGTAGTCTTTTAAATCTTTTGACATGAATGAGGTGCCCCTATCGGAATGTATGTAACTTGGAAATCCACAGAATGAAAACTGTTGATCTAAAGATTTGATGACCGTAGCAGCTGATATATTTGGACAAGGAAAAGCAGCACCATATCACCCTATTGGAACTGGCCAGGAAATTATATTCTCTGTCCCATCTGTGATTGTACAAGTGAACCTCTCCGATTAATCCAGGAAGAAGACCTGAATTCAATGGCTCTGATAACTCATCAGAATGGAGTATGTTTAAGAAAGAACTGGAACAAGCAGGGAATGTTTTTGTCAAATGCGATGTTTTATCCCTGATTTCTAGTTATTTCGAGAAATAATTGAACAATGTGACAGGACCACTTTGTTCAGGTGGCTGTGGGACCAGTGGACCAAGAGGCTGCTGGGGAGGTAAATCTACAGCAGGAGGCTTCAGAAGGAAATCCATGGAATAGACTCTTGCTGATTGAAGGAAGCAACAGAGCATTAGAATAAGAATAAGGGATAGTCTTCAATTAAACCACTAGGGAGGCTGAAAACCTCAGAGGAGGTGGGGGTTGTTCCCCCTGGTCCTGAAGGATGAATATAAAAGTCAATTGTATTTCTCAGCCGGCAGCTCTCACCTCCACCTGCTTCACTTCTCTGTGTTAGGATTTCCTGAAGCACGAGAAACGTCCATGGCAATTATTCCATTTAAGGTTTGTTATAGTGATTGTGAATCAGACTGAGCCAGTCTGAGATAAATGGATAGACACAACATGCTGGAGTAGCTCAACAGTTCAGGGAATATCTCTGGAGAAAAAGGATAGGTGACATTTTGGGTCGGGACCCTTCTTGGAAGTTCACATGCCAATTAAGACAAATAACCTCATGCCTGTAAGAATTGTATTTAACCATTAATCAGCACCATATTATTTTAGGCAAAGGAGCCTGTGCCGAAGCTGAGACAAATGTTACTTTGTAAAGTAAAGTAGCCTTTATTGTCATTCAGACATTTCAGTCTGAACTAAATTGTATACCTTGCAGTCATAACATCGAATAAAATAACAAAACACACACTTGACACAGTTTAACATCCACCACAGTGAGTCTACCAGGCACCTCCTCATTGTGATGGAAGGCAAAAGTCTTAAAGTCCTTGTCTCTTCCCTCCTTGTTCTCCCTCTGCGTTGAGGTGATCCAGGCTTCCGAAGTTGTGACCCGCCGGGTGATGGTAAGTCCAGCGGCCACATCCAAGCTCCGCGAACGGGTTGGTTCAAACTCCGCGGAAGTCGAAGCTGCCAAAGCTGTCACCCTCCAGTCCAACGGACAAAGCTGTTGTTGCGGGAGCTCCAGAGAACTGGTCACCAACCTGGGACCTGCGAGATCCCGACGTTGTCGTCCACTGGGCCACGGCCATGTGTCCACTGGGCCCGTGGCCGAGCCTCCGAAGTCGGGTCGCCGCCGCCGCAACGCCACCACAGCCCCGAAGTCGGCCAGCCCCGCGTTGGTAAGTCCTGGCTCTGCCTCCAGAGCCTCGAGTTCGGTCCCAGTTGGAGGCCGCCAGCTCCCCGATTAGGCCTCAGCGCAGACGGAGTCGGAGATGGGGGATACGACAAGAAAAGGTCGAATCCCCCCAAAGGAAGAGACTAAAAACAAGTTTATCCCACCCCCCCACACATACACAACTAAAATAAACGATATAAACTAAACAGGACAAAAGGAGAAAAAAAAAAGACAGACGGACTGCAGGTCCGCTCAAATGTGCTTTTGAGTGAACCATACAATTTCACATAAAAAGGCCTTTCTGCTTTATCACATTGAATGGCAGTGCTGGCTCGAAGGGCCGAATGGCCTCCTCCTGCACCTTTGGTCTATTGTCCACATAAGCCTATTGATTTATTTTATACATAGATAATGTGTACTACACTCAGATAGCCACCTACAAGTGCCATTTCACATGTTTTTTTCTTGCCAGGAGCAGGGAGAAGTCCATTCAATGTAAGTTAGGCTCCCACACAGTGCCTGGCTACTCGAGCCTGACAGGACCTGCCTGTGTTTGCCAGGTGTTTATTCTAATAAAACATTATGATTCAGTTCAGCCTCAGTGATTTATCCAGGTCAGCATGACTTGGTTAGTACAACTGCACGTGTTCCTTATTTCTGATCGAAAATTTGTAAACAAGCAGAACAAAAGTTGGCTTGAGATTGTTATGGTGATGGCTGGCTCAGGTCACGTACGGAGTAATGATAAGAATTTGGCCTCAAGTCCAATTAAAATTGGCTGATGTTGGTTGGGTTTAAAGGTTTTACCTTTAAGCTGAAGTAGATGTCGAGATGTGAAAGAAGAATACGTGAATCCAGTCACCCACTGACCCTCTTTGATGACCCTCGGACTATTCTTGATCGGACTTTGCTGGCTTTACCTTGCATTAAATGTTATTCCCTTATCATGTATCTATATACTGTCAATGGATCGATTGTAATCATGTATTGCCTTTCTGCTGACTGGTTAGCATGCAACAAAAAGCTTTTCACTGTCCCTTGGTACACATGGCAATAAACTAAACTAAACCACTCTTTCTTCTTAAGCAATTTTAATATTTAAATTCTAATTTAACCTGTCTAAAGTATCATAGGACTAAAATGGATGGCTATGCAGCCATTTGAGAAAATGATTTACTATGGTCTTACTACTATGGTCTTATTAACGATGGTTAAACATTTTTGAGTTACGATGCCCATTTTAATGCTACACAGGCTCAGGGCTAACCAACCATAAACATGTAATAAATCTTACAATGTTTATAGCAATATATAAATCACTATGAGAAGTAACATATTAATTAAATTTTATCTTGAACAGCCACCAAACAGTCATGGTCAAAGTGAAAAATGTTTACTGCCTGGGAATGTGGATAGAATCCTTACCCATAGTTATTTTTTAATATTATCCAATAGTTGATTTAATGTAATTTTAATTAAAAAGTTCAGGACCAAGCTTTGAAAAAAAATATACCCCATGTTTGTATTCCACAGATTTGAGAGCTACTTCCTTTCTACCCAACAAGTTTTCCTCTTTATTTAGAGTATCACACCACCTCATTTGTACCCCGTTCCCAAAGGTGCTGCCATGTACTCTAAACTCTATCGCAATTGGGTATTCCGTTGTCACTATTTTGTTTGCTTGACTTGATGTGGTACTATAAGACTGCATTTGGAGCATTGCGTGAATTTGTGGTGGTTCCATTGCAGGAAACATGTGGAAGATTTGGAGAGGGTGTAGAAGAGGATTACCAGAATGCTGCCTGGATTCGGGGCTATTAGCTATGATGAATGTTTGGAAAAACATATTGTTTTCTTTAGAACACCAGAGTTTGAGGAGAGGCCGGATAGAAGTTATAATATTGCGAGAGGCAATAAGAGTGTCGACAGCCAGAACCTTTTGTTTTGAGGGTGGAGGTATCAAGACTAGAGGACATAGCTTTAAGATGAAAGGGGCAAAGTTTAAAGGAGATGCGCGTGGTAATTTTCTTTTACACAGTTGTATTGTGCATGTCTGGATCACGTTGTCAGGGATGGCGGTGCATATGGTGATGGCTTTTAAGAGGCTTTTAGATAGGCACGGAGATGCAGGGAATGGAAAGGTGTGGATCAGATGAGGTCGGCAGATGAGGTTAGTTTATTTTGGCATCATGTTTGGCATAGACATTGTGGGTCGAAAGCCCTGATCCTGTGCTGTACTTTTCTGTTCCATGTTCTATGTACTTCAGCTTGCACTATGATCGTTGCACCATTCTGCTGCTTTGCATTTGTCATTGTATTTATTGTTATATTCATCATTACCACGGATACTGTTTACTCTTAGCTTCGTGTGAACAAGGAATTTCATTGCACCCTGGTGTGTATGCCAATAACTTAAACTAATCTTATCTAATCTTACTAATATCTTGGGTACAAGCCTTGGGTGTGCTTGTACATCAGTCACTGAAAGTAAGCAGGGTTACACAAAAAGCTGGAGAAACTCAGTGGGTGCAGCAGCATCTAAGCAGCGAAGGAGATAGGCGACGTTTTGGGTCGAGACCCTTCTTCAGGATCCCGTTAGATGCTGCTGCACCCGCTGAGTTTCTCCAGCTTTTTGTGTAACCCTCGATTCTCCAGCATCTGCAGTTCCTTCTTTAACACTGAAAGTAAGCATGCAGGTACAGCAGGCAGTGAAGAAAGCTAACGGCATGTTGGCTTTCATTGCGAGAGGATTTGAGTTTAGGAGCAAGGGGGCCCTACTGCAGTTGTACGGGGCCCTGGTGAGACCACACCTGGAGTATTGTGTTGATATTTGGTCTATATTTTTAAATGCTCAAAAAGAGTGATGAATAGGATGAAAGTCTCATTAGATAGAAGCAAAAACGTTATCATCATTTTACTTCAGTGCATCTAATTTTCAGAAGCAGATGCAGTGTGTACTCAGTCTGAAGAAGGCTCCCGACCCAAAACGTCACTTATCCATGTTCTCCAGGGATGCTGCCTGACCCGTTGTGTCTTTTTCATAAACCACCATCTGCAGTTCCTTGTACTCATTTACAGAGACATGGCTGCAAGAGGACCAGGGCTGGAACTGAATATTCAAGGGTATACATCCTATTGAAAAGACAGACAGGTGGGCAGAGGGGGTGTGGCAGCTCTGATGGTGAGAAATGAAATTCAGTCCCTTGTGAGGGGTGACATAAGATTCAGGAGATGTAGAGTCAGTATGGATAGAACTGAGGAATTTCAGAACTATACTCTGGAATTGAAAAGGATGAGAGGATATCTTATTGCAACATAAAAGATTATTAATGGTTTGGACAGGCTAGATGCAGAAAAAATGTTCCTGATGTTGGGGGAGTCCAGAACCAGAGGCCACAGTTAAAGAATAGGGGGTAAATCATTTAAAACAGAGATGAGGAAAAACATTTTCACCTAGAGAGTTGTAAGTCTGTGGAATTCTCTGCCTCAGAAGGCGGTGGAGGCCGGTTCTCTGGATGCTTTCAAGAGAGAGTTAGATAGAGCTCTTAAAGAAAGCGGAGTCAGGGGATATGGAGAGAAGGCAGGAACGGGGTACTGATTGTGGATGATCAGCCATGATCACATTTAATGGTGGTGCTGGCTCGCAGGGCCGAATGGCCTATTGTCATTGCTCTGCTAAGTGTGTTCAGTGCAAGTGACTGGGAACAAATCTGAATCTCTGTATGTACAACTGCAGAACTGAAGAGCAATACTAATAGTTTCCAAGTGAATTTAGAGACCAGAAAACAAAATCCTCAAATGCAAATAAAGGCATATGGATTATGGCAAGTGACAAGGTGCACAGAGATGTTATGGATATTTTTAATCGTGGAGTGAATATTTTTCGGTTAACGGTTAAAAATATGTTTTAGCTCAGTGCAAAATGTGTTGAAATTACTACTTTTTCACTATAATGTATACAAAAACATTCATTTTTAATATATTAACCTCTGCAGAAAAATGCTAATGTCATGCTTTCCTCACTCATTGAATTTTCAGAGTTGGTTTATATTTCTGTTTCTGTATAAGGTTTGTTATTGTTAGCTGTAATATTCATTTCTTCTTCACCACTAATAGAAGCTGTATATATCTGCATCTTATAATACAGTAAAACATGCAAACTATAACAAAAACTGACAAAAAACTGAAAAACCACAGGTCAAGAAACATCTATAAAAGGAGAAACATGGTTAACATTTCAGCTTGAAGATCCTTTGTGAGAACTGAAAAACTACAACTCAGCAAGAAAATGTGTAACATTTTCAGCTCAGAAACAAATGGGGCCTCTGGTGAAGAGATTTTGCAAAGTTCCAGTCTAGCAGAAGGAAAGTACATTAATATAATAATTATTACATTTTGTCCCCATTAAATTATTAAAATGATCCTGCTTACACGGCTTGTGGGTTCCAGAAAGCGTTTCATTGTCCAACTGAGAGAAGATCCATCAGACTGCTTGGATTTTACACTTGGTGATGGACTCTTTGATGATAATCCTGTAGGCAAAGGACATTTTAATGAACTCCACAGATGTATCCTCTAGAAAAATCTTGTGCTACAGGTCTCCTTATTGCCAAATTCGGACACTATTAGGATCTTTGTGTATCACCGACCCATACCTCACCCCACACACTCTGCAGTGCCAACCCACCAACTCTCTCCAGAGTCTGCACCAATGCACAATTAGCCAATTAACCATTGATCCTCCTAAGCCTGCAGTATTCCAGTGCAGCTCATCACTCCTTTAAGCACTTATCTAATTTAAAGTTTCCTTTCCTCACTCAGTCCCAGCTCCATTCTTGCTTACTGACAATACCTTACCGCTCCTATCAACCATCCAGGTTGATACTAAATGTCACATTTCATTCTCCCTAGACTTTGCACACCACCAAACATTTCAGCTAGGAGTCCAACACAGAAATAGAAACAGTCATCGGCTCACACTGCCATCAGTAGGATGAGCCAGAACGTCTTCCAGTGACCATCAGCAAGGTAGGGGTGGAAGATTGCAACCTTCACGTGGTCCACCCTGTTTCGACTTATGCAATCAACTCGACGTGCACAAAAGGAAGATCAAATAGAACAAGTTGTCCAACAACTTTAGGCTGTGAATAGGCCACACGAAAGAAGAAGATCAGCAAGGTAGATGTAGTTATTCTGAAACTCACTCGAGGTTGATGACTTAGGATTTTTAGTCTATTCCTTCAAACTAATGACATGACAAATGGGTCATATAACTAAGAGAGTCACAGTTAAAACCATTTGGAAACTATCTGGATAGAAGAACACTACTGGCAAAGAAGTAAAAATCATTGCTAGTTTTCAATCAAGTTACAGATGCAAGTCCAAGATTATTTCCAAATATGTCTACTTTATCAAGCCACGTTCAGTCAGTAAACTCCACGTGACACTCCACATATTGGCTTTAGTCCAGGACTGAGTTTGTTTTGATTGTAGTAAATTCAGAAGAGGAAACTGCAATATTAAACAACTTTCTCACTTCAGAAAATTTGCATCATTAAAATGTTGACTTTGAGGACTGCAGACGCTGGAATCTGGAGCAAAATAAAACAAACTGTTGGAGGAACTTCAGGCAGCATCCTCGGAGGGAAAGGGACAGTCGATGTTTTAGGTCAAGACTCTTCATCTGAACTGGGAGAATAGAGGGGGGATAGCAAGTATAAAGAGGAGGAGGGGTGGGGTATGGGGTAGCAAACAATAGGCTGATCCAGGTGATGAAGGGTTGATTGGTAGATGGAGTGAGATCATAGCATCATACAGCATGGAAACAGGCCCTTTGGTCCAACTTGCTCATGCCAACCAAGGTGCCCTACATCAACTAGTCCCGCATGCCCATGCCTCCAAACCTTTCCTATCCATGTACCAGGCCAAATGTTTATTAAATGTTATTATAGTGCCTGCCTCAAATACCTCCTGTGGCAGTTTGTTCCAAATACCCACCACCCTCTGTGTAAAAAGATTGTCCCTCAGGTTCCTATTAAATCTTTCCACTCTCACCTTAAACCTTTGTCCACTGATTCCCCTACTGATTAGGTAATCCCTTAGTCATTCCCCTACTCTGGGTAAAAGACTGTGCATTCACACTCTCTATGAATGGGAGGCGTTAGATGGAGACAACAAAGGCGGCAGATTGTGGAATCTAATAGGAAAGGAAAATGAAGAGGAACCAAATAAGGGTGATTTCTGAGCAGTTGGGAACAGTGCGGTAATGAGTGTGTGGGTAATGGGTGGACGGTGATGGTGAGAAAGGCTAGTCTTGGAAAGAAGAATATATAGGAGAGAACCTGGGTATATCATGAGTAAGAACGGGTGAGCGGGTTACCAGAGAATGGAGAATTCATGCCGTCAGGTTGCAGACCAGCCAGGTGGAATATGAGGGACTGAAGGAACAGTATTTCATAATTCACATGGATAGTTTGCAGCCTGGTGGCATGGGCATTGAATTCTCCAATCTTGGGTAATACACTCCTCTTCTGTCCCTTTTTCACTCCTGCTTTAATCAAGAATTTTGTAAGTTTCTATAAGATCCCCTCTCAATCTCCTAAATTCTAGAGAGTATAAACCGAGTCTATCCAGTCTTTCTTCATAAGACAGTCCTGACATCCCAGGAATCAGTCTGGTGAACCTTCTCTGCACTCCCTCTATGGCAATAATGTCCTTCCTCAGATTTGGAGACCAGAACTATACGCAATAATCTCCTCTTATTTAGTTCATCATTACCTTCCTTTCTGATCAGATTCCATAATCTGCAATGCTCTGTGTTTCCTTCTATCACCTCCCAGCCTCATTCACTATCTCCATCCTTCCCTCCCCCACCTGATTCCACCTGCCTCGCCTGGAACTACCTATTGCCTACCAACTCTATCCCACAGGTTCAAGGTGAAGGGGAAAAAAATTAATAGGAATCTGAGGGATAACTCTTTCACACAAAGGGTGGTGGGTGTATGGAAGAAGCTAGCAGAGGAGGTAGTTGATGCTGGTACTATCCCAACGTTTAAGAAACAGTTAGACAGGTACATGGATAGGACAGGTTTGGAGGGATATTGACCAAACGCAGGCAGGTGGGAACAATGTAGCTGGGACATGTTGGCCGGTGTGGGCAACTTAGGCCGCATGGCCTATTTCCACACTGTATCACTCTATGACTATCCTATTCATCCACTTAGCTCTTTATGTTGGATATCTCCCCTCTAGAGATGAAACTAGAGAGGCAGGGGTGTTGGAAAGAGTGATGGGAAGGTAAAGGTTAGGACCAGTAAGTCTCAAAGGAAGGACAGGCAGGGAGAGGAGAAGTAATATGGTGACGGTGATGGGCTGAAGTGTGTTTATTACAATGCAAGTAGCATTGTGGAGAAAGCAGATGGACATATAGAGTCTATAGACAGATTACCAAAAGATGCCAAAGCAACAGGGTTGTGTTAGTGGGTAATTTTAACTTCTCCAATATTGACTTAGAGTAATAGAGTGATATTGTGGAAACAGGCCCTTCTGCCTTACATGCCCACACTGGCCAACATGCCCCAGCTACACTATCCCACCTGCCTGCATTTGGTCCATATCCCTCCAAACCTGTCCTATCCATGTACCTGTCTAACTTTTTCTTAAACGTTGGGATATCCCAGCCTCAACTACCCCTCTGGCAACTTGTTCCATACACCCTTTGTGTGAAAAAGTTACCCCTCAAATATCTATAAAATCTTTTCCCCTTCACCTTGAATCTATGTCCTTGATTCCTCTACTCTGGGCAAGAGATTCTGTGCATCTACCCGAGTTATTCCTCTCATGATGTTATACACCTCTATAAGATCGCCCCTCATCCTCCTGCGTTCCATGGAATAGAGACCCAGCCTACTCAACCTCTCCCTATAGCTCACACCCTCTAGTCCTGGCAACATCCTTGTAAATCTTCTCTGAACCCGATCAAGCTTGACAATATCTTTCCTATAACATGGTGCCCAGAACTGAACACAATATTCTAAACGCGGTCTCGCCAAGGCTTGGAGGGGGTAGAATTTGAGAGATGTATCCAAGAGAGTTTCTTGAAATAGTATGTGGATAGTCCAACCTGAGAAGGGAACATACTGTGGACCATGGTTTGGAAAATCAGCCTGGTCAGGTAACTGGTGTTACGGTGCAAAAACATTTTCGGGACAGTGATCATAACTCTATTAGCTCTAAGAATGTTTTGAATAAAGAGAGCTTTGGACCTTGCGAGTTGGTACTAAATAAGAGCAAGGTAAACTACAATATTATTGGGCAGGAGCTCGAGGGGTAATATTATGCCTCCAAACCTTTCCTATCCATGTACCAGGTTGTACACTGGGAGCAGTTGTTATTGGATAAGTCTTCATCTGACATGTAGGAGTCATTTAAAGGCCAGTTGATTGAAGTTCAAAAGCATATTCCAGTAAGGTGGAGGGATGTGTATCCCTCTCAGATGATCAGAGGTTGTAAAGTTGGTCAAAAAGAAAAAGGATGCAAGGTTTAAGAGGATAGAATCAGGCAGGGGCATTGAGGAATACATCGAAAGGAGGAAGAAACTCAAGCGGGTGATTAGAAGGCCCAAAAGGGGACACAAAATGCCTTAGATTAAAGAATATTCCCAAGCTTTTTAGTCAACGAAAGGTATCTCTTCTCTTATTATCTTAAATTGTTTTTTTCAATTTTCATAACTGCATATAGAGTTAATTCAAAATGCTGAAACAGTTGTTTGTACCTGCGGTGTGCAACAATTGTCCATCTTTGTTTATGTTCTCACGATGAGTTGAACGTGAAATAACTTCATCCATTTCCTGTTCGGAAACCTATATTGAACAACAGAATGGAAAAAAATAGTATTTTGCAAACTACCCATTTTACTACTGCATTATCAACATAATTACCGACTGCACCTCCAATAATTCCTTATGGAGTTAATGCATTTCTATAAGAAAGTCAGAAGACCGCTGTTTACAGAATTCGAGAAAATAATTTGCAAAGCTCTGTTTCCATCTAGGCTTTCATGTGCTGGGAAGTTCTGTTGTTTTACCCCTCAATTCAAATGTGCATGACTAGATATGAAAAATCAATTTATATAGATGATTAATAAACAAAGTCCACAAAATGATATAACAATTTCATATCAAAGTAACCTCCCACCATTCTCTACTCCCAATTCATCCGTCTGGCTGCAGAGATGAGATTTACCATTCTAGGACATCCAAGAAGTCCACTTTTTATAATGAGCATGGCTTTCCCCCTTCTGTCATAGATCCCTCACCCGGGACTCCTGGGTCTCATAGACCTGCTCATAACCATATAACAATTTCAGCACGGAAACAGGCCTTCTCGTCCCTTCCAGTGCGTGCCGACCATTTATTTTCCCCTAGTCCCATCTACCTGCACTCAGACCATACCCCTCCATTCCCTTCCCGTCCATATACCTATCCACTTTACTTTTAAATGTTAAAATTGATCCTGCCTCCACCACTTCTGCAGGAAGATCATTCCACACAGCCACCACTCTCTGAGTAAAGAAGTTCCCCCTCATGTTACCCCTAAACTTCTGTCCCTTAATTCTCATGTCATGCCCTCTTGTTTGAATCTTTCCTACCCTCAATGGGAAAAGCTTATCCACGTCTATCCCTTTCATCATTTTAAAGACCTCAATCATGTCCCCCCTTAACCTTCTGCGCTCCAAAGAATAAAGACCTAACTTGTTCAACCTTTGCCTGTAACTTAGTTGCTGGAACCCAAGCAACATTCTAGTAAATCTCCTCTGTACTCTCTTCTATTTTGTGGACATCCTTCCTATAATTAGGCGACCAAAATTGTACACCATACTCCAGAATTGGTCTTATCAATGCCTTGTACAATTTTAACATTACTTCCCTATTCCTATATTCAATGCTCTGATTTATAAAGGCCAGCACACCAAAAGCTTTTTTTACCACCCTATCTACATGCGATTCCACCTTCAAGGAACTATGCACAGTTATTCCTAGATCCCTCTGTTCCACAGCATTCCTCAATTCCCTACCATTTACCATGTACGTCCTATTTTGATTTGTCCTGCCAAGATGTAGCACCTCGCACTTTTCAGCATTAAACTCCATCTGCCATCTTTCAGCCCACTCTTCCAAATGTCCCAAATCTCTCTGTAGACTTTGAAAATCTACTTCATTATCCACAGCACCCCCGATCTTAGTATCATCTGCACACTTACTTATCCAATTTTCCACCCCATCATCTAGATCATTGATGTACATGACAAACAACAGTGGACCCAACACAGATCCCTGAGGCACCCCACTCGTCACCGGCTTCCAACCTGACAAACAGCCATCCACCATTACTCTCTGGCATCTCCCATTCAGCCACTGTTGAATCCATCTTGCTACTCTGCCATTAACACCCAAAGATTGAACCTTCTTAACCAACCTTCCATGGGGAACCTTGTCAAAGGCCTTACTGAAATCCATATAGACAACATCTACTGCTTTATCCTCATCAATTTCCCTAGTAACATCTTCAAAAAATTCAAGAAGGTTTGTCAAACATGACCTTCCAGGCACAAATCCATGTTGACTGTTCTTGATCAGACCCTGTTGATCCAGATGCTTATATATATTATCTCTAAGTATCCTTTCCATTAATTTGCCCACCATTGACGTCAAACTAACAGGTCTATAATTGCTAGGTTTATTCTTTGAACCCTTTTTAAACAATGGAACAACATGCGCAGTACGCCAATCCTCAGGCACTATTCCCATTTCTAATGACATCTGAAATATTTCTGTCATAGCCCCTGCTATTTCTACACTAACTTCCCTTAATGTCTTAGGGAATATCCTGTCAGGACCTGGAGACTTATCCACTTTTATATTTTTCCCCTGGTTCTCACCTTTCACCTCCATCTTCCACAGTGACCACTCCCTCCGCTACTCCTTGATGTAGTCCTTCCCACCCAAACTACTCCCTCCCCAGCAACTGCAGGAGATGAAACATCTGTCACTATACTTCCTCCCAGGGACTCCAGCAGTCCTTCCAGGTGAACGTGCACCTCCTCTAATGTCATCTACTACATCTGGTGTTCCTGATGTGGCTTCCTGAACATTGGCAAGACCAAGCGTAGACTCAGCAACCATTTTGCTGAGCACTTGCGCTCGATCTGCCATGGCCTACCGAAGCTAGCCATATTAACTCCCCTCCCATTACCACAATAACCTTTGTGTCCTGGGGCTCCTCCATTACCAAAGGGACGCAACATGCAAACTGGAGGAACAGCGCCTCATATTCTGCTTGGGTAGCTTACAACCCAATGGTATGTATATTGAATCCTCCAATTTTAAATAACCTCTAACTAATTTCAGCCCCCCCCCCCCCCCCGGCTTCACAATCTGCAACTCATCCTACCTGCCCCTCCAATTATGTGCCTGTCAAAAAATCCCCCTCTACCTGTGTCGACCCATTACCCGCACGTTTCTTCCTGCCTCTCCCCGTTTTCCAGCTTTCTTCTCCCCTCCCCCTTAATTAGCCTGAAGAAGGGTTTCGACCCAAAATGTCATCTGTCCCTGTTGTTCAGAGATGCTGCCTGATGCAATGCATTACTTAATCACTTTGTATCCTTCTGTTTATTAACCAGCATATGGAGTTCTTTGTTTCTATAACTTAAATAAAATGTCCTCGGCTACAGAATCGTCCATTTATATAGCAGCAATTGGAATATTGCTACTTAAAAGGTGTAAGATTATATTTAATTGTTTGTGTTTAGAAAGATCTGGGTGTTTTTATACATGAATCACAAAAGGTTAACACGTAGGTTGAGTAGGCAAGTGTATATCAACAGCAACTTCGCCCAGACCACCCATATTGAAGCAAGGTCAAAGAAAGCACACCAACAGCTACTTGCTTAGAAGGCCGAGGAAGTTCGGCAAGTTCCCAACAACTCCCACCAACATCTACAGATGCGCCTTAGAAAGCATTTTATCGGGATGCATCACAGCTTGGTTTGGGAACAGCTCCATCCAAGACGGCAAGAAATTGCAGCAAATTGTGGATGCAACCCAGACCATCACACAAACCAACCTCCTTTCAATTGAGTAGAAAAGAACTGCAGATGCTGGTTTAAACCAAAGATAGACTGCAGTGTTCGTGAGAGTGAAGATCTCTGGAGATGCTGTCTGACCCGCTGATTTACTCCAGCGTTTCGTGTCTATCTCCTTTGCATTGACTCAATTTATACCACGCTGCCTCGGCAAGACCAGCAGCATAGGTAAATGACTCGATTGTAATCATGTATTGTCTTTCCACTGACTGGATAGCACGAAGCAAAATATTTTCAAAATAAGATTAGTGATGACGAATGTAGGTCCCTTATAGGCCTGTCCCACTTAGGCGATTTTTTAGGCGACTACCGGCAACTGTCATAGTCGTAGCAGTTCGCTGAAAAATCGGCAACTGGACCGCCCTACAACAATGTCTAATACAACCTACCACCTAGTCGATGGCAAGCTACCGACAACCCAATCGTCACGACTTAGGACGCCCACCTACGACCACACCTACGACAACCTAAGCCCTATCTAGCTCTCTCTTGAAAGCATCCGGAGAACCTACCTCCACCGCCTTCTGAGGCAGAGAATTCCACACACTCACCACTCTCTGTGAGAAATAGTGTTTCCTCATCTCCGTTCTAAATGGCTTGCCCCTTAGTCCTAAACTGTGGCCCCTGGTTCTGGACTCCCCCAACATCGGGAACATGTTTCCTGCCTCTAGCGTGTCCAAGCCCTTAACAATCATATATGAATTCACCGAAGTCAGCACCGGTGACAACCTGCATCACCTGGCGACAACACCTAGGAGAAGTCAAGCTACGCTCATTGGCATCAACCCACTGTCGCCAACATTTTTTGAACATGTTGAAAATCCAGGGGCAACCAGAAAGATGTTACGACTCTTTGGGCGACAGAGGAGACTACTCACAACCATACAGGTGACACCCCGGTGACAATGTGGCGACACCCTAGTCACCTGTAGTCGCCTAAAAAAGACTAAGTGGGACAGGTGAATTTATAATGGGAAACAAGGAAATGGGAAACAAGGAAATGGTAGAACCGTTAAACAAGTACTTTGGTTCTGTCTTCACTAAGGAAGACACAAACAATCTCACCGGAAATACTAGGGGACCGAGGATCTAGTGGGAGGGAGGAACTGAAGATAATCCACATTTGTCAGAAAATGGTGTTAGGTAAACTGTTGGGACATAAGGCAGGACCTGATAGTCTGCATCCCGGAGTACTCAAGGAGGTGGCCCTAGAAATCGTGGATGCATTGGTGATCATTTTGCAATGTTCCGTATCAGTTCCTATGGACTGGAGGATAGCCAATGTAACTCCGCCTTTTAAGAAAGAAAGGAGAGAGAAAATGTGGAATTATAGACCAGTCAGCCTTACATCGGGAGTGGGGAAGATGCTGGAGTCAATTATTAAATATGTTATAGCAGCGCATTTGGAAAGCAGTGACGGGAACGGTCAAAGTCAGCATGGATTTATGAAGGGGAAATCATGCTTGACTAATCTTTTGGGACTTTTTGAGGATGTCACAAGTAAAATGGATAAGGGACAGTCAGTAAATGTTGTGTATCTGGACTTTCAAAAAGCCTTTGACAAGGTTCCACACAAGGGATTAGTGTGCAAAATTAGAGCACATGGTATTGGCATGGATAGATAACTGGTTGGCAGACAGGAAGCAAAGAGTATGAATTAACGGGTCCTTTTCAGACAGTGACTAGTGGGGTGCCGCAAGGGTCTGTACTGGGACCCCAGTTGTTTACAATACATATTAATGATTTAGTCGAGGGAATTAAATGTAACATCTCTAAGTTTGCGGATGGCAGTGTGAGCTGCCAGGAGGATGCTTTGAGGCTGCAAGGTGACTTGGATAGATTGGGTGAGTGGGCAGAGGCATGGCAGATGCAGTATAATGTGAGGTTATCTACTTTGGTGACAAGAACAGGAAGGCAGATTATTATATGAATGGTGTCAGATTAGGAGAAGGGGAGATGTAATGAGACCTGGGTGTGCTTATACATCAGTCACTGATGTATAAGCATGCAGGTTTATGCAGGCAGTAGGCATGCATTTTTATGTAGGCAGTGAAGAAAGCCAATGGAATGTTGGCTTTCATGGCAGGGGGATTTGAGTTAAGGAGCAAGGAGGTCCCACTGCAGTTGTACAGGGCTCTGGTGAGACTGCACCAGAAGGATTGTGTGCAAATTTGGTCTCCTAATTTGAGGAAGGACATTATTGCTATTGAGGGAGTGCAGCGTAGGTTCACCAGGTTAATTCCAAGATTGGCGAGACTGACATATGATGAAAGAATGGGTTGACTGGGCTTGGATTTGCTGGAATTTTGAAAGATGAGAGGGGATCTCACAAAAACATATAAAATTCATAAAGGATTGGACAGGGTAGATGCAGGAAAAATGTTCCCGATGTTGGGAGTCCAGTACCAGGGGTCATAGTTTAAGAATAAGGGGTAAGCCATTTAGGACTGAGATGAAGAAAAACATTTTGACCCAGAGAGTTGTGAATCTGTGGAATTCCCTGCCACAGTGGAGGCCAATTCACTGGATGTTTTCAAGAGAGAGTTAGCTCTTAGGGCTAAAGGAATCAAGGGATATGGGGAAAAAGCCAGAACGGTTTTGATCAGCCATGATCGTATTGAATGGCGGTGCTGGCTCAAAGGGTTGAATGGCCTACTCCTGCACCTTTTTTCTATGTTTCTATTATGTTTAGTTTTGGTCACCCTGCTGTAGGAAGAATGTTGTTAAGCTGGTAAGAGTGCAGAGAAAATTGCAGAGGAGAGGTTGGGAAAGCCAGGATTTTAGGAAATCAAGAACCAGAGGACATAAGTTTAAAGGTGAGAGGGGAAAGATGCAATAGGAACACGAGGTGTAACATTTTCCACACAGAGGACGGTGGGTATATGGAATGAGCTGCCAGTGGAGGTATTGACGCAGGTACTATAACAACATGTAAAAGACATTTGGACAGGTACACCAATAGGAGAGGTTTAGAGGGATATGGGTCAACCAAGGTCTGGTGGGACTAGCGTAGATGGAGCATCTGAGTTGGCATGGGCAAGTTGGACCAAAAGGCCTGTTTCTGTGCTGTGTGACTATGACTAATTATTGTATTTATGTATGGTATATTTGATCTTTTTGGACGGTATGCAGATCTTTTTGGACGGTATGCAAGACAAACCTTTCCACTGTACTTCAGTACAATGACAATAATAACGTAAGCCTAAACCTAAACTGAAGCAAGCAGAATGACAAAAGACAAAAGTTATTAATACAGCAGTATCCAGATTGGGATGGAATCCAAGAGGAATAGGTCAGAGTCATCCAAGGGTGAGGAATGCATTCCTGGCAAAGAAACAGAAAGCTGGAAATAAGGGAGAGACTAGATACCGACAGGTAAAAAAAAAAAAATTAAATTAAAAAACTCAGTGTTTGCATTATTATAGCATACAAGACCAATGCAGGCTTGTTGGATCTGCTCCCCCAAAACAAGATTCCACCACTCACCCGTTCCCCCAACGCAATATAGCACCATTCACGCATAGCCCCCAACTGCGCAGGCACGGCACATTTCCTCTCAACCCCCAGCACTCCCTCCCCTCCTCTTCAATCCCTAGAGATGGAGGGGGGTAGAGAGGGGGTAGAGGGAGGGGGAGGGGGTAGAGGGGGCAGAGCGGGAGAGGGATGGAAGTAGAGAGGGAGGGTAGAGGCGGTGGGGGTAAGAGAGAGGGAGGGGGGTAGAGGTAGAGAGGGAGAGGGAGGGGGGCAGAGAGGGAGGGGGGCAGAGAGGCTGGATATGAGGGTAGATAGAGAGGGGGCATCTCCCTCCTCCACCCCCCCCCAACTCTTTCTACCCCACTCCCCACCCCTTCTCCCTCCTCCTCCTCCCCTCACTCCCGTTCCCTGCCCCAGGTGGGAATGCGACGGGAAGATGTTTATCGCCTCGACGGGAAAAATGTGAGTAGAATGTGTGAAAATGGGAAGGCTGTGGCCTAGTGTTTGGAAGAAAATAGGAAAATTAACCAGATTGACATACACGCAGCCACAAACAAGACGAAGAGTTTTATTATAGAGATACAGACCCTGGATAAGAGAGTTCTAAAACCTTTAAAAACAACTATGTGGCTTATTAAATCAGCACAAAAAAAAATGCAGCACCAATTGTGAGGAAAGACTTAAAACACCAATGCTGGGGTACACAGCGGGTCAGACAGCGTCTCTGGTTGTTGCCTGACTCGGTAAGTTACTGTAACACTTTGCGTTCAACGCAAGGTTCCAGCACCTGCAATTCCTTGTGTCTAATGGGCCTGTCCCACTTACGCGACTTTTTTTGGCGACTGGCGGTACCCGTCATGGGTCGTTGCAGGTCGCCGAAAATTCTCAACATGTTGAAAATCCAGCGGCGACAAGAAAGACGCTACGACTCTTTGGGCGACTGAGGAGACTACTCACGACCATACAGGCAACACCCCTGCGACATGTCACAGGGTGAAGCCTGTATGGTCGTGAGTAGTCGCCCAAAGAATCGTACCTTGTTCTGGTCGCTGCTGGATTTTCAACATGTTGAAGATTTTCGGCGACCTGCAATGACCTATGACGGGTGCCGGCAGTTGCCGAAAAAGTCGCGTAAGTGGAACAGGCCCATAAGACTTAAACATCCAGCTTCATTAAAGGGCAAATCAGAGTTAATTCAAAGACATTTTTGTGAAATGATAATAGTTCTTCAGTATGTCTCAATATTATTTTGTTTACACATTCACATAAATGCAGCACTTTACTTACTTACTGGCAGCACGTATTGGCTTTAACTCGCATGAAACGTTATTTCCTTGCACCAATACACTGTAAATTTCTCGATTGTAATCATGTTTTGTCTTTCCGCTGACTGGATAGCACGCAACAAAAAGCTTTTCACTGCAACTCACTGCACATGATACTAAACTAAACTATAATTATAACACTTATTTCCCATTCCTAATTGCCCTTGTTTTGGAGCAGTAGTTCAAAAACATTGCAGTCCTTGTGAGGAGGCCGTCCTCGAAATGTTATAAGGTAGGGATTTCCAACTTTTTGGCCCAGTGACAAGAAAGGAATGACAAATATTTTCAAGGCAGAATCGAAATCTTTAAGATGGTGCTGTTTCGATGTGCCAGTTGTGTGCGGGAAAGTACATCTTGGACCCGCTGACCATCAGCATAGGAGCACCGCAAGGCTGCGTTCTCTCCCCTCTCCTCTACACCTACGACTGCATCTCCACAGACACCTCTGTCAAGCTTCTCAAGTTTGCGGACGACACAACCCTGATTGGACTGATCCAGGTTGGGGAGGAATCTGCCTACAGACAAGAAGTGACACAGCTGGTGTCCTGGTGCCAGTGCAACAACTTGGAGCTCAATGCTCTTAAGACAGTGGAATTGATTGCAGACTCTAGAAGAGCTATCCCTTCCCTCCCCCCACTCATCATCAACAACACCACAGTCACATCTGTGGAGTCATTTCAGTGCTTCGGAATGATCATGTCCAGGGACCTTAAATAGGTGGCCACCATCGACTCCACTGAGGATGCACTTCCTGCGGCAGCTGAGGAAACACAATCTGCCACAGGCAATGGTTGTCCAGTTTTACACTACTATCATAGAATCTGTCCTCACCTTCTCCATCATAGTCTGGTGTGGCTCAGCCACCAAGCACGACATCCAGAGGTTGCAGCGCATCGTTCGATCAGCCATGAAAGTTGTTGGCTGCAACAACGAGCCGTACACTGCAAGGGCCAGGAAGCGAGCGGGTAAGATTATCTCTGACCCCTCTCAACCTGGCCAAAACTCTTTGTACTTCCCTCTGGGATGCAACTCAGTACTATCGACAGCCAGACATAAAAACAACTTATTCTAACAACCAAAAGTCTGTAGCCTCTTTTTACTCTGGTACTTTATTTTCACGTTTAAATGTTTTCTTTTTAATTGTCTGCTGTGCGAGCATGTTTTACCATGTGTGAGCAAAGCACCAAGTCAAATTCCTTGTATGTATGCAGTAAGCATGCAGGTACAGCAGGCAGTGAAGAAAGCATGGTGGCCTTCATAACGAGGAGTTGAGTATAGGAGCAAAGAGATCCTTCTGCAGTTGTACTGGGCCCCAGTGAGACCACATCTGGAGTATTGTGTGCAGTTTTGGTCTCCATATTTGAGGAAGGACAATCTTGCTATCGAAGGAGTGCAGCATAGGTTCACAAGGTTAATTCCCGGGATGGCGGGATTGTCATATGCTGAGAGAATGGAGCGGCTGGGCTTGTATACTTTGGAATTTAGGATGAGAGGAGATCTTATTGAAACATATAAGATTATTAAGGGTTTGGACATGCTAGAGGCAGGAAACATGTTCCTGATGTTGGGGGAGTCCAGAACCAGGGTCCACAGTTTAAGAATAAGGGGTAAGCCATTTAGAACGGAGATGTGGAAACATTTTTTCACAGAGAGTTGTGAGTCTGTGGAATTCTCTGCCTCAGAGGCCGGTTCTCTGCATACTTTCAAGAGAGAGCTAGATACGGCTCTTAAAGATAGCAGAGTCAGGGGATATGCGGAGAAAACGGGAACGGGGTACTGATTGGGGATGATCAGCCATGATCATATTAAATGGCGGTGCTGGCTCAAAGGGCTGAATGGCCTACTCCTGCACCTATTGTTTACATACTTGGCCAATAAAATGTTATTCTGATTCTAGTCACTCTACCTACTTGGGTGGCAGAAGTGTGAGAGTGCTAAGGCAGAAATCGCAATAGGTTTTTGTAGTTTTACTGCAAGGCTCAAGCCAAATTTAAGTCTCCTTCCAGCTTAGGAACACAGAAAACCATTTCCATCATGGGAAAAAATATTTTGCTGATACTTTTTGTTCGCAAGTCCAAACCTGGGTAAGCTGCAACAGAAATGTTGCAAGCAAGTGAAGAGAATACCAATTTATGTAAGAATATTGCAAATTGGTTTCCAGTATCAACTACCATAGTTTAGCTACCCTATGCCTTAACTGAAGAGCACAATCTACTCTGAGAAGCCCCTCAGCACCTGTGTGGGAGACGTACACAAAGCCACAGTTTAAGTGCTATCTCATTCTCAAAACATTACTCTATCCAGACAGCATTTTCCTCACATTCCCATTTTAACACCAAAAGCATCCATAATTTGATTTACAACTCGACTCTATGGTACAAACTTACACTGAGAACTTTGTGCAAAATCAGCTGTAAACCTGCAGTAAGTGAGTCTTTATGTAAAGCTATGAAAACAAAAATATTGTACCACTTTGTGCACCTGCACAAACCCCGTGTGATGAAGTGTGAAAGCATAACTAATTATTCGGCACTTGAGCCACCCATTAGCCCTTGTGAACCAACAGTTACATGCTTGTTTTTTCTGAATGGTTTGTTTGGGGGAGGGGCAGCTACATTTCAAAGTTTGGAACAGCAGAGTTGGTGTCCTTGGATTCTGTCGTTACGATGCCAGTTCATCTCAACTGGGAGAATGATCCCCATTTATCATTAGTGGTATGCTAATAATCAGATTTCAAAGTTATTTCCTCTCAGCTGGCCTCTTTGGATTCTACACAATATAATCTGCCAGAAATTATGCAAGACCAAGTGTATTCAGTTGTTCCTTTCACTGTTGTCAAAAATTTTCAAAATACAGTGGTTCGTTTCAGAAATTTAAAAAGATCTGCTGCTTCACTTTTTTATTGATAATGGAAGCCAATTTAACCCCATGAGGCATTAAAAGAATAATTTGTCAATAAAAATGTTTTCCTTTGTTGGGATTAATAAAACGTTGCTGAAAAATGTTGCACACAAAAACATTATTTCCCAGGTAATGACTGGCTTATCTCCACAGTAGGACAATGTCTGAATTGTGTTAAAGGAGACTGTGTCCCTTTAAGACAGATGGGCATTCGCTTCCTGTTTATGCCCACTGGAGAATTTGTCGTAGCAATAAAGCAGATCCATCTAATCTAGTAATGCCAATTTACAAATTCACAAGTTATAGGTGTAGAATACAAGTCCACGCCACCATTTAATCATGGACGATCTCTGCCGCCTAATCCCATTTTCCTGCCTTCTCCCCATAACCCTTTACACCCGTTCTAATCAAGAATCTGTTATTTTGTCTTAAAAATATCCACTGACTTGGCCTCCACAGCCCTCTGAGACAATGAGTTCCACAGACTAACTACCCTCTGACTAAAGAAGTTCCTCCTCACCTCCTTTTTAAAAGAGCACCCGTTAATTCTAAGGCTGACCTCTGGTCTTAGACTCTCCCACTAGTGGAAATATCCATTCCACATTCACTCTATCTATGCCTTTCATTATTCTGTAAGTTTCAATGAGGTTCCCCTCAACCTTCTAAACTCCAGCGAGTGGAGGCCTAGTGATGCCAAAAGCTCATCATATGCTAACCCACTCATTCCTGGAATCATTCTTATAAACCTCCTCTGGACCCTCTCCAGAGCCGGTACATCCTTTCTCAGATATGGTGCCCAAATGTGCTCGCAGTACTGACCAGCGCCTTATAGAGCCTCCGCTCAATAATTGAAAAAGCGTGGAGATATTTGACTCCAAAGCAACGTAAATAGCTCACAAATTGGGAATAGTCCTGGTATTTACTATCAAGATGTACATCACAGCTTCCTATTGGTTAACCTCAGAAAATCCATCACCTGTTGCACTATAATATTAAGTGTTTCTATTGTAATAGACGTATAGAGTCATACAGCATGGAGACAGGCCCATTTGCCCAACTCATCCATGCTGACCAAGATACCCCATCTAAGCTAGTCCCATTTGTCTGCTTGTGGCCCATATCAATCTAAACTTTTCCTATCCATGTACCGGTCCATGTGTCTTTTAAATGCTATTATTATGGTACTTGCCTCAACTACCTCCTTTGACAGCTTGTTCCATATACCCACCACCCTCTGAGTGAAAAAGTTGCCCCTCAGGTTCCTGTTAAATCTTGCCTCACTCACCTTAAACGAGTGCCCTCTAGTTTTTGATTCTCCTATCCTGGGTAAAAGAGTGTGTGTTCACCCCATCTACTGCTCTCATGGTTTTATATGGGTCTATCAGATCAATAAGGAGCAATCAGCCATAACTAATGTCCAGATTACACTTATTTCATCATTGACCAGAATTTGTTGAGAACACCAAGGTAGGTGGCTGGATAGTGCTTTGATCAAAAGTCTCAAGCCCAGACGAAGAAATAGAATGAAAACATTATAGTGAAAGAAGACATTTTTTTTCAGACGTTTCGTTTGGGCAAGTTTGAATTCTAAATAAAATTGGATGATTATCACATTTTGCAGACATAAATATATTTATTCTGATGAAAAACTTCATCATTCATATACCATATGGCTCACCTTTTTAGATTTGCAGTGTATCTCGGAAGAAAGCTCCAATGATGATATATGATGACATTATGTGCTAAGTGTATTTGCAAATATGTATTTGTTATATATTGCAGAGGTGGCATATTGGCACAGCGGTAGAGATGCTGCCTTATGGCGCCAGAGGCCCGAGTTTGCTCCTGACTATGAGTGCTGTTGGTACGGAGTTTGTATGTATTCCCTGTGAAAGCGTGGGTTTTCTCCGGGTGCTCCTGTTTCCTCCCACACTCTAAAGACACACAAGTTTGTAGGTTAATTGGCTGCGGTAAAATTGTAAATTGTCCCTAGTGTGTAGGGTAGTGTTACAATATGGGCTGATCGATGGTCAGTACGGACCTGATGGGCCAAAGGGTCTCTTTCCGTGCTGTATCTCTAAAGTCTATTGCACTCCAATGTAATCAGTTATATTGCATTTCATCATGAATTGTCATTGGAAGAACTTAATACCTAATTCATACAATTACCTTGATGAGTACTGAATGGAAATATTAGGAACAACATTAGGCCATTCAACCTCTCAGATCTTTTCCAATATTCAATTGAATCACATCTGGTCAATTCCTCAAATCCAATATCCCCTGTTTGACCCATACCTCTGAATGTTCTAGTGCAGGGGTTCCCAACCTTTTTCGTCCCGTTTATCCCTGGCAACTTTAAGAGCACATAATAATGTTATTTCACTTAGTTATGAATAGGTATACCAGAACCAAATACAGGTAATTAACGAGAAAAAATATGTGCAAAACCAGAATCAACAAATTTACCCCTTTGAGTAAATTTACCTCAGGTTGGGTACCCTTGTTCTAGATAATAAAAACCCAATTTTTTGTTTTGAATGCTCTAATTTCCTAGCTTCGATGGGCTTTTGCATTTCAGATAAAGCTACTACTATTCTTTGTGTGCAAAAACTCTTCCATTCCTGTTCCCTAATGGCCTATCTATAATTTTAGATTATGTCTCCTTATTCTAGTTTGCCCAATCAGAGGAAATACTTTTTTAATACTTAATCCTTTAAATATTTTATCTGCCCAGATCCCTACATAATCTCCTAGCCTCAATGAAATGCAATGTCTTAAAATATGCTTTGGTAAGCTCCAGTATGTTCTTAAATCCTTCTACTGAATTGTGAATTTCTCAATCTAATTCCTTCAAAATGAAGAAATTGAAGCAGCTATCACATTAAAACTAGAAATTGTTTTGCAATCATTATTTTCACCATTGATTCTTCTTCTATAAGCTCATCAGTGATTTCTCTTTCTCAATAGGCTGGCAAGATTTGTTGAAAGTCTTTTCCAAACTATCTCCATAGCTGGTAATCAGAAAAGGGACTGCTTATATCCAACGGGATCTCACCACTGGCGACATCTTCCCATCTCCTCCCCTTTCCGCAGAGACCGTTCCTTCCGTAACTCCCTGGTCAATTTGTCCCTTCCCACCCAAACCACCCCCTCCCCTGGTACTTTCCCTTGCAACCGCATGAAATGCTACACTTATCGCTCAGTTCGCAATAACCAACCTGATCACCCAGTGGCTCAGCACTTGAACTCCCCCTCCCATTCTGAATCCGACCTTTCTGTCCTGGACCTCCGCCATTGCCAGAGTGAGGCCCAGCGCAAATTGGAGGAGCAGCACCTCATATTTCGCTTGGGTAGTTTACACCCCAACAGTATGAACATTGACATCTCCAATTTCAGAAGTCCTTGCTTTTGCCCTCCTTCCCCTCCCCTTCCCAGCTCTCCCACAAGCCTACTGTCTCGCCTCCTCCTTTCTTCCCCCCGCCCCGACATCTGGGTCTTTTTTTTTTGGGTCTGAACTGGCGGCAACAGAGTCAAGAGTGTCTGTCATATGTAAAGATGATGGAACAATAAATTTCTTACTTGCTATAGCTTAACAAGTAAATGCAATGCACACAAATACATATATATTAATTAAAATAAGACTGATGAAGGGTCTCGACCCGAAACGTCGCCTATTCCTTCTCTCCATAGATGCTGCCTCACCCGCTGAATTTCTTCAACATTTTTGTCTGCCTTCGCATATATTTGGCTCCTCTGATTTTGTCTTTCAAATTGGGAAATTACGCAATCTTTTATTGGGAGTCTTCCCGCTCAGAATAATTGAGATTAGGTACTAAATGGATGGATTAGTATGCAGTTTGCGGTTTTTTTTTTGGACTGCTTCAAATACTTGGAAATGGAACAGTTAGATTAAACTAGTCCCAATGAAGTAATGGAAGCATTTATAGTCATGAGAGCACTGAACAACTATGCATAGCTACAGAATTTAACAATATTCCAGCTGGACATTAAATTAGGTTACTGTGCAATCTAAATTAAACTATTCAATAACATAATGTAAAAAATCTGCAGAGATAGTTTATCCAGACTGGAAAATCTGGATCTTGTGCAGTGGATGGAAAAAATGACCAGCTATACACCAGAAAGATATCCAGGTAATATATGTAGCTTATGCTGAGAAGTATTGGAAATAGTTTCCAGAAAACATTGCTGTTTTGTTATTCTTGTTATTATGTTATTATAATTCTTGGCAGAAATGCATTGGAACATTTCTTTTACAATTTGCTTCAGGGTCCTCATCTGATGTAGAGCTTTTAATTAACATGGAAGATACAGGGAACTTCCAACAAAACCAGCTACAAATAAATAAGCATCAATGAGTCAAAGAAAACAACAATAACTCTTCCCACCTGGCAATATTTAGGCTTGTGAGCAATTAAAATATTCTGTCAGAAAGTTGCTTTCGATCTTACTATGTCCAATATTAAGTTATTTTTCTGGGTCTGAACTGGCGGCAACAGAGTCAAGAGTGTCTGTCATATGTAAAGATGATGGAACAATAAATTTCTTACTTGCTATAGCTTAACAAGTAAATGCAATGCACACAAATACATATATATTAATTAAAATAATGATAAATTATTATCTATAACACTAGTTATGCATGATAGAGCAAATCCCAATGTCCATAATGCAAGCAGACGCAGCCAATAAAAGATTACAGTTGCTGAGGTTAGTGTTGTGTTGAAGAGCCTGATGATTGCTGGGAAGAAGTTTTTGAATTTGGTGGTTCCGGGTTTCAGGCTCCTGTATCTTCTTCCCAATGACAGTAGTGAAAGTGACAGAGTGACCTGCATGGCGGGGGTCTTTGATGATATTAACTGATCCTATAGATCACTTTAATGGTGGGGAGGTCAATACCAATGATGGACCGGACAGCACCAACCGCTCTCTGTCATCTCATTCATTCTTGGGCATTCAAATTGCTGAACCAGGCTGAGATGCAACCAGTGTGTTCTCTATTGGACACCTGTAGAAGTTTGATAGAGTATTTCTTGACATACCTATGGAAGTAGCGGTATTGATGAGCTTTCTTTGTGGTTGCATCAATATAATGGGCCCAAGACAGATCTTCAGAGATACCCATGCATGCCCAAGAACCTGATGCCGTTGACTATTTCCATGCCGACCAGTCTATGGCTCATGGCTCCCTGGCTTTCCCCCCAAAGTCAATAATTAGGTCCTTAGTCCTGCTGTCGCTGAGAAGATTATTGTTCTGTGACATTTAAATAAGATTTTCAATCTTACTCCTAATGATAGGTATTCTGACTTATCAGCTATTAACAGTGGTATTGTCAGCAAATTAAAAAAATGGCATCGAGCTGTGTCTGACTACACAGTCATAGGTGTAGTTTTAGATTAGTTTTGTTCAGAGATGCAGCGTGGAAACAGGCCCTTCGAAGCCGGATCTCCGGAGCTGCAAGCTGGGTCTCCGGAGCTGCAAGGCAGCAACTCCACCGCTGCGCCTATGTGCCGCCCCAAAGTGATGCCTCTGATATAGAGACAGCATTGCAGGGGACTGAGCACACAGCCTTGAGGTGCACCCGCATTGAAGGTTATCGAGAAGGATATGTAGTTGCCAATTTGTACTGGGTGTCGTCTGCCAATGATCAGAAGTCAGGTACATAGGGTTAAGTGGAGACACGGTTCTCAGAGTTTGATTAAAAGTATGAAGGGGATTATGGTTTTGGACGTTGAGCTGTAGTTGATGCACATCTGCCTGGTGTAAGTGTTGTTATTGTAGTCTAGTGTAGAGTGGAGAGCCCGCGAGATCTCATCTCCTGTTGATCTACTGTTGTGGTACCCAAACTGTAGCGGGTTCATTTTCTTTACTAAGGCATGAGTTGATAGGCATCATAACCAACCTCTCAACGCATTTCATCACAAATGTACAACAACATTGACGGCCCCATAGCAGAAGCGTCCACGTCGCGGGGCGGGAAACTAGAAGAATCCTGAGCTAATTCTGCTATAACCATCATCTATTGCGACAAGTGATGGCTTCCACTGATTGTCGCCATAAGTTTGCGTCCTTTTCAGGATGGACGATGACAGCGAGGTCAACATTTGTAACAAGATGAACACGAAAAGAAGAACATTGGCAGCATTGTAACTTAAGTTTGAGTTACTTAGAACCATAGAAAATAGGTGCAGGAGGCGGCCATTCGGCCCTTCGAGCCAGCACCACCATTCATTGTGACCATGGCTGATCTTCCCCAATCAATAAACCGTGCCTGCCTACTCCCCATATCCCTTGATTCCACTAGCCCCTAGAACTCTATCTAACTCTCTCTTAAATCCATCCAGTGATTTTGCCTCCACTGCCCTCTGTGGCAGGGAATTCCACAAATTCATAACTCTCAGGGTGAAAATGTTTCTTCTCACCTCAGTCTTAAATGGCCTCCCCTTTATTCTAACTGTGCCCCTGGTTCTGGACTCGCCCAACATTGGGAACATTTTTTCTGCATCTAGCTTGTCCAGTCCTTTTATAATTTTATGTTTCTATAAGATCCCTCCTCATCCTTCTAAACTCCAGTGAATACAAGCCTAGTCTTTTCAATCTTTCCTCATATGACAGTTCCGCCATCCCAGGGATCAATCTCGTGAACCTACGCTGCACTGCCTCAATCACAAGGATGTCCTTCCTCAAAATAGGAGACCAAAACTGTACATAATACTCCAGATGTGGTCTTACCAGAGCCCTATACAACTGTGGCTTTCTTGTGGCTTTCTAATAGGCTGGAGCGGATCTGAAGAAATTTGCTACATGAGAAAGAGTTAATATTTCAAGTTCTGATGAAAGGTCATCAACCTGGTACATTAACAGTGTTTTCTGTCTCCAGTGATGATGCCCAACACACTGATCCATCTCCAGCATTTTCCGTATTTACTTCACATTGCAAGTTGATGCTCTTTCATCAGAGCCGAAGAAAGTTAATTGACTTAAAGCACCAACACAAAAAGGGTGAAGCTTTTTTTCCACCAAGGGAATGCTCTTCTGTATGTCATGGGAATAGTTAGTACAGGAACTTGTTCAGGACTTGCCTTCCTGAAAGATCCGATAGCAGTCTAGAATTAAATGTTTGCCTTAGACCAAGACTTCACCTTTTGGTCTGTAATGGACTGATAGAAGCTGATTGCTACAAACAGTTACCAATCATTGTCATGTGACCATCAGAATAGTAGGTAAACTATATTGGTATCAGCACTTTTTCTTCTCAATTCCCAAGAAAAATAAATCTGTGGATCAATATATTTTATTGGTGTAACAGGCAGAGTGAATAATTGGCCACACAATTACCTCTTAAGATGGACACAAAATGCTGGAGTAACTCAGCGTGCCAGGCAGCATCTCTGTTGAAAAGGAATAGGAGATGTTTTGGATCAAGATCCTTCTTGAGACCCAAAATATCACCTATCCTTCTCCCCAGAGATGTGGCCTGACCCGCTGAGTTACTCCAGTATTTTGTGCCTATCTTCGGTGTAAACCAGCATCTGCAGTTCCTTCCTACACAATGACCTCTTCATGTCAGTTCATTAGATAAGACTTATTTGATTAGGCCTATCTGTTTACATTACATTCCTTACCTTTGGCTTTGGATGACGGCTAATAATAAGGCTGATAGGACCTGGACCACACTCACTTAGAATCGCATATGCTTCACTCAGGGCCGCGTGTCGCAGACTCACTGAGTCCACCTCTAAAATCTGATCACCTCGGCTGCAATGAAAGGCAAAGCAAATTAATTATTTTTTGCCACTTCAAGCTCCAAATACCTTAACAAAAGTGATAGTGTTCCATTATGAAGTATATAGCTCTGCCCATTCATAAGAATGTAAAAGAGTTCTTTCTTTCTAAAGCACAACTACCAAAATGACAACAATGTGCAGTTCATTAAAGTAATTTGATGCTGTAAATTGTTACTCAAGGCTGCATTTCAGGAAGACACGAATCAAATTAAATCTGAAGGTTACACAAAAAGCTGGAGAAACTCAGCGGGTGCAGCAGCATCTAAGGAGCGAAGGAGATAGGCGACGTTTCGGGTCGAGACCCTTCTTCAGAATCTGAATCTGTTTACTCTTGACTGTGTTGCTTTCAAGACATATACAGCAAGTGAAATGCATAGTCTCGATTACTTACACTCTTTTTGACAGGTAAAGTCAAGTAAATAGGTAAGCTCTGAAACAGATAAATTCCAGAGATCAGGTAAACATTCCGCACAAAGTTCTTCACTCCTTGCTTATCTTAGATCCAGTTTGCATTTATTGAAAATTCTCTGACTGAAACACGATGCTTCATTTTTTCAGGAAGGAAGGATTCTTATTAAAGTTAACCCAAGTTCAATAGGCTGGATTGTGCTTGACCCAGCCTGTGCCGCAGGCTCACAACACCTGCATTCTAAACCAAATAACAGATGTATCTGATTATCTGAAAGATCTCTATTTCCATCATCTTTTTTCATAGAGATGTTAGGAAGTAGGCTGGATTTTATGGGAAAATCCCAGAGGTTCTGCGCATAAAGGCAGATGTTTCCCTGTGTAGGTGTCTGTGTTTGAGATTCACAAGTTTGTGCTTGCAATCGTGGAAATCCCACACCTGTGGGCAACTGCTTGCTGGAACTTACCCGAGTACATTAAATACATTGAACTCCTCCCCGATTCAAGCAACAAATGTTTGCCAATGTTAACCAAATGTCACCTTTGTCCTTCTGCATGGCTGTTAAGGGCCAAGGTAGATTCAAGTTAATTTAACCTTTTTTTTACTATTTCAGTTTATTTACATATTTTTAATTGTCTACCTGCATTATAAACCCTGCATAATCCCAGCAGGGACACTAACTTTTCACCACCTGGCAGGTTTACTGAAGCATCAGGCCACAATGCTGTAGCTGTCCCAAAAAATGAAAGTCCCAGGTAGCATTACCCGAGGCCCATCCCAAGGTCACCCTGATAAAAAAAAATTGACACCTGATGAACAGTGTCTAAATGTTTCTCTGAACAAGAGTTGAAAATATTAATTTGAAAACACCAAAATAACATAAAATCTTCAACACATCTTTAAAATGAAAGTATTTTCTTTTGAGCTGCCCATGCTCTCTGCTAACCTATGAAAGAGTCTGGCCTTGCGTGGTGCAGATCTTTCAGGGTAACCTAATGCCTAAAGCTGACTCTGTTCTCAATGGTGAGGACTTCCATGAGTTAAAAACAGTCCCAAAAATGCTGAAAAGTGAGTACTCCTAACTTGTCATCAAAGTAATCAACATATTATGAATGTAATGTCACAAAACTCTCAAGGAGCTAAATTTGCTTAAATCAATTAAAAATATGTAAATGGACTGAAATAGTAAAAAAAGGGTTAAATTAACTTGAATCTACCTTGGCCCTTCACAGCCATGCAAAGGACAAAGGTGACATTTGATTAATATTAACCGGTTCGCGGCGCGACTCATGTTGCACCGGCCCCTGCAGCCTGTCTGTCTGTCTTTTTTTTTTGTCTAGTTAAATGTAGTTGTTGTGTTTTTTATACTGTTTTTAACTGTGTATATGTGGGGGGCGGGGAGAACTTTTAAAATCTCTTCCCTGCACAGGAGACCAGACCCTTTCCCTCAACCGGAACGACCTAGGGGCTCCAGTCGCGGACTTACCATCGTGGGGCTTGCTGGCCTCGGAGCGTGGGGAGCGGTGGTGGCTCGCTGCTGCAGGCCGACTCCGGAGGTCGGAGGCTCCAGCTGCAGGCCTGTGGACTGTGATATCGGGAGCTCGCAGGTCCGCGTGGGAGACTGCTTTTCGGAGATCCCACGACGGCAACTTCTCCGGCCCGTGTCGCGGGGTAGGAACGACCCGGAGCGGGGCCATACATCGCGGCTTTAATGACCGTGGAACATTCCAACGCCAGCTGGGGGCTCCAACTTTGAGACATTTACACCGGGAGCGGGGCCGTAAATCGCCCGGCGCAACCTTAATGGCCAAGGGACCTACCATCGCCCGCCTGGGGCTTCAACATCGGGAGAAAAATGGTGCTCAGAGGAGAGAAAATACTTTGCCTTCCATCACAGTGAGGAGGAGATTTACTGTGATGGATGTTTGTGTGAATTCAATTGTCTGCGTGTCTTGTAGGAATTGTTTTGTTTGTATCGCTGTAGAAACAGAGTTTCATTTGAGCCTCACTGAGGTTCAAATGACATTGAATAAAAATTGTATATTTTATTGTATTGTATATTGTAATAGCTAACATTTGTTGCTTGAATCGAGGAGGAGTTCAATGTAATAAATGTACTCGGGTAAATTCCAGCAAACAGTTGCCCACAGGTGTGGGATTTCCATGATTGCAAGCACAAATTTGTGAATCTGAAACACTGACACCTACACAGCGAAACATCTGCCTTTATGCGCAGAACCTCTGGGATTTTCCCATACAATCCAGCCTGCTTCCTAACACCTCTATGGAAAAAGACGATGAAAATAGAGATCTTTCAGAAAATCAGATTAATCTGTTATTTAGTTTAGTCTCGTTTAGAACAGCACAGAAACTGAGTCCGCGCCGACCATCGATCCCCGCATATTAACACTATTTTACCTACACACACTAGGGACAATCTGCACTTATATCAAGCCAATTAACCTACAAACCTGTATATCTTTGCAATGTGGGAGGAAACCGACGATCTCAGAGAAAACCCACATGGTCAGGGGGAGAATGTACAAACAGCACCCATAGTCAGGATCGAACTGAATCTCCGGTGCTGCAAGAGCTGTAAGGCAGCAAACTCTACCGACGTGCCACCCCTATTATAGAACTAGTAATTTCATGATTGGGATTGTGGCAAGCATTGATCAAATCACAACATTTTAGGGGGTTTCTCACATTCTTAGCGTACTGCACCAACAGTGGGAAAATAGTGTTTCAAATATCATTGAGCATAATGACTCACAGAACAATTTAGTCTAAAGATTCTGATTATTTTATTGTCATGTGCACCAGGATACAATGAAATTCCTTGCTCGCATGAAGCTCAGGGAACAGTTTACACACAGTAATGATAAATACAACAAAAAATACAGCGGAGTGTGCAAAACAAGAATAGTGCAAGACTGTGCAATATGATACAGCAGAATAGCGCAGAGGTGCAAAAAAGCCTAGAAATCTGGGCTGGCTCAGTAGTTTGGTGGGAATCTGTGTCTTTGGATAACCAGGGCTCCATTGTTTTCTTGACTAGATAAATCAGATCCTATATATTTAATAGTGGTTGTCATGGCTCCTGTTCGAGTTGACGCTTCTGTTTGAATACCACTAAACTAGATTATTGGTGGTGATTTACCGTGAGTACATTGGCTGCAACATTTTCTTTGTGACAGCAATGGCTACGCTCAATGCTGAGCTCTGGGATCATTGGCGGTATTAAATAAATGCTCTTTATTTCTTTATCTTCAGTGAGCATAATCAAACCCTATGAAGGAATAGCTCTCGTGCAGTTGAGGAATCATGGTGGAATCTGCCTTCCCTTTTGAAACAGCATGAGCATGGAGAGAAACTGACCAAATGGTGCCAGCACAACAACCTGGAAGACCAAGGAACTAATTGTGGACTTTGGTAGGGGAAGGATGAGGACCCACAATCCTGCTCATATCAATGGGACGATGGCAGAGAGGGTCAATAACTTCAAACTCCTGGACGTGCATATATCAGACGATCTTGCCTGGACCCAGCAAACCGATGCAATTATAAAGGTGGCACATCAGCGACCCTATTTCCTGAGAAGATTATGGAGATCCGGCATGCCGACGAGGATTCTCCTAAACTTCTACATGTGCACGGTAGAGAGCATTCTGACTGGTTGCATCGTGGCCTGGTTCGGCAACTTGAACGTCCAGGAGCGAAAAAGACTGCAAAAAGTTGTTACCACAGCCCAGTCCATCACCAGCTTTGACCTCCCCACCATCGAAAAGATCTATTGTGGTCGCTGCATCAAAAAGGCAGCCAAAATCATCAAGGACCCACACCATCCTGGCCACACACTCATCTCACCATTGCCATCAGGATGAAGGTACAGGAGCCTGAAAACTGTAACGTCCAGGTTCAGGAACAGCTTCTTCCCTACAGCCATCAGGTTATTAAACACAACAACGAATAAGCTCTGAGCTCTGAACTGCAAAATTCTATATTATTATTTGTAATTTGCACTATATTTGTTATTTATTGAACTTTTTCCTTTTTTTCCTCTTCCCCCGTTATGTACTATGTTTATATATTCTGTTGTGCTGCAGCAGGTAAGAATTTCATTGTCCCATGCGCGACATATGACAATAAAACGCTCTAGACTTGTCTCTTGACTCTCCTCATGGTGGGAGAGTGAAGGTAACTGGAGTGTAGGATCCTAAAGTGGAAGATCCTGGAAATCGCACATTCAATTTCCAGGCTACGTAACAGCATCTGATCAATGTGGCAATGGAGATATGCAATTATATTTCCCAATCTCAGACTTGGGAGGGAAAATAAAAAACGTCCTATTCCAAATATAAATTTGCACAGTTGTTTTAAAGAAGCATACAAGGATCGACCATGATTAGTTTTTGTGGAACTGTGCCCATGCCTGAATCAGCAGCTTCAACATGGAGAGAAAATAAATATAGCTTTGACAATGAGTTTCAGAGACTTATTGATATTTAATTTGATTGACTGCTCCTTCAACAAGTTTTCGGGACACTCGTGGAAAAGAGCCCTTTAAGCAAAGCAATGGTGCATTTTACAACTCATGGGGGCACATTTTGACTGTTGAAGACTCACCTCAATCTGCTATCCAGTTTGGCAACTGATCCTGGGGCAAGACTGTGGATGTAGATTCCTGGTGTGCCATTCTCCAACGCAAGGCAACAGGCTCCAATCCCCAACCCGACTCCAGGCTCTGAAATATGGAATGGAATACTTTGTCACATGTGACTAGGCACATTGAAATTCTTTGCTTGCATACGAAGGTAGATAAATAGTGGCCACCCACGGCGCTGACAAAGTTACAAAGCACCGGCTCAACACAACCTCCCCAATGCCAAGTCCTCCATTGTCCACTGTTCTCCCCCCTCAGCCCCCTCCTTCCCCATTGCCCATTATCCAAAGAAAACAATACACAGGTAGCAGGTTTAAAGGGGGACCAGGTAGTTTAGTTCAGGTAACTCTCAGTAGATTTAATGTGGCACAGATTAACCACAGGATACCATAAACATAATTTTAAAAGCATTCAGCAAGAAATGCCATCATTTCGTATTGGTTCTCACCCAATTCCCACCTGTGATGTTCGGTTTAATTTAAAATACATTAAACACTGTCAGCCCATTAAGCAAAGTTAAACATTTTAAACTGCTGCATATCCTATAATGTTGGTATTACAGGACGTTGTCTCTCATCCCTTCACACAGTTATATTACATTTAACAGTTGTGTTAGAAACATAGAAAAATAGGTGCAGGAGTAGGACATTCGGCCCTTCGAGCCTGCACCGCCATTCAATATGATCATGGCTGATCATCCAACTCAGTATCCCGTACCTGCCTTCTCTCCATACCCCCTGATCCCTTTAGCCACAAGCGCCACATCCAACTCCCTCTTGAATACAGCCAATGAACTGGCCTCAACGACCTTTGGTGGCAGAGAATTCCAGAGAATCGCCACTCTCTGAGTAAAGAATGTTTTCCTCATCTCGGTCCTAAAGGAATTCCCCCTTATCCTTAGACTGTGACCCCTTTTTCTGGACTTCCCCAACATCGGGAACAATCTTCCTGCTTCTTGCTTGTCCAACCCCTTAAGAATTTTGTAAGTTTCTATAAGATCCCCCCTCAATCTTCTAAATTCCAGTGAGTACAAGCCGAGTCTATCCAGTCTTTCTTCATATGAAAGTCCCGACATCCCAGGAATCAGTCTGGTGAACCTTCTCTGAACTCCCTCTATGGCAAGAATGTCTTTCCTCAGATTTGGAGACCAAAACTGTACGCAATAGTCCAGGTGTGGTCTCACCAAAACCCGTACAACTGCAGCAGAACCTCCCTGCTCCTATACTCAAATCCTTTCGCTGTGAATGCTAACATACCATTTGCTTTCTTCACTGCCTGCTGCACCTGCATGCCTACTTTCAATGACTGGTGTACCATGACACCCAGGTCTCGTTGCATCTCCCCTTTTCCTAATCTGTCACCATTCAGATAAAAGTCTACCCTCATGTTTTTGCCACCAAAGTGGATAACCTCACATTTATCAACATTATACTGCATCTGCCATGCATCTGCCCGTTCACTCAGCCTATCCAAATCACCCTGCAGCCTCCAAGCATCCTCCTCACACCTAACTATGCCCCCCAGCTTGGTGTCATCTGCAAATTTGGAGATGTTGCAATCCATTCCCTTGTCCAAATAATTAATGTATATTGTAAATAGCTGGGGTCCCAGCACTGAGCCTTGCGGTACCCCACTAGTCACTGCCTGCCATTCTGAAAAGGACCCGTTTACTCCTACCCTTTGCTTCCTGTCTGCCAGCCAGTTCTCTATCCACATCAATATTGAACCACCAATACCATGTACTTTAAGTTTATATACTAATCTCTTATGTGGGACCTTTGTCGAAAGCCTTCTGAAAGTCCAGATATAACATATATCCACTGGTTCTCCCTTATCCACTCTACTAGTTACATCCTCGAAAAAGTCTATAAGATTCGTCAGACATGATTTACCTTTTCTAAATCCATGCTGACTTTGTCCAATGATTTCACCACTTTCCAAATGAGCTGCTATCCCATCTTTAATAACTGACTCCCCAGTTTCCCCATTACCGATGTTAGACTAATTGGTCTGTAATTCCCCGCTTTCTCTCCCCCTCCTTTTTTAAAAAGTGGGGTTACATTAGCTATCCTCCAATCCTCAGGAACTACTCCAAAATCTAAGGAGTTTTGAAAAATTATCACTAATGCATCCACTATTTCCGTGGCTACCTCCTTGAGCACTCTGGAATGCAGACCATCTGGCCCTGGGGATTTATCGGCCTTTAATCTGTTCAATTTAGCCAACACCACTTCCCGGCTAACCTGGATTTCACTCAGTTCCACCATCTTATTTGACCTCCGGTCCACTGCTATTTCTGGCAGATTATTTATGTTTTCCTTAGTGAAGACAGAACCAAAGTAGTTATTCAATTGGTCTGCCATGTCCTTGTTCACCATGATCAATTCACCTGCTTCTGACTGCAAGGGACCAACATTTGTTCTAACTAGTCTCTTTCTCTTCACATATCTATAAAAACTTTTGCAGTCTGTTTTTATGTTCCCTGCCAGTTTCCTTTCGTAATCTATTTTCCCTTTCCTAATTAAGCCCTTTGTCCTCCTCTGCTGGATTCTGAATTTCTCCCAGTCCTCTGGTAGGCTGCTTTTTTTGGCCAATTAGTATGCCTCATCTTTAGTTTTTATACTATCCCTGATTTCCCTCGTTATCCACGGATGCACCACCTTCCCTGATTTATTCTTTTGCCAAACTGATATGAACAATTTATGTACTTCATCCATGCAGTCTTTAAATACCTTCCATTGCACATCCACTGTCACCTGCCAGTCTATCTTGGCCAATTCACAGCTCATACCATCAAATTTACCTTTGTTAAAGTACAGAACCCTTGTTTCTGACTTAATCATGTCACTCTCCATCCTAATGAAGAATTCAATCATATTATGGTCACTCTTGCACTCTTACATATAACTATTCTTTACATTTGTCCTTTTCTTTGTAAGTCACAAAGCAAATGAAGAAAGCACTTAATTGAAATAAACTTATTTTGCATCCTGAAAATATATACCATCCAGCGAATCAATGTTTTAAACTAAAAGCAAAATAATGCAGCTATGAACATCTGAAAGTTAAGCAGCGAATGATAGGGATACTCAGCAAGTCAGGTAGCATCTGTGGAGAAAGAAACTAAGCTGAGATTTCAGGTTGATGGACTTACATAAGCGTGGACATATTTTAATAGACCAAGCCTATGGAATTAGTGAGTTGGTGAAAGGCAGAATATAGAAACATAGAAAAATAGGTGCAGGAGTAGGCCATTCGGCCCTCCGAGCCTGCACCACCATTCACTATGATCATGGCTGATCATCCAACTCAGTATCCCGTACCTGCCTTCTCTCCATACCCCCTGATCCCTTTAGCCACAAGAGCCACATCCAACTCCCTCTTGAGTATAGCCAATGAACTGGCCTCAACGACCTTCTGTGGCAGAGAATTCCAGAGACTCACTACTCTCTGTGTAAAGAATGTTTTCCTCATCTCGGTCCTAAAGGAATTCCCCCTTATCCTTAGACTGTGACCCCTTGTTCTGGACTCCCCCAACATCGGGAACAATCTTCCTGCATCTAGCTTGTCCAACCCATAAGAATATAAACATGGTTACATTCTTGGGGACAGAAGGTAGTATTCAATGGAACCTGCATTGTATAGGATTCACTTGCAGATGGAGTCCCTAAGCTGAATGTGCTGATCTTATTCAACATTTTACCAATGTTTTGGATGAAGGCATAATGAATGTGAGCAGCATTTAATTACATGGATGAAATATATCCGATTAAATTGGATGAAAGCCATTTTAAATGTACTGGGTCCATTTGTGATAAATGCCCTTGTCAGTGAATCAGTGTTTTAGTCCGTCATTTCAGACATGTTTACAATGTACAGTATAAGTTGTCAAAGTAAACTTTATTTTTTAAACAACATGAATTGGGATGGACATGACAGCAAGGAGGGTGTTAGGATGTATTCTTAGCAATACTGTACAAATGTGGGATTTTTTGTTTAGAATACAGTCCAGTTAAGGTCCTGAAGGGATATTGAAATCAGAAGATGCCACTGGAATGTTACCTTGTTTTATTAATCTCTCCTATTGGAGTAAGTTCATTTAAAAATATGTTTTTCTTTGAGTAATCATTGGTGTCAGTATTTAGAGGGAGTAAGATCAGATTTTAGCAGTAATGGTAACCTGGAAACATTGGACGTCGTACTGAAATGAATGCATGGGTCACATTCGCCATTGTTTGCCATTTTCAACTTGGCAGTTGACCGATACAAAGGATTGCTGGTTTTGGACAGAAAGATCAAATCTTGGGATTGGAGAGGAGGAAGAAACGATAAAACTAGGAAGTGGGTTGGGGAGGGAGGTTATAATCGGGGAGACACAAGTCAGTGGATATGTTTAAATCAGACGTACAGATGTCAAAGGTTAGGAGATGGCAGGAGAATGGGGTTAGGAGGGAGTGATAGATCAGCTGTGATTGAATTGCGGAGTAGACTTGTTGGGGGGCCAAATTGCCTAATTCCTATTCGTTATAACATTTTGACTGAGGAAACTATTTCCTGACCATCTTAAGAGTAGGAGAGTTGCCCCAGAAAATGATGGAATAGATACATTTGTGGACTATAGATAGTAAAATAATTCTCCTGAATTTTATTCAGGAGGGCATTAGGCTTTTCTCTCTCTCCGCTTTTGGGATTTGTTGAAAAGTTAAAAAGGGCTGAGAGTAAATAAAGGCTGCAGAATACCTGATTGGATCAGATTGAGTGAAACAACTTTTACTAGTTCGGTGTTTATGATGAATTTTAAGAACAAAACGTTGAGAAGTTTAATAATATAGAATAAAAAGGGACTGCAGATTTTCTCTGGAGAAAATGGATTGGTTACGTTTCAGGTCGGGACCTTTCTTCAGCCCAAAACATTACCTATCCATTTTCCCCATAAATGCTGCTTGACAACCTGAGTTACTCCAGCATTTTGTGTCTAACGCTGAGATGTTTGTTGGTCCTCCCAGCATGTAGTCCAATCATGTGGCGTCTGCTGTGGTGTAAAACCCTCCTTTATATCTATCATATAAATGGTGCAATGGAAGCATTCTCCATATATTTAATAATTCTCCCCATATTTTAATGGAATTTGTGTATGGTCAATAACAACGTTGAAGTAGAGAGTCTTCAAGTTTCAGTTATCACACAAGCGTGTACAGGTTTTTTTAAAGTCCAATGGTTCATAATGTCATAATAGGAGAAATAGGTCATTTGGCCCATCAAGTCTACTCCGCCATTCAATCATGACTGATCTATCTCTACCTCCTAACCCTATTCTCCTGCCTTCTCCCCATAACATCAAAACCTGTACTAATTAATAATTTTTCTGTGAAAAAATCATATATAGTGGCACCTTTCGGGAATTTTTGACACCTGATTATTGTGACTACCTGCCAATTATTGCAATAAATAGAAAACTGTGGAGAAGGTGTGGTGGGGGCTAGTGTGAGAGCTTGAATTCCCAATATTCGCCCTGGCAAAAACAATACTCAGTGATACATTTGCATTCAAAAAGGTAAACCTTATGTACTCTTCAGTTATTTGTCCAGTTAGCATAAGTTTCTGAATAAATCTTAATTCTATCGCCCAGGTTCTGCTGCAGAGTGAAGCCAACATCAGTCTTAAAAAAAGTCCCGACCAGAAAGGTCACCTGTCCATGTTCTCCAGAGATGCTGCCTGATCCATTCAGTTACTCCAGCCATGTGTGTCCTTATTTGTAAACTATCTGCAGTTCCTTGTTTCTCTATTATTTTGACCATGCAGGGAATGGTAAACAACACATTTTCTTCTACTTTCCAGAATAAGATGGTTATATACTATTAGTGGTTGCATTTGTCTCCGTATTCACCTCCTCTGCGCCTTCCTTCTTTTGCTAGAGCTGATATTAATTTTGCTTGTTCCCTGTGCAGTGGCCTTACCTTTCTTCAATGTCACCTCCATTATGATTCGATCCTTTGGTCCTGGCCCCCTGCGAGAATTATCCCCCTCTTCTGAGCCTGGTATTGGAGTTCCACCACTGATATTGGAGTTGGGAGAGCTGGACCGACTCATCAGTGTGGGAGTGGGACATGGAGTGAGGCTGGGGCTTCGCAACCTGGTACGAACGGTCAGGGTCACAACTCCTTTTCTCAGTTGCTGTCAGGAACAAAATAAAAATAAATCAAAGCATCGACAGATGAATGAGTTAATAACCAGTTACATTTTAAGGATACATTTTGTAAGTGTTCCTAATTGATCAGCTGTAATCAGCAAAGATTTGCTTTTAAACACCATATTCAAAATAGAGCTTTACATCAATGTTGTATTGATATATAACATGGGTGCTTGGGCATAAATATATTTCCCGATATGGATGAAAAGCAGATATCCTAATAAAACAATAAGACTAAGTCTCGGAGTTGGAAGTTGGATTATATAAATATTTATTTTATTTCACAAAATTTCCAGAGTCTACTTAAAAAATGAAATTGCCTGGTTAATCATTTTTCTCTTCAGACTAATCGTACAAGCTTGTGCTCTTGTGAAATGCCAGTCACCATTCAGTATGGTAGTGACTTAAGAGTTAGACATACAGAATAGTGAAAGGCTTGGATAGAGTGGATGTGGAGAAGATGTTTCCACTAGTGGGAGAGTCTAGGACTAGAGGTCATAGCCACAGAATTAAAGGACGTTCTTTCAGGAAGGAGATGAAGATACGTTTCTTTGGTCAGAGGGTGGTGAATCTGTGGAATTCTTTGCCACAGAAGGCAGAGGAGTCCAAGTTTGGATATTTTTAAGGTAGATCCGTAATTAGTACAGGTGTCAGAGATTATGGGGGAAAAGGCAGGAGAATGGAGTTCTCCTGAGAGATAGATCAGCCATGATTGAATGGCACCGTACACTTAATGGGCAGAATGGCCAAATTCTACTCCTATACCTGAAGACCTTATGTTTTATATACTTCACCTTGAATAAAACTAAAAGAAAAGATGTATAACACAGCAAAGAGTAGCCGGAAGCCAGAGGATTGGGAAACTTTCATAGGACAACAGAAGGAAACAAAATGGGCAATACGGGCTGAAAAGATGAAGTACGAAGGGAAGCTGGCCAGGAATATATAGGACAGTAAAAGCGTCTTTAGATATGTTAAGGGAAAAAGAGTAGCAAAGTCAAATGTGGGTCCCTTGAAGGCAGACACGGTTGAAATTATTATGGGCAACAAGGAAATGGCAGAAGAATTGAATAGGTACTTCGGATCTGTCTTCACACAAACAATCTCCCAGATGCACTGGAGGACAGAGGATCTAAGGGCGTAGAGGAACTGAAAGAAATGTCATTAGGCGAGAAATAGTATTGGGTAGGCTAATGGGACTGAAGGATGATAAATCCCCTGGGCCTGATGGTCTGCATCCCAGTGTCCTCAGGGAGGTGGCTCCAGAAATAGTGGACGCATTGGTGATCATTTTCCAATGTTCAATAGATTCAGGATCAGTTCCTGTGGATTGGAGGATAGCTAATGTTATCCCACTTTTCAAGAAAGGAGCGAGAGAGAAAACGGGAAATTACAGACCAGTTAGCCTGACTTTGGTGGTGGGAAAGATGCTGTAGACAATTATTAATGAGGTAATAATGAGGCATTTGGATAGCAGTAAAATGATTAGTCCAAGTCAACATGGATTTATGAAAGGGAAATCATGCTTGACTAATCTTCTGGAATTTTTTGAGGATGTGTCAAGTAAAATGGATGAAGGGGTCCCAGTGGATGTAGTGTATCTAGACTTTCAGAAAGCCTTTGATAAGGTCCCGCACGGGAGACTGGTGACTAAAATTAGAGCACATGGTATTGGGGGTAGAGTAGGGTGTTGACATGGATAGAAAATTGGTTGGCAGACAACAAAGAGCAGGAGTGAACGGGTCCTTTTCAGAATGGCAGGCAGTGGCGAGTGGAGTGCCGCAAGGCTCGGTGTTGGTGCCGCAACTGTTTACCATATATATTAATGATTTGGAAGAGGGAATTAGGAACAACACTAGCATGTTTGCGGATGACACAAAGGTTGGTGGCAGTGTGAACTATTGAAAAAGATGTTAGGAGGTTGCAGGGCAAGCTGGACGGTTGAGTGAGTGGTCAGATGCCTGGCAGATGTAGTATAATATAGATAAATGTGAGGTTATCCACTTTGGCTGCAAAAACAAGGGGGCAGATTATTATCTCAATGGGGTTAGGCTAGGTATGGGGGAGGTGCAACGAAACTGGATGGATTTAAGAGAGTGTTAGATAGAGCTTTAGGGGCTAGTGGAGTCAAGGGATATGGGGAGAAGGCAGGCACGGGTTATTGATAGGGGACGATCAGCCATGATCACATGAATGGCAGTGCTGGCTCGAAGGGCCAATGGCCTCCTCCTGCACCTATTTTCTATGTTTCTATGTTTACCTTAAAGGTCTGTATGGCTTGTTGATGCGTTAGTCCTTGCAGAGATTCCCCATTAACTTCTAGAATTTCATCTCCTGTTGAATGCAGTACACATCTATCAATCATCAACTTATTTTATTCTTTTATCAGGACAACATTTATGATTTGTGATTAATTTTAAAATGCTTTTCTAAAAATAATATCCAGGCACACTAATGAGAAATGAATGAAAACCAAAAGATTGTGAAACTTACTTCAAGAAACAAAGTCACAGGTGAAACAATGAAATAAATAATGGATAACAATTATTCATTACGGGACACAAAGTGCTGGAGTAACAGCAAGTCAGGCAACATCTCTGGGGAACATGGATAGGTGACGTTTCAGGTCGAAACACTTCTTCATACTCAAAGGGTGACATTTTGGGTCGACATCGACTTCAGACTGATATGAGATGTTTTGGGTCGAGATCCTTCTTCAGACTGACATGTGACGTTTCGGCTCGAGACCCTTCTTCGATGTTTCAACATTTATTTATTATTGTTAGTTGTCTTCACATTGAGGATAGTCTCCAAGGTGTAGTTTGGGTCCACAATCATACCAAATGAGACGTACCAAATTTTGGTTTGGCAGCCGAAAGCAAAGTCCATGAGTTACATGGATCAGCTGCAGCAAAGTGCATTACTGCAACCTCCTGTCCTGCAATATCTGTTACTCCATCATGACACCAAGGATCACACCAAGGATCAACTCTCATTTCATGAGCAATGGGGAAAACAAGCCAGAATCAGCATCAGACATGGCTTCAACAGAGAGATAAACACCTCATGGCAATACCCCCGATCCAGACGAGCTCCTGGTGGAATATTTAAGAGAACGCAAGGACATCCACATCATGTGCGCAGTTTAGTGCATGGATGATTGTTGAACTCACCGCTGTATAAGATGCTCCCTTAATCCCATTATTCTGGCCCCAGCAACAATCGCAGCAGAAATAGAATGTTTAAAACATATTTGGACAGGCACATGGATATCTTTATATTAAGATTACATGTGGAAACAGAGTGAAAAACATTATTTTACATGCTATCCAAATGGATCAGATGTTCTATATGAATATAGATTGTTTCTAAAACTCACTCATCCTGGATCAATATATCTTGCAACAATGGAAACTGTCTTTTTGATTTTTGAACTTGTTTTTTACCAGTTATCCAGTATCTAATGTTTCCCATATTTTCAGCATTCTGCCAGGATGCATTCCTCAACCCTGGCTGACTCTGATCTATTCGTTTTGAATTCCATCCTAATCTGGATACTGCAGCATTAATAACTTTTGTTTTGTTGCCTTCTGCTTGATTCATAGTAAAGCTAACTCCATTGTTCCCTCAGTGGGTCAACAGAATTTGTGGGTGAGAACAACTGTCAGCAAGGCCATTCCCCACTTCCTTTGGGCCTCTGGATCAGTCTGCTGTCCTATAATTACCTCGCCATACATCTATTTTCTAGTCAGAGCTCTGGCTCTGACCTTCCTTCCATCGAGGGGATTTATCACAGTCGCTGCCTCAAAAAGGCTGGCAGCTTCATCAAGGACCCACTCCACCCTGGCCACACACTCATCTCCCTGCTACCTTCGGGTAGAAGGTACAGGAGCCTGAAGACTGCAACAACCCGGTTTAGGAATAGCTACTTCCCCACAGCCATCAGGCTATTAAACCTGGCTCGGAACTCTGAACATTAATATCCCTCCATATGTTATTTGCACTTTATTAATTTATTAATTCATGGGTGTGTTTATGTATAGAATTGTAGTCAATGCCTTCTATGTTCTGTTGTGCTATGCAAAGAAAGATTTTCATTGTCCTGTCAGGGACACATGACAATAAACTCTTTTGACTTTTTGACTTTTTAGTTGTGGTTACAAAAGCAACATTGCTCACCATAGCACTTCTAGCCTTCAATTCAGACCCTCTCGTATTATCTTCTTCCCGTAATAGGAACACATCTATTTACATTTTTTGCAATGGCTGTGTACCTGATTTTCCCCCATGCTCATTAATGCGCACATATTTGTTGCAGCTATAAGCAAATGTCAATGCTATTTTGTTTCTTGTCCACTTTTTTCCCTCTTCTCTCTCAATCATGATATTCATACCCTTTTTGGTTCCTTATCTTTATTTGTGGGCGTTGAGGGTGGTTGGTGGGTACGTTACTAAACCAAATGCCTGTTGCTTAATCCTACAATGGGTGTCCAAATCCCACCACGGAAGAGAAGGGATCTAATATGGAATTAAAAATCTAGTATTCAAAAATACTGTGCATCTAGTTCATTCATGTTCTTCAAGGACGGAATTTAGCAATTCTTACCTTTGAGATACTCAAGAAACACCAATGGTTAACTCATAATTGCCAACTGAACGGTCCAACAGATCACTAAGTTCACAGGGCAGCTAGAGATGGATGGTGAATGCCAGTGTTGCCGTAGTTTATCCCCTTATCCTATGACCATGACTATTTCTAACCTGTCCAACCAAGGAAACATCATCAATCATCCACACTGTCAAGCCCATTCAGAATCCTTTGTTGCTCCATGAAGACACCTCTCATTCATCGAAACTCCAGAGAGTGTAGTGTCAATTGGGTTGTCCAAATGATGGCTTTGAACAACCCAATTGATCACAGGAATTCATCTAGTAAACCACAGCTACAGGGATGGTATATTCTTCAATGAATAAGGTAACCTGAACTGGTGCAAGTATAATAAACTTCTGCCATACTCTATCCACTGACAGTGGAGACCAGTATTACACCTGCCTACTGTACCTATGTGTTAACATCTTATGGCTCTTGTATAAAAAACTCACCAATTTTTGACCACAAACAATGAACCTCCCCTTTTCCTAATCTGACACCATTAAGATAATAATCTGCCTTCCTGTTCTTGCCACCAAAGTGGATAATCTCACATTTATCCACATTATACTGTATCTGTCCACTAACTCAACCTATTCAAGTCACCCTGCAGCCTCATAACATCCTCCTCGTAGCTCACCAGCTTTGTGTCATCGGCAAACTTGGAGATGTCACATTTAATTCCCTCATCTAAATCGTCAATATATATTGTAAATAACTGATGCCCCAGCACCGATCCTTGCGGCACCCCACTCGTCACTGCCTGCCATTCTGAAAAGGACCCATTAATTCCTACTCTTTGCATCCCGTCTGCCAACCAGTTCTCTATCCATGTCAACAAATTAGATGAGAATGCACAAGGCATGATTAATAAGTTTGCAGATGATACTAAATTGGGTGGTATAATAAATTGCAGCAGGTTCTTTATTATTTGGCATGTAGGCTGATCATCTAAAATCAGATACCCCCCAATACCATGTGCTCTAATTTTGCACACAAATCTCTTGTGTAGGACCTTGTCAAAGGCTTTTTGAAAGTCCAGATACACCACATCCACTGGCTCTCCCTTATCCATTCTACTTTTAACATCTTCAAAAAATTCCAGCAGATTACTCAAGCATGATTTCCCCTTCATAAATCCATGCTGAGTTTGACCGATCCCGTCACTGCTTTCCAAATGCGCTGCTATAACATCATGAATAATCGACTCAAGCATCTTCCCCGCTACCGATGGAAGGCTAACTGGTCTATAATTCCCTGTTTTCTCTCTCCCTCCTTTCTTAAAAAGTGGAGTTACATTAGCTTCCCTCCAATCCACAGGAACTGATCCAGAGTCGAGAGAACATTGAAAAAGGATTATCTAGGTTCGCTGAAAATAGCATCACAGATAGATTGGGTGGTCAAGAAGGTTTCTAGCACATTGGCCTTCATCAGTCAGGGTATTGAGTATAGATGTTGGGACGTAATTTCGCATTTGTACAATATATTGGTGAGGCCATATTCGAGTAGTGGTCGGTTTTAATCACACTGCTTATAGGAAGGATGTCATTAAGCTAGAAAGAGTGCCGAGAAGATTTATCACGATGTTGCCAGGACTTGGTGGGTGATTGGTAGCGAGAGGTTGGGCAGGCTAGGACTTTATTCCTTGGAGAGCAGGTGGCTGAGGGGTGACCTTAGAGAGGTGTAGAATATCATGGGGAGAACAGATAGGTGAATGCACGGAGTCTGTACACAGAACAGGGGAATCAACAAGCTGGGGACATGTGTTTATTGTGAGAGGGGAAAGATTTTATATGAACCTGAGGGGCAACATTTTCACTCATAGTGGAATGAGCTGCCAGATGAGGTAGTTGAGGTGAGTCCAATAAGAAAATTTAAAAGACACTTGGACAGGCTTAGAGAGATATGGACCACATGGTGCAAATGTGACTAGCTTAAAATGGAGCATAATTGAATTTGATCAGAGGGCGTATTTCTATGCTGTATGACTCTATCCTCCAGTGTTCTGGCACCTCACCTGTGGCTATAGATTATGCAAAATATGATAAAAGCCCCTCTTAATCAGAAACTTATTGATTTAACACCCTTTTGTGATCCACCTCCTAATCTGTACTCCTAATTCCCACTGACTATCGAACATATCGGGAGGCCTATAGTATAACACCAAAAAAGCGATTGAATCTTTCTTATCCTATAGTTCTACCCAAATAGCCTCTTTGTCCACTCTTTAGGATAGCTTCCCTATGTACTACTGCAACACTCTGCCTGATCAGCAGTGCGACACCCCATCCCCTCTGAATCTCACTCTATCATGCTTGAAACGTCTATATCCAGTTCATTGGCCTGCCAGTCCTGCCCTTCCCATAATTACTTTTCTGATTGCACCAATAACATAATCACATGTGCTAATTCATACTCTCATTTGACCTGTGAGTCTCCCTGCAATAAACTAAATAATTTTCCCGAGTTCTCCCCTCGCTTCCATTTCCTGATTCAGAGCTATTTTTGGGATGTTGCTTATATCGTCTAAAGTGAAAGTTGATGCAAATACCTGCTTTATTCATTTGCTAATGCCTAGCTTCCAACAATTAATTATCCCGACTCACTTTCTATTGGGCTTTGTTCAATGCTCTTTGTTAACTCCTCCTATTGAAATACATTCTTACCATCAGCTACATTTCTGGCTAGTTCTTTCACATACTGTCATTTTAATTCATTTTTTAAATTCTTAGTCATCCATTGCAGCTTTTATTTTGATAATAATTCTGTTGAAGTGGAACTCGCTTTGGTTCTTTTTGATTTTTTTGGCATGATATTTCACCATAATTGTATTCCATAGTTCAATAGTGCTTTATTTGTCACATAAACAACTGCACAGTGAAATTCGTTTTGCATATATTACACATGCGAGCACTGCCGTTTTTGGCGCCATTATTCAAAGTCCATCTGGCCCTCTTTGTGTACCAGGAGCGCCGGTTCAAACTAGTACTGGCCCACACTCCTTATGTCCGATGGCTCCACCTCCCTCCTGGTTATGTCATCCAAAGAGCCTTCGAGCAGGTTCCTGGTCCCACCGACTGACAAACATTCAGGCAGGCTCGCAGTCTCGCTGAGGTTCCGTCGACCGCTGAGCCTTCGGGTGGGTACCCGGTCCCGTCGAGCCTTCGGGCGAGGTCCCACCGACGGACAAATCTCCGGGAGGGCACCGCAGCATCTGGGAAAGGTCTCCGACAAGGGGCACCTCCCATTACATCTGCTGCTACGCAAATGAAGGGTCTACACGTACATGGAAAAAGACGGGCAATACTACTGAGTTGGTTGACTTCACCCTGTGCAATTCTACTAATCAGTGCCAGAAAAATGAATTACTTTGTCTCGTGCTAATTAATAATACATTTCCCATGGTTAAATCTTCACCATCAGTTTAAAGTCTCTTAGGTTCAGATGGATTTGAGTAATTAATTTATGGAATCATGATATCATGTTCAGCACAGACACCATGGGCCAAAGGGCCTGTTCATGAACTGTACTACTCTATGTCCTCTGCAATTTTGGTGGAAGGAATTAAGAATTATTCAAGGAGTTCCGAAATGTAATCTATATGAAACTACATAAACAAGATAATAAAACGTACAAAATGTAAATGGCCTTAAGAGTGACATAATAAACTTTATTACCTCAAAATTCATGCAAATTATTCGATTAAAAAAATTCAAGTTAGTGTATGCTTCAAGACATTTCATCCTCATAATCATTTAATATTGAAACATAATTTCACAAAGACCTTGCCATCGCTAGATATCAAAACAAGCTATTCACATTTCCTCTTTCCTAAGTAAATTGTTTGAGTAGTTGAGGGTTTTTTCCCCACAGTGATGATAGTTCTAACTCTAAAAACAGGCACTGGGTATGTACTCTCAAAGGTTTTCAACATCAATTAAAACATCTGAGAGACTTGCTTGTAATTTCCCGAATGGTAAGTATTCTGTTTTGTTAGATTTGCTTGATGAGTAAAAGATACTAAATTGAAGCACAACAGCAAACTAAATCCTGAATTGGATTGAATTGCGCTGAATTTGGCTCATCGCAAAGATTTACTGCCAGCCCACACCTACCAGGGGCAGAAACAGAGGGCTGAACTCCAAAATAAATGTGAGGCCATAAGATTTGGCTTAATACCCTGGTCGCCGGATCAACCTATGAAGATTTGGTTTCATGTTACATCACGGATTCTTTAAAACCTTAACTTTTTCCGAACAACTGCTGATATCCATTTTTCAATCTATCTACAAAAACTCAAAACCAAAACTGTGCAGAGCCATCACTGGTCTGAGATATGGTAAATCTTTGGAAACTTCAGCACAAGTAAATATCTTGCAAGGCTATTCCTGACCTTAAATTAGATATTTATAATGAACTTTAATTTCGTGACTAATTTTTTTACACCTAAATAAGCCTCAGAGATTGAGATCTTAGTCAACCGCCCAAATATTTAAGATCATCCTACCTTCTCTGTTTAAGGCATTTGCTGATGGGACTACAAATAAAATGTCCCTGCACAATCACAACCATATTTTTAAGGTGGAAACAATTTTGCTGGTTTGTATAAAACAGATATTGGATGCATGCCTCACCCAATGGTAAATGAATTGGAAATCTAATAATGGTAAGAGCAATTGAACACAGTAATTAGTTGAAATTGAGAATGGCTCTTAGTTTTAGCAATTAAAATGAGTTTGAAAGAATCAGACCTTCCTTCAATCTCCCATCAGCCGCAGCTGCTCCGTTTGGGAAAATGGTTTTAACAAATATTCCCATCCGTCCTCGGGCAGAGTCCTGGCCACCAACTATGCTGAAACCAAGACCCTGTAAAATACAGTTAACATAGAATAATTAAGATGACACAATTTATTCAACTTATTCTCATAAATGCATTGCAATCTTTCATGAAATAAATATTCTTCAGCAATTATTTTTACCAATGTGGATTGAATATACTGATAATACCATGTCGTAGTCTTATAGAATGGAAGCAGGCCCTTTGGCCAACTTTCCCACACTGGTCAATATGTACCATCTACACTAGTCCCGCCTGCCTGTATTTGGACAAAGTCTCTCTAAACCTGTCCTATCCATGTACCTGTCTAAATGTTTCTTAAACGTTACAATAGTCCCTGCCTCAACTACCTCCTCCAGCAGGTCGTTCAATACGCCTACCACCCTTTGCATGAAAAAGTTACCCCTCATGTTCCTATTAAATCTTTCCCCCCCCCTCACCTTAAATCCATGTCTTCTGGTTTTTGATTCCCCTACTTTGGGCCAGAGACTCTGTGTATCTACCTGATCTTTTCCTCTCCTGATTTTGTATACCTCGATACAGTCACCCCTCATCTTCCTGCACGTCAAGGAATAGTCATAGTTGCTCAACTTCTCCCTATAGCTCAGGCCCTCAAGTCCTGGCAATATCCTCATAAATCTTCTCTTCACCCTTTCCGGCTGGACAACATCTTTCCTATAACATGGAGCCCAAATCTGAAAACAATACTCTAAATCGGCCTCACTAACGTCTTATACAACTGCAACATGACCTCCCATCTTTCATACTCATTACTCTGACTGATGAAGGCCAATGCGCCAAATGCCTTTTTGACCAGCCGATCTACCTGTGATGCCACTTTCAGCAAACTATGTACCTCTACCCTAGATCCCTCTGCTCGACAACACTCCCCAGAGCCCTAATGTTCACTGTGTAAGTTCTGCCCATGTTAGTGCTCCCAAAATGTAATGCCTCACATTTCTCTGTATGTGTTTAATTAACAAGGTGTTCAAAACGTTACTCCAGAAACTACTGTATGTTCAATGCTTATGGGTCATTCGTAATTAGGCTAAAGAGTCAAGAATGTTTAATTGCCATAGGCACTGGCAAAGGAACAACGACATTCTTACTTGTTGCAGTTTTACAAGCCTATTTACAATAAAACACAAATAAATATAAAATCGCCATGAATATGAGAAATGAGTAATCAGTAATACTATGTAACCAGCCCATAATAGTGCAAAATAGAAGTATGTAGTGCAACCAAAACAAAGTCCACAGTAGATCACAATTGGTGAGGTAGTGTTGCGGTTGGAATTGTGCAGTGTTCAGCAGTCTAATGGTCGCTGAGGAGAAACCGTTCTTGAACCCGATGGCGGTGGTGGTTTTCAAGTTCCTCTACATCACCTTTCCATGTTCTCCAGAGATGTTGCTTGACCCACTGTTACTCCAGCACTTTGTGTCTTTTCTTGTAAACCAGCTCTGCAGTTCCCCGTTTCTATAGGAAAGTGTCAAAACCTTTGACACATGTGAGCATTACCATAGGAGCCTCCTACTTCCCCATACTGATTCACTAAAGCTTTGTCATGGCCAAAATGCATTGGAATACTTTCCATTTGCCTGGATGAATGCAGTTCCAACAACTCTCAGGCAGGTTGACACCTGAGCACAAGACAGTTTGCTCAACTGGTTCCTCATCAATTATAAACATTCACCCCTTCTATTGCTACAATTTCTGTCTACCAATACGCTCCTCCACGTAGCAGAGCTGGTCCTTATGCTCAACAACCTCTCCTACGACTCCTCCCACATCCTCCAAATCCTACGCGTGGCTCTGGGCCCCAGCTATGCCTGTCTCTTTGTAGGGTACGTCGAACAAACCCTGTTCCAGGCGTACACTGGCCCTATCCCCGAACTCTACCTCTGCTACATTGACGACTGCATCAGTATTGCCTCCTGCTCCCATGCAGAACTCACTAACTTCATCAACTTCACGACTAATTTCCATCCTGCACCCAAATCATTTGGACCATCTCTGTACCGTTTCTGGATCTCACTGTCTCCATCACAGGAGACAGACCATTGACTGACATCTACTACAAACCCACTGACTGCCATGACTATATAGACTACACTTCTTCCCACCCTGCTTCCTGTAAAGTCTCTATTCCCTACTCCCAATTCCTCTGTCTATGCCGCATCTGTGCCCAGGATGAGGCTTTCCATAATGGATCATCGGAGATGTCCTCATTCTTTAGGAAACGGGGGTTCCTTTCTTCCATTATAGATGAAGCTCTAACTAGGGTCTCCTCGATATCCCGCAGCTCCGCTCTTGCTCTTCCTCCTCCCATTCGCAACAAGGACAGAGTCCCCAATATCCTCACGTTCCACCCCATCAGCCGTTGCATACAGCATATAATCGTCCAACACTTTTGCCACCTCCAATGGGATCCCACTACTGGTCACATCTTCCCATCGTTTCGATGAATACCTCCGCTCAGTCCACTTAACCGACCTGATCTCCCAGTTGCTCAGCACTTTAACCTCTCTCTCTTTCCCAATCTGACCTCTGTCCTGGACCTCTTCCATTGTCAGAGTGAGGCCCAGCGCAAATTGGAAGAACATCACCTCATATTTTGCTTGGGTAGTTTACACCCCAGCGGTATGAACATTGACTTCTCTATCTTCAAATAGCCCTTGCTTTCCCTCTCTCCCCATCCCCTCCCCCTTCCCAGTTCTCCCACCAGTCTTACTGTCTCCGACTATCTGTGTCACGCCCACTCCCGACATCAGTCTGAAAATGGGTCTCGACCCGGAACGTCACCCATTCCTTCTCTCCAGAGATGCTGCCTGTCCTGCTGAGTTACTGCCCCTTCTGTAATCTCCTTAACATAACTGCAGTGTAGAAGCAAGGAACTGCAGTTGCTGAATTGCACAAAAAGGCACAAAGTGCTAGAGTAACTCAGCGGACCAGGCAGCGTCTCTGGAGAAGATGGATAGGTGACATTTCAGATTGGAATCCTTCTTCTGACCCAATAACTGCAGAATACCATCTAAAGTATGCACTGCAGTTCCACATCTAGACTACTTCAACATTTCCTAAATCTCAAGGTCTACCATCCAGGAAGACAAAAAAAACATGGAAATATTAACTAAAAAATCGTGCCGAAGTCACACTTCATCCTTAAATCTTTCAAGCAAGAATCCCCTCATTAAATCTTTACGGAAGATTCATCGTCATATTTTAATTTCTTTAAATAATTTAAAACTTCCAAACTGTATTGTAGATCACAAGTGATTTCAGGTCGTTGTGAATGTAAAATACGTTAATTAATTGTTAATAATAGCAGGAGTTTTGACAGCTGGTGAAGTTGGAAGTAGACCTTACAGGCTGTCAGAGCACTTTGAGTGTAATCAGCCATTTCCACCAAGGCAGCGCTGCACTGCGCATCACCATGCCAACCTGCTGGGAGCTGAGCTCACTGTGGGTCTGCATCCACATCTACGTTGGGATGGCTTGGATCGTGAGGATGTGGAGAGGATGTTTCCACTAGTGGGAGAGGCTAGGACTAGAGGTCATGGCCTCAGAATTAAAGGACGTCCTTTTAGGAAGGAGGACGAGAAATTTCATCAGTCAGAGGGTGGTGAATCTGTGGAATTCTTTGCCACAGATGGCTGTGGAGGCCAAATCAGTGAATATTTTTAAGGCAGAGATAGATTGTTGATTAGTGCAGAGGTTATGGGGAGAAGGCAGGAGAATGGGGTTAGGAGGGAGAGATAGATCAGCCATGATTGAATGGCTGTAGACTTGATGGGCCAAATGGCCTAATTCTACTCCTATTCCTTATGACCTTATGCACTCTCCGGGCAAGTTGGGAGCAATCCTGTAGTAGCAGCAGCAGACCTGCCCTCTAATGGCCACTGCAGGTCTGTAGTGTAATTACAAAAGCAGTGGAAAGGAATCAAAATATTCCAGGTATTATTTAACAGAGTTATTAATGAGTGGAAAATATTTGTGGTTTATGCTCTTGTGTTTGTACCACCCTCAAGAAAGAGAGAGCAGTAATTTGTAAAGAGTAATTTTTAATGTAATGGTCTTTAAAGGGGTTAACTAAATGTTTGAAAGTTATTTGCCTGCCCCCGAGATTCCCGAAGTATAACATATAAAATAAATACGTTCACAAGATATATTTTTTTGTCTCACATTAATGGATTAATATTTCATTATAATTAAAGAGACCAGTGGATATGGACATATAGCAGGAGCAAGGTGCTAAATTTGGATGTTCAGCCATGATTGCATAAAAAAAAATGAGCAGGTTGGAAGGACTGGATGGCCTTCACCTGCTCCTATTTTCTGTGTTTCATAGTATAGAGAACCTGAATGGTTAATGCTAATTTCAATTTCAATTCACTTCCTCAATAACAAAAACCTAGGAATTCACTCTTCCAACTGATATGAAGCAGATAAAACACAGCACACAAGAGGCTTTAAATAGGCACATGACCATACAGTGAATGGAGGGATATGGGTCGCCAGCAGGGAGAAGTTGGCATTATGTTCAGCACAAACATTGTGCGTTGAAGATTGCTCTGTTGTTCTACGTTCTATGTAACTCCAAAATGGTACTGTTTTCTTGAACATTGGCCGAGTACGAGGTAGATTCATTTTACACAATATACTGGATCTCTTAATGCCTGCTGGAAAATTGGGCTCCAGCTTTTGCACATGGATTTTCATTTCCCCAACCATCTTCTTGATAAAAATTATAGTTCTTATTTTCTCACAGAACCACCAGGTTTTACTAATCCAGTTTTCTCTAAAATCATCCTAGTTGAAGAACCAAAACTCAAATTTCAATTTTCTTCCCTGACTAAAAGTTGCGACCTCATTGAAACATAGAAAAATAGGTGCAGGAGTAGGCCATTCGGCCCTTTGAGCCTGCACCGCCATTCAATGTGATCATGGCTGATCATCCAACTCAGTATCCCGTACCTGCCTTCTCTCTATACCCCCTGATCCCTTTAGCCACAAGGGCCACATCTAATGCCCTCTTAAATATAGCCAATGAACTGGCCTCAACTACCTTCTGTGGCAGAGAATCCTAGAGACTCACCACTCTCTGTGTAAAGAATGTTTTCGTCATCTTGGTCCTAAAGGAATTCCCCCTTATCCTTAACCTCACGTGTCTGGACATATTTGCTCCTGGAGGTTAACGTTATAGTCACCTTCAACTTCCTATCCATGCTGCTGCTGCTGCTGCTGAAAATGATCTCTCATAACTCACAGTCTGTTACCAACTGCTGTATGAGAAAGTCAACCAGCCTATCTACTGGAGAAGGTAAGACTTTATTTTTCTGACAAAACTTAGCGCCTTAAGCTGAGAAGAGCAGACAGAACAGGTACCAGTATTTGCCTTTACTCCATGCTTTGCCAAAGTGCAGGCATTGGTACTCTGAAGTAATGTCCTTGGAGACACCACCCAGGGAACCTCATGATGGAGCGACTGGTTATATCTCAATAGAAGATAGACACAAAATGGTGGAGTAACTCAGCAGGACAAGGAATGGGAGAGAAGGAATGGGTGACGTTTTCGGGTTGAGTCCCTTCTTCAGTAGGGTCATCTCAATAGGGTCTCAATACCTCCTTAAACAAAGGACATGCTGCCTGCAGGCACCATTCTTCATAAACCTGTGCAGGTCTTTCTGACCCAACTAGGGGTACTTTCTCAAAACCTCCCACCATTAGCGCGCTCATTCATTTAGTGAGTGAAGCTGGAAATGTGTTACTTGCATGCATTACTCCATGCTCCCTTAACAGCTAGTTGTTGAGATTATACCTGTTAAGCTAAACACTGGGAGCTGCAGGAAGTATCAGGCAGCACAGTAGCACAGCTGGTGGAGACGTTGCCTCACAGTGCCGGAAGCCCAGGTGTGAATCTAACGTCAGGTACAGTCTGTGTGGAGTTTGCACATTCTCCCTGTGACCGCATATGGTTCCTCTGGATGCTCCAGTTTCCTCCCACATCCCAAAGACTTGTGGGTTTGTAGGATAATTGGCCTCTGTAAATTGCCCCTAGGCAATGGATGCAAAAGTTGGATAACAGTGTGAATGGGTAATTGATATGGGCTCCGTGGGCTGCAGGGCCTGTTTCCATGCTGTATCTTTCCATCAATTAATCATTAGATTAATAGAGAATGCTGCACTGAAAACGACAAAATGAGTTTCAGCACATCAAAGCTTTCATTCAAAGCTAAATATTGTGGATTTCATAACTTCCCTTTTGGGATTCAGGGAAAACTTCAATATTTTTCTTATTTTTGAATCTAGCCAGATGGAGTACAAAGAGGTGCAATTTTGTACTCTCTCGATCTTTACATATTGCTGGTTACGTTTTCAAAGTATAAGAATGTGTGAGGGACTAGTGCATTGTCTCTGGAGGTTCAATGGATTTCTGCTTCATCTTACTTTCTCATAGGGTGACCACAATTGGAGAAGTTGATTTGCGCTCTCAAATATTTTCGTTCATCATTTGAAAGAAACCTAATGAATTCTGGCAGAAGTCCAAACTGAAGTTCCTCACATTGAAAACTATTAAAAGCTTTGTGTGTGTGCAGTTAAGCAAGCACCAGGCATTCAATCCCTGTTCTCAGTTAAATTGGGCCAAACGTATACACATTTTTCTGGGCTGAGGGAAAATCAACTCAACATGCTTCCTTGAGCAGGGAGATGAGCAACATTCCAACTTCAAAGTCAAAAGAAAACTTGCATTTGGCTGTACATCTGGAAATTTAAAAATGTTTTGCATTAAAGACAACCTTTCATTCCTTGAAGTACAAAACACTGTAATGAGATAAAAAATTAAGGCAGAACAAAGACCATACAAAATATATGGATAGAAATAATAAGAGGAACATAAGTAATCTTTGATTGTGTGGAATGCATACCTTTCCTTGTCCTTTCATTAGAACAATGTTGGAGATGATTGAAGGCTGGGCGAGTCGCCATGGTGATTCCACTTGGACTGTACTTAAGGAACGTGCTGACTTTTTAATAATTTGATACTCCTGTAAATTATATACAAAGAACAAGGTAGCATGAGGTAGCATCAACCTAAGACGAGAATTGAGAATCTCTGGAAACTCACTCAACCAAAGCAGTGTACAGACAATTAAGCAGTTATAGATTCCCAATTCAAGAATGATCCACAATAGTACAGTTTTATAAAATCAATGTCTAATCACAATGCTTCATGTAGTGCAAGCAGAGATCAGTAACAAGAGCAGCCAGATCAACATGCTCCTCATAGCTCATAATTATCTATCCATTAGGTTTGGCAATGACAATTCATGTAGAGACATCGTGCCAGTATTTAATATGTACCCCAATGCTCAACTAATGAACCCTAAAGTCCAGCCTTAAATGCTGCTTTTAACTCCCTGAGGATAAAGTCCAGTTTCTGTTGTGATTTTATCCAATTCATGAATGTCACTGAGAACAAAGTGAGAATGCCACAAATAACTTGCCATGAATCCATGGCGAAGCCTACTAATTGAACAGCACAAACATTCAGTTGTAAATTTGATGAAAAGGGCAATGTATTAATTATATGTCAAATTATAGCCATCCCTACAGGAGAACTGATGAAATTAACTAAGATATATATAGTTGCAATCATATTATGGTCCACTTTGGTCTGCTTCATCACTCAACAAGAGTATTATTGATCTGAACTTTGATCTCAGCTTCACTTCACTTGATTATTTTAAGTAGACTTTATTTGTTCAAAATACTTCAGACATTAATATATTTAATCAGCAAGAAGCATCTGCAGGCATCCAGCGGTAGAGAATTCCCAAGAAGATAATATTCCTCCTCATTTGAATCTTCATTTAAGAGAGAGTTGGATAGAGCTCTAGGGACTAGTGGAGTCAAGGGATATGGGGAGAAGGCAGGCACAAGTTATTGATAGCGGACGATCAGCCGTGATCACAATGAATGGCGATGCTGGCTCGAAGGGCCGAATGGCCTCCTCCTGCACCCATTTTCTATGTTTCTATGTACTAATAAATCTGGATGTGTAGGAAGGAACTGCAGATGCTGATTTAAACCGAAGAGACACAAAATGCTGGGGTAATTCAGCAGGACAGGCCGCATCTCTGGAGAGAAGGAATGGGTGACGTTTCAGGTCGAGAACCTTCTTCAGATTCAGTTTTCTCTTATGCAGAAATTGTCACTCATGGATGCAAATTTAAAAGATACAGAGAGGAAATATTAGGCAAAATTATTACCCAGTGTGTAAGATAAACACAGTGAGGAACTAAGAACATACTTGTCTGGGTCCGACTGCATCAAGCTGCTGGGGCAGGGAATGTTTCCGTCCTCCTCGTGCTGGCTTTTCTGATGTTTCGCTACTTGTTTCACCATTTTCCACAATCAGCTCATCATCTTCTCCAACAGATTCCAAGCGACTCCCTCCACCTGTTGAGACATAGACAGTGTCATTCAGATGCTTGATTGACACAGAATCCAATATCTTAAACGTTCTCTTATCTTCAGCACTGTAGTTGTAATGTATTCCACCTACAAGATACATTGCACTACCTCGCCAAGGTTTCTTGATAGCACCTCCCAAACATATGACTACTTCCCAACAGGCCACAGAAGGCACCCTGCCAGGCCGCAGCTGCGGACCGGGAATGCAGCTGGAGGCCTTTAGCGAGGAGCCGTGGGTGGTATCAATGCCAACTGGAAGGCTCCGAAGGCGCCGAGGGAAGCCCGGAGCTCGTTCAGCACCATTGGAAAACTCAGTATGGAGGAGGCTGGACGGGAATGGAGGCGGCCGAACAAGCACGGGAGGCAGCGGAGATACGGCAGGGGCCTGAGTTGGACGGCCATTATATGGCGGCTATTTGCACACTTTGGTTATGCAAGCAAAGAATTTCACTGTGACTTATCACATGACAATAAAGTATTCAATTCAATTCTCATTTAGGACAAATGTAGCAGGTGGATGGAAAATTACCAGCTGCAATTTTTCCAACTCTCACATTATCTTAACATTAAAACATACTGATCTTCCTTCATCATAGCCTGGTCTCAGTTGTGTGGCTCATTGTCAAAACACCATTGTGGGTCCCTTCACCACAGAGAGTATAGATTTCAAGAATGTGGGTCAACACCACTATTTTAAAGCAATGAGAGATGCATTAAACATTGGCCTTGAATAACCACATAACTTTTGGTATACAACATGTAAAATCAACAAAAGAATTATATGATTAAGACAATGCAGTTATATAATTAAGACCTTACATATGGAATTATATGATTAAGACTTTGTAGCCTACAATTTCCAATAATGACACAGCTGTTCTGCCATTGCACATCAAGGGTGGATGGTTAAACCTTCTCTTGTTAGACATTGACTGGCACTTATGTGGTGTGAATGTTAGTTATCACCTAGTAGCACATGTTTGAACATTATATAGGCCATGCTGCATTCTGGGTTGCACTGCTTCATTGGCTGAGGAGTTGCAAATGGAATTGAACATTGAGGTGGATGAACAATGGGGACCCGGCATGGGGGGGAATGCCATGAGGGAGGGGAAAGAACAAAGGTAGACTTGGCGCGGGATACTTTGTAACTTTGTAAGTGTTCTTTATGTGGCGACTATTGCATATCTTGGATATGCAAGCAAAGAATTTCACTGTGACTTGCCGCATGTGACAATAAAGCATTCATTCATCTCCTTGAAAAATTTAAGATTTCTTTATATCTTATATCATCTTTCATACTCTAAGCACTTAAGGTATTTTGGTTTTAAAAGATTATGAGGATTAACTAAATCACAAAAAGTCTGATCTTGACCACGTCCTGTTGTTCTGTATATTGATTTTAGAAAAGACACTGCCTCTTATGGCTGCAGTTTTTGGCCATCTTACTCAGAGTCTCCCTCCGCTGTGCAGGACAAGAGGATGTTTCCCATCGATGAAAAATAAAAGAGTTATTAGTGTTTTAAAAATGTTGAGATTCTCTCTCCTGAAGGCCAGGCCCCTACTGGAGGGACTATAAAACCCAGAAGAGTTGAGTGCCTCAGTCAGTCTCTGCAAGATGGGGGAGCGAGAAGGTCATGCTTCTCAGTCTGAGCTGTGAATAACACTGAACACATGTCTACTAAACTGTGAGTGGTTTTACTGACCTGTCAGTGACCTTAATGTGGTTTGAAAATATAGTTTGGAAATGCTAAAGCTGTGTTGCCTTTGGTTTGGAAATGCTAAAGCTGTGTTGCTTTTGGGTTGGAAATGCTGAAGCTGTGTTGCCTTTGGTCTGGGTCCAAAATACATCTCTGACTTACATGTTGTTTATGAGGCACCTAGACTCCTCAGGTCTTCGGGGACAGGTTTACTCCATTTTCCCAGGGTGAGAACAAAAAGGGCTGAAGCAGCATTCAGTTTCTATGCTCCACACCTGTGGAACAGGCTCCCTGAACACCTGAGGTGTGCAAAGACTGTAACCACATTTAAGTCAGGCCTAAAGACACTGTTGTTTGATGTAGCTTTTTCATGACCCAACATGCGGGTAATTTTAATCTTCTAGTTTTAACCCTTTTATGTGCTTTTAAAATCGCCTTAATATTTTAGTGACTTTGTTTTACTATTCATGCAATTGGCTTATTGGCTATTCTGTTGTCCTGTGTTGTATTGTGGTTCTGCAATGTTTTTAAACTATGTTATTCTCTTCTTTCTTTTGTAAAGCATTATGAATTGCAGCTTGTATGAATGGTGCTATATAAATAAACTTGCCTTGCCTTGAAAATGCTAAAGTTGCCGTGCCTAATTAAAGTTGCCGTGCCTAATTAAAGTTGCCGTGCCTAATTAAAGTTGCCGTGCCTAATTAAAGTTGCCGTGCCTAATTAAAGTTGCCGTGCCTAATTAAAGTTGCCGTGCCTAATTAAAGTTGCCGTGCCTAATTAAAGTTGCCTTGCCTAATTAAAGTTGCCGTGCCTAATTAAAGTTGCCTTGCCTAATTAAAGTTGCCTTGCCTAATTAAAGTTGCCTTGCCTAATTAAAGTTGCCTTGCCTAATTAAAGTTGCCTTGCCTAATTAAAGTTGCCTTGCCTAATTAAAGTTGCCTTGCCTCATCAAAAGGTTGGTTTGAGAATGCTTTGCCCAATTGAAAAGTTGATTTGAGAATGCCTTGCCTAATTGAAAAGTTGGTTTGAGAATGCTAAAGTTGTCTTGCCTAATTGAAAAGTTGGTTTGAGAATGCTAAAGTTGCCTTGCCTAATTGAAAAGTTGGTTTGAGAATGCTAAAGTTGCCTTGCCTAATTAAAAAGTTGATTTGAGAACGCCTTGCCTAATTGAAAAGTTGGTTTGAGAATGCTAAAGTTGCCTTGCCTAATTGAAAAGTTGGTTTGAGAATGCAGAAGTTGCCTTGCCTAATTGAAAAGTTGGTTTGAGAATGCCAAAGTTGCCTTGCCTAATTGAAAAGTTGGTTTGAGAATGCCAAAGTTGCCTTGCCTAATTGAAAAGTTGGTTTGAGAATGCTAAATTTGCCTTGCCGTCTATATAATTAAAAGTCTAATCTTGACCACTTCCTGTTTGCGTTGTATATTGATTTTAGAAAAAACACTGACACTTACGGCCGTGATTTTTGGCCATCTTACTCAGAGTCCCCCTCCGCTGTGCAGGACAAGACGATTTTTCCCATCAATGAAAAATAATGTTGATGTTCTCTCTCCTGTCAATCACGCCATGAAGGCCACGCCCCTTCCGGCGTGAAGGGAGAGGGACTACAAAACCCAGAAGTGTGGGCGTGGCTCAATCCCTGCAAGATGCAGGAGCAAGAAGTCATGACTCGTTGTCTTTAGTGGCCTTGCACCCTGCTTGAAATAGAATTTCAAGGAGTAGTCGTGAGTCAACAGCTAGCCCACCAGCCGTGAGTGAGCTGCCAGCACAACAGGCTAGAGTAACTAAGCCGCCAGTCCAAGAAGCCATTCGGCCTACAATGTCCATACTAACCCTCTGGAAACCAGTCCCTTCAGCCCACAACACCCATACTAGCGCTCCAGAAAGCCCCCATCGCCCACACTGGCCACCAATATTGGAATTGGTGGAGATGTGGATTATTGCATTGGGGGACCAGCCCTCCCATGTGATGCTAAATTTGCCTTGCCGTCTATATAATTGAAAGTCTAATCTTGACCACTTCCTGTTTGCGTTGTATATTGATTTTAGAAAAAACACTGCCACTTACGGCACAAGTATGTTAAAGCCTGCCAGTTAACAGGAAAATGATGGACTTATAGTGACATGAGGAACTAAATGCCTACCTTGTGATCGACTTCTTAATTTCATTAAACTACCTCCCGGTATTGGACTTCGACAACTTAGCAGAGGTGATTCCATTCGCTCATATTCTCCTTTTGCAGTGTCTGAAACCTGCAATTGACCATAAGTAACAAGTTAATTTCTGCCGATCCCTAACAAAGGTTATCTCCCCCTATTGTAACTTACTCGCTTATAAGCTTCCCCTCAGTCTAGTTTCAGTAAAAACACTGAATCAAGCACTTGAAACAACTACATTTTATTTGAACAAAAGCGCATTACAGTTCAGCTACTGTACCTATCCCACCGCGGATTCGATCCTCGTGACTGCCTGTTCATGCCCTCTAGGCCTTGCTCAGACAGAGACACTCCAGAAGCTCACGCAGTCCCAAGCACTCTCCCAGAAGATCGACACTGGGCCTCGTGGTAGCGGACTTTTATATGTCCCGGGACCTCGAGGGGACGAACCACATGGGGGTGGTCTCTTAATAACCCAATTACAGATATCAATTAACCCCCATACATAACAGACATTTCCCTAACCTAATAATACAACAGCTCAATACTTTATTTTCAAACCGGACTTCATAAGGAAGCCAAATTTGAAACATTTACCCTGATCTGCAGGAAACCCAGACATGGTTCAATACCTAGGTAAGTTACAAAACTTACCTTTGGCGGCGCTGCAGTTCTGCCACTGCCCGTGTGCGCGACTTTGGCGCCTTTGAGAGGGGGGCGGGTTTAAAATGTGGTTTACTGCAGACTATTCAAATCGATTTTGAACAAGGAGTTTAGTTGCTGAAGAGAAATCGCTCCGTCATTTGTTTTATGAAGTTATTTTTAAACTACGCTGGATCATTTATTATTGGGGTGAATTAAAAATCATCTTCTAAAGCCGTGAACGCCGACAACGGGACGGATCTCACGTAGGGGACAAAAGGTACACCTTTTATTTATAAAAACGTGCTTCTTAGGATGCCTTTAATCAAAATTTCATGCTGCAAAAAGGTGACTTAAAAAATATATACGAACCGGCATTATTTTTCCTGCCGACTGGGGATTAAATTCACCACAACGTTCCAATCGATCGCTTTCCATAAAAACCCACTCGCAAGATGATTTAAATTGCCATTAATTTATGGGAATTAAACACTAAATTCCTTCCATTTGGCCTATAAATTCCTGACAATGAGATTTAAAAATCATGTTATATTGTGAATTCTTGTGTGAATGTTATTTAGACACTTAGGCTATTAAAAAATGTTAATCTTTTCTTAAGAAATGGATAGATGTTTAGATCTAGTAATTGAATTTTGTAATTAGCTACAATTGGGTAACTAACTAATTATATGTTTTAATTTTAGGTCATCCAAGTAAGATTGTTTCATATTTGTTTCAGAATACTTCAATCTATAATAACTGAAAAATTCTTTTCTCTTAATTTTTAAGAAAGTTATGGGCTTTTGACTGTCCTCAATCACAGCTTTTGTGTTAAGTCAATGGAAAGCAATACGGAACAAGATGCTAATTTCCGAGTATAAAAATAGCCATAACTTTTTTAATGCTGAAGATATAAAAGTGAATTAGGTGTCAAATTAAACGTCTTTTTATGCTTTATCTGATGGGATAAATTGCAGACTTGATTTTTTAAATCTCAAAAGTTTGTAACATTGCTACAATACCTCATCCAATCAACACTTGGCAAAGCAGAACTCTGCAACACCATTTACAACTATTTACAAGGTGTATGTCTGGTTTGCAGCCATCCAATCCATTTGGCAATTTTGCAACCAATTGACAGGGTCTGCAGATGTTCTTATTCTTTTCTTGCAACTTGTATCTAGGCTTTAGACACACTGGCACCACTCCGCAGCTTATCCCAGCTCTGCAGAGAACAATTCCAAATTGACCAAATCTCACAGCAGCCCTGAAGCTTTTGCCCCATTTTGAAGTTCCAGCCTCTCCAATTTAGCCAGGATTAACATTATGACCATATAGCATAACATAAAAATTATATTTAATAGTTTCTAAAAACGGATCCTTATGAAATGTTTTTAATTTTTTTTAATTTTTTTTTAATAAACAGCTCACTCTACATCTAAGTTTGTGTTTGGTATGATTGGGGCTTTTTCCAAATGGACTGTTCTATAGAGTCATTTAGTGAAGGTAACGGAAATTGACATGAATAGCAATATTGACAGCAATATTAGTTTGATGATAAATTTAAACAATAAAAGATATATTTTTCATAATAGTAGATTTTGTTTGGTAGTATGTTGGCTGCAATAAAGCTGTTACTGGGCTCTCCCAAAATCTATGACCACCATACTTTACAATGGATTTATTAATGGTGAGCTTATATTTTTATTGGAAATGTAAAACAAACTTTTAAACAATTCTTCCCAAATCTTAGAAACATAGAAAATAGGTGCAGGAGTAGGCCATTCGGCCCTTCGAGCCTGCACCGCCATTCAATGTGATCATGGCTGATCATCCAACTCAGTATCCCGTACCTGCCTTCTCTCCATACCCCCTGATCCCTTTAGCCACAAGTGCCACATCTAACGCCCTCTTAAATATAGCCAATGAACTGGCCTCAACTACCTTCTGTGGCAGAGAATTCCAGAGACTCACCACTCTCTGTGTAAAGAATGTTTTCCTCATTTCGGTCCTAAAGGAATTCCTCCTTATCCTTAGACTGTGACCCCTTGTTCTGGACTCCCCCAACATCGGGAACAATCTTCCAGCATCTAGCTTGTCCAACCCCTTAAGAATTTTGTAGGTTTCTATAAGATCCCCCCTCAATCTTCTAAATTCCATCGAGTACAAACCGAGTCTATCCAATCTTTCCTCATATGAAAGTCCTGACATCCCAGGAATCAGTCTGGTGAATCTTCTCTGTACCCCCTCTATGGCAAGGATGTCTTTCCTCAGATTTGGAGACCAAAACTGTACGCAGTACTCCAGGTGTGGCCTCACCAAAACCCTGTACAACTGCAGTAGAACCTCCCTGCTCCTATACTCAAATCCTTTCGCTATGAATGCTAACATACCATTTGCTTTCTTCACTGCCTGCTGCACCTGCATGCCTACTTTCAATGACTGGTGTACCATGACACCCAGGTCTCGTTGCATCTCCCCCTTACCTAATCTGCCACCATTCAGATAATAGTCTACCCTCATGTTTTTGCCACCAAAGTGGATAACCTCACATTTATCCACATTGTACTGCATCTGCCATGCATCTGCCCATTCACTCAGCCTATCCAAATCACCCTGCAGCCTCCAAGCATCCTCCTCACACCTAACTATACCCCCCAGCTTGGTATCATCTGCAAATTTGGAGATGTTGCATTGAATTCCCTCGTCCAAATCATTAATATATATTGTAAATAGCCGGGGTCCCAGCACTGAGCCTTGCGGCACCCCACTAGTCACTGCCTGCCATTCTGAAAAGGACCAGTTTACTCCTACCCTTTGCCTCCTGTCTGCTAGCCAGTTCTCTATCCACATCAATACTGAACCCCCAATACCGTGTGCTTTAAGTTTGTATGCTAATCTCTTATGCGGGACCTTGTTGAAAGCCTTCTGAAAGTCTAGATATAACACATCCACTGGTTCTCCCTTATCCACTCTACTAGTTACATCCTCGAAAAATTCTATCAGATTTGTCAGACATGATTTACCTTTCGTAAATCCATGCTGACTTTGTCCAATGATTTCACCACTTTCCAAATGCGCTGCTATCCCATCTTTAATAACTGACTCTAGCAGTTTCCCCACTACCGATGTTAGACTAACTGGTCTGTAATTCCCCGCTTTCTCTCTCCCTCCTTTTTTAAAAAGTGGGGTGACATTAGCTACCCTCCAATCCTCAGGAACTACTCCAGAATCTAAGGAATTTTGAAAAATTATCACTAATGCATCCACTATTTCTGTGGCTACCTCCTTGAGTACTCTGGGATGCAGACTATCTGGCCCTGGGGATTTATCGGCCTTCAATCCGTTCAATTTACCCAACACCACCTCCCGGCTAACCTGGATTTCACTCAGTTCCTCCATCTTATTTGACCCCCGTTCCACTGCTATTTCCGGCAGATTATTTATGTCTTCCTTAGTGAAGACAGAACCAAAGTAGTTATTCAATTGGTCTGCCATGTCCTTGTTCCCCATGATCAATTCACCTGTTTCTGACTGCAAGGGACCAACATTTGTTTTAACTAGTCTCTTTCTCTTTACATATCTATAAAAACTTTTGCAGTCAGTTTTTATGTTCCCTGCCAGTTTCCTTTCATAATCTATTTTCCCTTTCCTAATTAAGCCCTTTGTCCTCCTCTGCTGGATTCTGAATTTCTCCCAGTCCTCCGGTAGGCATTCTCTTTGAATGCCCTGTGAATCTATTCCTGGTTAACTTGGATCTTATTAAGCTTGTGGTGGTGTCTGTTCAATTTCAGAATTAAAAGAAAAGGAAGCTGGCACATTAAAAACCCATAGGATGACAGAAATAATGTAATGCATTAGGTTTTACTAATAATTAATTTAAGAAAGAAACTGGTGTAATGCAACTTAAATCTGCAACTTAAATCTGTAATGTTTATTATCATGTAAGAACTGAGATTGTGGCATTATTTAAAACTATAAACAATGTTTATACGATGAAAAAAAAATTGAAAGTTGAATCAGTAGTATGGAAGGCAAATCCAATGGTAGCATTTATTTTGAGAGGGCTAGTATACAAAAACAGGGATGCAATGCTGAGACTTTATAAGGCCACTAGTCAAGGGGCTGTCCCACTGCGGCGACCTAATCTGTGAGTTTAGACGAGTTTGCCCTCGACTCAAACTCGCAGCATGGTCGACACGTGGTCCTAGGAGGTCCTATGAGGTCACTGGAACCCTCCTTCATGCTTGAGGGAAGTTCCCGAATACTCGCGGCCTCAGCTAGGTCGCGGAACAATTTTCAGCATGTTGAAAGATTTTCTGTGAGTAATACTTGGTCTGCATGGTTCTTTTTAACTCGTAGTGCAGTGGAGTGGGTCGCTATTTAGTTACAGGCAGTCGAGGGCAGCCGTAGGCAATCTCCTTCACTGACCGTCTTTAACTTTCCTCGTCATCGCTGGTGTGAATTTCAGACAGCGTTCCCCCGCTTTCCCTGGTCCCCGCCTTTGCTGTGTGTGTGTGTGTGTGTGTGTGTGTGTGTGTGTGTGTGTGTGCGCGCGCGGTCGGTCAATCCAGCTCGCGGTTTCAACGCAGACAATCGATCCAGCTAGAGGTTTTCCAGGCGAGTGCCCTCGAGCTTGAAGGTCGAAAACACTCTTCTTAACTCGCGGATTAGGTCGCCACAGTGGGACAGCCCCTTCAGACTGCATTTGTGAGTAGTTTAGGGCCCCATATCTGAGGAAGGATGTGCTGGTGTTGGAGAGGGTCCACAGGAGGTTTAACATTGGGTTAAGATATGATAAGCATTTGAAGGCACTGGGCAAGTATTCGCGGGAGTTGCTGTTGAAGGATGAGGGGACACCTCATTGTAAGACTGGATAGAGTGAATGTGAAGTGGTAGTCTCGGAGCAGAGGCCTCAGAGTAGCCTCAGAATAAAAGAACGTATCTTTAGAAAGGAGTTAAAGAGGAAAGTCTTTAGTCAGAGGGTGGTGAATCTGTGGAATTAATTGCTACAGACGGCTGTGGAGGCCAAGTCAATGGATATTTTTAAGGCGGAGATTGACAAATTCTTAATTAGTAAGGGTGTCAGAGGTTGTGGGGAGAAGGCAGGAGATTGGGATTGATAGGGAAAGATAGATCAGCCATGATTGAATGGCGGGGTATATTTGATGGGCTAAATGGCCTTATTCTGCTCCTAGAACTTATGAAATTCATGTATACATTAAAACTTTGCACCTCATAATATTCTATTGCACATATTAAATCTATATATAATAAATATTTTTGGTATACTTAAAATCCTAAAAATGGCACTTAAGTATTCAATGTGCTAAATAGCATATTAACAGAGAAGGCCCAAAGCACATGCACAACAAGCTTCAGAGGCCTCTTGTTACCTCATAAATACTTTAGATCACAGCTGCTAGAGTGATTGCCAATGATGTCAATCTTCTGCTTCCCATTATACATAGAAAATAGTTGGAGGAGGAGGCCATTTAGTCCTTCGAGCCAGCACCACCATTCATTGTGATCATGGCTGATCATCCACAATCAGTAACCCACGCCTGTCTTTTCCCCATTTCCCTCGATTCCACTAACCCCTAGAGCTCTATCTAACTTTTAAATTCATCCAGTGAATTGGCCTCTACTGCTTTCTATGGCAGAGAATTCCACAAATTCACAACTCTCTGGGTGAAAACATTTCTTCTCATCTCAGTTTTAATTGGCCTTCCTTTATTCTTAGACTGTGGCCCCTGGTTTTGGACTTCCCAACATTTTGAAACATTTTCCTGCATCTAGCTTGCCCAGTCCTTTTATAATTGTATACGTTCTATCAGACCTCCTCTCATCCTTCTAAATTCCAGTGAATACAAGCCCAGTCTTTCCGATCTTTCCTCATATGACAGTCCCGCCATCCCGGGGATTAACCTACGGTGCACTGCCTTAATAGCAAGGAGGTCCTTCATTAAATTAGGAGACCAAAACCGCACACAATACTCCAGATGTGGTCTCACCAGGGCCCTGCACAACTGCATGAGGACCTCTTTGCTCCTATACTTTACTCCTATATATCTAATTAATAATTTGTTAACAACCACTTCCTGAATCCCAGGAGTTTCCTATGTGGCAAAAATATTCTAAAATTCATTAAATTGAAATATCCTCTTATTCTATTACTTCCAAAAAACTTTTCAGTAAGATTATCCGGACCGTTCTGCTTTTCACAGTTTACACTAGTTTGGTTTCTCTGAATTTATAATTGTATAGTTCCTATTTCATCGGTTTCGAACATTATGCCAGAAAGCCAACAGACCAGACTGTCCCAGTGGCAACTAACATAATGGAAAACAGATCAAGATTTTCTTAGACTTGAATCACCATGGCATGTTATGCTTCTCCACGTGAAAGCAAGAGTCTTCATCCAGGTGTATTGATCTCATAGAGATAATTAAGTTAGTAAAAATCTCCTTCTTCTCCCACCAGAGACACAGGTCCAATCCTAAAGTCGGGTAATGTCTATCCTTGTGATCACTTGGTTTCCCCCAGGGTAGTCAAATTTCCTTCCACATCCCAAAGGTTTATGGTTTGATAGGTTCAATGGCCACTGCAAATTGTCCCTTCTTTGTTGTGAGTAGTAGAATCAAAGTGGAGATTATAGAAATGTTGGAATAATAAAAGTTGGGTTAGTCCAAAAGGGTGGTTGATGATCAGCATGGTCTTGGAGGCTGAAGGGCCTGTTTCCATGCTGTCTATCTCAATGCTCTATAACTCACCAGACATATAGTCAACTCTTCTCCCTTTATAACATTGCAAAGGGATAGTCCCCTTTGTAACTAACTGGCCTTTCCTTCCGTCTCATCTACCACTACCCATTGTACGGCAGTTTCAAAGGCAACAGCAAGAATGCAAGACCTGTCCTTTCATCTCTTCCCTCCCTTTCAGGGATCCAAACATTTTTCCAGGTGAAGAAATGATTCACATTCACTTCTTCCAAACTGTTCTTAGTGTTCTCAATGTGTTTTCCTCTACTCTGGAGAAACTGATTGCAGGCCGGTTGATGGTTTGTGGAAAACCTATTCTCAGAAGTGGTGCTGGGTTTCCAGTTGCCCATCACTTTAATTGATCAAACCACTCCAATTCTGAGGTTTATTTTTGCAGCCTCCTGTGCTTTATCAATGAGGCCCATTGCAATTTTGAGGACCAACACCCTGTCTTTTGCCTGGGCACATTGTAACTACAGGACTCAATGTCAATTCTCCAACTTTACAGAACTCACCCTTTCTTTCTGTTGAATATGCGGAAAAATGTGAGTAAAAAGCAAATTATTATTATTGAGACGGAATGAGACTACATAAAATGCAGAGCAAAGTGATCTGGGAATCCCAGTTCATGAAACACAAAATGTTTGTGTACAGGTAGAACAATTATTTAGGAAGACTGATGGAATATTGGGTTTCATTGCAAAAAGTATCACCCATTTCAGGCAAAGATGAGATTTTCTCTGAAGGTTCTGAATGTTTGAAATTCTTAACCTAAACAGCTGTGGAAGCCGTGTTATTGGACACATGCAAGACAGTGATTGACAGATATTTAAATTGTAAAGGCTAACTGTGTTCTCCTGCTCATGTTTTCAAATGTTCTTCGGTTGAATTTAATTTGAAGATTATTATGCTCTATAGTCAGAAAACTGCAATTAAGGGGGACAATGAAAGTTATTCATTATAAAAAAACTGTTCAGTTCTAAATTAATCTAATTTATTAGATAATGTCATCATGGCCATGTTTCAATGAGAGGTCTTTGCCTTTTTCTCTCTCCACAGGTGCTTGCTTAACTACTGAGTATTCCAGCACCTTCTGTTTTTATTTTAGAGATCCAGCATCCACAATTTTTTTTGCTTCTCAATTTAAAAAAAACTTATAACTAGAGCCAGGGTGTTTAGGTATTAAAAAAAAACCTCTGAAATAGGCTGGCAAAAAGGCATAATAAAATTACAAAAAAGGCACGAAAAAGGCATTTGTTGACAAAAAAAGGCACTTATTTCCACCACCAAAATATAGTTTAAAATGATAATATAAAGGCATGCTACATGAAATGACCACAGTTGCTTGGTTGCACATAATTGATAGCATTTTTTTTCAAATTATCTGGTTTTAAACTATGCCGTTGGTCAGACAGAATACGCTTCAGTTATGAACAACTTCTTTCTACCTCAGCTGAGGTCACTGGTGCATACCCAAAACAAGCTACAGACTCTATATTCATGTCGATATCTTCTGCATTACAACTACCTTTGAGAACTTTAGCTATGTTTTCTATTTCTTCAAGATCTTTGTTAGCTAAAATCACTCTCACATTTTCCTTGTATGTCTTTATCTACATCGCCAGGAACTTTACGAATATCGTCAGTTACTTTGCTGAAAACCTGTAAGTTATTCACTAATGTTTTGCCACGCTTCTCAAGGGAAGTGATAGTTTGTGGGAAGTTTGCAAAATTAGAAGCAATAAACACAAGATTGCAGAGGGACTTTTTCTGCATGATTTCACTGACAATCCTGACTGCAGCAGATACTTCTTCTTCAAAACAGTTGATGATTTATATTATCTTTTCAAAATTTACAGCATAGCAGAGTACAGCAGAGAGCCATGTACCTCATCTAGTCAAAATGGGCTGAGGAGGTAGTGGAATCTCGGGTGCTATTTCCTTGAACAACTGCACACGTGACGGTGCTTTGAGGAAGATTTTCTTGACATTAGATACTAGGCAATCAACATTTGGAAACAAGCTACATATGTGCTTGACAATTCTATGAAGGCCTTGAGCTAAGCATGTCAAATGCAACATTTTGGGGAATAAAACTTTAAGTCACAAACAAAAGAACATTCTCGTGTTTTATACCTTCTGGCCAAAGTACAGCAAGTGAAGATGTAAACAACTGAGCAATAGTTGAGCTGTTTGACTTCTCCAATACTTCCAATGTCAACAAATACTCCTTTGATGGTTGACCTGCCTCCAGTGTACCGGTGACCACATTGGCAACATATCTCCCCACACCATCGGTTGTCTCATCTATTGAGATCCATATTTTGTTGCATGCAACTTCATCTCTAATATTCTGCACAACAATGCTGAAGTTGCTGTCAACATAATTTTTCTGTAATGATGACTCGCTTGGTATATGTTCCTCTGTGTATTTCTCTAAAAAAACCTCAGAGATTTGTTTTCCAATTTCCACAGTGGAATTCCAGCATCATTGAATGCCTTGCACAGATCACTCAAATTCAGATTTGCGACTGGAGCTAGCAATAAATGTAGTGAGGAGACATGCTTGGGTATTTCGCTTGGGTAGTCTACAACCCAGCGGATCAACATTGACTTCTCTAATTTTATATAGCCCTTGTCTTCTCCCTCCTCAGCTCTCTTTCTAGTCCTACTGTCTCTGCCTCTTCCTTTCTTTTTCCCGTACCCCCTCACATCAGTCTGAAGAAGGGTCTCGACCCAAAGCATCACCTATTCCATCTCTCCATAGATGCTGCCTCACCTGCTGAGTTTCTCCAGCATTTTTTGTCTACCTTCGATTATTCCAGCATCTGCAGTTCTTTCTTAAATAGATCTTGGAGAAGATTAAACCAGCGGGCAGCGGCACGAATAAATGAATGACCGACGGTGGCGCTCCCGGTTGTCGAACTTTTCTTGCAAGTTTTACTATGTTAACACGTTAATAATAACATTCATATTAACGTGTTAACATAGAAAACATCATTGTAATCACAGTACAACTAGAGAAAATAGCACGACCTTTTAACAAAACGACAAAAAAACGCTGATTTAGGCACTCAATCATGAAAACGGCATTATCCCGGTGCAATCATCAAAAAAAGGCATGAAAAGGCACTTATGGAGTTTATGGCGTTTATGGCAAAATCCTGGCTCTACTGATAATGATGCCAAATTAAATAATTAAGCCGGCGAGCTTCACGTCAATATTAGGGAAGCATGTGGAAAGGATTCTTCAGGATAGGTTTTTTTCCTATTTGGAAGAGAATGGGTTAATTAGGAAGTGTCAGCTTGTATGTAACAGGTTATGTTGATCAAATGTTTTGAGGGGGTGACTAAGGTAATCGTTGAGAATAGGGGAATGGATGTAGATGTCATGGATTTTGATAAACACATTTAATCAGGTCACCCATGGTTGGCTGATCTAGAAGATTAAGATGCACGGCATTAACAATGACTTTGTCGTTAAGGATTGTAACTGGCTTAATGATAGAAGGCTTGTGGCGGAAGGACAAAGTTAATTCTGGAGGTTTGTGACCTATGGCTTTCTGCAGGGATCAGTGCTCGGACCTCTGTTGTTTGTGATATACAAATGACATGGACATAAATGTAGACGGGTTGGTGGGTACGTTTTCAGATGACACCAAGATTGCTGGGGTCACAGACCGCCAGGAAGGCTGTCAAAGTATATGGCGGGAAATATATCAGCTACAGAAATGAGAGGAGAAATGCATATGGAGTTTAATCAAACAAGTGTGAAGGAATTGCACTTTGGGAGATCAAATGTTAGTGGAAAATATGCAGTTAAGGGCAGAGGGATGTGGGGATCCAAATCCATAAGTGGCAACACAAGTAGATAGATTGGTAAAGAAGACATATGCTCTGCTTGACTTCATTGATCAGGGCATTGAGTTTAAGGGTGAGGAAGTTGTGTGCAGTTTTATAGGACTTTGCATTTGGAGCATTGTGTTCAGTTACGATCATCCCAATTACAGGATGTGGAGGCTTTGGTGAGAGTGCCGATGAGGTTTACCAAAATGATGCCTGGATGAGGGATTATTAGCTATAGGCAGAGGTTGTACACTTGGATTGTTTTGTCTGAAATGCTGAAGATTGAGGAGGGACCTTATAGATGTGTACGAAAATTATAAGGCACAGATATGGTAGACAGTCAGAACATTTTTCCCCCAGGGTGGAAATATCTGATACTTGAGAGCACAGCGTTAAAGTGAAAGGGGCAAAGTTTAAAGGAGACACTCGATGCAGGTTTTTATCCACAAAGGCCGCGGGTGCCTGGAACACGTTTCCGGGAACAGTGGTTGAGTCAGGTATGATAGTGGCATTTAAGAGACTTGTGGATATGCAGAAGGAAATGCAGGGGATGGAGGGATATGGATTATATGCAGGCAGATACGAGTCAGTCTTGACATCATGTTCAGAGACACTGTGGCAATCGAGCTTGTTCCTGGGCAGTGCTGTTCTATGCTCTAAAGTGCATTGAATGGCGAAATTATAATTAGGAAGAAAGAAGTCATTCAAATATCTTCATTTGCAAGATTGGTTATAAATCGTGAGTGATTCTATGTCACCAACGATAGGCGCAGATCAGTAAATCTAATATAAAAGGTGGTGGGTCAGCTCCTCCATTCATACAAATAATTGTGTTGGCAGAGGAAACTGCATAACAGCCAAAACTATAGTTATACCATTTGTCAACAGTAGTGTGAAATAACTTGCATGTGCAGAAGCTTGAGGAAAATGATACCCCCAGTGCACCAAAAGCTTGTATGGCAGCTAGTACACATCTAAGGAATACAATAAAAATTATAGCAACAGGAGGAATAATTTATACACATACATTTCTTGTCTTTGCATTGGTACTCAACATACACCAAAATGTAGGCACTATATCCAGATAACATATTAATTTCTCAGGTAGACAAAAATGCTGGAGAAACTCAGCGGGTGAGGCAGCATCTATGGAGCGAAGGAATAGGTGACGTTTCGGGTCAAGACCTTTCTTCAGTCTGATGTGGAGGTGAGGGGGGGGGGCGGGAAGAAGAAAGGAAGAGGTAGAGACAGCAGGCTTTGGGTGTGCTGGCAAGGGGAGGGGAAGGAGGGAGAATGCAAGGACTACCTGAAATTGGAGGTCAATGTTCATACGTAAACTGCCCAAGCGAAATATGAGGTGCTGCTCCTCCAATTTGCGGTGGGACTCACTCTGGCCATGGAGGAGGCCCAGGACAGAAAGGTCGGATATGCAATGGGAGGGGGATTGAAGTGCTGGGCCACCGGGAGATCAGGTTGGTTAGTGCGAACCGAGTGGAGGTGTTGGGCGAAGCGATCACCAAGCCTATGCTTGGTCTCTCCGATGTAGAGCAGCTGACATCTAGAGCAGCAGATGCAATAGATTAGGTTGAAGGAGGTGCAGGTGAACCTCTACCTCACCAGGAAAGACTGCTTGGGTCCTTGGAAGGAGTCAAAGGGGGAGGTAAAGCGACAAGTGTAGCAATATATTAATTTCTCAGTATCAGTGGTGTTTCTCCAACTGCCTGTGCCAGGGTTAGCACCAACTATTCCTCCCTCCTTACTCTGCCATGGCTGCCTTTGGACTCTGTTGACCCTGCACAGACAATAGACAATAGGTGCAGGAGTAGGCCATTCGGCCCTTTGAGCCAGCACTGCCATTCAATGTGATCATGGCTGAACCCTGTTCCTGCCTTCTCCCCATATCCCCTGACTTTTTTTTAAGAGCCCTATCTAGCTCTCTCTTGAAAGCATCTAGAGAACCTGCCTCCACTGCCCTCTGAGGCAGGGAATTCAGAGAATTCCACAGAACCCAGGATCTGTTACGTTGGAACGTTTACAGACATTCCTCGGGTCCAGCTAAACTTGAACATTCATTATTTTGACAAGTCTAGTTTAAACAGCATAACAATGTTGTTAAAATACCAAGCAGTATGAATTCATGAACCAATTCTACTTCCACATATCTTGTGACACTTCAGACACATGCTTTAAAGTAAAACATCTTATACTTTTATGCATCAACACTCACAGTTTCCTGACCATGGTGCGTATGGCAGCTGTGTGAGGCGGCACCACTTTCTGGTTTTACATTTTCTTTATTTTCTGTCGGAGATGGGGAATTATCAACAACTGCAAAATTTGTGACCAAATCAGGTAAACTCGTTGAGGGATACTTCTGGAAATGGATCTCAGATTCATCCTGCAAGAGAACGAGACAGGAAATGGAAACATTTAAAGGATGGATTTTGATTCTGCTTAGATTTGAGCACTCTACAATGTTGGATATGTCAGAACATTACACTTTGGGTAACTCTTTTTCACTTTTCTGAATAAGCAATCTCTGGAGTAAAATTATCAGCCTTGAGAGTAATGAATTAAGCCAACAGCAACCCCTATACATTCTTGAACATTTGCTCAAAATAAATAGTCAATCCTGGGTAAGATGTTCCCCAACTCTAACCCCACCCCCAATCTAGATATATGTCATCCCAATAAGGAAGCAAGCAAAAGTCAGCAACTCCAGGGGTTTGTGAGAAAATACAAAGGCTTTCAAATCCAGTCTTTTCCACAACTGTAACTTTATTTGACTCCCACTATTTTACGCTCTGAATTTACTGAATACAACAGTTCTGAACTTTCTTCCCATGTCTCTGCTAACCTCTAATCACTTTACCGCTTCATTTCTTTGAAATCAATGCTTTCCACTCTCCTGTTTCCTCATTCCCTTGAAATCAAGGTATAGTTCACATTTTCAACACTCTCCGATAACATTCTGCATCCAAAATGTGGATCAACTAATTTCCCTTTCCATTCCTTTCTTCTATAATCTATAAATTTCACAAACCAAAACGTATTTCTCAATTAACCTTTGCTGTTCCCCATTTACCTTTCCTGGGACTGCCATACAACAGATCTCTTGGCCTTTCATTTAGATGTAGAGACTTTTAAAATGATCGGATTCACTACAAGACAGAGGTATTAAAAAAAACCCAAACAAAATAAGATGTGTTGTTCCGCCAATTTACGCTGGCCCTCACTGACAATTGAGGAGGCACAAGACAGAAAGGTCAGATTGGGAATGGGAGGGGGAGTTGAAGTGCTGAGCCACCAGGAGATCAGGTAAGTTAAGACTGACTGAGTGGAAGTGTTCAGTGAAACGATCGCCGAACCTGTGCTTGATCTCGCCGATGTAGAGAAGTTTTCACCTGGAACAGCGGATGCAGTAGATGACATTGGAGGAGGTGCAAGTGAACCTCTGCCTCACCTGGAAAGACTGTTTGGGTCCATGGTTGGAGTTGAGGGGGGAGATAAAGGGTCAGGTGTTGCATCTCCTGTGGTTGCAGGGGAAAGTACCTGGGGAGGGGGTGGTTTGGGTGGCAAGGGACGTGTTGACCAGGGAGTTTCGGAGGGAATGGTCTCTGCGGAAAGCAGAAAGGGGTGGAGATGGGAAGATGTGGCCAGTAGTGGGATCCTATTGGAAGTGGTGGAAATGTTGGAGGATTATATGCTGTATGCGACGGCTGATGGGGTGGAAGGTGAGGACAAGGGGGACTCTATCCTTGTTACGAATGGGAAGAGGGGGAGCAAGAGCGGAGCTGTGGGATATCGAGGAGACCAGAGTGAGAGCCTATCTATATTGGAAGAGGGGAACCCCCGTTTCCTAAAGAATGAGGACATCTCCGATGCCCTGGTATTAAACACCTCATCCTGGGTGCAGATGCGGCGTAGACGGAAGAATTGGGAGTGGGGGGGGGAATAGAGTCTTTACAGGAAGCAGGGTGGAAAGAAGTGTAGTCTAGATAGCTGCAAGAAGCAATGAAGCACATACCCTGCTTGCAACAACAAGCTGTACAAGTCCTGCTGCTGACCGAAGTAAGGCAACTGCCTCTTGGTGTGAGAGTCCAACCAGTGAATGTCCATTAATCATTAGCAGCTCATCACCAGATTTCAATCTTCCATCCCTGGTGGAGGAAATATGAAAAAGCAAAGCTTTCAAACAAATGAAGTTGGTGAACTATCATCGTATCCCCACTAATTCACAAAAAACAATGCACTGACTGGAGTCACTTTGGAACATCTAGAGGTTGGTGAAAACACCATTTACACACTTGTGCTTTCTTTTAAAACATTTAGAAGCAAAACAAACAGCCCACAAAGCTACCTCCAGCATAGCCATCATGCAATTTGTGGTATTAACTGCGTACATTGACTGAAAATTGAATGGATACATGATCGAGTTGTAGGATTCAAACATGTTTATAATGTGGACATTAAAGATATATGTCAAGAAATGGGTTTCGGTTGGATTTTCAAACAGAAGCTGCTTACTGTACACTTCTAGATAGCAACAGTGTGATGAAGACGACCTGTGCTCTCACATCAGAAAAATATGTGAAAGTAATGCAACAGTAACACAACATTTTAATTATCAAGATGGAAATTTAGAAAAGGAATTGCACAAGCCAAGGTGAAAAAGAATTTACAAAATACACAGGCAAAATTATTTATTCAGTATATTTCTGGCCTAATGAGGTAGCATTCTGCTTTTGATTCTCGAGAAGGAAAATGGACAGCTGAGGTTAAAGTGGTCAGAGAGTAACTAGTTTGAAGACAGTTATAAGACAGGTCCATATCAAAAGAAATCCATGAGCATATACAATAGGAAGCGGTGCTGGCATGAAAGGCTGAATGGCCTACTCCTGCACCTATTGTCTATTGAAGTGAATCAATTTCAATAGTTACTTTGCCAGCGCCATTTTTGTGTCGACTTATTTGCATACTTTGGGTATGCAAGCATAGAATTTCACTGTACCTTGTGACAATAAAGTATTCCATTCCATTCCAAATATCTATCTATACTTATCCCACATTCTCGCACTTGACCTGTAGCCTGTAGGCCATGGAACTTTAAATGCTCATCTAAACACTTCTTAAATATTGTGACTGCTCCATTGGCAGTGGTTCTGAATTTCCAGCGCTGCTCAGGTGAAAAAAAAGCTCTCTCAAATACCTTCTAAACTTCTTACCTTAAACTTGTGCCCTCTGGTTATAAACTTATCTGGTCTTATCTGTGCCCCTCATAATTTTGAATGCCTCAATCAGGTATCTCCTCAATCATCTACTCACCAAGAACAAGAACCAACCTGTCCAGTCATAGCTGAAATTCTCCATCTCAGGCAAGATGGAAACATATTCTTACAGCAGAACTATTCAGATCTAATAGAAATATGGAAAATAAATACCAGAAACTGTCAAATTTAATATCATTCCTCGGGCCACCTCGTGCCTATTCCTCATGGTGACAATTGGGTTTAGTTTGAATAGGTAACAGAGGAGACCACTTTATGAGCACCATTTACCAGAACACTTCAGTCTGGAACCACCTGGCCTCTCTGCAACTTGGGTCGGCCATATAGCCACCAGAGACCCGGGTTCGATCCCGACTACGGGTGCTATCTGTACGGAGTTTGTACGTTCTCCCCCGTGACCTGCGTGAGTTTTCTCCGAGATCTTTGGTTTCCTCCTACACTCCAAAGACTTACTGGTTTGTAGGTTAATTGGCTTGGTGTAAATGTAAATTGTCCCTAGTGTGTGTAGGATAGTGTTAACATGTGGGGATCGCTGGTCAGTGCGGACTCGGTTGGCCGATGGGCCTGTTTACGCGCTGTATCCCTCAGGCCAATTTCTGAGCTGTATCTCTCAACTAAATTTAAACTTGTTTCACTTTCCCAGTTTTGTTGAAGGGTCTGCAACCTGAAATGTTAACACTGTTTCTGCTTGCACGGTTGCTGTTTGGTGATTTTCAGATTCACGTCTCTGGAACAACCAACAGATCTGTATCATAACTACATTTACAGACACATTCCTCTGAGTCACTGTTTCCTCTCATCATTTTATAAATATTTAAAATGCAATTTTGTATTTATTCTGAATAAACAGTAACAGCTAATTATATTATCAAGAAATTACATAAGAGGTGACTGGACTTTTATCTATCTTGGCTCCGACATTTAACTTCTTATCAGTCTTTGCCCAACCCTTGCACAAAACATGCAATAGTTTGGTGCACATGGCTCCTTGTTTAGTTTAGAGATACGGTGTGAAAACAGGCACTTCGCCCACCGAATCGATCACTATAACCAGTATACTAATTCTATCCTACACACATGGGTCAATTTACAGAAGCCAATTAACTTACAAGCCTGCACATGTTTTGGATGTGGGAGTAAACCGGAGCACCAAGAGCAAACCCACAGGGTCACAGGGAGAACATACAAACTCTGTACAGAGAGCACCCATAGTCAGGAACAAACCCAGGTCTCTGGCTCTGTAAGGCAACAACTCTACTGCTGTTTAAGAAAGAACTGCAGATGCTGGAAAAAACGAAGATAGACAAAAAGCTGGAGAAACTCAGCGGGTGAGGCAGCATCAATGGAGCAAAGGAATGGGTGACGTTTTGGGTCGAGACCCTTCTTCAGACTGATGTGGGATGGGGGTGGAGGGGCGGGAAGAGGAAAGGAAGAAGCGGGACAGTAGGCTGCAGGAGAGCCGAGTTCAGTTCGCATTAACCAACCTGATCTCCTGGTGGCTCAGCACTTCAACTCCTCCTTCCATTCCAAATCCGACCTTTCTGCCCTGGGCCTCCTCCATGGCCAAAGCGAGTCCTACCGCAAATTGGAGGAGCAGCACCTCATATTTCGCTTGGGTAGTTGACACCCCAGCGGTATGAACATTGACCTCCAATTTCAGGTAGTCCTTGCTTTCTCCCTCCTTCCCCTCCCCAGCTCTCCCACAGCCTACTGTCTCTGCCTCTTCCTTTCCTCTTCCCACCCCCCCCCCCCCCCATATCAGTCTGAAGAAGGGTTTCGAACCGAAACGTCACCTATTCCTTCGCTCCACACCTGCTGAGTTTCTCCAGCTATTTGTCTACTCTGCTGCTGTGCTACCCTTGTTCACAATGATGTATACTGGATTGAATTGAATATCAAAATTCGCCCTGGTTTGTGCAGTTCAGTTTGTTTTATGAAGTACTAAGATCTTGAATATCTTGTAAAACACATAATTGTGCTAAATTGTGGTGCTCATCTCAGATTAGTTGTCAGGTTTCCCGAGGTCCAGAAAATCACAAATTTGAAGATCCCATCAAACCCAAGTTAATATTATGTGCAAAAATCAAACTGCTGGAGGAACTCAAACGGTTCAGGCAACAACTGCGGAAAGAAATAGACAGGTGAAGTTTCGAGTCGGGACCCTACTTTGACTGATCAGACGCTGTCTCACCCATTGAGCTCCTCCAGGCCTTTGTTTTTTTTTTCTCTTGCGATTCCAGCATCTGCAGTCTCTCGTGTCTCTGACATAATATTATATACCCCACATGCCACATTTCTGGCTTTCAAATTAAGGATTTATGGTGGCTTGTGATAGGATATTGCCCCATTATAGGAAAGATGTGGAGGTTTTAGATGGGGTGCAAAGGAGGTTTATGAATGCTGCCTGGATTAGAGGGATTCAGCTACAGAGAGAGGTTAGAGAGTCTTGGATTATTTTCTCTGGAACATTGGAGGTTGAGGGAAAACTTGATAGATGTATAGAAAATGATGAGAGGCATAGATAGACAGAACCTTTTTCCCCCAGGGTGAAAATGTCCAACACTAGAGGGCATAGCTATAATGCAAGAGGGAGAAAATTTAATGGAAATGTGCATGGCAAGTTTTTTGTACACAGGGAGTACTGGTGCCTGGAACACATCGCCAGGGGGTGCTGGTGGAGTCAGATCCAATAGTGGCGTATAAGAGGCCTTTAGATAGGCACGTGGAAGTAGGATATGGATCATGTACAGACACATGAGATCAGTTTAACTAGGCATCACGTTTGGCAGAAATATAGAGGACCATAGGGCCTGTTTCGGTGCTGCACTGTTCTATATTCTATTTTATATTTCTTTACACACTGCATCTCCATTGTACCCTTAAGGGCCTGTCCCACTTACGTGTCCTTGGCCCGCAGATTACGCGACCTCGTGGTCACGTTGACGTGCACGGGCATTGTATGGCCGCGCGGGGCCGGTCCCACTGAGAAACGCGGAGGGGTGTGTAGTTGTGCGCGACATCCCGCGGCGGGGCTCCGAAATTTTTGTAGCGAACAAAATCTTCGCGCGCCAGCGGCCTGTCGCGGACCTGACAGCCAAAGTGGGACAGGCCCAAGATCCTGGCGCGACACAACGTCTCAACTCTAACAGCAGCAGAAGCAGGCAAACGATCGCCGAGATCGGCCTGGGGCTCACGGCCATTGCGGTCCGGATCCGCCCCCACTCCTACTCCCACAGCGGGGCCAAGAAAATTAAAGATAGACACAAAATGCAGGAGTAACTCAGCATCTCTGGGGAGAAGGAATGGGTGAAGTTTCGGGTCAAGACCCTTCTTTCAGACTGAAGAGTCTCGACCCGAAACATCATCCATTCCTTCTCTCCAGAGATGCTGCCGGTTCCGCTGAGTTACTCCTGCATTGCGTGTCCATCTTCAAATGACGTCACATGCTCCAGACGGCTGTGCGGTCGAATGAAGTTGCAGTGACCTTCGCTGAACCGTTGCGGATCAACACGACCACGAGGTTGCGTAATTTGCGTGCCAAGGACACACAAGTGTGACAGGCCCTTTAATCACACGATAAACAATTTTCTAATCCCAACAGGTGCCCGTCCAGCATTGGCAGTGAACTCGAACAATTTGATTATGGCTAGGAAATACATGAAGGGTTGCAAGAGATCCACTCTGCGGATTCAGAAAATTGGCAGATTGTATCAGTGCTTCACAGTGGGTTAAATAATTCCAAACTTTTATTGGAGTCCTTCATCTGCCGAGGCTGATAATATGACTACACTTTCACTGCATTCTTTTACTTTTTGTAAATGTTCAATCAGTTAAATTGAATTGTTATAACAGAAAATAAATGCTTTCTTTTGAGAAGCTTTAAGTTAAGATGGTGGCTTCAGCTGGATGGAATAGGCTTGATTGGCTATGTAATAATGTCTCAGGTTAAAACACCTGAGAATTTATAACATTTCCATATTTTAATTACAAAAACAAAGCAGGATTTTAAAAAGTCCAAGTAATTGAATTGCTGCTCTGAACAATCAAACACTACATATCTACAGTGATCTTGGATTTTTGGATTATCTTTATTTAATTTTTGAAGGGTTTATGTATACATTCCATTTATGTATACAAGGCCTATTTAAGGCAAATTTCTGCTTTGTTTTGCAGGACAATCCCCACAGTTGGAAATGGACTGGAACCGAGTTCTTGTTCCCAATTAGATGCACTTTGTGACGATAGCTAACAAGAATACTGGCACTGCAGAAAGAAAAATCAAAGAATGAGAAACTACACTTCTGGCTAAAGTAGTAAATATCTCAACACTCTGAGGTTGTTTACTGTCTGACTTCACAATAATATTCTGTTCTGAACGTGCACAGTTTCAGCCAAATACTAGAAATTTGAGTCACGAAAATACATGGAGCGGCTGGGTTTGTATACTCTGGAACTTAGAAGGATGAGAGAGGATCTTATTGAAACATCTAAGATTATTAATGGATTGGACACGCGAGAGGCAGGATGCATGTTCCCGATGTTGGGAGAGTCCAGAATCAGGGGCCACAGTTTAAGAATAAGGAGTAAGCCATTAGAACGGAGATGAGGAAAAACATTTTCACTCAGAGAGTTATGTCTGTGGAATTCTCTGCCTCAGAAGGCGGTGGAGGCTGGTTCATTGGATGGTTTCAAGAGAGAGTTAGATAGAGCTCTTAAAGATAGCGGAGTCAGGGGATATGGGGAGAAGGCAGGAACGGGGTACTGATTGTGGATGATCAGCCATGATCACATTGAATGCCAGTGCTGGCTTGAAGGGACAAATGGCCTACTCCTGCACCTATTGTCTATTGACATTGGTTAAATTTGCATTGTCAATCAGATTTTTCATGTTACCCTTTGTTTAATAGCCAAGAAAAGTTGAAGCATTTAGCAAAGGTCAATGTGAGCTTGTTAATTGATTTCCTGTTTGATTTAAAGAGTAGTTTGACTCTCATGGATTGCCTTAACTGACTGCAAGGTAATGACTAATCTCCTGGATGAAAACAGAATAAGATCAAAACACAGTTGTCTGCAAATCTCAGGGGGAATGAATCTGAAACAGATTTCAATCTTACTTACGCTGATGCATCAATGCTCTAGTTTCGGATTGCTGAACTGACTTAAGAGTGTCCTTTTCAAATGGACGTGGCACTATTTAAAACTTCAGATGCAATGTTATCACTTAAAATAACATCATTAAAAGAGAAAGAGGTTAAAATTTAACTTAGGAGTCTCTGCTTTTTTTGGCTATTGCTTGACCTCTCACAGGTCAAAGGCGGTATGTGCAGTTTGTATGCACGATTTTGCCAAAGTCATGCCAATACCATCTCGGGAGGCTCCGGCAGGTGCCCACTAAACACCTGTGGGAAGTTTGCAAAGTGGGCTGATCACAACATTGTTACAGTGCAATTGATGTATGGACATTGGCATTTAGGGACTCAATATTCCAGCGAATTCCCTCTCCTAAATAAAGACAGCTAATCATCTTGACCCATCCATCAGTGCTATTTAAAGAAATCTCAAATACTTCTGATTTTTTTTTGGATTTTTTTTCAGTCCTGCCCTGCAAGCGCTTGGTGCTTTCTGCAATAGGTTCAGGTTACAAAAGTCTACAGGGAGTGGTGCAACAGGTGCTGGAAAACATTTTGTTTACGTCAATGCTGAAGCGTAAGCCTTTTACTCCCCGCTGGGGTGGATTAATAAGCATTCCCTTGTAATGAAGAATGTGCAACGAGCACACTGCAGGACAAGATACTGCAAGAGGGAGAAGCACTGCAGCAGCAGGTCTTGTTTGCCAACAATTGTTTAACTGCGTCAGCAAACACAGAAGCACAGGAGCGGAGCCAACAGGATTCAAGGCAAGCTGGGACACGAGAAGCAGAATTCTGGATTTCTGTACATTTATAGAGAATGGAACTTGAGGCCAACTGGGACTGTGCCGCTTTAGTCAAGACCTGAGCTAACAAAGCCACGGATGATGGTTTCAACAACAGATGAGCTTAGGCGGGGTCGGAATCAAGAGATGTGACAGAGGCACGTATTGTCAGATTTGGTGATGGAACAGAAAGTTAGGTTTAGTATAGTTTACAGATACAGCATGGAAACGGGCCCTTTGGCCCACTGTGTCCATGTCGACAATGATTACCCATACACTAGTTCTATCCTACACCCTTGGGACAATTTACAGAAGCCAATTAACCTACAAACCTGCACATCTTTGTAATGTGGGAGGAAACCAGAACACCCGGAGAAAGCCCATGCAATCACAGAGAGAACATACAAATTCCATACAGATAGCATTGTACATCGGGGACGGCATGGTGGCACAGTGGTAGAGTTGTTACCTGGAGAACACAGTGGTAGAGTTGGTGCCTGGAGCTTGCAGCTTCAGAGACCCGGATTGGATTCCGACTATGGGTGCTGTCTGTACGGAGTTTGTACGTTCTTTCCGTGACAGCATGGATTTTGTTCTCCCCCTGACTGCGTACATGGGCTTTCACCGAGATCTTTGGTTTTCTCCAAAAGACGTATAAGTTTGTAGGTAAATTGGCTTGGTATCAGTGTAAATTGTCCCTAATATGTGTAGGATACTGTTAATGTACAAGGATCACTGGTCAGTGCGGATGCAGTGGAATGAAGGGCCTGTTTCCGCACTGTATCTCTATAACTAAAAAAAGAAAAGCTAAGCACCTACAGTGGCTTGCAAAAGTTTTCATACCCCTTGAACTTTTCCACATTTTGTCACGTTACAACCACAAACGTAAATGTATTTTATTGGGATTTTATGTGATAGACCAACACAAAGTGGAGCATAATTGTGAAGTGGGAGGAAAATGATACATGGTTTTCAAATTTTATTACAAATAAAAAACTGAAAGGTGTGGCGTGCAAAGGTATTCAGCCCCCTTTACTCTGATACCCCTAAATAAAATCCAGTGAAACCAATTGCCTTCAAAAGTCACCTAATTAGTAAATAGAGTCCACTTGTGTGTAATCTAATCTGAGTATAAATACAGCTGTTCTGTGAAGGCCTCAGAGGTTTGTTAGAGAACATTAGTGAACAAACAGCATCATGAAGCCCAAGGAACACACCAGACAGGTCATGGATAAAGTTGTGGAGAAGTTTAAAGCAGGGTTAGGTTATAAAAAAATATCGCAAGCTTTGAACGTCTCACGGAGCACTGTTCAATCCATCATCCGAAAATGGAAAAAGTATGACACAACTGCAAACCTACCAATACATGGCCATCCACCTAAACTGACAGGCCGGGCAAGGAGAGCATTGATCAGAGAAGCCGCCAAGGGGCCCATGGTAACTCTGGAGGAGCTGCAGAGATCCACAGCTCAGGTGGGAGAATCTGTCCACAGGACAACTATTAGTCGTGCACTCCACAAATCGAGCCTTTATGGAAGAGTGGCAAGAAGAAAGCCATTGTTGAAACAAAGCCATAAGAAGTCCCCTTTGCAGTTTGCCACAAGCCATTGGGGGACACAGCAAACATGTGGAGGAAGGTGCTCTGGTCTGATGAGACCAAAATTGAAGTTTTTGGCCTAAATGCAAAACGCTATGTGTGGCGGAAAACTAACACTGCACATCACCCTGAACACACCATCCCCTCTGTGAAACATGGTGGTGGCAGCATCATGCTGTGGGGATGCTTTTCTTCAGCAGGGACAGGGAAGCGGGTCAGAGTTGATGGGAAGATGGATGGAGCCAAATACAGGGTAATCTTGGAAGAAAACCTTTTAGAGTCTGCAAAAGACTTGAGACTGGGGCGGAAGTTCACCTTCCAGCAGGACAACGACCCAAAACATACAACCAGAGCTACGATGGAATGATTTAGATCAAAGCAGATTCATGTGTTAGAATGGCCCAGTCAAAGTCCAGACCTAAATCCAATTGAGAATCTCTGGCAAGACATGAAAATTGCTGTTCAGACGCTCTCCATCCAATCTGACTGAGCTTGAGCTATTTTGCAAAGACGAATGGGCTAACATTTCAATCTCTAGATGTGCAAAGCTGGTAGAGACATACCCCAAAAGACTTGCAGCTGTAATTGCAGTGAAAGGTAGTTCTACAAAGTATTGACTCAGGGAGGCTGAATACTTTTGCACGCCACACTTTTCAGTTTTTTTTATTTGTAATTACATTTGGAAACCATGTATCATTTTCCATCCACTTCACAATTATGGACCACTTTGTGTTGGTCTATTACGTAAAATCCCAATAAAATACATTTACGTTTGTGGTTGTAACGTGACAAAATGTGGAAAAGGTCAAGGAGTATGAAAACTTTTGCAAGCCACTGTATAGTCAGTGTCGAAACCGAGTTTTGTGGCTGGAAACCAGGAACTCTACCGCTGTGCCACCCAGACATGTGGTCCAAAGCTCAGCTTAGGTTGAGACAATAATGAAGTACTTTGACAAATTATATACAGTTGGTTTTAGGCAGAGCTGAGCTTCATTAATGGGCATATATAAATGGACAGTGTGCTATCAAGTGGCTGATGGGCAACATGTAAATGAAATATAGGTGTTGGGGGGGGGGGGGGGGGGGGGAAGAGCTAAGATCTGTATAATCAGTGGCACCGGAGACCTGGGTTCGATCCCGACTACGGAGATGGACGGAGTCTGTACGGTGTTTGTACGTTCCCCCGTGACCACATGGGTTTTCTCTGAGATCTTCGATTTCCTCCCAAACTGCAAAGATGTACAGGTTTGTAGGTTAATTGGCTATCTTTTAACACCATCACTGGGTGCCTTCAACCTACTCCAGTCGAGCAGCTCCCTATACTTGCAGGCATTCCGCCTGCAGGGATCTGAAGGCAAGCAGCAACTCTGGCACTATCTCATCGTACCGTATACCCAGATCACCTCCTCCATCAGGCTATTAGCAGAGAGCAGAAGCCACCCCGACTGAAGTCCTGTCACCCCTTTGCTCCACATGGAAAACAACTCCTAGCATCCATGCAGCCAACTGAGACAAAAGCATACTGGATGGCCACCAAGTGGTCACAGGAGTGGAAGGCAACCTCATCTCCATTACACAGCTACATCTCTTCACCAGATAAAAGATGCCCAGGATCTGACCTCCCCAGAGGAGCATGGGTGAAGCTCAACAGAGTTTGTACTGGAGTTGGGTGTTTCAGTGCCAGCATGTGGAGATGGGGGCTCCGCTGTGGAGCAGAACAACAGACAGCCAACCATGTCATCTCTGGGTGCTCGCTCTACCATCCACCAAAATGGAGCTCAGGGCCTGGCAGACATTGACGCAGAGACAACAGCCTGGCTGCTCAACACCCGCTTGAGATCTAACTATTCCTTTGCTTTATGTTTTATTCGTACGAAGAAGCTCTCTGAACTAAACTAAAAAAATCCTTGTGAGACTGTCGTGTGGATAAATAATTTCAAATGATTCCCTGGCCAGGGCTGGGTGCATTCCCTCTTTGAGCAGCAGCAAGGAAATTCATGCAAGACATCCGAGCTTAACTCAGGGCCTATTCACCTTCCCCACTAAATGTACGACCTTCTCCACCCATCTCTCTTTAAGGTTTGCAGGGCAAGTTGGACTGTTGCTAGCCATTAATAAGATTGGCCATTGCTGATATGCTCAGTCAATGAATAGTGTAGATGGTGTAGGCTGGATGCCACAATTAATGCTTCAAATAAACCAGCTGTAATGCCTTTGTACCAGTGACTAAACATTAATTAGTTTGCATTCTGAAAGCTGCATCTATTTATCTGATCAATGCAAACCATTGGAATCTCAGTGCAAGAACTGCCTGCTATGTTTCTTCAATTAATGAGTCACTACTTTTAATTGTACCTTTTTGGTTGTCGAGGTTGTCCTGATGTTATTAAAGATACTACGTAAATACCACAATACACACATTTAGGATTTAAACTAATTCTAATTGCCTAATTAAACAAAATCGCATCACAATTATGTTGCAAAACAGCAACTTTATAAAGTATATTGACTGTGTTTTCTCGTAAACAGTTTTGTGCATATTTTGAAATGGACAATCCAATAAGTATTACAGGAGCATGCTCACGTATCAATCAATTGACAACATAGTCTTGTATGTGACATGTTACTAATTACCTTTGTGCTGATCCTCCTTCTTCAACAGATGTAATGATGATGCCATGGGGCGAACGTTTGGATCCCCGGCCTCCTGTGATCTGAATGCCCAGTCCATCTGAACCTTTAACCATGTGCATTTTCCAAATCTGGCAGCCTTCCCGCTGGAGGGGGGGGGGGGGGAAGCATTAGGTGAATATTATTCCACAGTAGATAAATTTTAATGGCAATGCATATAAATAAAATAAAAACATGTATATTGTCTAGAATGTAGAAACAAGCAACTGCAGATGCTGGTCCCGAATCTGCTTCTAAAGCATCTAAGGATTGATAGCGATGTCTGTTTCCCAGGCAAGAAGCATGCTTTCCAACATTAACGTAAGTTTGAGTGATTGAAAGGCACAGCGTAGAAACAGAACCTTCAGACCATTGAGTCCATCCATCACCTGTTCACTGTGATGGCTCGATTGTAATCATGTACCGTCTTTCTGCTGACTGGATAGCACACAGCAAAAGCTTTTCACTGTACTTCTTTACATGTGACAATAAACTAAACTGAACAGAACATTATGTTATCCCAGTTTTGCACCCACTCCCTACACACTAGGGGATATTGTCATGGGACAAGTAACCTACAAATCCACACATCTTTGGAATGTGGGAGGAAACTGGAGCAGCAGGAGGAGGTCCATACAGTCACAGGGATAACATGCCAACTCCACAGAGATAGCAGCCGAGATCAGGATCTAACCTGGGTCTCTGGTGCTATGAAGCAGCAGCTCTGCCAGCTGCATCACCATGTTGCTCGTTCATATATCATTTCTCCTCCGTTTCGCAAAAAAGTCAATATGCTCGTTAGACCTTTGAAGGAAATCAACTTCAGAAATCTGAAACTGAAGCTTCGCCATAGAGCTGATGAATCACTATCATAGTTCATGTTATAGATAATGGAAAAAAGTGACTCAAAACTCAAGTTACAGAAACTCCAAATTTAAGGGACACTTTCAGACAGAGCTTACATAACCGAAGATAGACACAAAAGCATTAGGTGAATATTATTCCACAGATAAAAAATGGCAATGCATATCTATCTATCTTCTATCTATCTATATATCACAAAACTCTCATCTTGTTTGTGATTATGTCTATGCCCATGTGCTCCCGGAACTACGCCAAAATGGTACACTATAGCGCTTCAATTTTTAGACCATCTTACTCACAATTGTCTTGTGGTGTGTTTTTATCAAGTTTTGTTCTGATCGATGTAATATTTTATAAGTTATTCACATTTTTAACTTTACAAAGTCCAGTTTGAGAAAAAAATCACTTGAAGCTGCAGTGGCAGTTAGCAGCTATAACATCACAATGGGATCTCATTTACATAAACTGCACCTCGGCAGTGTTCCACTGGCAGTTAGCAGCATATGACATCACAATGGGATCTCATTTACCTAAACTGCCCGTCAACAGTGTTCCACCCAGTAATGAGAGATTTGTTATATTGTTGTAAGGAGAGGGAAGCAACAAGGAGGAATGTTATTTAAACATTGTGTTTAGTGAGGGAGTGGGATACGGGAGAGGTGAGGAGTGGGGAAGCAGGGAGATAGAGGGAGAGGAGGGTAGGGATGGGAGAGGGGTTATGGAGGGAGAGAGGGAGTGACTAAGGGTAGGGGAAAGGAGAGGGAGGGAGAAGTGAGGGAGGGAGTGGAGGGGAGGAGGAGAGGGAAGGGAAGAGGGAGGGTGAAGCGGACAGTGTGTTGGGGGATGGGGGAATGGAGGGGGATAGGGGTAGGAAGAGGGATGGTGAGGCGCAGTTAGGAAGGGTTGCCATGACTCGCATCACAACGGGGATTTCTGTCGTCACAACGGGAACCCATCGGCGACGCCCGAGCAGTTGGGGGTTATGGGTGAGTGGTGGAATATTGCATTTGGGGACCAGCCCTCCCATGTGACAGGAACCCAACGGGTCCTGCGTGTCAGTGTGTAGGTCTGCGAGTCATGCCCTGATGCACTAAATTATGTAAAAAAAGTACAAATTAGCGCTACAATATTTGGACCACCTTACACGCCATAGGCCTGTGGTGTGATGTATTACGTTTTGTTCAGATAATGGTATATTTTACAAGTTATTCACATTTAAAACTTTGAGAAAAATCACTTGAAGTTGCAGTGGTCGTTAGCAGCTATGACGTCACAACAGGATCTCATTTACATAAACTGCTTACTTAACTTTTCACTGTAAAAAATCAATTACAGTGTCACTGCCGTTACAATGTTGCAAATCATAGGACACTGAGTCCTGGAAGCAAGTTCAATTGGATTCTTTAAAGTGAAAAGTCAATTTTTTATAGTTTGAAAAGAGGGAGGGTGAGGAGGAGGGAGAGGGAGTGCTGGGATATAAGGGGAAAAGAGCCATCACTGTGCAGTTGGGGGCTATGGGTGAGTGGTGGAATATTGTGTTGGGGGAACGGGTTGCTTTTGGGAAACAGATGAGTGGTGGAATATTCCGTTAGGGGAATGAGTTGCGTTGGAGGACCAGGCTTCCCACGTGACAGGGACCCAACGGACAGCTACTGGTCCCAAAAGCATCTCAGGATTGATAGTGATGTCTGTTTATTACTAGATTAGTCTGAAGAAGATTATTATTTGCACTTTATCAATTTATTCATTGTGTGTGTGTGTGTGTGTGTGTGTGTGTGTGTGTGTGTGTGTGTGTGTGTGTGTGTGTGTGTGTGTGTGTGTGTGTGTGTGTGTGTATTATATGGACACACTGATCTGTTTTGCAGTCAATGCCTACTATGTTCTGTTTTGCTAAGCAAAGAAAGAATTTCATTGTCCTGTCAGGGACACATGACAATAAACTCTTTTGACTTTGATGTCTTTTGTGTAGGAAGAAACTGCAGAATTTGAAGAAGGGTCTCGACCCAAAACCCCTTCTCTCCAGAGATGCTGCTTGTCCCGCTGAGTTACTCCAGCTTTTTGTAACTATGTCTATTGTTTTATTCATTTGATTATCGGATGTGGCTTGAATAACTGGCATTTATTGCCCATCTCTAGATTTTCACCAACTTAAGAGTCATACAGTCATCCAGTCATACAATGTGGAATCCAGGCATGTGCCATCAGGGTAGGCAAGATAGGCAGTGCCCACCTTGACTAAAATTATAAAATGGTAATTATTAAATATAAATAGTACAGGCATGGGAGAATTATGCCAACCTAAGAGACTGATCTCTTAGGTAGGCATAATTCTCCGTGCCTTTCATGCGCAGTACACGTAATACACGACGGTCTGTGCAGCTCGCGTGCTGTCGACGCTGCTTCAAGCCGTCAATTTCAAGGGGAGCTGAAGGCAGGTGAAATTCTGCCTTTGCACCTTGGACTGTGTACTGCGCATGGGCAGCACAAGTTTCTTGGCAGGTTTTACAAACATGGATTGCCATTATCTTAAGAGTATCTTAAGAAACAGAGAGAAGAATGGAGTTAGTGTACAAGAAATTTGGGAAGTAGATTTCTTTGAGCTATATGTTTTTAAATACCGTATTTCCCGGCAATGAAGACGCTATTTTTTACCCAAATATAAAGAATGAAAATGTACCTGCATCTTGGAGGCCAAAGGTTAGGTTGTTAGCCAAGAAAGATAGACTTGGCTATCCCTCGGTACAGCAACATCAAGAATGACGTTGCTGCACTGAGGGACAGCCAAGTCTATACCCAAGTGGGGAATCTGGCCGGGGTAAAGTTGTGGGGAGGGCAGGAGCGTTGAGAAGGAGGGGGCCAGGGATCATGCCAGCAACCAGCTCAAGAGCGGGTCAGCGGGCGATGGATAACAAGACAGCAGGCGGTGGAGTTTACTCCATGTGTCAGTGCGAGTAACCTCAATTGGTCCCTTGTTCGCGCTGACACAGGAGGAGAAAGCTCCACTGCCCGCTGTCCTATTATCCATCGCCCGCTGACCCGCTCAGCTCTATGATCTTTGCTCTTGAGCTGGTCCCCTCACTGTTCAGACGGAGAGCACTGCCAGAGGAGAGCAGGCCGGCAGAAAGCGCTGAGTTCCCGGCAGCCGCTCGCAGCCACCCGAGCTTCTTCCCTCCCCGGCCACACTGCGGTGGCTCCACGCCCGAAGTGCCGCGGCAGCGGTGAGTGGGTTACTGGCATGATCCCCGACCCCTTCCTTCTCCACATTCCTGCCCTCCCTGCAACTTTACCCCTGGCCAGACTCCCCACATGCTGTGAAAGGAACTCTCCCCCCAATTGGTCCCTTGAACTAGTATTGTCATTCAATAAGATCACAACTGATTCAACTTGTCCCGGTATGCTCCCATTTTCCCCACCATCCCTCCACCTGCCATCACCTGCCATCACCCTCCACTCCCCATGCATTCAGTCATTCAGAATGAAGGAGATTTGGAAGTCTTGGGCAAATTGAATTGTTACTTTCTTTATTTTTTATTTTTACGGAGAGGAGAGCAATCTGCACATGCGCGGTTTAAGATTTTTTTTAAATGCCAACTGACTGCCTACCCTGAGTAATTACTCACAGCACGTGCCTGGTGGAAACCGGCCCTTTTGCCCAACTTGCCCACACTGGCCATCATGTCCCAGCTACACTAGTCCCACCTGCCCAGATTTGGTCCATATCCCTTCAAACCCGTCCTATCCATGAAACAGAAACAGCCTAACTGTTTCTTAAATGTTGGGATAGTCCCTGCCTCAACTAACTCCTCTAGCACCTTGTTCCATACACCCACCACCTTTGTGTTAAAACGTTACCCCCTCAGATTCCTTTTAAATATTTTCCCCTTCACATTAAACCTTTGTCCTCTGGTAACTGGCTACTTGGCTTGTATAATTCAGAAGACAACCACACCGGAGCGTTATTAGAGAGGGGCAGTAGATTGCCTTGTCTGAAGGACATGAGTGAAGCGGATTGGTTTATACAATAATAATAGGATTTTACAATAACAACATTATTTATCCTAGCCATTATTTTAATTGCAGATTTATTTAGTCAATTTAACTTAAATACTCAAATCACCATAACAAGAATCTTAATTCATGTCATCACGAAAAGGATGAGAGTTCGGTAAATAAACTCCTATGCAACTTTGTTATGTGCATGCCAATGTGTTAATGAGTGCGATGGTGAGAAGATTTAGTACTTCCAAAAGAAACACATTAATATTGTTGTTTAAGAAGGAACAGCAGATGCTGGATAATCGAAAGATGCTGCCTCACCCGCTGAGTTTCTCCAGCATTTTTGTCTACATTAATATTGTTGGTGGTTGAGGGTCAAAGGTTAAAAGCCAGGCTTGCTCCCATCTGCCACAGGCATATACAAATTTCAAAATGACTATCACTGGTGTTGCAGCAGCAAATCGCACAGTTATTAAATTACCTCAAACTAACTTGGAGCATCGGGAGATAATTGTCCCTCCTTAATGTCAGGTTGATAGGACAATGGCAGTTGTGGACAGTGTGGATTAGATTTCAGATAATCTCATTGGCAGGTAGACTTTCATCTTGTGAAGGTTCAATCAAGTAATACTATATTTAAGATGCTTTAAAAGGAAATCCCATAATTAACCTGACTATCAGTTTAAGATCCATAGAAGACAGCACCATGTGACCCACAGATGGCCTCTGTAGATTTCAGTTCCATTTGGGAACAATAGTTTCTTTTGCAAAAAAATTCTGTACAGATGTGTAGCAGGTTGCAAATGTAAGAAGAGCGTAGATTTTACCAAGTCCAAAAGAACAGGAAATTTGTAAGAGGGTGAGGGTTACACAAAAAGCTGGAGAAACTCAGCGGGTGCAGCAGCATCTAAGGAGTGAAGGAGATAGGCGACGTTACGGGTCGAGACCCTTCTTCAGACTGCTGGAGGGTGATTTCACTATAACATTTGAATAGGTTTTGCTGTTAATTTTTTTTGCTTTAACTTTAAACTTCATTTACAGAGTTAGTCTGTGGTAAACAAGATATCTGCCAGATTCACATAAAATCAAGTAATCGTCAAGAAACGATTATTTGGCAATTATCATCCGCTGAATCATTGCCACAGAAGGCTGTGGAGGCAGTCAATGGATATTTTTTTAAGGCAGAGATTGATAGATTCTCGATTAGTACAGGTGTCAGGGGTTATGGGGAGAAGGAAGGAGAATGGGGTTGAATGGCATAGACTTGATGGTCCGATTGGCCTAATTCTGCTCCTATCACTTATGAACATGAATCTGAGCGTGGGCTGACGATAGTGTAAACCTATGGGGGCTATGCAGGAAAAGCAGAGTTTTATTTCAGTGCATCTTCCAACCAAATATAAAGAACTGGATTTTAGAGCAGCAGGAGGATGGCAAGAAAATATGAGCAGGAGTAGACCACCGACGGTTGGCAGCCTGCCTGCCTGCCAGCACGGATCTGCCATAGACCACAGCTGAACTATGCTGGGCTCAACTCCTGTTCTCCGTCTGCTCCCCATAGCACTCAATTCCTCAATTTTTCATATTTTTCATCTATCAACAGATTAAATACATCCAATGATCCAACCTCCACCATCCTCAGTGGCAGAGAATTCCAGAGATTCACTACCTTCTGAGACAATAAATTTCTACATTGTTTAGTTTTAAATGACCGGCTCCACATTTTATAGCTATCGCCCCCTATTCGAGGGCATCTTCAACCTCTTGCTCTGTAGTCTGAGGTTCCTACCTGCTTCCAAAGGTAATCTATCCAAGAAGAGCAAGGTGACCCACCTCAATGCCTACCATCCAGTCGCACTTCCTTCACTGTAATGACAGTTTGTTAATGACACAAATCAACTTCTGCCTCAGAAATGACCTGGATCCCCTTATATTTGCCTTTCACCACAACAGTTTATCAGCTATCTTCTCACTGGTTTTCAACTCTGCTGTGGACCATCTGGATAACAGAAACATACATGCCAGTCACATTGTCTACCACTCGGTGTTCAACATGATCATCCCCTCTGAGCTCCAAGGTGTGGCTTCTGTAACTTCCTTTTGCAACCAGATCCTTGATTACCTTGTAACTCAGCCAGCATGGATCAGTAATGAGTAGGAAGGAACGGCAGATGCTGGTTTGAATCCAAGATTTTCCTTAATCTCCATTCTCTTTGTCCTGTTTTCATACATTGCACTTCCTTATCTATGTACCACCCACTCCCCGGACATCAGTCTGAGGAAGGGTCTCGACCTGAAATGTCACCCATTCCTTCTCTCCAGAGATGCTGCCTGTCCCGCTGAGTTACTCCAGCGTTTTGTGTCTATCTTGGATTAGTAATGACATTGCCTCCTCAATGACCATTAACGTAGGTGCATGTCAAGGCTGCATTATTTGCCCTCGGCTCTACTCCGTTTACACCCATGACTGTATGGCTCAGCACAGCTCCAATGCCATCTATAAGTTCACCAACATCACCGACTCACGGCTGGTGATGAGTCAGCCTTTAGGAGAGAGTTAGAGCACCTGGTTGACTGTCACCACAACAATAACCCCTCTCTAATGTCACCGAGGCTATGGGCCTTGATGGTAATAATGTATAGTTTTTTCATTGACTGGACAGCACGCAACAAAAAAGCTTTTCACTGTATCTTGGTGCATGTAACAATAATAAACTCAACAAATATTGTGAGCAATTGTGGGCACCATATCTGAGGAAGGATGTGCTGGCTCTGGAGAGGGTCCAGAGGAGGTTTACAACAATGATATCAGGAATGAGGAGGTTCACCTATGATGAGCGTTTGTCAGCACTGTCCCAGTACTCACTGGAGTTTAGAAGAATGAAGGGGGACCTCACTGAAACATACAGAATAGTGAAAGGCTTTGATAGAGTGGACGTGGAGAAGATGTTTTCACTAATGGGAGAGTCTAGGACTAGAGGTCATAGCCTCAGAATTAAATGAAGTTCTTTTAGGAAGGAGATGAGGAGACATTTATTTAGTCAGAGGGTGGTGAATCTGTGGAATTATTTGCCACAGAAGACTGTGGAGGTTGTCAGTGGAAATGTAAGGCAGAGATAGATAGATTCTTGATTAGTACAGGTGTCAGAGGTTATGGAGAGAAGGCAGGAGAATGGGGTTAGAAGGGAGAGAAATCAGCCACGATTAAATGGCAGAGTAGACATGATGGGCCGAATGGCCTAATTCTACTCCTATCAGTTATGACCTAATCATAGACTTAAGAAATGGGAAGTCGGGAGGTTAAATGCCAGTTTTCATCAGTGGTGGAGAGAGTTAGCAGCTTGAAATTCTTGTCCTTTAACAACGGATGACCTGTCCTAGGCTCAGCATATAGATGTAATCATGAAGAAGGTGCACCTGTTCCTCTAACTTCTTACAGGTTTAAAGAGATTCAGCACATCTCCATACACTGTAACAAGCTTCTATTCTATGACTCTTTGAGATGTACTTAGAAAATACCCTGACTGGTGCGGCAGTTCCAACCCAGAGGAATGCAAGAGGCTGCAGTGAATTATGGAAAGTACATGACCTCACACGTCCCTCATTAAACTCTATTTGTCTGGCTTTCCCCCCAATCATCAATCTTTAGAAAGCCCATTGCAGAATAATAATATCCTCGGACAAGAGATATGGTCATAACAAAAAAAATGCAGGGCTTCTATAGATATTCAACAATGAGGAGTTAACCAAGTATTGGACCTATAGAAAATGAGCCTAGGAAATTAATAACCAGTGAATCTAATCCCGTAGTTTGCATGAGAATACAAGTTACATCACAGAAATAAAAGTGGGAATTGGAAGGAAGAGAGGGTATCAGGAAAATTACAATTAGCTCAGCAAAAATGTTTGAAATAGGTTACGAGTTATTGGCTTTAATTGACTTGATCCAAGTCAGATATTTGATGTGCAAAGTTCCCTAGATTCTGGGAAGATTCCTTTAGATTGGAAAATGGAAAATGTACTTCCTTTAATCAAAAAGGGAGAGAGACAGAAATCAGGAAACCACAGGCCAATTAGCTCAACATCTGTCTTGCACAAACTCCAATTATAATTTTGCTATTCTGTTTCACTGCAGCTGTGGTGCTAGGGAACAGAACGATTGATGAAAGTAGTATCAGTGTTTGCAAAGGGTAGTCAGTTTTAGATCAGTCAATAGAGAATAGACAATAGGTGCAGGAGTTGGCATTCGGCCCTTCAAGTCATTCACTGTGATCATGGCTGATCATCCACAATCAGTACCACATTCCTGCCTTCTCCCCATATGCCTCGCCTCCCGTATCTCTAACAACTCTATCTAATGGGCCTGTCCCACTTATGCGACGTCTTTGGCGACTGCCGGCAACCGTCATAGGTCGGCGAACATTTTCAACATGTTGAAAATTCAGCGGCGACCAGAAAGATGCTACGACTCTTTGGGTGACTGAGGAGACTACTCACGACCATACAGGTGACACCCTGGTGACATGTCGTGGGGTGAAGCCTGTATGGTCATGAGTAGTTGCCCAAAGGGTCGTACCTTGCTCTGGTCGCCGCTGGATTTTCAACATGTTGAAAATTTTCAGAGACCCGCTGCGACTGTAACAGGTGCCGGCAAGTAGCCGATAAAAAACGGTCAGTGGGGCAGGCACTTAACTCTCTTGAATGCATCCAGAGAATCGACCTCCATTGCCTTCTGAGGCAGAGAATTCCTCAGATTCACAACTCTCTGGGTTAAATCTCCGTTCTAAACGGTCTACCCCTTATTCTTAAACTGTGGCCCCTGGTTCTGCACTCCCCCAACATCAGAAACATGTTTCCTGCCTCTAGTGTGTCCAATCCCTTAATGATCTTATATGTTTCAATAAGATCACCTCTCATCCTTCTAAATTCTAGTGTATACAAGCCCAGTCGCTCCATTCTTTCAACATATGACAGTCCAGCCATCCCGTGAATTAACCTTGTGAAACTACACTGCACTCCCTCAATAGCAAGAATGTCCTTCCTCAAATTTGGAGACCAAAACTGCATGCAATACTCCAGGTGTGGTCTCACCAGGGCCCTGTACAACTGCAGGACCTCTTTGCTCCTATTCTCAACTCCTCTTGTTATGAAGGCCAACGTGCCATTTGCTTTCTTCACTGCCTACTGTACCTGCATGCTTACTTTCAGTGATTGATGTACAAGGACACCCAGATCTCATTGTACTTCCCCTTTTCTTAACTTCACACCATTCAGATAATAATCTGCCTTCCTGTTCTTGCCACCAAAGTGGATAACCTCACATTTATTCACATTAAACTGCATCTGCCACGCATCTGCCCACTCACCCAACCTGTCCAAGTCACCCTGCATCCTCCTCACAGTTCACACTGCCACCTAGCTTTGTGTCACCTCCAAATTTGCTAATGTTACTTTTTATCCCTTCATCTAAATTATTAATGAATATTGTAAATAGCTGCGGTCCCAGGACCAAGCCTTGCGGTACCCCACTAGTCACTGCCTGTCATTCTGAAAGGGACCCGTTAATCCCTAGTCTTTGTTTCTTGTCTGCCAACAAATCACCAACAAAAAACCTTATCAAAGGCTTTTCGAAAGTCCAGGTACACTAAGTAAGTAAGTAAGTGCGTTTATTGGCCAAGTATTCACAGACAAGGAATGTGAATACTTGGCCAATCCACTGGCCATCCGCTGGGTCTCCTTTGTCCATTTTCCTAGCTACATCTTCAAAAAATTCCAGAAGATTAGTCAAGCATGATTTCCCCTTCATAAATCCATCCTGTTACTGCTATCCAAATGCACGGCTATTTCATCTTTCATAATTGACTCCAGCACCTTCCCCACCACCAATGTCAGGCTAACTGGTCTATAATTTCCTGTTTTCTCTCTCCAGCCCTTCTTAAAATGTGGGATAACATTAGCTACCCTCCAATCCACAGGAACTGATCCTGATTCTATAGAATATTGGAATATTATCACCAATGCGTCCACAATTTCCTGAGCAACTCCTTAGGTACAGCTGCTCCTCAACCTGCGATGGGCTTAAAGCCCTGTCCCATGGTACGAGTTCATTCCAAGAGCTCTCCCGAGTTTAAAAAAAAATCAAACTCGGGGTAAGCACGGAGTATGAACGTAGCGGGCACGTTGGAGCTCAGGGACGTCTCTTAACGGCTTGTAATGCTAATGGCAGATACTCAGGAAGACTCGCTAATGGCAGGAAAACGAGGGAAGACTCATGAAAAATTTTCAACATGTTGAAAAATGTCCATGAGAGCCCCGAGTACCGATGAGTGGCCATTACCGTAAATCTCCGAGTTCGTATCAGGGTAAACCCGGGAGAGCTCTTGGAATGAACTAGTACCGTGGGACAGGGGTTTTACGTTCAGATAAATTCATTGTAAATTCAAAATATCGTAAGTTGAAAACGCATTTAATACAATTTGATCACGTGACCAGAGGTGACCTGTGGCACGCTGCCACTGCCAGGCGTTTGTACTATCGTAAAGTCAAAATATCGTAAGTCGAAGCATCGTAAATCGGGGAGCATCTGTACCCTGGGATGCAGACCATCCAGCCCTGGGGATTTATCAGCCTTCAGTCCCATCAGTCTACCCAACACCATTTCCTGCCTAATGTGAATTTCCTTCAGTACGTCCATCATCCTAGGTCTTCTGGCCACTAGTACATCTGGGAGATTGGATCCGTCTTCACTAAGGAAGACACAAGCAAAGTACCTGTTCAACTCATTCGCCATTTCCTTGTTCTCCATAATAAATTCACCCATTTGTGTTGTAGGCAAAATAGTTTAAAAAACATTGAGGGATGCCGCGAATCAGTGGTTAGAGAGACAGAGGTTAATCAATGACAGTTGGCAAGGATTTGTTAAGGAAAGATAATGTCATTCCACCTTAACTGCATTTCTGAGGTTGTATAAGGTGCGTTAACGATGAGAGAAAACTTGATCTTATGCACATGCATTTTGTCAAGGCATTTGAGACACCCAGCATCTCGACTCAAAAATTTGCCTACCCATCTTCTCCAGAATTGCTGCCTGACCCACTGAGTTACTTCAGCACTTTTGTGCTCTACGGAAAATTCCAGCATCTTCAGTTCCTTGTTCCTCTATTTTACTGCTCCACTGCAAAATCTCTTCAAATGCTTTCTATTTGCAGAAACCCTTAGAAAATGTCTTACATTTCCGTGGTCGGCTTGTGAAGTGGAATATGGCAACCCCAGCGCACAGAAGTGGAGGGGTGTCTGCTGGAGGTTCATTCTATTACTTCCATAAAATGTTTCAGTAAGTTTACCTGGAACAATCTGCGTTTCAAAATTTAGACTGGTTTGGATTCACTGGATTTATAATTGCGTAGTCCCATTCATCGGTATCAAAAAGAAACCAGAAAGCCAGATTCAGATTCAGATTCAATTTTAATTGTCATTGTCAGTGTACAGTACAGAGACAACGAAATGCATTAAAATTACCTCCTTAACAGGGACTTGAACCATGGACCCACAGATTACAAGTCTGATGCTTTACCAACTGAGCTATCCAAGCTCCAGACCAGATTGAAATGTGCATTATTTTCAATGGCTAAAATTAAATTGGGGTCTTGTGAAAAGACTGCAACTAATTGGCTCAGGGAGATGGTCAAAATCTAAACGATTTGGGGTATTTACGAAAGACTTGCTATGGGGAATAAAATTTGATACAATTGTCGAGCTAATCGTATTTAACGTTCTCCTAAAGATTGCCTTCAGTTGTTTTGTAACATAATTTAGAACCAAAAGAAACACCAATTATTTTATTGGTGCAAATGTGCATTCTTTACTGGGAGTAATAAATAAGATGTCCAGATGCAGCTTGCATGTGAGATTTATATAAACTACCTGAATTTCCAGAGGTATGCTGCAGGTTTCTTGCTGCAACCCTGTTTGGAGAACTTCAAGCATACTGGGAACAGCTGCTTCCACCAAATTTAAGTAATTTCCTGAGGATACTGTCAGCCTCACAGTGACCTTCATTGTGAAGGGCGGGACAATAGACAATAGGTGCAGGAGCAGGCCATTCGGCCCTTTGAGCCAGCACCGCCATTCAATGTGATCATGGCTGATCATCCCCAATCAGTACCCCGTTCCTGCCTTCTCCTCATATCACCTGACTCCGCTATCTTCAAGAGCCCTATCTAGCTCATGTCAGGGTATTTTACAAAAAAGATTGCCAAAATTATTTTGCATTTACACTATCAAAACAGATGTATATATTTTCTCTAAATTACCACTGAAGAACTAATTCTAAGATGATTCTATCAAATTTCACTACACCAATTGGTGTATGTGACAATAAATGTCCTTTGATGCCTTGCTAACAGCCTCGAAGCACAACATACCTGGTTGGACAGAGCATTTAAAATATATCAACACATCACAACTCAGCTAATACAAGTGTACATTTATGGCAATAAAATGCTTGGTATTTCTCTTAGTTGTAATATTTTGTTTTTGAAAATTCCCGAGTAAAACTGGAAATGATTTCGAAAAATTATTTGGATTACTCCTACAATTATAAAACACCACAAATCTATTAAATTGATTGTGATGAAAAATCATTGACCTGAAAGAGTGACTTAATTTCTCTCTACAGGGGGGGGGGGGAGAGAACTGAAAGCAATTAAAAAAGACAAATTACAGCCAAGAACAGATTACCCCAGGCAGGGAAGTTCCCTGATAGACTGATAGTTGGCTGGGGTGGTGGAATTACAAAAGGACTTTTAGTGGTGGAAGGGGGTGATGGTGTGGGGAGATGGGGTGGCAGGGGTGTGGGGAGGGGGAGTGGGTGGCAGGGGGTGCGTGAGTGAGAGGGAGTTGGGGTGGGTGTGTGTTTGTACGTTCACCCCGTGACCTGCGTGGGTTTTCTCGACAATCTTCGGTTTCCTCCCACACTCCAAAGACGTACAGGTTTGTAGGTTAACTGGTTTGGTGTAAATGTAAAAATTGTTCCTACTGTGTGTAGGATAGTGTTAATGTGCGGGGATCGCTGGTCGGTGCGGACTCGGTGGGCCAAAGTTCCTGTTTCTGCGCTGTATCTCTCTACTAAACTAATCTATTCCAGAAGATATGAAACATTTTTTTAGTCCTCTGGAAGGAACAAGCACAAAACTAAATTTTATATGTACTTCCAAAAAAAACTCAGGAGAGTCGAATAACAAGGTGGTGCAAGTACACTGTCCGTCCAATTCTTGGCACATGATGAAATCAGACTTCAAACAGGTGCCAAGAGCATTTACTCTCTATGCCAACCATAAGAACTAAGTGAAATGAGTTTGTGTAACCAAATCCAGACAGAAAAGGAAAACGGCCAAAGAAAAAAAATCTATCCAAGTTTTTTGGCCAAAAAGAATTGGCACAGACCTGTGGACGTATATTTGGATTTCAATAAGGCATCTGATAAGGTGCCACATGGTAGGCTGCTCTGGAAGGTTGGATTGCATGGGATCCAAGGAGAGATAGCCGACATGATTGAAAATTGGAAAGAAGCAGAGAGCAGAAGAAAGTTGCTTCGCGGACTGGAGGCCTGTGGCCAGTGGTGTGCCTCAGGGTTCGGTGCTTGGACTACTACTGTTTGACATCTACATCAATGATTTGGATGAGTATGTAGAATGGCGTGGTTAGTAAGTTTGCAGTTGACACTAAAGTGTGTGGTATTGTAGATAGTGAAGGTGGTTGACAAAAACTGTACGTGATTTTGATCGGTTGGACAGGTGGGCTGAGGAGTGATGGATCGAGTTTAATACAGAGAAATGCAAGGTGTTGCATTTTGGTGGGTCTATGGGGCATATAGATGTGCAGGTGCATAGTTCCTTGGAAGTAGTGACACAAGTCGATAGGGTGGTCAAGGAGGCTTTCGGCACAATGGCCTTCATTAGTCTAAGTATTGAGTAGAGGTGGGAGGCCATGTTACATTTGTACAGGACATTGATGAGGTGACATTTGGAGTATTGTGTTCAGTTTTGGTCACTGTTATAGGAAAGATGTTTTTAAGCTGGAAAGGATGCAGAGAAGATTTACGAGAATGTTGTCAGGACTAGAGGGCCTGAGCTGCAGGAATAGGATGGGGAGGTAGTACTTTAATCCTTGGAGGGGTGATTTTATGCAGGTGTATGATCATGGGAGTATTAGAAAGAGTAAATGCACAGTCTTTTACCCAGAGTAGAGGAAGCAAGAACCAGAGTACATTGGTTTAAAGTGAGAGGGGAAAGATTTTATAGACACGAGGGGCAACTTGTTTTTGCACATAGGGTGGAAGGTATACGAAATGAGCTGCCAGAGGAAGTAATTGAGGCAGATACTATCACAATGATTAAAAAACATTTGGACAGGTACATGGATAGTATAGGTTTGGAGGGATTGGGCCAAACACAGGCAAGTGAGAATAGTGCAGATGGGGCATGTTGGTCGGTGTGGGCAAGTTGGGCCGAGGATCCTGTTTCTATGCTGTATGACTGTAACTCTAAATATCGAGGGCACTGAAAAGGGAATCAAAATGGCTTGGAACTTTAAGTGGTGCATTTCTAAAGATTTATCAGCTTCCATCCAGTAGTAAATGCCAACCATTTACAATGTGCTAAAACTGTACATATTGACCACAGCAGGTCCTTGTAAATAGTGAGAAACAGATGTGTGCTACTGTGGATTTAATCACATTACCATCATTTTTAAACAAATGCCAAGTTACGGCTTCAATTCATATTATGCTTTTATGACCATTAAACACCTTAGAATATAGTTCAGGACAAATTATATTTGATAATCAATTTCTCCAGTATAGTGCTAGCCTTTCACAGATGACACTGCCATTGTGGGCCAGATATCAAATAATGCTGAAACAGTGTACAGGAAGGAGATTGAGAACCTGGTGTTGAGACAACGACCTTTTCCCTCAACTTCAGCAAGACAAAGGAGATTGTGATCAACTTCAGGATGTGAAGCGGTACACATAACCCAGTTTGCATTGACGGTGCCAAAGTAGAGATGGATGAAAATTTCAAATTGCTAGGAGTCAATATCACCAACAACTTCTCCTGGACCATCCATATTAAAGCAACGATAAAGAAAGCACACCATCGCCTCTACTTCCTTAGAACGCATAGGAAGTTTGGTATGTCCCCATGCAACTCTCACCAACTTCTACAGTTGCACCATAGAAAGCATTTTATCAGGATGCATCACAGCTTGGTTTGGGAACAGCACCATCCAAGACCACAAGAAATTGCAACGAATTGTGGACGCAGCCCAGACCATCACACAAACCAACCTCCCTTCTATTGATGCTAGACACAAAATGCTGGTGTAACTCAGCGGGACAGGCAGCATCTCTGGAGCCGAATGGGTGAAGTTGCAGACCCGAAAATGCATCTATTAGATGGAGATGGTAATTTTGATCCTTATTGACTTACTGCCATTCTGAGGGTAATAAACAGATTGAATTTTACTTCAATCAAAGGTCCCAACCCAAAACATCGCCTCTCCAATTCCTGCACAGATACTGCCTGACCCACTGAGTTCATCCAGCACTTCTGCTTGAGTTTGACTTTGATGGCCTTCTAAATGCTGACAGCAAAGAGACAAGTTTTTGTTTCCGCTCCTTCTGCAGTGAATACAAGCCCAGAAGTAACAGCATGACATACAGTGACAGTTCCGAATGACTCAGGAAACACTAAACATTAATAATAATAAAACATTAATGATAAAACACCATTGATCAAGCATGTGAACCAACAAAATACCAGATCAAAGGGAGACTACAGATTTTTGGCTGTTGAGTAGAGCAACTACTCGTGGATAAAAACTGTTTTTATGTCTGGCTGTGGCAGTTTTGACAGTCCAGAGTCGCCTTCCAGAGGGAAGTGATTCAAAGAGTTTGTGGCCAGGGTGAGAGGGGTCAGAGATGATCTTGCCTGCTAGCGGATGCACTCAAACACTGCAGCTGCCTTCATTCCCAGCTTATCTTTCATTGACATTCAGCTTGAGGCCAGTGGTAGAGAACAGTCACAAGAGCCTGCAGATGCTGCAATACGGAGACAAAATACATTCTGCTGGCGGGACTCAGCGGGTCACAGAATCAAGCTGTAAAGGCTACGGAATTAAGTAGGGCAGTATCGAGGGAAACCGTTCTCTCCCCGACAAGCTCGATACATTCTACGCTCACTTTGAACAGAAGATGTCAAACAGCCCAGCCAGCATCGGTACCCACGGTCACTGAGACAGATGGAAGGTCACCTATTCTTTCTCTCCAGGGATGCTGCCTGTCCCGCTGAGTTACTCCAGCATTTTCTGCCTCTTTGGTGTAAACCAGCATCTGCAGTTTATTCCTACACCTCCCTTCTATTGACTCCATTTATACCTCATGCTGCCTTGGCAAGGACGAGTCACACCCTGGCCACTCCCTCTTCTCCCCTCTCCCATCAGGCAAAAGGTAAAGAAGTGTGAAAACGCACACCATCAGATGCAGGGATATTTTCTTCCAGTTATCAGGCAGTTGAATCATCCTACCACAACCTGAGAGCAATGCAAAACTACTACTATCTAAGTCTTTGATGACCCATGGACTCTCCTTAACCAAGCTTTGCTGGCTTTACCTTGCACTAAGCGTTATTCCCTTATCATGTATCTATACACTGTAAATTGATCGATTGTAATCATGTATTAGACAATAAACAATAGGAGCAGGAGCAGGCCATTCGGCTCTTCGAGCCAGCACCGCCATTCAATGTCTTTCTGCTGACTGGTTAGCACACAACAAAACCCAGGTACACAAAACATAACTTGACCTCAATACATGCGACAATAAACTGAACTAAACCAAGCTAAACTAAACTGAACCTTTCTGAAGCTCAGCTCTTGGTAATATCTGGCAATTCCCAAGAAATAAGGATTAAAGATAAACAACAGGAAAATCCAAAGGGAATTAATAAATAATGCATATTGGAAATGCAGGGGAATAAAATGCCATTTGACAGGGTGGGTCAGTTTGAGATAGTAGGTCATGGATTTAAAGTATTTTTCTCCACCAAACTTAAAACGCCACTGTATAATGCCACAATTATACAAATAATTTGGAGACACAAGAGACTGTTGATGCTGGAATCAGGAGCAACAAACAATCTTCTGGGGGAGCACAGAGGGCTGAACAATATTGATGCAGAGAAAGGTATTGTCATCAATCCGGACCAATGGATGGTTTTGACCAGAAACATCAACAATTCCCCATCACCTCACAAGTGCTGCTCGGCCCACTGAGTTCCAGCAGAATGTTTATACAGATAGATTGTTTGAATAATTGTGAACATACAAAATATCAACTTGTCTCCATAATGCCCAGCACCAAATATATCCTTGGGTGCTTAGATACCAGGAGATCCCATCACTAGGCTGAACAAATTCTGTGTTTCTGCTTATCAGACTGCTGTTAGGTATTACTTGTCACTTAGATCTAAGTTTGAAGAATATACCCTACAAAATGCAATAGGAATTTCATTAATATGGTGATGCTGAGTGTTAGGACAATATGATTCAATGCTTTTCAGGCTGTGAAAAGACTTTGGTTTGATTCCTGCTTCACTCAATGCTCAATATGAATGAAGCCCATCAGAAGCTCCAGCAGGGGGCAGGAGAAATAAGGTTCTGTACTAGGCAATTTGACTAAGAAAGGTGATAATAATTTTATAAAGTGAGCTCTCACTGGCATATGCTGACACTGTTAAACAAAAGGCACCAGCACTCAACATGGGAATAGCAGCATTCTGGAACCTCAAAACACAGGAAGCTAATAACTCAGCAGGTCAGGCTGCATCTCTGGAGAGAAGGAATGGGTGACGTTTCAGGTCGAGACCCTTCTTCAGACTTTTTCTGTCGGAAGAAAGGTCTCAACCCGAAGCATCAACCATTCCTTCTCTCGACGGATGCTGCCTGTCCCGCTTTGTTACTTCAGCATTTTGTGTCTATCTTAGGTTTAAACCAGCATCTGCAGTTCCTTCCAACACACAGGAAGCTAATCACGGATATCTCAGATCTACTGAAGTGGAACTTAGCAGTGATTCTCCAGCATTTCCACTGAGAAATTGCAGTGTCAGGTTGGATCCTACTCAAGGTTCGAGATGTCAGGATCTGAGATCCCTTTGATTTCAATGGGTGCGAATGCAGATTAGACAGAGTACGTTGAGAAGATCAGCGCAGAATGGAGAACACAAATCAATAGAGGCAAAAGCCTATCTTTGGCATTATACCCCTTCAATGATTATAAAAAACTGCAATTGTAAAGAATAAATGTTTTAAAGATAAGATGTGTCCACCAAAGAAATCACTATTCAAAACCTATTCAAAAAATGAGTTAAACTTTTACTCCTAACAAAATATGATAACCTTCTCTCCAAAGGCATTTTGCATTAGTCCCATATAAAGAAAGTATATTTAACGGAAGGTAACACCAAATACCACCCATGACTGGTGGGACAGGAGCAGGCACGCATTTTAAATGATTAAAAGGTGAAACCTTTGACTGAGATTCACAATGGTTTTGTTAATGGTTATGTCCATAAATGGGCAATTCCCAAGTGAAGGCTGTAAAGTAATGTTATCACTCAGTAGGGGCCCATGTGCTACACAGCTGGATTCCTCAGGGTTTGCTCAGATTTTCCAGATGTCACAAGTAAACATCATGGACTTTATATCAATGGGATAAATTGGTTACCAGAAGAAAGGTAAGTAAAAGTTTATATTAGTTGAGTAAGTTAATCGAATATGTTAATCTGTTCATTTCTTTCATTGCATGTTTTTAAAGTGTTTTAACTGATTCTTAGTGTTTTTAACTTTTAAGAGGTCTGATTAGAAGAGAATGCTGTTGAATGTCAAAGACACTCGTAAACATTTATTTAAACAGGAGGTTTAACAGCTGACAAGACAAGGATTATGGGCCTGTACTAATGAAGGCCTTGCCTATTGGCATGGGTTATAAGGTTATAAGTGATAGGAGCAGAATTAGTTCGTTCAGCCCATCAAGACTACTCCGCCATTCAATCATGGCTGATCTATCTCTTCCTCCTAACCCCATTCTCCCATCTTCTCCCCATAACCCCCGACACCCATACTAATAAAGTTTCTATCTTTCTACCTTAAAAATATCCATTGACTTGGCCTCCACATTCTTCTGTGGCAAAGAATTCCACAGATTCACCACCCTCTGACCATTTAAATTTCTCCTCATGTCCTTCCTAAAGGAACATCCTTTAATTCTGAGGCTGTGCCCTCTAGTCCGAGGTGGGCAATGAATTCAAGATGAAACAGACAATGCACGGCGCAGACAATCAATTTAGTTGAGGTAGCAGCAGATCTGCACCCACAGTTTAATTTGTTAATTATTTAGTTAATGCAATTATGAAATAATGTAATTAATGTAATTAAGAAATAAAAATATATGAATACTGAAATTAAACAAGGACACTGAAATAAATATTTGAACCCATTGCCACTGTGGATATTCTCCAAAAGGAGAGTGTAGACTATGTTACCTGAGTGGAGTGTTCACTTTGCTTAGAGTCCCTTTTCCCAGTTTCTGAAAGTCTAGATCTGAAGTGTACTTTTGATAGAGTGGAATTCCCATTGGGAAGCTGCTTTTCTATATCCTGATCATCAGTGGCAATGTTAGTTTTAGGGGTACAATCTGGGTCCACTGCTTCCATTTTTGTACATTCAGGCTCCAAGGACACGTGATATCCATTCTCTTGCTCAGAGTCGTGACTCTCCCGGCTGTCTCTGTTAAGTGAAGAGCGGGAAACAACACCAAACTTTCGAGTCCGTTTGCCATTTTGCATGGGGCTTCGACTTGGATCAGAGGTGCTGTTGCTTGTGCTGGGTTCAACTTTGGTGCCGTTTGAAGGAGGAGGAGGAGCTTTGCGTTTGATCCGACGGAGCATGATCAGGTAGACACATCCACCATTCCAGCACTGGTCAGCCAGGTAACTGTAATACAAGCAGAGTGGCTTCATCAAATAAACGTTTGCATCCAGAATAAACTAGGTGAAGCATTCTGTATTGTAATGAGATTAAATTCCTCCTTTCGCAAATATAGCAGAACGTTCTATTTTGTGCCCATATTGATTTTACAGTCAACAGAATTTTTTTACCTCACATGCATGCGTCACAATACCTGTCCTCTCACAATTCATTTCAGTCATTTAGAAGGGATTTGCGCATATATTTGATGATGATTAATGGGTAGAAATACTTAAAGAGCGCGCACTCACATTCTTGCCTCATGGTCACAATGTGTTACGTCAGCCATGGTGTGAAAGATGCATCTGTTCAATAACAAAAGTGCACTACATAGATCTTTAACATTGTAAAATGCTTGAAATGCTTCAGGGGTGCATTATTTGGCAGCCACATCACATAATAGGAAAATCTTAGTCAAATTTTGTTTTTAAAGGCTAAAGAGGTAGTATGATGGCATGGATTAAGAAGGGAAGTTTAGAGCTAAGAACCTAGACACAGTCAAAGAGGTGTATAGGAGGGAACTTCAGATGCTGGTTTAAACCAAAGATAGACACAAAAAGCTGGAGTAACTCAGCGGGCCAATCAGCATCTCTGGAGAAAAGGAATAGGTGATGTTTCGGGTCGCGACCCTTCTTCAGACTTCTTCACACTAACCAGCATTTCTGATTTCAGTTTTCAAAGAGTTGGAAGTCTGGAGAAAGTCACCAAGGCAAAGTTGAGGACAGGGAATGCAAGAGGAATTTGAGAGCACAGACGAGAGAATGAAACTCATGGCATTGCTCAATAAGGAATGATTTTGGTAAATAGTGAAAAGGGCTTTGCATGAAACAAAGGACCTGTCTCCACACTGTATGACTCGAAGCATTTCACAATACCTGAAGACTCTACCTCTGATATAGCAGTAGAGGATCAGCAGGCAGAGTGGCAAACTCAATTCTGAAGAGCAAAGGGCATGAGTTTGGATACTGCGAAGGAGCCAACTGCAATGGCTAGGTAGAAAAGAGCCAAATAACTCCAATAACATGATTGCAAGATGCTTTGGAGACCTGGATACCAAGCCAGTGAATTTCAAATCAAAAATACTGTGTGGTCTTTGTACTGAGCTACAGAAGCCACTAAGGATAGCACTGGTGGAAGATTTTGAAATTTCCAAATGTTTCAACTGGCTTGCATATCTGATCGTTATTAAATAGTCTGTATTTGCATGAAATGCTGCACCTGCCCAAATCTTTGCCACTTTTACTCCAAAAATGATGAGCTGCTGGGGCTTGCTGCAGTACATCATTCAAGAGACAACATTTTAGGTGTAAACACAAATCATAACCACATTGGAATCGGATTCATGCCATGATCAGCTTTCATCCATGTCCAAATATTTACACTTCCAGTAAGGAACACAGACACATTTCCTTTCTATTAACTCTGCATTACCATATAAATCACAGCATCCTTCTGCCAGAGAGTCTACAATCAGCAACATCACTTAGACAAAGCACAAAATGGTGGAGTAATTCAGCGGGTCATGCAACAGCTGTGGATGGAATAATAGGTGGTGTTTCAGGTCAGAACCAACAATAGAATTTCCACCAATAAAGACCAATATTGAAATCAAGGTTCTCCTGTCTAGATTACAAATTATTTGATTTTCTTTCTGGACATTTGACGCTTATAACGGTGGCATCTGGATGTGGACATTGTCGACAATGGTGACAATATACAGCTACATGGCACGCCATTTATGCAGCCTACAACCACTCATTCAGAAATAGATCCTCATGGGTAAGTTTGCTTTGCTATCACTAAAACACATCCTAGTCCATGGACCACAATGCTTGAAGTGCACATCAGACAGGCCTACTTTAGGAAACTTATTTTGCAAGTAATTCAGTGAACATGGCATATTAAACTGTGGCATATTTTACTGTGTGTGGCACAATTTGCATTTTTTCAATTCTCCTCCCAAACAAAATCAACCATTGGCTTGCTCATATCTGTTCAGCTGTAGAAGAATTTTTGGACATTTCAAAATTGAGCGTTTTACTTCCTGCCATTTTCCTCCCTCAGGCTTAACAACCCGCAGTTCTTGCAACCTGTCTCACAGCTACTGTTCTTATCTCTGGTCTTTGTTCCAAACACTTGCCTGTCAAACCCTCCCCCCCCCACATCTGTGCCGACCCATTACCTGCCACACTTTGTCCTGGCTCTCCCCTTTGCCCACACGTACACACACACGAACGTATACACGTACACACAGTCTGAAGAAGGGTCTCAACCCGACACGTCACCTATCATGTTTTCCAGAATTGCTGCCTGACCTTTCGCGCCCTTTTGTGTCTGTGTGGCTCAGCCATTCATCAAGTAACTGAGACATTAGAACTAAAATATCAAGGTATTTGGATCGGTCCGTCACAATTTCAACCACTTTATAAAATTCCACTTATCACCATGTGTGCTAAGTTTATAAATGGGATCCAGTACCAGTAGAAAGAAGCTGATGGCTGTACAGGCCAATTAATTGTTCACCAAAATCTGCAAACAATTATCTTCAAAAGTCGTAAATGCTCCTGCATGCCTTGCCATTTCCTCTTTTAATGGCAGTTATCTTAAACTCCAACTGAACAGCCAAACATATTATGATTACCTTATCTGTACAACAGCCACAGGATCTCACATAGTTTCTGATTTGGGGTCACAATACGATTTGCACGATAACAGTGTATTATGTTTAATTTTCACAGCCACCAAGCCAACACTTTGAAGACCATCAAAATGACCGCCCCAGTAAAGTCAGTACAACAACAACCCAGCAGCTTTTACAACACGCATTTCATCTGCTCAACTCGGTTAGTCCAGGCACAAATAAGCCCCGTGAACAAAACTCTCACAATTTGGGAACTCAACCAACCAAGTTCCATTGACGAGGTTGCAAGTCTCAACTGTGTAAATAAAATAAAATCTAGGACAGCATTAAAACAAATCAGAATTGATTTTTCTTTACATATACAAAATTGTAAAAATAATGTTTCTTGCTACAAAATCTGAAACAATCCAATCCCAATCAATAAATATAGCAAATGAAACTCAAGCAATTCTAAACAATGAAATGATGCAATGGATAAATAATGCAATGAAGAGGGGTCTCGATGACATTTAGTGGGGAAATCGGAGTGCCCGTTCTGGATTAAAAACCAGTAGGACTTAAGTAGGTGTAAGGTGAAGGGGAAATGATTTAATAGGAACCCGAGGGCTAACTTTTTCACACAATGGTGTGGATGTATGGAACAAGCTGCCAGAAGAGGTAGTTGAGACATCCCAACATTTAAGAAGCAGTTTGACTGGTACATGGATTGGACAGGTTTGGAGGGATATGGACTAAATGCTGGCAGGTGGGACTAGTGTAGCTGGGAGATGTTAGCCAGTTAGGCCGAAGGGCCTGTTTCCACACTGTATCACTATGACTCTACTGACTATTTCCCAACTTATGAGAGATATGGTACTAGAAGTACGAGTTGATGAAACATATAATGTACACCGAGCTCGCATCAGACTACCAAATGCAGATATTACTTCAGCAACTGAAAACATATGGACATGCAAGGAGAGACAGCGAGTTAGTCATACAATGCAAATGAGATAATGTGCATAACTCAAGACTTAAGACACCTGAATCACTCGATTCAGCAAAAGAAAAAAACACTCACCGAGGGACTCAACAGGACTCGGTGGGTCAGTCAGCATCTGTGGAGGGAAATCTTCCCTCCAACCTGGATTGTAAAGCTAGTTCTACAAACTGCACAATGAAGAGGACATTGAAAGAGGAGTGTTTTGGGTTGGGACTCCTCTAAAGAAAAGGCTTGCAGCCCAAACACCATCTGTCCATTTCTCTCGATGGATGCTGCCCGATCTGCTCATTCCTCCAGCAGTTTAACTTATTCACTCTATGAATTTATTTTTCTTTTGGTTTGGATTTTCAACATTTGCAAGTATTTTAAAGAAATACCGAAAAAGCTCCAGTGAGTCCCATAAAAATAAATTACACTTAAACAAAACTTGGATATTATTCAGATTATTAAAGATGAGGTCAACTCTTCAATCAAGTCCACACATACACAGTGTAGTCACCCAAATTTCTGAGCCTAGCCACAATTTTCACTGGAACTGTATCGATTACCTTTAGTACCGACTTCTAGCCATCACCTCGGAGTACATAATTACACATAGTGTACCAGATTTTACATGTTTGCCATGTTTTAACATTGGGGATCCAATGATTCCTACTGTAGGAGGTCCTAGAGCTCCATGTTTAGAAGTTCTGCGTCAAACATAGCCATAGGACTAGTTTGCGACCTGTAGCATCATGCGCCTGGTACAGTTCAGGCTAATACTGCAGATTACATACAATCACGTGACAACAGATCAGTTTAGGACATCGTTCATTCTAAAAATAACCAGCTACATTTTTGTGCATCATTTATCTAATATTGGCAACTATCCATGATAAACATGTATTGTGCAAGTGATGGTCAGTGCACCCCAGTGACACTGGTCGCAGTAGATACTGTTATTTAGAACTTCATCAGCATATTTTAATTTTTTTTCTGTATATTCCTTGTATGTTATTTATGTCTTGACTGTGGAAACATTTCAACAGTCTTCCCAAAAACGTTTGAACTATTATTACATTCGTAATACACCAGCCAGCGCGGCACCTCCAATGGCCAGAAATCTTCTCCATCGAACTGAAAGATGAGATTAAATATTTTCTCAATTATTAAATTAAATATACCAGATGGCTTACTGAGGCCGTCTGGTGCCTGATATCAGCATCTGCTAGAGATGCTGTCTGTGTCATGTGGAAATGAAGGATAAGTGATAGAATAATCATTAATTCTGTTCCCTCCGCAGTGAAAAAGGCCCCTTCATTTAAAAGGCCCAATACATTAATAGTGTAATCCTCAAAAAAAATACTGACAGGCACAAAGGAACTGAGTCTCTTCATTAGAGATTTGTCCAATAAATTTTTTAATGGATTGAAAACTGACCCCAGATGACTAATAAAAATGAAATAAATATTGATTAAACTACGATAACATAGAACTGAACAGCACGGGAACAGGACCTTTGGCCACAATGTCCTTGCAGGACGTTGCCAAGTTAAATGAATCTCCTCAGCCCACACCAGATCCATATCCCTCCATTCACTGTATATCCAAGTGCATATCTGAAAGCCTCTTCAACGCAACTATCGTATCTGCTTCTCCCACCACCCCTGCAGGTCGTTCCAGGCACCCACCATCCTCTGTGTAAAAAACCTGCCCCACACATCCCCTTTAAACTCTGCCCCTCTCAGCTTAAAGCATTGCCCTCTAGTCTAACATTTCACCTTGGGGAAAATGTTTCTGAATTGGGGAAACTGGTCAGTCCTCCAGGCTTCCACCACAACCCTATCTTCTATGAGCACTCTTACAGAAAACCTATAATCTAAATTAAACAGAAATGCTTCTAACCTTGTGGTGGCCTAAAGTTCATATTTAGTATGTTTTTCTTGAATCAATGCAGAAAGGGAAACTACGGGAAAATGTCTACGAAAGAACTGTAGATATTTGGTTGTAAAAAGGCTGGAATAACTAAGTGGGCTAGGCAGAGAATAGGAATAGGTGACGTTTCGGGTCGAGACCCTTTTTTCTACAGATGCTGATACACACCGACGATACACACAAGAGGGTCAGGCAGCATCTCTGGAGAATAGGAATAGGTGACTTTTTGAGGTTCCATAATGACCTAAAGCTCGAATAGCCTCCAGCCATGGGAAAGAGTATATTAAAACATTCTTAAAAATATCCTTTCTTGAGGTGTAATCCTCAAGAAAGTTTGTGATTATCAACAAGTTAAGAAATGGCACCTACATTTCAAATGAAGATAAATTCCACTTTATGAACCATTCACATTTCCAAGTGTGCATCCCTTTGTTCATCTTCTACTGTAAAATAATAAAAAATAACCAGTCTGCTAGGTATGTCAATCCAGTCAGCAATTGTATTTTATTACAAGTTCCTTTATATGCATGTGGCAATCCAAGAAACTCGCTACTCTATTCCACGGATATTTTCAGCTAGCCAATCACTTAGAATGATTATACCTTACCTAGGTATGAGCAGGGTTATTATTTTCAGACAAATGCAAACCCTGTCCGGCAACTCAATTACACTCTGATGCATAAGGGAAAGGCAGAGGAAATGGTTTTATTTTTTTAATTAAGAACATGAACAGATTAATGCTAGAAGGCGTTTCACTGCCAAGTGGGTTAGTCAGAATTACAGTGATGAAACATTATATATATATATACACACACATTTGCACTCTATGTACTGCAACATGAGAAAAGGATATGCTTGCAAAACAGAAGCCACTATGAAAAGGAAACCACACTTCAACAATTGAAGCCTGAAAAATACCCACCATAATGTTGTCTGCAGTGGCGATAAAGAGAGGTAGCCGTCACAGCATTAATTCAAGTGAGCTGCCATAGAATAGAAGGAGAACAATCCACTTTTACAGCTTTTACACATCAGGAACAAAAGACTAATATTCAAATACATTCGCATTCAATGAGTTTCCATGGCAACTTGGAGAACATTATGCCCCAAGCTGAATTTTAAAACCTGTTGAACTTCTTGCAGATTTATAGTGACATGTTGCTTTTACAAAGTCACTACTATTATGTGAACAGTAAGTGGTAACATATGGCTGTTATTGAGATGTACAATTTGTGGCAAAAATATCATACAATTGAGGAGGGAGAATGCAATTTTGACAGGAACTAGTTGAGCATTGTTCAAGGTAATTGATTCTGCAATAAAATGACCAAATACACACAATTGTTAGTTTACAGTAGTTTAGTTTATTGTTTTTTGTTGTGTACAGTTTTAAGCATTTCGTGGCATGCTATCCAGTCAGCGGAAAGACTATACGTGATTACAATCGAGCCGTCCACAGTGAACAGATAATGTATGGTGCAAAATAAAGTCCAGTAAGGTCTAATTAAAGATAGTCTCAAATGTGGTGGATAGTAGCTCAGCACCGCTATTTCTGAAATGGATGAAAAAAAATTAAAAATGCACATGCTGGAAATCTGAAATAAAGATAGGAAATGCTTGAAAAATAAGCTTAGTTTGAGATTTTATACAACGTTAAAGGATTTGTGAGTACTTCTATTTGCAAGAAAGAAATAGTCACGTTCATGTAGCACCAGTCACAACATTCCAAAGCTCTTTATAGACAACGTTTTATTTTGAAGTATAGTTTTGGTTTTAATATAAAAAGCAAAGCAACCAATATGCACACATGCAGATAAACACATTTATTACTTCACAATGGATATTTCACCTATGATGACTTAAAATGAGGGATGGCGAGAAAGGTTTGCTCAATGGTAAGTAATTCACTGATTATAATTGAGAATAATAATCAGTGGCACAACAGCCACAACAGACTGTTTTCTGTAAAAGATTGTCTCAAAATGTCTAAACATAGAAAACCATCCAGCACAGGAACAGGCCCATCATCCCAATGTTTTGCCAAGTTAACCTGATTTTATCTGCCTATACATGATCCAGATCCCTCAGATGCCGCCTGTCCCACTGAGTTACTCCAGCATTTTGTGTCTACCTTCGACTTAAACCAGCATCCACAATTCTTTCCTACACATCCATATCCCTCTATTCCCTACACTTTCATGTCCCAATCTAAAAGTCCCTTAAATGCAATTATTGTATCTGCCACCACCACCACCCTGAGCAGTGTGTTCCAGGTCCCCACCACTCTCTTTGTGTGAAGAAAAATTGCCCCGCACATCTCCATTAAACTTTTACTCTCACACCTCATAGCTATGCCCTCGCGTGTTGGACATTTCCACCCTGGCAAAAAGATTCTGACTGTCTACCTTAATTATGCATCATAATTTTATATACTTCTATCAAGTCTCGCCTCAAACTGATGTTCCAGCGAAAAAAAAATCTCCAAGTCTATCCAATCTCTCTCTGTAGACGAAACCCTCTAATCCAGACAACATACTGGTAAACCTCCTAAACTGCAGTAATTAATGGTAACCTGTTTTCTAGCTGTCGAGCTTCTCTTTGGAATGCTAATGGTCATGGCCACCACCCATAATTTTATGACGGTGGGATAATATTGGGCCACTTCTTCCCTCTTTCATCTGCTGGCCACTTGTGAGTTTCCTAGCACATTCAGGAGCTGCTCAAATAGGAAATAAACTGAAGAGCCAGGAGTTGGAATCTCAATTGCTCTGACGTGGCACTGTTATGTGAGCTTTCCACTCACTACTGGTCTTGAAAGCAGCAGTCATAAGTTAAGGTTAAACGTTTCAAATATTAGATTGGCAACATTGGGAGTTTGTCATTGCTAAAGAATTCTAACAAGGGGCAGTGTGGGAATGGCTGAAATCAGAATGGTTCATGTCAACGCTGATGTTAAATAGTTTGTTTTTCTCTTGCTGATGTCTGCTACTGCTTATTATCAAAAGGAACTTTACTGCAATGGAAGGCTTGACTAATGCTGAGATATCAACCCTGCGGATGGTTGCCCAGCAATCTGGCTCCCAACAATGTGCTTGGAAATAGCTCAATGTCAATCTCTGTACAATAAGATTCAGATTCAGATTCAATTTTAATTGTCATTGTCAGTGTACAGTACAGAGACAACGAATGCATTTTAATAAACTTAATCTTTCACAATCACGGCACATGCAGGGTTGCTTTTCCTCTCAGCATTGGACACAACACTCGCATAAAATCACTTACATACTCGTTGAAGGGATTTTATTCTTATTTAAATCTGCATTTCTGCAAATCTGCAAAGGGTCTCGGAACCAAACATCACCAATCCATGTTCTCAAGAGATCCTGCCGAGTTACTCCAACACTTTGTGTCGCATTCTGTAAACCAATCTGTACAATGGTCATCTGATCAATCCTGACTCCATAGATGCCCCAAGTGTCCCAGCCTGCACATTTCTGCAACTCACTTCTCTCCATTTTGAAATTAGGACCATCACAACATATTTACTCCTGTAAGAGTCTCAGAAGTGCTTTGTTCCAAATCAGGATCCTAGTCCCTTTCTCTCTGCACAATCTGGAGACTTCTAAATTCCAACACAGCACATCTAACTGGTCTGGAGAAGGGTCTCAACCCAAAACATCACCTAATCCTTTTCATCAGGGATGCTACCTGACCCGCTGAATTACTCCAGCATTCTGTGTCTATCTTCAGTGAAAACCAGCATCGGCAGTTCTTTCCTAAACATCTAACCATTATTTAATGATTGTCCTCACATTTCTCCTATTAACTGCAGTCATGTTGATGTACAGTAGATTTATTAGGTGTGGCAAAATTCTTAAAATGTTATCCTCTTTTCTAGCCTAAAAGCATGAGATTATTTGACAACAACATCAGCAATAATAGATTCCTTTAGTAGAAAGCGTTCATTGTGCAACATGGATCTCCTGCTCATTCTGGTGTTAGTAATAAGAATAAAATGTTCCCGTTTTGATTTTCATTATAAATTGCAGGATATAAGATATTTTACAAATGCCCTTAACTATAATGAATGGAAGTCCAAGAAATATTTTGATATTGTCTGTCAAAGTTCACATTGCACATTTTGTAACCAATCCAGACACCGCGATTGTTAAAATACTTATTGGTGGTTCTGGCAAAACAATTCTTGGAGGTTGCATTTTCTTTTCTATTTTGCTGGTAGGAGACAAAGAACATGGATTAGTACATCACAAGAACAGTCCATCGGCCCACAGTGCCAAAATAAGACCATTTCTTGTCTACCTGTACATAATCCATGCCCCACCATTCCCTGCATATGCAAAGGTTTCCTCAAGGCCATTATCATAACTGCCTCAACCAGCATATCTGACAGTGCGTTCCAGCAACTCGCTACCCTCTGTGTAAAGAGGTTGCCCTGCACATCCCCTTCAAACTTTGCCCTTATCACTTTAAAGCTGTGCCCTTTATTATTTGATTTTTACATCCTGGGGAAAAAGTTCTGGCTGTCTACCGTATCTGTGTCTACGCTTCAGCACATAAAGGGATGCATCCAATATGTCTTTTTAACCACCTTATTAACCTGTCCTAGTATCTTTAAGGATGTGTGGCTATAAACTCCTTGGTTCTTTCACAGCACTCATTATTCCCCCATTTACTATATTGTATATTCATTCCATATATTGTTGCACCTCCCAAAATGCATTAACTTGGAGTTCTCTGGATTAAATTCCATTTGCTATTTCCATTTACTGTCCAAATGACTGGACTAACTATATGTCTTGTACATTAAATCTTCCTCCTCACTGTCAACTCCATGGCCAATTTTTGCATCACCAGCAAAGGCCCCCTATATCTGTACATAATAAACATTGCAAAGGTAAAGGGCTGTTTTGCCCCTGGAGTCATGTACAGCTCCATGGGTAACAGCCCTCCAATCACTTTGGATGGTGGAATTGGTGCTTATAATCTGCACAACACAATGCAAAGACTTTGTCTCAATCTTCAGCACAATATTATCTTCAAGGTGTTGATATTAAAGTGCATTCTTTCTAAGTCAAAGTCAAATTTATATATCACATGCACCTGAAGGTGCAGTGAAATGAATTCAGAGATGGTGCTAATAATGTACTTCAAAGCCAAACTATTTTTCTATCATGACTGGAGAAATTTAAATATGCCGGCATACAGTACTGACAGAACATTGATTTTCTTTCTTAATGTGTAACAATCATTACCACAGTAAAATGGCATGGAAATACAGTAGTATCAATACCACCATATTAGGCACCATCATAATCGGTTGGAAAAAGGTGTAAGAAATGAAGAAAAACATTTACACTTGCATTCTTGAGAATTAGCAATTTTCAGAAGGTTTGTTAGCCCAGAGAGCATAATGTAACTCTCTCTTGAAAACATCCAGTGAATTGGCCTCCAATGCCTTCTGGAGCAGAGAATTCCACAGATTCACAACTCTCTGGGTGAGGAAAGTTTGTCCTCATCTCAGTCTTAACGAGCCTAACCTTTATTCTTAAACTGTGACCCTTGGTTCTGAACTCCCCCAACATCGGGAACATTTTTCCTGCAGTTACACGAAGTGAAAATGTAGCAGGCATGCAGGATGCTTTCTCCAACCACCCCCATTTGAAGGCCACTATCTTCCACCATTTAGAAACATAGAAAATAAGTGCAGGAGTAGGCTATTCGGCCCTTCGAGCCTGAACCGCCATTCAATATGATCATGACTGATCATCCAACTCAGTATCCTGTACCTGCCCTCTCTGCATACCCCCTGATCCTTTTAGTCACATCTAACTCCCTCTTAAATATTCCACAGATTTACCACTCTGTGTGAAAAATATTTTTCTCATCTCGGTCCTAAAAGACTTTCCCCTTATCCTTAAACTGTGACCCCGTGTTTTGGACTTCCCCAACATCGGGAACAATCTTCCTGCATCCAGCCTGTCCAACCCCTTAAGAATTTTGTAAGTATCTATAAGAAATGTCTCCCCAGTGCTTGGTACTTACTTCCAGCAGCCACTGGTTGTCCTTCAGGATGCATCAAGCCGCAGCCTGATCCATGCCGGTCACCTGGGCGAATTTGGCACAGGGACTCTTACGGCAGCTGCGCAACGCTTCCGATGGCTCGGGACTCTTGCACTGCAGCGATCGACTTGCGAGCCCGGCAAACACTCGCCAGCCCAGGCTCCCGGCCGCATTTGTACCTGCCGCTGCTTCTGCTTCCATCCCTCCCACAGCCCCGGCTCTCCAACACCCACGGCCCATGAGTTTTGAAATTTTCGTTGATCACAGAATTTCTCACGACAGAGCGTGAGAAATTTGTGATCAGCGTTAGAGCATGAGAATTTGTCGCAATTTTGTGATTCTCGCATTCAATGAGTGAGAGTTGCAGCCCTGCTATTAAATCTTTCCCCTCTCACCCGCCACATTTGACTGTGGCTTGGATGTCATCATGACTGGGCAACAATATGTACCAACAGATTAGGATAAAGGGAATGGGGGGAAAAAAAAGTTTTTTTACCCTCGACTCCAGTTACTCCCATAATGTTGAATGAGAATTGGACTATGATGCAAAGCTTTTGCAAATGCTAGCAGGCAGGATTAGACCAATGTTGCCCCCACCCCCCTCCCATCTATTCATAGTATTGGCAGCACTGCATATGGTGCAAGAAAACTTCCTGTGGCTTAAGTGGTGAATGCTTAAGCATGGCTGGTTAACTTTGCCCAGTCCTTAAGTTTCTGTTACCATTTTAAAGCTGTCTGTTTATGTTTACATAAACACTTGCACAATTCTAGGGTTGCCAGAAAGTACACAGAAAACAACCGAAATGTAGAATTATTTCTGATCGAGTAAAGTCAGCTAAGTTAAGGACAGAAATTAAACATATGCTGACCTTGTAGATATAATATACTGCCTTGGATGTTAGGAATACCAAAGAATAAATATCAGAATACTTATTTTTTATTTAAAAAAATCTTTTATTGATTCAGCCATCAAATATTGGCCCATTCTTAGGAAAGTGAACCAGAATGTCACACACGACCAGATGTCATCACAAAGTGATACATTTAAAAAAAAAAAAAAAAAAATTAAGAGATTAATCTTATTCATTGCTATTTTCCTACCTACAAAACTATAATGCATATCTGCTATAGATATGAACATTCTAGCTTTTTAAAATTCAGTTTGTAAAATACTTCCATGTGGTGTCACAAACGTGACCTGTCATATTTTACGTTGGACCCTAAACAAATATTGTCAGCATCACATACAAAAATCTTACTTGATAAACTGAAAAAAAGAATTATTTCTTCAGTACAAAACAATATACCTGTAATGCTTTCAGAATTAGAAGCTATGTATTCCATAATTTTTCATCTTTTTGGCCACACTAAGAATGGGCCTATTAATAGATAAGCAGCTTTGCTAATTGTGCAGAACTACTTTCCATCTGTGTCTGAAGAATCAATAATAAAATGAGGAAAAGCTAATTTATCAGATGCATTCAATTCAGGAGCCAAATTTGTAATTTGAATTCATTAGCACATCGATTATGCTAGTTGCAGAGGAGGATGAATAAGATGCGGTGGCATAGTGTAACACAGTAGCACAGTGGTGGAGTTGCTGCCTTACAGTGCTAGAGACCCGGGTTCAGTACTGACTATGGAGGCTGCCTGTTTGGAGTTTGTACATCCTCCCTGTGACCCCGTGGGCTTTCTCTGGGTGCTATGGTTTCCTCCAACATTCCAAAGATGCGCAGATTTGTAGGCTTCTGTAAATTGCCCCTCGTATGTAGGATAGAACTAGTGTACAGGTGATGGCTGGTCGGTGAGAACTCAGTTTCCACGCTGCATATCAATGCTAAACTAAAACTAAGCTAAAGATGGTTTGCTGACTCAGCAGGATCAGATACCATAGAAAGCAGCAGCATCTGCAGCTGCCTTTGGAAGACGTGTCATTGCCGGCAACAATATAAACATTCCTGTCAAAGTCGGGAGCAGCCATATATTCTGAGAGCCATGTTTCTCAGCAGACTGCGCACCCTCTCCAATCACAAGTGCGGGTACTGCATCCAGATTTTAAAAGCCAGTAGCAAAGGAAATTCCCAACATTTTTTTTGACCTGTTGGTTGATGTTAGAAATAACAGCAACAAAGCATCCGTGTGTTCAGTGAATTCCTGGCAAATTAAAGGATATGCAGTTAAAGTGCACATTGTCAAATTTTATTAAAGGGTATTCTTATACATTTTATGGGCCTGTCCCACTTAGGCAATGTTTTGGGCGACTACAGGCGACTGCCGCAAAGTTTTCAACATTTTGAAAATGTTTCGGCGACAGTGGCGACAATTTTTGCTGTTGTACATTGTTGTAGGTGTTGTCATTAGGTGCTGTCATAGGTTGTCGCCAGGTGCCGTAGGTGAATACCACTAAAACTAGTCCCTGGCAGTCGCCTAGGGAGTCGCCTTAGTGGGACAGGCGCAATAGTTTTACCATGTAGAAATTACAGCTATGTTTATACATAGTCCACCCCGTTTCAGGGCACGATAATGTTTTGGACACATGGCTTCACAGGTGTTTGTAATTGCTCAGGTGTGTTTAATTGCCTCCTTAATGCAGGTCTAAAAGAGCTCTCAGCACCTAGTCTTTCCTCTAGTCTTTCCATCACCTTGTCAACTTGTATTGCTGTTTATCAACATGAGGACCAAAGTTGTGCCAATGAAAGTCAAAGATGCCATTATGAGACTGAGAAACAAGAATAAAGCTGTTAAGAGACATCAGCCAAATGTTAGGCTTACCAAAATCAACTGTTTGGAATATCATTAAGAAGAAAGAGAGCACTGGTGAGCTTACTAATCGCAAAGGGACTGGCAGGCCAAGGAAGACCTCCACAGCTGATGACAGAAGAATTCTCTCCATAGAGGAAAAATCCCCAAACACCCATCCGACAGATCAGAAATACTCTCCAGGAGTCGGGTGTGGATTTGTCAATGACCACTGTCCGCAGAAGACTTACACTGTCCGCAGAACAGAAATACAGAGGCTACATGCAAGATGCAAACCACTGGTTAGCCACAAACATAGGATGGCCGGGTTACAGTTTGCCAAGAAGTACTTAAAAGAGCAACCACAGTTCAGGTAAAAGGTCTTGTGGACAAATGAGATAAAGATTAATTTATATCAGAGTGACGGCAAGAGCAAAGTATGAAGGAGAGAAGGAACTGCCAAAGGTCCAAAGCATACCACCTCATCTGTGAAACACGGTGGTGGGGGTGTTATGGCCTGTGCACGTATGGCTGCTGAAGGTACTGGCTCACTTAGCTTCATTGATGATACAACTGCTGATGGTAGTAGCATAATGAATTCTGAAGTGTACAGACACATCTTATCTGCTCAAGTTCAAACAAATGCCTCAAAACGCATTGACTGATGATTCATTATACAGCAAAACAATGACCCCAAACATACTGCTAAAGCAACAAAGGAGTCTTTCAAAGCTAAAAAATTGTCAATTCTTGAGTGGCCAAGTCAATCACCCGATCTAAACCCAAACCTAATACAGGCCTGGCAGGGCATCACCAGAGAAGACACGCAGCAACTGGTGATGTCCATGAATCACAGACTTCAAGCAGTCATTGCATGCAAAGGCTATGCACCAAAATACTAAACATGACTACTTTCATTTACATGACATTGCTGTGTCCCAAACATTAAGGTGCCCTGAAATGGGGGGGGGGGGGGGGGGGGGGGGGACTATGTATAAACAGCTGTAATCTCTACACGGTGAAACCAAAATGTATAAAAATGGCCTTTATTAAAATCTGACAATGTGCACTTTAACCACATGTGAGTTTTTCTATTACAAATCACAAATTGTGGAGTACAGAAGCAAATAAACAAATGATGGGTCTGGCCCAAACATTATGGAGGGCACTGTACTTACAGGGGTTGAGCAGAAACTGCTACTAATGCCAATTCTTCTACAGCTCTTAAAAGCCAGTTGTTTGAGTCGATTCTGAATGCAGTTGCTTGCCTGGGACAGTCCCAGAAAATACCCTGGCAGGTCAAAGTATCATTTACATTTCACTTGAAGACTCTCAACCTGGTTCAGCCAAGGTCTTCCATGAATGCATAGAAGAAGCACATGTCAAATATAAACAGGATAGATAACTGATCCCATTGCCCTTCCATACCCCAGCACCCAAAAGAGGGAAATAAGCTCAAGAAAACTTAACCCATGAAGTTGCCTTCCGTGTAACTTCAGCCAAATATGAAGATTCATTTCACTTTTGCCGAGCAAAGGTCCTCATTTGATAAGTAATTAATGTGGTAGAAATCAGGCTTTATCTGTGTCCACACATTTGAGGTTTCAAGTCGACTGAAAATTCATAGAATCATACCATAATGTATTGCAGAAATGGCCACTTTGGCCCACCAACTTCTTGCTGACCTATCTGTCTATCTACATGAATCTCATATGCCCACATTAGGATCATATCCGTATCTGTCTAAATGCCTCTTAATCATAACAATTGTATCTGTTCAACCAGATCCTCTGGAAGCGAGTTCCAGATATCTACCACTCTCTATATAAATATCCTTTCCCCTCATATCCCCTTTAAAATCCTTTTCCCAAACCATATCCTTTAGTTTATACGATTCTTAACAAATGGGTAAAAGGTGTTGACTATCTACCTAATGGTCTCTCATGATTGTATATATGTTTTTGTCGGGTCATTCCTCCATCTCCTTTACTCCAAGGAAAACAGGGAAAACAAGCTCAGTCTATCCAATCTCTCCCCATAACTAAAGTTTTCCCGTCCAGTTAAGATCCTAGTAAGCAAAGAATGGCACACAGTGCTGGAGTAACTCAGCGGGTCAGGCAGCATCTCTGGAGAACATGGATAGGTGACATTTTGGGTTGACTCCTTTGTGCCAACATCCTGGTGAATTTGCTCTGCACATCCTAGATGTGGAACTGAATGCAGACAGAAATGGACGTTACAATTATAGAAATAACAAATATAAAAACTGGAAAAGCAGGAGTAGGTCATTCAACCCTCGAGTCTGATTCACTACTTAATACGATTCTTGGCTGGTCGGAATGTAGTCATAAGTCTGCATTCCTGGTTAATTGCAGTAACTTTTCACCACATTACTTTTATTAAGAATATTTACCTCTACCTAAAAACATTCAAAAACATTGCTTCACCACTCTTTTGAGAGAGCTCCAAAGATTTTTGGGCAACCCGAGAGAAAAAAGTTAATTTAATCTCCGTCTAAAATAGGGAACTGCTTATTTTTAAAGCCATGATCTCTCTTTTTAAATTCATCTTTGAGAATAAACATTTTCTTCACATCCACCCTGTCGAGCTCAATCAGGTTCTGCTTCAATCAACAATCACCTCTCATTCTTCAGTTACAAAGGCTGGCCAGTTCAATCTTTCCCCCGAGACAAGACTCGTAAATATCTATGAACTCCTTCCAATTGATTAATATCTTTCCTTAAATGAGGAGATCAATATAGTGCACAGTTCTCTAGATATAGTCTCAGCAATGTCAAATGAAACTGAAGCATAACCTACATTTGTATTCAACTTCCATTGCAATAAACAACATTGCTAGCTTTCCCAATTACTAGCTACAAGGATCTTTCCTCAATTAACAAGAGGGTTAGATTTCTGTGGGAAACACTGATTATGTACCGTATCTCCCACTCACAATGAGATATTCAGCAAACCTTTAACTTCTGTCATGGATGGTAAGTAAAGTCTGAGACTAGACCATGTCCTCCCAGTGAGGATGCAGTAAATCAAATGCAAAGTAAGCTTGTTGTGACAAGCTAAGAAACACAACATAAAGGCTCTTGCTGACAGTTGGCAGAGCACAGGTGCTCGAGTGGTTTCTTTCCACTTTAAATTAATTGTACAGTAAAACTGATAATCTACCTGATTTTTCAGAAAACCTGATGTTCAGCATTTGGCTGATCTTGTTGTTTCCAATTCTCCACTGAAGTCTTCATTTTTCATCCTGACATCTTACTTAGCCACCTATCACTGTATCATTTGCACATTTAGCAAACGTACTTGTAACAGAGCCTACTGTGCACTACTCCCAAAGAGGTATTTCTGCGCCAATGTTTACTGCATCCAAATCCCTGTGGCCTTCTGTTGTTCTCTTGTCACATTGTCAGAGTGAGTAAAGCTGAAGGCTTGCACCTCCCAAACCCACAACCTTAATCTACAGAGACAAGGATAACAGTTAAACTCCTGCAAACTCTCCCCCAAACCACGTGCCGATTTTGACTTCCCACTCCTTCATCCCTGCTGGGTCTATATCTTGGAAGTCTTGACCCTACAGCTTCTTAGAACAGAAAATCCACAGTAGGTCTGCACAGAAGGTCCATAAAAGCAAATTAGAGATAAAGGACAAATGCTGATCTTACCTGCGATGTCCACATTACATTCATGATCTAGGGGCAGAATTAGGCCATTCGGTTCATCAAGTCTACTCTGCCATTCATTCATGGCTGATCTATCACATCACTATCGGGGGTCCTTGTACATCAGTTTATGAAAGTAAGCATGCAGGTACAGCAGGCAGTGAAGAAAGCGAATGGCATGTCGGCCAAGAGGAATCGAATATAGGAGCAAAGAGGTCATTCTGCAGTTGTACAGAGCCCTAGTGAGACCACACATGCAGCATTGTATGCAGTTTTGGTCCCCTAATTTGAGGAAGGACATTCTTGCTATTGAGGGAGTGCAGCGTAGGTTTACAAGGTTAATTCCTGGGATGGTGTGACTGTCATATGCTGAGAGAGTGGAGCGGCTGGGCTTGTACACTCTGGAGTTTAGTAGGATGAGAGGGGATCTCATTGAAACATATAAGATTGTAAAGGGCTTGGACACGGTAGAGGCAGGAAACATGTTCCCGATGTTGGGGGAGTCCAGAACCAGGGGCCACAGTTTAAGAATAAGGAGTAAGCCATTTAGAACGGAGACGAGGAAACACTTTTTCTCACAGAGAGTGGTGAGTCTGTGAAATTCTCTGCAGTGGAGGCACGTTCTCTGGATGCTTTCAAGAGAGAGCTAGATAGAGCTCTTAAATATAGTGGAGTCAGGGGATATGGGGAGAATGCAGGAACGGGGTACTGATTGGGGATGATCAGCCATGATCACATTGAATGGCGGTGCTGGCACGAAGGGCCACATGGCCTACTCCTGCACCTATTGTCTACATTTCCCCCTCAACCCAGTTTGTCCTGGACTCAACCCCGCAGCATGGTCGACACGAGGTCCTAGGAGGTCCTGTGAGGTCGCTGGAACTCTCCTACATGCTCGAGGGAAGTTCCCGAATACTCGCGGCCTCAGCTAGGTCGCGGAAAAATTTTCAGCATATTAAAAAAATGTCCACGAGTAAAATTTGGTCGGCATGGGTCTTTTTAACTCGTAGTGCAGAGAGTGAGGGTGAGGGTACGAGTGCGAGAGAGAGTGTGAGAATGAGTGAGTGTGAGAGTGAGCGTTAGAGAGAGTGAGTGTGAGAGCGAGAGGTCAGTCGATGCATCTCACGGTTGCAACGCGGCCATCCTGGGATAAAGATTCTGACTGTCTGCCCTATCTGTGCCTCTCATAATCTTATATACTTCTATCAGCAACCCACAACCCCTGACATTCCAGAGAAAATAATCCAGGATTGCCCAACCCCTCCCTATAAAATTGTATAATTAATTCCTGACGTTTATACTCAATGCACAGACTTATAAAGGCAAGCATACTATATTCAAGAAGGAACTGCAGATGCTGGAAAATCAAAGGTAGGCAAAATTGCTGGAGAAACTCAGCGGGTGCAGCAGCATCTATGGAGCGAAGGAAATAGGCCCAGGAAATAGGCCCATTTCCTTCGCTCCATAGATGCTGCCGCACCCACTGAGTTTCTCCAGCAATTTTGTTTACCAAGCATACTATATGTCTTGCTATATTTAAGAGGGAGTTAGATGTGGCCCTTGTGGCTAAGGGGATCAGGGGGTATGGAGAGAAGGCAGGTACGGGATACTGAGTTGGATGATCAGCCGTGATCATATTGAGTGGCGGTGCAGGCTCGAAGGGCCGAATGGCCTCCTCCTGCACCTAATTTCTATGTTTCTTTTTCACCACTCTATCTACTTGTGTTGCCATCTTCAGGGATTAATGGACTTTGACACCAAGATCCCTCTGTACATCAATGTGGTTCAGTGTCATGCCATTAATTGTATATTTTCCCCTTGCATTTGACCTCCTAAAATGCAACGCCTCATACTTGGAGCCATTTCTCCACCCATTTCTGTAACTGATCTATATCCCACAGTATACTTCGATAGCCTTTCTCACAGTCAGTGATCCCAGCAATCTTGGTGTCATCTTCAAACCTACTGACCAACCTGTCTATAATTGTGCAATATTTTGTCCTTTAAAGCACATCAATCTAAATTCCCAAAGAGTGATTGACTTTTAATTACGTCCCTGGGAAAGGGAGAAAATGTAAATATCAAAATAAAAGTTATAAATTTATAATTTTTGCAAAATACTATTCACCAGATTCAATACTGAAAGTCTGAACTTTCACAAGCACATAAATCAATAAGTTGTACCATTGCCTCTGGTTCTTCATCCATGAACTCCTTTTAAACCTGAAACTCTCTTCTATCATTACAACGATTACAGAAATAGGCTGCATCACAGTTGGAGAAGCACATATCTTGGATTCTTAGAGCAGCTTGCATTGGAGCCTGCCAGGGAGAAGGCAATTCTGGATTTAGTGTTATGCAATGAACCGCATTTGATAAAGGAACTTGAGGTTAATGAGCCATTAGGAGGTAGTGACCATAATATGGTCTGATTTATTCTACAATTGGAGAGGGAGAAGGGTAGATTGGAGGCATGAGGGAGGAGCTGGCCAAAGTTGACTGGAAAGATACACTAGCAGGATGACAGTGGAAGAACAATGGCAGGTATTTCTAGGAATAATACAGAGGGTGCAGGATCAGTTCATTCCTAGGAGGAAGAAAGATTCCAAGGGGAGTAAGCAGTGACCATGACTGACAAGGGACGTCAAGGACAGTATAAAAATTAAAGCGAAGAAGTACAACGTAGCAAAGAAGTGAGAAGATTGGGAAATGTTTAAAGAGCAACAGAAGATAACTAAAAAGACAATACGGGGAGAAAAGATGAGGTACGAAGGTAAGCTAGCCAAGAATATAAAGGTATGAAACCTTCTTTATGTATGTGAAGAGGAAAAATTAGTTAAGACCAAGTTGGACCCTTGAAGACCGAAAAAGGTGAATTTATTATGGGGAACAAGGGAATGGCAGATGAGTTGAGCAGGTACTTTGGATCCATCTTCACTAAGGAGGACCCAAACAATCTTCCTGATATGGTAGTGGCCAGAGGGGTGAGGGAGGAACTGAAGGAAATCCACATTAGGCAGGAAATGGTGTTGGGTAGACTGATGGGACTGAAGGCTGATAAATCCCCAGGGCCTGATGGATAGACTCAGGATCAGATCCTGTGGATTGGAGGGTAGCTAACGTTATCCCACTTTTTAAGGAAGGCAGGAGAGAGAAAACAGGGAATTATATATAGACCAGTTAGCCTGACATCGGTGGTGGGGAAGACTGTGAGGAGGATGCTATGAAAATGCAGGGTGACTTGGACAGGTTGGGGGAGTGGCAGATGCATGGCAGATTAAGTTTAATGTGGACAAATGTGAGGTTACCCACTTTGGTAGCAAAAGCAGAAAGGCAGATTACTATCTAAATGGTGTCAAGTTGGGAAAAGGGAAGTACAATGGCAACTGGGGGTCCATGTTCATCTGTCTATGACAGTCAGCATGCAGGTACAGCAGGCAGTGAAGAATGTGAATAGCATGTTGGCCTTTATAACAAGAGGATTCGAGTATAGGAGCAAAGAGGTCTTTCTGCAGTTGTAGAGAGCCCTAGTGAGACCACACCTGGAATATTGTGTGCAGTTTTGGTCCCCTAATTTGAGGAAGGACATTCTTGCTATTGAGGGAGTGCAGCATAGATTTACAAGGTTAATTCCCGGGATGGTGGGACTGTATTATGCTGAGAGAATGGAGCTGCTGGGCTTGTACACTCTGGAGTTTGGAAGGATGAGAGGATATCTCATTGAAACATATAAGATTGTTAAGGGCTTGGACACGCTAGAAGCAGGAAACATGTTACTGATGTTGGGGGAGTCCAGAACCAGGGGCCTCAGTTTAAGAATAACGGGTAAGCCATTTAGAACGGAGACGAGGTAACACTTTGTTTCACAGAGAGTTGTGAGTCTGTGGAATTCTCTGCCTCAGAGGGTGGTGGAGGCCGGTTCTCTGGATACTTTCAAGAGAGAGCTAGATAGGGCTCTTAAAGGTAGTGGAGTCAGGGGATATGGGGAGAAGGCAGGTACAGGGTACTGATTGGGGATGATCAGCCATGATCACATTGAAAGGCGGTGCTGGCTCGATGGGCCGAATGGCCTACTCCTGCACCTATTGTCTATATCCTGGGACAAAAGTGCCCAGACTGAGCCACTCATTTGAGGAAGAGTGTACTACGAGAGGTTACTTTACAATGCCGTTGTTGCATCTATTCAAGACGGATTGAATGTATGCATGTACAGCCTCCGAAAATGGCGGAAGAATTTTCTGCACAGTTCCTGTTTTGTACATATTTACTCACTTGAATAAAGTCTATTTTGTTTTGTATTTTAATCTATTCAAGAACACTATTCTGATGAATTATGAAATACTGCACAACATATTAGGCTTACAATCATGACATATTATAAATCCATGACATCATAATGCATTATCCCAACACATATAAGTGTCATCAAAGTAATGAAAACAATACATGGTTTATTTCTTGGTTCTTGGAAGATTTAAAATCTTCCCTTCTCTTATTGGGTCAAAGAAAGGACTATTCAGGAATTTACATGCAAACACAGTTGGAGAGTACTTAGCTGGTTAAAGGTGACACAAACCATGTGCAGGGATTGCTCAAAAATGTGAGAATCTGAATTGTAGTAAATTTGATAAAAAGTTAAAATGATTCCTGAAATTACGTTGTTATTTTATAACTCATATACTGAATAACAAATCTACAAAAGGAATTTTAAACGTTCAGAACTTCAGAGAAAAATTATATTTTCCCTTTGAAATTCCAAAGAGCAAATCTGCAAACTGCTCAATTTTTCCTTGCAGGACAACCAGTTCATTGTAGAAACCAGCCTGATGAACCCTCTCTGAACTACCCCCAATAAAAATATATTCCACCTTAAATAAAGAGACCAAAACCATACATCGTACTCCAGGTGTTATCCCACTAGAAATGTGTGGTCATCCAGTATAAGATTTGGAAGTACAATGAACTGCTGATTAGACCCAGTACCCAAATTTTTTATGTTAAGTGAACCATACAGGCAGGAAAAAGAGCAACGCTGAACAGGCGGCTAAAACACTGGGAAAGAAATGGGACTTTCACTGGAAAACTGAGTGGAAACATTAAAGAGCTTAAAATGCACATCAAAAGAGGAAAATATAAATTGTTCTTTGTCTCACTTATACAATCATGGTGAATTGTTGATGTCAATGATATTTACAAGCCAAAGCTTTCCCAGAAGTGAGGTGGCAGTTCCATACCCACATTAATACCATCAGAAACAGTAAAACATCTCTCATTTAGTGTGAATGACAAGAGTTCAGGGCATGTATGTTCCAGTTAGGGTGAAAAGCAAGGTAGGTGGGAGTAAGGAATCTTGGATGACGATAACAATTGATGCTCTGGTCAAGAAAAAGGAGGCATGGGACAGATATTGGTAGCTTGGTTTAAGTGTATCCCTGGAGGATTGAAAAGCAGTCATTTCTGTGTTAAGCTGCAGGTGATGGCCAAGGTCCCCAATGAATACTTCTCCTCTGTTTATCCTGTGTAGTATGTCATGAAGATTGGGGAACTTGGGACCATTAATGCAGATGTCTTGAGGATAGTCCGTATTATAGTCGAGAAAGTGCTGGGTATCCTAGGGCATACAAAGCCAGATATGTCACCCAGGCCCGAACAGATGTATCTGAGGACACCAGGTGAAGCTAGAGAAGAACTTGCAAGAGTCTTGGCTGAAATATATGAATCATTCTTGATGAGTATGGGTGTCATGGGTTACGGGGAGAAGGCACGAGAGGGAAAGATAGGTCAGACTTGATGGGCCAAATGGCCTAATTCTGCTCCTACAACTTAATTTATCATTAGACACTGGTGAGGTGGTGGAAGATAGAAGGACTGCAAGGAAAAACCTGGGAACAATAGACCAATTAGTCTAACATCTATAGGCAAGTTGCTGGAGAGGATTCTGAGGGACGATCGATTGAAGATTGAGCAATTGGAGAAGCAGGAGATGATTGGGGAAAGTCAGCATGGTGCTGAACACGGAAAATCTTGCCTTACAAACCTGATCGAGTTTTTGAACAGGTAACCAAAAGGATTGATGCGGCCAAAGCTGTGGACATTGTCTATATGATCTTCAGCAAGGAATTTCATAGGGTTCCACGTGGTAGGCTGCTCTTCGATCTCATGGGATCCAGGGAGAGCTAGCCGACTTGATAAAGAATTAGCTTCATGGAAGGAAGCAGCGGGCGATGATGGAAGCTTTTCTGTTTTTCTTTGCTTTTTGACTAAAAAAAATTGTAACTCCCCAAATGCGGTCAAATATCTTCAGCTGAGATGAATGGGCAAGTGTATTCTATGTTTTACATATAGGAAAGAGAAGGAACTTGGGTACTGTGAAGAGAGCCCAGCTGGAGAAACTGTAAATCCCTGAATCTTTATCTTTAAAGACATTAAAAAAACAATCCATTGATCTTGGAATCACCCCATGTTCCTGCCAAATGCAACATAAATCTCAATTCAGATGTGATTTTCAAGAGCCGAAAATAATGTATGTATGTTGTGTGGCTGCAAGTGTGTAACTAGCATTAATGAGGAAAGGATTTTGCTACATTGTCTTCCATGTCTTATTGAACTGAAATTTGTTGCTTTCCACCACAGTGAAGAATGCGGTGGTGGATGTTTATGTTAAATTCTATTGTATATTGTGTGTTCTTTTTTCCCCCAATTGTTGGTGCATGTGACGAATAAATTTGACTTTGACTTTTGACTTTGACATTGTGAACAGCTGATAATGTTCAATAAAGGATTTTTCAAGCCTTGTGAGCCCGAGATAAAACTTTTTTATTTATTTATTTATTTTTTAAGGAGACATTTTATTTTGCAACTGGAATACCAACACCGCAGCTACAATAAAAAAAAGGCAGTTGCATCGATGAGAAATAAAATTTAATCCTTCGCATTGTCACATGGGATTGTGGATTAATAAAGTCTGGTAATTGAATGAGGATCTGAATGTTATAACATTTCCATATAATGGACTTGCAGATGAATGCAGTCTTAAAGTTCATGAAATTCGACAATTCCCCCATTACAATTTCAGCAGAAGATGAAAGAATAAAAAGGATCACCAAGGGAGACCCAATTATAGTGGAATACTGCCATTTTTCTCAGCTTGTAATCGGAATTGTAATTCCATCCCCCCGCTATGAAACAACGGACTGTGGAGAAAGAATGGGACCGCATGTTCCCAAACCAGAATAGCTCAATCCTAATTCTAGATTAGGACCTGCAATACCAATGGCAGCCCTTTTTGCCAAAATAGACGAGAAAATAACAACTTCCACCAAGGGCAGCATGGCAGTGCAATGGGCGGCACAGCGATAGAGGTGCTGCCTGCGAGCCAGAGACCTGGGTTCGATCCTGACTATGGGTGTTGTCTGTACAGAGTTTGTTTACTCTCCACGTGACAGCGTGGTTTTCCCTGGGTGCTCTGGTTTCCTCCCACACTCCAAATACGTACAGGTTTGTAGGTTAATTGGCTTTGGCAAAATTGTAAATTGTTCCTACTGTATCGGATCGTGCTAGTGTACTGGGATAGCTGCTCGGCACGGACTCAGTAGCCGAAGGGCAGTTTCCATGTTGTATCTCTAAACCTAAACCTAACATCACTTTCTGGAGGAGGCTAATGAAGGATTAGGCCCAAGACATGGCATAACTTTAGGAAACAAAATCTGCAAGTAAAGGGCCTGTCCCACCAGCATGCAACTCCATGCGATGAACGCGATCAAACTAGAAGCGGGGGCCACGCGGAGGTCGGGTGATCCCCTGTACAGGGCCGTTCCCACCAGCATGCGCCTGCATGCGGCAAGCGCAACCAAACCGGCAGTAGGGGCCTCGCGGAGGTCGGGTGAGTGGCTAAACGCGGCGAACTTGGAGCGAAGTCTAAGGTAAGTTCGCCAGGACAGAGAGGGGCACACAGAGAGGGGCACCGAGGCACACACACACACACACACACACACACACAGAGGGCCACGGAGCCACACACATAGAGGGTCACGGAGGCACTTACAAATAGGTTCACGGAGGCACGATGTCGGGGCGGTGTGTAAATGTCGAGGCGACTGTGAGCCGACAAGCCGTTGCCGCGCGGAATTTTTGGACATAGTCGGTTTTTCGGAGCCCCGCGCGGTGTCGGGACGAACTCCGCACGGCTCCGGCGATCGACGTGGGACCGGCCCCGCGACGCCGGACGGCTCAAGCGACCACGTTAGGTCGCGCTAATCGCATAGAGTTGCATGCTGGTGGGACAGGCCCTTAAGCCTTTTATACTTCTGGTTGGGACTGTAGAGGATTGGGACCAGCAAAGAATGAACCAATCCTCTCCCAACATCTCAGATGTTCTGGGTTGGATCAGCAGCACAGTTTCCATGTTCTGGAATTAAAAATGAGTGAGTTAAATGCCCCATAAGCCTGCCCCTAAGGTTTATCACAAACAAGAGAGAAATTTTCCCCAGTGACCTTTAATACAACCTGATTGGGGGTCAGGAAAGAAGGCTTACGGTAAAATATTGAGTACATTTATGCTACAAATTAGCATGAATGTGCTCAATTACCAGCAATGAGGCTGCATCTGCATTGCCTTATTTTCTTCCATTAATTTCTTACTGTAGAGTGAAAACAGCACTGAATGTTCTGACCATGGAGAATGGGTAAGTGAATCACCAACCCATTTTGTACAAGTAACAAGAGTAATTTATGTTGCCCAATCTGTAAGGTCATCCACCTCAATTCCACTACCCCACACAATCCTTGGGTTCTCCAATTTCCTTATACAGTCTTGGTGTTGTGAATCCTATGAAATATTCGTAACTTTAATTTTTCTTATGTCAGATATGAACAAAAACAAAGTGTGGGAGAGGGTCATACAAACAGCAGTGATGGGAGAGCGAGCAGGCATGGAAAGAGCTGGCCCCCATGACGGACAATAGACAATAGGTGCGGGAGTAGGCCGTTCGGCCCTTCGAGCCAGCACCGCCATTCAATATGATCATCCACAATCAGTACCTCGTTCCTGCCTTCTGCCCATATCCCCAGACTCTATCTTTAAGAGCTCTATCTAACTCTTTCTTGAAAGCATCCAGAGAACCCACCTCCACCCCCATCTGAGGCAGAAAATTCCACAGACTCACAACTCTCTGGGTGAAAAAGTATTTCCTCATCTCTGTTCTAAATGACTTACCCCTTATTCTTAAATTGTCGCCCCTGGTTCTGACTTGCCAAACATCGAGAACGTTTCATGCCTCTAGCATGTCCAAACCCCTAATAATCTTATATATTTCAATAAGATCCCCTCTCATCCTTCTAAATTCCAGAGTATACAAGCCCAGCCACTCCATTCTATCAACATATGATAGTCCCGTCATCCTGGGAATTAACCTCATGAACCTACCCTGTACTCCCTCAATAGCAAGAATTTCCTGCATCCGCTCAGTGCTTCCAGCTCTGCTCCATAAGGTCATGTGATAAGAGCAGAATTAGGCCATTCGGCCCATCAAGTGTACTCCGCCATTCAATCATAGTTGATCTATCTCTCCCTCCTAAACTCATTCTCCTGCCCTCTCCTCATAACCCGACACCCATACTAATCAAGAATCTATCTCTCCCTTAAAAATATCCACTTACTCCACAGCTTTCTATGGCATGAATTCCATGGATTCACCACCCTCTGACTAAAGAAATTCCTCATCTCCTTCATAAAGAGAAGGATTTAGCTACTGAAGAGCTAGGCTTGACCTAGCTCCCAATTGTTTCAGCTTGTTTGTAAGTACAGGTGTCCACAAGTTATGTGTTCATAAACAGAGTGGGTATGTAAACTAAGCTCTCTCAATAAAGTAATTTTACTTAACTAAACATTCACATCCACTAATGCAGAGGATCTTAAAGATTCACATCCACTTGATAATGAAATTTCTCCTCACTCCAGTTATCGAAAGCCAAAGTCTTAACTCAAGAATAACTGTGGACTCATCCGCCAGACTAAACATCCTTTGTGTATTTATCCCATTAAGCACCTTAAGGGAATTTAACGTGGTTCAATAATTTCTTATTTTTCTAAACTTTAAAAAAAAAAATTGTACCAAGTTGACTTATTCTCACCCCCTTGGGACAAGATCCATCCGCTCCACCCAGCACACAGATTAATCTAATGAACTTTAAACATCAGTCTGAGCCACACCTTTCCATTTTGTCGGTCAAGATATGATCTTATAAAGACCCTATATCATTACAACAGGATTCCTTTACTTTTATATTGCAACCTCTTGGTGATAAAGATTATTATATTTACTACCGTAATTGGTTGATGCACCTGCATGTTAAATTTCTTGCGTAGGGAAATCCAGACACCTTTGAATAACATTGAACAAAGTGCAAATAATCTTCTTTTCAACGTTTCTACTTCTACATTTCTCTGTTTTATATTCCACCCATCATATTCCTGCCCAGTCGCATAATCTGCTCGCGTCGCTTATTGGCTTCCTGCCCCTTCTGCTATCAGGAAGCCACGGTTTCCAGTTTAATGGTATCTTTCCTATAGCAGGGTGACCAACACCAAACATAATTTTTCAAGCGTTGCCTCACCATTAGCATGGAAAAAGAATTTAAGTGGGTGATTAGAAGGGCCAAAAGGTACCACCGAATGGCCCTGGCGATTCCAATTAAAGATTCCCATGGATTTTTGTACCTATAGGAGTACGTTGGACTGCTCAAGGATAAAGGAGTGGATTTGTGCTTGGAAAGACACAAAATGCTGGAGAACATAATGCTGGAGAACATGGATAGGCGATGTTTTGGGTTGGAAACCCACCTCCCATCAATTGGGGGGGGATGCTGGAAAAGAGGAGGGGTAGGACTGAGCGTGGTTAGTAATAGGTGAACACAGGCGAAGGAGATTTTTTGATAGGCAGATTGTTGGACAAAGACCAGGGATGAAGAGATGGGTATGAGCCCTTAAAGCATATAGAGTTGTGAATAGTTAAATTCGGAGATAGAAAAGTTGCAAATTATTTAGCCATTGGAAACAGTGCCGGTGGAGTGGGAGGGGGAGATGAGAAACAGGGGCAAAGTCAACCATGTTCAGGGAAAGGGAAGGGGGAGCACAAAAGATATGGGTGGAGGGGATGATGGGGATGAATAAAAGGCCTCAGAATAAAAGGACGTACCTTCAATAAAGAGATGAGAAGAAATATCTTGTCAGAGGGTGGTGCATCTGTGGAATTCATTGCCACAGATGACTGTGGAGGCCAAGTCAATGGATATTTTTAAGACGGAGATTGACAGATTTTTGATTTGTAAAGGTGTCAGCAGTTATGGGGTGAAGGCAGGAGAATGGGGTTGAGAGAGAAAGATAGATCAGCCATGATTGAATGGCAGAGTAGACTTGTTGGGTCGAATGGCCTTATTCTGCTCCTGGAAATTATGAACGATAAATTAGTTACCTAAAATTGGAGAATTCAATGTTCATACCATTGTGTTGCAAGCTACCCAAGTGCAATACAAGGTGCTGTTCATCTACTCTGCCTGTGGCCTCACTCTGGCAATGGAGGCCCAGATCAAAAAGGTCAATTTGAGAATGGGAAGGAGAGTTTAAATGGTTAGCAACCAGAAGATTCAGTAGAAACATAGAAACATAGAAAAATAGGTGCAGGAGTAGGCCATTCGGCCCTTCGAGCCTGCACCGCCATTCAATGTGATCATGGCTGATCATCCAACTCAGTATCCCGTACCTGCCTTCTCTCCATACCCCCTGATCCCTTTAGCCACAAGCGCCACATCTAACGTCCTCTTAAATATAGCCAATGAACTGGCCTCAACTACCTTCTGTGACAGAGAATTCCAGAGACTCACCACTCTCTGTGTAAAGAATGTTTTCCTCATCTCGGTCCTAAAGGAATTCCCCCTTATCCTTAGACTGTGACCCCTTGTTCTGGACTCCCCCAACATCGGGAACAATCTTCCAGCATCTAGCTTGTCCAACCCCTTCAGAATTTTGTAATTCCCCCCTCAGTAGGCCTAGGTGGACCGAGCACTAGTGATCGGCAAAACGATCAAGCTTATCTCTGGGTCCTGTTAACATATCTCTGTTGATATATTCCAGCATTTCTCCTATAACTGATGTCAGGCTAAGAGGCCCATACTGTCCTGTTAACCTTCCAATTCTCCTCATTATTTTTATAACTAATAAAGTCAAAATAAATAAGCAAAATTGGGAGAGATGTGAAATAGGTTAACAAATCACTATTACCTCGTTTACACTCTCACAAAATCAAAATCCATCCCAGTCAATTTCACTGGCTCACGACAGATTTCAATCCGTGCTGAGGGTATTGCATGCCACAGATTGACGTGCGGATGAAATCAGTAGATTTACAAAAGCATGTGGCAATCACAGCTCTGTGAGCATGAAACGCTGAATGAGAGAACAAACGAAGAATATGAAGCTTTTAGCCTGGAGGGAACACTGAAAGGTGAACATGAAGAGGCACTCAATGGAACAATGAAGAGATGAAGGGAATGACAACAGTCTGCTCCGGCTTGCATCACTTGTTCATGTGCAAGTAAACAAACTGATTTTGTTCTGCTTCTCTTCCTTTTAGCAATTAAGAATTTGTTGTTTAACTTGAAGCATATTTTCTTTGATTCTGTTAGGAACTAGGAATTTATATTTGATTCTTCAAATACTTTTCAGCAAAAGTCATTTGTAAATTCCCCTTAAATGAGCTGCAATAATTTCAAACATTTTCCTCTAATCATTGAGAAACATAACTGTTCAAGTCCTTTTTATCATTCTGAAGACTTGCACTTATATTCAAGAAACATACAAACAAAGAACTGCAGATGCTGGTTAATACACAGAAGGACACAAAGTTCTGGCGTAACTCAGCAGGTCAGGCAGCATCTCTGAAGAACATGGATAGGTGACCTTTCGGGTCGAGACCCTTCTTTAGACTGATATTGAACTTTTGTGTTCTTTTCAAAACATAACTGTTCAAGTCCTTTTTATCATTCTGAAGACTTGCACTTATATTCAAGAAACATACAAACAAAGAACTGCAGATGCTGGTTAATACACAGAAGGACACAAAGTTCTGGCGTAACTCAGCAGGTCAGGCAGCATCTCTGAAGAACATGGATAGGTGACCTTTCGGGTCGAGACCCTTCTTTAGACTGATATTGAACTTTTGTGTTCTTTTCAAAATGCCCCAAAATTCTTCACTTTTGTGGTGTGGTCATTCTGTGATATAAGAAAAAGACAATGCATCTCTCCATTGATGCCAATCATATACCTTCGTTCATTACAAAGAATCATATAGGATGGAAACAGACCATTCAGCCCAACTCGTCTAGCGCCATTAAACATCCTTCCATATTAACCCCATCGACCACCACTTGGTCCACAGTCCTCTATGCCTAAGCAATGGTTCATTTTGATACTCCTAAATGCTGTTGCAACCATTCTCCCATTCAGTTCATTCCAGGAACTGAAATGTCCCCTCAAATCCTATCTGAATCCATTTTCCCACAATCTAAATGAATGTCCTCTAGTTTTATCTACCTCTGATATGGGGGAATGTTTCCTGCAGCCAATAAAAAATGAGGAATTATTGGATTTCAAAGTCCTCTCTGAGACTGAGAATCTGTCATATACAGCGAGGCCCTCTCATTTCTAATCTTCTCCTGTACCTGGAGAAGTTTGAGATTTAATTATTTAGTACCCCATGGCAAATGTTAGTATCCCATGGCAAACCTCTACGACTTTGCAGAAACAAACTGCCTCACAGAACAGGACGCTATTAGTCTATCTGATGATTTTCCCCACATGGTGAGCTCCCTGCATCTCTGAAAAAATAGGCCGAATGCAGTCTGAAGAAGGGTCCTTCCCCAAAACGTCGCCTATGCATGTTGCCCAGAGATGTTGACCCACTGAGTTCCTCCACCACTTTGTGTCTTTTAGAGTCATGCAGCATGGAAATAGATTATTTGGCCCAACTTGCCCATGCCGACGAAGATGTCCCATCTACACTAGTCCCACCTGCCCGTATTTGGCCCATATCCCTCTAAATCTTTCCTATCCATGTACTTGGCCAAATGTCTTTTAAATGTTGTTAAAACTTGCCGCAACTACCTCCACTGAACAGTTATTCTGTGCAAGCAGAAAGGAAGCAACATTTGGAATCTGAAGGTTAGCACTGGGATGAAAAGTTCAAACACCTAAACTTCTGATTAGCTAATTACATTGTGGCATTGTGTGTGAAGAAGGGTCTCAACTCGAAACGTCACCTATTCCTTTTCCCCAGAGATGCTGTCTGACCCGTTGAGTTACTCCAGCTTTGTGTCTATCGATTTAAACCAGCATCTGTAGTTCCTTCCTACACATATGCTGTGGCATTAACATACGTAGCAGGAGACTAGCTGTTTACAGCAGCCTTGACACAAATGGTATTCAGATGGAAACAAAGGCGTCAGAAAATATACGTGAAAGTAGTTTTTACAAATTCACTTTCACAACCTGGAGGATTAGAAGCGGCACAAGAGACTGTAGATGCAAAAATCTGGAGCAACAAACATTATGCTAGAACTCAGCCAGTCAAGCAGGTGGGGGGGGAGGGGAAAGGAATTGTCGGCGTGTGAAATAGAGACCTGGAGTTAAGGGCCTGTCCTACAAGCATGCAACTCTATGCAATTAGCGCGACCTAACGTGGTCGCTTGAGCCGTCCGGCGTCGCAGGGCCGGTCCCACTTCGATCGCCAGAGCCGTGCGGAATTGTGCGGAGTTCGTCCTGACATCGCGCGGGGCTCCGAAAAACTGACTATGTTCAAAAATTCCGCGCGGCAACGGCTTGTCGGGTCGCAGTCGCCTCGACGCATTACACACCGCCCCGACATCCTGCCTCCGTAAACCCATCTGCAGGTGCCTCCGTGACCCTCTATGTGTGTGGCTCCATGGCCCTGTGTGTGTGTGCCTCTGTGCCCCTCTCTGTGTGCCCCACTCTGTCCTGGCGAACTTACCTTAGACTTCGCTCCAAGTTCGCCTCACTTTGCGCCACGTTGCGTCACTCACCTGGCCTCCGTGCGGCCCCTACTGCCGGTTTGGTCGCGCTTGCCGCGTGCAGGCGCATGCTGGTGGGAACGGCCCTGTACAGGGGATCACCCGACCTCCGCGCAGCCCCCGCTTCTAGTTTGATCGCGCTCACCGCATGGAGTTGCATGCTTGTAGGACAGGCCCTGAAGGCTCCAGACCAGAATCGTTACCTATCCACTTCCCTCGTCAGGTGTTGCCTGACCCGCCCGCTGAGTTCTTCCCGCAGATTGATTAGAGCATTAGGCAATCTGTACAAAGTGGAATGCATCAGTCAGGCTGCACAAAAATGAGTCATTCATTTTTTACAAAAGTTAAAGCCTACATGATCTGCATTTCTTGAATGCATAACTTGAATCCAAAGTAAACTGTTTAGGATTATCCAGCAAACAGCTCACCAAGATTATCCATCAAGTAACTGAACCGTAAGAATGAGCAAAGTCCAAAGATCAATTCAAGATTTAGTTGAGTTAGTTGTTCATTAACCTGTGCTTGTGCAGAAATTTACTTCTCATTTCAGTCCTAAATAGCCTAACCATTCTTCTGTGATAGTGAAGCCTTATTCAATGCTCCTCAACCAAGGGAAATATCTTCTCTGCATTCATCCCATCGAGCCATTAGGACCACCACAATTAGCTACAATTAGAGGGGGGATAAAAATCCCTATTGATTGTGAAGACAAGTAGTGCTGGACTTTTTCTTTGCTAACTATTGATTATTAAAACCAATGACTACAAACGATGAGAGAGCTGATTGAATATTGTGACCTCCACCATCCTCAAGGGCAGAGAATTCCAGGGGCTCACTACTCTCTGAGAGGTTTAGATTCATCAGATTAGTTAATAACGTAAAAAAAACTAATTAAGTTTCTCAAGTACAATAGGTGGAGCAAAAGGGAAGATACAGAGTGCAGAAGATAGTTCTCAGCATTGTAGCGATCAGTTCCATCAACAAAGGCCAATGTCCACAATGGAGAAGAGGCGACTCAGACAGTAGCCAAGCTTCGTAAAGTTGATAGCCAGCTCCTTCCACTTTTAACCATATAACAATTACAGCACGGAAACAGGCCTTCTCGGCCCTTCCAGTCCGTGCCGACCATTTATTTTCCCCTTGGTGATGCAGGGAGCTCACCATGTGGGGAAAATCATCAGATAGACTAATAGCGTCCTGTTCTGTGAGGCAGTTTGTTTCCGCAAAGTCGTAGAAGTTTGCCATGGGATACTAACATTTGCCATGGGGTACTTCCCCATTTATTTTGCATTGAGGAAGACGTTACTGTCCTGACACCATGTTATTAAGTTCTCCATGAGAGGAAATTCCCATGCATCTCATTTCTAAATGACTGGCTCCTTATTTTGTAACATGTCCCCTTGCTCATGATTCTCCAACTGGTGGAAACATCCTAACATCTGTGCACTTCGGATTTTATCCATTTGGATAAGATCACTCTCGTTCTTCAAAACTCCACTACGGGCATAAACTGTTCAGTGTGGCATCACCAATACCAAGAACTTTACTAAAACCACCCTATTGTTGAACTCCAATGCCCTCCCAATGAAAGCCAACATACTCTTTGCCTTCTCCACTACCTCTTGGGCTTGCCTGTTAATTGGTGTGATTTATGCACCAAAATGCTCAATCTTCATTAGTCCATTTCATTATTTTGTGATGCCGGATGAGTAATTGTAGCCACTAATCATGCCGATAGTTTCACACAAGTGAGATGAAATATGCAATACGCAAAAACAGAGAAAGCAAGATGACAGATCTATAGCCAAATAACTGACTCATTTTCAGCAAACACTAATAAGCACCCAAGGGAAAGTTTCCTTGAACAGTGCTTTGTTTTTTTTAAATCTTAAAATAAATGTTTTAGGTCTGTTAATGCTTTCAAATAGCTTTGCTCAAGGAGTACCAAGGAAACTGAAAACATTAGATATTATCAGCTAGGGCAGTCAATTACTCAAATTTAAAATGAGCTGTAGCCTCTTATTTTCATAAAATCATAAGGCATAGGAGCATGTTTAAACCATTAAGCTCATCTAATCTGTGCTCTGCCATTCGATCATGGTTGATTGATTTGTCCCTCTTAACCCATTCTCCTGCCTTCTCCCCGTAACCTTTGACACCCTTGCTAATGAAGAACCTTCACTTTAAAAAGACCCAACTGGTTCCAAGGTACCAATATTTACCAAACGTCTTCGCTGCCGTGTGCTGGGGCGGCAGGGCAACGGCCACGGACACCAATAGGATTAACAAACTCATCAGGAAGGCTGGTTCCATCCTGGGGGCGGAGTTGGATTCATGGGAGGTGGGCTTGGAGGGGAGAATGCTCCTCAAACTGCGGACAATACAGCTCACCCCCTCCATGACACACTGGTCAACCCGAGGAGTACCTTCAGCAACAGACTGGTTCCATCAAGACACTGCACAGAACACCACAGGAGATCCTTCTTCCCTGTGGCTATCAAACTGTACAACTCCTCCACCTTCTGTCATGGGTAGACTGACTCTTCTCCCTCCTCCCCCCCCCCCCCCCCCCCCCCCAATCATTGCACATCCCCAATCCTTTCCATTCGTCACTTTAATTTCATGTATTTTGTGACTGTTGACAGATCAATTTCCCCCCTGGAATAAATAAAGTTCTATCGTATCGTATAGTTATGAGACATTGATTGCAGTGAGTTAAGATCACGGGGAGCTCAACGAACTGCAGTTGTTTTGGGGGAAGATGGACGAGATGTCATTGGAGCAGGACGGAACCAATGTGAGAACTGGACAAACCGCAACATCCCCTGTACACTCTTCCAATGGGGAAGTGAGGGGGGTGGGGGTGGAATTGAGGTGACAGATACCTTTCTGGGTCCAGAGGAAACGGATTTGCAACTACTGCGCCACACAGTCTGCAAAGTTGCATTTTGGGAGATTTGAAGTCCAGCTGGCTCTTTGTAAGGGCCAGTTTTCCCCAAAGTCAGGGAACCCCACCAACATCAGCTAAAACCAAAACCTTGATAAAATGAAGACACACAACCTCTTCAGATGCCTTCAATTAACCATGTTTTCGAGAGAAGACATCGCCCAATGCTGCTGCCACTGAAATGCATTAGGATTTAGTTCAAATTTTTATCTTGCATCTAAATTCCCTTCCAAATAAATCCACCCACTTTGAGGTTAAAATTACGAGTGTGACATGTGCCAACATAGCCATTGTCTATCGAAGTAGTGGTTTAAGTCGGCATAATTACTCTCAGCACTCTTGGAGTGGGAAGGAGGTGGGAGCCATGGTTGAAACAAGCTACTCTGAATAATATACCGTAACCCCTCATCAGACCAGCAATTACCATCACTCATCACACATGAACATCATCCATACATTAGTAGCTGAGAATCACATCTTCAGACTCAGAACAGAAAATTGGAAAATATAGAGAATAATTTGGTAGTTTCTGTGTCTATATTTGTTTAAAATGCTCCAAGCCGCAATTGACTGTAGGGTTGAGGAGCAGTGGGGAGTGGCAAACAAATTATTTTTCGAAGTCTAAAACGAGCAGCAGTGGTCCAGGACATCAAAGTGACATGCTGGAAATGAGTTATTCACATTGTGCAAAGTTGCCAGAACAGAGCCTTTAACTTAAGAAGAACACAATTTCAAAATTGCTTTATCTGAAGAATAATTTATTTAGGTCTAAAGCCTGCCGTACAGAAAAGAATGCAAAGAATTTCCTGCCGTGAAAATATGATTGGACCAAGAACCACTGAATGAAAAAGCAGAACACTCGGACAAGTCCAAATGCTTTGTTATGAACAAATATTTACTTGTTTTAAATATAACCACAAACTAGAATAAACAGTTATAAATGAAAGTTGCTGTCCAACTCAACTTGTGGAACAATCACTAGAATGAACAAGAGCATGGGGGCGACACAGTGTGGGGGTAGCAGGGGCTGGTGAGACAGATGCGAGGCACAGGCCAAATAAACCATGATTTGGCCCATCAACACTACGCTTTAGCCCACTGTGCACCCACTGCTCCCTGCGTTAAAAAAAACGTCCTTTATCTTCACCCCACTTGTATTAAACCTAGGCCCTTGGCATTTGGCATTTCTTCCCTGAGGAAAAAGACTCTACCCTGTGTATGCCTCTCATGGTTTTATATACTTCGATCACGTGTCCCCCTCAGCCTCAAACACTCCAGCAAAAACAATCCAAGTTTCACATGGCCCTGTCCCCAAACTTCATCTCCATTTCATCTCTATCTCAGTGCTACCTCCTGCACCCATGTAGAACTCATGGACTTCATAAACTTCACCACCAATTTCCATCACCAGTCTGAAGAGGAGACTTTATCCGAAACGTCACCTATTCCTTCTCTCCAGAGATGCTGCCTGTCCCACCGAGCTACTCCAGCATTTTGTGTCCAACATCCTGGTGAACTTCTTCTGCACCCTCTCCAAATCCTCTTGCAGCCCAAGATCCCACCGTTCATCAATGCTATTAAGGGATTTGCCACATATTACTGAGGCTTGAACAGCAATTTTACTGCAACGAGAAAACAAACTGGAAGCCACAAAGAGACAAGAAGTGGAAACCTCGATTTTCTGCTTTGTGCCCCCACCTACATCATCCAACCACAATACAGTCTGAACAGAGTGATTAACAACATTCTTTCAAGTCCTCAGCAACAACCGTCTAGCTGTGCTACAATTAGAAAAGCAGCAGGGAGTGAGAACAGTCCCCAAAGTCAGGCACAAATGTATAGTTGTTAAGCGCAAAGTTCAGTGTAAAAGATTCAGCAATGCCACAAATGACACTCATTTCCACAGGTCAGATTTTCAAAACCACAATAATATTGTCACAGCTATAGGAAGAAGTTGTTAAACTTTGTCGACAATACTGAATAAACACCAATCAGGACATCAGTGAATGGAATTCATCCCTCATTAAAGATATCACGAACTCTGGCACCATAGTTTTTATATATATATATATATATATATATATATATATATATATATATATATATATATATATATATATATATATATATATATATATATATATATATATATATATATATATATATATATATATATATATATACACATACATATATATATATAAAACATATACATACATACACATACACATATATACACACATATATATACACACACATATATACACACACATATATATATACACACACACATATATACACACACATATATATATACACACACACACATATATTATACATATATATATATGTGTGTGTATTATATATATATTATACACACAGATATATACACACATATATACACACACATATACATACACATATATATATAGTATATATATACACACTATATTAAAACCAGTTAAATATCTTACAAACTAAACAGACCAGGCGAGGGTGGGTCAAACTACAAATGTGTGCATTGTGGCCACATGTGGCAGGCAGGCCCATAATTGAAGATATTGGATGTAGGCATGATTTACTAAGCCTGACTGAGGCTGGAAGCTGTGGCATAGCCAATATTTTACATAGTTGCAACATTTTTTTTTTACTCAATGAAAGTGCCGGGGTAACTCAGCGGTCAGGCAGCATCACTGGAGAACATGGATAGGCGACGTTTCGGGTCGGGACCATTCTTCACACTATTTCAAGGGGAGGGGAAAGTAAACTGGGTGAAAGGAGAGGTAGGACAAAACATGAGAGGTAATAGGTTGATGCTAGTTTTCTTCAGTAATGTTGGTACTGAAGGAAGTTATTCTATCCAAACCCAACTCTTAATGCCGCAGTTTGACACAAAAAGCTGGAGTAACTCAGCGGGTCAGCCAGAATCTTTGGAGGAAAGGAATATGTGACATTTCGGGTTGACACCCTAATTAAAGATATGTAAAAAGTAACGATGATAAAGGAGACAGGCCATTATTAGCTGTGGTCAAGCGAAATATGAGTTGCTGTTCCTCTAATTTGCATTTGACTTCACTGACAATGGAGGAGGCCCAGGACAGAAAGGTCAGTGTGGGAACGTGAAGGAAACTGGGAGATCAGGCAGGCTCAGGCAGACTGAGCAAAGGGAGTGTGTTCATGCAGGAGAGGTCCACAGATGGTAACAGCTACAAATGGCAGGGATACTGCAAGAGAGAGGGGAGATGCTGAAAGAAGGCTCCTGGTGATATAAATAAATCTTGTATAAAGACATGAAGGTGGTTTTGCCTGGGTAATGGTCCACAAGAAAGTTCCTTTGTAAGCTTTCCATGTTATTCAAATATTATACCCATTTCGTTCTTGAAGGGATCAGCAACACTGCTGCATAAATGTGAGGAAATCAGTTGTTTTCAGAAATTCTACCACATTTGATGCTCTTAAAGAGGGTTTACAGCACAGAAATAAGATGTTCAACACAAAGGTCCAGTGATGACATTTATTTTCCAAATGATCCCACTTCCACCTTCATTTTCTAACCCATCAAAATATATATCTCTTCTTTATTCCAACTTCCCTTTAAAGATCCCTTTGCCATTGCCTCAATTATATCACTGATGGCAAATTCCTCACCATCATCAGTCTTTGAAAGGAAGTTTCTCCCAAATCCACATTAGTGGATTTATTTGTTCCTCTGAATCTTTTTCATAATGTGGACATGAGAACTGCTAGAGATGCACTCCCATGAAAGATCAAACCATTAATTTTAATGCATTAGGGTTACATCTCGTGGTGCTACTGAAAGTGTAATGGCCATGATGGTCAGTGATTCTATAGAGACTCACCAGGTAACTGCAGTGTGTGGGTCAGCCTATCCCTGACGTTTACATTTGGGCATTGCAATGTAGAAGCTGCAACTGAGCTTGACACAGGCACAGTCCAGAGACAGAACAAAAGGCACACAGCAATCCCTTCAGCTGTATACCAACATGGTTGTCACGTGTGATCTGACCCCACTCACTTGAATTGGATCACCAATTTGAATTCCATCAAAAAGGAAAATCCATGCGAGTGATAATCATTTTCATTAGTATTTAACTTAACCTTAAAGCTTGTAATTAATTTCAAGCACTTGGGAGGCTTGTAAATAAGCACTATTTTTATGTATTTTAAAGCTTTTAAATGTCTTTGATTTTCTGACACTAAAATATTTATAAATACAAAGGCCTTTGACAGTTGCCAAAAGGCCATCAGGTACATCTGGTGTAAAAGTCAATGTTTCTGAATTACTTTTCACCGTTTTTTCACGTACCCATGATGTTATTGAACTGTGCGTCCTTTTGAAAATCACATGGTGGTCTTGAGCACTATAATGTGGGCAGGAACTTCCACAAGAGCAGAAGATGTTACCTACAGTCTGGAGAGGTGACAATCCCAATCAAAAATCCTGAAGAATCATACCAAAGGGAGAGCAACTTGCAAGAGCAACTGGGTTTTATAAATGATACGACAAAGCAGACACTGAAATCTTATAGGAATGAATGCAAGTTAGTCTCTCCTGAAGATTAGCTCATTTAGGGCAGTCAGACAATTTAAACCAGGCATCACACAGCTGGACACAAACCGAAGCCACCAGTCTCAGACAGCAAGAACTGAGAAAGAACTGGAACTAGCTTCAATGTTTCTGGCCAGAAAGGGAAACTTTGAGCCAGAGCTTTGCTTGTGATTGCTCTCCAGTAATCCCTGTTGGTTGGGAGACAATCAGGCTTGGCTTTAACAACTCCTGTTGCTAAAATATCTGTCATTGCCTTGTCTAGGTCCACCGGGTGGCGCCGTGAGAGGCAGCCTCGCCAACAACCCGTCTTGTCCCTTTCTTCTTTGTTATTTTTAGTCGGTTTTATTTGTATGTTTTAGTTCATTTTAAGTTTTTGTATTATGTGTGGGGGTGGGGGAAACTTTTTAAAATCTCTTTCCTCGACGGAGATGCGATTTTTCCGTGCCATATCAATGTTCAGACTGTGGCCTAACGTCGTGGGGCTGACGGTCCCTTTATTAGGGATCGGCTTCAGGAGCACCAGGGTACACGTGACTATAAAGAACTATTGAACTATGTTTATCCACGCAAAACAGCGACTTGCAAGAAAGCGAAGGGCTGCCAATTGTTGAGGAAAATGTACCCGAGCAGGAATCACTACCTTCAGGAAGAAATCCCAAGACCAATTGGGGAACACAGAGAGCATGCAGAGATGAGACATGTCTGAATGATGGACTAAAACACTGATGATTATGTTCTGCACTATGTATCTCCTCCTTTGCTCTGTCAATTCTCCTTGACTTTGATTTGTGCTTGTATAGTATTATCCTTTAATCTTTTTTAGTTTAGAGATACAGCGCGGAAACAGGCCCTTTAACCCATTGAGTTTGCACCAACCAGCAATTCCCGCACATTAACATTACCCTACACACACACACTGGGGACAATTTACACTTGTACCAAGCCAAATAAACAACAAACCTGCATGTCTTTGTAGTGTGGTAGGAAACCGAAGATCTCAGAGAAAACCCATGCGGTGGCGAGGAGAACGTGCAAACTCTGTACAGACAGCACCTGCATTCGGGATCAAACCCGGGTCTCTAGCGCGGTAAGCACTGCAACGCTACCGCTGCACCACCGTGCCACCATATCTAATCTATCCAATGGCTAGCTTTTTATCGTATTTCAGTTCATGTCAATAATAAGCCTACACCAAAACAGGACCTGCTTCAAACACAAATATATATATGTATTCACTCTGCATGTCCCAATGGATATGTGGGATACGATTTTAAAGCAGAGCACAATCCTACAAAGATTGAAAAATAAAGATGAACATTTCAAGAAAAACAAATTACAAATGGGAAAGTGACAAGAATAAAAAATACAAAATGGGAGGGCAATATGAAAACAATATCATAACTTTAAAAAGCAGCAAATCATTGGCAGTCACGGTGGAGCAGTGGTAGAGTTGCTGCCTTACAGCAAAATGCAGCGCTGGAGACACGGGTTCAATGCCGACTACCGGCGCTGTCTCTACAGAGTTTGTCCATTTTCGCCGTGACTTGCAGGTTTTCGCCAGGATCTTTGGTTTCCTCCCACATTCCAAAGACGTACAGGTTTATAGGTTAATTGGCTTGATTAATTGGCTTGATAAATGTAAAAATTGTCCAGTATAAAATTGTCTAATGGGGCTGTACCACAGTACGAGCTAATTCAAGAGTTCTCCCGAGTTTCCCCCGATTCGAACTCAGAGAATTACGGTAATAGCCGCTCGTAGGTACTCGAGGCTCACGTGGACATTTTTCAACATGTTGAAAAATCTTCACGAGTCTTCCCGAGCTTACCACGTTTCCGGAGTACCTGCCGTTAGCGTTACGAGCCACTTTGAGACGTCCCAAGCTCTGACATACCCGCTCCGCACATTCTACGCGCTTACCAAGAGTTTGATTTTGTTTTTAAACTCGGGAGAGCTCTTGAATTAGCTCGTACAGTGGGACAGCCCCTTAACTTTCAGTATAGTCCCTGGTGGACTCTTCGGAAGGTACACGGTAAAAGGTACAAGGTACAAGGTACAAGGAACAACAAACAATGGAGCACCAATAAGTGAACCCTTTAACAGCACACTAAAGCCAAAACAGTCCCCATGGCCATGTGTGTTATTAACAACTGTATCATTTTTCATTTGTGATTGTCATTTGCAAGCGTTATTTCATTTCAAAAGTATTTCATCAACTGTGAAGTGCTTTGGCACATTGCAAAATATGCACTCAATTGCAAATTTTTGGATAAAAGGGATCCAATGCAATTTTTAAAAATGGGCGAATCCAGATTCCATAAACCATTCGTTTCACAGAAGAGAATTTTATTCTCAAAGCACAACTAAATATTCTCACTATCTTCCATATTAAAATGAGTAAGCTTTTCCACCTGAAACTATTTTTCTCATCTATTTATGTAGTCAGCATAAACCAAAACAGTGCACATACTGTTGCAATGCAAATTTTTTTTGCAGTTGCTAATTTACACTGAATTAAGTGTTCTCCACGCACAGACTTCCCCCGTCATAAGACACAATGTGCCTCAAACAGAATGGTATTGTTTTCCCTCCCTGAAACCAGTAGAGTCTCCTTGAATGTGTTTAATTTACATTTATTCTCAGCCTGTGTGAATTTGGCATCAAAAGATGGAGACATTTTTCACTTCTATCAACATTGAATTACTTCCAGTTGTAGCCTGCAGACTGATTAAATACAGCTGTAAATTTGGAATCAATTTGAATACACATCTGTGCAATAACTGAGAATTTAGATTATAATTTCCTGGAGTTACAACTCGCACAGAATTGAAAAGGTAACACAGACATTTTACAGAAGGGACTGCTTCATCACATATCATAATCGTAGGTCATCATGGATTGTTCCACAAATATCCCTGAAACATTTCATTATAGGGAAACGGGAAAATAAGTCCAACTACTTCCAGTGCTAATTTACCTTGAAGGTGAAAATTATATCCAGATCTTATACCCAACCTTTTAGAAACATTTGGACAACATTTGAGAAACATTTAGACAGGTACATGGATAGGACAGGTTGAGGGGGATATGGGCCAAATGCAGGCAGGTGGGACTAGTGTAGCTATGACATGTTGGCTGGTGTGGGCAAGTTGGGCCAAAGGGCCCGTTTCCATACTGTAAGACTCTATGCTTTGGGAACTGGACAGTGAAAGTCCACTTCAGATACAGTCAAATTACAAAGTCCTCCTATACTCAAAATTTCATAAGGATTTAGAAAGTATGTTCATAACCATTTAAAAAACTATTAGCAATTCATTATCAATGGACAATGTTTACCCAATATTGATTTTCCAGTGATAAATTTCAATAGACTATCGTTTTATTGAGAAGTCTGTAGCAAATACTTCAATTACGTGGTGGTGTTAATTTTAACAAACACAATTGAAATGCAATTCGGAGGAGAAGACATGTGATAGTCGCCACTTTGGTTTGTGTCACTCAGGAAATTTGACTGGGCATGAACCAAGCTTGTCCATCAAGTACTTGGAAAATAATGTTTGTTACCTCTGCCATGCTCCATTTGCGATTCCATGGGGAAAGTCAGTCTAAATTGTATCAGTGTAGCGGCATCTGCTGGCGCACGCAGGTATCGAACCCGGCGTTCGGAAGCCGCGGTCACGCGACTCGAGAGGGGCTGCTCGTTTTCGTGCGGTTTCGCTTTCGCGCGGCAGTTCAGTTCTGACCACCGTTGTGGTCAGATGTGTTGTGAGAGCCTGTGAGCTAAGAAGCTATTTTGTCAATAAAATAAGTTGCAAAACTTAGTTGTCGTTCTTGCGACCGCCAAATTGGTGACCCCGACCTGTCTAGCCGTCGTTAGACAAGCAAAAGATCATGCAGGAAGACTACGTTCGCAGAATCGGCTAGCACGAGGCAGGGCTTCAAACTTCCATTGTTTTGGCCCGATCAACCTCAGGTGTGGTTCGCCCACGTTGAGGCACAGTTTCACCTGCACCGTATAATTGCGGATGACACTATATATTTCCATGTGGTGGGAGCTTTGCCACAGGACTGTGCCTCGAGGCTGTTGCCCTACATCAGGGACCCGCTGACGATCGCCAAGTATGAGGGGCTGAAAGCCCTCCTGCTCCACACTTTCGGTCTCAGTCGCAGAGACAGGGCGGCGAAGATCCTACATATGGACAGCATCGACGATCGACGGCCATCCACCATCACGGCAAAGATGTTAGCCCTGATGGACGGGCACCACCCATGTCTGCTCTTCGAACAGGCATTCCTGGAGCAGATGCCCGACGAAGTTCGACTGATGCTCGCCGGAGCCGATTTCAGCGACCCCCTGCACCTCGCGGAGAGAGTCGACGAATTGTGGGCACACAGACGGCGGGACGTTTGTGCCTTCACCCGCTCCCCTGTCACGGTGCGGGTGCAACCGAGACGACAGCGGGAGGTAGAAGCCCAGCCCAGAAGAAGCATCGCCGCTTCCAATGATCTACAGCCGGCGACATTAGTGCTACTACCATCAGCGCTACGGCACTGAAGCCAGAAGATGCCGAAGCCCCTGTTCGTTTCAGGGAAATCTCGGCCAATCGTCCATAGAGGCGAGTGCGATCGGCCCAAACGAACGCCTCTACATCCATGATCGCCATTCCAGCCACCGTTTCCTGGTGGATTCCGGTGCCATTGCCAACATCCTGTCGCCAAGCGCCCGAGATACTTGCGTCGGTAAGATAGGACCCATCCTCTCGGACGTCAACGGGAGTGACATTCGCACTTATGGTACTCGAACCCTGGACTTAAATTTCGACTCCCGCCCGTATAGGTGGAAGTTCACCGTTGCTGACGTCGCCCAACCGATACTGGGGGCCGATTTCTTGCGCTCGTTCTCCTTGTTAGTTGATGTGTGAGATGGACACTTGGTCCGCTTGTTGGACGTGTGCCCTGCCAAGCCGCGTAATCCACCACGCCCCCACAGCAACTTGGCGAGGTAGCTGAGATCCAGCAACCTTTCCCAGTCCTGCTCACCGAATTCCCAGGGTTGCTCAAGCCCCATCATGGCGTGGTCCATCACATTTCCACCGAGAGCCCACCGGTTCATGCCCACGCACGCCGCCTCCCACCCTATAAACTGCGCATCGCACGAGACGAGTTCCAGCTTATGGAGGACATGGAGATTGTCCGCCAGTCGGATAGCCCTTGGGCTTCCCCGCTGCACATGGTGCCCAAAACGTCCGGGGGTTGGAGACCTTGCGGTGATTACAGGCGTCTCAACGCCGTAATCACGGCAGATCGGTACCCAGTCCCGAACATCCAGGATTTCTAGGCTCATCTGGAAGGCGCAACCTTTTTCACGGGTTTCATTGATTTCACGGGTATAATCAATAATAATAGAAACATAAAAATTAGGTGCAGGAGTAGGCCATTCGGCCCTTCGAGCCTGCACCGCCATTCAATATGATCATGGCTGATCATCCAACTCAGTATCCCGTACCCGCCTTCTCTCCATACCCCCTGATCCCCTTAGCCACAAGTGCCACATCTAACTCCCTCTTAAATATAGCCAATGAACTGGCCTCAACTACCCTCTGTGGCAGAGAGTTCCAGAGACCCACCACTCTCTGTGTGACAAAATTCCTTCTCATCTCGGTCCTAAAGGATTTCCCCCTTATCCTTAAGCTGTGACCCCTTGTCCTGGTCCTCCCCAACATCGGGAACAATCTTCCTGCGTCTAGCCTGTCCAACCCCTTAAGAATCTTGTAAGTTTCTATAAGATCCCCTCTCAATCTCCTAAATTCTAGAGAGTATAAACCGAGTCTATGCAGTCTTTGTTCTTGTTATATTATAATATAATGCAGTCCTTGTTATATTATAATAATAATAATAATAAAACAACAATTTCAGCACGGAAACAGGCCTTCTCAGCCCTTCCAGTCCGTGCCGACCATTTATTTTCCCCTAGTCCCATCTACCTGCACTCAGACCATACCCCTCCATTCCCTTCCCGTCCTATCTACCTCGATGATATTCTGGTGGCCAGCAGCTCGTAAGCAGAGCATGTTAGGCACCTCCTCCTGCTCTTCGAATGGCTGCGCAAACACGGGTTGGTGATCAACCCTGCGAAGTGCCAGTTCTGATTGCGTTCCATTCCCTTTTTGGGTCACAGCATCACCTGCCACTGCGCACAGTCGCTGCCCGAGAAGGTCGACGCTATCCATCGCTTCCCGAGGCCTCTATCCATCAAGGGCCTACAAGAGTTTATTGGAATGGTCAATTTCTACTTCCGATTCGTCCAGTCAGCACCCGCCATCATGCGGCCGTTGTGCCAGTGTCTGGCAGGCAAGCCTAAGGACCTGGTCTGGTCCAAGGAGGCCGAGACTGGGTTCGAGGGGGCTAAAACAGCATTGGCCAACGCCACCATGCTGGTACACCCTAGGGCATCGGCCCAAACGGCCCTCACCGTGGACGCATCCAAAGTCGCGGTGGGTGCTGCCTCGAACAACGTGTAGGTAACCGCTGGGTGCCGCTGGCATTTTTAAGCAGGCAGCTGCGGGTCCCCAAGGTTAAGTACAGCGCTTTCGATTGGGAACTCCTCGCACTGCACCGAGCGATCCGCCATTTCCATTATTTCCTGGCGGGTCGCTCGTTCACAGAGCACAAGCCACTCACGTTCGCTTTCCCCAAGGTTTTCCGATCCCTGATCCGCCAGGCAGCAGAGTCACTTCACCTACATATCCGAGTTCACGTCTGACATTCGGCATGTGGCGGGGAAGCTGAACGTTGTGGCTGGCGCGCTGTCTCGTCTGGCAGCCCCCGAGGTTTCCGTTTTAAGCCTAGGTGTGGATTACGCGGAGCTGGCCGCTGCCCAATGGGCTGATGCCAGCATGGGGGATTACTGCAATGCTGAGTCTGGCCTTAAGTTAGCGAAGGTGCCTTGCAGCGCCGCTGGCGTGCAGGTCCTTTGCGATGTCTCCACGGGCAAAGCCCGCCCCATTGCCCCGATCGCCTGGAGGCGTCGAATTTCTGACACTTTTCACAGCCTAGCACACCCGTCCATTCGCGCCACCTCTGCCCTGGTCACGGCCAAGTTCATCTGGCACGGGTTACGGAAGCAGGTCGCAGCATCCCCCTTGTATCCCCCGTCAGACTTCCAAGGTGCAGAGGCATGTGCGTCCGCCTGTGCAGGATTTCGCCGTCCTGGACGGCAGGTTCCTGCACATCCATGTCGACCTGGTAGGTCCCTTGCGTGTTCACGCGGGGCTACTCACCTACTGACTATCGTGGACAGGTGGGCGGAGGCGATACCTTTAACTGATACCTCCTCTGAGGCTGTGCGCGGGCCATTGTTTCCCATTGGATCGCTCGTTTCGGGGTTCCTTCCGATATCACTACTAATCGAGGGGCACGTCCAGTTCACGTCCTCCCTGTGGAGTGGTATGGCGCAGCTGTACGTTGCGAAGCTGCACCAGACCACGTCACAGGCACCTTAAGTCGGCGTTGAAAGCTCAGCTAACCGGCCCCAATTGGGTTGACCAGTTGCCTTGGGTTCTACTCGGCCTCAGAACCACCTCAACGCCTCCTCTGCCGAGCTGGTTTACGGCTCGGTTTTGCAGGTGCCCGGGGATTTTCTACCCATCTCCCAGGATCAGGAGGTCCCGGCTTTGGCAGTGTTAGCTGACCTTCGCGAGCTGGCGTGCGCTTTGGTCCCGGTTCCCACTTCCTGACGCGTGTTGTCCGCTGTGCATGTGCCTACTATGTTACGGGATTGTGTTTATGTTTTCCTTCATAGGGATGCTCACCCCTCGCCGTTACAGCGGCTGTATGAAGGTCCGTACAGGGTGCTGAGGACAGGTACCTCGACGTTCACGTTGGACATGGGTGGCAGGGAGAAGGCGGCTCACGGAGACGAACTCAAGCCGGCACACAGTGACAAGGATAGCCCGGTGGCGATGGCCACTCCACGTGACTCGGGAGGGGCTGCTAGTTTTCGCACGGTTTTGCTTTCGTGCGGCAGTTCAGTTCGTGCGGCATGTTGTGAGAACCTGTGAGCTAAGAAGCTATTTTATGAATAAAATAAGTTGCAAAACTCAGTTGTCATTCTTGCGACCGCTAAATCAGCATTGTTAGTACTGTGAGGACTTCCATGTTTCCATTGTACAGTGCCAACTAAGGCAAGTGCCAGGCTTAATTTCTATCATGTGGTCACACCCATTGAGTATAGATGTTGGGAGGTCATGCTGCAGTTATGCAAGACGATGGCGAGGCCACATTTAGAGTATTGTGTTTCGTTTTAGGAAAGATGTTGTCAAGCTGGAAAGGGTGCAGATATTTAGTTTAAAGATTGTGGGTCCAGGCCCTTTGGCCCACCGAGTCCACGCCGTACACTAGCCCTACCCTCAACACGAGGGAGAATTCACAATTTTTACTGAAGTCAATTAACCTACAAACCTCTAATTCGTTGAAGCGTGGGAGGAAACCAGAGCACCCGGGGAAAACCCACACAGTCACAGGGAGAATGTACTAATTGCACAGACAGCACTCGTAGTCAGGATTGAATCCGGTTCTCCGGCTCTGTAAGTCACGACCTCTACCGCTGCGGCACTGAACCATTTACGAGAATGTTGCCATGACTCGAGGGTTGAGCTATAAAGAAAGGTTGAGCAGGCTTGGACTCTATTCCCTGGAACACAGGAGCATGAGGGTTATATAGGAGAGTACAAAATTGTGAGAGGAATACTTCGGGTAAACGCACAGAGTCTCTTGCCCAGAGCAGTGGAATCGAGAACCATAGGTTTAAGGTGTGGGGTGAAAGATTTAATAGGAATCCGAGAGATTACTTTTTTACCAAAAGGGTGGCGGGTATCTGGAACGAGCTGTCGGAGGTGCTTGTTGAGGCAGGTAATTTGCAAATTTTAAGAAATATTTAGGCAGGTAGGAAAGTTTTGAGGGCCAAACACAGGCAGGTGGGATTAGTGTAGATGGGACTTGGTTGATGTGGGCAAGTTGGGCCAAAAGGCCTGTTTCCACACTGTATGCCTCTATGACTTATGGTCGCAACCACCTCTCTTCCCCCACCATGAAACTCATTTCCCCCTTTCCCCCATATCTGCCCTTCTCCGTAGCTCCCCTCAACTTCAGCCCCAATCATTTGATCATGACTTTGTTCCTCTCCAAACCCCCTTTAATCATTGACACATCCCAAACTGCTCCACTCCATTTGAAGCTCCAACCACCACCCTTCACTCTCCTCCACTGACTGCCCACATCTAGCCATGATTCAAAATGGTCCATTTACCACGCTCTGCAGCACCTGATGGAAGTGCAATGCCAGTTCAGCACTGCCACAAGTCCTTAAAAAGTTGTTCCCATGTCATGCAACATTCACAAAGCATGCATTTGGCTAACCACATTATCTAAGCTTAAGATTCAAAGCTGAAACAGAACTGAGTAGTTACCATGTGATTACAATTCTAAGTTTGAGCTGTTTCAATGGGACAATAGTCAACAAGTGCATTCATCAATATCATTTTTTTGTCATTTATGAAGGAAAACTCTTTGGTTTTATTCTGTCACATGATTTTTTTTTAACACCACAAAATAATTTAATAATCAGTTATTCTTCTGTTAAAAATATCACTAGTAGTTTTGCAAAGGGTTAAAGATGGGTCAGAAGTATTAAAAATGACAACTGCATTATTTTTGTCCTTTCATATGCTTTGTAAATATATTTATGCCATAGAAACAGAAAATAGGTGCAGGAGTAGGCCATTCAGCCCTTCGAACCAGCACTGCCATTCTATACGATCCAAAATCAGTACCCCGTTCCTGCTTTCTCCCCATATCCCTTGATTTTGTGTGGATCAGTTGATGTCATTGGAGAATAACCTTACACTAAGAATAGAAATTGCTGGACACATTTAACAAATTAGTCACAGGTATAGAAATGACATTTCAGCTTGATGACCTCTCAAAATCTTACAAAATTATTCCTAGCTGACACATTATTTGTGCAACATTCATATCTTTCCACAATCAGTACTGCAGAAATCACTTTAACTGAATCACTCACCACCTTACTTGACAATGTAAAGAGGTGAGTGACTTGACATGAACACAAATTTGTTTAATAGCTTTCTATTCCAGGGAACAATTTCAGGCAAGTTATTTACAATGACGACCGATGCATACGTGATGTTTTATTTCTCTGTAAAGTAAGATAATTTTTCAATCTTAAATCATTAGAAATAAGACGAGCTCCATCCAAAATAGATCAGTGGATTAATATTCAGGAAGGATAGACAGAAAGGAAAAGGTGGTGGCATTGCTAGTTAAAGCAGAGATTAATGCAAGAGCAAGGAGAGACATTAGCTTGGATGCCTTTATAAGTTCTCCTGTCTCTGATTGCAAGGGACCTACATTTGTTTTCACTAATCATTTCACTTTTACATATGTAAAGAAGCTTTTAGAGTCCGTTTTTGTACTCCCTGCCAACTTTCTTACATGCTCGGAATGGTAGAACTGCGAAATAGTCAAGGGCAGAAAATACTTGTTGGAGTTAGTAGGGAGTAGGAAGGTTGGGGACAGCATCAAGCAAGAAATTAGGGATGCATGGAGCAAAGGTACAGCAGTTATCATGGGTGACTTTAATCTACATATAGATTGGGCCAACCTAATTGGTAGCAGTGCTGAGGAGGATTTCTTGGAATGTATATGGGATGGGTTTTTTAAACCAATATGAAGAAGAAACAACTGGAGGACAGGCCATCTGAGACTGGGTATTGTGTAATGAAGGATTATCTAGCAGTCTTGTTGTGCAGAGCCCCTTGGGCAACAGTGACCATAATATGGTGGAATTCGACATTAGGATGGAGAGTGACAGTTAATTCAGAGCCATGGGTCCTGAATATGAAGAAAGGAGACTTTCAAGGTACAAGACAGGATAGACAGGCAAATTATACTTAATGGGTTGATGGTGGAGATGCAATGGCAAAGATTTAAAGACCGCATGGATGAACTCCAAAAATTGTTCATCCCTGTCTGGCGAAAAAATAAAACTGGGAGAACAGTTAAACAAGTACTTGGAAGACACAAATAATCTCCCAGAAATACGAGGTGACCGAGGATCTAGTGGGAGGAAGAAACTGAAGGGAATCCACATTAGTCAGGAAATGGTGTTAGGTAAACTGTTGGGACTGAAGACAGATAATTCCGCAGGGCCCGATGGTCTGCATCCCAGGTTACTCAGGAGGTGGCCCTAGAAATCGTGGATGCATTGGTGATCATTTTCCAATGTTCTCTCGACTCTGGATCAGTTCCTGTGGACTGGAGGGTAGTCAATGTGTACCCCACTTTTCAAAAAGAGGGAGAGAAAACTTGGAATTATAGACCAGTTAGCCTTACATCGGTAGTGGGGAAGATGCTCGGAAATCCGGGGGGGGGTGGGTCGTCAGGGGGGCACGTCTCTCCCATGTTTTGAGAGATGGGGGACAATCCCCCCATGTTTTGTAATCCAGATATTGAAATTCGGTGAAAAAAACCTAGGCAGTGGGGGTGTCACTGTTTAGCTCTTGTTAAATGTCTCTATTAACATCGTATTAACACAATGTATCACCAATTGTGTTTTGACCTTCAAGTATTACTAAAGGTGTTCACAAATAATTTTTAAAAACTGTCTGATGCGGGTACAATTACCATTTTAACAAATGGGTGGATGGGAAAGATTTAAACAGGTATCAGGTCATTAAGGGCTCCGGTCGAATGGGTTTCCTGGCTGACTTGCAGGCGAGTCCCTCATTCACAGTCACTCACGTTATTTAGTGTTTTTTTCCCCCCCCATCTCTCTCTTTCCCCCCCCCCCCCCCCCCCCCCCAAGGTTGGTTCTTCAGTTTACCTTTATTTGCTTAAGTGTTATTTATCACATTGTGATCCATTGTAGCTTTTGAAAGATTCAAACGGGTATCAGACGTTTTCTAAGAACTGAATCAGCCCGTTCTCGGGGGTTTTTCATCGCCCGGAGCGGCTTAAAATCATCTTAAAACTGCTGCATCGAGGCAATCGAGGCTCCCGATGTTGAAGGCCCTGCCGGTCGATTTTAAGCCGCAACGGGCGATGAAAGGTCCCACGAACAGGCCGGTTCAAGCCCCACGATTCAGAGCAGATGAAGCTGCTGTTGCTGGAGTTCTGAGTCGTTCACCAACCAGGTCAGCTCCCAATGTTACCGTCCACAGGGCCGATGGCCGAAGCAGTGTGCGTGTGTGCGTGTGTGTGCACCAGGAAACCACGCCCCCAAGTTGTGTTCCCCCCCCCCCCCCATGTATTGAGAGAGATTTCCACTCGTGCTCAAGTCGATTATTAAAGATACTATAGCAGCGCATTTGGAAAGCAGTGACAGGATCGGTCAAAGTCAGCATGGATTTATGAAGGGGAAATCATGCTTGACTAATCTTCAGGAACTTTTTGAGGAGGTAACAAGTAGAATGGATAAGGGAGAGCCAGCGGATGTGGTGTATCTGAACTTCCAAAAAGCCTTTGACATGATCCCACCCAAGAGATTAGCGTGCTAAATTAAAGCACATGGTATTGGGGGTAGGGTATTGACATGGATAGAGAACTGGTTAGCAGACAGGAAGCAAAGCGTAGGGATTAACAGGTCCTTTTCAGAATGGCAGGCAGTGTCTAGTGGGGTGCCACAAGGCTCAGTGCTGCGGCCCCAGTTATTTACAATTTAGACGACAAAATTAAATGTAACATCTCTAAGTTTGCAGATGACAAAGCTGGGTGGCAGTGTGAGCTGCGAGGAAGATGCTATGAGGCTGCAGGGTGACTTGGCTAGGTTGGGGGAGTGTGCAAATGCAGTATAATGAGGTTAAATGTGAGGTTATTCACTTTGGTGGCAAGAACAGGAAGGCAGATTATCTGAATGGTGTCAGATTAAGAGAAGGCGAGGTGCAACAAGAACTGAGTGTTGTATATCAGTCATTGAAAGTAAACATACAGGTACTGCAGGCAGTGAAGAAAACTAATAGCATGTTGGCCTTCATTGCAAGAGGATTTGAGTTTAGAAGCAAGGAGGTCCTACTGCAGTTGCACAGGGCCCTGGTGAGTCCACACCTGGAGTATTGTGTGCAATTTTGGTCCCCTAATTTGAGGAAGGACATTATTGCTATAGTGGGAGTGCAACGTAGGTTCACCAGGTTAATTCCCGGGATGGCATGACTGACATATGATGAAAGAATGGGTTGACTGGGCTGGTATTCACTGGAATTTCGAAGGATGAGAGGGGATCTTATAGAAACATGTAAAATTCTTCAGGAATTTGACAGGCTAGATGCAGGAAAAATGTTCCCGATGGTGGATGAGTCCAGAACCAGGGGTCTTAGTTTAAAGGGGTAGGGCATTTAAGATTGATCATGAGGATTTTCTTTCAACCAGAGAGTTGTAAATTTGTGGAATTCTCCGCCACAGAAGGCAGTGGAGGCCAATTCACTGGATGTTTTCAAGAGAGCTAGATTTAGCTCTTAGGGCTATAGGAATCAAGGGATATGGGGAAAAGGCAGGGACGGTGTACTGATTTTAGATGATCAGCCATGATTGTATTGAATCACAGTACTGGCTCGAAGGGCCGAACGGCCTACTCCTGCACCTATTTTTCTGTGTTTTTATGTTCAGTTGAGTGTCACGTGTACCAAAGTACAGCAAAAAGCGTTTTGTTGAGTGCAACCAGCCAGCAGAAAGACAATTACAATCGATCCAGTTACAGTGTATAGATACATAATAAGGGAATAATGTTTAGTGTAAAGTAAAACCAGCAAGTCCAGTCAAGAATAGACCGAGGGTCATCAAAGAGGTGGATAGTAGTTCAGCACTGCTCGCTAGTAATGGTCGGATGATTCAGTTGCCTGATAACAACTGGGAAACTGTTTGGTAGTTTCCATTCAATGTGGATATTTGATTCGGGTCATGGCACTAAAGTTGTGGCTTTTATCTTTCAGAACAATTGTTCCCATTATTGTTTTCGTCCTTGCCTATATTCTTGAAGGAGCTTCATAGTGCTGGTGCACAATTCCATGGCCAATGGGCAACCCTTATCCCTTTGTAGACTAGGGCCACAATTGGCCCCGATAGACCCCAAGAGAAGACAGGGTCGAGATCAAACCCCACAGTATTTAACAGTATGTTTATGCACATGGTGGCAGATTAGGAAAAGGGGAGATGCAACGAGACCTGGGTGTCATGGTACACCAGTCATTGAAAGTAGGCATGCAGGTGCAGCAGGCAGTGAAGAAAGCAAATGGTATGTTAGCATTCATAGCGAAAGGATTTGAGTATAGGAGCAGGGAGGTTCTACTGCAGTTGTACAGGGTTTTGGCGAGGCCACACCTGGAGTATTGCGTACAGTTTTGGTCTCCAAATCTGAGGAAAGACATCCTTGCCATAGAGGGGGTACAGAGAAGATTCACCAGACTGATTCCTGGGATGTCAGGACTTTCATATGAGGAAAGATTGGATAGACTCGGCTTGCACTCACTGGAATTTAGAAGATTGAGGGGGGTTCTTATAGAAACTTACAAAATTCTTAAGGGGTTGGACAAGCTAGATGCTGGAAGATTGTTCCCGATGTTGGGGGAGTCCAGAACAAGGGGTCACAGTCTAAGGATAAGGGGGAATTCCTTTAGGACCGAGGTGAGGAAAACATTCTTTACACAGAGAGTGGTGAGTCTCTGGAATTCTCTGCCACAGAAGGTAGTTGAGGCCAGTTCATTGGCTATATTTAAGAGGGCATTAGATATGGCACTTGTGGCTAAAGGGATCAGGGGGTATGGAGAGAAGGCAGGTACGGAATACCGAGTTGGATGATCAGCCATGATCACATTGAATGGCAGTGCAGGCTCGAAGGGCCAAATGGCCTACTCCTGCACCTATTTTTCTATGTTTCTATGCACTCACCAGCTAATTTTCATTTACACTTTTAACACAAAAAGAAAATTCCTCACAAATCTGAGAATTCCCCACAAGCCAAGACAGATACAGTCATGAAGTATGTCGGAAAAAAACTGCAGATGCTGGTTTAAAATCAAAGAGAGACACAAAATACTGGATTAACTCAGCGGGACAAGCAGCATCTCTGGAGAAAAGGAATGGATAACATTTTGGGTTGAGGCCCTTCTTCAGACTGGAATGGGTGACGTTTCGGGTTGATACCCTTCTTCAGCTTGTTATTAAGATTTTCCACTCTTCACATAACTTCCAGTTACATAATCAAATGTCACAAATAGCAATAAAATATGTAAATCTTCTACAATTTAATTGAGACTGATAGCAGGTCATCAACCGTTGATCAAGATCTACTAAAGTGGGATATTAGGTAATGTGCTTTTCACCTGAAAATCCCATCTTTGCTGAATTGATTTGATGCATTTTATGCTTAGTGAAACTCAAGGACAAGTTTGCAGCTCTCTGTTGCTTGGAATTCTCAAGAGAGTGCAGCTTGCATCTGGTACAATGTGTACTTTTTCTTCAGACATTTTTCATCTCTTACAACAGCCAGCGATTTTCTATCAATGTTAAATTGAATTTCTCAAAGTGTTTACTGTTGAATGAAGAAATATTCGAGCGGTGTTAAAATTAATACTTTTATTACCTTTGTCTATACTTTAATATTCAAAGTAAGAAAAAGAGAAAGATCGATGAGAATAATTTGCCGGCTCCCAGACAAAGTTATAAAAAGGGGGCAAGCAAAACCAAATGTTGTTGCTTTTAAAGGGGCTTTCGCTTCAAAACTGAAATAACTGACAATCATAAAATTTCTCAAGCATGTGCAGATTAGCTTTTTCCAGCAATATAAAACACAGAATCAATGAGGGATAGATTTAGTTAATTGACTGAATGAAAATGTTTACATAAGTGCATCATTACTGGACAAAGGTCAATGGATGCTTGAAATGAGCAACTTTGATTCTAGACATGGATAGTATTGCTCTCAATGCATTGAGACAGATGCTTAGAAATTATGCACATTGTGAGCCACTGTTAGTTAGTTATAATGCCAAATTTGGTCATCAAAAATCTGAAAAATGCAGTTTGCTTGCTTTAAGAAGCTGTTAGCCGATTTGTAAAGTTTAAGAGACATTAAGCCCTAACCACATTTTTCACAGAATACTGCATGTTCAGGAGGAAGCCACTGCAATATTTAAATGATTACAATGAACAGAATGGTGGTGGGGGGGGGGGGGGGGAGAAAAGTAGTGGTGGGTTGCAGAGGATTGGAGTAGCAAGGCATGAAATCAAGCAAGTCTGTGGAAATATAGGGGGATGAATGAATCAGGTAAGTGGTGGAATATTGAGGTAGAAGAGGGGGATCGATGTTCGGAAGCTTTCTAAGCTAAGCAATTCACTGCCCACACTCTCCCCATACAACCACTTCTATTGGCCAAATTACATTGATTATAAGGATAGAACATATAAACAAGGAACTAGATGCTGGTTTACAAAAAACGACGCAAAGTGTTGAAATAACTCAGCAGGTCAGGCAGCATCTGTGATGAACATGGATAGTCCATCACACAAAGTGGTATCACCCCCCCATCAACTGCATTTATCCTTCACATTGCCTTGTTAAAGCAACCTCCATAATCAAGGAGTATTTATAACCTGATCATTCACTTTAATCCCCTCTACTATTAGGTAGAAGTTGCAAAAGCTTGAAAGCAGGTGCTCTGGAACAGTTTCTTCCCTGCTGTTATCAGACTTTTGAATGGATGTCTCGTATACCACAAATTAATTTCCGATCTTCCATTCAACCTTATTGCAAGCCTTGCTCTTTTTGTTTATACCTGCATTTTGTCTGTAGGTGTAACATTATATTCTGCACTACGTTTCCTTTCCCTTTTGCGCTACTTGATGGTTGCATGTTTGATATGATATGTTTGCCTGGATACCACACAAAACAATTTATCACTGTATCTCATTACATATGGCATTAATAAAACAAATCCTATACCAATAATTTATTTCAAGTTTCAGGCACCCATATCATATTCAGTGTAAAAGTCACAACATGAAAAATATCTGCAGTAGAGAGCAGCATTAACAAGGAGACTATCAGAAAATTAATCCTAAGGAAGACTTGGCCGCATAATAAATAACATCCTATTTTTGCATGATTCACTCTATTTAATTCAGATTAGTTAAGTTTCAGGCATAGAGAAAGGAGACAATTAGCCATCCAACTTGTCCTGGGATTTATTCAATGATACCAAGAAAGCTAATTAAATAAACCAAACTGCAAACAGATTCTAATTATGACTCTTAATCCTACAGCCATTTCCCTCACCCGACTACTGAAATCACAGCCAAACTGGCTGTTTGTCAATGGTTATTTGTCAAGCATGAAGAATGGCCAACTGGGCAAAATACGATAAGCTTCTGCAGTCTATAGAAATGTAAAAGAATTAAGATAGAGCAAATTTGTGACAACTCGGATTCAGATTAGTTTATTGTCATTCACACCAGGATGTCATGATATTCCTTGTTCACATTATGCTCATGAAGTAAACAGAACACATGTTGCTGATCGATAGAACAATAGATACGAGGAATGTAAAACAAAGGTTCAACGGTTATGAAAGTATTATGCAAAGATTGTAGCACAAAGTCACGCAGTACCAAAAAACCCCAAAGTGCATTCATGAAATAACCAAATGATGTAGCATTTAAACCAAGCATAGGGGTAGCACCTCTGAGAAGGATGTGTGAAAGAAGTGATGGAAGATGGAACACTTTGTCACATGTGACTAGGCCCAGTGAAATTCTTTGCTTGCATACCCAATGTATACAAATAGCAAACACCTACAGCACTGACAAAGTTAAAACACTCCGACTCCTTCTGTTCTCGCTGAACACTTGCGCTCTGGTCCACCAAGGCCTACAGGATCTCCCGGTTACTAATCATTTGAACTCCTGTTCCCATTCTCATACTGACTTTTCTGTCGTTGGATTCCTCCACTGCCAGAGTGAGGCCACACGCAAACTGAAGGAAGAACACCTTGCATTCCGCTTGGGTAGTTTACAACAACTGTCTGAACATTGAATATTGCCTCTCCTGTACCCCACCTGGACACCCACCTATATCTCCCTGTAGTGGCCATTTGGCCCGTTTTGCATGTCATTGATGATGGCCTTTTAGACTTATATTGTGGGTGGGATTTATGACTTGTTTTTGGGCATGTTTGGAGCTTAATTGCTTGCGCAGAAGTTTAGTTTGGAGTGTAGTTTGGAGAGCGCAGGAAGAAGGTTAACCCTTCGACCATGACAGATCTTGCCAGTGTTACGGAGACACGAGGAGTTTTCTAATGTTTAAAGTAATAAGCTGGAGTTAGATGAAGATTGCAGTAAAGTCGGAAGAAGTTTGGATGTATTTTACCATTTTATATAATCAATAAAGCATTTATAAATCAAAGGACTGTTTTTGAAGACTTATCGGTGAAGAAGCTCTGAAGATCTCTGAGCCAGATCGCGTGCGTATCGAAGATATTCCCCTTATCCCTGCTCATCCAAATAGCGACTAGGGAGTTAATTTCCCAAAAGATATGAAAATCATCCGCTAACACTCCCCTCTTCCCCACCCCCACCACTTTCTTCCCTGTGGTTTTACAATCCATAACTATTGAAATCTGTCTTGCGTCTTCATTCCTTTCTTACATCTGGCCTTTGTTCCAACCATCTGCCGATGAAATGTTCAGCTGTTTTTTGTTTCTGCACAATGACAAAAATGGACTGGATGGGAGGAAGTGACAGTATGGATCACAGGAGAAATGTTGATAATATTTTTCACCCAGAGTGTGGTTCGGGTGTGGACATGGTACTTGAAAATGAGGATTAGGTTATACAATTCTGGTAGGTTAATTGGCCATTGTAATTTGCCTCGAGTGCAACTAGGTGGCAGGAGAGTGTGGTCAACTTGATGAGCATGCACGTGAGAACATGTTACATGAGGTAAGACACAAAATGCAGGAGTAACTCAGCAGGACAAGCAGCATACAACCCAATTGTATGAATATTGCTTTCTCTAACTTCAAGCAACCTTTGTTTTCCCTCTCTCTATCCCTCCCCAATCCTAGTTCTACGACTAGTTTCATGGTCCTCCTGCTTAAATTATACTGCATGCCTCGTTGTCGCCTTCCCCTCAGCTAACAATGAACCATTCTACATTTTCGTTGAGCTTCATCCCCTTTGACCTCTCGTTTTCACACCTCACCATTCCACATCTCTATGCCTCCCTCTCCTCCGACTCAGTCTGAAGGGTCTTGATCCGAAAACATCACCCTTTTCCTTCTCTCCAGAGATGCTGCCCGTCCCACCAAGTTACTCTAGTATTTTGTGTCTATCTTCAGTGTAAGCCAGCATCTGCAGTTTCTTCCTATACAAGAAGCAAGTGTGGGAATTCCTCAATGGGAAGGCTTTGAGATGCTCCATTTTATAAACGTGACAATTAACTAAATTCCAACTCAAAAACTCAAGCTCTACTTTATGAGGGAACTATTAGAAAAAAGTAAGGTAAGGGATTAAAAACCTGGAGGGTGAAGCATGGGCACAAGGGACAAATGGTGAGAAGAGCTAGCAGTAGGTAGATTTACAGCTGCTTGATGGCATAAAAAGCAGGGAAGGTGCACCAGGAGTGGGCTAGGTGGGGCAGAAGTATTAATAACTAGTTGCTGGATGATGCACAGACAGTGTTCTGACACAACAAGTCCTGGCATATTGGAGATCCTGATGTTTGCAGGAAGTCAGATTTCATGCAAATACATGGCCAGACATAACTTTAAAGAGATAAGCCATTCACGGAGCACGTCTGGGAAATTTTCGCTTTGTGGGAGATATGGATCAGGAGTATTGCACAAGTCAGAGTCGGTGTCAGAGTGATAGTGTGTGGAAACGGGCGCAACTCCCCCACACTGACAAGAATGTCCCAGCTACACTAGTCCGACTTGCCTGCACTTGGTCCATATCCCTCCAAACCTGTCCTATCCATGTACCTGTCTAATTGTTTCTTAAACAATGGTTTAGTCCCAGCCACAACTACCACCTCTGGCAGCTTGTTTCCATACACCCACCACCCTTTGTGAGAAAATATTACCCCTTGGATTCCGATTAAATCTTTTCCCCTTCACCATGAACCTATATCCTCTGGTTCTCGATTCCCCTACTCTGAACGAAAGACCCTGTGCATCTATCCCAACCTATTCCTCTCATGATTTTGTATACCTCTATAAGATCTCCCCCTCATCCTCCAGCACTCCATCCAGCACACTCAACCTCTCCCTATAGCTCACATCCTCTAGTCCTGGCAACATCCTTGTAAATCTTTTCTGAACCCTTTCAAGTTTGACAATATCTTTCCCATACACACTGAACACAATATTTCACTACTGAACACAATATTCTAAATGCAGTCTCGGCTCGACCTTGAAGGAAGCATTCACCTTTACTCCTAGATCCCTCTGCTGTACACTACCGAGAGACCTATCATTTACTGTGTACGTCCTGCCCTTTTTTCAACATCCCCAAATGCAACACCTCATATTTTTCTGTATTAAATTCCATCAACCATTCCTCCACCCACCTGGCCAACCAATCTAGATCCTGCTACAAACTTTCACAACCATCTTCACTATCTGCAAAACCACTCAATTTTGTATCAGCAAACTTGCTAATCTTGCCCTGAATGTTCTCATTCAAATCATTGATGTAGATGACAAACAGTAACGAGCCCAGCACCGAACCACTAGTCACAGGCCTCAGCTGTGGAGGTCTTCCTTGGCCTGCCAGTCCCTTTGCGATTAGTAAGCTCACCAGTGCTCTCTTTACTCTCACGACTAAGGGTTGGCTGATGTCTATAACAGTTTTATTCTTGTATCTCAATCTGATTATGGCTTCTTTGACTTTCATTGGCACAACTTTGGTCCTCATGTTGATAAACAGCAATAAAGTTTCCAAAGGTGATGGAAAAACTGGAAGAAAGACTAGGTGCTGAGAGCTCTCTTATACCTGCATTAAGGAGGCTATTAAACTCACCTGAGCAATTACAAACGCCTGTGAAGCCATGCGTTCCAAACATTATGGTGCCCTGAAATGGAGGGACCATGTATAAAACAGCTGTAATTTCTACATGGTGAAACCAAATGTATAAAAATCGCCTTTAACAAAATCTTACAATGTGCACTCTAACCACATGTGATTTTTTTCCATTACAAATCTCAAATTGTGGAGTACAGAGGCAAATAAATAAATGATGGGTCTTTGTCTCAAACATTATAGAGGGCACTGTATCTACCTGTATGCCTAGATCCCCCTGCTCTACAACTCCCTGCAGAGCCCTACCTTTCCCTGTGTAAAATTGTTATGGTATTTGTGACAGGGAAGCCAACCCCGCTCTTCTGTTATGCAGTGAAATTATCATCCGCTGACATGAGAAGGGATTGTCCCGATTCACTAATGAAGAAATGCATGAACAGAATTAAATAACCATTGAGATCCTGCTCAACACAGGTATAATCCACTCGATATAGAGCTGGTAAATGAAGATGTTAATCATTGCTGAAGTCAACTCCCTTTCTTAATCCAGGCATCTGCATATGAGCTCAAAATGATGAAGGACCCACCTACTCAATTTATCAATTTAAAGTGTCAAGTTAATTTCTTCTGCTTGTTGCTGTGATTCTGCATGTGTGTGGGTGCTTATCATTGTTCCTTGCCGCTGAAAAAAAGGTACAGGGTGTGGTGTGGCAGGTGCACAAGAACTTTTTGCTGACAACAATACTTCTGCACGCATAAGCTGCTTCCAAATTAGTCAGCATTCTTCTTGGAACCCTCAGGACGGGGAGAATGAGCAATGGCCACAGAGAACAGGGGAAACTATTGAACAGGAATAAGGAGGGAAGGAGGTCTCTTGACAGGCACAGTGGTCTGCTTGGGTGCAAATTTAAAAACTGACCCAAACATTACAAGATCACAACCCATCTAGAACAAGCTTTGGCCAGTTTACTCCAAGTGGTGGAGTAACTCAGCAGGTTATATATACAGCAGCTCAAGAGAACATGGATAGACCACGTTTCAAGTTGGGACCTTTCTTCAGCCCAACCAGTCTCTGGTCTTCAGGGAATGACCAGCGGCGGTTCGATAGGCTCCCCCCTTCCAGACTGCAGTCGTCAGGTTCTCCGAGTGCTGGCTGACGAGCGTCCGCAACGGGTTTTCCATCCGGCCGCACTCTGCGCCGGCTTCCATTGGCCGCGGCGCTCTGGGGAGCCTTCAACTGCACACAGCACCCTGTGCACTCAAGTGGTTGCTTTGATTAGATTTGTCCTACATTTTGAGGACAAGTCTGTATGGACAAGAATGGTGAGGGACATATATAATGACAAGCTTGCTTACTTACACAGGCACGTAGACTCATACAACATACAAAACATAAAGAAGGGTCTCGTCATTCATTCCTTCTCTCCAGAAAAGCTGCCCATCCCACTGAGTTACTCCAGCATTTTGTGTCTATCTTCAGTTTAAACCACCATGTGCAGTTCCTTCCGACACAGAACATTAATTATGCTAGGCAGTGAAAATGAAAGACTTCAAAAACAAGACATTTGTGCGATAAATCCAATAGAAAACAAATCCACCGTAGTGCAAGATGTGATCTATAGGGTTTCATTGTGGAGGCAAGATTAGGGTTGTGCAGATCGAGTTCGGAACCTGATGTCAAGATTCAAGAGAGTTTATTGTCATGTGGTCCCTGATAGGACAACTAAATTCTTGCTTTGCCTCAGCACCACAGAACATAGTAGACTTAACTACAGAACAGATCAGTGTGTCCATATACCCTTATATAAATATATACACACATGAATAAATAAACTGATAAAGTGCAAATAAACAGATAATGGGCTATTGATGTTCAGAGTTTTGTCCGAGCCAAGTTTAATAGCCTGATGGCTGTGGGGAAGTAGCTATTCCTGAACCTGGTCGTTGCAGTCTTCAGGCTCCTGTACCTTCTACCTGAAGGTAGCGGGGAGATGAGTATGTGGCTAGGATGGTGTGCATCCTTGATGATACTGCCAGCCTTTGAGGCAGCGACTGCAGTAGATTCTCTCAATGGAAGGGAGGTCAGAGCCGATGATGGACTGGGCAGTGTTTACTACTTTTTGTAGTCTTTTCCGCTCCGGGGCGCTCAAGTTGCCGAACCAAGCCACGATGGAACCGGTCAGCATGCTCTCTACTGTGCACCTGTAGATGTTAGAGAGAGTCCTCCTTGACAAACCGACTCTTCGTAATCTTCTCAGGAAGTAGAGGCACTGATGTGCTTTCTTAATAATTGCATCAGTGTTCTCGGACCAGGAAAGATCTTCAGAGATGTGCACGCCCAGGAATTTGAAGCTCTTGACCCTTTCAACCATCGACCCGTTGATATAAACGGGACAGTGGGTCCCCATCCTACTCCTTCCAAAGTCCACAATTAGTTCATTGTTTTTGCTGGCGTTGAGGGCCAGGTTATTGTGCTAGCACCATATGGACAGTTGCTCGATCTCTCTTCTATACTCTGACTCATCCCCATCAGTGATATGTCCCACAATAGTGGTGCAATCAGCAAACTTGATGAAGGAGTTCGCACTATGACCGGCTATACAGTCATACATATAGAGTGAGTACAGCAGGGGGCTGAGCACGCAGCCTTGAGGTGCTCCCATGCTGATTGTAATCGAGTCTGACACATTTCCACTAATACGAACAGATTGGTCTGTGAATGAGGAAGTCGAGGATCCAATTGCAGAGGGGTGCGCAGAGACCCAGTTCTGTGAGTTTGGTAACCAGCTTGGAGGGGATGATTGTATTAAATGCCAAGCTGTACTCTATGAATAACAGCCTGACATATAAGTACGTTTATTGGCCAAGTATTCACATACAAGGAATTTGCCTTGGTGCTCCGCCCCACAAGTAATAACATGACATACAGTGACAGTTACGAATGACTCAGAAAACATTAATAATAATAATAAAACACCATTGATCAAGCATGTGAACCAACAAAAGTTTTTGTTGTCCAAGTGGTCCAGAGCGGAGTGGAGAGCCAGCGAGATCGCATCCACCGTTGATCTGTTGTGGGAGAGTAACAGTTCCTGATCTGGTGGTGTGGGACCTTTACCTCTTGCCCAATGGTAGTTTAATTTAGTTTAGAGATACAGCACAGAAACAGACCCTTCGGCCCATCGAGTCAGCACCAACCAGCGATCCCCACACATTAATACCCTACCTACACATGGGACAATTTTTACATTTATACTAAACCAATTAACCTACAAACCTGTACGTCTTTGTAGTGTGGGAGGAAACCAAAGATCTTGGAGAAAACCCACGCAGGTCACGGGGACAACGTACAAACTCCGTACAGACAGCACCCATAGTCAGGATTGAACCCGGGTCTCTGGCGCTGTAAGGCAGTAGCTCTACCACTACGCCACCGTGCTGCCCAAATCAGCAAGACGATGGCAGAGCCCAGACGGTGGGGATCTTGAGCTTTCTTGATGCTGCTTGCTTGAGCCAGTGGCTCATGTAGATGCTTTTGACAATGGGAGGGGCGTGCCATGACAAAACATATTGGTTGTTTTCCAGATTGCTGGCTGGATATCAATGTTTTGTAATTGTACTGGGGCAGCTTGACTGGAAGAATGATTTGTTCTGCAACTATTTTCTTTAGACACAACATATCTATGTTTTCCCATCCTATAGAATCGGCTAGTCAGCTTGCACATGATGTGAATCAATTTGTCCAAAGACAATGGGAATCTCATTTGTCTTTGAGATTTGTCCTCAAGGAGTAAGTCGAGATTCACAAGGTTAATTTCCGAGATGGCAATACTGTCATATGCTGAGAGAATGGAGCGGCTGGGCTTGTATACACCGGAATTTAGAAGGATGAGAGGGAATCTTATTGAAACATAAGATTAAGGGTTTGTACACGCTTGAGGCTGGAAACATGTTCCCGATGTTGGGGGGAGTCCAGAACCAGGGGCCACCGTTTAAGAATAAGGGGCAAGCCATTTAGAACAGAGATGCGGAAACATTTTTTCCACACAGAGAGTTGTGAGAATTCTCTGCCTCAGAAGGCAGTGGAAGCCAGTTCTATGAATACTTTCAAGAGAGCTAGATAAGGCTCTTAAAGATAAGAGCACTATCTATCAGGGGATATGGGGAGAAGGCAGGAACAGGATACTGATTGTGGATGTTCAGCCATGATCACATTGAATGGCAGTGCAGGCTCGAAGGACTGAATGCCTACTCCTGCACCTATTGTCTATTGTGATGTCGAAACGAGGAACTGCAGATGCTGGTTTACAAAAGACACAAAGTGTTGGTGTAACTCTGACGTTTCCACCTAAATGTTGTAAATGTTTCAACAATGTCCTTTGCACCTGCATGCAGAGCCCTCCGCATCCTTTGAAGATGATGATGCACTCAAAGCCTCCTTCTACTGGACCTTTCACTGTCAACCAACATTCACAACTGCATGTGGCAAAACATTCAAGCTTTCACTGCATTTCAATCCTTATCAAAATATTGGGCTTTAGAATCACTTCTAACTTTGCTTTTGTTCTGGATGTGTACTCTACATACCAAGAGAATCCTGCCCTCACTATGCATGCATACATACATAGAAAGAGTGGAAATTCATCTCCATTTATAGTCAGTAATTTAGTATGCGCTGGTGTAATTCAGCAGGTCAGGGAGCATCTTTGGTGAAAATGGATAGGTGATGTTTCAGGTGTCATTTTTGTAAATCAACATCTGTGATTCCTTTCACCTTCAATAGATTTTACTGCACTACAAGAATGTTAAATTGAACAAAATTGTGGAGGATATGATACCATACACAAGGTATTTGTTGCCCATGAGCCTTCATTCTAATAAATACATATTCCTTATTCTGCGTTGACTAGATAAGGCCATGCCCACCTTCCCAGGCCTGCTCCCGTGTATGTTCCACTACTTGATCCACACAAGCCGAACGCAATCAGTTTTATTAGGTACAAGTCACATGGATACAAAGAACAAGAGTCATTTTCTGCAGTGTCGTTACAGCCTTCTTCACCCACAGTATAAGTCTCCAAACTGGCAACAATATGAATTAACCATTTACTTCAAATATTTCAACAAAATATGACAAGTAGCCAACTCTGTTCAGCTACCAGTATTTCAGTTTTCCTCCAAGAATTAAACAGCTGCACAAGGAACAAAAACAGAGCTAGTGGCCAAACCATTTCTAAAAAATACTCTATTTCCCTCCTGAGAATACGATGTAGAAGCTAACAATCGTCAAACCGATTACAATCAACTATTTTTCATTGACCCCCTCAGGCAAAAGCAAACTAACTGCGGCTCCCATGGTCAATTCAGATGGTTCCACAGGAATGTTCTCAATCATGTGAATATTGTGGTGAATCAGTTCCCAGAGTACTCCCAAGCCACAGTGAAATACTGCACGTTTTAGTTACTTTAAGTAGCCCTCCCAATCAGCATCAACAAAAAAAACTGCAATTGGAAATTACACTAGAATCTAATTCGGAGCATTTTATTTTATTCCTGGAGTTAAATGATATTATTTAATATTAAAATGTATTTTCTGTGATTTCTACATTCAAATCTTATGTTATTTGAAAAGAATTGCAAAATAGCAATCGGAATCAAGAAACTGCCATAGACTATTCAGATAAACCACACATCAAATAAGGTTGAACGATTTATCTTCTTTTACAGTGGTAGACGTATATCATAATATATTAACAAGATTACCATCAATATCCCAGTCAGAAATGTCAGTACCTAGTAAAAGTTAAAGTCCAACAACTATGAATAAATTTAAAAGGCTAAGAAAATAGCTGGAATCAAAAGACAATGATAAACAACTGAAATGGTGTGAAAATTGGATCCCAATTGCAGGCAAGGTTTTGATTTTAGTGGAACCTCCATTCCTACAAGTACCAGTAATAAGCATGACTCATGTCAGAGGAGACAGAATGTTCACGATGGAAACTTCCATGTCACTTATCATTATCCTCCTAGCACTGCACAAAATAATGTAAAAGTGATTATCTAGTGCTCATCAAATTGCTGTTTGTGCGTTCAATTGGACACACTTCAAATGACCACCAAGTTTGTGCCAGTTTTGATGCCTTGATTTTCAAACATGCTTTCCATACTACAAGTCATCGGCTGAAGTTGGGGCGGTTATGGAGTAAAGGCAGAACATCGAAAAGTTTTTCATTTGTCCTGCACTCTTACATTGACATCATCTTTTCTCCTTAATTTTGGTCATGAACAGCTCATCTTTACATTGGACTTACCATCTCTCCACACTGCCATGCCACATTAGGAGGGTATGTGGAGCACTCAGCTTATTCATTAAACAGCTTTTTACGTGATTGGACTGGACCTTACTGTTGACAACACTGTTGTCAGTCTGAAGAAGGGTCTTGACCTGAAACATCACCCATTTCGTCTCTCCATAGATGCTGCCTGTCCCGCTGAGTTACTCCAGCATTTTGTGTCTACCCTCACTGTTGACACCTTCAACTCTAGATCAGCAGTGTAGCTATGGGAACACACATAGCAATGCATGTCATTTTGTGGGCTATACAAAACAGCCTTAGTTTCATTCCTACTCGACCTCTTCCCTCGGTTCTTCACATGGTACATCAATGGTTACGTCAGTGCAGACCACTTGGACAATAAGTATGCACACATTACTGTTGGTTCAGTGACTATAGCTTGCCATTCTATACCACCATTCTCTCCAAACTTATCAAACCCGGGGAACTGGGTCTTTGCACATCACTTGGTAACTGGATCCATGACTTCATCAACACATCATGATCAATACAAATGCAACAACACTTCTTCCTCAATGACCATCAGCCCAGGGGCACCTCAAGGCTGTGTGCTCAGTCCCCTGAGTTCACTTTGTACACAAGACTGCATAGCTGGACACAGTTCCAACTTCATCTTTAAGCTTGCGAATGGCACCACCAAATTATGGGTAATGATGAGTCAGAGTATAGGAGGGAGATCGAACGTTTGATTACATGGTGCCTGGACAACAACCTTACTCTCAACATCTGTTAAGACCAAGGAGCTGGTTAATGGCTTCAGAAGATGAAGGCTGAAGATCCACAAATCTGTCTTCATCTACAGATTAGTGGTGGAGAGAGTCAACAACTTCAAATTCCCGGGCATAGCTCTGAAGATCTTTCCTGGTTCCAGCACATTGAAGCAATCAAAAAGAAAAAATGAAGTAATTTATGCAATCATAAAATAAATTCATTAGCAAACCATGAAATAAAACTTTACATGGCTGACTTTGTTTTATTTTGCAGGCAAGGTGGTTATTCAAATATTAATATCTATACCGGCACATCTGGATAAAGTTAAATCCTTCCACACAAATCTGAAATGCAATGAAAGCTTGGTGAATGAATTTTACATTCCCTCTAATCAACTAACAGCAATTAAAATGCAATCCACAAGAATAGATTCTGGTACATTGACCTTTGTGCACAGTTGATCTATTAAATCTGTTTTCAATGAATCAGCTGCCAATGCTTATACAGCTTCCGCTTATAATGGTGGCCTCTCAGAGTTCCAATTACATTGACAAGTCTCTTGGTAACTCTGTTCAAACATATATACAAACAAGTACAAAGTTTCATCCACAGACATCACAGTGATCCAGGCTTATTCAAAAATAATTTCAATGTCTTGATAGAAATGTTCATTGAACATTCTTACAAAGTTTAGTTTAGGCGTACAGCATGGAAACAGGCCCTTCGGCCCATTGTGCCCACACTTACCACTAATCACCAATTCACATTAGTTCGATGTTATCTCACTTTCTCATTCAGTTGCTAGATTCCCCCAAAAAGATTGAACAATGCAAGTGACTGAAAAGTGCAGAGATCAGAAATTACCAAACTGCCAAGAAGTTGCAGGTCACCCCCTAGGGTGGTTTACTTCATTGGCCTTACTCCAATGGACATGATCCTGCTTAAAGCAAGTTTTCACGCAAGCCAGGACTCCGTAGCTGGCTGGTGCTACCACCTTCCTGATGGATTCAATTATTGGGTGCCCTACAAATGTTTGCAAGGGTCTACAGAAATCTACAAGCATCACTTCCTTCATGATTTTGCACTTTATCCTACTTTTTGTCATTCTCTTCCAAACCACAAGATTCTATTGGATCAGCAATGCCCCATTGCAAACTACAAGTGCCATGCCTCGTATTTAACCATGGAGCGTAGATGCCCGTCCTGAAAGCAGTCCACACAAACCCAATATTTTACCAAAAGTCAACATACAAACATTACACTACACTAAGAAATTGAAATATTATTTTCCCCATCTTTCACAGCGAGAGCTTTTCTTAGGGAAATAGTAAAGACACCTCTGTGTTCGTTTGGAGTCTGCACTACACATCTCAAAATCATACAGAATGGTGCTGAGTCATTGAGGCTATAGCACCACTGCTTTTCTCTCTTTCAAGGGATTATAATATAATTGCCCAAAGCCTTGGTAAAATAGACCAATAATTCCGTGAAAAGAACCTACAATTATAATGTACTCTATCAGCCTATTGGCTGGACTGCCTTAGACTGATAAGTACATTTATATATTAGATTCCTTCAACAGACTGACTATCTACATTTACAATGGAAGGGATTTTAGTCAGCTGTGAGATTACCGTAGCTAGATTGTTAGAAAAATCAACGATAAGGAAGAAAGCTACTTTATCAGCTGTTTTACAACAGTAGATCTGTGTTCGAATACCTGCCTCACGCACTTAGTTGCTTGCACAAAGTATCTGTGATTTAATCTGACATTCCAACTGATGTAACCAAAGGTGACTAATTTGCTACTATTATTAACAGCTGTGTACTGACCCTTTAAAATTCAGAACGTTTTTCCAAATACATTCAGCAAGTGCTACTTCACATCTTTATTACATCAGAAGATTAAAGCAAGTCTAAAACTCACAGTTGTTATTGCAATGCTTGTGCAGCTATCCAATACTAATCCCTGTGTCACCCACTATTAACAGTTTGCAACTTGAGCAAGACCTATTGAACTTGACTTGGTATTCTGTAATTTAACCGATCATTTAACTTTACTAATCTATTTCCCCAATGCCATGAGCTCACAGCTCTGCAGGGACAACACATTTTATGAGATATCCAAGGAGGACCGGAATAGATTAACGCACTGCTGCACTGATTGCATTGGCCTCTATAGCAAGGTGGTCAGGGACAGGGAAAATAAAGGTATCAATATCAACCCTCAATGAGCAAGAGATAGTTTGTCGAGTTGGATGTATATACCAAAACACATAATTTCATGGTGGTGGTCAGAATAGCAGGGCACTTTAATATATAGAAGATAGACACAAAAAGCTGTGATAACTCAGGGAGAGGAAGAGTCTGAAGAAAGGTTTCAGCCCGAAACGTCATCTATTCCTTTTCTCCAGAGATACTGTCTGACCTGCTGAATTACTCCAGCATTTTGTGTCTGTCTTCAGTTAAAACAGCATATACAGTTCCTTCCTTAACACTTCAATATATAAATCAGTCTCTCACAATGTAAATAAAAGCACAAATCACAATTAACAGTTGAAGACTGTTTGCCAAAGATCAAGAAACATGGGAGCTAATTGTGAATGGGGTCAGATGACTGATGTCCCGTCCCCATCACCAACAGTCCATGGATGCAAAAAGTTGCAGAGTTGTGATGTAACCCCATCCATTGATACAATTTACATTTCTTGCTGCCTTTGAAAAGCAACCAACATAATCAAAGATAGACACAAAATGCTGGAGTAACTCAGCGGGAAAGGCAGCATCTCCCTTGAGAGAAGGAATGGGTGACATTTCAGGTCAAGACCTTTCTTCAGACTGGGAGTCAGGGGAGAGGGGGTCTAGAGATATGGAAGGGATAGATGTAGGAAGGAGCTGCAGATGCTGATTTAAATTGCAGAAAGACAAAAAGCTGGAGTAACTCAGTGGAGCAGGCAGCATCTCTGGAGAAAAGGAATGGGTGACGTTTCGGGTCGAGACCCTTCTTCAGACGGGGCTGAAGGGTCTCGACCCGAAATGTCACCCATTCCTTCTCTCCTGAAATGCTGCCTGTCCCACTGAATTACTAGAGTTTGTGTCTTTCTTTGGAAGGGATAGATGACACACATGACAACAGGTCCCACCCAGGTCATGATTTATCTCCCTGCTCCCGTCGGGCAGAAGATACACAAGCTTAAAGTGGGCACCACCAGACTCACAAACAGCCTCTTCCCTGCTAGTATCAGACTTCTGAGCAGTTCCTCCAGTCCTAGGGTACTGTCCAATTCATTGCTACCCCATTACGGACACTGGAACTGATACATGACAATGCTGCATTCCCAGTATTTCCAGGTTTCCTCTGGGTACAACAGTATGCCAGTGTCTGTGAGCCACAGGTAATGGGGTAAAGATTAGTTGGCAGCAAATGAAGATTCCATCACTTATAAAGGAGCTGGATTTGGCATGCTATAAGCTGTTAACATTACTGAACTTTGAAAAGCTTATGCGCAAAAGTAGATTTCTGATAGAATTATATATGTATTATTTGAGAACAGTGGCTTGGACCTTTTATAGTCTTGAGGACAACAAAAGACAACAGATAAAAGAAAACATGATACTGCAGAAATACACAAGCCAGACAGGACCTGCAAGATGATAATGGTGTCCTTGTAGATTAGAATTACTTCAACATTTCCCAAAGTTTTATTTCAGCTTTTCATCGTTCAAGTTATTATTTAACTTTTCCAGATGTCTGATTTACAAAATGGTTATATGGATAAATTATATCCTGGACTGAAGCAAAACTCAAAGGACACGTTGTGCCAGATTGCATGGATTTTCAGAGAGGTTCCAGAGAGAAACCCCAATCAATGAGAGTGCAAAGGCCAGTTCACTCTTGACTTTGACACCCAAGCATTACAATATGCTGGCCAGAATGCGCTGAAGGACAGATGCAAGTACATTTGGCTCTGCAGCTACAAGCTGGATACAGCTGCGATTTCGAGCATTTATTTAAATTGGATCAATGATCTTCAGTGACTGGTTTCTTCTTAATAGAGTCATAAAGTTATACAGTGTGGAAATAGGCCCAACTTTCCCACACCAGCCAACATGTCCCAGCTACACGAGTCCCACTCAAACTGTACCTGTCAAACTGCTTCTTAAACATTAGAATAGTTCCAACCTCAGCTACCTTCTCTGGCAGCTTGTTCCATACACCCACCACCCTTTGTGTGAAAAAGATACCCCTCAGATTCCCATTAAAAAAAAAAAAAATTCTACTTCACCTTAAACCCGTCTTCTGGCCCTCGATTCACCTGCTCTGGGCAAAAAACTGTGCATCTACCCGATCTATGCCTCACTTGATCTTATACACCTCTATAAGACCACCCCTCATCCTCCTGCGCTCCAGGGAATAGTGTACCAGCCTACTCAACCTATCGCTATAGCTTGGACCCTCTAGTCCTGGCAACATCCTCATAAATCTTCTCTGTACCCTTTCCAGCTTAACAAAATCTTTTCTATAACATGGTGCCCAGAACTGAACACAATACTTTAAATGTAGTCTCACCAACATCTTATACAACTACAACATGACCTCCCAACTTCTATACTCAATACTGACATATGTAGGCCAATGTACCAAAAGCTTTTTTGACCAACTTATCTACCTACAACTCGACCGTCAAGGCACCAGCACTCCTAGATCCCTCTGCTCTGCAACACTCCCCAGAGCCCTACCATACACTGTGGAGGTCATTAGACTTCCCATAATGCAACACATCTCTGTATTAAATGCCATCAACCATTCCTCAGCCCACCTGGCCAATCGATCAAGATCCTGCTGCAACTTTTGACAACTATCCGAAAAACCATCCACTTTTGTAACATTTGCAAACTTGCTAATCTTACCATATATGTTCTCATCCAAATAATTGATGGAGATGACAAACAGTAACAGGCCCAGCACCAAACTCTGAGGCATTCTACTGGTCACAGGCCTCCAGTCTGAAAAACAACCTTCCACCATCACCCTTTGCTTCCTTCCATGAAGCCAATTTTCTATCCATTCAGCTATGAATGCCTTACTGAAATCCATGTATACACCAATCTAGAGCTCTGACCTCATCGACCCTTTTGGTAATGTTGGAAAAATCAAAGATAGACAAAAATGCTAGAGAAACTCAGCGGGTGAGGCAGCAGCTATGGAGCGAAGGAATAGGCAACGTTTCGGGTCGAGAGTCTTCTTCAGACTAGATCAGCTACGTCTTAAATCTTTTTAAATGGCTGATATATCCTTCCTTAAAAAAAGTTCCCCGATTATCAGATATACTTGAAACTTTTGAGGGTCTTTGAGAATTGCAGTCAAACGATCATTCACGTGGATCAAGGACAGAGACTGAGACAGAGTTGTCACCCACAACACTCCAAGTGTCACGGCAACAACAAATGATAATCGGATCCAGGGGGAGGGTCACAAAATAAGTGCATCAAAGACAGCCCAATAGAACCCAGGTCCAAAATCTTCTTGTGTAAGAAAGAACTGCAGCTGCTGGAACATCTTCTTGTAAGTTTTAAGACACATCTTTGAAAAAAAAGTGGAGACGTTTAGAGAGGGAATTCCAGATTATTGGTCTTGGAAGTTAATGAACAGCTGCCTAAAATGAGGTAAACATAATGAGTGAACACAATATGTCAGTGATTCAGTACAGAGTGCCTGGAAATTCACAGGGCAGTAGGGGATTATTCAATAGTTGTTTATATCAGAGTTAAACAGCTCCAGGAATCTTGATGCACTTTGTTTTCTCCAATTTACATTAACTTTAACAGGAAATAAGCATTAGCCGCTCTTTTGCTGGGTATTATTGACTGAAATTCTTCCGCTGCAGTCAAGTAGAGAAAGGATACATTTTCCTCAACGTGAAGTTAAGGCTGGCAGAATAAAGATTTGTCCCCAGACACTCACCAAATGCCTAAAGAAGCAGTAACTACACTATTTATTCTGCTTCCAAAATGTGGCTGCATTCACTTCAATGGAAATTCAACACACAACCACTACGTTTAGTGCATGCGGATGGGGCTAACTTTTAAACCAGCTTCTACTAAATTGAGTATAATAAAATGTATGTTTAACTTTACAAAGGGAAACCCACAATAAATCTATTGGTTGTTCTAAATAGTATGCGTTTACACGCTCAGAACCAACCTGGTCTACAGCTGCATTGTATTTTGAGAGAAAAACACATCCAGCAATCCGTTTGCCTGGTCTTTTCGCAGTTTTGTTTCTGTAACTTTTTCCCCCCTCTTTTGTTGGAACCAGATTTTGTTGGCGTTACTGATAGGACTCCACAGAGCCTGGCCGCTTGATTAGTAGTCCTGATATAAGTCCTTGATCTTGCTGACTGAATTTCCTGTTTACATAAACTAAATGCAAACCAAGTAGCACTATACGTCACCAAGCCTTTGGTACGCAGCATATTATTTTGATAGTTCCCAAATATCCCCCAAACGTTGCCAGAACCTGAGCTGAGCCTCGCCTTGCCGATGATGCCTTCTTTTTGCAACATTAAGAGATGGCCCTGCTGCTGCTTAATATCACTGCCCATCATCCAAGGTCACCGATAATCATCCTGACACTGCAGCTACATTAGCCAGGGGCACAAATCTGTTGCCTTTACAATGATATGTATTCTTAAAAAACCAAAGCAAATGCAATATAATGTTTTGAAATCAAGTAATATGTTTTAGAATTTAATACAAATGTTTATTGGAATTTAAGCTATGGGCTATATTGAAGTTGCTGTTCCTTGCTCACATTGCCAGGTGAAATCGGTGGTTATATTTTCACTGTTACTTTTCTATAGCCTGGGGTTGGGAGAGGAGAATGAGTCAAAGTTTGGCCATATTTCATGGCTCGCACACTACCATTGAATCTCACACTTGACGTCCAGTATTTCTCATGTTATTGCCAGAACCACTGCATTCTTCATTATCCAGCGCATGGTCACGCACATTCACATACTTACATTTGTGCTAACACTTGCAAATAAATGAGAGTCTGATCAATACTCTGGAATCTATTTTCTCCACAAGATATTTTCTTGCTCATAGAAAAATCTTCAGCAATCAGTGGAAACTCGTGCAAGAGGCAATGGGGCTCAGTCTGAAGAAGTCTCGACCCGAAAGTCACGCTTTCCTTCTCTCCAGAGATGCTGCCTGTGCCGCTGAGTTACTCCATCATTTTGTGTCTATCTCTCCCAGTAGATGGGTTGCCGACTTTCACTGCACAACATGCTAATAAATAAATGCCATTCATACGAGGTGCTGAAGTGCCAGCACTTGAGCTGAAGCACAGTTGCAGGAATTGTGAATTGAATTATCTTGGGCCCTTGACCTCTCTGCAAAAACCATGAATGCCTTCACATTTGCTTATGCGCCGGGCCACAACTACCAGGTGCTGATAACTCCCAATGGTACTGGAGAGTTCTTTATTACTTGTACAATGTCTTAGATTTTAGGTATAACATTAAAACTGTTAAGAATGCAATACAATTTACTACTTTTTACAATGCAAATTTTCTCAAAATCACCTCCCAGCCTCAGTTACTATCTCCACCCTTTTAATATCATGACTTTGCTCAACTGAGAATCAATGCAGGGTAGTACGAATAGAGATAATTGATGTGAAGCACATTGGGGCATGGATAGGTGCGATTTCAATCTCAGGTTCATTACGGGTAGAACAAGAGAGGGGCTGTCCAGAAAAATCCCAAGAAATTTCGCTTTGGTACTTTACACCCCCGCGGTATGAACATTGACTTCTCCAATGTCAGGTAGTCCTTGCTTTCTCCATCCTTCCCCTCCCCAGCTCTCCCACAGCCCACTGTCTCCACCTCTTCCCGCCCCCCCACCCCACATCTGAAGAAGGGTGTCGACAGGAAACGTCACCTATTCCTTCACTCCATATATGCTGCCTCACCCGCTGAGTTTCTCCAGCATTTTTGTCTACCTTTGCTGTCCAGAAATGTGTGTTAGCATAGTCAAGTCCAGAGGCAACAAAGATCAGCAATAACAACAGACTTGTTAACCAAGATACTTGATAATAGACTTTGCATGGCACTTTAGCCAAACAGCAAACATGTTATTGTACTAACTAACATTTTCCTTCCCACTAATGGCACCAGGTACCTGGAATTATTTGCACATTTGAGAAAAGCAAACTAATATCAGGAACCCATCAATGGTTGTTATCAGTTCAGTGATACCGAGTGGCTACTAAAATATGGTCATTAGCTGCCAAGACTCTCCCATGTGCACAAAAGGGATTAATTTACACATTAAATTCACACTCTTCTTGCAGGTAGGTGAACTGCAGGTAGTTGAAGACACACCTCATCACACAAACTATTCATTCATCTCACTGTTAACGCCTGGCAAAGAATGGAAATCAAAGAATGCACACTCTGTCCAAATATACATAAAATTACTCAATCTCTTCCACCTAAATATAGAAAATTCATAAAATTGGCATACTCTGTTCATAAAATCACTTTAGAAGACAAGAATCAGGCAGTAACTCCACATTTCAGTCTGAAATCAACACCTTTTGAGATGTGATTAAATATACATTTGGGAGGGTTCCTTTTACAATAATGTGAGGAAAGCTATTGGAGGAAGTCAGTAAAGTTAGCTCCTGATAACATTCCCACAATGGAATTCCATGAACTTTGTTCACTTTCCGTTGTCTCCCCATATATAAAAGCCTCATGAATGTACATTTGCCTAATCCATTTCTCATTCAGTAAAACAAAATTTCAGATCCCAAGTTCTGAGCAACTCAACTATTCCCAACATCTCAGCCTGAATTTTGTCAGCCCGAGCTACGCCAACCACTCTTTTCCACCCACAACCGACGTTGTTGTACAAGAAAATAAGAAATAGGAGCGGGCCAAAGGTTTGCTCCATCAATTACTAATATCGCAGCTAATTCTGTGCCTTGAATGGTTCCCAGAAGGTACGTACTTGTCTCATCCTTGTATGGTCCCATGTCGAAACTGCTATTGATGTCAGCCCTGAATATACAATTAACTACTCACAATGCTGTAGAGTTGTACAGCATTGAAGCAGTGTTTGACTCCTTAAGTCTGTGCCAGCCACCAAGCAGCCATTTTGCACTAATCCTACCCTAACCCATTTTATTCTTCCCACATTCCATTCAACGTCCCAGATTCTTTCTCTTGCCTAACCACTTGATGCAGTTTATAGTTGCCAATTAATCTACCAACCTGCATTTTGTTTGGATGTTGGAGTAAACCAGGGGACCATGAGGAAACTAACGTGGAGAGAGGGAGAAAGTGTAAACTCCACACAGATAGCACCCAGTCAGGATTGCATCTGGGTCACTGGAACTGTGGGCAGTTCAATTAGCTTCACCACTTTGTTGCCTCACAACTACTACAAGTGCTGAATGTTCACAGCCTTGCTAAGTTAGAAGGCATCATATCATGTCCCAGTAGAATCTAGGTTTTAATTCTGAGAATAAAGTGATCTCAAACATATCGGAGAGAATGGCTGTCAGCCTCTACACCAGCTCAGCCATCAGCAGGAGAAGGTGGATGACAGGGAGAATAACTGTAGGCAGCAGGAACTGAATATAACCCTTATGAATAGTTACTAAATATTAACCGTTACAAAGAATGGATCGCCTGGGCTTATCTTCTTAGGCCTCCATGGCTGACCATGGGTGGCTCCAGGCGTTATTCCCTATATGGAGGACGTCTGTGGGTGACTTTGTTTAAAGTGGGGACATTGGTGCACAGACAACCACCCTACCTACGGTCCTTGACAGATCTGGGTCAGGTTCCAGTGGCATGGAGTCCAAGACGACCGGAGACCCTTTTCTGCTGCAGCCTTCATCTGCCTTCCCAGCCGTTGTGACGCTCCACTGAGGCCAGCCATCATCCTCCGCCTGTTCCACCATTCAGGTCTTGGTTGGATTGCTCTTTGTCAGAGACCTCCCCCTCGACCTTACTGCCAAGGGTAGCCCTGCCAGGAGCATAGCTCCAGATGGCATCGCCACCACAACAAGGTGACAACCAACAGGCATATATTCACTGGAATTTAGAAGGATGAGAGGAGATCTTATAGAAACATATAACATTCTTAAGGGATTGGACGCAAGATGCAGGAAAAAAAATCCTGATTTTGGGGGGAGTCTAGAATCAGGGGTCACATTTTAAGAGTAAGGGGTAGGTCATTTAGGACTGAGACGAGGAAAAACATTTTCACCCAGAGAGTTGAGAATCTGTGGAATTCTCTGCCACAGAATGCAGTGGAGGCCAATTTACTGGATGCATACAAGAGTTAGATGTAGTTCTTAGGGTTAATAGAATCAAGGGATATTGGGAGAAAGCAGGAACGGGGTACTGATTGTGGATGCTTACACAAAAAGCTGGAGAAACTCAGCGGGTGCAGCAGCATCTAAGGAGCGAAGGAGATAGGTGACGTTTCGGGTCGAGACCCTTCTTCAGACTGATTGTGGATGATCAGCCATAATCATATTGGCTCGAAGGGCCGACTCCTGCACCTATTTTCTAGTTTTCTATTACAGACAGTTAAGAGCACAGAATTGAGAAAAAAACAGACAGGAGGGGTGGTGGGGGTTGTGTGCAGGAGAAAGAAAAGTAAACAAATGTAAATAATTGTTGAAACTTCTGCCAGTTCTGGATCAGAATTTACCCTGCTTGGTCCGTCGATGAAGCAGGAGTTTTGTCCTCAACGCAGGTCATCAATAATCACATTCGTGCCGCTAGAATTCAGTCTAACAGTACAGTGTATATTTACAACAGGAATCTTTCTAAGGGGTTTCCCCCAAACGTCTGGTACAGTAGGTCAAGGGACTGTACAGAAGTCTATTTACAGCAACCAACATGACTTAAACATGAAAACAACAATTACACAACATTTCCCCTCCCCGCAGTTAACTGCGGAGGAAACTGAAGGTCTACTCGGGCTAATATTGTTCCACGCTGAATCAGTCAGACACTTGGAATGATCGGAACCTTTTAAATATGGGTAAAATAAGGCACTCACTCACGCTTAAAGTGGCCAAGTATTTCAAACAAGTATTCCAAAAACTTTTCCTTGTACCTGCTGTTTTTTCCGGGAATCTCATGGCTCTTTTTCGCTCAGTTCACTTCAGCATTGACTGCTTCCTTGGAATCTCCGTCCAGGGCAGCTGGTGCCCTGAGCTAATCCTCTCCGAGAAGGTTATCATTCTTGCATGGCTGTTAATTAGCGTAAGCGCCTACTGGCTTTTACTGCGGGGGTTGTTGGAGGAGGAGGCGGCGGCGTGGGTCACCGCTGTCTGAGGTGTGCAACCCAGCTGCTAACTAAATGACCGGAGTGTGCTGTCGCACTCAGCTCCTCGACAAGAACTGTTCTCTATTTGCTCCGACATCTGCCTGCATGTGCTTTGGCTGCTGGGTGCCGCAATCTTATTCGCACTTGGCTGTTTTCTTGCTCGTCACGTGCCGAAGAGAGGAGGTCCCCCTCTCCTTCTGGTGTTTCCTCCCATCTTACATCAATCAGTATCCAGTCCCTCAAGAAAAATGCAGCTCGCCCTCTGGGTTAATAGAAAAGCTACTTTAAGGGCCACCCAGCTGCAGTCATTTGAACGCCTAAACCGGGCAGTGAAATTGTTTTTAACACACCCATTTAATGCTTCCTGCACAAAGTTAATGGGAACATAAAGAAAACAAAGACTGTTTTGCCTGGAAAGAAAGGTCACACACAATCCCTACACAACTGCATCTATAAAATGCCAGGAAAAAAAATCACTTTAGTTTAGTTTGTGTATGCACAAATTAGATTGAGTGTCCAGCAATAAAATAGGCCGTTCAACCCACAGTACATCGGTATTCATGCTGATGGAAGGAACTGCAGATGCTGCTTTACAAAAAAAAGGCACAATGTGCAGGAGTAACTCAGTAGGTTAAGCAGTCAGATGTTGCCTGAACTACCCAAAAGCTCGTCGGATATAGAATAGTTTATTTTAGCATTGGAGTCGGATGGAGTCGCTGTAGGAATTGGGTGTGGAGAGCAATTAGGGGGGTGAATTATGGGGGAGAGTAGGGGGGTGAATCAGGGTAAATGCCTCGAGTGACTTTAGGTAGGCTGCAGGAGGTTGTCCCCAGTACACAAAGATGCCCGGCGTGGAGATGAGAGAGATGACGGTTTACGAGTTATGCCAGTTGTGGGCGAAGGAAGGGATTGGGAGCCGCTCCGGTAGCTATATTTAAGAGGGAGTTAGATGTGGCCCTCATGGCTAAGGGGATCAGAGGGTATGGAGAGAAGGCAGGTACGGGATACAGAGTTGGATGATCAGCCATGATCATATTGAATGGCGGTGCAGGCTCGAAGGGCCAAATGGCCTACTCCTGCACCTAATTTCTATGTTTCTATGTTTCTATGGTAGAAGATCACGCAGGAATCCGGATTTTGAACGATGAAATGGCACCGAACATGGTGTGGCCGGCATTCTATTCAAAATGAATTTTAATGTGTAACGTTTAATTGCATATGCAACAATAAATATCCATTGAACCATCACTTAGTTACTCCAAAACGTTACCCATTCCTTTTCTCCAGAGATGCTGCATGTCCCGCTGAGTTACACCAGCTTTTTGTGTCGATACACATTATGGGATCCAGTTTATGGACTTCATTGTAATGATGCATGTTGGGGCGTGCAAAATAAACACACAAATGACTGTTGCTGTAGTCATCATGACTTGCTTTTTAGGACATCTTGAATGGACAGCCGGACATCATTTCCCTTCATGAAGTAATAAATAGAGAAATAAAGCAGTATTGGAGGTGGGGGAATTGATTGCATATTTATCAATTTTTGTATCCAAGGTTTGTCATTTCCCACACCTACTACATAGGAATTCCGCTCTTTGTCCTGGGCTTCATTGCCAAGTAACTCAGTCAGTTCCAGCCCATTTGCTGCAGAAGTATTCATTTGTTTTAGCCAATGCGTTTATGTTCCTGAGACACTAGTGTCGATGATGTTTAAAACTGAGAGGTGGAAACAAGTGGTCAGACTGGATTATCGCCAGGCTTCTGACCCTGGTGGTGGGTCGGGTATCTGTAGTTCATACCTTCATAAGTGATAGGAGCAGAATTAGGCCATTCGGCCCATCAAGTCTACTCCACCATTCAATCATGGCTGATCCATCTCTCCCTCCTAACCCCATAACCCCTGACACCCGCACTAATCAAGAATCTATCTATCTCTAACTTTAAAATATCTATTGATGGCCTCCACAGCTTTCTGTGGCAAGGAATTCCACAGATTCACCAGCCTCTGACTAAAGATATGGCTTCTCATCTCCTTGTTAAAGGAACGGGATGGGAGATTGCAATCTTCACGTGGTCGGCCCTGTTTGAACAAATGCAATCAACCTGGCGTGCACAATCAAATAAGCTCAAATAGAACAAGTTGTCCTAGGCTGTGCATGCCATACGCAAGAAGAAGTTGTTAAAGGAACGTCCTTTAATTCTGAAGCTATGACCTCATTTATGTTGTTAAAGAAGGAACTGCAGATGCTGGAGAATCGAGGCTGATCTACATCGGTGAGACCAAGCGGAGGCTGGGCGATCGTTTCGCCGAACACCTCCGCTCGGTCCGCAATAACCAACCCGACCTCCCGGTGGCTCAGCACTTCAACTCCCCCTCCCACTGCGTATCCGACCTCTCGGTCCTGGGCCTCCTCCACGGCCAGAGTGATCAACACCGCAAGTTGGAGGAACAGCACCTCATATTCTGCTTGGGGAGTCTGCATCCTCTGGGCTTAAACATTGAATTTTCTCAATTCTGTTAACCCAGACTGCCTCCCCCCCACCTCTCCCTCAGCCCTCTGGCCCTGACATTCCTTCTCCATCTCCCCCCCCCCCCCCCCCAGTCGCACTAGCTTCTCATTTTCACACCACAAACAGCTTACAATGGCCTGCTTCCTTTATCACCAATACTTTTTTGCATATCTTTCACTCATTGTTCCTTATCTCTCCACATCACTGTTTATATCTCTCGTTTCCCTGATCCCTGACCAGTCTGAAGAAGGGTCTCGACCCGAAACGTCGCCTATCTCCTTCGCTCCTTAGATGCTGCTGCACCCGCTGAGTTTCTCCAGCTTTTTGTGTAAACCTCATTTATGTTCCTCAGACACTAGTGACGATGATGTTTCAAAGGTGGATACAAGTGGTCAGACTGAATTATTGACGGGCTTTTTATCCTGGTGGGGGTTCAGGTATCTGTAGTTGGGCGGCAGGAATGCCTCTGCCAGTGTTGGTTAACCTAAATGTCCAGAACCTTGCGACAGCGCATTCGAAGGTGGTGAAATATTCACTCAAAACCTGAGGTGATCGCAGACACGGTTGGGTTGAATGCCCTGGCCATGGTTGAATGCTTTCCAGCTACCGCTTTCAAACAACATTAGAAAACCAGGGCATAAAGAGGGGCTGAATTATATAGCGATGTTACAAAACGTACCTTCAGTGGCGCTGCAATTCAGCCACTGGCCGTGTGCGCGACTTTGGCGCCTTTGTGGGGGGGGGGGGGGGGCGGGATTAAAAATCAAGTTTTCTACTGCCTGTCGGAGGCGGATTTCGTCGGGCTGCTAGCTGCTGAAGAAAAATTGATCGGACTTCCGTTCCCGTTTTTTTTTTAAATCGCGAGACAATTTAATAATTAGATTAAAATAAAAAGCGACTTCTAACGCCCTCAATGCCTACAACATGACAGATCGCAAGAACGGGACAAAACACAGGGTGTCATTTATTTTACATATAATCTTGCTTCTTGGGATGGCTTTAATCTAATTTTATGTTGTGAAAATGTGATTTGGGCCTCATACAAACCGGCAGTGTTTTTCCTGCCAATATGGAGTTCAAATTCACCGCAAATGCAACGTTCCAATCGATCGCATTCCATAAAAACCCACACACAAGATTATCTAAATGCTCTTTTTTTTGGACAATCATGTCATAAGAGCATCTAAATCGTCCATATTTTGTGTTATTGTCTACCCATAGTCAATATTTTTATACTAAATATCAGTTTTAGTCCCATGTATTGTGCAAAAAAAAAAAATTGATTATATTAAGAGTGGATGTTTGTAGATTAATTTATGGGAATTAAACATTAAATTCCTTCCATCTGGCATATAAATTCATGACATTAAGATTTAAAAATCATGTTATATTGTGAATTCTTGTGTGAATGGGATTAGTTTGTTATTTGGATAGGCTATTAAAACAAAATATCCTTTTCTTAAGAAATTGAATCTACAGGACATTCTTAATGGGAAAGTAGTGGGCAGAAAGGCATGTCATGCGTGGTTTGAAAAGTAAAAACTTGTAGTTTACAATGCCAAAATTGAAAAGTTGAGGAAAAACAAGGCATACAGAGTTGCTTATTGGTTACAATCTGAGGAGTATGATGATGCCATTGATTAACATATGCCAATGTACCAACTAGCGACTGATCTTCTCCATAAAGACTTGGTCTATTGCTAGAAATTGTAATTTATTTACCTATCTGTTATGGAATTACAGCATATAACACAATAATATTAAAGTTATGATCTTGAGGATATCACATTTTTGAATTTTCAAGGCAGTCTGGGTGTTTATTACTATTTCTGTCACAAACGGTCAATTTTGTAATTAACTACAATCAGGTAACTGATTAATTATATGCTTTAATTTCAGGTCATCCAAGTAAGGTGTTTTATATTTGTTTCAGAATGCTTCAATCTATAATAACTGAAAATGTCATTCGGTTCTCTTAATTTTTAAGAACGTAATGGGCTTTTGACTGTCCTCGATCACAGCTTTTGTGTTAAGTCAATGGAAAAGCAATAGGGAACAAGATGCTAATTTCCGAGTATGAAAATCGCCATAACTTTTTTAATACTGAATATATGAAAGTGAATTGGGTGTCAAATTAAACTTCTTTTTCTGCTTTATCTGATGGGATAAATTGCAGACTTGATTTTAAAAATCTCAAAAATTTGGAACATTGCTAAATTATATGCCCTGATGCCAAATAGGGTGTAATCACACAGATATCAAGAACTCAGGTGTCCTTGCTGGAAGAAATCGCTGCTGATTTTTTTCCACTCTTACGAACAACACAATGTGAACTGCACATTGCCAGATGGCCACTGCGTTTTGAGCTTACAGATGCAGCTTCATCTGTGCACTGTCTGCCTGGAGGTAGGTCGGAGCTGCTCAAGTGAACTCTCAATGGCCATTTGGAGAAGGGTGCAGGGAGGTCACAAAAATGGTAAGAAGAGGAGGGAAAGTGAACCAGAGGGAGAGAAGCATTAAATAGGGCAGCAATGTGTAAATAGCCCCAGGGCTACAGAGTAGCTCAAGCAATCTCCATGCCTTCATCACATCGAGGACACAGACTGCAGTGTCTTGCCCAGGAGTGTTTTTTGTCAGTGCAAATGAGCAGCATGTGGAATCCAATACCAGGGACTCAGTGATGATAAAAGTTTATATACCATTTAAATCATAGCGGATTCCTGATCAAACATATTAATTGGTCCTTTTTTCACTGTGTCTGAGTAATGGACATTGTGGGCCATGAGGGTTACACAAAAAGCTGGAGAAACTCAGCGGGTGCAGCAGCATCTAAGGAGCGAAGGAGATAGGCGACGTTTCCGGTCGAGACCCTTCTTCAGACTACCACAGCCTTTTGATCCAATTTCTATTCGTATGCCTGTGACATATGTTCAGTACATTATGCCATCACCACTGCACAAAATAGAATAGGAAAATTATACCACATTCGAATGTGCCCATCCCAATTTTCTGATAAGCATGACTCTGCCAGAAACTGGCACAAATACTTCAAAATATCCATGAACCTTTTATGCAAACCATACACAAAAACATCTGCATTTTATAGGATGTAATGATGAATAGATAGAACAGGAATGTACATGGCACCATGGAATTGTAAGAATGCAGAGATCTCTGAGGCATCCAGGCCCAACTTATTTCCTGAAAGAAGATGAGGCCTCAGGCTCATGTTCTTCAATGGGAATCCAGGAGGAAGAAATAGTGAGAATGGGCAAAACTCAGCAATGCTCCATCTACATCACCAGATACTGGATTACATAGGCAAAATAGATCCTCGTAACATAGATGTTTCATACTGTATCTCACTTGATATTTGTTGGTTTGATCAAAGGTGGTGTGCTACTGATATTGATGTAGCAGAGGGAACTATATGGATCACATGGTATGACTATGGTGTTTTTTGCAATAAGAAAGGCTGCTTCAAGTTGCTCTAGGGAAGAATATCCTTGTCCATTGTTTGGTGGACTTAGATCTATCTGATGTTCAAGATTGTTACCATACAGAGCTCACAGCTAAAAAGCGAAAATAGAACATATGAAACCATGTGGGGGACAGAGAGAGTGGGGATAGAGAGGGGGGGGTGAGGGAGAGGAGAGAGAGAGCGAGAGAGAGAGAGAGTGAGAAAGGAAGGGGGAGAGAGCGAGAGGGGGGAGAGAAAAAGAGGGGGGAAGGAAGAGAGGGGGAGGGAGGGGGAGAGAGAAGGGAGAGAGATGGGGAGAGAGAGGGGGGAGAGAGGGAAAGAGGGAGAGAGATATGAATTAGCGGACCAAGGAGTCAGAGGGAGTGGTCCCGTGGAAGGCAGAAAGAAGGAGGGGAAGATGTGGCTGAACGTGGGATCTTGTTGGAGCTCACGAAAATAGCGTAGGGAAGAAGCTGTGTTATCTGCCTTCAGTCCCAACTGTTTACCAAACACCATTTCCTGACTAATGCGGATTCCCTTCAGTTTCTCCCTCCCATTAGATGCTCGGTCCCCTAGTATTTCTGGGAGATTGTTTGTGTCTTCCTTGGTGAAGACAGAACCAAAGTACTCGTTTAACCGTTCTGCCATTTCCTTGTTATAAGTTCATCTGTCTCTGATTGTAAGGGACCTCACGATTTGTCTTCACTAAGCTTTTCCTTTTTACATATGTAAAGAAGCTTTTAGAGTCAGTTTTTATATTCCCTGCAAGTTTTCTTTCATGCTCTTTTTTCCCCTCTTAATTAACCCCTTTGTCCTCTTCTGTTAAGTTCTAAATTTCTCCCAGTCCTCCAGTTTGCTGCTTCCTCTGGCCAATTTATATGTCACTTCTTGAATTTAACACTATCCTTGATTTCCCTCATTAGCCATGGATGAGCTGCCTTCCCCGTTTTTTTTTTTTTTGCCAGACAGGGATAAATAGTTTTTGGTGTTCATCCATGCAGTCTTTAAATCTTTGCCATTGCATCTCCACCGTCCACCCTTTAAGTATAATTTGCCAGTTTATCCTAGCCAATTACCGTCTCATACCTTCAAAGTCTCCTTTCTTCAACTTCAGGACCCTACTCTCTGAATTAACCGTGTCACTCCTCATCCTAACGTAGAATTCCACCACATTATGGTAACTGTTGCCCAAGGGTTTCTGCACAACAAGACTGCTAGATAATCCTTCCTCATTACACAATACCCAGTCTAGGGTGGCCTGTCCTCTAGTCGGGTCTTCTACATATAGGTTTAAAAAACCATCCTGTATACATTCCAGGAAATCCTTCTCCTCAGCGCTGCTATCAATTTGGTTGGCCCAATCTATATGTAGATAATAATAATAATAATAATAATAATAATAATAATAATAATATATTTTATTGTCATTGTACAGAAGTACAACAAGATTTGGTAAGCATCTTCCATCCGATGTAATAACTTAATTAGCTAAAAATTTAAACACCTAGAGAAACAAGATTTAAGAAAAAACAGTTAAAGCAGTATAAAGTGCAAATGGGTCTATGCCGGGTTGATGTGCGACGTGACCATCCAAGGGACACAGTTCATGGGGGGGGGGGGGGGGGGGGGCATTCAGCAGGGCCGGTTCAGATCAGCTATAGCTCTGGGTAGCAATGTTACAAAATTTTGAGATTTTAAAAATCAAGTCTGCAATTTATCCCATCAGATAAAGCATAAAAAGAAGTTTAATTTGACACCTAATTCACTTTCATATCTTCGGTATTAAGAAAGTTATGGCCATTTTCATACTCGGAAATTAGCATCTTGTTCCCCATTGCCTTTCAATTGACTTAACTCAAAAGCTGTGATCCAGAACAGTTAAAAGCCCATAACTTTCTTAAAAATTAAGAGAACTTAATGAAATTTTCAGTTATTATAGATTGAAGCATTCTGAAACAAATATGAAACAATCTTACTTGGATGACCTGAAATTAAAGTTATCTAATTGTAGCTAATTACAAAATTCAATGAATAGATCTAAACATCTATCCATTTCTTAAGAAAATATAAACTTCTTTTAAATTGCCTAAGTGTCCAAATAACATTCACACAATAATCCACAATATAACATTATTTTTAAATCTAATTTTCATGAATTTCTGGGCCAAATGGAAGGAATTTAGTGTTTGATTCCTGTAAATTAATGGCCATTTAAATCAACTAGCGAGTGGGTTTTAGTGGAATGCGGTGGATTGGAACGTTGCGGTTAGCGGTGAAGTCGGGAGGAAAAATACTGTTTGTTCATACATTTTTTTGGACCCCATTTCGCAACATGAAAATGTTATTAAAGCCTCCCGAAAAACCAACTTTTAATATAAAAATAAACTATTTACCTTTTTTTCCCCCTACACAAAATCCTTCCGGTTGTCGGTGCTCACGGCTTTTGAAGGTGATTTTTAAATTACTCTAGTTAATAAATAATTTAGAGTAATTTAAAAATACCTTCATTCATGAAATGTCGGAGCGATTTTTCTTCCGCAACGAAATCACCCGACATGGATCGATTTGCCCTGCCTGTGGAAAAACAGCACTTTAAGCCCGCCCCCCTCTGAAAGGCGCTAAAGTCGCGCACACGGGGAGCGGCAGAACTGCAGTGCTGCTCAAGGTAAGTTTTGTAACATACCTACTCTGGGGATGAAACTGTTCCTAAGTCTGGAGGTGCGGGCGTAGAAGACTTTGTAATGTCTGCCGGATGGTAGAAGTTCGAACAGACTATTGCAAGGGTGTGTGGAATCTTTATGAATGCTGATGGCCTTCCTGACGCACCGTGTATTGTAGATGTCCTCCAAGGCTGGTAGCTGTGTCCCAATTATCTTCTGCACTCTGTGGACAATGCGCTGAAGAGCTCTCCTCTCCGCCTCCGTGCAGCTGAGATACCACATGCCATATGTTAGGATGCTCTCTGTGGTGCAGCAGTAGAAGGTTATCAGCAGCTGTTGGGGCAGACCAGTCTTTTTCAGTGTTCTCAGGAAGAACAGTCGTTGCTGTGCCTTCTTGACCAGCGCAGCGGTGTTGGTGGACCATGTGAGGTCCTCTGAAATGTGTGTGCCCAGAAATCTAAAGCTGGACACTCTCTCCACACTGTACCCGTCAGGGGCGGAAAACACGGGGGGGGGGGGGGGCAGAGGGGACATGTCCCCCCCATGTTTGGAGAGGTGGGGGACATCTCCCCCCCCCCACAAGTTTTTGTAATCTGTATTTTAAAATCTCCACTTTCCGCGAGACAGTGGAGGTGGGACTGCTGATCGAGGGCGGCGATTGGACGAGAGAGACGTCAGTCAGCAGGCAAAGGCAATGGTGGGGGGGCATGTTGATTAAGCGTGATGATTGGAGGAGGGAGGAGTGGGGAGGGTTGGACTGAGGATAGAATGCGGTGATTGGAGGAGAGAGACGTGGCACAGACCTGCGACTCATCCACAGCCATGATTGATCCCAGCCGTGTCTCCAGCGCTGTCCCGCCCTCCCCCCCCCCATGGGTGGCCAGAGACGTCGGCAGTCAGACGGGCTCGGCGCCCCCAGGCCCACAGCCAGCGCAGAGAAGCAGCGCTAAACCCAGCTCACTCTGCATGGTTAACCTGCCTGGGCTTGCGGGAAACATGGGCAGCGCGGAGAAGCAGCGCTGGTATCCCGTCAGTCCAGTCATGGCTGTAGTTAACCCAGCGAGACAGGCAGAGTTGAACTGCATTTAGCGCTGCATTGAGCCTCCAAAGCCTCGTGTGTGTGTGTGTGTGTGTGTGTGTGTGTGTGATTGTACGCATGCGCACGCGGCCGCAAAAAATTTGTGTCCCCCCTGTCCCCCGGTCCCCTCCATGTTTTGATAGCGAGTTCTGCTCTTGGCCCCCGTTGATAATGATTGGAGCGTATTCCCCATTATGTGTCCTTCTGAAGTTGATAATCAGCTCCTTGGTCTTAGAGGTGTTTAGGGACAAGTTGTTATCTGAGCACCAGTCAGCCAGGTTCTGTACCTCCGCTCTGTAGTGTGTTTCATCACCGTTGGTGATGAGCCCGATCACCATCTTGACAATGGTGTTGGTATCGAATGCAGGAACACAGTCGTGTGTGAAGAGGGAGTAGAGCAGGGGGCTCAGTACACAGCTCTGTACTGTGCCAGTACTCAGGGTGATAGTGGAGGACAGGTGCGGGCCCAATCTCACTGCCTGCGGTCGGTTCGTCAGGAAATTCAGGATCCAGTCGCATATCAGTGAGCTGAGGCCTAGCTGGTGGAGTTTGGTGGTGAGCTTGGTGGGGATGACCGTGTTGAAGGCAGAGCTGTAGTCTATGAAAAGCATCCTCACGTACGTGCCCTGTCTTTCCAGGAGAGTCAGGACAGTGTGAAGAGCCAGAGAGATGGCATCCTCTGTGGATCCATTTGCCCTGTATGCAAGGGTTACACAAAAGGCTGGAGAAACTCAGCGGGTGCAGCAGCATCTAAGGAGCGAAGGAGATAGGCAACGTTTCGGGTCGAGACCCTTCTTCAGACTGGTCAGGGATCAGGGAAACGAGAGATATAAACAATGATGTGGAGAGATAAAGAACAATGAATGAAAGATATGCAAAAAAGTATTAAAGCAGGAATTGCAGATGCTGGAGAATCGAGGGTTACACAAAGAGCTGGAGAAACTCAGCGGGTGCAGCAGCATCTAAGGAGCGAAGGAGATAGACGACGTTTCGGGTCGAGACCCTTCTTCAGACTGGTCAGGGATCAGGGAAACGAGAGATATAAACAGTGATGTGGAGAGATAAGGAACAATGAGTGAAAGATATGCAAAAAAGTATTGGTGATAAAGGATTACACAAAAAGCTGGAGAAACTCAGCGGGTGCAGCAGCATCTAAGGAGCGAAGGAGATAGGCGACGTTTCGGGTCGAGACCCTTCTTCGGACTGGTGATAAAGGAAGCAGGCCATTGTAAGCTGTTTGTGGTGTGAAAATGAGAAGCTAGTGCGACTGGGGGGAGGGGGGGGGGGAGATGGAGAAGGAATGTCAGGGCCCGAGGGCTGAGGTGGGGGGGGAGGCAGTCTGGGTTAACAGAATTGAGAAAATTCAATGTTTAAGCCCAGACTCCCCAAGCGGAATATGAGGTGCTGTTCCTCCAACTTACGGTGTTGCTCACTCTGGCCGTGGAGGAGGCCCAGGACCGAGAGGTTGGATACGGAATGGGAGGGGGAGTTGAAGTGCTGAGCCACCGGGAGGTCGGGTTGGTTATTGCGGACCGAGCGGAGGTGTCGAAACGATCGCCCAGCCTCCGCTTGGTCTCAACGATCGCCCAGCCTCCGCTTGGTCTCACCTGTCTGCAAATTGATGTGAGTCCAGTGAGGTAGGGATGCTGGATTTGATGTGGGAGACTGTTGTTTGGTGGCCTGTATACAACTCCAACACGGTTTTCTGCCCTTGACTATTTCGCAGTTCTGCCCATACCGACTCTACAGCATCCAAGCGAATGTCTCTCCTTGCTATTGCATTCATCTCTTCTTTAACCGTCAAGAATTTGAGCATGATGAATTTTCTGACATTGGCTTCATGTCTGAGATTACCTCACCATCGGGGTCTGGGGCCAGAGAAGACACATCAGTGTCTCCCTTTTGACACATTTGTGGAACACAATGATTGTATTATTGAATGTTGAGAGGTTTCAAATCTCCTTGGGGCAGAGAACTGGCCATATTTGAACTGTGGTTATTTTACTATATTTAAGGCTGTGATCGATTTCTAATCAGTAAGAGGATCAAAAATTATGGTTAAAGGGCAGGAAAGTGGATGAAGAAAATCGAATCAGCAATGATTCTGTTGAATGGGTTTGAAGACATGAGGGTGTTGAATGGTGTATTCCTTATCCTCCATCTATGGTCTTACCAACTTTCTTCCCATCTATTGATTTACAACATGAATGGTAAATAGCTGATCATACATTGTCAATCACAAAATGACCCATTTATTAAGAGCTATGCTTACTTTAAATTTATGCTTTATTGTTTAATAACTTTCATAACAAGTGATGGGGAAATTAAAAATGTGTCTGATATCCCAAGTGATTTTTCGCAGGGTCATTAATGGCTTTCTGTGTGTGTCTCTTCTTGTGTTAATACTCTTGAATTCTAAAACTAATCCCAGTGCAATTCCTAAATGTTTTTTGCGCATAGTGAACATGTAACCACTTGCCTATCCTGCGGTGCATATTCACAGGGATTTGTACTTTGAACAGGTTCCATCTAGTTTTGTCATATTGGTTCATGGAGGTTCACAAACAGCACATCTAGATATAAAGCGCTGACTTCCAACGTCTGTGTCTAACTAATTATCTGGGTCTGGAAGTTATAAGAATCTAATATTGTTCCTGAAGAACAATCTACATCAAGAATGTTTGTTCTTATAAATTGTACATATTCTAATTCTGGTGATGATAATTTCTGTCAATTCATATTGTGTACAGGGTGTGGATTCATTAATGTCATGTTCTTCTGGAGTATCCAGTTGATGCTAATTGCTGTGGAACTACATGCTTCATTAATATATAATCTAGTTAAAGCACTGATGCAATATTTTGTAAGATGTAGTCCATGTTGTTACATCCATATGTTACTCAGTATACCACCCATCACACTTTTAATAGATACGCTGTGAACTATGGAAGTATAATTGAAAATAAATCATCATTGATAATCTTGTACAAAGAATTATTTGCTGTTTCAGACCTTTGCAATATCATGTTATCAGGGGAAAATACTGTGATTCTTAATAAATTACATCGGTTTAGTGAACAAAACCTTTGCTGTGCTAAGTATTCCTCTGGGATCAAGGCAATAGGTATGCTATTGTGTACACAAGATATTTCATGTCATGTACACATCCATATGGAATTTAATAATTTCCTAGTAAAACAAGGTCTGGTCATTACAATGCTGGGTTGATGAATCTGCCAAGTTTAGAGGCTTTGTTTTTTTGAAGAACGGGACTGGATGAGTTATTTCTATTTAAATTGTGTGCAGAATGTTTTGATAGCAAGTAGCATCTTGCTTGTTGATGACAGTAATCCCCATCATGAAGTTCTTTGCTTGACGTGAACCAAAAAACCCCTATTGAATGAAGTACAGAATCTCTAGAAATGTAAAGTCTTGTTGGTAAATTGGATGAGGAGTGATTAATTCCTGGATTCCGAGAAATAGGGTGTGCAAGATAAATTCTGCATGAGGTTAGCAGAATCACTCTCCAGTTTATTGGGAAGGAAAGGAAGATTAGAATTTCAAATTAAGTAAATAATGACCAAACTCTTATGAGCATAATCTTGTGAAAGGCCGATGGCTGATTGATATGACCAATTCCATCCATGAATAACATGATGTCTCATGTTGAAACTGTACACCTGTGTGCTGCAAAATTACTTCCAATTTAGAACTTTATTACTTCACTGTTTAAATCATTTGAATAGAAATCCGCTAATATTAATTTTAACAATAGAACTCATAATTATTTAGACTCTATTCGTGACACGACAGATATTTGTCCAAATTAAAAGTTTAGAAATATACTGACTTGCCACTTACAGATATCTAGTCAATATATAGGACACAAAGTTCTGGAGGAACTCAACAGGTCAGGCAGCATCTGTGCGGGACATGGAAAGATGATGTTTCGGGTCAGGACTCTTCTTTGGAACCCAAGTAAGGAAGGGTCTTGACCTGAAACGTCACCCATCCTGAGATGTGCCTGTCCTGCTGCAATACTCCAGCAAGATTCTAGCATCTGCAGTATCTTGTGCTTCAAGTTAGTCATACCTGGTCCATCACATGGTAGATTTGTCACCAGCTAATCCGCAACACAACAACACCCAATTATGTAATAACACCACTCTGAGCACATTCATCCAAATCATTTTATTAAATGATTAATGTCAATATACCCAGCACTGATCTTTGTGGCATCCCACTAGTCACATGCCTATAGTCCCGAAACGACTTTTTCCAGGAAATGTGGCTTCCATCCATCTTCCATCAGGAAGAAGGTACAGGAGACTGAAAACTGTAACATCCAGGTTCAGGAACAGCGTCATCCCTACAGCCACAGGAGAACCCTCACTGTCTGCTCCCTTTACATATCCTGGTGGTCACCCAACTACATGCTGCCTGCACCTTAGGTGTGACTACCTCACTAAAACTCCTAAGATGCTCTCAGCATCCCAATTCGTCTTCAGTGCTTCCAACTTCAACTCCATGTCCTTGGTGACTTGTCAGAAACTGCAGTTGGGCACACTTTCCATGTCATCACAAGAGGACACTAGAAGCTTCCTTAATATCCAATATCCTGCAGGAGTTTGGTTTAGTTTATTATTGTCATGTGTCATGAGGTAGAATGAAAAGCTTTTGTTTGCATGCCATCCAGACAAGGAAAGGATTATACATGAATAAAATCAAGCCACCCATGGTGCACAAATAAAAGATAAAGGGTAGAGCATTTAGTGCAAGATACATAAGGGGGAAAAGGGTAACTAAAAAGAGAGCGGAACCTTTGTCCATTGTCTATAGACAATTGTCTATTGTCTCTCAGGAATCTCTGTGTGGGGCCACAGGAGATGGGCAAAGAGGATGTTTCCACTAGTGGAAGTATCCAGGCCCCAAGGGAATAGCCTCAGAATAAAAGGAAGTACTTTTACAAAGGAGATGCGGAGAAATGTATTTAGTCAGAGGATGGTGAATCTATGCAATTCATTGCCACAGACGGCTATGGAGGCCAAGTCATTGGGTATTTTTTATGCGGAGATTGATAGATTCGAGATTAGTAAAGGTGACACGAGTTATGGGAAAAAGGCAGGAGAATGGGGTTGAAAGGGAAATATCGATCAGCCATGATTAAATGGCATAGCATGCTCAATAGGCCGAATGGTCTAATTCTGCTATGACATGAATTAAAGATAGTAGTTCTGGATGACTGGAGAAGATACATGGAGGGGTGGCTTGATAATAATGCCGCTTTGAGTGTGGAAGCATAAGCAATGGGCAGAGGTTATACTACCATAGAAGCTAAGCCTGATCATCTTGGATTTAGCAAGAAACCAAGTTGTATAAGTATGTAGCATTAATGTATTTTCTGTATTTTGGTGTGGGGCAAAGGGCTTCTTGACAGCATGCTTGGACCTGAACCAAGAGGAATTATTTATTCAAGTTAAAGAGAATTCCTTACAAACTCTACCAAGCTATTTCAGATTTCCATTGCTTGCAATGACTAATTGTTTTTTTTTAGGATTCAATTATGCTGTGTTCTGGTGAATTATGTAACCAGACCATGAAGTTTCCTAGATCCTGAGGTATTGGGGAAAACACTTGCCCAGTCTCACTTTGTCACATTCAAGCTATTTTCTTCAATTTGAGCACTTTCCATTAGGGTAGGGCCAAAGATAGCAACCCTGAACAGGCATCCCTGAACCCTAAACAATGGGCAGTTACATTGCTCTCCTATGATTCCTCTGACCAAAACAAGGACTTAAATTTAAGATTTTCCTTGTGACATGAAGCCAGATAAATTGTCTGAACTTCTCAATTAATTCTACAATTTCCACTGAGCGAATTGAAGAGTTAGGAAGAGTTTAAAAAAGCAATATTTAATGCAGGAGCATAAATCATAGAAACATAGAAAATAGGTGCAGGGGGAGACCATTTGGCCCTTTGAGCCAGCACCGCCATTCATTGTGATCATGGCTGATCATCCACAATCAGTAACCCGTGCCTGCCTTCTCCCCATATCCCTTGATTCTGCTAGCCCCTAGAGTTCTATCTAACTCTCTTTTAAATTCACCCAGTGAATTGGCCTCTATTGCCTTCTGTGACAGAGAATTCCACAAATTCACAACTCTCTGGGTGGAAACCTTTTTTCTCATCTAGGTTTTAAATGGCTTCCCTTTTATTCTTAGAGTGTGGCCACTGGTTCTGGACTCCCCCAACATTGGGAAAAAAATTCCTGCATTTAGCTTGTCCAGTCCTTTTATAATTTTATATATATATGATTATACATTATACATTATTGTATGATTATGCATTATGATTATACGTTATAATCATGATTATATGTTATAATCATGCCATGAATCATAAGAAAAACTCACTGGCATATGTTTCGCAATAATTTCATATAGAACATAAATAACACATCACAAAGTGCTCTATACATTAAACTGTTAACATGATGATGCTCAGGGATTAATATAACAGAGAAAAATAATAATGGTAATATTCAATGAGCAAACTGCTTATATAGCTGCGGGATTTGTACCTTTCACAGGGATTTTTCTGTGACTAAACATTTAGCAATGATTTTACAATGAAGTCATTCAACAAGACTAGAAAAATGCAGGGCACCTAACTGTAGTGCATCTTCTAGCAGAGCAAGATATCCTCACACGAAACACTGATTTTGTACAATTGCGTTCACATGAGTAAATCGGATTTCCATCCTGCAGGTGCCCTCTTACTTGAAACTCATAACACAGGCTATCATGAAACTTTGCACATTATGATTAATACGATGAGACTGTGAACTGGTGGTCAAATGGATCACAGTGGCACAGCGGTAGAGTTGCCACCTTACAGCGCCAGAGACCCTCGAAAACCGCCTGGACCTAATGGTATACCTTGTTGTGTTCTAAAAACCTGTGGGGATGAGTCCGAGTATAGAAGAGAGATCGAGCAACTGTCCATATGGCGCCAGCACAATAACCTGGCCCTCAACACCAGCAAAACCAAGGAACTGATTGCGGACTTTGGAAGGAGTAGGATGGGGACCCATAGTCCTGTTTATATCAACAGGTCGATGGGGAAAGGGTCAAGGGCTTCAAATTCCTGGGCGTGCACATCTCTGATGACCTTTCCTGATCCGAGAACACTGATGCAATTATTAAGAAAGCTCATCAGCGCCTCTACTTCCTGAGAAGATTGCGGAGATTTGGTTTGTCAAGGAGGACTCTCTCTAACTTCGACAGGTGCACAGTAGAGAACATGCTGACCGGGTGCATCGTGGCTTGGTTCCGCAACTTGAGCGCCCTGGAGAGGAGAAGACTACAAAAAGTAGTAAACACTGCCCAGTCCATCATCGGCTCTGACCTCCCTTCTATCGAGGGGATCTATCGCAGTCGCTGCCTCAAAAAGGCTGGCAATAACATCAAGGACCCACACCATCCTGGCCACATACTCATCTCCCTGCTACCTTCAGTAGAAGGTACAGGAGCCTGAAGACTGCAACGACCAGGTTCAGGAATAGCTACGTCCCCACAGCCATCAGGCTATTAAACCTGGCTTGGACAAAACACTGACAATTAATACCCCTTTATCAGTTATTTGCTCTTTATCAGTTTATTTATTCAGATGTGTATTTACGTATATAATGGAATATGGACACACTGATCTGTTTTGTAGTCAATGCCTCCTGTGTTCTGTTGTGCTGAATCAAAGCAAGAATTTCATTGTCCTGTCAGGAACACATGACAATAAACTCTCTTGAGGGTACACAAAAGGCTGGAGAAACTCAGCGGGTGCAGCAGCATCTAAGGAGCGAAGGAGATAGGCGACGTTTCGGGTCGAGACCCTTCTTCAGACCCGAAGAAGGGTCTTGACCCAAAACGTAAAGAGAAACAATTGCCACACACTTGCATTCTAAGAAATACGGTAATTCTCCCTGTCTGGGGAATAACAGCCAGGTACTATTAAATTCCACAACTATGCTGTCATTAGATGTGGACCCCTATCACTATATATCACTGCAATACTGCTCAGACCTCCCAGTATGTGGAAATAACTTTTGGATTTGTTAGGCAATAAAAATAACTTTGTTTCAGCAAATCTGAAAACTAAAAGTAAATATTCTGCAGAGCAAGAAAGACATGCCCTTCCCGCAATGGATGGATTACCATTCTTTAAACTCTGCAAACTATTTAGAACCGTGGTATAGTCAGTGTTAAACATGACATTACCAATGTTTGTCATGTGATTGATTCCTGTTGAGCTTACATTCTGTGCATATTTCTTTATTGCACTATAAAAGACTGCAAGATCTGATCTTCAACAGATCAAGATTAGTTTATTATTATATACACCAGGGTGCATGTTCATGTGATGCTCACAGTGTAGACAGTATACCAGAGTGCAAAACAGCAGAATAGTGCAAATTTGTGGTGTAATTTGAAGTAATGCAAAAAAAAAACTCAATCACAACAGCCGGATGAGGTAGAGTTGAGTACAGGGCCGGATTTACGTATAAGCTTCACAGACTTAAGCCTAGGGCCTCGAGATCTAGGGGGGCCTCGGCAGGGCCGGATTTACCTATAGGCTTCGTAGGCTGAAGCCTAGGGCCTCAAATCTAGGGGGCCTCCGGCCAAGGTGTTTCCCCCCCCCCCCCCCCCGAGTAAAAAAAATCCTGAGAAAAAAAAAATTGGAGCGCTATCAGCGTTTTCTCCTTGACGGAAATTACCCGAAATTCTGGTTCTGGTCCGCTGGATGTTTTGGGGGGGAAAATTGCGACCATCCGCGCCTGCGCAGTTGTGGGAAACCGGTGACGCAGTAGCAACGCAAAATGACGCTGTCTCTCCGCGCGAGCGCAGTGGGCCTGGGCGGGTTCAGATCTCCATTTGCACTCCACACAATCACCTCAATGCCTCGTGTCTACTCCAGGTAAGTAGTGGAATATTGCGATGCGGGAGTGCCTGCTTCTCCGGGCCGGTGGGATGGGGTGCGGGCTCCGGTGTCTGTGGTGCGGAGTCAGAGCCTCGCTGCGTGGGAGGGAGAGAGAGGGTGAGGGAGGGAGAGAGAGGGGGAAAGGGGGGTTGAGACAGCGGGGGAGAGAGAGGGAGGGGAGGGGAGAGAGAGAGAGAGAGGGGGGGATGGGGGAGAGAGATGGGGAGGGAGGGAGGTGGAGGGAGAGGGGGGAAGGAGGAAGGGGAGAGGGGGAAGGAGGAGGGGGGAGAGGGAAACGGGGATTATCTTTAGTGAGATTGCAAAATTAAGGTAGGTTTCAGAGCAATTATATTTTCTCCTCCGCATGAATAATATCAAACAATTGGAACTGCTTTATTTTCCTTGATAGCAATACTGAAAAATATGAATTCCATAGTTTGTGCCTTTCATTTTGCATCATATTTTTAATGTGCACACACTAACACAGTCGAACAGTAACAGGCAATCAAGTATATAAATTGCAGTATATAAAAAGGTTTTATATACTGCAAAAAGTACAATATTTTATTTGCAGTGTTTGCATGCTCCTTTATAACATTTTACACAACATTTTACATTACAACTTGATTATTAAAACAAGGACAGCTTCAATTCTTGATTTTTAAAAATGTATACAACAATGACCCTAATCATCCCATTGCAACCACTCAATTCCTCTTGACTCAACCAAAATTATTTCTGAAATATTGGTCATAAATTTGGTGCAAAAATGCTCCAAAATAAGGCTCAGAATGCACCAGAGAGCATCTAAAACCCCAGAGCTTCCAGGGCCCTTAAACAACACTTCAGTAATTTCCCTTGCCCTCCATTTCAGAATAATAGTGTTTTAAGCCGATAACTTGACACTAGCAATAAATAAAAAGCGCAGCTTTCCAGCCCTTATCTCATTGGCCACGCTCGGCTGCACATCGGTGTCAATCTGGTAGACTCTTCTATCTTCCTCTAGTCATGGGGGTGGGGAATTGGGAGGGGCCTTACAAGTGGAATGGCCTAGGGTCTCTCTTCATCTAAATGTGGCCCTGGTTAAGTGTGAGAGAGGGCTGCTAACTGTTCCGTATTAGCCGGGATAATTCATATTAGGCTAAATTGGTTTGTCCCATACGGGTCCGCCCTTGTCCCATATTTGAGGTCGGGTCGAGGGGACTGTCGGGTCGGAGCACCGCATCCGGCCCCGCGTCACCCGTCCCGACATTGTGCAGCCAATGGAGTGCAGCAGCAGCGCCTCGCCTGTGGCCCCATCGGTCGGCAGCCCGTCCAGCTGTCCGACCTTCAGACCTTCGCTTACTGCCGACACCACCACCCCTCCTTCTCATGGTCGATCATCGGTTCATGAGTTGGATGGGGTGCCGGACTTCGCGTGAGACATCGCACGGCCCCGGCACCTGGGCCAAAATTCCTCAGCCAACTCATCATTCACCCAGCCATGGCCGAGCCGGTCAACGAATTGCCGTCAGGAATTTGTTCCTTATTTTGACTATTTGTCCTTTATTTGAGAGTGAGAAAGATGGTGAGAAATCATCGAGTGTGAAACGACAAGGCAACAGCTCCCAAAAGGGGATATACAAGAGGAGATTGGTTCAGGAGTCTCGTAGCAATAGGGAAGAAAACCGTTCTTCAGTCTGGACTTTTGAGTTTTCAAGCTCCTGTACTTTCTCCCGGAAAGAAAAGGTCAAGGCAATACATCAAACTTTTCTAATACAACGCACTGGATGGAAGGAAGTGATGAGCCTGTGATAGACTCTGCCGTATTCACCACTCTCTGTGGCTTCAGGCTTCAAGAACACACCAGTTGCCATACGAGGCTGAGAATCCTTTCAGAATACTTACTACAGTGCATCTGTAGAATTTGAGAGAAACCTTGTGGACACACTGGATCTTTTCAGAAATTAAATGCTCCAATGTGCTTTCTCAATCACTGCTTCAGTATGAAGGGACCAGTCTAGTTTGCTGCTGTTATGGATGTCAAGTAACGTAAAGCTGACTAACATATCTCTAACAGCTCCAATGATGAGGGCAGGATTGTGTTCACTGTCTCACTTCGCCAGGTCAACAACTAAATGATGGTCCTGATACCATCCTTGTCACAAGGTTCTTGTTCTCTTTCCTGTACTTCATCTCATCGTTGTTGTTGATCCCGTTGACGACAGTGGTTTCATCAGCTAACATAAAGATCAAATTGGCTCTCCAGTCATGGATGTCCAGGAAGTAGACTAAGGGACTGACCACAGAAACATGGGGAGCACCAGTTTTTGAAATTTAAAATTTTTTTTTTAGTAAAAATCGCCAAATTTGCGCAGTCCCGCTGCAAATACGGGGAGAGATGAGAGGTGAGGCAGCGACGAGCTGAGCCTCCCCTCTGATTGCGCAACCCCTCAGAAACTGGATGGAGTGCGGGCAATAAGCGTGTGCCTGTTACTATATCTCAGTATGTCACCAATGTAATGTTTGTAAACCCCTTCATTACATGTCCTCGCCTTCCATAGTCCAGGTAGCTTATTTCACGTATATATTAAATTTAGGCTCGCTGGTCTCGTCATAAAACTGCAATGAAAAAGCACCGGGAAGGCAGCGATCACATCTGCCTCACTGAGGGGGCGTGGCTTGAGCCCAGTGGAGGGAGATCGAACGTCAATTACGTAGGCTCAGTCGATGTAATTGACGCTACTTCACTCTCCCTCCACGTTAGCTAGCTTCAGCGGATTCCACTACTGGATTCCACCACTGGTGGCGCTGACTTTCCAGCCGCGGGCGGCGCTGACTGGTAGGTTGATTTGTTGATTTGTAGCAGCCAATTCGGAGGTTCTGGGAAGCTGATAGCCCCCAATTGGGCCCCGCGCTGGAATAATGTACTCTCGGCTCAGGTAGATCTACCCAGGGTGGAGCAGGAGAGAGGGGTGGAGAGAGAGGAGAGGGGTGGAGGGAGAAGCAAGGGGTAGACGGGGAGGGGGGTGTGAGGGAAATGGAGAGGGGGCGAGGGGGAGGTGGGTCGTTCCCTCACGGTCCCAGGGAAACGCTTCCGCCCCTCCAGTCGCCGTGCTTCACGCACACAGCCATGGCTCCACCCCTCACTCTCCCCGGGGACATGTGGTGATCAATACAGGGAGGGCCAGGCCACTGATACTAGTCAGTGCCTCCCCAGCCATTGACCTCACCGCATGTCACTGGGCATTGAACCCATCCAGCGGAAATGTGTCACTGCCAGAGATCGCCTCTGATTTCAGTTGCCCATAATGGTATTCAGGTCCCACCACTGTTTGATTGAATTGATCGTCTAGCTTGTGTGGAATTCTCTCCTGGTATCCCTATAACCTTGTGGAGATTACAGACAGTGCGGGATCATTCTTCTTGAAAGCCTCGGATCTGGACTTTAGCAAATGTGAATCTCCCCGTTCGTCCAAGGTTTCTAGCTTGGATAGACCCTAATTTTCCTTGTCAGAACACAGTCGTCAACTCATTTCTTGATTGATTTTTACTGAAGATTTATTTGTGAGTTATACTGGGTGATATGATTTCGACGACTTAGAATTTCCCAAAGTTCCAGTAAAAAAAGTAACATGCCCATACAAGATGGATAGAGACATTTGTTAGCATAAGCTACATAAGAAACATATTCAACTCCTCAGACTGAACAGAAGATTAATCTTATACGCAATTCTTTATTATTTCCAATCATATTTCACACAATACACCTTAAGTTGAAAATAGTTTTTTGGGCAATTTTGTTGTTGATGTTGTGCTGTTTTTCATTTAGCTCTCTATTTCCCAACACACATTAACTTTTTTTGGAAGGTGAGGAGAGTTGAGGAAGTTATAGGAGGATTAACTGAGGAATGCAAAACAAATCAGGCTCTACCAGAAACTAAGGTACGATACCTTCACCACATAGATGAATACAAGTCCATAATCCTTACTCTAGTTTTCTGAATAGTTGGTCATAATTAACTAGTCTCAGAGATCTTTGCAGAGAATCGATCAATGGATGCCACAAAGACAGTTTTGGAAGGAACTGACCCTGCAAATTTCACACCACCTAGTTAAAAAGCACCACTCTCAAGAAAAGCTTCTCATGTGCTAACATCCTACTCATATTAAATAAGGTGACGGTGGGAAGGGGTTGGGGGAAGCAATGTCACAGGCCTATCCAAATATTCTTACAGGAATCTAGAGGCAGAGAAAGAATATCACCAAGGCTGGTCTAAAAAATAGTATTGAACTCCTACACTCTATCCTTAAACTGATTTCCAAATTTAACACACATTTAAATAATTATTTTAAGATCATGAGAAGAGAAAGGGGCTGATAGGTGATGGGTGGAACCAGGAGTGGGATGGGAGGTGATGGGCAGATGGATCCAGATGAGGAAGGGGCCAGGAGGGAGTTTAGAGACAGAGACCGGTGGGTGATAGGTGGAAACAGAGAAGGAAAAAACAATTCGACAGAGAGAGCCTGGTGGGCGAGGGGAGGGATAGGTATATAAGGTGATATGGGAGGGATGATAGAGAATCAAGGTAACCTGTGGGTGGGGGTAGTGGGCAATGGAGAATGGAAAAGGTGAACAAAGGGACACAAGACCTAACTGGTGGGAATGGGCAAGGAACACTGGTCAGTGTGGGCTATCGGAAATATTTTTGTGTGCTGTGTGACTTTGTGGCACTGCACTATAATTCACCTTCAGTCACAACTTTGTCAATTAAATTCTGTATAGACTGGCCCGTACTGTGATTCCAGTCACCACATAACCAGTTGGCTTTCAGCAGGTCGTCCAGGTATGTCAGAAAGAATACAAAATGTTTCCATGGCTCTCACAGCCGAGAACAGTTAAATAACAATGGAGAAAAGCAACTTCATTAAAAAAAAAAGAAGTATTCATGAAAGGAGGTTTAGTTTATACAGAGAGCATGGAAATAGGCCCTGCGGTCTCCCGAGTCTCCGCCAACCATCAATCACCCATTCATACTAGTTTTATGTTATCCCCTAGGTTCACCAGGTTAATTCCCCGGATTGCGGGACAAACCTATTATGAATCGACCGGGCTTATACACACAGGAATTTAGAAGTATGAGAGGGGATCTTATAAAAACATATAAAATTCTTATGGGATTGGACAGGCTAGATGCAGGAAGAGTGTTCCCAATCTTGCTGGAGTCCAGGGATCACACTTTAAGAATAAGGGGTAGGCCATTTAGGACTGAGATGAGGAAAAACTTTTCAGCCAGAGAGTTGTGAATCTGTGGAATTCTCTGCCACAGAAGGCAGTAGAGGACAATTCACTGGATGTTTTCAAAGGAGAGTTAGTTAGATAGAGCTCTTAGGACTAACGGAATCAAGGGATATGGGGAGAAAGCAGGAAATGGGTACTGATTTTGATCATGATCATATTGAATGGCGGTGCTGGCTTGAAGGGCTGAATGGCCTACTCCCGCACCTATTTTCTATGTTTCTATCCCACTTCCTGCACACTCGGGGCAATTTACAGAGGCGAATTAACATACAAACTTGGGAGGAAGATTGAGGATCGAGTCACAGGGAGAATGAGCAAACTCCGCACAGAAAGCATCTGGGTCTGGGTCTGACACCATCGTGCAACCCGTCATAAGGATTATTTTCTGGTACTCTTGTGGTGAGAGCTGTGATGAAGGGTACTACCTCTGGAAAAAAATCAATGTATGTGAAAAAGGAAGGACCCTTTTCCCTGGATTTAGATCTGCAGGAAATGAATTTCAGAAAATTTTAACGAGCTTTCTGGAACAGCATAACGTGATTGCTAATCCTATTTTAGTTCCAGAAAAACATACAAAGATACATTTCTAGGCTCCAGCATTATAAAATGTGCTATAATGTAACTAGAAGATATGCTGCAATTTATATAAGCTGCATAATTTCAGTCAATATTAACGTATACATATAATTATATTAATTTATACAAGCTGCGCAAATGGGACATTTTCCAACCCTGTAATTAAATGTCTTTCAGCATAGACCCGAATTTCCATATGTGGTACCAACAGGAAATGATTTTGTTTCAAAACATTCTTTGACTACTGTTATTTTTGAATCCTAAAGATTAGAATCACAATTTATACACAGAAGCGGGTGTGAATTTTCAAGATAAACAGTAAAACAGTAAAGGTTTGCCCTGAGGACAGAAGCAGATAACAGGCTTATATTTAAGGAACTATAGAGGCTCATGCTTTCAGGATAATGTTTGTTTACTTAATATATCCCTGCTGTGTTGTGAGAAAGCAGTCAGTACAAGCAAAAATCAGAAAGGACGTTTTCTTCCTGGGCTCAGGATTCTGCCAGTTGTTGAGTGTTGGATTCGCATGACTGTGGCAAGGTTTTGTCCGCACAATTGGTACAACTACAATTGACTAAGCGCTGGAAATGCAAGTCTGGCTGATAGATCTTCTTCTGTAGGCTGGGTAGAAACCACAACACCAATCTGCAGGAATAGACTCAATATGCAGCCTTTCCATCTTTCAATGCACCATCAGGTGCAAGTTAACTCGTAGGTTCATGCCTCTTTCTCATCTAAAGAGGCAGCAGCACCATATGCATGTCATTCCCATTGTCAAACCTAGCATTAGGAAAAGTGCCTACACATCCTTATAGGCAATAATGCCATCTAATCTACTGGTTAATGTCCATTATAGCAAAGAACATTTTGTAGATGATATGTGTGTACACCTTTAACAGTAGTGACATAGCCCTTGCTAACCACTCCCCTTATCATCCAGTATAACTGTGACCTTCCCACTCTTAGCTCTCTCTCTAGTATCCGTGACAGACCACGTACAGCTAGGGCAGTGATGTGTGTGTTTCATTAATAAAGTAGTAGTAAAGATTCATCTGTGTACGCGCCAATTCTTTACATGGCGTCAGAAGCTTTTTGCCCTGCGCCTCCTGTTTATCGGTTTTTGTTTCTTTAGTCCCAGTACCCCCTCCCTGTGCCGCGCTGGCTTCTGTTTGTCATAAACCTGACATCCTGATTTTTGGTGCAGACATCGCTCACCACTGGAGCGTTTTCAGACGTGACTTTGAGCACTACGTTACCATCGCTCACCCCGCTGTTATCCCTGCGATCAAAGCATCTCTCCTGCTCAACCTGGCCGGTCCCGAAGCCCTGGAACAATCGGAGTCATTCGTCTACGGAGACAACGAGAGTGCTCTGGACCCGGCATGTCTTCTTGAAAAGTTTACGGCGTTGTGTGACATCCCTACAAACTGTATTCTGGAGTGTTTCAAACTTTTCGGCCGCCGCCAAAACCCTGGGGAATCGGTCGACAATTTTGTCGCCGCGTTACGGCACCTGGCTCGCCGTTGCAGCCTGGATGCCTTAACCCCTGAAACTTTGACCCGGGACATTCTGGTCTATGGCCACTGGGATGAGAAGCTGCGAGCTGAGCTCCTTCGCAAGCCTGATCTGACTTTTAATGAGGCGCTGCATGCCTCTCGCCTGGCAGAGGCTGTCTCCTCCGCCGTGTCGCCGCCCGATCATGAGGTCCACGCGGCTAGTTTCGCCGACCGCCAGTACTCTGCTCCACAGCGATGAAGGGTAAGCCCTGCGCCCGGGTCCAGACCCCATCAACGCTGCCCGAATTGCAACTTTGCTTCGCATCATTTTAATGTTTGTCCTGCACTGGGCAAGACTTGTAATTTCTGCCACAAGTGAAACCATTTCTCAGCGGCATGTCGTTCCCGTGGGAGGCCTGCACAGCCACAGCAGAAGCCCTCTAACTACCTGACATGTGCTGATACGGCATCTGGTTCCCATCACCAGCAAGAAGAACTCCCTCTGTCTGATTCGAGCTCTTACCAGAGCGAGCTGAATATGTTTTCGCTGAGAAATGCACCTGCATTGATAATGGACCCGACCATGCGAGTCACTGTGAATGGCACCACTTTCTCTGCCAAAGTCGACATGGGGGCTGCTGCCAACGTTATGTCAACAAGCTTGTTTAAGAAGATAAGAAATAACGAGCTAGTTACCACTGACCGCTCTGTTCTGCGCGCCTATGGGGGAGGCGTTCTTGTTCCTGTGGGGAAGGCCACTCTCCACTGCAAGGTACTGAAGGCCTCTCAGCCCCTCTCTTTCTTTCTGCTGGACAGCAAATGTGACCTCCTGCTAGGCATTCGGGCCTGCCAAGACCTCGGGTTGGTTAACTTCCACCGTGACATTCGCTTGGTGCAGTCACTCCTGGACCCGCTGGCCGAATACCCAGACCGTTTCGACGCCAAGCTTGCAAAGCTTCCCTGCAGTTACAAAATCGCCCTCAATCCGGATATCAAACCCGTCATCCGCCCACCGAACCGGGTGTTCTTCGCGATGAAGGACAAAGTCGAGTCTACACTCCATGAAATGGTGACCATGGGCATACTGAAGGAGGTGAGTGAGCCCACCCGGTGAGTCGTTGCTGCAAAGAAGGATAAGAGTGAACTACGAATCTGTATCAACCCAAAGGATCTGAACTTGGCCATCAAGCGCCCGCATTCCCCCAAGCGAACCGTTGAAGATGTTGCTGCACAAGTCGGTCCAGCCACCGTGTTATCGGTTCTCGACGCCAAGAGCTCGTTCTGGCAAATACCACTTGACGAACAGTCTTCATGCCTGACAACGTTCAGCATGCCCTTTGGCAGGTTCCGTTTTCTCCGCATGCCATTCGGGATCAACTCTGCCAGTGAGGTGTTCCAAAGGACAATGGAACAACTGTTTGCCGGGCTCCCATGTGCCATGATTGTCGACGACATCCTAGTCTACGGGAAGGATGTCGCTGAGCACGACTATAACCTCCACCGGGTCCTGGAACGAGCTCGGGAAGTCAACCTGAAGCTAAACCCAAATAAATGCCGGTTTTGTGTCCCTGAGGTCACCTACGTGGGACACGTCTTCACAGCATCGGGGCTGAAGCCCGACCCGCAGAAGACGGCTGCTATATCCGAGATGCCTGCGCCTACTGACGTGCCGGGCCTCCAGCGTTTCCTGGGCATGGACAACTACCTGGGGAAGTTCATCCCTGATCTGAGCGAGCTGAGCGCACCTCTGAGAGAACTGGTCAAAAAGGACTGCCTGGGCCTGGTTCCCGCAACAGCAGAAGACTTTTGACATTCTCAAATCCAGGTTGGTCAGCACCCCAACGTTGAAGTATTTCGACCTCCAGCGCCCCATTGTTCTCACGTGCCATGCGTCCAGGTTTGGCCTTGGGGCCACCTGCTTGCACCTCCACAATGGATTACAACTGCCCGTGTCCTACGCATCCCGTACAATGACTCCCGCCAAACAGCGCTATGCCCAAATCGAAAAAGAATTGCTGGCTGTCGTCTTTGTCTGCTCAAAGTTCAAGGGCTATATTCTGGGCACCTGCTTTTCTATCGAGACGGACCACCAACCTCTGGTTACCATCCTCAACAAGCCGATACACGTTGCCTCTTCTTGGCTTCAGCGCATGATGCTTCAGCTACAACGGTTCACTTTTACTGTGGTTTATCGCAAAGGCAAGGACATGTTTGTTGCCGACACGCTGTCTCGGGCGCCTCTCGCATCCACCAAGCGTCACCCCTATGAGGCGTCCGACTTGATGGTTGTCAACGTTAATTTTGTGCCTTCTAATCAGATGAAGTCTTTGGTCCAGCACACGGCGGCTGACACTTCGCTACAACAGCTGGCTGCGGTTCTTCCCTGCCGGCCGCAGCGGCGCCTTATTTCCTGGTTCATGACGAGCTGTTACTGCGTGACGGTATGATTGTGAAGGGGCACAAGGTGGTGGTGCCCGCAGCACTACGAGAACAATACTTTGAAACTGCTCATCGTGGCCATCCCGGGGCCGAAGCCACTCTTTCCAACGCTCAGAGCCAGTTCTACTGGCCTGACATGGCTCGTTATATCCGGGATAGGGTCTCCTCCTGCCCTACTTGCAACAGCCTCGCCCCGCAACAGCAGCGGCAGCCCCTCTTGCAGCAGTCTGCTCCCGATCTCCCCTGGTCCGCGCTGGCGACTGACATTTGTGAGTGGCGCGGAAAGCATTTTCTGGTGCTTGTCGACTCTTATTCCAACTGGTTTGAGGTTGACCAGCTTCACTCTTTATCTTCATCTGCTGTCATCGAAAAGCTGCGCCGCTACTTCGCTACTTTTGGGTTTCCGGCAAGCCTGCACTCACCAGTGCTGAGTTCCGTGCTTTTGCTGATCGCTGGAATTTCCGTCACTACACCTCCGTCCTTAAACCTGCCACGGTCCGGAAGCGCATTGCCCACAAACACCGTATCCAGAAGCGCTCCCATGACAAGTCCTGCCGTGTCCTCCGTTCTCTCTTCCCTGGCCAGGTCGTCCGCATGCGGTCTGCCTCCGGCCACTCCAGGCTCGCCATTGTTGTCGGTTCTGCTGGTTCCCCTCGTTCGTACCTGGTCGGCCACGATGGTACGATCTACCGGAGGTCCCGTCAACACCTCCGGCTTGTGAACGAGCCTCGTCCCCTTCCAGCTGCTCCATATGCCCCCCCTGTGCCGTCCTTGCCGCCTCGTCCCTTGCCCACATTGCCCAGTTCTCCTCATTCTCATCCCTGTCCGGTGCGTCCTCCCGCTGTGTTCCCTGGTTCTCCGGCCTCTCCTCCCTCTCCATCCTCTCCGCTGTCTCCGTCACTCCAGGGTTCTCCTGTCAGAGGCTCCCCTCCTGCCTGGCGCCAGTCCCTCTCGTTCCCGTTGGGGGGGGATGTGATGGCGAGGTTCGGACCCTGTCTGGTCGCCTTGTCAAGCCGCCAGATCGTCATGGTGATTACGTGTGATTTTGAGTTCCTGTATTACTGCTGTTTATTCTCCCTTAGCGCATGAGACGTGGTCGCCCTGTCACTGCTTATTGTTTTGTTTTTATAGAGGAAGGATGTAGATGATATGTGTGTACACCTTTAACAGTAGTGACGTAGCCCTTGCTAACCACTCCCCTTATCATCCAGTATAACTGTGACCTTCCCACCCAGAGCTCTCTCTCTAGTATCCGTGACAGACCACGTACAGCTAGGGCAGTGATGTGTGTGTTTAATTAATAAAGTAATAGTAAAGATTCATCTGTGTACGCGCCAATTCTTTAAATATCTTATTTTGAAAATATCTCTAGTTTAAATGAAGAGTATATGGAAATGATGAGATGCAAAAAAAAGGGCTGGTGCTAAGAGTGTTCAAGAAACCCAAAGACCAAGGCACAGTTTCAGAAACTCGGGCCCAACACCCATATTAACTTTTCAGTCCTGGGACTCCATTGTCAGAGCGAGGCCTATTGCAAATTGGAGGTACAGCACCTTATATTTTGCTTGGGCATCTTACAACCCAGTGATATGAATATTGCATTCTCTAACTTCAAGTAACTCTCTCACTCTGTCCCCCCCTCTAGTTGTTGTACTAGTTCCACTGTCATCTGGTGGGTTTCATTATATAACTCGTTTTTGCCTAACCCACAGCTAACAATGAACAGATTCTTTGATCATCGTTACCTTTTTGCACATCTTTCATTTCCTTGTTCTATCTTTCTCTCTATCTATATCTCGTTTTCCTTTCCCCTGACTCCCAGTCTCCTGACCCGAAACACCACCTATTCCTTTTTTCCCCAGAGATGCTGCCTGACCCGCTGAGTTACTCCAGTTTTTTGTGCTTATCTGCGGTTTTAACCAGCATCTGCAGTTCCTTGCAACACACCTTCATGTATGGCGAATATTAAACTTCTCTCTGTCTGTACACCAAAAATTAATATATTTTAATAACCACCACCCTGTTTATTTACAAAAGTCATACTTTCTTTGACAGGTCAGTTTTTAGGTTGTATAACTGTTCCAAGAAAAAAATTCCAAATGCTTGAAATATTAGGTTCAAAGCCTGTAGACTTCCCCGTCTAGAAATAATGATTTGTTTGGCCAACTACCATTTGGGCAGTCATGGTGGTGCAGTGGTAGAGTTGCTGCCTTACAGCGAATGCAGTGCCAGTGACCTTGGTTCGATCCTGACTGCGGATGCTGTCCGTACGGAGTTTGTACGTTCTTCCCATGACCTGCATGGGTTTTCTCTGAGATCTTTGGTTTCCTCCCACATTAAGAATAAGGAGTATGCCATTTAGAACGGAGATGAGGAAACATTTTTTCTAACAGAGTGGTGAGTCTGTGGAATTCTCTGCCTCAGAGGGCGGTGGAGGCAGGTTCTCTGGATGCTTTCAAGAGAGATAGGGCTCTTAAAAATAGCGGAGTCAGGGGATATGGGGAGAAGGCAGGAAAGGGGTACTGATTGGGGATGATCAGCCATGATCACATTGAATGGCTCGAAGGGACAAATGGCCTACTCCTGCACCTATTGTCTATTGTCTATTCCAAAGACGTACAGGTTTGTAGGTTAATTGGTTTGGTAAATGTAAAAGTTGTCCCTAGTGCGTGTAGGATAGTGTTAATGTGCGGGGATCGCTGGTCGACGCGGACCCGGTTTCCGCGCTGTATCACTAAACTACCATTACCCAATAATGCATTACATTCCGAAAATACTGTTTTTCTAGTTTTTTTTTAATCTATGGTTTCCTAAAGCAAAATTAAAACTGCTGGGGGAGCTCAGCAGGTTAGGTCAGGCAGTGTCTGTGGAGGTTATGGACAGATGAGGTTTCGGCTCAGGACATCTCTCATGACTCTCAGGGCAGACACAGTAAGGATGTGCAAAAATTTACAACAGCACTGCACTAATATAGAGAAAGAAAGTATTACATACAGTGTTAATGGAAACAAAAAAAAATCGGATGTTTGCATTCATCTTTTAAACTTGGTTGCTCTGCACATTCAATATTTGCAACTGTGAGATACTGCTAAAAGATCAGCTGTATCCTAGTGCAGCCTCCCTACCATCATTTCCATCTACACTTTACGCTGCATTTGCAAAGCTGCCAACATAATCAAGATCCTTTGTTTTTAACCGTTCATTTTATCTTCCAGATTCAATAGTACTTCCATTAGTTAGAATGAAGTCCCAATCTTCCAACCTACCTCATTGCAGGCTTTAGACTTTTCTCTGTAAGTGTAATGCTATAACACTATATTCTGCACTCTGGTATTTTTCTCTTTGCACTCGATTATGACTTAATTGCGCTCACATGTAATATAATTTAATTTGTCTTATCATTTTGAAGAAAGCATATCTCTCAAATTCTCCAACTCAGTTTAAGTGGCTGCCCAATGCTCACAAAATATGTTGTGCACAAGACAAATATGCAAAATGTTTTTCCAGTCTGCTTTTTTTTCCCTATTTTCCTTGATTGGGGGGAGATGAGGAGTTTAATTTTTCTCTCAATAAAATGAGCAATGTGAATACTGAGGAAGCTTACAATAAGGCTTTGCAAGATTAGTCACGATGAATCAGTCTAGCATCATGCACAGACATAATATTTAAAGTGTTGCAATATAACTTAAGCCTATTAATTCCTATGGCAGGAGATAGAGAAGATATAGTATAATGTGGATAAATGTGAGGTTATCCACTTTGGTGGCAAAAATAGGAAAGCAGACTATTATCTAAATGGTTGCCGATTAGGACAAGGGGAGATGCAGCGCGACCTGGATGTCATGGTACACCAGTCATTGAAAGTAGGCATGCAGGTGCAGCAGGCAGTGAAGAAAGCGAATGGTATGTTAGCTTTCATAGCAAAAGGATTTGAGTTTGGAGCAGGGAGGTTCTACTTCAGTTGTATAGGGTCTTGGTGAGACCACACCTGGAGTATTGTGTACAGTTCTGGTCTCCAAATCTGAGGAATGATATTATTGCCATAGAGGGGGTGCAGAGAAGGTTCACCAGACTGATTCCTGGGATGTCAGGACTGTCTTATGAAGAAAGACTGGATAGACTCGGTTTTTCCTCTCTAGAATTTAGGAGATTGAGAGGGGATCTTATAGAAACTTACAAAATTCTTAAGGAGTTGGACAGGCTAGATTGTCCCCAATGTTGGGGAGGTCCAGGACAAGGGGTCACAGCTTAAGGATAAGGGGGAAATCCTATAGGACCGAGATGAGAAGGACTTTTTTCACACAGAGAGTGGTGGGTCTCTGGAACTCTCTGCCACAGATGGTAGTTGAGGCCAGTTCATTGGCTATATTTAAGAGGGAGTTAGATGTGGCCCTTGTGGCTAAGGGGATCAGAGGGTATGGAGAGAAGGCAGGTACGGGATACTGAGTTGGATGATCAGCCATGATCATATTGAATGGCAGTGCAGGCTTGAAGGGCCGAATGGCCTACTCCTGCACCTAATTTCTATGTTTCTATCAGCTACAGAGGACAACCAAAATGCTTTCTGAAATCCTTCGCATTTGTTAAATGCTTCCAACCTCCACTGATTATGATATTCTCATTGAACACAGACACATGCTGGAGTAATTCAGCGGAACAGGCAACATCACTGGAGAGAAGGAATGGGTGACGTTTCGGGTGGCGACCATTCTTCAGACGTAAACCAGCATCTGCAGTTCCTTCCTACACATCCTAGATAGTTTCATTGCCAGTCACACAGCTGTTTACCTCCCATTTAAACTACACCACTCCATTCAGAAATGATTCTGTGCCACAGAATTCAACAATTTATTCAATGGTAAACATAAGTTTCATTTATTTATGATGTCTAATTGTAATTTTTGATTGATACAAGGCGCTGGAGTATCTCAGCGGGTCAGGTTATTCCCAAGTTACTCTGGCACTTTGTGACTATCTTTGGTATAAACCAGCATCTGCAGTTTTTTCTTATTACATATTGCTATTTTTTATTATTTGACTGCTTGAAGGGATTTGAGTTTCTCCGAGAAACCCAATTAAGCCAATATAATTAACCTCACATTTTAAGTTAAAGAAATAAAGTAGTCCCGAATGTTTTAAATATATAATGAGGCTTGGATCAATGTCAGCTGGAAATAATTATCTAGGAATGCCGATCTTTAAAAGATATTTGACATGGTGAAAAAAATTGTTTAAAATATCTTGCCTGCATGTCATGTTCAGGTAATATCTTGTGGAAAATCTGAAGTCTATGCTCTGAATGTAATGTACAAAATAAAATGTAGCATTTAATAGTGAGATTAAACGAGAACTTACCTGTTCGAAGTTTGATCTTTATTTTATGAGGAGTTACGATGAGGGATTACGTGAAGAAGACCCCGCCTGGCGCTGGAACGGCATACTTCAAAGCAGCGGCATGAAAAACACAGAACCAAATAGCCGGAGTAAAATAGTAAGGCTCAAAATAGACTAGAACTACCTGATGATCATTTATATTATGAGGGTTGGGAGTGGAGGGCACGTAATCCCTCATCGTAACTCCTCATAAAATAAAGATCAAACTTCGAACAGGTAAGTTCTCGTTTAATCTCACTATTTTACTTCGGAGTCACGTGAGTGACTACGTGAAGATTTTAAAGCCCTGTGTTTTCCATGTCGTAAACTCATTTCATACGACTCTCTGTTTGGTCAAAACAGTAGTGAGTAAAAATATTTTAACACATTGTTATATTTTATGTAATAAGTCCTTTAATTATAAAAAAGAACAACTTTTTTAAAATAAGAACCCCTCTATTGCAGGGGAAAATTACAACAATTGATAAATGATGTAAATGGTAACATAAATCGATAATATAAATCGATAATATAAACAAAGCAAGCATTCAAAGGGAACCCAGTACTGCGTGTCCAAATCCTGGCACCGTGACAACAGGTTTATTGTAGAACTTTGAAAAAGTTTCTTCTCTAGACCACCCTGCGGCCTCTAAAATTTGATCGAGTGGTACGTCCTGTACCTTCGCCGCGGACGTAGCTGCTGCCCTAGTGGAGTGAGATTTAAACACATCAGTGTCTATTCCTGCTAGACCCAAAACCTGTTTTAACCATCTAGAAATGGTTTGAACTGAAACTTTTGTATGTGGTTTTTTGTGTGTTATTAATAACGCTTTCTCAGAACCTCTGAGACTTTTGGTTACCTCCATGTATTGAGTTAAATGCTTAACTACACACAACGTTTCATCAATAGGATATGCTTTAAACATTACCTTCATTCCAGTTTTCCCTGGTCTGCTTTGTTTGATCAAGTCATAGACATAAAACACAATGTTATCTGAAGTCACATGCATACAATCCAACCTTAACAATTGCAAGGGTTACACAAAAAGCTGGAGAAACTCAGCGGGTGCAGCAGCATCTAAGGAGCGAAGGAGATAGGCGACGTTTCGGGTCGAGACCCTTCTTCAGACTGGCCAGCCTGACCAGTCTGAAGAAGGGTCTCGACCCGAAACGTCGCCTATCTCCTTCGCTCCTTAGATGCTGCTGCACCTGCTGAGTTTCTCCAGCTTTTTGTGTAACCCTCGATTCTCCAGCATCTGCAGTTCCTTCTTTAACACTTAACAATTGCAAAGTCTGTACTCTTTGAGCTGATACCAATGCCATTAACATAACCACCTTGAATGTTAAGTTCTGTAAAGACATTGAATTAATTGGAGTCCATTGTTTAAGCAAAGTGAGAACAATGCTAACATCCCAAATTTCTGTATATCTGGGCTTGGGAGGATTTTTATTAAAAATACCTTTCATGAATCGGGATACTAATGGGTGAGACCCAACTGAATCTCGATCCGAAATTTGTCCTAAATAGGATGACAATGCACTCCGAGCACAATTAATGGCACTATAACTCAAATGCTCATCAAAGTGCAACCCAGCAAGGAACTCCAATACATTTGAAATGTTAGCAGAATGATAAGATATCTTTGACTGTGTACAAAAGGCTTCCCATTTTCTTATATACGACATATATTGTTTTTTAGTGCTAGTCCTCCAAGCTGCATCTATAACATCCATGGTCCTGTCCGACAGTTCAAACTCTTGCAATGGTCTGGTCAGAACCTGCAGATTAACAAATTCATATGATCATGCAATGGATGAATTTCTTTTGTTACTGGTTGTGTCAACAGATTGTCGCAACTGGGAATAACCATACATGGTTCAATAATCATTTCTAGCATCAATGGGAACCATGACTGTGTGGGCCAATTTGGCACCACCAAAATGCCTTTGGCAGCGTCTTGCGCTATTTTCTTGAGACATTGCCCAATGAGACAGAATGGGGGAAAAGCATAAAAGAACGTATCCCCCCAGTGTAGCGAGAAAGCATCCACCGCTACTGCCCCCGGATCGTGTTCCCAAGACACGTATTCGGCAATTGGTGATTCAATCTAGATGCAAACAGATCAATGTCCGGTACTCCATACCGACTGACAATATTTTTGAAAATTTGTGGATTTAACATCCATTCTGTATTGTCTTTAAATATTCGTGATCTTTTGTCTGCCACAACATTGTTTCTCCCTGGGAGATAAATAGCTGAAAGCCAAATATTTTTTGTAATACACCATTGCCATATCTGGTTTACCAGATGATCACATGGAATTGATCTGACACCACCCATGTGATTGATATATGCCACAGCTGTGGTATTATCTATTTGTACTTGGACATGTAAATCCTTTAATGAAGAGCAATAAGATTTTAATCCATAGAATGCTCCCAGTAACTCCAAATAATTAATACCATATGTTTGGAGCAATAAATCCTCTTGGACAGCCCATCTGCCTCCACAGCTGGTCTCATTGTCCGTAGCCCCCCATCCGAGAGAACTTGCGTCAGTTTGTAATACCACGACTGGCTGATGAACTAAAATGTTTTTAGCAGCTTGTGGAACATTCTCAATCCACCATTGTAATTCCGATAAAGCTTCCTTAGGCAATTGCATTGGCCTATCAAAATGGCCTGCTCGCTGAATTAGTGCTTTAGTTTTTGCCCTTTGAAGATTCTGGTAATGTAAACGACCAAATTCTACTGCTGGAAATGCTGCTACCAATTTACCAATACCCTTGGCAACCTCTCGGATGGAGGGATAAGGTTTGTTAATCAATTTTTGACATACATTTGTCAAATCTAACTCCTTATTCATTGGTAAAGTTACCAACATGGTGACTGAGTTAATCAGAAACCCCAGATATTCAATGGTTTGGGACGGCTGTAACTTAGACTTTGTTGGATGGATCAGAAACCCCAACTTCTCCAACAAGCTAATAGTTGCTGAGACTGATTCCCCAGCTAATTCCTGATTAGCATTGACAATTAAAATGTCATCTAGATAAGCCATAACGATGTGTTTTTGTGCCCTTAACAGTGCAAGTGCTGGTTTTAACAATTTAGTGAACAATCTAAGTGCTGAACTTAATCCATTTGGCAAAGCTTTGTATTGCCACAGCTGTCCCATCCATTTAAACTTTAAATACCTGCGAAAATCATGACGAATTGAGACCGAATAATATGCATCCTTCAAGTCTATTGTAGCCATATAACAACCTGTTGATACCAACTGCATTGCAGTGTAGAAAGTGTCCATTTTAAAATGTTTATACTGGACAAATGTATTCAAAAAAGTGAGATCTAAAATGATCCTACAACCCCCATCTTTCTTCAGTCTGGGGAAAATGTTTGATATAATTTGTTGTGGATCCTCTCCTGTTCTCTCGATAACTCCTTTTTTACTCAAACTCTTAATCTCTTTGTCCATTTGATTAACCTCAAACTCGGAGAACCTTAAAGGATGACTAGGGTCATACTGTCCCAATGGAACCATACCTTCCACAAAATCAATGGTAGATCCTTGTACAGTGTCTAATACCACACGATCAACTGTAATATTGTCCCATTCCTTATAAAACATTTGGAGTCTACCGCCAATCTGTGGCCCATCCCAGCATTCCTTTTTAATGGGATAATGTTTATGTACCTCTCCAGCTGGACGAGATGATCTCCTTTTCCCAAGGAATGGGTGTACATTTGGCTGTGTTGGCTGGAAATTCTTCCTTATCATACTCCTGCCTCGGCTTGTACCAGCTCCAAAATCAAATCTCTTCCTTGAATAGCCAGACCATCTCTGGCCAAAGTTGAAGGGTCTCATACGACCAAAAGTTTTTGCGTCTTCATCCATTTCTTTAATTTGTTTAGACAAATCCTCTCCGAACAAAAACCCAGGAGTTTGAACATTGCTTGGTTTACACAATCCTGCAAATCTTGGATGTAACAGAGGTCGAATGGCAATCTTCCTCATGCAATTAATCTCAAAAAATGAGTTGCAAAATAAGGCCAACATATGTTTCTGCACTTTGGTCATTCCACAACCTTCCACTTGTCTGCCAAATGCAGTAATGCCAGCTGAAATCAGCTTGAGGACTCTTTGAAATCGAATTTCCTGCGCCCGCATAATTGATGACATAGGCGCCCAAACAACTGGATTCACCGTAGGTACCTTCAATGAGGCACAATTGATAGGTGTTTTATATATTTCTGCTGTCTCAACCATAACAGCATCTTGAAGCGGGTGAGAGACCATATAATTAATATTGGCCGCCAGGTTTTCTTCCATGGCCTCACCGCTTCCTCCAGGTATAGCAAAATCTTGTGCCACATCAGGCACACCTGGATCCATATATTTGAATTGTGGTGTGTCCTCCGGACCACAAACACCACTTGCAGGGTCTGTCTCATACAGCCCTGGTACTCCTGAAACTTGTTCAAAGGAGACTTCCTCCAGTCCATACCCAGGCACTGGGGTTTCAAATTCCCAATTCGAATTGGCACCATATTCACGATATGGAACCCCCTCAGGGGCTGCCTGGGAATATTCTGGGTTCGTAGACCCTTGGTTGATTATAGTCTGGAGCATTTTCTCCATTTGGTCCATCCTGAGCCATAAGGCTTTCTTTTCTGGACCTTCAGAATCAGAGTCCTCTGAAACCCCAGGCCCTGCAGCTTTTCTTTTACTTTTTTGAGGCACTGGGATTTCCTCTACAGTTTCTGTTTGTGGAGCAATCAAAGCCTCACTAACGGGTGTTTCAACGGCCGCCGGTATCGGAACCGGCTCCGCAATAAACTGCTGTCCCGACTCTTCTCCACCCCGGGACGCACGTTTTACCCGCTGTTTCTTGGCCTTCTCCATTTTATTTTTTCCTCTAACTCCTCCTGGTTTACCCACCAGGCTACGGAGTTCTGAAACCTCGCCCAAAATTTTGTAAAACTTTCTTACCTGCGGGCCGGTTCCTTACCGCTGTGTGGAGCTGCCCTCTGCAGCTCTTTCATTGCCGACAGCGACGACGTAATGCCGTTCCAGCGCCAGGCGGGGTCTTCTTCACGTAGTCACTCACGTGACTCCGAAGTAAAATCACCATTCTGAACTTTCCAACACGTGACATTGATATGTTGTAAGGTAAAGGTATCATGGTGCATGGATCAAAGGACCAAGTATTGACCAGGTGAATATTTCACCAAGCATCTTATAGAAACATATAAAATTATAAAAGGACTGGACAAGCTAGATACAGGAAAAATGTTCCCAATGTAGGGTGAGTCCAGAACCAGGGGCCACAGTCTTAGAATAAAGAGGAGGGCATTTAAGACTGAGGTGAGAAAAAACTTTATCACCCAGAGAGTTGTGAATTTATGGAATTCCCTGCCACAGAGGGCAGTGGATGCCAAGTCACTGGATGGATTTAAGAGAGAGTTAGATAGAGCTCTAGGGGCTAGTGGAGTCAAGGGATATGGGGAGAAGGCAGGCACGGGTTATTGATTGGGGACGATCAGCCATGATCACAATGAATGGTGGTGCTGGCTCGAAGGGCCGATTGGCCTCCTCCTGCACCTATTTTCTATGTTTCAATATTTGTATGTTTCATTTGTGTTCTCCTGCCTGCTAGATCTCCCCGTTGCTAACCATTTTGATTTCCATTCCCATACTGACCTTTCTATCCTTGGTCTCCACCATTACCAGAGTGAGGCCACAGGCAAACTGGAAAAACAGCACCTCACATTTTGCTTGCATAGCTTATAGCCCAATGGTATGAACAATGAATTCTCCAATTTTAAGTAATATCCTCCCTGCCCTTTCTTTATTTCCCATGCTCTCCACCCCCAACCTAGTGCACCCATAACAGCCCCATCACCCTCCTTCATACACTCATCTCCCATCCCCAATTTCCTATTATCCTTCCATTCCCTGTCCTCTTTCACTCACATCCCTCCATTCGGCTTTCCATTTTCACTCCTCTTCTCTCTGACACCCTTTTGTCTCCTCTTCACCTCTAACCTATGTTATTAACTCCACCCATCTGCCAATCAAACCTCCCCCACCTCCTACCTGTACCATTTATCACGTGCCAGGCTTTGTCTCTGCACCACAGCTTTCTTCCACGACTCCTATTAATCTGAACAAGAATCCCGACCCGAAACGTCACCTGTCCATTCCCTCCATGGATGCTGCCTGACCCGCTAAATTCCTTCAGCACTTTGTGTTTTGATGAACATTCCAGCAACTGCAGTTTCTTGTTTCTCTATATCAAGTGAGGGTCAGATATCCATCCGCCTAATCAAACTGGAAGGCAAAGAGGCTGGAGGGACAAAATAATATACACGTTCCTACAATGTAGCCCAGAAACTTTATCCTTTGCTTCAAGTGGAGCCCATTTCATTGCTCCTTATGCAGCTGCTTGCATTTAAATTTGTCGAAAATAGCATCCATGTCACACTGCAAATTGCAACCAACAAAACTTGGAAAAGCTACCATTTTTTAAAAATCTGGCAGATCATAAAATACATAACTAAATAAAGTTTTAACGCATCAAAAAGGCCCTAAATTTAAATTATTTAAATTTAAAACAAGGTTTAACATTTTATTTTCATAATAACCAAAGCATAAAAATAACTCACATTTACGCAGAAAAGATTTCGAAATCATAATCCTGATGCATGAGGAAAAAACGGATCTCAAGGTTTTCCTCATGGTTGGATCCCCTTCAATAATAACCTTTCTAAGATGGCTAATGCCTGGCAGCCCACTAGGGGATCTCTGCCATGCTGACCTTGTTTTATTTTGGAACCCACTTACGTGTCAAACTGTTGTCTTAACTTTCTAAAATTAAAAAAAACTTCTGATCACACTTCAACATCTTGAAAACTCAGATAAAATCCATAAACATCAGTCTAGCTTGGGATCAGCTGATGTATGTGAAATATTGTTCCATTTCAGTAGCATTACCCATTTCAGCGCCTATCCAGTCAGTCCCCTGTTGACGTTTTCATTCATGCCATTCACACCTCCAGACTCGATCATTCAAACAGTCCACTCGCTAGTTCTTTATGTTAGTTAAATAAAAGTTTCCTGCACCCTGGTACATTCCAAGTTCTCCTAACCCCTTCCTAATACACCATGATTCCCAGAACTACAATGTAATTTTAATTATTTCATCCATATGTTTAAGATACCTCACCACCCCTGTAAACTCTTCCAGACAATGTTCTTCCCGTGCATTTATATTCATAGGGAATCTAGTCTCTGCAGTACCCTGCACCTCTCTTTGCTTCTCAAACACACTCAGTTCACACTTAGAGTCATTGACTCTTCTAATTTCTCTCTTTTTAGCTTCACTTTGTTTATAAATCTGTGAAGCATCTTTAGGTATTAATTTATGTTAAGCATCAAGTTGTTATTATAGTAGCACATCAGAACCAGTACAGCAAACTAAATAATTTTAATCGAACTCTTCGGTATTGGTTTTGTATTGGGGAGCGTTCCATGTCTGATAACTACCAAAAAAGATTTGAGTAAAAACAAACTGCTGGGGAAATTCAGGCAATATCGGTGGAGGGAAATGAACAGGTTGGGAACCTTCTTCAGATCAATGGAACGGAGAGGAGATAGCTTGTAGAGAGAAGTGAGGGGAAGGGGTGGGGCAAGACTTAACAACCAATAGATAGATTCAGGTAAGAACTAACGAACCGGCAGCTAAGTCAAGTAGGGGAGTGATAGGTGGAGATAGTAACCAAGGCTGAAGGTGAAACAGAGAAGACAAAAGCAGATTCTGGAACCTGATAGGGAAGGAAGAAGGGGAGTGAAACGTAGTACTCAAGGGAGGATGATGGGCGGTATGGAACAGAGAGGGGGGGGGGGGGGGGTGTTAGAAGATGTGAGAACCAGAGTAGAGAGGTTTTGAGATGAGCGATGGAGGAGGGGAAAACCATTGGGTTACGGGATGGGAAGGATGGAAAAAAAAGGGTGTGCATGGACAATTCTCTGGAGACAATTTCATTCACTGCAGATTTCTGGACATCGGTCTTTGAAATCTTAATTGTGATCAGTAGGAATACCCAGTGCTTTTGTGGCCCATGTACATGCATGCATACATTTAGCAGATTCAGAACAAAGAGAGCAAGAAGCATAGCTACAACAATGGAATTCAATTTCTGGGTCAATGATTGATACAGTGGTGAGCCATGAACTGTCTCGTCCTTCATGATGATGGAGCACTGGCAACTTATTTTCAAGTCAGGCGAGCGTTGTTAGTTAAGTTTATATCGCATTGATAGATGAAGGAAGAGAGGATATATAGAAGTAGGATTGTAAATGTTAGAAATATTAGTTCAAATGAATAAGATTTTCAGACAAATGTCGGTTCTGACAAATGAGCTGTTGTTTTCATCGAGGACAGGAAACCGGAATCCGAGTATTTGCAGCAGTTTGCTAGACAGAATGCTCCAGATTTTTTTACTGCAAATCAAGGGAGACCATATGTCTCTGCAATCTGAAGATCTGGCTCCCCCTCAACATTCAATGGCATTAATATGAGTTACACAGAGGGTGCCTGGATGTGCTGCTGAGGGCAGATACGATAGCTGCAATTAAAAGGCTTTTGGATAGGAACATGGATATTCAGAGAATGGAGTAATATGGATCGCATGCAGGCAGAGGAGATTAGCTTAACGGCATTGAAGAGACTTTTCCTGTGCAGTACTCTTCTATGTACTATTCCCTCACGATTAATACTCTGGGGGGCACCATTGGCCAGAAACCCAACTGGACAAGCCACATAAATATCATGGTCATACGTGCAGGTTAGAAGCTGAGTATTCTGCAGCAAGTAAAGTGGATAGGTATATGGACGGGAAGGGAATGGAGGGGTATGGTTTGAGTTCAGGTAGATGGGACTAGGGGAAAATAAATGGTCAGCATGGACTGGAAGGGCCGAGAAGGCCTGTTTCCGTGCTGTAATTGTTATATGGTTATATGGTTAAGTAGCAGCTCACTTCCAGACACTTCAAAGTCTTTCAATCATATCGAGGGGCATAATCAGGAACATATTCATCACAAAAGATATTGATTCCCTCCAACACCTGTATATTGTGCCTGTAGCGTGTCATCTGCAAAATGCATTGCATTTACTTATCAATGCTATTGAGACAGCAGCTCCCAAGTGTGTGACTTCTACCACACATTGAAGGGCTAGGGCAGCAAATGCATGGAAACATCACAAAATTATCACCACATTATCAGGATGCATCTCAGCTTGGTGTAGAAACAGCTCCGACCAAGACCGCAGGAACATGCAGCGAATTGTGGACGCAGCCCAGGCCATCACACAAACCAACCTCCCTTCTATAGACTCCATTTATACGCATGCTGCCTCGGCAAGGCCAGTAGCAGTAATCAAGGACAAGTCGCCACTCCCATCAGTGAAAATGCACACCTCCCAATTCGGGAACAGTTTCTTCCCAGCTGTTATCAGGCAACGGAATCATCCTACCACAACCAGAGAGCAGTGCTGAACTACTACCGACCTCTTTGGTGACCCTCGGACTATTGTTGCTCAGATTATTCTGGCTTTACCTTGCACGAAACGTTATTCCCTTATCATGTATCTATACACTGTCAACGGCTCGATTGTAATCATGTATTGTCTTTCCGCTGACTGGATAGCACGTAAAAAATACTTTTCACTGTAGTTCAGTACATGTGACAATAAACTAATCTAAACTAAGCCACTTGTGGGTTCCACTCCTAGTTACAATCCATCCTGACTTGGAAATAAGTTGGCATTGCTCCATTATCATGAAGGACGAGACAGTTCATGGCTCACCACTATATCCTTGAGGTCAATTCAATTCGAGCAATGAAGGCCTGCAATACCAAATCAGTGAAAATTAATAAATATAAGGCCTGACGAAGGGATGGAAGATCAATTTTCATGGGGGTACTCAAGCTCAATTCTGACCATTAGTTAGATGAGCTTTTGGATCGGATCAGTGATTAGCTTCTTTCCTAATCCACCTTTATCCAATGACTCTGAAAGTCATTACTGTCAATTGAAAGAGCCAGGAAATCAGGTACATAAACTTACCACAAAACAAAAATATGCTGCACCGAAGCCAATAATATGAAAAATAAGTTTGCCGAAGTTATTAGATTACTGAACAAGGATTAGTAATTGTACTAGTTATGTTCCCACAAACCATACATGTGGTTGTAGTGGAACCGTTTGAAAGAAATGCCTGCCAGCTTTGTGCAAATCAGTAACATAAATACCTGTCATCACTCATTATAACTTAGCTAAATCATAAACAGCCGCTGGAACATTGAGACTGGGCACAAGGTCCACTGGTTTAAAGGATTTATTAATCAGCTTGCTTACTCCATTATCAGAAAATAGGTAACCACACAGATTCATCACCTAATAACCCCAAATTACATGAAAATTGCAAAACACAAATACAATAACTTTAAAATGCATGCAGATCACCATGCAGATAAACCCGATAGCCGACTTTGTTTACTACACAAATCCCCATCCCAATTTACATAGGTCCATTATTAGAACATCTACAAATAACTCCCAACACTATTTTTTGCTTTTTGCTGTTTCTCAATTTTAAATTCTATATCATGATCTCCTGAGCCTAGATCATTCCTCCATACTGTAATGACACAATGTACAATGTACATACCCCATAACAGTCTTACTCAGGCAATGAGTCAATCAATTGAGATAAAAAACTTATTGCAAATAATGATAAATAGTACAAATGTTATATTTAACTCAATTTCAAAAATACGCTCAAGTGGTAATTATTACACTGACCACAAGTTTAAGTGCAGCTCATACTCAAAGAGAACACAAATAAATATATAAATGGCATTCGGATCTGGGTCAGGAATGTTGAAATATAAATTTTGCCAAGCGAACTACAGATAAATGTATCCAACTAGTTTTGCATTTACTCTACGTTAACATGTTGAACTATATCTCTCAACCACATAACCTGATTTAATTGCATTTCACACACGCTCAGTTATCATTTGAGACTTGAGTACAACAGCAGCGTTGCATGTTGGTAATAGCAGTGCAGATATTTGTTTGTATTTCTGTAATCCAGCAGAACGAGAATTCTCCACACTTCCATGGATGATTTGTTGGGCGGCAAACACACCACTAACAAGAAGTCCAAACACATTGCATTGTAAAAGTGGAGAACTTGAACACCAGACCCGCACCTGAGGACCAGACAGTTAAGGGCCTGTCCCACCAGCATGCAACTCCATGCGATGAGCGCGACCTAACGTGGTCGCTTGAGCCGTCCGGCGTCGCAGGGCCGGTCCCACTTCGATCGCCGGAGCCGTGCGAAATTGTGCGGAGTTCGTCCCGACATCGCGCGGGGCTCCGAAAAACTGACTATGTTCAAACATTCCGCGCGGCAACGGCTTGTCGGCTCGCAGTCGCCTCGACGCATTACACACCGCCTCGACGTCGTGCCTCCGTGTACCTATCTGTAGGTGCCTCCGTGACCCTCTATGTGTGTGGCTCCGTGGCCCTTGGTGTGTGTGTGCCTCTGTGCCCCTCTCTGTGTGCCCCTCTCTGTCCTGGCGAACTTACCTTAAGACTTCGCTCCAAATTCGCCTCACTTTGCGCCGCGTTGCGCCACTCACCCGACCGCCGCGCGGCCCTCGCTGCCGGTTTGGTCACGCTTGCCGCATGCAGGCGCATGCTGGTGGGAACGGCCCTGTACAGGGACCACCCGACCTCCGCGCGGCACCCGCTTCTAGTTTGATCGCGCTCATCGCATGGAGTCGGATGCTGGCAGGACAGGCCCTTTAAAGTCAGAGAAGCACCCAAAGATTATTGCAGCATTGTAGGTCTCAGCAGAAACTGATGCAGTGGGAGCAGAGAGTTCAGGTGGGGAAGATTAACAGCAATAGGTCTCACCAACCAAATAGAAACTTAGAATATAAGAGCAGGAATAGGCCATTCGGCCCATCGAGCGAGTACCATCTTTCAATATGATCATGGCTGATCATCCAAAATCAGTACCCCATTCCTGCTTTCTCCCCATATCCCCTGATTCCATTAGCCCTAAGAGCTATATCGAACTCTCTCTTGAATTATTCCAGTGAATTGGCCTCCACTTACTTCTGTGGCAGAGAAATCCACAGATTCACAACTCTCTGTGTGAAAACGTTTTACCTCATCTCAGTCCTAAATGGCCTACACCTTATTCTTAATCTGTGACCCCTGGTTCTGGACTCCCCCCAACATCGGGAACATTTTTCCTGCATCTAGCCTGCCCAATCCCTTAAGAATTTTATATATTTCTATAAGAACTTCTTCATCCTTCTAAATTCCAGTGAAGAATGTTATTTTATCTGACCATGATTCCACCAGAAGATCACAGGAGAAACCAACGTGTCATCTTCTAAAAATAACATAAAACTGACATCTGCATCTGATTATCCCTGTGTTCAGGTGGGTAATGCTATTCAAAGAACAGCTGGACATTTTTTCCTATTGTGTGGCTGACAAACCTGTTGCAATCAATATCACCAAAAGCTGACTAAATGGGGTCAAGGAAAGTTGTTTATGTCGCGGCCCTGTTCCCACTGATCTCTCCACCACCACGCACAAGAAGTACAAGGACAAGACAGGCACCACTGTATGCAGATGCCGAGAAGTGTGTTCAGCTCTGGCTGAACAACTTCTAATCTTACGTGTGGACTCGATAAGAAGAAGCTGACTAAATGGTACAATCTTTTCATCACAAACATGTTCATATGATAGGCTGCTGTTGTTAAGATATTTAGCTTCTTGTTGTGCATACATTTGTTTTTTAATTTCTTTGTATATACAACAATGATTTGCATATATATATAGCACCTTTAGCAGAGAACATTATCTTCATAAGGACATTAACAAAATTTGCATTGCAGAATAGATGATTAATGAATGGGTTTAAAATATCCATTAAAAGAGGAGAGATGTTGGTTGAACATGAATTATATTGTGATGTCCTGAGGATTTGATAACTCTATATACAATTACAAATTGTCTCATTACTGTGGGATGAAGAATGACTTGGTTCTATCGGTTATAACACGGCCGATATAGACAATCTGGGAGCCAGAATGGAGCAGGCGGTGCAATGATGGCATTGGCAGATGGATGATAGTAGATCCTCCAATGAGGAAGAACATGAGGAATTGCCATGTACTGGTGCCATCTTGCCTGTGTATTCTGTATTTGTGTGTGCAATCGAAGATTCCACATGGCAGATATCATGAATGTCCTTCTCCACTTTGAGCAGTCATTAGCCATGGATCCCCAGGTGACAGCAAAGATGTTGAAAGCTTTGAGGGCTGCCTTTAATCTTTTAGTGTGTAGGAAGGAACTTCAGATGCTGATTTAAACCGAAGATTAATCTTCCAGTATTTGAAACAAAGAGTTGCAGATGCTGGTTATTACACAAAAGGACACACAGTGCTGGAATTACTCCGCAGGTCAGGCAACATCTCTGGAGAACATGGGTGGGTGATGTTTCAGGTTGAGAACCTTCTGAAGGATCTTGACCCGAAACGTCAGCTCTCAATGTTCAGCACTTTGTGTCCTTTTGTCCTTTAATCATTTTCTCTGTCCACAATGTAATCTCTCCCTTGGACCATGTAATAGCATGACTGCTTTGGGAGTCAGGTGACAAACATGTGACCAACATGGCCAAACAAAAACAAACCAACTGAGCACAACTAGAGCCTCAATATTGGAAATGTTGGCCTGGGAGATGACATTGATGTTGGTTGACTTATCCTTCCCTTAAATTTGGAGGATCTTGCAGAGAAAACTCATGTATTTTTCTCCAGTATCTTGAGGTGCCTGCTGCAGTTAGGCAGTCTCATTGGCATAGTTATTTCTGAACAGAAGAACAATTCGTGTTTGTCAAAGTATGCATCCCTGGGAAATACTCACAGAGAGCAGAGTGCTCTGCAAAGTCATCCTTCAGGAAGAAGTTCCACCAAAACCATTGCCACACTCAGCTGCAACACACATTGCAGTGTATTGACTAAAACATGGAACAAATATCAGAGAAATTAGATTATTCCTACCTTGTAACGGGGAAACAGATTTTTATGCCTGAAGAGATAATCATCAGTGAGGGTGACTATGGTTGCTTTCCCTCTTCTCCTTCCAAATATGTCATATGGTGAGGTGTGAGAAAGGGGGGCAGAGTCATATAACATGGGAGCAGGCCCTTCAGCCCAACTTGCCGACACTGGCTGACATGTCCCAACTACACTAGTCCCACCTGCCTACGTTGGGCCATATCCCTCCAAACCTGTCCCACCCATGTACCTGTCTAACTGAAGAAGGCTCTTGACCCAAAGCGTCACCCATTACTTCTCTCCAGAGATGGTGCCTGCCGCGCCAGCATTTTGTGTCTGACTTTTTCTTAAACTTTGGTATAGTCCTTGCCTTAATTACCTCCTCTGGCAGCTCGTTCCATACACTCACCACCCTTTGTGTGAAAATGTTACCTCTCAGATTCCTACTAAATCTTTTCCCCTTCACCTTAAACCTATGTCCTCTGGTCCTATATTCACCTACTCTGGCAAAAGACTGCGTCTACCCGATATATTCCTCTCTTGTGGGGATGTGCACATTATTTGACACAGCTTCTATCACTGTAATAACTGCGAGCAATCTGCAGCAGGTGCAGGAGCAGCATAAACTGCTGCTCAAAATTTAAAGATAAAAACATATTTTAACAGTGACATTCCACCTCTTCCACTTGGTCACAATAGAATGACAATTCAAGGATCATTCTCATCTAGCTTCTGGGAGCAGTTAATCTGGCAAGTCAAAGGAACTGTGTATGTATGCACAGGCTTCTGACATTGACAGGCTACCTGCACTGTTAGGACTTAAAAAGCAGACAGTCGAACAGGTGGCAATAAAAGGCCCACTCATATACATCAATTGTCTACAGCAGACATTTCAAAGCACTGATGAGATACCAAAACACTGTCTCTGCAAACTAGAGCCACAGAGTCATAGAGCAGTGAAACTGGTCCTTCAGCCCAACTTGCCACGCCGACCAAGATGCTCCATCTCCCCTAGTTCCACCTGCTTACATTTGGCCCATACCTCTCTATACCTTTCCATGTACCTGTCCAAATGTATTTTAAATGTTGTTCTAGTACCTGGCTCAACTACATCCTCTGGCAGCTCGTTCCACATATCCACAAGACTCTATGTGGAAAAAGTTGCCCCTCGGGTTCCAATTAAATCTTTTCTTTTTCATCTTAAAATCTTCCACGTTCACTGGCAGAGTAACCAAACCAAGTCTGCATCCTCTGCCAGGCCAACATCTCCCGCATCGAAGCTTTAATTACACAAATCTTTGATGGGTGGCCACATCATTCTCAGAGCAAGTTGCAGTCTGCCAAAAGAGGCTCTCCATTCCTAGCACCATCACACCACAAGATCAACAAAGGACAGTTGAAATGTTTCTAGAATGTTCACAAAGTCTTCTTTGGAAAAAAATGTACCATGTAACATCAACTCTCAAGTTTCCATGCGTCATAACTGACCTAAATGAAGATAGCTCATCCAGGGTGAGACTGAGTATTGCCATCCTCCTTTGACCTCATCAACCACTTCAGGATCCATATAATTGGATTCTCCATAGAATTGTGGTGGAAGCAAGTCATCCTCATCCAAGGATTGTCTAAAAGAAAACCTCATTAGACAAATGAAGGACAGTATTAGAAAAGCCACCAAGAAAGTTGAGTTTGTTACCATTCTGAAGCAAAATCAACTCCTGTCAGAGTATAATTTACAATTCTGTGCAGCCTGAAGTGTTTCTAAATTCAGTATTCATGTTCTTTCTCAGTTAGAAGCTATAATCACCAAATTCTATTACATATGCAGTGTTACAAGTTGACATGACATGCATCTCAAAAGATGATTTAGTTTTACAACATACATCTGACCAGAGAAAGTGAACCGTAAGGTTTGAGATTCACCGATATAGAGCATCAGTTGTTCCGTAAGAGCAACAGTTGCCTTACTTCATCTGATTAAACTGATGAATCTTCTCTTACTATCTCGGGTGTAGATCTGACCTCCTGTTAAATCCATGCATACTTTTTGTTTCAGCTGCTCCGAATTAATAGCACGTTTCACGTTTTAAACGAGTGATGAAATATTACCCCAAAACTCCACATGCTAGAAAGCTGAAATAAAAACAGAAAATACAGGAAACACTCAGCAGGTCAGACAGTATCTGCGAGAACAAAATTAAGGCAGGTGTCTAACCTGTAATTTTAATTCTTATTTCTCTTCCACAGGTGTTGTTTGACTCGTGAGTGGCTCTGGAAATTCCAAGGCATTTTGTCCCAGAAATAGTATTCAAAATGTTGTTTGTATGCTAGTTTGCAAAGGAAATAATCTGCTAAAACATATGTTACAGAATGTACCTAGATTGTGCACTTAGAAATATTAGAAATGCAAACCTATGATGATATAATGAACCACATCATGAACGCAAAATGACTCAAGTTGTGAGAATAGAAGATTTAATATTAAACAGTGTAAATTGGATAGCGGAAGATATTCCAATGCCTTTTCTAATTGGATGCAAAATAGTATTTCACGTATGTTTTTCTTTATAATCAACACCTGGGTCACCCGCACAAGCAACATTAATGTGAAGACAATCTATTCATAAAAACACCTAAGACTCAAATTGCATAACCACAGTTCAAGTGTAAATTACTTCCCCTCAGAAATGTTTATAAACATCACACCCCACATCTCCATCTTAGTTGGTGACTTTTTAGCTAAAGGAGATCTGTATACAGTTTATATATTGAAAGATGCAGCATGGAAACAGGCCCTGTATCCCACTGAGTGAACGTCAACCACCAATCACCTGTTTACACCAGTTCTATTTTATCCCACTTTCACATCCTTTCCCTACACACTACAGGCAATTTACAAAGGCCAATTAACCTACAAACCAGCGCAGCTTTGGGATGTAGGAGGAAACCGGAGCACCCAGAGGAAATCCACATGGTCACAAATTCTCCACAGACTGCATCCGAAGTCAGGATCAAATCTGGGACTCTGGCATTGTAAGGCAGCAGCTCTACCATTGCACCACTGTGCCGCCAATTTTTTTTAAATCACAAAAGTCACATAATTAAATCACGTCAATTAATTTCTCTTCACTTGATTTTTCAGTTTGTTTTTGTATGTTTACTTATACATACTAAACCTTAAAAATATATGTAATATTCAACCACTGCATAACTAAGCTGCGGATTAGGATATGTTAGTATGCGAACGATATTGTTGGTAACTCCAGTTCTTACCTGGCACCCGAAACATCAACACCAACCATCAACTGTCCATTCAACATCAACACTTCATCTCGAATCTTAATCTTCTCACACTTTGCAGCAGCACTGTGCTTCTCGACCTCAGTAACCCAGATGTATCCAACATCCAGCACAGGCCCTTTGCTATCCTTTCTCTTCTTTCTACACTTTTTGCTGTCGTGGTCTCTTGGAGAATCCCAATAGATGGGGACATCTCCAAAACGCAGTCCAAGGTCATCTTTGTCCCCTTCTGTTCTGATCAAGTGAGCCACACAAATTTCAAAATCTTCTCGTCCCTTTTGGCCTGGTTGCCTGACAGTTGCACCCACTCCAAAATTCAGGTGTATGTACTCACACAGCATCTGAATGGCTGACTGGCATGATTGAAGTCCGGGGGATTGCTGTTCTTCCTTCAGTCTAATGTCCAGCCAGCGTTCCAAGAGAGGGAGATACAGCGTGGCACTTTCTGTAGTAATTGGCATTGTGGGACACCCAGTATTCCCACATTATCTAAAATCCCAGCGGCTGGAAAACATAATGGTATAAATGCCATAAATCTTCAGGGAACTGTGATTGTTCTCGTTGGGCTCTGAAATATAACACAACATGGTCTGGGCTCAAACGGCATCAAAGGTGAACCACAAAATCATTTTCAGTGTTTCATGGTGTTGGGGAATAAAATATTGGAGAACAAAAACAAAAACGATGACATGAAGGGATCATGCAGGAGAGACGGCTCTGGCCCCATGAACCAAGCAAGTAGTTTCATAGACATATAGCAGCTTATGATTTGGAACAATGCAGAGGATATTGGTCAGTCAGCTTTAGCTGCATCTTAAAAAGAAAGAAGAAAAACACAATTCAGGTAACAATTCAAAGGATAACACTAGAGGACATTTTAAGATTTATTGTCAAGAAAATTACTTCTGTTAACAATGTTTTTAATAAAGTTATTTTTCTCCAGATATATACAGGGGAAAAAAGACACCGAGGATATAGGTAATAAGAGCCACTGATAATAAGCAAATCTTCCATTGATTTCTTGAGAGGGTGCACTGGTATAATGGAGCTGGAACCTTCAAGTAATATTATAAGCAATAATCTAGCGTTAAAATCACCTGGACAGACTTGTGTTAAACACACTCTCAATTAGAATGGCAGCTGTGTGACGCTTACACAGATTGTATCCACTTGATAAGATAATTTCTAGAAATTAACTGCAGTTTGGATTCTGTTTGGTTATTTTGGAGTTGCCATGGATGAAATCCTGATTTTCAATATATTAACAGAGGAGTTTAAGTGTGCTGAGGTGAGGTTAGAGTTGCAATTATCAGGGAATAAGGATACCTTAGTTAGTGATCAGGTGCCAAGTGTAACTAGAGGGAGGGAGTGGAACTCAAAGCTGGCAGTAGAAGAAGCACAAGCAGCTCTGAGGCAGACAGACATTGTTTGTAGGGTGCAGCAAGGAAAAGGAGGCTTAGGGCTCAGCACCGGGAAAACCAGTGTGGAGTAAGGCGGGTCCAACAGAGAGGAGGAAATTGGTTGTAGAGCAGGTAGTTCCTCATGAGGAAGCAGTGAGATGTATAAGGGCAGTAGCTCAGGTTAAGCATGGACAGTGGATGAACTGGGAAAGTGTAGGTAAGAGGTTTAGCTGGAGGGACCTGTGGTGCATGGACGCAGGTCATTTGTGTTTCCTTATAAGGGCTATATATGAAGTGCTGCCATCACCGCAGGACCTCAAACAATGGGTAGGTGGGAACCTGGCATGTCCCTTGTGTTCAGAGGTGGCAAAGTTGAGGCGTGTTTTGTCAGGATGTCGAACTTGTCTTTCTCAGGGTCGGTATACTTGGCGGCATAACCAGGTTATGAAGTGCATAGCTGCAGCAATGGAGAGGAGGAGAGCAAAAATGAATTCTGTTGGCACCAGGACTGAGAGGGTAGCAATTAATTTTGTCTGTGTGGGAGAGAAAGGTAAATGAGGGAAGTTTGCAGACAGGCATGAGTCAGGCCAGTTACAGGGAGCCAATGATTGGGAGATGTGGGTAGATTTGGGAGGAAAGCTTGTTGTTCCGCAGGAAATAATTATTACTAGTTTGAGGCCTAATATAGTGTTATGGTCAGTTAGTCAACAGACGGAGTATTTTATAGAGATAGAACTAACGGTGCCTTGGGAGACTTAGTGCATGAGGCTTATGACAAGAAAAGGCTTAGACATGTAGAGTTGGCAGCAGAAGTTGAGCAGCGAGGATGGAGAGCACGTGTACGTCCGGAAGAGGTGAGTTGTGGAGGTTTCATAGCAAAATCGATTATGTCGGTATTTGGAGAGCTAGGAATTTGTTGACAGAGTTTGCATCAGGCCGCAAAGCATATGTCAGAGGCAGCAGAGCAAGCAGAAGGTGGATTTTGTGGAGAAGAAATAATCTCAGTTCGGGGCAGATAAGAAACGTGTGACATGCAGTATGTGTACTGCTTTGTAATTGTCGTCTGTGTAAGTGTATTCCGGCCTTATGCAAGGGTGATATTTGTGATGTTACAAGCCTAATGATGGGCTAGGATTGGTTGGAGATAGGATGCAGGGGTTTAGCATTTGTTAGAGTGAGCTCATTGGCTGCAGCTTCCTTTGCCAGAGCTAACTATTGAGCCTGCCTGTGGTGTTGTGGATCTACCTCAATGAAACACCAGTGAAGGGAGATGCCCACTAGATAACCCCAATGATATACTGCATCTGCTGGGTTAGTTTTTGTTTAAAGAGCTAGTTAATATGTAGGTAGCTGTTTTTTTGCATATGGAGTTATTTATTGTAAGTTGGTATAGATAGATAGATATTATGTTGGATTTGGGCTTGGTTTTCTTAGTTGAGTGTTATCATAGTTATAGCACAAGTACTTTGTGTTTTAATTGTAAAATATATTTGTTCAACATTGGGGCAACATTGCATCAAATATGTATGGTGTGGCTATCAGAAATTCTGGTATACTTAGCCAAATTGACAGAGAACACAATCAACCACCCTGATACAGATGAGACAAAGGACTGAATTAAAAGGAACCCCCACCACCTTGACAGGTGCAATGAGGATGTTGCCAGGACTCGAGTGCCTGAGCTATGGGGTGAAATTAAGCAAGATAGTATTTTATTCCTTATAACACAGGAGGCTAAGGGGTAATCTTACAGAGGTGCATAAAATCATGAGGGGAATTTACAGTGTGATTGCACAGAGTTTTTTACCCAGGGAAGGAGAATCAAGAACCAGAGGACATAGATTTAAGGTGAGAGGGGAAGAATTTAACAGGAACTTGAGGGGCAACTTCTTCACTCAGAGGGTGGCGGGTGTATGGAATGAGCTGCCTGAGGAGGTTGTTGAGGCAGGCACAATAATAGCATTTTAAAGACAGGTACAAAGATAGGAACGATTTAGCGGTATATGGGTCAAATGCAAGCAAATGAGACTAGCCTAGATGGGGCAGCTTGGTTAGCATGGATGAGTTGGGTGGAAGGGCCTGTTTCCTTGCTGTATGACTCAGTTGAGACACACTGATGAGATATGGATATAGGGTACAATACAATACAATGGGGTACAATGAAGTACAATGCTGGTTTGCATCAAATATAGCAAATTATTATCAGCATAAAAAATTAGTCAGCCTTGAACCTCAGACTTAATGAAATAGTGCTAGAAATAAAGCAAGTCTCAATCCAGAAAAATGAACACTAAGATGTAAGGGACACTTCAAAGTAGTTTTTTTAAGTGAATCACCTACACTATATGCCAGTTTATCGTGAAGGACAACTGAATTATTATGAATCTTTCAAACACGTGTGGAAGTCATATTCTGTTGGGAGTAATTTACTCTATAAATGAATTATATTTGCTACATATTACAGGCAAAATACTAACAGGATACAGCAGACCTATTTGTGGGGAAGGACCCCCTAGTGCAAACAGGACAGTAAGTAAAAACTGCTCATTTCCTACAGTAAGTCTCTTTTTACTCGCTGTCTGGCAACATGTGATGGATTCAATTCCAAAAATCCATCTCACTTGATTCAGCATGAAAAAAAAACTGTTGCCTTAATGTGGAAACACAAACAAATCCCAAGCCCAAAACACCATATGAAAATAATTTAGGCAATAAATATTTTTTGGAGTGACGCTGTGCAAGCTGGTAACAATTTCTCAATTTCCTTGTGCTGTTCTTCAGTGTTATCTAATTGTGGTGCATTTTTATTAGCATAAACTACCAAACTACATTGGACTTTATTGTGCTTCTGTCTTCAGGCTACAGGTGTTTTCAATAAAAAAATGGGGCACTGAATCTGACTCCATAAAATCACAGCATGCGCTTCTGTTAATGCAACCCAATTTCCATCTCTCACTGCTCAAGCGCACAAGTGATATTTCATAGTATCTTTTTCTGAGATTTTTACAAAATGAATTTGCATGTATTTACTAGATATTCCAGATAGATCTTTCTGCATATAGATTATGCATCACAGTGACAATTCTATATTCATTTTGACTTCAGAATCTGTATGCAAATATTGACTAATAGATTCTTTAAGTATGAGGAATCTATCTTTCCCCTGTGCAACATTGTCTTGACACTTTAACAACAGATCCCAGTCCTAATGCAAACTTTTGAACTTTAATCTTTTAAATTGTTCTAATGAAGCTTAAGACAAGATTTTTTAAAAATCAAGCTTCAAGACTGTTTAATTGTCATATGTACCAGGAACAGTATAATTACATTCCTAGTTGCTTAATTCTTATACACTAACTAATAATACAATAAGTTAATAATCAGTAATACTATGTAATCCGACCATAGTAGTGCAGATCCCAAGAATGTAGAGCAGTCAAAAATAAAATACATAGTAGATCATTGCTGAGGCGAGGTTGTGGTTAGGGTTGTGCAGTGTGGTTCAAGAGACTAATGGTTGGTGGGAAGAAGATGGTTATCAAGTAGTATAGCGGGATCTCGATCAACTGAGAAAGTGTGCAGAGGAATGCCAAATGGATGGTCAGAGTGAAATGGTGCACTTGGGAAGATAATCTAGGGCTGGACCTACACAGGGAATAATCTGGCCCTGGGGTGCTTTGTAGAGCAGAGTGATCTAGGAGAACAAGTATATCATTCTGCGAAAGAGGCATCACAGGTAGATAGAGTGGTGAAGAAGGCTTTAGGTATGCTGGCCTTCATCAGTCAGGGAATTGAATATGGAGGATGGGAGGTTATCCGGCATTGCATTACATGTGTACAAGATGTTAGTCAGCCTGCAGTTGGAGTATCGTGTTGAGTTTTGATCACCCTGCTATAGGAAAGATGACATTAAGCTGAAAAGAGTGCAGAGAAGATTTACGAAGGACTTGAGATCTTGAACTATAGGGAGAGGTTGGACAGTCAAGGACAGTGTTGAACATAGCATAGCAGTTATAAATAACACTGACAAAGCCTTTATTGCATTCCTTGGGTGAATGCACAATGTATTTTTCCCCAGGGTAGGAGAATCAAAAAATAAAGGGCAGAGACTGAAGGTGAGGGTGTACAATGTAATAGGAACCTGAGGGACAATGTTTCCACGCAGAGGGTGGTAGGTGTGTGGAATGAGCCCCAGAGGAAGTTGTTTAGGCCGGTAAAATAACAATATGTAAAAGACACTTGGACAGGTACATGGATAGGAAAGGGTTGGAGGGATTTGAGCCAAACACCAGCAAATGGGACTAGATTAGGGGGACATCTAGTTTGGCATGGAGGAGTTGGGCCAAAGGGCCTGTTTCTATGAAGTGTGACTCTGTGACTATGGCTATGAATATTGTTCAACAATATTATTCGTAATATCTAAAGGTTTGAGATCACCAGCTTGCTGCGGGATAATTAATGCTCTAACATACAGCACTCAGCCGTATTTCATACTGTCAATTTAGCACAAAATAACAACTACCATTCCTTGTGAACTTTGCAAGCTTAAGTGAGGATTATTGAGTTTTGTTTGTCGAGCCATTTTCCATGTTCCCTGTTGAACATAGCATAGCAGTTATAAATAACACTGACAAAGCCTTTATTGTAATCCCAAAACTTAAGCCACAACATAGTTGCTATGTAACAGTAAAAGACTTTACAGTATGCACGCCTCCTTTAAACAGGCCAGAAATCTGTTTGCACCAACAATATACTAAGGAATTGAGAGCACATACCTGAGGATTCCAAGTCTCTGCAGATGCCTGGGAATCACCTGTTTGAAATATTTTCCTTTGCTTTCAGGCACAGCTGTTTTGCAACAGTTTTCTCACTACACCAGTCGGGAGAGAGAAAAATCAAATATAAAACAGTGTTACCAAAATCTTCGACTCCACCCTTGGCAAAGTGCCTTAAAACAGTTTTTTTTCAGATTTTACACTCTATTTTGTCTATTGACTATCACATGCATTGCCATTGAGACTTGAGTGCCCCATTTTATGTAAACGAACAGCTAAAATTCAACAATGAACAATATTTGCTGAGTGCTGTAAATATAAAATTTCTTAAGATACTTACAACCATACCAACAGGTATTTCATTACAATTGTATCTATAAAATACAGTATACACATTTGCTAAGCCAGGCTACATTTGGAGCATTGTGTTCAGTTTGGGTGGCCCACAATTTAGGCAGGCCAGGACTGTATTACTTCAACCACAAGAGGCTGAGGGATGATTTTAGAGAGATGTAGATAGAAGCATGAGGGGAATAGATAGGGTGAATGCACAGTCTTTCTCACAGGGTAGAGGAATCAAAAAGGGCATAGACTGAAGGTGAGGGTGTACAATTTAATAGGAACCTGAGGGACAATGTTTGCACACAGAGGGTTGTGGGTGTGTGGAATGAGCCCCAGAGGAAGTTGTTGAGGCAAGTATAATAACAATATTCAAAATACACTTTGACAGGTACATGGATAGGAAAGAGTTGGAGGGATTTGAGCCAAACACCGGGAAATGGGACTAGATTAGGTGGACATCTAAGTCAGCATGGATGTTGGGCCAAAGGGCCTGTTTCTCTGCAGTGTGACTACGGCGAAGAATATTGTTCTACAATATCATTAGCAATATCTAAAGGTTTGAGATCACCAGCTTGCTGTGGGCTAATTAATGCAACATACACCACTCAGCCGTATTTCATCCTGTCAATTTAGCACAAAATAACAACTACAATTCCTTGTGAACTCTGCAAGGTTAGTGAGGATTATTGAGTTTTGTTTGTCGAGCCATTTTCTATGTTCCCAGTTGAACATTTCATAGCAGTTATATTAACACACTAACAAAGCCAGAACATCTTTTGACACAGGGTGGTGAGTATATGGAATGAGCTGCCAGAGGAAGTTGTTGAGAGGTACAAATAACAACATTTAAAATAAATGTGGACAGGTACATGGATAAGAAAGGTGTAAAGGGATGTTGACCCTTAGATGGGCCACTTTGGTCCTCATAGACAAGTGGGGCCAAAGAGCCTGATTCCATGTTGTTTGGCTCTATGAATCTAAATGAACACACAAGTACAGTGAAACACACCGTTTCATTCTACTCCCCATAAAACCACTGGAGTTCACTGCAAATCGTTAACTCATTTTAACATTTTGTTGTAAATGAACATGCCCACATTTTCCTTAAGCCAATAAGTTGTATGGACACACCTTACGCAGTACAGCCTTAGATCAATGGTTACAATTCCACAATAAAGGCAGCAAATAGAAAACTTAAGGATCACCCGGGATCAGAGAGTACTTTGTAGTCTGTGACATCCTCTCAACTTGCCTATAGCATTAACTCTGCCTATAAATAACTAATTAAATCCATATGTGCATATTCACAGTTGTATTTACAACTTTAGAAGTGTTTCTAAATGGTTTATGAAAAATCTTCTTTGGTACTATAAATATATTTACATAGTTGACTGTATTCAAGGTATAGTTTGTGTGTTACAAAATGTATTAGAATTTTGGCTTTTTTCACTGTACCTCAGTACTAGTGACAAGCCCAAACCTAACTTAGAGATGTGTAGAAAGGAACTACAGATGCTGGTTTATAGCGAAATAGACACAAAGTGCTGGAGTAACTCAGCAGATCAGGCATCATCTCTGGAGAAAAAGGATGGGTGACGTATCGGGTTGGGACTCTTCTTCGGGTCCTGACCCGAAAAGTCACCCATCCTTTTTCTCCAGAGATGATGCTTGATCCACTGAATTACTCCAGTACCTTATGTTGAATTTAAAGATGGTCTTCCAGACTGGCTAATGCTGATAAGAAGTGGTTTTCTTTAAATGTATTTGTTGTGGTGGTATTTAAAACTTCTCAAAATCCAATTTCGACAGCCACTAATTTGTTGGGTATGATTAGAAAAGTAGTCTCACGCACTCCACAACACATTTGAAACAGCAAAGAAGAATCTACCAGAAGTGGTCTCTTGATTAATAGCTTCTTTATTGTATTAATACAAAACAATGAAGTAACTCATAACTTTACGTTCTTAATCATCGTTCCATTCATGTTATATAAATCATAAAAACTTCTCCTTGTAGAAGTACATCATTTGACAACATATATATGTTCCGATCATGCTCGTGGTCATGGTAGAAAGCTGTTTCAATTCATGCCTGACATCAAACTGAAAAAAATCATCTGCGCGTCCGCGCCAGAATCTTCTAGCCAAAAACACGCCCCAAACTACATTAAAAAAACCACCCACATTAACACAGGCAGATAATTAAAGGTAACTACACATGACTATAATAAACTTACTTAAGCTTAATGGCTCCAACAGTATGCCTCTTATGTCTCTTTGTACTGAAATCATGTGGATCCTGAACTTTGCTGCCACAGCTTTGTGCAATCCATAGATGAAATGCTATTATGGTATTGATGGTTATTATTCTCCCACTTCTGGGGTTGCAAAATCTTGATGGGCAACCTACTTGGACATCAGCAGCAACATACTCATCACAATAGCCTTCAAACCACTAATATTACTGCCCTTGGCAGGGGACACACTTCCAGAAGGGAGGTATATTTCTGTTACAGAACCTGCTAGACTGTAACCATGATGCAGAGATCATTTTCTTTGAGTAATCCAGACAGGGGATCTACTTTTTTATAAACATAAAACTTGTGTTGTTTGGGACCATGACTGATCCCCTTTCCTCTGGTATTTCTATGACAGCAAAGTGCATATATGTCACATCATTCTCATTCCAATTTAATAGGCCTCTCAATATTTAGGCTGATGTACTAACTACAACCTGGTGCATCCAGTAGAAAACCCATAACCAGGCATTTGCAATGAGACAAATTGCTGGAGTAGCTCAGCAGGTCAGGAGCATCTCTGGGTAACACAGTTAGGGGACATTCTTGCAAGGGAAAGTGCTTGGGGAGGGCGTTGTTTGGGTGGAGAGGGATGAATGAACCAAGGAGTTGTGGATGGAGTGATCCCTGTGGAAAGCAGAAAAGGATGGGGATGAGAAGATGTGACTGGTGTTTGGATCTCATTGAAGGTGGCAACAATGTCAGAGAACACGTTGGATGCAGAGGCTGCTAGGGTGAAAGATAATCAATACTAGTTTCCCGCAGGTTTGATAACAGTGTTGGGATTGCTACTGAGTGACGGAGGGCTGTACATTCAGAGGGAATGGCATTGGAGTGGGTAAAGGGAGTGGATAGCAATTGTTTTCACACCCAAAGTAGCCTTGTTACAGTTCAGCTGGAGCCTGGTGGGCCATTTTGGTTATTAACTCTAACCAGCATAAATTATGCTAATATCAGTTTCTATCATGCTAAGAAATACAAGGAAAAAGCAACATGTTCATATAAATATATATTCATAGGCTGCCTTCCGCAACCTGCCGCATAGTAATCTTTTAAAGAATTGTCTTTAATCAGAGGAATTTGTGGAATTCTTTGCCACAAACTGTGGAGGCCAAGACAGTGGATATTTTTAAGGCAAAGATAGATAGATTTTGATTAGTACAGGTGTCAGAGTATATGGGTAGAAGGCAGGAGAACGGGGTTAGGAGGGAGAGATAGATCAGCCAGGATTGAATGGCAGAGTAGACTTGATGGGCCGAATGGCCTAATTCTACTATTCCTTATGACCTTATGAGAACCCGAGGGGCAATGTTATCATTCAGAGGACAGTGGGTATATGGAACGAGTTGCCCGCCAATCACAGTTTTAACAGGTACTTTTGTACAGGTACAAGGATAGGAAAGATTGAGAGGGTTATGGGCCTGTCCCACTTACGCGACTTTTTAGGCGACTACAGGAGACTATGAGGTCGCCACAAGGACGCCACATGTTCGCCGGAGGTTGCCAGTGTGTCGCCTGCAAAGTCGTGAGTAGTTCCCGCATTCTCGTACTAGTCGCGGATTCATTTTGGTCGCCGCTAATTTTTCGACATGTTGAAAAATTAGCGGCGACCAGAATTTTGACGCCATAGAGAGTAGCGAGAATTCTTGTGACGTAGGTGCAGTAGTAGTGGGTCGCCAGGAGTTTGTAGGTTGTCATAGGTTGTCGTAGGTTGTCACTGGTGCTGACCGGTGAATTTCATTGGTTCGTTGGGAAAAAAACCGTAAACAGTAGTTTTCAGAACCAAGGATGACTGGCCGGTAATGTTAATCTCCGCCGAGCTTCACAGCCGTGTATCTATGTCTTCTTAAAAGGTGTCTGCATTCCTTCTCCCCCTTCCCCCCCCCTTTCCCCCTCCCTTCCCCCCCCTTCCCCCCCCTTCCCCCCCCCCCCCTTCTTTTAAAGGACTTATGTGGCCCTTCCCGTACACTGTGCTTTCACCGTCTTAATTACAGCGCCAACCTTCCTGTTCATTGTGGTGTGTGTCTGTATCACATTGGCTTTGCACTGTGTGAATTTCACTCAGACAGCGCTCCCCCCGCATGCCCTGCTCCCCGCCTGTATAATTGGCTGGTGAAGGAGGCGATGTGTGTGTGTGTGTGTGTTCCACTCTGACAGTCACCATTCCAGTCGCTGTTTTTTCAGTGACCTGCTACGACTTGACAATCGCCTGCAAAATTGCCAAAGTGGGACAGGCCCTTACGGGTCAAATGCTGGCAAATGGGATTAACATAGATGTGCATCTTTGTCGTCACAGTGCGTTGGGCATGTTTCTTTGCTGTCTGACTCTATAGCTCTATAATTGATATTCTGTTGCCATAACCTGCCATCTTGTGGAAAGTTTTTCATTATATTTCTCAATATTACACAGGCAAATTAAAGAATGTATTGTGACCTTATGAAAAAAATGGGTTAATGATCTTAAAAATAAATTATTGTTTTTGGAACCATTTGGTTTGCACAGATTGTGCTTGTCTGTCTCTGGACAATAATTTAAATCCACTTACTATGCTGTTTGCAAAGAGGCCATAATTCACCAATACCTTAATCAATCTTCCTTCAAGATTTTTTTACTCATTATGACCTGTAACTTTTCTAAACAAAATTAATCTGGACCAAGATCAATTCATTTCATTAGCATTTGCAACCAACAACATAAAAGTTCATAAATTCCTAATTCTGAGGCCAGGTGCCATCTAGCAAACACCTCCTCGTACCTAACTCTTGAACATGACCCTACAGACAAAAACCAGGCTATCATCTCTCCGACAGTTACAGATCTCAAAGCCTCCAACCATACAGTTAAATTGTCCAAAACTGCCCAATTCTATCTCCCAAAATCCTCAAACAGTCTTGCCCTGGCTGACCCATTCTTTCTGCCTGCTCCTGCCCCACAGAAGTCATTTCCAAATAGCTCAATTCTATCTTCTTGCCACTACAACCCCCAACCCCCTCCTATCTACATCTAACACACCTCCATCACGCTTCAACATTTCAATAATTTCAATTCGCAGGCCCGCATTGCCTCATCTTTAGCATTTTTACTAACATTCTCCTGCTCCTGGCAGAACATGCCCTTCCTCTCAACAACATTTAACTCCCGCTTTCTTTAAAATAAAGGTGTAGCTATGGGCACTTGCAAGCCCCCAGCTATGCTGGTTACGCCAAACAGCCCTTGTCCCAAATGTACACCATCACCACTCCCTAATTCTTTCTCTGCTACATCGACGACTGCATTGAAGCTGCCTCCTGCCCTGGAGAGAATTAATTAAAAAGACAACTTTACCACCAACTTCCATCCTTCCCTCAAATTCACTTTCTAACTTTGTCTCTATCACTGGGGACAGACTATCGATTGATGTCTACAACACACATACTAACTCCTACATTTATCACAGAAGGACTACACCTCCTTCTATGCTGCCAGCCCCTGCAACCCTTACAGATGAGACAGATTTTCACCTACACCTATTCTAACATCATCTACTGCATTCATTACTTCCACAGTGACCTCCTCTACATCAGCAAGACCAAGTGTAGATGCGGCATCCGTTTTGCCAAACACTTATGTAAAAATGCATACCTCCAGATTCAGCAACTGTATCTTCCCAGCTGTTATCAGGCAACTGAATCATCCTACCACAACCAGAGAGCAGTGGTGAACTACTGTCTACCTCATTGGTGACCCTCGGACTATCCTTGATTGGGCATTGCTGGCTTTACCTTACACTAAGTGTTATTCCCTTATAATTTATATATACAGTGTAAATGGCTTGATTGTAATCATGTTTTGTCTTTCTACTGCTGGTTTCTTATGACCTAGTCTTTCTGCTGGCTGGTTAGCATGCAACAAGAGGTTTTCACTGTATCTCGGTGCACGTCAGAAGGTCATAATAAACTTAATACACATGACAATAAACTAAACTGAAACTGGGTAGCCAACAACCTGGTGGTATGAACTTTGAATTCTCCAATTTTATGTAACTAACCACCACCCAAATACCACTACCCTTTCTCCCCACCTCTCTTCCATGTGCCTCATCTGCATGTTCACCCATTTCTCCCACAATTACACCCCCTTCCCATTCCCTTTTACCCCTCCCCCGTCCCCTTCCACCTATATCCCTATCTGTGGCTTCACATTCCACACCTCTTCTCTCATTACCTCCTTATCCAACTGATTTATGGCCTTTCATCTCTGCCCTTTATCCAACTATCTTTGTCCAAACCCCCTCTCCTGTAATCACTGGCCATGTCAAACTCCCACCTTTCTTCCAGCTTTCACCCTCCCAATTACAGTTAGTCTGAAGAAGGGTTCTGACCCAAGACATCATCTAGTCTCATCCTCCAGTGTTGCTGCTTGACCTGCTGAGTTACTCCAGCACTTTGTGTCTTTTTATGTAAACCAGCATCTGCAGTTCAATTTGGCCGAATTCCTTATTCTGCTGCACAAAAGGGACATGGAAAATATTAAGTTGCCCAATATGGCTACTCGAAGCTTGATGTAAGGCACACTGTTGAAATAGGCGAGGAAAGACTCTCCATGCTGTCCCGACACAGCACACTCCACATAAAAAGCAACCCAAACATAAGCAGGGATCATAGATGACAGCAACAGGCATGCCTTAACTGGTATTAGTACTGTAAGCCAAGCATTATATCATTGGAATTGCATTACTAATACCATCTGTCCTCAGATAATAATAGACAATAGGTACAGGAGTAGGCCATTCAGCCCTTTGAGCCAGCACCGGCTTTCAATGTGATCATGGCTGATCATCCCCCATCAGTACCTCGTTCCTGCCTTCTCCCCATATCCCCTGACTCCACTATTTTTAACAGCCCTATCTAGCTCTCTCTTGAAAGCATCCAGAGAACCTGCCTCCACCCGCCCTCTGAGGCAGAGAATTCCACAGACATTTCCATAGACAGATTTTAGCAGATTTTAGAACCTTCACTTCATAAAGGTCATGTTTACGATTGGATTGGCTTACTGAAAAACTGCAATGCTTAATTATCAAGTTAAATAAAGTGGGGTTTAGGAATGTTTGCTTTTCATCCGATGGGACGTTCCAAAAGAATAAATTGGAATGCCTGTTCCCACCTGATAATTAAACAGAAAATGGAATATTCAACTCTTACACATAAGTACTTTCTCATACTAGCCCACTGCAGTTTGCCTGAGCGGCATTACTAATAAAGAGCTGACAATCAGTCCTGGCAATCAGCAGTAAACTATTATACTTAATTCTTCCAGGATGTTAGAGCTGAATTAGAACTGTGTTTCTGAATATAATTGCCTCTTTGAAGGTTCAATGTTGTAGCCACATAATGGGAAAAGAATAATGAGACTGGATTTTTCTCTCCTTGCCTATGCATCAGCATTCATAAATGTCTAAACTGTATCACAAGCTGGGGTAATCTTTTATGCAATTGTGCTCATAGATTTAATTAACACTATTCTTCAGTTGGTCACCAGGCCACATGCTTGGGCAATGTGAACAAAAAGATGTGTTCAGAATGTCCTTCCTTTTTTTTCCAGAAATCAAACAATTAGTCCAAATTGCTTCAAGTGAATGCCAGAAACTAAAAATCAGTCAAGGCCAAGTTCAAACCTGGAGGTTGCTAACTAGTATTATTTCAATTGAAATCCATTTAACAGTTTATTTTCATATATGTACTTCCCAGTGGCTCAGTTGTCAATAGTCCCAAAGAGGACAAGCAGAATTATGGCACTAATGGTAAATATATAGTTCAGCTGAGAAATTTGCAAACAATGCACAATTGGAATAACAAGAATAACTTGTATTAGTGTATAATGGTGTGGTTTCGTATTCTGTGAAATTAAATTTAATAACCAGAGGTGCTTGTATCTAAACTATTACTTGGTAATATGAACATACTAGCAGACCATACTCCAATGACACTCACACAAGTGACATGGGTCACTTTACTTGGGGTCTATAATTTGTATTTGTAATCTTCATTTGTATTGTGATAGTAAGACACCCGGTCTTTTAACAAAAGCACGATCAAACAAAATTTCACGCTAGTCCACCTACAGAAATGTTAGTCACGTTGAAAAACTTTTAAAAACAACAGTGTTAAGGAACCACTACGAGAAAATGCATAAACTAGAATGCTTTAAACTAGAATGGTTGGGGCGAGGGATGCAAATAGCAAAAGCTAGTAGACAGAATGGGAGGCAGGAAGCAGAAAAGGGAAGCACTCGGACACAAGAGGAGAAAGAAAAAAAAGGAAATAAACAGAGAATAAGAGATGGGGGGTTTCTTAAATGTGCATATTTTAATGCTAGGAGCATTGTAAGAAAGGTGGATGAGCTTAGAGTCTGGATAGACACCTGGAAGTATGATGTTGTGGCGATCAGTGAAACATGGTTGCAGGAGGGCTGTGATTGGAAACTAAATATTCCAGGATTTCGTTGCTTCAGGTGTGATAGAATTGGAGGGAGGTGTAAAAAGAGGTGGAGGTGTTGCATTGCTAGTCAGGGAAGATATTACAGCAGTGCTTTGGCAGGATAGATTGGAGGGCTCATCTAGGGAGGCTATTTCGGTGGAACTGAGAAGTGGGAAAGGTGTAGCAACACTTATAGGGGTATATTATAGACCGCCAAATGGGGAACGGGAATTAGAAGAGCAAATATGTAAAGAGATAGCAGATATTAGTAGTAAGCACAAGGTAGTGATTGTGGGAGATTTCAACTTTCCACACATAGACTGGGAAACACATTCTGTAAATGGGCTGGATGGTTTGGAGTTTGTAAAATGTGTGCAGGATAGTTTTTTGCAGCAATACATGGAGGTGCCTACTAGAGGAGGGGCAGTGCTGGACCTCCTGTTAGGAAATGAGACGGGACAGGTGGCGGAGGTATGCGTTGGGGAGCACTTCGGGTCCAGTGATCACAATACCATTAGTTTCAATATAATTATGGAGAAGGACAGAACTGGGCCTAGGGTTGAGATTTTTGATTGGAGAAAGGCTAACTTTAAAGAGATGCGAGATGATTTAAAAGGAGTGAACTGGGACATTTTGTTTTATGGGAAAGATGTAGAGGAGAAATGGAGGACATTTAAAGGGGAAATTTAAATGTACAGAATGTAAAGAGTACAGAATCTTTATGTTCCTGTTCGGTTGAAAGGAACCAGTAAAAATTGGAAAGATCCCTGGTTTTCAAGGGAAATTGGACATCTTGTTCGGAAAAAGAGGGAGATCCACAATAATTATAGGCAGCATGAAGTAAATGAGGTGCTTGAGGAGTATAAGGAATGTAAAAAGAACCTTAAGAAAGAAATTAGAAAAGCTAAAAGAAGATATGAGGTTGCTTTGGCAAGTAAGGTGAAAGTAAATCGTAAGGGTTTCTATAGCTATATTAATAGCAAAAGGATAACAAGGGATAAAATTGGTCCATTGGAGAGATCGAGTGGACAGCTATCTGCAGAGCCAAAAGAGATGGGGGAGATATTGAACAATTTCTTTTCTTCGGTATTCACCAAGGAGAAGGATATTGAATTATGTGAGGTAAGGGAAACTAGTAGAGTAGCTATGGATACTATGAGTTTCAAAGTAAAAGAAGTACTGACACTTTTGAAAAATATAAAAGTGGATAAGTCTCCAGGTCCTGACAGGATATTCCCTAGGACATTGAGGGAAGTTAGTGTAGAAATAGCCGGGGCTATGACAGAAATATTTCAAATGTCATTAGAAACGGGAATAGTCCCCGAGGATTGGTATACTGCGCATGTTGTTCCATTGTTTAAAAAGGGTTCTAAAAGTAAACCTAGCAATTATAGACCGGTTAGTTTGACTTCAGTGGTGGGCAAATTAATGGAAAAGATACTTGGAGATAATATATATAAGTATCTGGATAAAGAGGGTCTAATTAGGAACAGTCAACATGGATTTATGCCTGGAAGGTCATGTTTGACTAATCTTCTTGAATTTTTTGAAGAGGTTACTAGGGAAATTGACAAGGGTAAAGCAGTGGATGTTGTCTATATGGACTTCAGTAAGGCCTTTGACAAGGTTCCTCATGGAAGGTTGGTTAAGAAGGTTCAACTGTTGGGTATAAATGCAGGAATAGCAAGATGGATTCAACAGTGGCTGAATGGGAGAAGCCAGAGGGTAATGGTGGATGGCTGTTTGTCGGGTTGGAGGCAGGTAACTAGTGGGGTGCCTCAGGGATCTGTGTTGGGTCCTTTGTTGTTTGTCATGTACAGCAATGATCTGGATGAAGGGGTGGTAAACTGGATTAGTAAGTATGCAGATGATACCAAGATAGGGGGTGTTGTGGATAATGAAGAGGATTTCCAAAGTCTACAGAGTGATTTAGGCCAGTTGGAAAAATGGGCTGAAAGATGGCAGATGGAGTTTAATGATGATAAATGTGAGGTGCTAAACCTTGGCAGGACAAATCAAAATAGGACGTACATGGTAAACGGTAGGGAATTGAAGAATACAGTTGAACAGAGGGATCTGGGAATAACCGTGCATAGTTCCTTGATGGTGGAATCTCATATAGATAGGGTGGTAAAGAAAGCTTTTGGTATGCTAGCCTTTATAAATCAGAGCATTGAGTATAGAAGCTGGGATGTAATGTTAAAATTGTACAAGGCATTGGTGAGACCAAACCTGGAGTATGGTGAACAATTTTGGTCGCCCAATTATAGGAAGGATGTCAACAAAATAGAGAGGGTACAGAGGAGATTTACTAGAATGTTGCCTGGGTTTCAACAGCTAAGTTACAGAGATAGGTTGAATAAGTTAGGTCTTTATTCTCTGGAGCGCAGAAGGTTAAGGGGGGGACTTGATAGAGGTCTTTAAAATGATGAGAGGGATAGACAGAGTTGATGTGGACAAGCTTTTCCCTATGAGAATAGGGAAGATTCAAATAAGAGGACATGACTTTAGAATTAAGGGACAGAGGTTTAGGGGTAACATGAGGGGGAACTTCTTTACTCAGAGAGCGGTAGCGGTGTGGAATGAGCTTCCAGTGGAAGTGGTGGCGGCAGGTTCGTTGGTATCATTTAAAAATAAATTGGATAGGCATATGGATGAGAAGGGTATGGAGGGTTATGGTATGAGTGCAGGCAGGTGTGACTAAGGGAAAAAAGTTGTTCGGCATGGACTTGAAGGGCCGAGATGGCCTGTTACCGTGCTGTAATTGTTATATGGTTATAAAATAATGAGAAGTATAATTTAGAGAGATACAGCGTGCAAACAGACCCTTTGGCCCACCGAGTTCTCACTGACTAGCCATTCCCGTACACTAGCCCAATCCTACACTAGGGACTATTTACAATCTTTACTGAAGCCAATTACCCTACAAACCTGTACGTCTTTGGAATGTGGGAGGAAACCGGAGCATTCGGGGAAACCCCACGCGGTCACGGGGAGAACCAACAAACTCCCTACAGACAGCACCCATAGTCAAGACGGAACCCAGGTCTCTGGCACCATAATGCAGCAACTCTACCACTGTGCCATCCCTAATAGTAATAGTATAGATAAAGAAGATAGTCAGATCTTTTTTACTCCAGGGTGGAAAAATGAAAGAGAGCATTGCTTTAAGGTCAGACACCTTAGGACTTGGACTAAAGGGTCTGTTTCTATGCTGTATATGACTCTAAAACTAACTGATACAGTCGTTGCCTACATGACCAAGACCTAGATAACTTTCCGATTTGGGCTAACAAATAGCTAGAAACAATTGCACCATGCAAGTGCAAGATAATAATCATTCCAATCAAGGAATCCAAACACTTGCATTCAAGAGCATTATCGTCACCAAAACCAAACCATCAGTACCCTGTAAGTGACTAGAAAAGCAAGTGAGAAACTAGTATCCTGTGATGAGTGACACATCTTCTGAAACCTCAAAACCTTTCTGCTATCCACAAGGCACAAATCACTTGCGATAGTCACAAAATGCTGGAGTAACTCAGCAGGTCGGGCAACATCTCTGGAGAAAATAAATAGGTGGCATTTCGAGCCGGATCCCTTCTTCTGAGTCTGTAGAACGGTTCTGACCCAAAACGTCTCCTATTCATTTTCTCGAGGGATCTTCGGTATAAACCAGCATCTGCAGTACCTTCCTAAGCATAACTCACTGGTCTGTTTCAGCAGCCAGCTGACCACAGTCTCATTCATTAATCCCAACTTGAATGTCATTCTCCTTCAGACATCACCTCCAGTACAACAACAACAACAAATTTACATCAGTCCGTTGATGTAAGCTTCTATGATCAGCCAGCAGCAAATACTGTTAATTAGGACCAAAAACAGAAATATTAGAAACCCAATGGGCAAACGTAATCTCTAATGACAGCAGCAAAGTTGCCGTTTTGGGACTGTACCCCATCTCAGAATCGCCGGTAAATTACAGCATAGAGAATGTGAGACGTACGCTGATCACAACCTTCGGGGTTGTCTACTGAGGCTGTCACATAACTTACGTTTGAGCAACAGTTATGTTGCCACATTATCAAACAAGAAAAGGGGAAGACAATTCAAAAAACACTCTCCTTCTGATGTTCGAACAATGAAATCTACCCTGTGGCTAATGTAAAATTGCACATCCTCAAAGAGTACCATTAGGCTCTTCGATTTAACAACTGTTTCTGGATTAAACTGAATTTAACACTGTTTCTTCTGGTTTTTAGTTTCCAGTATTTGCCTAATAACTGTGCATGAGCACCGCCAAGTGGTCAGTGCAGGTACTTGCATGAACTCATGCATGAACTCGCTAATCACTAGTCCGAAATTGGTTGATGTGGGTGAACCTAAAAACATTAAAAGTTCTTATTACAAACACATTTGTTTGATGGAAACAACAAGTCCATATATCCTTCACATACAAAGGGTTTAGTGGCTACCTCTACTGAGTAAAATAATGTATATGGGACATCATAAATCAGTTGTGTTATGCAATCACCATGCTAAAGTTGCCCAGTGCAAGTTTTCCAGCCACGTAACACAAGTGCGACAATGGCACGTGGCTCGCACCACCAGGAACACAATTTGCTCAATTTTGAGGCTAGATCACTATGGCTAGTTAAAGATGAAGTAAACATATTTTTGAAAGAGTCAGTGTCATACAGATGGAAACAGGCCTTTCAGTCCAACTTGTTCCATGCTGACCAAGATGCCCCATCTACACTAGTTCCACTTGCTTGCATTTGGTCCATATGCTTTCAAACCTTTCCTATCCATCCACCTGTCCAAATGTCTTAAATGTTAGGGAATTGAGAGATATGGGGAACTGGTACAGACTGGAGATGAAGCCTGAAGCAGATCAGCCAGGATCATATTGAATGATGGCGCAGCTTTGAGAAGTCTACTCCTGCTCCTATTTTCTGGTGCTCGTGTAAATCTTTCCAAACATTGCCATACAATAATAGCTACAAACCCCCTATCGGGGAATCCCTGTGTGATGCGAACTCTTGTAACTAAAGCACACATAAATAACTGCTGTTATGTCCAATGTCACAACACATTAGCTGGAGGAACATGAAACAGAAAAATATATGTCTGTGACATTACTGATAAACAAGACAGTGCTTCTCCTTGCAAACTATGGTAACAGTTGAAGTGCCACCGTGAACAGCACACAAGCCAAGACCGATCACTCCGTACAGAGTTAATAGCATAGTACAATGGAAGATAAAGCAGTATTAATTGGGAATCCACATACATTTGTAGAGGCTCCATCCCTGAAGATTCCTCATCTAAAATAGTACAACTGAAGTGCAATCTGCCAGTTTATTAATCAAATAGCTAATCACATTTGCCTTTACCTCAGCGTCGTCTAGGCTATGCACCACAGTCTTAATACTCAGTCACCAACCTGATGTGTTTCTTTAGCGTTCCTGCGGAGGAATTTCCTGTGAGGAAGCTGCCTGAATAGATTCTGGAGTCAATCAGAGTTTATTTGTTCCTTTCTGAGGAAGTTTTCAAATTGCCAAGAGCTTGCAAGTTTTCCTTCTAGGTCAAAAACAATTGTAATTTTTCTTTGTTAAAATACCTGTGAATGGTACTCCTTGAATCAGAAGTGCGATAAATATACTCAAGCTCTGTTTGAAGATCTATATATAAATATGCGAAGGATGGAAAATCATTTATTTACTTATCCGTGGACCTCTGATCTAATAGGCGAGAGATGCATTGCCGCCTCTGCTCTGCCAAGTTTGGAAATGTGAAAAGTATGTGGAATTTAGTTTTTTTTAACAACGGGACAAATATGTTAATCTGGTGGTCAGCAATAGGAGTGGTCGACTGCATGTAAATGAAGAATTGGTACAGAGGTTAATGGGATCATACTTGAATTAATTATTTACCAAGAGGCTGGGAAAAAGAAGCTGACTAGTTTGTAGCAATGTCCCCACCCTCCCCTTTTTCATAGAACAGCCCACTATGTCTATGCCAAACATAATGCCAAGATCAACTCTTATTTGCCTGTACATAATCCACAATCCTCCATTCCCTGCATATCTATGTGCCTATCTAAAAGTCTCTTTAATGCTACTGTGATATTTATCTCAACCGCCACCCCTGGCAGCACATTCCAAGCACTCTTACCTCTCCCAGAGCAATATATCTATATGCTTGGACATATCAGGTTTCCTCTCAGGCATAACAGGATTTCAATACGATTAGGGATTTGGCTTGAAATCAGGACCAACCTCAAACGGCACGGTGACGCAGCGGTAGAGTTGCTGCCTTACAGCGCTTGCAGCACCGGAGACCCGGGTTCGATCCCACCTACTGGTGCTGTCTGTATGGAATTTGTATGTTCTCCCCGTGACCGCCTGGGTTTTCTCCTGGAATGTGGGAGGAAACTGGAGCACCCAGAGAAAACCCACACCGTCACAGGGAGAAGGTGCAAACTCCGTACAGACAGCACCTGTAGGGAGGATTGAACCCGGGTCTCTGGCGCTGTAAGGCAGCAACTCTACCACTACACCATTGTACCGCCCGTTTATCTACTGCCTTATAACGACATTAATATTAAAAGCTAATTCAACCGCGCAAGAGCCATCTCTACATTGTTCTTCTGATCCCTGCCATTATTTAGATACAAAATCAACTCTAACCGAGAGAAATACTGCACTGTTCCTGTGCTGACCTTCCACAAAAGTCATGGTGGATGATCAAAAGAAACCTAATTTCTGGCCAGTGAAAGATTTCATCCATATCATTGAAAGCTGCAGCAAATGCATTACTGTAACTTGCCTCTATGCTCTTTGTTAAAGTAAAAGGACATTTACTAACCCTCCTGCTCACAATTCATATCCAGCAACCGCTGCTTCTAAGTGCTTCTTATGTTGGGCAATGTTAGCATGAGGCTTGCTTAAAATGCCAGTCAGTTCTCAATAACCAGTAGCTGTGAAAGAGCAAGAGTCTAAGGTGTTCCTAATATTCACTGCTGGCCTCTCATCTTCGTCAACTTGGCCACCTTGTCTTTGGCATCTCTCACTTGTCGGTATTTGCTACCATAGAGGTGCCCAGAGAGGCAGGAGTACAGTGTCGCACTCAGAGGATACTCATCCAAAATACAAACTAATCTTGCTATAATGTGAAACCAGTTCTCTACAGGAAGGTTGATTTAATTGTGGTCAGATTTGAATCCGTTCAGTGACCCAGCCATCAAATCAGCATGGAACTCGAGGTATCTGGATGTCTTTACACACCAGTGACTAACAAGCAGCAAGCACAGGGCAGCACGTTGGCGCAGCGGTACGGTTGCTGCCTTACAGCGCCAGAGACCCAGGTTCGATCCTGACTACAGGTGCTGCCTGTACGGAGTTTGCACATTCTCCCAGTGACCACGTGTGTTTTCTCTGGTTGCCTCCGAAATTCCACTGATGTGCAGGTTTGCAGGTTAATTGGCTTCTGTAAATTGTTCCTTATGCGTAGGATAGAACGAGTGTATGAGTCATAGATTAATACAGTGTGGAAACAGGCATTTCTGCCCACTCACCCACACTGGCCAACAATCTCCCAGCTACCCTAGTCCTACATGCCTGTGCTTGGTCCATAATGGGGTAATTATTGGTCGGCATAGATTATTGGTCGAAGAGATAGTTAGATAGAGCTCTTAAAGATAGCAGACTCAGGGGATATGGTGAGAAGGCAGGAACGTGGTACTGAATGTGGATGATCAGCCATGATCAAAGTGAATGGTGGTGCTGGCTCGAAGGGCTGAATGGCCTACTCCTGTACCTATTGTCTATTGTCAATGGGCCAAAGGGCCTGATTCCATGCTAAATCTGTGGTAGTAAATAGTGTACCAGCCTTAACTGCAAGTGAATTTGATGTTTTCAAGAGAGAGTTAGATATAGCTCTTAGGCCTAACAGAATCAAGGGATATGGGGAGCAAGCAAGAACGGTGTACTGATTTTGGATGATCAGCCACGATCATATTGAATGGCAGTGCTGGCTCAAAGGGGTGAATGGCCTACTCCTGCACCTATTATCTGTTTCTATGTTCTATGTTTCTAGGATTTGAGTACAACTACAAGGATGCTTTACAATCATTGTACAGTACCTTGTTGAGGTTTTGGACTTCTTAGGAAAGGATATATACTGTACCTACGGCAGTGGGAATGCAATGAAGGTTCACTGAGTCACCCGCACTCAATGTAATCTAATATCTAATATATCTCAATGAGCTACTTCGTTTGGAATATCCAGCAAGGATATCACCAGCTGTTAATTCTGCAACATAACGTCAACACTTTAACCATATTTGTCACTTTAAACAGTCCAACTCAAATCCGCCACAAAATCTGCAACACTTTGCTGATACTAGTCACGGTACTGGGAATGGGAAACTCAAAAGTTGTTCAACTAGTTTAATAGCCCTGTCCCACGGTGCGAGTTCATTCCAAGAGCTCTCCCGAGTTTAAAAAAAAATCAAACTCGTGGTAAGCATGGAGAATGAACGTAGCGGGAACGTCGGAGCTCGGGGACGTCTCTTAGTGCTAACGGCAGGTACTCTGGAAGACTAGCCAATGGCAGGTAAGCACGGGAAGACTCGTGAAGATTTTTCATCATGATGAAAAATGTCCACGAGAGCCCCGAGTACCGACGAGTGGCCATTACCGTAAATCTCCGAGTTCGAATCAGGGCAAACTCGGGAGAACTCTTGGAATAAACTCGTACCGTGGGACAGGGGTTTCACTACGGTAATTCATTTAAATATCAACTCCATATTTGAGCCTGCAATGCATTTAATCAACGTACAATTTAACAGGTACAGAGAAACAAAATGGATATTTTCTTCCCTTCTGCATTGAATCTGCTATGGAGGAAGTGGTGATGGGGAAAATAGAAAGATATAGCATTATAACGCCATATCATTTTTTGCATTTTTTTTAAGGAAAGATAATGAGGAAACCAATTAGAAGTCGACACAGTGGCGCAACGGTAGAGTTGCTGCCTTACTTACAGCGCCAGAGATCCGGGTTCGACCCTGACTATGGGCGCTGTCTGTATTGAGTTTGTACGCTCTCCCCGTGAACTGCGTGGGTTTTCTCCGGGAGCCTCCCACACTCCAAAGATGTACAGGTTAATTGGCTTAGTAAAATGGTCTCTAGTGTGTGTAGGACAGTGTTAGTGTGCTGGGATCGCTGGTCGGTGCGGACTTGCTGAGCCAAAGGGCCTGTTTCTGCGCTGTATCTGTAAAACTAAAAAAAACTAACGCAGCAGATTTAGATTGATGTCATGTAAAATTATAATGAGAAAGAGGAGTCATGGAGTTCATGGTGAAGCACTAGCACAGATAAAAGCTGAGACCTTCAACAAATAACATTGCTGCTTTGGAGACACAAGAGACAGCAGGTGCTGGAATCAAGAGCAGCAGTCTGCTGGTGGAATGCAGCTGACTGAGCTGCCTGCGTCTGTGGGAATTGGGGGGGGGGGAGGGGGGTAGGTGTGATGTAATTATTAACATTTTGGGTCGCAGCTCAGCATCATGACTGAGAATGGAGAGGGGAGAGAGTCAGTAATAAGGGAGAGGGGGAGTGGTGAGACAGAAGCGAGGGGTGAATGACAGGCATATGGGGCAAGTGTGGGGAGGGGGGAGAATGGAGGGGAGTTGGCTTTTGTGGCTGGATAGTTTGCAAATTGCTATTCAACTCTTTTACCACAATGGTAATTGAACTCTTTAAAGTCAGTACTCCTTTCTCCTGCCTTGAATGTCAATTCAGTTGCAAAGAGACTCTGAAGGTTTCTTTTCGTTGTGTTCTATCACACTGAAAACCATACTATATTTAATGATTTCCCCCTTCCTTTCCAGATGACTTAATGTTTGGTCCAACTGAAAATAGCGTCAAATTTAGACTATGAGATCACCTTGCTATTAAAGAGGAAACCAGCTTCAGGAAGCTATGTAACTTGCCTGTAAGCAACACTGCCTAGTTTCTTAGCAGGCAGCAAAACAGAGGTCTCTTAATCTTTAAAATTAGGATATGCTTTGGGGATCTTAGTTAATATAATTAGAGGCATATACAAGTTCAGAGAAATTAGTAAACCTGTATAAACCATTAAGGGTATCTGAAGTTGCCCATCCTAGACTGCATGCTATGCTTGAGAGAAATATAAAGGCAATAGATAATTGAACCCTCGACTCAGACAAGGAAAATTAAAGCTTTATTATTAGAACAAAATAGATTACAAAGTATTCAGCATAAACAGCAATGTTTATGAAAACTACTTCCACTGGTACCAGAGTCAATAACAAGAGGAAACACAGAAACATAGAAAATAGGAAGAGCTGGCCAAACGTTCCCAACTCTGCCATTCAGTAAGGTTGTAGGCGATCTTTGGCCTATCCATTTGCCTCAGAGCCTCATAATCACTGATTCCTCTATATGCCATAAAACTATTCCAGTCTTCAATATATAATGACTTGGCTAGCATAGCTCTCTAGGTAGAGAATGCAGGTCAGTATGCAGCAAGAATGTGGGTTAGCAGGCAAAAAAAACTTTAATTGTACCTCGGTACACGTGACAATAAACTAAACTCAAACTCAAAGAGAATTCACAAATCTCCGAAGGAATTCAAGTGTCTAGCTTGTTTCATTCTCATATGTAGAAAAACGGAACAATAAATTTCCTACCTTCAGCAGCACAACAGGGTTGTAAACACGGTACACAATTGATAACACAAGAAACACACAAACAAAAGGTCTATAAATTTAAAGAAACAATATAGCGCAAAACAAAGCCCAGAGTCCCTAATGCAATCAAGACCAGTGAAAGTTTGAGGTTTAGTTGGAATTCATAGTGTTCAATAGCCTAATGGTTGTTGGGAAGAAGCTGTTTCAGAACCTAGACATGACAGTTTTCAGACCCCTATACCTTTTTCCCGATGGCAGGAGTGAAATGAGTGTGGTGCCAGGGTGGTGTGGGTCTCCAATGATGCTGGCTGCCTTTTTTAGGCAGCGCCTCCTATAGATCCCTTCGACAGTGGGGAATTCAGTAACCATGATGGAGGCTATGTCCAGCATTTCTTGTAATCTCCTTCATTCATGGGCATTCGAGTTGCCAAATCAGGTTAGAGAGTGTTCATCAACACACCAAATCTCCAGAATCATCAAAGTAAGGAGAGGAATTGCTAGGTTTTCTTAATGACTGCAAAAATGTGCTGGGTCCTAGCTCTGCATGCCCGGGAACTTGAAGTTGCTGACTCTCTCCATCACTGGCACATCAATGAGGACAGGTTTGTGGATCCTCGGCTTTCCTTTTCTAAAGTCAATCAGCTACTTGGTGTTACTGATGTCGAGAGCAAGGTTGTTGTTCTTGTATGATACAATCAGATCTACCTTCTATACTTAACTCATTATTTTCCATAATTCATCCAACAACGGTGCTGTCATTGGCAAATTTAAAAATGGAGTTGGGAGTGTGTCCGGCTCCACAGTCGTGGGTATAGAATGAATAGAGCAAAGGGATGCACGGAGAGCCAGTTCCCTGAGCTTAATAACAAGTTTGGAGGTGGTGATAGTGTTGAACGCCGTGGTACTTGATGACAGTTGCCTAACGTATATGTTCAAATTGTCCAAGTGGAGTGGAGAGCAACAGAGATCGTAATCATGGCAGCAGGCAAATTGCAGTGGGTCCAAGTTCTTGCTACTTTAATAGTAGATATGAGCCATAATCAACCTCTCAAAGCACTTCATCATCACGGACATAAGTGCCACCAGTCGGTAGTCATTGAGGCATGTCACCTCAGTCTTCTTCGGCACTGGTATTATTGGTGCCCTTTTAAAGCAGGTGGGAACCTCAGGCCTGGTAATGAGAGGTTGAAGATGTCAGCAAAAACTTCAGCCAGTTGCTGAACGTAACCAAGTGCTTTCCAATGGGTCACCCTCCTGAAGGATCTGATGCCAGCCTCGGTGACTGAGATTGCGATACCATCAGGGGCTATAGGGGCTCGAGAAAACACATTGTCTTCTCCAGCCAGTGAAATGAACTGGGATACACAGCAGGGTTCTTGTATGGATGTAAAATGTCTTTGCATTAATGACACCCACTTGATACACAACACGTTAACAACAAAATCTCCCATACTCAATCTTCTCAAATGTTGCAAGCAAGTATAAGTTACTGCTCATTATTCTTCTGCATTAAATTCTGTAGTGAAAAATCCAGATAACACAAAAAAGTAGCAAGAATATTTAAAAACATTAAATCTGCTGTAAAACACAAAATATTATTAAAATGATCATAAACTAGTTAAGACAATAACAAAACTAATTTATCCATATACAATTCCCACAAGATTCTGTTGTCTCTACATGTCTCAATATTTCAGATAACTCCCAGAGAAAGAGCCTAAACAGAAAATGTGTTCTATATACACACACATACTCCCATAAGTTTTCCCATGGTGACTCAGAGATTACCAGTGTTTTATTAGGTGTATTCCTACTCTCTGAAAGTTAGTTACTGCTGAGATAAAGGCTGTTTGTTTATCAGCAATAGACCTCTGCACCCTTCACCTCCAAGCCTGTGTTCCGTACCAGTGAGAAGGGCAGAAATAAAGGGAGCATGCCACTATCGACAAGTTCCCACTTGTCACACACACCACCCTGACACATAAACATCATTGTTCCTTCACCCTTGCTGTAAAAGCAAAACAGTGAAATATGCCCCATAGGCAATGTGGGAGAACTTTGAGATGACAAATATTCAAACTCCTTAAAACTTTTTTTTTTTTAATTAATTCTATTGTTAATAGCTTTATTTGGGATTATAAAAGTCACAGAATAAGTAAAAAACATTACTTAAATGGAGGATTAGCACTACCTAATTTTTTATATTATTTCTGGGCGGTTCAGATTAAGAATATGAATTTTTGGTTGATAAATATGGATCAGGAACCAGCTTGGTTAAAAATGGAAAAGGAAGACTGTTTACCTTTTGATATAAGTTCGATGCTCCTTGCTCCAAGGGTGGTACAAAAAAAATTTATAGGGAAAATCCTATAATTTATAGCAATAGACGTATTTGGAAACAAATAGTTAAAACTCTACATTTGGATAATATGTCGCTTTGCTTACCAATTATGAATAACCCTTTATTTAAGCCCTCTATATTGGGTAGGGGGTTTGGACAATGGAAAAACTTAGGAATTATAAGGATAGAACACCTTTATAGGAAAGGGAAATTTCTCTCATTTCAAGAGTTAAAAGATATCTACGGATTGCACCCAAATAACTTGTTTAGGTATTTACAAATTAGAGATTATATCAAATCAAATACGCAAGATTATAAAAATAGAGAACTAGGATTATTAGATGAAGTGCTCAACAAGCACCCAAATACAGAAAAACTAATAGCATATATATATAGTACTCTTTTGGATAGGGAAATTCCAACAACAGAATCATACCGACAAACATGGGAAAATGAAACCGGCTTATCTATATTAACACTTGGGAAGAAAGTTTACAACGTATACACCGTTGTTCGTTAAATGCCAGACATACTTTGATACGATTCAAAGTATTACATAGATTACATTATTCAAAAACGAAATTAAATAACATTTTTCCTAACATTTCCCCTATTTGTGATAAATGTCAGTACTCAGAAGCTAATTTAACCCATAGTTTTGTCACATGTACAAAACTTAATAGTTATTGGACTGAAATTTTTTAAATCATTTCTATAGTTCTTAAGATTAAATTGGATCCTGACCCAAAGCTAATAATATTAGGAGTTTCAGATTCAAATCAAATATTTACAGTAAATCAAAGACATTTTCTTGATTACTGTTTAATAATTGGAAAAAAATTAATATTAAAATTCTGGAAGGGAACATTATCCCCTACAATTAAAATGTGGACAGTGGAAATGTTGGAGATGCTGCATTTGGAGAGAATCAGGTTTGTCCTAATGGACAAATATTCAAACTCAACTCACCATCATTGTTTCAAAGCTAATTGAGGACAAGCTTTAAATGTCAGCTTTGCCAACAACACCAAAATGACTAATTTAAAGAAAAATGAGGCCAGTGGTTCATATTTTGCTCTGTGCTCAAACAGTGTCAAGCTTCCAGTGCCTCATCTGGTGAGACATTCATCTCATCTAATTATTTTACAGAAAAACCTCCATATGCAGTTACCCTCAACATGTATTTTCAGTATGTATCATTGGATAGGAATCACAGACTGAGTCTGCCTCATATACTATCTCCTCCTTGTTTTTGGACATCAAGCTCAATTTTGGCACCTCAATTTTATTTTTTTTAAATTGTAATAAAGGAAGCTTTATGAAAATAATCCCTTCAATTATGTAAAATTAAATCATTCATAGAAATGTGTTGCATTCTGTCATTAACAGCCTCTCTGGTGAAAGTGTCAAGTTAGTTTTGGTTAATGAAGATTACTCAGTCACCATGGCATTGGAATATTGTGAGCAATTTTGGGCCCCACATCTGAGAAAGGATGTTCTGGAGAGGGTCCAGAGGTAGTTTATGAGAATTATCCCAGGAATGATTGGGTTGACATACGATGACCTTTGACGGCACTGGGACTCTATTCACTGGAGTTCAGAAAGATGAGGGGGGGGACCTCATTAAAATTTACCAAATATCTAAAGGCCTGGATAGAGTGGATGCGGAGAGGATGTTTCAATTAGTCCAGGGCCAGAGGTCATAGCCTCAGAATAAAAGGACATTCTTTTAGGAAGCAGATGAGGAGGAATTTCTTTAGTCAGATGTTGTTGAATATGTGGAATTCATTGCCATAGAAGTGTGTGGAGGCCAAGTCAATTGATATTTTTAAGGCAGAAATAGATAGATTCTTGATTTTAGTATGGGTGTCAGGGGTTATGGGGAGAAGGTAGGAAAATGGGGTGAAGAGGGAAAGGTACATCAGCCATAATTGAATGGTGGAGTGTATTTGATGGGCTGAATGGCCTAATTCTGCTCCGATCACTTCTGAATTTATGAATCACTGGTCATCTCTAAAAAATTGAACAAGACGAAAGAAAGCCCTCTAAGTACTTTAATGCATATGGTGCTTTGAGGATTACATTAGGATAGTTTCAAGATTTTGGTATTGATCAATGAAAATTGAACTTAATGCAATCAGTCTGTAATGGATGAAGGCATACACAAACTTCCTGGAATACAGTTTCCCTTTAAATAGAAAAATGTAAACATGGAATATAATAATAATTATTAGAACAGAATAAATTTCCAAGGAAAGTGGCTTTCTGATTGACCATAATTATTACACCTTTGTTCTTGCAGCAACATTCTTTGGTGCTGCATAATCAACCACATCATAAAGTTGTCAATGTTTCTGTGAAGAAATCAAGTGGTGGAGGCAGGATCGATTTTAACATTTAAAAGTAAAGTGGATAGGTATATGGACGGGAAGGGAATGGAGGGGTATGGTCTGAGTGCAGGTAGATGGGACTAGGGGAAAATAAATGTTCGGCACAGGCTGGAAGGGCCGAGAGGGCCTGTTTCCGTGTTGTAATTGTTATATGGTTATATGTTATATGGTTATTTATCCCTTTTTTAAGAATGGTGGTTGTCAGTGCTCCATCTCTACACGTAGCAAAATCCAAAAGCATAACTTTGAACTAGATTGGGATACCTTAAGGTACTCTAAATTTACCAGTAGGTTCTGGAAATACTACAAACATCAAAATAATGTTTGATTTAATATTTAATCTGCTTGATTCCATGTCACACTAAGCATACAATTGATATGATTAAATACTATTGAGCAATTAGTTCAAACTTTTTTTTTCAAAGGCAAGAACATGCGTTGACCATTCCACTTGGGAGGCATTTGTTTTTTTGTACAGAAAACATTAGGGACCCCCAATAATGAATAGCCGCACCAATAAAAAAAATGACGAAGTAACAGGAAAAAGACAAAATTAATGAAATATTGGTTATCAGACAGGAGAGAAGAAAGTGAATTAGGAGGATAGTAATAAGATGTCACAAGAGAAAAGGCTGTTGCTCGCATGATGAAATAGACAGACACATGAAAGAAGAAAATGAACACAGAAAATGGTATACAGGAACTCACCAACTTATGTAATAGGCGACTTACAGAAACTCACATTTACACAAACAATTGTCTACCCCACTGTTTTATTTCTGTGTTGTACATGAGTAGTCTCAGTAGCTGTATGCAGTCGTTCCCACAAGCCAGTCAGCTGTTCTCGTGGATGCTCCCACATGATTTCTGCATTGAAGCTCCCACATGATTTCTGCATTGGAGCTCCCACGTGGTCTGCACACATAGCTTTTGTGTAAAACAAGGTTTAAAAAGGTCCATAACTGTATCTAAATGTATGATTTATTTTGTGTTAAATATTTTTTATTAGAAGTACATATCAAGATAAGGATAAACATGTCATATACATTCTTAATATTATTAATATTAACAATTATTTCTAATTTGTACTTCTATGAGTTTTTCATTTTTTATATAGATAGAAAATATAAGAGAAAAATAAAATAAAGATAGAGATTCAGAAAAATGAATGAAGTATTAAGCAGTTTGTACATCATTGGAGATATATCATGGGTTATTATATGTAAATCTTCGTCTATTTCTTCGTTCAGGCATCAGTCAGGTTCTCGCACCGAGCCACTTTGACCCTTTAAATATTCAATAAATGGAGACCATGTCCCTCTGAATTGATCCAACTTGCCCAGAAGGACAAGTCTTAATCTTTCAAGATGAAGTGTCTCTGACATTTCAGTGATCCACATTTTAATTGTGGGGGATGTAGGACCTTTCCAAAACTTCAATATAAGTTTTTTTCCCAATTATTAAACTGTAATCAATAAAAAATCTTTGATTTATTGTTATTAATCGATCTGTTTCTAATATTCCTAATATTATTAATTTTGAGTCAGGAAGCAAATTTGTATTAACAACATTCGAGATTATCTTAAAAATTTCTGCCCAAAAGGTAGTAATTTTTATACAGTTTGTGAATGAGTGGGTTAGATTAGCTTCTAAGTGTTGACATTTATCACATATGGCTGGTATATTTGAAAAAATTCTATGTAATTTTGATTTGGAATAATGTAATCTATGTAGTACTTTAAATTGTATCAAGATGTGTCTAGCATTTAATGAACAATGATGTATATTTTGTAAACTTTCATTCCATATTTCTGGTCTAATTGTTTGACCTAATTCGTTTTCCCATGAATGCCTATATGTTTCTGTCATTGGTACATCATTTTCTAATAAAATATTATAAATATATGATATCAATTTTTCTGTATTTGGATGTTTATTTAGACATTCATCTAAAATTTCTGCCTTTTTATGTCTAATTTCCTGTGTGTTTGATTTTACATAGTCTCTGATTTGTAAATATCTAAAATAATCTTTTGAATGTAATCCATAAATTTGTTGTAATTCTTGAAATGAAAGAAAGGAGTTTTCCCTGTAAAGATCACCCATCCTATTAATTCCATAATTTTTCCATTGTAAAAAACCTTTATCCATCATTGAAGGTTTAAATGTGACATTGTTTACAATGGAAAGAGCTAGTGGTATACATTCCAATTGTAATGTTTTCTTAAGTTGTTTCCAGATACGTATCCCACTCTCTATTATAGGGTTTTCTTTATAGGTTTTCTTAGCTAGTTTAGCATTGGCGAATAAAATCGTACTAATGTCAAAAGGTGTACAATCTTTTTCCATTTTTAACCAATTTGGTTGTTTATCTAATTCCTCCAGCTAAAAATTCATATTTTTAATACTAACTGCCCAGTAATAAAACATAAAGTTTGGCAATGCTAGACCTCCATTTATTTTTGATTTACATAAGTGTTTTTTATTTATTCTATGGCTCTTATATTCCCAGATAAAATTGGTGACTATAGAGTCAAGTTTTTAAAAAAAGTTTTTAGGAAGGTATATTGGTATCAATTGGAAAAGATATAGTAGTTGTGGAAGAAAAATCATTTTTATTGCATTAATTCTACCTAACATTGAGATAGATAATGTTTTCCAATATAAAATATTCTTATTTAGTTTATTCATGTATGATTAAATGTATGATTTAAACAGGAATAAATTTATTTTTCTTAAATAAAATAACATGCCCACTAATTTTCTCAGCTTGTTTCTACTTTCTTGTTGCAAACTTTTAGTTTGCAGGCATTTGCATAACTTCAGATTAGGTTATTTTTCACTCTTTATACAGTTTCTGTTGTACAGTATAATATATACACAGTAGGAATAGTAAATTTGCATGTGGTACTTCCATTCACAACTTACGTAACATCTGACTTACACAAGAGTCTGCCGGAAGTAACCCTTACATAAGTTGGGGGCATCTGTACTTCGGAAAGAGAGGCAACTCGAGGGCACAACTCTCTAAAGCCCCACAGGAAGATAGAGATCTGGCATATACAGTACGTGTAAAACCATTGGAAGCAGAAGGGCAGATTGAGAGTGTTTAAAATAACACTCTGTGCCTTAGAGTAAAAGGCAAACCAGTTATGATATACCTATGCAAATTATTGGTTTTCCACAATTGAGGAAGAATAATTTCTGAGCACTACAGTTTGGGAAAGGTATGAAGGTGTTAGCAAGGATGTAGAAAAGACTTACTAGAGAGGGTTGAGGGACTTCTGTTGTGTTTTATAGATTGGAGAATGTGGGTTTTTTCTTGATTTCGTCCAAAAAATGACTTTAGAGCACTTCATTAAAAAGACAGCAAGCAGTTAGAGTCAAGAATGTTCTGCCCAGGAGACAGTGATGACAGATTCAATCATGGTATTCAAAATTATTAGTACAAGAAAGGAAATAAAGATTAAGAAAATGGTGAGTGTGTACAGAAATAGGGCTAAAGGGTCCCAGCCTGAAATTTTGCTTATCTTTTCACTTATTGAGTTCCTCCAGCATCTTGTGTTTTGCTCAAGATTCCAACATCTGCAGTTCCTTGTGTCCCCAGGGATAGGGCTAGTTTATCTGCACTATAAACCTAGGGCTAGTTGAAAGCATGAATAATAGGCTTCCCAAACAGAATGAGTTGGCTGAACAACAAAACATTAAGTTAATATTGTACATAGAAAAGAAAAATACGAGGCACACATTCTCCACGGTTGATGGATGAACAACAAAAAAAAAAGAATTATTATGAGACCCGGCATCTAAATGTTCAACATGGGCAGTGTTGTGCAGTTCACAATAGCAAAGCCAAAGGAACGTTTAACTGTATGCTAACATGACTTATGACTTGTTATTTTGGATGTTCAGTTTAAAATTCTCTTTGTTTAACAATTGCTAAGCCAAAGGAAGTTAAATTCAAATTGTATAGTGTGCAGGTCTGTCCTTGAAACACCTTGAAAAACATGTCTTGTTCTGATTGCTGAGAAAAAAGAAGCCTTTAAACACAAAAAAATGCAAAACCATATAACCATATAACAATTACAGCACGGAAACAGGCCAACTCGGCCCTTCAAGTCCATGCCGAACAACTTTTTTCCCTTAGTCACACCTGCCTGCACTCATACCATAACCCTCCATACCCTTCTCATCAATATGCCTATCCAATTTATTTTTAAATGATACCAACGAACCTGCCGCCACCACTTCCACTGGAAGCTCATTCCACACCGCTACCACTCTCTGAGTAAAGAAGTTCCCCCTCATGTTACAACCTAAACTTCTGTCCCTTAATTCTAAAGTCATGTCCGCTTGTTTGAATCTTCCCTATTCTCAAAGGGAAAAGCTTGTCCACATCAACTCTGTCTATCCCTCTCATCATTTTAAAGACCTCTATCAAGTCCCCCCCTTAACCTTCTGCGCTCCAGAGAATAAAGACCTAACTTATTCAACCTTTCTCTGTAACTTAGCTGTTGAAACCCAGGCAACATTCTAGTAAATCTCCTCTGTACCCTCTCTATTTTGTTGACATCCTTCCTATAATTGGGCGACCAAAATTGTACACCATACTCCAGATTTGGTCTCGCCAATGCCTTGTACAATTTTAACATTACATCGCAGCTTCTATACTCAATGCTCTGATTTATAAAGGCTAGCATACCAAAAGATTTATTTACCGCCCTATCTATATGAGATTCCACCTTCAAGGTTCAAGCAAGCCATGAGACTGATCTGTCAATGTTCTGTGTGATTTATCAGCTGAATTTTTCCGTTTTAATGTATAAAAATTGGAAAATGTGCCTCTCCAAAGGCTTTGATGGAATACTTTGGAAAAATGTCAACAATGCAGAACTTGCATCTCCATTAGTTTTGATAAGAATGCTCATCAAACTTTTAGGATTACTTACACACTGATGATCATATTACACACACTGACTGATCATATTTGTGGAACGTGCTGATCAGTGGTGTGAGGGTAAGATGGGGGAACAACAGATTAAATGAATAGGAGGAGGAGGAGGACAAAAGAGAAGGGGGAGGGCAAGCGAAGGGGGTGGGTGAAAGGCAAGAGCGGAGGCAAAAATGAAGAGATTAAAAAATGAGAGTTTAATATTAATAATTAAGTATGAATAATTTCCACCCATCTGGTTATTAATGAACTTTTGTTTTCACTTCCTTCCTATTGTATTATTTTTCACCCAAGAAAACTACTTACATATCATATTAATATTCTGTTGGTGGATACAGATTGTATGCAGTACTGAGAATAATTGCTGCATTTTAATTTTTTCTCTGCTAAGGTGAAGTGCTCCTAATTTAAATACACCTCCTGGGAAGGAAACCACTTAAGCAGCCTAATTGACACTTTTCAGGAGAAATTTCAAATAAGTGTAATTAGAAGCAGTCCAGATGAAAGGCATGTCTTTGTGAGGAAGCTTATTAATTTCATCCCATATTTTTGTTGTGGATCTATTATCAGTCACAATGTATTGTACTCCACCGAGTTCAACAAAGGAAATCATAAATATGACGATTCCAGTCACCACCATGCAGCTTCAATCTAACAACGCAAGGTAGTCTGCAAAAGGATTATCAAACAGAAATTGAAACTGAATCGCAAGAAGATTTAAAAGGGCAGAAAAGCAAACACATGCTCAACAAAGCAGATTTTGAGGAGTATATTTGTGGAGAGACAAGAGCTTCCGTTGAATTGCTGTTTAAACATAGAAACATAGAAAATAGGTGCTGGAGTAGGCCATTCGGCCCTTCGAGCCTGCACCGCCATTCAATATGATCATGGCTGATCATCCAACTCAGTATCCCGAACCTGCCTTCTCTCCATACCCCTTGATCCCTTTAGCCACAAGGGCCACATCTAACTCCATCTTAAATATAGCCAATGAACTGGCCTCAACTACCTTATGTGGCAGAGAATTCCACAGATTCACCACGCTCTGTGTGAAAAATGATTTTCGGTCCTAAAAGACTTCCCCCTTATCCTTAAACTGTAACCCCTTGTTCTGGACTTCCCCAACACCGGGAACAATCTTCCTGCATCTAGCCTGTCCAACCCCTTAAGAATTTTGTAAGTCTCTATAAGATCCCCCCTCAATCTTCTAAATTCCAGTGAGTACAAGCAGAGTCTATCCAGTCTTTCTTCATATGGAAGTCCTGCCATCCCAGGAATCAGTCTGGTGATCCTTCTCTGTACTCCCTCTATGGCAAGAATGTCTTTCCTCAGATTAGGAGACCAAAACTGTACACAATACTCCAGGTGTGGCCTCACCAAGACCCCGTACAACTGCAGTAGAACCTCGCTGCTCTTGTACTCAAATCCTTTTGCTATGAATGCCAACATACCATTCGCTTTCTTCACTGCCGGCTGCACTTGCATGCCTACTTTCAATGACTGGTGTACCATGACACCCAGGTCTCGTTGCATCTCCCCTTTTCCTAATCGGCCACCATTCAGATAATTGTCTACTTTCATGTTTTTGCCACCAAAGTGGATAACCTCACATTTATCCACATTATACTGCATCTGCCATGCATCTGCCCACTCACCCAACCTATCCAAGTCCCCTTGCAGCCCCTAGCATCCTCCTCACAGCTAACACTGCCCCCCCAACTTTGTGTCATCCGCAAACGTGGACGTTGCATTCAATTCCCTCATCCAGATCATTAATATATATTGTAAATAGCTGGGGCCCCAGCACTGAGCCTTGCGGTACCCTACTAGTCACTGCCTGCCATTCTGAAAAGGACCCGTTTACTCCTACTCTTTGCCTCCTGTCTGCCAGCCAGTTCTCTATCCACATCAATGCTGAACCCCCAATACCATGTGCTTTAAGTTTGTATACTAATCTCTAATGTGGGACCTTGTCGAAAGCCTTCTGAAAATCCAGATATAACACATCCACTGGTTCTCCCTTATCCATTCTACTAGTTACATCCTCAAAAAATTCTATAAGATTCGTCAGACATGATTTACCTTTCATAAATCCATGCTGACTTTGTCCAATGATTTCACCACTTTCCAAAAATTTAGGGCCTTGACATGTGAAATGACTCAATTCAGGAGGGAGTGCAGCGTAGGTTCGCCAGGTTAATTCCCGGGATGGCGGGACTGACATATGATGAAAGAAGGATCGACTGGGCTTGTATTCACTGGAATTTAGAAGGATTAGAGGGGATCTTATGGAAACATATAAAATACTTAAGGGATTGGAAGGCTAGATGAAGGAAACATGTTCCTGATGTTTGGGGAGTCCAGAACCAGGGGTCACAGTTTAAGAATAAGTAGTAGGTCATTTAGGACCGAGATAAGGAAACACTTTTTCACCCAGAGAGTTGTGAAACTGTGGAATTCTCTGCCACAGAAGGAAGTGGAGGCCAATTCAATGGATGTATTCAAGAGTTAAATATAGCTCTTAGGCCTAACAGGATCAAGGGATATGGGGGGGAAAGCAGGAATGGGGTACTGATTTTGGATGATCAGCCATGATCATATTGAATGGCGGTGCTGGCTCATAGGGCCGAATGGCCTACTCCTGCACCTATTGTCTATGTTTCTGTTTCCATGACCAGGAAGCCAGAATTTAAGGCAAGATTATCAATCTGGAAGGGTTATGGAGACTCCACACAATGGAAGGATTTGAAAGCATGGAAATAAATTGGAAAAAAATGGTAACCAGTAGCAACAAGCACAGATATGAAGGAGACAGGTAGAGTTTTGGAATAACCTCAATACATTGAGTCAGACAGCACTGTGTTGAAGTCTCAGATCTGCAAGGCAGGGATAATATTTCAATAACAAATGAGCTGAGCTGGACAATATATAGTGATTTTATGGAAAACAGAAGCATCAGAGATGGCACAGATATGTGTCTAAACTCATCTTTGAATAAAACAGGACACCAAAATTGTAAATAATTTGAATCAGTTTCAAAGAGTTGTCTGAAGAAGGCAAAATAATTTATAGTGGGGATAAAATGACTTCAGTCTTCCCAATATATCCCACAATCGTCTTTATTAAAACCTCCATGATAAGTTCAGCTGGCTACCAGCTGGCTACAACAAATCACTTTTGTTTTTCAACCGTATAATTTCTACTGAATTTTGGTTTACTCACCCATCTGCTATGGCAGAGATTGTCTTTCCAAGAATGCCACCAGCCAACATTTTCCCTTCACTCATAGGGGCATAGACTCAGTCATACAACATGGAATTAGACCCTTTGGCTCAACTCATCCTTTCAAGCCAAGATGTCCTGCCTAAACTAGTCCCATTTCCCCACATTTGACCCATCTATCTATACTATTACTAAAACTCTCATCTTGACCACTTCCTGTCTGCGTTGTATTTAAATATGCACAAAAACGATCCCCCATAGCACTACGGTTTTTCGCCACCTTAGTCACCATTCTCCTCTGCTGCATAGCAAATAAGTTTTGTTCCGATCGATGAAATAGTACAAAAGTTATGAAGGTTTAAAAATTGTAAAAACCGCCCCTTCCGGAACCCGCTGCCAATAACGCGGTAAGGAGAATAAAAAGCTGAAGGGGCGTTGAGCAGTCCACGGGGAGCACGCAGCACGCAGCCCACAGGGAGCACGCAGCCCGCGGGGAATGAGCAGCCCGCGGACTGCTTCTGCGTCGACAAGCTGCTGAGTTGAACCGGAAGCCTCTGAGTGAAGCTGGAGTGTGACCGGAATCTGTTGTGTGAGGCCGAAAGCTGAAGGTGCGGGTGAGCAGAGTGCGAGCCCCCTTCCCCACACCCCCCTTCCCCACACCCCCCTTCACCTTTCCCCACCCCCCCTTCCCCACACCCCCTTTCCCCGCCACCCCCCCTTCCCCCCCCCTTTCCCCCCCCCACACCCCCCCTTACCCCATCACTCCCTCCCCCAAATAATCAAAGTTGTGCCTTGGTACAATACTTCTGCTGGAAGAAGCATTTCCAGACCATATACAAGTGATGTGGCCTCATCACGACGGTATTACTCATTATGCAGTGGATGGGAAATAGGGTGCACGGTTTCACTATGGCACGATCATTCTGCTTAAATGTGTAGGAAGGAATTGCAGATCCTGGTTTAAACCAAAGATAGACACAAAACGTTGGAGTAACCCAGCAAGTCAGACAGCATCTCTAGAGAAAAGGAATAGGTGACATTTCTAAGATAGACCCTTATTTCCTGACCCGAAACGTAATTTATTCCTTTTCTTCAGCGATTCCGTCTGATCTGCTGAGTTACTCCAGTTTTTTGTGTCTATCTTTCATCTATTATATACTATTACCAAAACTTTCATTTTGATCACTTCCGGTCTGCGTTTTCATTAAATTTGCACAAAAACGCGACCCTATATCGCCAGGATATTTCACCACCTTACTTGCCATTCTCCTCTGCTCCAAGCCATTAAGTTTTTGTTCCGATCGGTGAAATAATAGAAAAGTTATGAAGGTTTAAAAAATCATGAGATCAGCAGATTGGTCTTCTCGCCTGTCATTCACCATGAACGTAACGCCCCCTCCGGGGCGCGGAGAATAAAGCCCTGGAGGCCGGACATGAGTCAGTCAGACCGGAAACCGGTGAGTGAGAGTTGAGTCCAGAACTGTGAGTCTACAAGCCGTGCTGAGTGAACTGTGAGTCTACAAGCCTTCAGTGAGTGTCCTGTGAGTCTACAAGCCGTGGCTGAGTCCGGAGGCCGCGCTCATTCCGAAAGTCGCGTTAATTGCGGAAGTCCCACACATTCAGAAGTTGCGCTCAGTTGCGCACAGTTGTGTGTGTGTGTGTGTGTATGCGTGTGTGTGTGTGTGTGTGTGTGAGATGGAGGGTGTGTGTGTGTGTGTGTGTGTGTGTGTGTGTGTGTGATGGAGGGTGTGTGTGTTTGTGTATGATAGATGAGTCCACCAACCATGAGTGAGTGAACTGTGAGTCCACCAGCCATTAGTGAGTGAACTGCGTGAGTCCACCAGCCATGAGTGACTGGACTGCGAGTCCAAGAATCCATTCAACCCACAATGTCCATACTAGCCCTCTTGAAACCAGTCCCTTCAGCCCACAACACCCATACTAGCCCTCCAGAAAGCCCCCTCCCCCACCCCCCTACTGGCTACCAATATTGGAATTAGTGGAGAGGTGGAATATTGCGTTGGGGGGCCATCTCTCCCATGTGAGAATGGGACCCAACGTGTCCCACTTAGTCTAGTATCCCTTTAAACCTTTCCTACCAGTGGCACTGTCCAAATCCCTTTCAAACAGGTACATAGATGGTGGTAGGTACATGCAATGAGTGGCTGGAGGAGGTAGTTGAGGCAGAAACTTTAACAACATTTTAAATGCATTTGGACAGATACATGGATAGGAAAGGTGGGACTAGTGTAAATCGGGCACCTTGGTCAGCATTAGCAAGTTGAGCTAGAGAGCCTGTTCATATGTTTATACTAGACCAAGTGCAGACCCGTTGGGTCTGTTCCCCCAATGTGGTGGTTGCAGGGGAGGGGGGAGGGCTGGGGGGTGGCAGCATGCGGCGTAACAGACACTAACTATCCACCCGCACACACGTTAACTACTCCTCTTGATATTATATTAATATTATTCATTTGCTCCTTTTACCCCATAACTGCCCTATCCACTGACGCATAACCCCCAACTCACAGGCGCGTCTAGAGAGGGAAGGGGGGGGTAGAGAGTGAGGGCAGAGATAGAATGGAGAGAGACAGAGATAGAATGGGGAGAGACAGAGAGAAAGGGGGCAGAGACAGAAGGGCAAGAGACAGAGGGAGAGGGGGGTGGAGGTGAGGAGAGGGAGGGTGGTTGATGGGGAGGGAGGAGGGCTGAGAGAGATGGGAAGAGAGAGGGAGGAGAGAGAGGAGGAGGGAGGGGGAGAGGGGGGAAGCGAGTGGGGAGGGGGACGGAGGGTGGGGAGGGGATGAGGTGGAGGGAAGGGGGGGAAGGGGGTTTAGGGAAGGAGGGTGGGGGAGGGGAGGGGGAGAGAGGGGGAGTGGGAGAGGGAGGGGGAGAGAGAGGGAGAGAGAGAGGGGGAGAGAGAGAGTGAGGGGAGAGGGGAGAGAGAGAGATGGGGAGAGAGAGAGAGATGGGGAGAGAGAGGGAGATGGGGAGAGAGAGAGAGAGTGAAATGCAACCATGTGTCCCGCGTTCAGAATGTTCTGGAAATGAAGCATCCGCGTCTCATGCACGAAAGCTGTCGGCAGCTCTATGGAATTCAGGGGAGGACCCCTCCCCCCCCAGGCAGGAAGCAGTTGGGTCAGGTGCAAAGGCATTGTGAGGTCAGCAGCTGGGCAACCTTCATTTTTTTTGTCAGTTTGGTGATAGATTTAGTAAATATCTGGGGAAATAATTGACCAAATTTATAGAGGATTGGATTTTTGAAATCATAAGGAAATGTTCTACCAGAAGATGTAAAAATTTCAGTTATTGTAACTTTAACAGCTGGGGATGCGGTCAGATTTAAACAAAAAGTACAGAGGAGTGATTTCTAAACTCGCAAGGAAAATCTCTACTGAAATATGTTAAAACTTTTCCGTTTCGGCGTCTGATTTTCGAGGAGATAGGTTTCACATGCAAAATGACACACACACACACTCAGAGTTTTAATAGATATGATAAGATATATGATATGATATGATATGATGCCTCTGTGACTAAATGTTGTTATTGTACCTACCTCAACTACTTCCTCTGCTATTGTACCTACCTCAGCTACTATTTCCCATATATCCACCACCGACACTGTGGAAAAGATGCCACTCAAGTTATTATTAAATCTTTCCCCTCCTAACTTACTTCTTCTAGATCTTGATTCCCCTCTATCCCCTCATAATTTTACACACCTCTATAAGATCATGTCTTAACCTTCTGCACTTCAAGGAATCGTCCTAGCATGCCCAATCATTCCCTAGAGCTCAGACCCTCAAGTCCTGACTACATCCTCATATATCTTCTCTTTACTCTTTCCAGAATAATAGCACTTTACCTCCAGCAGGGCGACCAAATCTGAACGCAATAACTAAAATGAGACTTCACCACTATTTTGTACAATTGTAACAATGTCCCAATTTCTATGTTCAATTCCATGATTGATAAAGGCCAACGTGCCAAAAGTCTTCTTCATCATGTTATCCAGCTGTGATTATGCTTTCAGGGAACTATGCTCTGTACTCCTAGACACCTCAGCTCTTTAACACTCCCCAGGGGCCTCTCCATTCACTGTGTAGGTCCTGCACTAGTTTGATTTCCCAAAATGCAACATCGCAGACTGATCTGAACCAACCTCCATTAGCCATTCCTCAGTCCACTTCCCAGCTGATCAAGATGCTGCTGCCATTTTTGATAACCATCTTCACTATCTACGATACAACATACTTTAGTGAGATCTGCAAACATATAACCATGCCTTGTACATTCTTATCCAAAAATGTATAAAACAAAATCATTGTAAGTGCCATTGCAGACAGAAACTTCAGCATCATGCATTCCGATGGACAATGTAAGCAATCCATCCTTTCCCCTCTCCATGCCACATACCACACTCTCAATGCCATGAATTACTACCAACCATTTAAATTTCTCATCCCGCATATATTGTTATGCATAATACCCGGTCTTTTTTGCTACCAAATACTATTTCCAAGTTCTGTCCTTTCTTCATCCAAAGACCACATCATGCAACATGAATCATGTGAACACATTTATCCCTGTTACTCAATTTTAGTTCTGAAATATTGTACTAATGGTGTTTTTAAACTCAATTTCCCTATTTAATAATATAATGGAAGTCTGCCAGTAACTCAAATAAATATAAATATATTAAAACCTATCATCACAGACCATCAGCCACATACAGATTTAATAGCTTGAGCTAGTAATCAGATAATAATGAATCCAACTCTGAATTACCCTGTACCGACTTCTCTATATATACATTACGATCTCTCAATTGGCAACCAAATTGCATTTAAAACTCCATCCAACACTCTCATTCATCCATTGAAAGCTTTCTTATCTGACATCCAATTAAATCAGTCTTATTCTTTTCTCAACTTCTACCAAAACCCTAACTTTGGGAAAATGCTAATAGTCCAATAAGTAAATAAATTTGTAGCTCTGAAAATTACTCATCCTATAAAGTTGTAAACCTAGTAGAGAATAATTGCAGCAGTAGCTGCATGCAATATTAGATATGACACCCAGATACAAAAGCTGTAATAAAATAGATTTTTGTTAAATTAGGTAAATATTAGTAATCCACCTTTCCTAACCACTTAAGGTTTTAAATATAACCATTTCCCTTTTGAATCACCACTTCATCACCTCTTCCATGTACTGCTCACACTTTGGATGGTCATCTTTGTTAACTTCATTACTTTTAGAGTTATAGAGTTATACAGTGTGGAAACAGACCCTTCGGCCCTACTTGCCCACACTGACCAACATGTCCCATCTACTCTAGTCCCATTTGTCTGTGTTTGGCCCATATCCCTGTAAATCTGTGCTATCCATGTTTTCTGTACTCAAAGCTCCTAAGGTTTATTGAACTGGGTGGCAAAGAGATGAAACACAGCAGCCATGGAGACCAAGTGGGAGGAAGCACGATTGGGTCATCACCCTAGTTTATCCAGAAATAACTTAGGGGGAACAAATGCTAATAGCTAGACTTAACTCTTAATAACTAGAGTAATTCTTAACATCAAGATTGAGATCTGATATCACTGGTGGCCTCAGATACAGTCTTTCACTCACTTATAGAAGGCTTTTCCCAAGGCAATCACCTCCTCTGCCCATGCCATAATGTATTTTATCTTCCAAAATAGCTCCGCGTAAACTTCAATACTGGTAACTAATCATATTTTGGGGCATCCAAAATAATAAAAACAGAAACAAATCATGCAGGAAATACTCAGCAGGTCCGGCCATACTGGTGGGAACATAGACAGAATCAACGTTTCAGGGCAGAAACCGTTTGTCAGAACCATCTCCCACAGCTATCTTGACTATCCTTTGTCCCACTCCATCTCCTGTGAGGAATATTCCATATTCCCTGTTCCTCCATCTCGTTTGTATTTGATGAAATGCTCTGTTCACAAGTTCACACATTATAGGAGTAGAATAAGGCCATTTGGCCCATCGAGTCTACTCCGCCATTCAATCATGGCTGATCTCTGTCTCTTAATCCCATTTTCCTGCCTTCTCCCCATAAACCTTGACACCCAATGTAATCAAGAATTTTTCTATGTCTGCTTTTGATGCCTGTGAAATGGTTTATTTCTCTCCCATCGTTAACAAAGCCCTTGATTGCATCTTGTTTATGTTCTGTGCCTCTGCTCTTACCCCTTTTCTTCTTGGATGTAACTAGGATATAATTCCCCTGATCCTCACCTCCTACCCTACCAACCTCCACATTCAACAGTTCAATAGTTCTGATGAAAGGTCTCTAACCTGAAACATTGACTATGTTTCTCTACCCACAGGTGTGGCCTGGTCCACAGACTATTTCCAACATTTTCTGTTTTTGTTTTAGATTTCAGCATCTGAAGTGGTTTTGATTTTCATATTCTGGGGCACACTGAAGCCATCGATTTTAGCACAATGATTTTAGTAACTTCAGTTTTTTTATGCTGTTCATTGCAGAGAATCTCTGTTATGTGGAAAAGGTTTGCCACAAAGGAAGGATGTGGGTGATTATTTGAATAAGAGAGCTTTTGTCAGAGCAAAGCACCAATTGTATCCAAGGCATCAGTATCGAGCTTAAAGACTGCATGCTTTCCTTTTGCAATCACAAATTAAAAATAAGATAAAATAAATAATCCTGAAAATCTTAACTAAAGGAACTGGTGAAAAAATGAGAATAACTAACTTTCTGATATATATCTGCTCAATTAATCATATTTCATATTTTAAGCAATTATTTCATACATTTTATATACAACATCTTAACATTTTACTGTTCATACTTGTGCTTAAAAACTTTTACATCCTATTATGTACTGGAGGTCATTTAACTTGTTTTACTCCAATTTGTTTTTTATTTTCTCTCCTTTCAAACCTTACCAAAATACTTTTAGCCAGGAGTCTGAATAGGGTTATGCGGCCAAAGTTCAATCCGTCTTTTTTTATCAGACTCTCTAATTTCAGCAAACTCACTTTTCCTTTCAAATTTCCAATACATGCAGATTATCATGAATATTATTTTTAAAACCAGACAGTTCTTTTGAATTCATTTAAAATCTTATTTTATGCAGAATTATGGAAAAATATAATGGTGTTTTGGTAGTTTAATAGCAATCCAATTCCAAACCAATTGATGTCCAATTTCAAATTGCATAGATCTTAGCTAAAAATATATATAGCATTCTGGAAATAATAGTTGAGCCAGAATTTGTGGATAAGTGTGCTTGAGGTGCCTTTAAGTCTGTGCTTAACGTCACCTATTCCTTCGCTCCATAGATGCTGCCTCACCCGCTGAGCTTCTCCAACATTTTTGTCTACCTTTGAGGTGAAGGAACTCACTCTCTCCTAGTCTCTAGCTCGCCTTGTTCTCTTGCTACTCCCCATCCCGCAGTAATTTAAAATGCCTAATTCATAACTTTTCCTACTTCTGTTGACCTCAACAACAGCTTTGCTTTACAGTCTACAGATTATTTGACTCACTGAAGATTTTCAACAATGTTTTGGTTCAGACTTCATCTTCTGCTTTTGGATTGCAGTATTTAGAGATTTTTACTTCCTTCCCCACTCATTGCTGCATGGTCAATATCATAACCAGTGAGATTATCAAATGCCAAAACATGGATGAGGCTAAAAGGATTGGGGTTAGGGTTAGGGTTGTCAATTTGTAGGATGTCAATTTGGCAGCATGGAATGAAGGACAGCATTCTGAGGTTGGGCTCTGATTAAAAATAATCTGTGATATGCTTAAAGGCACTCTATTTTGAACACAGCATCATTGGCACATCATCTTCCTATTATTTAGGAATCTGTGATGCCACTTCTTAGATTAGGTCCTCACCTTCTTTTGAGAACTTCAACGTATCTTCCAAGAAGCAGATCATTCCAAGAGTTGCAGAGCTCCTTATAGATGCTGATATGAAAGAGACTCTTGACAACTACCGGGACCTTGCCCTTTAAACTGCTACAATCTTTAACGTTTGCACAATCAGATCTTTCACTCATCAAGCACCATTTCCTGATTAATAGAGGTTTGTTTGTACTGAACACATAAATATACATTAGATAAGAATGCTAGATTCCTAGGTGGAAATGCTTCCAATAACCATCTGATATCTGGCTGAGCATAATTTCCAATCAGAAAATCTGCACTACTATGTTAAATAACTAACAGCATCAAACTATTTCTGCTTTCGTTTTAGTTAAACTAATTTAAACCAGATGCTGCCCCATTTCCAGGCAGATTTTCTGATCAGTGTGAAGACCTACCATTAGTTTAGGAAGAAAGAAAAACAAAGCCTTTTGCAGTAGTGCATGTTCGCAGCATGATTTTCTAAACTTTTACAAAGTCCTCTTACATTTTTCATTTTGTTAGCTTTTGAAGTTTTGAAACCACAAAGCTCTTAGGAATAAATGTGTAGGGAATAGGTTAAATTTCAAATTAGATTCTCATTTTCATTCTCCAAGAATACAATAGACTGTCAAAAAGCTGCACACAACTAATACCCAGAAAACTGCTCCCCAGAGAATAATACTCATTAACCATTATTTATTGCCAGTGTAACCATTTTGTTTATAATAATTGTATTTGTAATTAATTTATTAGCCAAGTATGTAAAAACATACAAGGAATTTGATTTGCCATACCGTCATACCAAAAAAGCAACAAGACACACAACAACATAAAAATCAACACAAGCATCTACCACAGCTCACTTTGATGGAAGGCAATAACATATTATCTGTTTCCCTCCTTTTCTCCCGCGGTCGGGGCAGTCGACCCATCCACAGTCGGGGCGATCGAAGCATCTGCGTCGGTGCGATCAATGCTCCCGTGATCGGGGGCGGCCGAAGTTCCCACGGTCGGAGCTCCCGGAGTCGATCCCTAACCAAGGGACTGTGAGCTCTACTATGTTAAAGAGCCTGTCCCACTAATGCAACTTTTCAGCGACTGTGTTCGACCTTCAAGCTAGAGGGCACTCACCCTGAAAAACCTCGAGCTGGATCGGCTGTCAGTGATAAAACCGCGAGCCGGATTGACGATCTGCGCACACACACACACACACACACACACACAAACACATCGCAAAAGGCGGGGGGGTAGCTCTGTCTGAAATTCACACCCGCGAATGAACAGGAAGGTAAAAAGACGGCTGCACAGTGTACGGTAAGTCCTTCAGAGAGCGCGGAGGGGGGAGAGGGGGGAGAGGGGGAGAGGAGGGGGAGAGGAGGGGGAGAGGAGGGGGAGAGGAGGGGGAGAGGAGGGGGAGAGGAGGGGGAGAGGAGGGGGAGAGGAGGGGGAGAGGAGGGGGAGAGGAGGGGGAGAGGAGGGGGAGAGGAGGGGGAGAGGAGGGGGAGAGGAGGGAGAAGGAGTGGAGACACTTTTAAGAAGCCAGACAACTTCTAATAAAGTTTAGCGGGCATTTAACATTACCGGTCGGTTTACTTACCTTTTTTTTCTCAACGAGCTTTACCTTCGATGACCTTCGATTACTTTCTATTGCCTTTGATTACCTACAATAGCATTACGACCTACTATGACCTACCTCAACTAAACCTACAAGTAAAAAAATATCGATTTTTTCCTTGGCGACCTTTTTTTTTACTCGCGGGCATTTTTCAGCATGTTGAAAAAAACGCCTTTACCTAGCTCAGGCCTCAAGTACGCAGGGACTACTCTCGAGCATGAAGGAGAGTTACAAAGACCTCCTAGGACCTCATGTTGACCATGCTGCAAGTACGAGTCGAGAGCTAACTCTTCTAACCTCACGAATTAGGTCCCCGCAGTAGGACAGGCCCTTAAGCCCACAGGCTTTCGCAGTTGGAACTCCCAAAGTTGATCCCTGACAAAGGGACCGCCAGCTCCACGATGTTAGGCCACAGTACGGAAAAGTCGCATCTCTGTCAAGGAAAGAGATAGTAAATGTTTTCCCTGCCCCTCCATAACACAAAACTAAAGATATATCATAACATACATTTAACAACAGACTAAAAACAACAAAAGAAGAAAAGGACAAGACAGACCGTTGGCAAGGCTGCCATCGTACGGCGCCACCTATGTAAACAATAGGGCACTCATCAATGAAAATATATTCAACTAGTGTTCTGTCAGAAATGATCAGAGTATGCAGTTTCTGCTTTAACTTACACATCAACAAAGCATTTAAACAAAATCAATAGATACCACTATCTGGCTGCCAAACAGTTCAAGCAAACATCATTCAAAGGACACTTGCAGAGGTTCATGGACAGGAAATATATAGAGGGACATTGGCCAAACACAGGCAAATGGGACTAGCATAGATGGGGCTCCTTGGTCAGCATGGACAAGTTAGGTTGAATGTCCCATTTCCATGTCGTGTGACTCAATGACGAAGAGGTTTATTTACTCACATATTTAATGTTTTTTCTTTTGATATATAATTGGACAATCTGTATAGATTGAGCCTTTGAGGTGTCTGTTCATATACTAATTTATCTGCTTCTACGACTTTTTTACACCTTGTATTATATACAAATTAGATCATTTACACATTAATGCTGCAGCCAACATAATCATGTTTTTACTCAATTGAATTTAGATTTCCAGAGTCTTTGATTTTCTTTAATAGCTAAATTAGCCAATTATTTATATCAGCATATAACTGGATGATCTAATATTCATCTTTGAGGCCAATGTGGTTCCACCAAAATCTCTTCATCACTGAAATTCATCCTAAGAACTTCTCTAGCATTGCTTTTGAAAAATAAGCTTTTGCCCTTCATTATTTAGTTCTCAAAGCACTATTTCAGATAGGGGTCAAATCTTATTTTTGCAGTCACCTATCCAAAATCAGCCGTGTTGATTTATTTCAATGATATTCTGTCCTCAAGATAGTGACTCCTGACTCAAGTGCCAAATGATCATTCTTTTCAGCGAACATTATTTTGCAGTTTATTAATAAATTACAACTTGGCTCCTCTGGTCCTCACACAGCACAGGCTTTGCAAATGATTGCCACTTCATTGCATTGCTGATGACATCTTCCATCACTTTGCTATTGATATAGGATGGCAAGGCTAGATTGGATTAGTCCTGTGTTTAATGGGCATGACGCAATGGCACAGAGTTGCTGCCTCACAGAGCCACAGATCATGAGTTAGATCCTAACTATGGTTGCTGTTTGTATGGAGTTAGTACGTTCTCCCTGTGACCGCGTGGGTTTTCTCCGGGTGACCCAGTTTCCTCCCACATTCCAAAGACAACAAAGATTGGCTTTGGTAAGTTGTAAGTTGTAAAAGGAATTACTTCAGCACTTTACATTAGGCAAATTAACAAGCTGGGACCAAGTATATTCATTCACGAATGACACATCGCCTGTTCAGATCCAGACCCATAAGTTTAGAAGTTATAGGAGCAGGGGTCCTCCACTCAGAATACCGTCTTCTTGTACATCTTCTTGTATCTGCTTCAGAACTAGGAGTGCTTTTGCCTGTTCCAAATCCAAACCAAAGGTTGAAGCCAGGTTTAAAAATGCTGCCCTATTTTACACAATTAGAATAGCACAAGAACGGGCTCCTCTGCCCACCAGGCTCATGCTGACCACTCATTACCCACCCGCACTGATCCCATTTACCTGATGCATCTATGGTTTGGCAAGTCATGTACTTCTCTGATGTTGAGGGGGTACCTGCCCCCATGATCCAATCAGGCAGCACAGTCCAGATTCCAAACTGTCTCTGGATGTAGACATTTCCTCAGATCCCCTCAAAATCTCTTCCCCATTACATTGACTTATGCCCTCTCATTTTTTTTACAGGGAATAAGGTGTCCTACTATTCACCCTATCTATGCCATGCTTAATTTTGTATACGTCAATAAGATCCCCTTTCAACTGCTTCCAATCCCAGGAGAACAAATCCAGCTTCTCCAGTTTATCCCTATAACTGCCTATGGTGGGGGTGAGGGACAAAGCTGGAAGAGGGGAGCAGCAGGACAATACCGGGTAGAAGACAGGTGGGTACAAGTGCGGGGGTGGGGGGGGGGGGGGGGTGAGAGGCAGATAGTTAGACAGAGATTAAAAGACAAAAGGTGTGAGATAAAGATAGGACGTGCGAATTGTGACGCCAGAGAAAGGAATATGGAAACATAGAAACATAAGAAATAGGTGCAGGTGTAGGCCATTCAGCCCTTCGATCCAGCACCGCCATTCAATATGATCAAGGCTGATCATCCAAAATCAGTACCCCTTTCCTGCTTTTTCCCTATATCCCATGATTCCGTTAGCCCCAAGAGCTAAATCTAACTCTCTCTTGAAAACATTAAATGAATTGGCCTCCACTGCCTTCTGTGGCTGAGCATTCTACAGATTTACAACTCTCTGGGAGCAAAAGTTTTTCCTCATCTCAGTCCTAAATGGCCTACCCCTAATTCGTAAACAGTGACTCCTGGTTCTGGACTCCCCCAACATCGGGACATTTTTCCTGTATCTAGCCTGTCCAATCCCTTCTCTTAAAAGACACTTCACACACATCCATGGAATTAGCCTTAAACTTCCGCTGCTATAATAGCCAAACCATGTCCAATATTCTAGGTTAAGCCTCACCAGCATATTGTACAATTGTAATAAAATGTCCTATTTCTAAACATGGACATTAAAGACAAGAAGGACATTATTGCCATAGAGGGAGTGCAGAGAAGGTTCACCAGACTGATTCCTGGGATGTCAGGACTGTCTAATGAACAAAGACTGCATAGACTGGGTTTATACTCTCTAGAATTTAGGAGATTGAGAGGGGATCTTATAGAAACTTACAAAATTCTTAAGCAGTTGGACAGGCTAGATGCAGGAAGATTGTTCCCGATGTTGGGGAGGTCCAGGACAAGGGGTCACAGCTTAAGGATAAGGGGGAAATCCTTTAGGACCGAGATGAGAAGGACTTTTTTCACACAGAGAGTGGTGGGTCTCTGGAACTCTCTGCCACAGAGGGTAGTTGAGGCCAGTTCATTGGCTATATTTAAGAGGGAGTTAGATGTGGCCCTTGTGGCTAAGGGGATCAGAGGGTATGGAGAGAAGGCAGGTACGGGATACTGAGTTGGATGATCAGCCATGATCATATTGAATGGCGGTGCAGGCTCGAAGGGCTGAATGGCATACTCCTGCACCTAATTTCTATGTTTCTATGTTTCTATGAGGTATAAAAGGCTGCAGATGCTCGATTCGGGACCCTTCCTCTTTCAATCCAGAAGGTCCTTACCCCAAATGTTGACTGACCTCTTCTCTCCACAGATGATGCCTACCCTGCTCAGTTCTTCCACCAGTTTTTGCTCCCTATTTCCAAACATCAACATCTTTGCAATTAAGGCAAATAGACCATTTAGCTACTTGTTTTAGCTACCTCCTAACTTTTTGTGATTCATACACGTGAACACCTACATCCCACTGCACCTCACTTATTTTCAGTCCCTTGCATTTAGATAACAAGGTTCCTTTTGATTCCTCTTACAGATGTGCATAACTGCACACATTCCACTCATTTGCCAAGTTCTCAACCTTCACTCAGTCTATTCATTCAAATACCACAGGGAAATTGGTGAGATTAAAATTCATTAATTAAATACATGTGGAACAAAATCCGCCACATCAGTAATGACGTTGAGCCGGCTGGATTATCATTAAGAAATTCAAATAATTCACTACTGTCTGGTGAGAAAGGAAATCAGTCAGCTTGATCCAAACTGGCCTCTAAATCCAGATTTATAGCAACATGGTCAACTCTTAATTGCCCCATCAAGTGGCTATGGACAATATTCATTAAAGCCATTATACCATGAATGGAATTTTAAATATAACCACAGCCATCGGAATCCAAGTGCTAAAAAAATTATACCATGTTTATTGAAATAAGAATGGACCACTGTTCACTTTAAAAAAAAAGGAATTCTCTTTACCTTTTACACAGTTAAGTAGAAGGAGACCTTATTTAGCTTTCAGGTGCTGAATAAATATTTTCTTGCTTAAAGTCTCCTGGAACTGGGGAAGGAATTCTTTGATTCTCTACCTGGTATGCTTTGAATGAATAGTTAAGTTATTGGTCCATGAATCATGCATTTTACCACAAGTATTTAAGCTACGCAAATTGTGAAATATTTATAATGCAAAAACGCGGAAAACAGCAGGTCAGGCAGCAGCTGTGGAAAAACAGTTAGAATTATAGTAGTTAGTATAGTAGTTATTATAATTATAGTAGTTAGAATTATAGTCTGGAACCAACACTGGAGAAAAATAAGTTCATTTTTATCCACATGGTGTGTGACAGTAATGATTTAACTCACATTTCTTTCCGACTATTCTTTACATAAAGGATGACGAGGCACAAAACATTGTTAATGATTGACATAGATATCAATTTCTTCAAATTTCTGCCCTTTCCAAATATTGATGTTGTTGAAATATAATGCCACAATTATATAAAGGTAAATGTGTGTAGTGTATAAAAATTTCCCTCCACTCTAATCCAGATGACTCCAAGTCTAGACTCAATTATAATCACAATATTGTATTTAACTTTCTAAGATAATACGCATGGATGTCAAACCAGTTTAGTTTATTGTCATGTGTACCGAGGTACTTAAGAAATTTAAGGTACTTCGAATAAGAGATTAGGAGCAAAAGATATGCAAAAGATGGAGGAACTCAGTGGATCAAGCAACAGCTCTAGAGGGAAAGCAATGGTTGATGTTTCGGGTTGCAACCCTGCATCAGGACTGAGAGTGTGGAGGGATTATAGTCAGTATTTGAGAGGGAGGATGGAAGATGATCGATGGAATTTAGACAGGTGAGGGATTATGTTAGGAATGATGAGCAGACAGAACCAATGGGGGAGGGGAATTAAACATATTGACACAGAAGCTGGTAGATAATACCTGGAAATGTAGAACAAAATTAGGCAGGTTGGGGGAGGGTATAAATAAGGATAGGACAGTCTTTTAGATATTACATGAGAGTAGATAAGGGAGGGATGTTGGGCAGATGGAACCAGGTGGGATAGGAAAGGTGAGCCAAGGGAGAAGAAACCCAGGTAGATGGATAATGGCAAATAGAACCAGTTGGCAGGGCAGGTAAAGTGGTGTTAGAAAAGGTGAATAAAAGGAGAGAGCACTGGATGGACAGGTGAGAATAGTAAAGGAACACAGGAGGAGTGGGTCATCTGGAAAATTTTAATGTTTGGACTGTGAGCTACCCAAGGTGCTGTCTTCTAGTTTGCATTTGGCATAACTATGCTAGTGGACATGGCTGAGGACCGATAGTTCAGTGTGACAAAAGGGAAGGGAAATGAAATGACATGCAACTGGAAGTGCATGGTAACTATTGTGGACAGAGAACAGGTGCTCTAATTTTGCCAATGCAGAGGAGGCTACATCGCAAGTATCAAACACAAGAGACCAGGTTTCAAGGTCTGTTTATTGTCACATGTACCAATTAAAGTACAGTGAAACTCAATTACCATACAGCCATACCAAAAAAAGCAACAAGACACACAAGCTACATAAAAGTTAACATAAACATCCACCACAGCGTATTCCCCACATTCATCACTGTGATGGAAGGCAATAAATTCTAATCTTTTTCCTTCTTTATTTGGGGGAGTCGAACCATCCGCAGTCGGGGCGATCGTAGCTCCCGCATCGGGTAGGTCGTAGCTCCCTCGTCAGGGCAGTCGAAGTTCCCGCGTCGGGGCGGTCGAAGGTCCTGCGGCTTGGAGCTCCCAAAGTAGGTCCCTAACCAGGGACTGCGAGCTCCGCGATGTTAAGTCCGCAGACTCCTAGGGTTAGAGCTTCCGAGGACGATCCCTGGCAAAGGGATCAGCAGCTCCGCGATGTTAAGTCCGCAGGCTCCCGCGGTTGGAGCTCCCCGAAGTCGGTCCCCAGCAGAGGCCGCCAGCTCCACGGTGTTAGGCCGCAGTGCGGACGAAGATACAATACGGAGAAAGCCGCATCCCCGTCAAGTTAAGAGATTTAAAAACATTTCCCCCAAACCCCACACCTCCCCCCCCCTCCACACATAAAACAAGCTAAAGAACACTAAAACATATATTTAACGTACATTTAACACATACTAAAAAATTGGCGTCACCCAGTGGTAATTAGGAGTGTGTGAATTTCTGCCTCACCTGGCAGGGTTGTTCAGGTCCTTGGATGGTGGCAAGGAAGGAGGTTTATGGAGAAGTGTAGCAACTACAACAATTGCAAGGGAAAGAGCCTGGGGACAGCATTAGGTGGGTGGAAAGAGATGAGCAAAACATAGAAACATAGAAAAATAGGTGCAGGAGTAGGCCATTCGGCCCTTCGAGCCTGCACCGCCATTCAATGTGATCATGGCTGATCATCCAACTCAGTATCCCGTACCTGCCTTCTCTCCATACCCCCTGATCCCTTTAGCCACAAGTGCCACATCTAACGCCCTCTTAAATATAGCCAATGAACTGGCCTCAACTACCTTCTGTGGCAGAGAATTCCAGAGACTCACCACTCTCTGTGTAAAGAATGTTTTCCTCATCTCGGTCCTAAAGGAATTCCCCCTTATCCTTAGACTGTGACCCCTTGTTCTGGACTCCCCCAACATCGGGAACAATCTTCCAGCATCTAGCTTGTCCAACCCCTTAAGAATTTTGTAAGTTTCTATAAGATCCCCCCTCAATCTTCTAAATTCCAGCGAGTACAAGCCGAGTCTATCCAATCTTTCTAGGGAGTCATGAAGAAAACGGTCTCTGCAGAAAGAAAGGAAGGGGGAGAGGATGAAATGGTTGGTGGTGGGATCCCGTACTAATCAAGCATCTATCAATCACCTTAAAAATATCTATATTTGAGTATATATTTGTTGTTATTACAAGCTGAAAGAGGCAACTAACATGAGATGGGATGATTGCTATTTTCTAATCCATGTAATGCAGGAATTAAACTAGATTTTTTAGATTCAGCGTTATTTATAATGGGAGTTCCTCACATGTTTGTTCATGAAAGGGAGTTTGCAGGGTCGCTTAATTGGAAGAACGCATTTGATTTTTTTCATCTGATTTAATGACGGTGTAAAGGGCCTGTCCCACCAGCATGCAACTCTAGGCGATGAACGCGATCAAACCGGCAGCGGGGGCCGCGCGGAGGTCGGGTGATCCCCTGTACAGGGCCATTCCCACCAGCATGCGCCTGCATGTGGCAAGCGCAACTAAACTGGCAGCGAGGGCCGCGCGGAGGTTGGGTGAGTGGCGCAACGCGGCGCAAAGCGAGGCGAACTTGAAGCAAGTCCAAGGTAAGTTCGCCAGGACTTAGAGGGGTACACAGAGAGGGGCACCGAGACACACACACATACAGGGCCACGGAGCCACACACATAGAGGGTCACGGAGGCACTTACAAATAAGTTCACGGAGGCACGATGTCCGGGCGGTGTGTAAATGTCGAGGCGACTGCGAGCCGACAAGCCGTTGCCGTGCGGGATTTTTAGACATAGTCGGTTTTTCGGAGCCCCGCGCGGTGTCGGGACGTACTCGGGACGAACTCCGCGCAATTCCGCGCGGCTCCGGCGATCAATGTGGGACCGGCCCCGCGGCGTCGGACGGCTCAAGCGACCACGTTAGGTCGCGCTAATCGCGTAGAGTTGCATGCTGGTGGGACAGGCCCTTAAGAGTGGTGTTTTGGTGGTGTGTGCACTTCTCATTTGTTAGATGTATCTGGACATCCCGCTCTGTGTAATGTGACGGAATTTTACTCCCACGATTTTTTGTGGTGTGACACATCTATGTGACAGAGTTCCTGGTCTCACTATGTAGCACTGAGGTCCTGTTATTTATTTAGATACTTTATTATCATCCAATTTATTATCGATATTAGTATTTTATGGACATTTTACATAAACATGAAACCAATACAGATTGTTGTTTTGTGATACTTATAGTGTGAGTACACAAATTCATTTGGCTGGTCGGATGAATTCCTTTCCAAGACCACGAGCCTAATGCATTGATATTACCAGAAGGCCTCCTATCCAAATGAGTACCCTCTGGAATCATAAGAGTGTAGATCCTTTCGTCCCCTGTGCTATACTAATTTGTGCACTCCTATTTTTCCTATTCCAGTATTTCCTATTCCAGTATTTCACAGTTACCACCTTTGGCTCAGCTGCTGAGTACTTTCTCCTTAGAGTCAGAGATTGCGGATTCAACTCCCAAAGATACGGGCACAAGTATCTAGAACAAAATCAAAATCATAATCAGTTGAATTGAATCAGTTTTCCCTAATGAGATGATAAATAGAAGTCAACCAAAAAGATTTCACGGTGCATTGGTACCTCACTTGGTGCTTGGAATACGCGAGCAGCAATGGAGACAGTGCTGAAGGGGTCGGCATTGCAAAGTTCATGGATAAATGGATTTCTGACAGTGGTGCTGTGCTGGGAGTCTTAAGCCCCTGTCCCGCTTTCCAGAGTAACTCACAAATTCCCCTGAGTTTTCCCCTTGATTCAAACTCAGAGAATTACGGTAATAGCCAGCCGTAGGTACTCGGGGCTATTTTGTTTTACTCGTGGACATTTTTCAACATGCTGAAAAAACATCCCGACTTACCTGATGCCCCGAGTACCTACGGCTGGCATTACGAGCCACTACGAAATATCTACGGACTCACTACGGACATTCCCTGAGTTTGAATCAAGGGGAAAACTCGGGAGAATTCGTGAGCAGCTCGGGAAAGTGGGACAGGGGTTTAATGCAGACCCCTGCATTACTCCAGCTCTCTCACAGTGCGGAATTGCCTCTCATTCAGTGTAAATAGGTTGCCGGTGGGGTTGGGTAGCCGGGGTCAGTGGTGCAGTGAGCCCGAGGTTCAGGTGTGCATCTTGCCAGCACGTTGAGTGAACACATCGCTGAGCATCGGGTTCTCAGCCAAGATGCCAAATCAAGTCAACAGTGAGCATTTGTCAAATGCACCCAATATGAGCCAGAACAATGAAAGGGGGTAAACTTTACTCCTGGATCCAAGTGTGAAGAAATTTATGACTGTCTGAATATGACCCAGCCAAGCTAACGAACCATGATCAATTCATGCAACGCTTGGACAGAGGCAAATTAATGCCAAAGGTGGAATCAAAATAACAATGCCAAATGTATAAAGTGGTTGGAAATGACAAAAGATTTTGAAATATCGATCTTTCTAATTGGCAAACACATAATGCTTGCTTCCATGACCAGGATCTTGGAGGGTCTGCCAGATGATTGCTTTGTACATGGTCTATAAACTATAATGGAAGGCAATACTATTCCATCTGTGTACTTTAGTCAAAATCAGGAACACTCTGATTTTCTTGTAATCATAAAACATTTTTCAGCGTTCCAGGTGTACAGTACCCATGAACAAACTGAGATCACATCAGAATAAAACACCACATGATGTGGTACACTTCGGACTTCAGTTTGTACCATGCTTCATAGTTTCTATCTTGAGAGTTTCTTTTTTTAATCATCGGCTAAAAATTAAACGAATTAGTGCACTTTTGTCACTAACAAAAGCCAATGTCATTTTAAAAACTCTTCCCGAGGATTATAATTATAAATTCTGTTCTCGTGAAACCTGTTTTTTTTGTCTTGAGAAATCATTGTATTCCACATATATTGGAACAAAAACGCAATTGTTACAGATAACTTAACCTGATGACAGTAGTGGGTGAATCAATTTGGGAAGAATGATGGATTAGCCACAATGAGCTACTGAATTTTATGCAACTAACCAAATGATTTAACTATAGCACAATAGCAATTTGGGGACTTTGGCAGGCATTTTAAATTTAAAAATTAATATGATAACAAGGAAACAACAGCTGGGGAATGATTTTTGTCATTTGTGTTTATTACTTCTATGGAGTATATGAAACTTCCTTCTCAATTTATTTAATGTTCTGAAGTACAGTCAAAATAGATTTTTCTAACATCCAAAGATATGTAAACAAAATTCCAGACCCTTTGCAACCTATCATCAAACCCTGCCATTTGTGTTCATCCCACAGATAATATTTCATTATATCTCAACACAACAAAGTGTCCTGAACAATATGGAATATTTAGAACTCAATCCAGCTGATAATAATTTTCATCCATCCCAGCAATTCGTCAGAGATTCATCATCTTTTCAAATGGCCACCTCATTATTCTGGGAACAATGGTTACCCTTTCCAATTTTAGTGTCCACCACATCCTCTTGACGCAGCACAGGAACAAGCCTTTCACCCCCCGAAATCTGTGCTAATCATGTTGCCAATCTGTCTGCACATGGCCTATATTCCCTGTTCATGTGTCTGTTTAAATGTCCCTTAAACATTGCAATTGTATCTACTTCCACCACCTCCCCTGGCAACGCATTCCAGGCAAGGACTGCTCTCTGTCAAAATAAAAGCTGCTTCACACGTTACCTCTAAATTTACCAACCTCTTTGCCCTCCCTCCACCAACACATCACTAAACCTGTACTATTTGATATTCTAACCCTGGGAAAAAGAATGATGCTCTATCCTAACTATCCCCCACATAATTTTATGAACTTCTATCTGGTCGCACTTCAGCCTCCGACGCTCAAGAGAAACCTATCCAAGTTTACGTAACCTCTCTTCATAGCTAATACTGTCCAATCCAGGCAATATCCTAGTTAAGCCTTTCTACATGTAATTCAAAAAAATCAATGTCTACATTTTTTAACATTTTCAGTTATATTAATGACAAAATGACATTTTTTTCAATGAAGGAAACATTTCTGTATTCTGCTCCTCATTCCCTTCAATTTATTTGAAGTGTTCAATTGCAGATCCTCCAACAACTACTTCAGAGCAAATAACTGAAAGGGGTAGACAGATAGACGCAAAAATGCTGGAGTAACTCAGCAGATCAGGAGCATCTCTGGAGAGAATGAATAGTGATGTTTCAGGTCAGAACACTTCTTCAGACAGAAAGGGGTTCCTGCTCTCCTAGGTCCAGTGAGACCAAGCATCTGCAAACATCGGCCATTACGGTGCCGGCGGTCAAGGAGGGTGCCGGAGGTGGGACGGGCCCGCGGTGGGTTCCGGACATGCCACCGAGAACAAAGAGGGACCATTGAGGACTAAATGCGAAACAAAGAATCTCACCATGGCGTTACATGTGATAATAAAGTAGAGCATCACTTTGAGATATTCAAGAAATCAAGGTAATGTGCAACTCCTAGTCCAGACAAGGGGCCTCAATTGCAAGGATGAACATTTTACAGCACAGAGAGATTCAGATTTGGGTCAGGGTAAAAAGTAAAGAGTCTCACACAGCAGGCATTCAACAGAACTGTCAGATGCCAAAGGTAAGCGAGAAATTAAACCTTAAGTGATATTTACACCTTTTAGTCCCATAAAAATGTTTTGCCCTCACGCTGGTAACTTTGAGTGCTTGAAGTACCGACATTGTAAATTTGGCAAGTTCCTTTCTGAAGTCCCACAGTGGTCTGCTCGGCTTGGAATGCAGATGGGAACACTAGTGCTACATTTCCTGAAGTCTTGGATTTTAAATGAGCAATTCACAAGCAAGATTTCAAGACCACTGCAAGTCTAAACGAGCACCAAGGTCGTGGATTCCAAAGAGAGAACTAAAATGTATCAAATAAAAATGTAAGATTGGAACTGCATGTTATTCCCCCTCTACCGCCTTCTTCCCTCAAGCTCTGTGCCGAACAACTGGCAACAGTCTATGCAGCCATTTCCAACCAGTTCCTGCAAACCTTCACTGTCCCTGCCCGCTTCAAAGTCTCCACTATTGTTCCTGTACCCAAAAAAGCCAAGAATTACTGGTCTTAATGACTACAGTAATCATGAAGACCCTTGAAAGACGTGTTTGCATACCGGGACAATAGATCAGTGGATGACGCAGTCAACCTCGGCCTGCACTTCATCCTCCAGCAGCTAGACCACCAGGGGAACTATGCCAGGATTTTTTTAGGTGTTTAGCTCTGCACTCAACACCATTGTGCCAGAGCTACCACACTCCAAACTCTCCCTGTTGACTGTGTGTGAACTCCTCTGTCGGTGGATCACAAACTTCCTGACAGATAGGAAGCAGCAGGTGAGGCTGGGAAAGCACATGTCAGACCCGCACACCCTCAGCATAGGAGCACCGCAAGGCTGCGTACTCTCTCCTCTCCTCTACTCTCTCTACACCAATGACTGAACTTCCACAGACACCTCTGTCAAGCTTCTCAAGTTTGCGGATGACACAACCCTGATTGGGCTGATCCAGGATGGGGAGTAATCTGTCTACAGACAGGAAGTGACACAGCTGGCGTCCTGGTGCCATCGCAACAACCTGGAGCTCAATGCTCTTAAGACAGTAGAATTGATTGTAGACTTTAGGATAGCTCTCCCTCCCCTCCCCCCACTCACCATCAACAACACCACAGTCACATCTATGGAGCCATTTAAGTTCCTTGGAACCATCATCTCCAGGGACCTCAAATGAGAGGCCACCATCGACTCCAGAGTAAAAAAGGCCCAACAGAGGATGTACTTCCTGCGGCAGCTGAGAAAACACAATCTGCCACAGGCAATGATGGTTCAATTTTATACTACCATCATAGAGTCTGTCCTCACCTTCTCCATCATGGTCTGGTTTGGCTCAGCAACCAAGCATGACATCCAGAGGCTGCAGCGCATCCTTCGATCAGCCGAGAAGGTTGTTGGCTGCAACCTTCCCTCCATTGCACTGCGAGGGCCGGGAATCAAGCGGGTGGGATCATCTCCGACCCCTCTCACCCTAGCCACAAACTCTTTGAATCACTTCCCTCTGCAAGGCGACTCCGGACTGTCAAAGCCACCACAGCCAGACATAAAAACAGCTTTTTTCAATGAGCAGTAGCTCTACTCAACAGTCAAAACTCCGTATCCTCCTTTTGCTCTGGTATTTTATTTCATTCTTCACGTTTAAATTATAATGTTTTATTCTTAATTGTTTACTGTATATCGGGTTTTTACTTGTGAGCAAAGCACCAAAACAAATTCCTTGTATGTATACATACTTGGCTAATAAAATGTATTTAATTCAATTAATTTATTGGAGACAGGTCTTCATCCATTGTAAAAGGACAATCAATGCTGTCAAACCTTGTACCATACTTTACATGGTCAATTTCTTACAACCTGGGTTTTTAGGTACTTGGCAATTGTAAAACAAGTACCCGAAAATTCAACTTTGAATATCATAATTACAGATTTGTATACTTTTCAATCATGCCAATCAGAGACTGAGTATTCAGCTGTGACAAGTAAAGCAAAAGTAGCCTAACTAGTTACCTGTGATTTACCGTATATCATTATCAATTCCAATAAGTTAGTTATGGTAATGTTGCTGAGCAAATTTAGAGAGGAAATTAGGCAATTGAATTGCTGATTTCTCATAATTTGTCCAAACTAATTTTGGAACAATATGTTAACTTTGGAGCAAAATTCACGAGTAGACCAAAACTAATTGGACAGAAATTGATAGATAATTCCATTAAAATGCAACATTTCTATACACAACAGGAACATATGTTACATTTTCAATTATCACGAAACTTCTTCAGCGCTTGAATTTTAATGCTTTAAAGTTTTTCTAAAAGTTTGGTTCAGATGTGAAGGAAACGTACAAGAAAACATTTACAGCATATTCCCGGTACTCAAATGTGGAGCCACTAACATTTTAATAATTTTAATTAAAGTATTTGTGTTCAGAGTAGCATGAACTAAAGTACCAAGCTTACGATTAAATCACTGAGCCAGCACCTGCTGGATTAATCATTTATGTATTTAGGTAATAAGTAATAACGGATTACTAGGAGGGACGAGGACACAAGGAATTGCAGAAGCTCAAGATAGACACAAAATGCTGGAGTAACTCAGTGGGGCATACAGCATCTCAGTCTGAGCTGAAGAAGGGTCTCGACCCAAAATATCACCCATTCCTTCTATCCAGAGATGCTGCCTGCCCCACTGAGTTTCTCCAGCATTTTGTGTCTATCCTCAATGTAAAGCAACATCTGCATTCCTTCCTACACATTGCGAACTGCAGATGTTGGTTTACTAGGAGGCCTGCGTTTTCCGATGAAAGACACTGATAGTCAGTTTGTCCCCAAATAGGAGAGACAAATTTGCTCTTGTATCTATTGTAAGGATTCATAGCATGCCCATTAACTGAAATTTTTGCTAATGGCCTGAAAGATATTTGCTGACATATTCAATGACAGCAAAGGTAGCATTCAATCCCTAAAATGGTTTTTCAAATGTTACATTACAGAGATTCATGGTTCTCACTGACAGTAACGGAGCAAGTTCTGCAGTTGCCACAATGTGTACAACCAACGTCAGTAAAGCTGTGAGGAGATTTCTGAACTGTATGAAGTATTGGGGTGACAATATCAGTGATCACAGAGCCCCAGCTAAGAGATTGGGAAGGTCATAATTTTTCTGACTAAAGTGAAATAACCTACATCATAAAATAAAAGTAACATTTTATTAGTCCTCCTCCAGCACCAAATCCAGTTCATGGCATGTTTGGTTCAGTGGGCAGCCCACCAGGGTCCTTCCAGCTGCACAATCAGCTCAGTTAAAGGAAGTCTTTATTCTATTTATTGATTCACTAAGCATTTATGTCTACAAAATTATAGGTGCATGGAAGAATCCTAATGCCTGGCTCACACTAGATAACCTGAGCTCTGCGACTAGACAATTTCTAAATCCTCCCTTCGCACCCAAATCTATAAAAGCATAAAAACTAAGAAATCCCTCTCCAATCTCCTCAATTGATTAAAGCTGAGAAAGGAACAGTTTCATGTTTCACAAAATTCACATGTTTTTGCTAAAGTTACAGCCTACAGGGAGAAACATCTCTGAGAAAGTACTGTTCCCATTGATGGCTCCAAAAAAACCCCAAGTCAAACAAAAGATCTAAAACAGAATCTTGTTTTAAATTTTCTCTTTCACCTAATTAATCTCTTCCAATCTATTTCTCTCATCCATGTTTCCTGATTCTGAAAAATGAGTTTTGCGTTTTCCCACCCATTTGCAAATTTCCAATGCGACGAGCAACTTTCAAATCCAAAGTGTAAAGCTCAAAATATGTAAAGCTGCAGATTTATTATGATAAGAATATAAATTATTGTTGGATGTTATTAAATAGTCATGTATTTTATTCATGGACTACACCAAATTTTGATTCACTCAATTCCATAGAATATATTTGAAAGCATTATTTCCTGTTCAGAAAATTAATTTGTTTATTTATTTATATGAAGATACAACCAAATGATGATGCTCTTATGTTTCATTTGTATTTTCATAAAAAATGATTGAAACAAAAACTTAAAAACAGTAGTAACAAGAGAATAAACACAATTTAATAATGTTAATTATTAATTATTAAATTAATAATTTAAATTTTCTTTACCCTGGTTATATTAATCTGGAGGGATTTTATATTATGTTAGGCACATTTAAAATTGAGTCCATTTATGTAAAATCAACCAACACAATCATGTTTGAAGTGATTAATCTATAAAGTTAATTTATATATGTAGATTTTTTTCATAATAACATCCAATGCACACAGTCAAAAAGAAAATTCTTTGTATAAATTTACATACCTGAATTCAATTGTGCAACTCTGACAAGGCTCCATTCATCCATTTAATGTTTTGGCCAGGTTTAATGGATAGGAGAGGGTGGTATAAGTAAGTAAGTAAGTAAGTCAATTTATGGCCAAGTATTCACATACAAGGAATTTGCCTTGGTGCTCTGCCCACAAATAACAACATGACATACAGTGACAGTTACGAATGACTCAGAAAACACTAAACATTAATAATAATAAAACATTAATGATAAAAGACCATTGATCAAGCATGTGAACCAACAAAATACCAGATCAAAATACCAATGGTAGAAATGAAAGAAATGCAAGGAAGACTGTTGCATGTTTCAATTTTATTCCTCTTTTTTTTAATGTTATATTAAAATTCTGAGAGGGTGGCTGAAACATCAATTATAAGACACATTCAATTATATTTCTTTAAAAGGAAATATAAGAGCAGAAACATTTTGAAAAATGTGGTATTTCATCTTTTGATCAAAGCAGACAAGGGACTAACAATGTGAGGGTACACAAAAGGCTGGAGAAACTCAGCAGGTGCAGCAGCATCTAAGGAGCTAAGGAGATAGGCAACGTTTCGGGCCAAAACCCTTCTTCAGACTGGTGGGGGGGGGGGGGGGGGGGGGGGGGATGGGGAGAAGAAAGGAAAAATGAGGAGGAGGAGCCCGAGGGCTGGGGGAGAAGTGGGAAGGGGAGGAGACAGCAAGGGTTAACAGAATTGAGAAAATTCAATGTTCAAGCCCAGAGGATCCCCAAGCGGAATATGAGGTGCTGTTCCTCCAATTTGCGGTGTTGCTCACTCTGGCCGTGGAGGAGGCCCAGGACAGAGAGGTCAGATACGGTATGAGAGGGGGAGTTGAAGTGCTGAGCCACTGGGAGGTCAGGTTGGTTATTGTGGACCGAGCGGAGGTGTTTGGCGAAAACATCGCGAAGCCTCCACTTGGTCTCACTGATATAGATCAACTGGCATCTAGAGCAGCGGATGCAGTAGATGAGGTTGGAGGAGGTGCAGGTGAACCTCTGTCGGACTTGGAAGGACTGCTTGGGTCCGTGAAAGGAGTGGAGGGGGGAGGTAAAGGGACAAGTGTAGCATCTCTTGCGATTGCAAGGGAAAGTGCCCGGGGAAGAGGTGGGGCGGGAGGGAAGGGTGTACCCTCAATTTTCCAGCATCTGCAGTTCCTTCTTTAAGACTAACAATGTGACTTCGCTCCCATCAATAGAGATTTTCTAGATTATAACAGACAGATCAGACAGAGTAACTGAAACAGGACAATTACCACTAATCATGGGGTCAAGGATAAGGGACCATTGGTACAGAATTAAATCAGAATCGAAATTTACTTCTGTTCAGATAAGTTTTACGTCTCTCATACTATGCTCCATTAAACAGCTTTAGACCAGCAAAATCTAATGATCGCAAAGCTTTTTAAAAAGTTTTGTCAAAACATTTCTGTTCCAGGATGTTTCCTACTGCTATCTTGAACGTTCATCAACTCCAGTTAAACTTCACGCTTGCTTGGTTCGGCTGACGAAGGTCTGAGATCAGAGAGCGAAACGTCCTGAAGTGTGTGCAGTTCATTGACAGCAACAAAAATGGAGGCAGCATCACTGCAAATGCTATTAAAGATAAACGGTAATTACACTGGTTTCCATCCCAAGCAATTGGTCTTCTGACCCTCATGCTATAGTGCCTTTGAGAAAATATACATCCCTTCATTAACAGTGTGACTTCACTCCCAGCTCACTTCACCATACATCGTCCAATTTTCCATTTCCAAAATCACATGTTACTTTCTGAATTTATACATAACAACAGGCTGTTTAGTATCGTCCTTCAGGCCATTGAAAATAGCTGCGATCACCCAGTGTCTTTCAGCCACAACCCTGCATGATTGGACACAGAGAAGGACGTTCCAATCTTTTAAAATAGTCTGAAAGTAAACCCAGATTCTAGTTTTAAATGGTTCTATGCTCGTCCACTTGGCAATCCACACTCCATTAAATTAACCGCATAAATGTGGTTTAGATTATAATAACAGATGGGACTAACTGAACAATTAAACTCCTGTTAGATAAGGAAGCACTGTCACAAAAAATAAATCCCTTCCATGAGGAATGGAGGTTACTGACAACTGACATGTACTTAAAGCTAACAAGATAATCACACACACACGCACAAATACAATGGCGTAACAGCATTCAAGGTGATTAAAATAATGGAAATCTGAAATGAATGAAAGTGATGTTTAAATCTTATCCCAACATGAAACAAATTCTCCTTCAACTCTGCTCACTTTCTCCACAGTGAAAGTGTAGCTATGGTCACTGCAGAAAAGAAAAGAAATTCCTCGGCTCCAGGGAGATATCAAAGGACTGATTAGATTGGCTCAAAAATGACAAATAAGAGACGGGAGTAAGGCATTTGAGGAGAGAAAGCAAAGCAAAGGATTACACATGAAATGGCAGAATACCATTTAAAAGATACAAAAATCTTAGACTGCATGTGAGCAAATCCCTGAAGGTAGCATGTTGGAGGTTGGTAAAGTGGTTAAGGCAGTACTTCAGACACTTTCGGTGCAGTCAATATGAAACAGGGAGGTCATGCTAGAAAAGTATTAAACACAGCTGGACAACTGTGTATGTTTCATGTCACCATACTATAGGAAGGATATGAATGCATGGGAAAAGGCACAGAACAGACGTAAAAAACATTATCAGGGATGGAAAATTATAGTCTTAAGAAAAAAATAGTTCAAGATTGTTTTCTTTCGAACATAAAGAGAGTGAGAGGATTGAAGCAATTAGAAATAGGAGCACAGAAAGGCTGAACAGGAAAGATTTATTTCACATAGCAGGAAGGATAATAATTAAGGAGCATCTAATTAAAGCTAACTGGGGTGGAGAGATTAGAGGGGATTTGAAAAATAAGTTTATTTTACTCAACGTAGTGAAGTCCCAGGTAAAACAGAGATTCTCGCCACATTAAAAAGTACCTGAAAGTACACATGGGGAGCTATAACCTAGTGGCAAATGCACCGACTGGGAAATGGAACTAAGTTCAAGTTCATTTTCAGATTACATGGCAACTCTATAAAGAAGGCAATTACACATGCACTTATTGTTCTAGTGTGGCAGCCAATTTTCACACAGCCAAATCATCATAACCAGACAATGAATATTACCAGTGTAGGTTGTCGAATACCAGATAAAATACCACTTCTACATAAATTACTGCAAGGACAGAGAAATGAGAAGCCAGGGAAACCATATACCCGCTCTCTATTCAAATCAAACTTTTACCAGCCAGAAGATCAAATGGAGTGTAAGTTGAAAAAAACAAAGTGCTGGAGGATCTCAGCGAATCAGGCAGCACCTGTGGAAGGAATGGACAGATGGGGTGAAAGCTGGAAAAGGAAGACCAGGACAAAACAAAGCATGGAAAGCATTGCGTACAGTTCTGGTCTCCAAATCTGAGGAAGGACATTATAGCCATAGAGGGAGTGCAGAGAAGGTTCACCAGACTGATTCCTGGGATGTTAAGGACTGTCTTATGAACAAAGATTGCATAGACTCGGTTTATACTCTCTAGAATTTAGGAGATTGAGAGGGGATCTTACAGAAACTTACAAAATTCTTAAGGGGTTGGACAGGCTAGATGCAGGAAGATTGTTCCCGATGTTGGGGAGGTCCAGGACAAGGGGTCACTGCTTAAGGGTAAGGGGGAAATCCTTTAGGACCGAGATGAGAAGGACTTTTTTCACACAGAGAGTGGTGGGTCTCTGGAACTCTCTGCCACAGAGGGTAGTTGAGGCCAGTTCATTGGCTATATTTAAGAGGGAGTTAGATGTGGCCCTTGTGGCTAAGGGGATCAGAGGGTATGGAGAGAAGGCAGGTACGGGATACTGAGTTGGATGATCAGCCATGATCATATTGAATGGCGGTGCAGGCTCGAAGGGCTGAATGGCCTACTCCTGCACCTAATTTCTATGTTTCTAAAGGTGGACACAGATGAGGGCGGCTGGCAGATGGGTGGAGAAGTGACAAAGAGACAAAGAGGGTGTCAGAGAAGCAGAGAGGAGGATGAGTGAAATGTAAAGCTGGAGTGAGGAATATGGATGGAAGGGGACAGGGGGGGGGAGTAAAGACGAGAGATAGAAGGGGCTTTGGGACTCCTGAATAAGAGACGAGAGCACGAAGGAGGAGTAAGGAGCAGGTCGCTGGAAGATGGTGGGGGAAATGTGTGTGCACTGTGATGGGATGGGGGGCACGGGAAAGTGAAGGGGGAATAAAGAGGGGTGATTACCTGAAGCTGGATAATTCGATGTCCATACTGTGTAGGAAGGAACTGCAGATACAGGTTTAAACCAAAGGTAGACACAAAAATCAACATTCATGGTATTGTGTTGTCAGCACGAGGTGCATGTGGCCACACTCTGACAATGGAGCAGACCAAGGAGAGAAAAATCGGTGGGCAGAGTGCAAGTGTTTGCTGAAATGGTCGCCTTGTCTGCACTTAGTGTTGTTGATATAAAGGCCACCTGATGCAGTAGACAAGGTTTGAAGAGGAGCATGTGGAGGGTTGCAGGGGTCCTTGGATGGAAGTGAGAGAGGAGGTATAGGGTCAAGGGCTTCATCTCCTGAGATTGCAGGTCAAAGTAACGGGAGTGGGTGTCTAGGGAGGGAAGGAATGAGCGAACCACGGGGTTGTGAAGGGAGTGCTCATTATAGAATGCAGAAAGAGGTGGAGTGGGTAGATGTGACTGGTGGTGGGATTATGTTGAAGAGGACAAAAATGTTGTAGAATGATATGTTGAATGCAGAGGCTGGTGGGGTGAACGGTAAGTAGCAGGGGAATTCTAACCTTGTTCCATCTGAGTGGGACACGGAATAGGTGAGACATGGGTGAGGGTTCAATCCAGGTTTACTGAAGAAAGAGGCCATCCCCGATATCTTATAGAGTGGAAACCCTGATCTTGGGAGCAAATAGGATGGAGGTGGAGAAATTGATAGGAAGGGATTGCGTCCTTGCAAGAGGTAGGGTGGGAGGACAAGTTGGCTTATTCAAACTAGTACCAACAGTACATGGTTTATTTGATCCTGCAAATGTCATTCTTATTTATTTAATTATAAATGTGAAGTTGAAATGATCACAACATATATGTCACTGAAAGCCACTAGCATGGCCAACTGCATTAATTTAAGGTCAAAGATGTCACATTCTGGTTAAAATTTTAATTAACTCCACATGGAATACTGATATGATTTAAATTTGTGAAGTATTTTGCTTGAACAAGGACAAAATAAGAAAATTGCTAATTTGCTAGCACTCAGTGCACATAACTTGTCAACAAATATTCAGAGGAATGCTGCTTCAATTGCTATTTAGACTCTAACGGCTGTGCGAAACAGGTCTAGAGCTAATATACCTCTATCTTGTTGTCTTTGGATCTACGTTTTCAAATGAAGACCTTTCAATCTTTGAATTCTAACATCAAAACATCCCAAACAATCAACAAGTCAGTTCTACAAGTACTGCCATCCAATTTGCTTCAGGGTTTATGTCAAGTGTCTGTTAAACTGAAGATAAGCACTAAATGCTGAAGTAACTCAGTGGACAGGCAGCATCTCTGGAGAGAAAGAATGGATGACGTTTTGGATTGAGACCCTTCTTCATGAGGTAGAGATGCTGCCTATCCAGCTGGGTTACTAGCATTTTGTGTCTATCTTCGGTGTAAACCAGCATCTGCAGCTATTCCGTCCTTCACATATGTATTAGCACTGTTGGATACCCGTGCTAACTTACTTTCTTTCATCTTCCCTACATTCCAAGGATCTAGTGCCAGGAGACGACCTAAGCATGGAGCAATTTATTTTTACAATTAGTGTTTTACTATTTTAATAGCACCGTTAACCAATTATAGAACACAAACACCTTTGAATAAGACAGAAGAAAATGTTTTCCTACGATTCAATGAAAAATGCTTTCCCTTGATGATACAATAATAATATATGCAACGATTCTAGAAATCCCAGTTCAATACTAACATTCAGTGGTGTCTATGTAACACTTGCACCTTTATTTGAACTTTACTGCCTTTATCTTACACTAAATGTTATTCACGTTATTCCCTTTATCATGTATCTGTACACTGAATGGCTCAATTGTAATCATGAATTGGCTTTCTGCTGACTGGTTAGCATGCAACACAAGCTTTTCACTGTACCTCGGCACACGTGACAATAAACTAAACTCAAACTTCTCCCTATAACACATGGGTTTCCTGGGATGCTTCACTTCCTCCTATATCCCAAAGGAGTGGTCACTCTGCAGGTTAACTAATTACTGGAAATTTGCACAGCGTAGATGAGCAATTGGAGAATCAAGGTTGATGGGAATGTAAAGGAAAATGGGTATGCAGGGAAATAAGTTTGGGAATGAGATTGATCAGATTGCTCTGAGAATGTAATAGAGTTTAGTTTAGAGATACAACATGGAAACGGGCCCTTCAGCCTACTCAGTCCGTGCCGACCAACAATCATCCATAACCATCCAATCCTTCTTTAACACTTTGTCCACTCCACTGCGAAATCTCCTCAAGGTATGCCTCCTTTGAAGAAGTTCTCCTCCTCCTCTCCCTCTGTGATTCCCCCTTCCCTCCTACTCTACGACCACATCCTTCCCCAGACTCGATACCACAGCCACATCTGCAAAACGCCCATCAGTCTGGAGAAGGGTTTCGGCCCGAAACATTGCCCATCTCCTTCGCTCCATAGATGCTGCTGCTCCCGCTGAGTTTCTCCAGCATTTTGTGTACCCTCGATTTTCCAGCATCTGCAGTTCCTTCATTAACAACAATGATCATCCATACATTGGTACTATCCTACGCACCTGGGGCAATTTACAGAAGCCAATTAACCTACAAACCTGCACAATCTATATAGAATGTGGGGGGAAACCTGAGCACCCGGAGAAATTCCACGCAGTCGCAGGGAGAAAGAACATAATAACCCACAGACAACACCTATAGTCACAATGAAACAAAGGACAAGGACAAAGGACATTTATTGTCACATACACCAATTGGTGTAGTGAAATTTGTCTTGCCAGGTCTCCGGCGCTGTAAAGCAGCATCCTTACTGCTGTGCCACCCAGTTGATGGGCTGAATGGCCTCTTTCAATGCCATGAGAAAATATGATATAAAATTTAAAATTCTCATCACAGTCAGACCATCTTCGGCTTTCACTCGTCTCCCTAAAGATATCCAGTTCTAGAAATTCCAAACTCTGCCTGTCCCACCTTATTACACCCTCCAATTTCCCATTGTCCAAAACATAGACCACCATATGCCCTTATCAAATATAATCTCTACTAGGTTCACATAATAATGGAGAGTAGAATAAGTTCTCCTATAGCTGTGATTCAATTTTACCAACATCAGCATGTATTGATGTGTTGAAATCATTAACACATTAATCGTTCACGTTAGTTGCTATTAATTGACTGCCCTCGTCATGAAACAAAGCATCAGTTTTCTTAAGATTATAGTTACTACACCCCTTCTCCCCACCCACTAATGTAATATTATTTCTTCTGTAAGGTCTCCAGGACTTAGTTCTTCTATCCTGTCTGTTAATTGTGTAAACACATTGCAAATTGGATACCTTCTCCAAGTAATGGTTTCCTTGGTTGAGTTGGCATCTGGATAAAATAAAACTTAATATAGGTCATAGAATAGTACGCAAAAGGAACAGGCCATTCAGCCCACAATGTCCGTGCCAAACATATTGGCAAGTTAAACAAATCTCCTCTGCCTGTGATATGTGAACCAGGTCGCGCCATTTCCATGTGCCTATCTAAAAGCCTCTTAAATCCTCTGATTTCCGTGTGCCTACACCACTACCCCTGGCAGTGCAATCAATATCCCTTTGAATGTGACTAGATTATCCACAAAATACCAACGTGCCAAGCCAACCAAGCATAAAACAACTCACAGTGCAAAACTGAACTGAGCTCCAAAGTGCATGACTCATCAAATACAACCATTCTAGTGCCTCTTCCAGTGTACAAAGATCAAGATGTCACACTTTGAATATTTATAAACGATAAATGATAATAACATCCTTGCTTTGACATTACCTCAAAGATTCAAGAACACCAAAGTCCCAATCAAAATACCAGAATAATTTATTAACAGCGTCATCATTTATCTGTGAAATATTCACCCAATGTGAAAATGCATCCAAAATTGAATTATCGTACAAAATGCTGTCCTTTTAAAAATAATCATCTTTAAGTTTGCACCAGAAAATAAACATGAAAAAAATGTTTGCTCAAAGTATTTTCAAATGTCAAAGAATATAATTTAACATTTAGCTCTTGAGAATATCTAGATAATGAAATGAGTAACCTTGGTTTGAAGTGACATGTTTTTCCAATGAAAAGGTCATCAATGAGGAACACACAGTTCTGGTGTGGCAGAGACAAGGATGGGGGGTGGGAGACTAGCTGGGAGCACATCTGTCCATGAAGATCATTAAACATATTAAGAACTCAGGCATTTGAAGGCTTAGCATTTAAAATGTTTCTGTTTCACACATCCCTCAGAACAATCAAATGTAAATTCCTGTGCATCCTGGCACGGTGAGATTTTTTTGCAATATGTTGTTGATGTGGAAATAAAGCTGCCGCAGGTTGGAAAATATGACACTTTGTAACCTTAATTTAAATGAAAGATCTTTAACTCTTCCCAATTTAAATATGAAAGTCAAAATCATGAAATGTAGTTCATTGAAAATCCTCAGGAATAGTTCAAGGAGGGTTGTGGCTGATCTTAAATCTGTGAATCATGTTTTCCAAAGCCTTTCCAATACCTGCATAAATCAAGCGTGTGATGAAATAGCCTTGCTGAAATAAGCATACCTCCAACAACACAACCATGCTATCTAGCATAAGCAGTCTGCTTGGTTGGCAGCCCAGCTACCATTCTACAGGTTCAGGCCCATCATCATAGGTGCCAACACAAAATACCTACAGTTACTTGCTGCTGCTGCTGCTGCTGCTGCTGCTGCTGCTGCTGCTGCTGCTGCTGCTGCTGCTGCTGCTGCTTGGAAGGCATCTGCCAAAACCAACTAGAAAGCAAGGGCTCACAGGAGCACCAGAGGTTATGAGGAGAAGGCAGGAGAATGGGGTTAGGAGCGAGAGATAGATCAGCCATGATTGAACGGTGGAGTAGACTTGATGGGCCAAATGGCCTAATTCTACCCCTATTCCTTATGACCTTATGACCATGAGCAACAAGTTCTGCTCCATTGCACATGCCATTCTGATGATAATATAATGTCATTCACTCATCATCACTGAATTTAAATCCCGGTAGTCCTCTATTAACATCTACATTATAGCTGGGACTGGAATAGTTCAAGGCAGTATCTTATCACCAACACCTTCTCAAGAACAATTAAGGAATGGCACCAAAACACTAGCTATGTGTACTCAAGTCAACACCATCAACTCAAGGGTCTTTCTAAGTTGAATCTTCAGTAAAATATTTACAATCGGAAAGCATTGTCTTTAAGTTAACTTAACAAACAGAAATACTGTATGTCTCTGTGGACATGAAGGATCCTGCATCATGATTTTAACGACAAGCAGGGAGATCTATCCTTAAATTCCTGAGCAATCAATTATGATTTTGCATCAATTTGCAAAGTACAATCCCTTAATTCATACTAAGTATAATGGTTTCTCGTCACTATGGACATATCTTAAATCCAAGTTGGTACACGAAGACGACACTGATGTAAAAGTTCGACCATGAGATGGTGAATGATAGAATGGACACGAGGTTTATCTCTTGCCTTGACTTATATGTTCTGTGCACAAATCTGAGTTCCATGTTTTTCACTCAGTAGTTCATGCAACATTCCTTACTTCAGACCCTGTTAAATCTGCCAACCCAGGAGAAAGACCGAGATTCATTAGCTATTGGGAGTCTCAGGTATTCCACCAACTATCTGCATTAGATTTTGTTTGGAACTGGACAGTCTAATGTTTGAATTATTTTGCAGCTAAATAGATATAAGAAGCTTATTTTTAAAGAATGGCTATGAAGCAAGTCATGATATCACTTTGCGGTTGCCTCATTTAGGTCTCACCTTGTATTATGCTTAATAAATGCTTCCAGCTACTAACTGTCAGTATCATCATAACCAAAAAGCACATGGGAGATAATAGACTTAGGGGATATGAATGGCAGAAAGGGGTTGCACTGAGAGGTGGTACAGTCCAGATGGGCTGAATTGCCTCCTCCATGTCATAGGAAATTATTCATATTGTATCCATTTTCAGATTCAGATTCAATTTTTCATTGTCAGTGTACTGTACAGAGACAACGAAATGCATTTTCAGTACAATCTCTTAATTCATATTAAGTGTAATCGTTTCTCGTCACTATGGACGTATCTTAAATCCAACCTTGACAGCAAATCTGGACAGGACAAAGGTTGATTGTGTCTATTTTTACTGCTTTTAACATTGCTAACTTAGTAACTTCATAATTACACCTTAGCACTGCACAAGAACTTAATAAGTTTGCCTATCACTCATTGTAACAAACATGATACAAGCTCCTAGAAGTGCATTTACCACTGTGTGCCACAAAGGAATGATAAAGCCAAAATGAAAAAATATCTAGCAAACCATCAACCAAACCAAAATAAACAAATATGCAATGGCTGATCTTGTATCCTTCACTAATGTGCCTGCAGGAGCCAGTGCTGGTTGGGTCGCATGCACATGGCTCTTGGTTTCAGAGCTATATGTGTAAAGTGGAATCCAAAGAAAGGAACATTCAGATTTATATATTGCATTTCATGACCAGACATCATAACAAAGAACTTTACAACCACCAATATATTTTTGAGGTACAGGTACACTTGCAAAGCAGTGACTAGGAAGCTGAGACTAAGCAATGAGCAGAGAGAAAACAATTGGTTTAGCAGATAAGATTTGAAAAATACCAAGCGCTACTTAGTAACTATGGGGTGGGAGATTGCAACCTTCACGTGGTCCGCCCTGTTGTGACGAATGCAATCAACCCGGCGTGCACAATCAAATAAGATCAAATAGAACAAGTTGTCCTACAACTTTAGGCTGTGCACGCCACACGCAAGAAGATTAGTAACTATCATGTCTCTGCAAAGAACCAATCATAATGACATTGCAGATATCTTTGTGGGGACTATTATTTAGTAAGTGCAAAGTTCCCACTAAATACCAAGAGGTTTTGGAAAGATGCTGTCAAGTTGGAAAGGGTACAGAGAAGATTGACGAGGATGTCGCAAGGACTCAAGGGTGTGTGCTATAGGGAGAGGTTGAGCAGGCTGGGCTCTATTCCTTGTTGTGCAGGAGGACGAGGGGTGATCTTATAAAGGTGCATAAAATCATGAGAGGAATAGATTGGCTGGACGCAGTCTCTTGCCCAGAATAGGAGAAGCGAGGGCCAGATGACATAGATTTAAGATGAGGGGGAAAAGATTTAATGGGTATCTGAGGGGTACCTTTTTCACACAAAGGATGGTGGGTGTATGGAACCAGCTGCCAGAGGAGGTAGTTGAGGCTGGAACGATCACAATGTTTAATCAATGAGACAACTACATGGATGGGATAGGCTTAGAGGGATATGGGCCAAACACAGGCAAGTGGAACTAGTGTAGCTGGGATATGTTGGCCAGTGTGGGCAAGTTGGGCCCAAGGGCCTGTTTCCACACTGTATGACTGTGTAACTCTAAGAAAATTAAAGATAATTAATATTGCAATATCTAACAAGGAAATATTTAATCCAAAACAGGGACACATCATTGATAAATAGTAAAACTGCAGGTAAATTATGCATCACATTTAATTGTATTATTTCCTTATTTAGTCAAGAGTGTTTATTTGCCATATGCACCCAATAGGAACCAGAACAATGACATTCTTACTTTCTACAGTTTAATGCACATTAGATGCAAGAAAACAACAAATGTAAAATAGTTAATAGTTAATAGTACAACAACAAATCAGCTATTCTTAGTAAACTAGACCATGATAATGCAAAAAACATCAAACCATGTAAAGCAACCATAGTAGTGTGAACTGTCTCCTTGGGATTGAAGGGGTTTGGGGTTGGGTTGTGGTAAGAGGCTGTTCTTGAACCTGAAGATAATAGATAATAGTCTGAAGAAGGGTCTCGACCTGAAATGTTGCCTATTCCTTCTCTACATAGATGCTGCCTCACCTGCTGAGTTTCTCCAGCATTTTTTGTCTACCTTCAGGCTCCTTTCCAATGGTAGTGACCCTGGCCAGGGTCACTAATGATAATAGCTGCCTTCTAAAGGCAGCACTTCCTGTAGATCCCTTCAATGGTGGGAGATCAGAACCCATGATGGACCGGGCAATGTCCAACATTTTCTGCAGCCTCCTTCATTCTTGACCTATCACTGATACCATCCTTATGTGCTTTACTGGTTCTGGCCTCTTCACATCCCTGAATTTCATTGCCCCACGACTGACAGCCTTGACCTAAATCCAGATTCTCTTCCCACTAAACCACCGCACTCCCTATCTTTTCTTCTTTTAAGGCACTCCATAAATCTCACCATTTTGATTGAGCAGTTTCATGTTCACGATGTTGGGGGAATCCAGAACCGGGGGCCACAGTTTGGAGTAAGGAGTAAGCCGTTTAGAACAGAGACGAGGAAACACTTTTTCACACAGAGAGTTGTGAGTCTGTGGAATTCTCTGCCTCAGAGGGTGGGGGAGGTTGGTTCTCTGGATACTTCCAAGAGAGAGCTAGATAGGGCTCTTCAAAATAGTGGAGTCAGGGGACATGGGGAGAAGGCAGGAAAGGGGTACTGATTGGGGATGATCAGCCATGATCACATTCAATGGCAGTGCTGGCTCGAGGGACTGAATGGCCTATTCATACACCTATTGTCTATTGTTATCTATATTTGTGGTTCCTTATCAGTTTTTGTCTCACAACGTTCCACTGAAAACCTTGAAATGTTTTTTGATGTTAAAGGCATTAATAAATGTAAGTTATCGAGTCGTACAGCACAAAGACAGGCCCACGGCCCACCACATCAATGCCAATATTCAAATACTTATTTACACTGATTCAACACTAATCCCATATTAGTCTCCCTAGCAAGGTGGGGCAGAGGGAAGAGGGGAATAAAGAGTGAGGAAAAGGGAGGTTGATATTAGGTTGGTGACAGTGGCGCCACGCGGGAGACCATGGCCAGGTTTGCCCACCGTGCGGCCTAGAAGTCTGCCTTGTGGAGGGAAGCTACTGATCCCAGCCCCCAGCTCGTTCCCAGGGACCGGAGAACGGGAGGGGAGGGTGAGGGAGTCGTCGGCGGCCGTTGCATGACCAAGGGGCCGGGTAGAGGAACCGGGGCCTTGTCTTCCACGCTCTCAAGGTCAGCTGCGGGAAGCACCCTGGGACACAAAGACTGAACGGTGCCCGGGCAAGGTGAGGGACAACAGTTCGCTGGACAATCTGAAAAGAGGTGATGGCTGGAGGCCCTGCAACAGCTTGGGGCTCGACTGGATCAGGCACCTCTCCAAGAGACCGAGGCACAGACATGATGCAGCCTGCAACCACAGTGGAGCAGCGGTGGAGGGCACCTATGGCTTTGCATGGCCAGGCCAACCATGCATTGTGGCAAGGACAACAGGCCTTTATGGCCAGCTGCACTTAAAGCAATTTGGACTGAATATGGCATCAACACCTGGTGACTCATGTTCTTAGTGGTCTAATTCTATATAATTTGCAATTAATCAGGAATTGTACTTATATACTTTACTGAACTGTATGAAAAAATAATTTCATTGCATCTGTGTACATATGATAATAAAGAACCAATGGGCCACTAGTATACTCATTAATTTTCCCTAGTTTCAATTAATCCCAGGCATACTAGGGGCAATTTATGGTCAATTAAATTATCCATTCACACATCTTTGGGATGTCGGAGAAAACCCATGTGCTCACGGGAAGAATGTGCAAATTCCACACAGACCGCACTGGAGCTGAGGACCACACCCAGGTTGGTATTGGCATTGGTTTATTGTTTCCATGTGTATGAGGTACAGTGAAAAACGTTTTTGTTAGCATGCTATCAAATTCAATCAGATTATACTACACTACATGATGTACGGACAAAGCAGACACAAGAAGAACAGGCAGTGCAAAGAGAAAAGTACAGAAAATAATTGACAGCATTTACATCGTGGCATTACAGTTCCAGACAAAAGTCCAACGTCGGCAATGAGGTAGGTTGGAAGATCAGGCTACACTAGCTCATGGGAAGCCTGTTTCATAGTCTGATAACTGAGGGGATACAGCTGTTCCCGAGTCTGGCGTTATTTGCTTTCAAGTTCTGAGGCAACAGTTCTACCAGTTGCACCACTGTGCTTTGTTGCATCACTGAACCAAGACTTGCATCTTTCAAGATGCTTGAAAGCATCTGCTCCCAAGATGAGGTTTTCCATTCTAGGACCTTGAGATCTTATCTTTCTTTCCCACCTGCTGTCATAGATGGATCCTGATGTCCCGTCGTTCTGGTCTCACTTCCTCTTCCCCCCAATGGAACAAGGATAGAGTTCCCCTGCTCCTTGCCGTTCACCCCACATACCTCCGCATCCAACAACATCATTCTCCGACATTTCAACATGATCTCACTACCAGTTACTTCCTCCCATTCCCACCCCATTCCACGGAGACTACTCTATCTGCAACTCCTTGGTTCATCCATCCCACCCCACCCAAACCAGCCCCTCTCCATGTACTTTCTCCTGCCTAAGCTGCTTGGGTAGTTTACATCCCAACAGTATAAACATTAAATTCTCAAATTTGTTATGCCCTTTTTTCCCCTCTTCTCTGTACCCCACCTGGATGCACATCTATCCTTCCTTTCCCTTTCCCTTTCCTCCATCCCTTAGCACCTATATTCCTTCATCGGGCATTAAATTTCAGTCCTCTTCTATCCTTATCTCACTATTTGTCTTTTCATCTCTGACCAACCTCCCCTTACCTCCCTCGACCTGTATCCACCTATCACTTGCCAGAATTTGTCCCACCCAACTTCTCTTCCAGCCTTTTGCCCCATACTACAATCAGTCTGAAGAAGGGTCACGATCTGAAACATTGCAATTCATGTTATCCAGTGATCTGTCTGACCCGTTGAGCTTGTGGATGATACAAAAATAGGTGGAGAGGAAAGTAGTGTTGAGGAATCAGGGAGTCTGCAGAAGGGCCTCGGACAGGCAAAGAAGAGGCAAATGGGATATAGTGGAGCAACGTGTACGGCCATGTACTTTGGTAGAATGAATAACGGCACAGTCTACTTTCTAAACGGGGAGATGATTCAGGAATCAGAGGTACAAAGGGACTTAGGAGTGTTGGTGAAGGATTCCCAAAAGGTTCATTTGCAGGTTGACTCAGCGGTACGAAGGCAAAGGCAGTACTAGGTGTCAAAAGTTATGGGGAGAAGGCAGGAGAATGGGGCTGAGAGGGAGGAATTGTTCAGCCATAATTGAAGGGCCGAGTGGACTCGATGGGCTGAATAGCCCAATTCTGCTCCAATGTCACCTGGTCCACTTATCACTTCAGATCCACCAATGCAAACCGCTCCATCTGCCTCCGCAAGTCAGGCAATTGGGGTTGGTCTACAAACGCCGCCACGAACAGCTATGTCCAAAACCTTTGAATAACTCCACTATCACTTTGATGAACGAAAGCAAATTCAAACTCTATTCGCGAAACTTTGTGTTCCTTGATAAGGAACAAAAGATCCGTCAACCAACTTCCGTAGCAAATGTAAATAAATGCTGGAGTAATTCAGCGGGACAGGCAGCGTCTCTGGAGAGAAGGAATGGGAGACCCTTCTTCAGATACCCAACGGAATGTAGCGTTTAACCAAGAATCACTTACTTTAAATTGTTCTCCGTTCTCGTAACTTGAGTCCGCTTTCTCCTTTCATATATTTGGCTGTTTTGATTTTGTTTTTCCCCCCTATGTCATCCACACTTGCACATATCTGAACTAGTTCCACCCCAGTTACTTCACCGACAGTCGTGTTGAATACGGGCTCGGTCCGGGGGAGGAGTAGCGCCGCTCAACTCAACTTCCCGCGGTGGACCTGGTCCGGCTCCTGCGGGAGACGTGAAGTGATGTTGTTCACGACCCTCCGGGAGAAGCCACCTCCTCTCTCCCTCCCTCCCCCCACCGGCCGCCGCCGCCGCCGCTCTGCCTCTGCCTCTGCCTCTCCGCACGGGCTCCCGCCCTTCTCCCTTGCAGCCGACTGAACCTGCTGCTGGGCGGAGGCGGGGGCAGGGGCAGAGGTTCGCCGTGATCGACAGCGCGCCGTGCCCGTTCGGCTGCTCCCAGTGGCCGGTGTGGGACCGTGATCCCGAGTGTTGAGCGGGTCTATCTGCCTGGGATTGTGGCAGCGAGGATAGGCTGCAGCTACTCCTGCCCCTCGGTGGATAGTTTCTCATTTTGTAGCAAATGGCAGCAAAACAAATACATCCTCATCTAACTTCATGTAACCCTCTCTCTCCGACCCTCCACCACCAGAGTCGTTGTACTAGTTATGTTGTCGTCTTGGTGGGGTTCGTTGTCTGCATAACTCCTTCTCATCTAGCCCACGGCTAACAATGGACCGCTTCCTTTATCACCGTTACTTTTTTGCATATCTTTCATTCATTTGGTCTACATATCACAGTCTATATCTATCATTTCCCTTTCCCGGCTCTCAGTCTGAAGAAGGGTCTCGACCCGAAAGGGCACCTATTCCTTTTCTCCAGAGATGTTGCCTGTCCCGCTGAGTTACTCCAGCTTTTTGTGTCTATCTTCGGTTTAAAGCAGCGTCTTGCAGTTTCTTTCTACACATTAACATATCGTTTTATTTAGAAAAGGAATACGTTCCAATGATTTCGGCTCAATTTTTAAGTTGTGATTGTGAGCGGCGGTAATTTATGCCTTGGGAAGGTCGGCAGTGGAACTCCAGTAAACATCGTGTAATCGTCAGCAGAAAATGTGAGTGAATCAACGGAATCGTAATCCTCAATCGGTAAACACAATATAATAGGAACAACATGCTGTGTTGGCTTTAAAACTGAAACTTAAATTATCATTGTGAATGGGGTTTCAGCGCTGATTGGAAAACATAATGTAACAGTTTTAATGGCAACATTTTAATGCAACTAAACTTCTCTGTATTTTCAAAAGAGAAAATCGCAGACACAAAAAGGACCTCAGATGTTGAATCGGAGAAAGCGAGCAGTCTACTTGAATCTCGGAGCATTTGGAGGATTGCTGAAAGATAAGTCAATGTACGCCAAGACACAATGCTGACACTAGTGGCGACGAATAATATCAATGATACAAAATAGGACAGTACAGCACAGGAACATGCTGTTCGGCCCACGATATCTGGGCCGTCCATTAAATCAGTTTAAACTAACACAATCTGTCTACACAGGGTCAATTCCACAGCAGTTGTTATCTATTCATGCTCCTGTCTAAGTGCCTCTTAAATGTTGCTATTGCATCTGCTTCTCCCACCTCCCCTGGCAGCGCATTCCAAGCACATGTGAAATACTCCAGAGAAAACAATCCAAGTCAGTCTGAAGAAGGTTTCCACCCAAAAAGTCATGTATTCATTTTCTCCAGAGGTGCTATCTGACCTGCTGAGTTATGGGCCTGTCACACTTAGGTGACTTTTTAGGCGACTACAGGAGACTATGCGGTCGCCACATGTTCACGGGTGGTTGCCGGGGAGTCGCCTTCATGGTCGTGAAGAGTTCCCACATTCTTGGAACTAGTCGCGGCTTCATTCTGGTTGCTGCTAAATTTTCAACTTTGAATTTTTCACCAGAATGAAGCCGCATGGAGAGTGGCAAGAATTCTTGTGCCGTAGGTGCCGTGGTAATGGGTTGCCAGGAGGTCGAAGGTTGTTGCCGGTGCAGACCGGTGAATTTCATTGGCTCATTGGGGAAAACAAAAACGTAAACAGTAGTTTTCAGGACCAAGGATCATCGATCGGTAATGTTAATGTCCACCGAGTTTCACAGCCGTGTATCTCTGGCTTCTTAAAGGTTATCTCTACTCCTTCTCCCCTCCTTCTCCCCCCTTTCCCCCCCTCTTTTAAAGGACTTAAGTGACCCTTCCCGTACACTGTGCTTTCACCGTCTTAATTACAGCGCCAACCTTCCTGTTCATTGCGGTGTGCGTCTGTATCACATTGGCTTTGCACCGTGTGAATTTCACCTGGAGTTATGGACAGGCCCATAACTCCAGCTTATTGTGTCTATCCAAGTTTTTCTATCCTCTCGTAATAGCTAATGCTCTCCAATCCAGGCAACATTTTCAAACATTGAGGATTGTTGATAGATTGGCCAATCTATACACCAAAAGACAATACTAACGATACAATAGAACTTAATTTTTCCCAGGGGGGAAATTGATCTGCCGACAGTCATAAAAACAGAAAATACATTAAACATGAAATTGAGGAGTGGAAAGGATTGGGGATGTGCAAAGATGGGGGGGGGGGGGGGGGGGAGGGAGTCAGTCTCAGTGTACCCCACGACAGACGGGGGAGGGGTTGTACAGTTTGATAGCCACAGTGAAGAAGAATCTCATGTGGTGTTCTGTCCTGCATCTTGGTAGAACACTAGTGGCAACAAATCTTGGTGAAGATCTTTTACACCCTCTCCTAAGCCTTCACATGCTTCCTGTAAAGCAGCAATCAGAACTGCATGCAATATTCCACATGGGCTAATCAAGGTTTTATACGTCTGTGACACGACTTCCTAACTTTTATAATCCGTGCCCCAACCAATAAAGGCAATTATGTCATATGCCTTCTTTATCTCCGTAACTACTTGTGTTGCTACTTTCAGGGAACTATAAACTTGCACCCAAACATTCATCAGTGCTCCGAACGGTCCAGACAGGCAGCATCTCTGGACAGTAGGAATGGGTGACGTTTCGGGTCAGGACCCTTTGGGTCACCAATTCTTTCTCCCCAGGAATGCTACCTGGCCTGCTGAGTTACTCCAGCATTTTGTGTCTAATTTTGGTGTAAACCAGCATCTGCGGTTCCTATACCTGCTATTTAATGCATAGGTTCTTCTTACGTTTGATCTCCCAAAGTACCACACCTCTCACTTATTTGGATTAAACTTCATCTGCCATTTCTCTGCCCATATTTTCAACGGATTAATACGCTGCTTTGACAACCTCCCTCACTATCCACATCTCTGACAATGTTCATGTAATCTGCAAATTATATTATTGGAATATGGAGAAATTGAACCATCACAAAAAAATTGTTCCAACACAAACATGTATTTTAAGGGTGTAGACTCACCAGAAGTGTTCCTGGGTTTTTAAAGCTTAGATTCTTTAAAACCAATTTTCATCATCGCCCACAACTAACAGATGGTAGTAGGTTATCTAGTAGTTGTCAGCCAAAATAAATACAAGTTGGTGTTGTAAATTGGTGCCTAAAAATATGTGTGAGTCTTTTGAAGTGCCACTTGAAACTTAATTTGTTCTCTTCACTTGCTGAGTGGTTATACTATTTGCTACATTAGTTGTAGAGAACGTTTAGTTTAGGTCGCCATAATTTTATGATAAACTGTTTCATTAAACGCAGTTATCAATTGGAAGTGTTAAGGGTTATGGGGAGAAGGCAGGAGAATGAGGGCAAGAGAGATAGATCAGCCATGATTGAATGGTGGAGTAGATGTGATGAACCGAATGGCCTAATTCTGCTCCTATCACTTACGACCTTATGACACCGTTATGTATGCAATTTATCGTGGCAAGATTTCTAACAACATTTGAATTGTTAACAATATTGAAAGAATTCACATTTATCCACACCCGAATTACCCCCTTTTATAAGCATCATATAACAATAATTAATAAGATCATTAGTAAGATCATTAATATCAATGCCAGTTAACCCCTATCTTTCATTATCACCTATTATTACAATCTACCTCACCTCATCATATCCCAGCCATCTTCTCACCCAGAAACAATTCCTGGCCTTCCAAGCCCACAAATGCCAGCTTTAATTGCTTTTCTTAGCAATTTATTCCACAAGCTATAGGGAGGTCGTATGGCAGTCGTGGTCACGACCCATGACCCTTACTGTTGCCAAGCAAAGCCTTCTGGAGTACACACGGTGGGCCCATCTTCTGTCCCAGCATCCGGACTTCACGCTGACTGGTTCCACACTCGCGGACCCTGGGCGATCTGTCCCCGTGGCTGGGGGGGGGGGGTGGTTGGGGGGATGGGGGTGGTCGGGTCGGGGTGCTGGTCAGGGTGCCAGTCAGGGTGTCGGTGCAGTGCGGTCAGTGACTCCGGGTGGGCGGAGGGACCAGACTGTCCCCATCTCTGCTGCAGCTGACGGGGACGTTGCTGGGTTTTCGTCCACGTGCTTCCGCTGCCCGGAACCGTGGCACCGCTCCACCCGGCCCCATGTGTGGGCACTGCCAACCCACAGCCCATAACATTGCAGCCCACAGGGGCAGACGTGGCGGAGGGCGGCCATGGCCGGACAGCGCTGACCCCGGGGGGGAGAGTGGGGGCTGTCCCGAGGGATGCGTTCCTTCAGCCGTTTACACCTTGGTGCTCGGGTTCAGAGCAAAGATACTAGAGCATTTGGTTCAGAGCGCTCAGTCGCCCTCTACAATTATTTACAGCGCAAGAATTGACCTTGTCGGCGGTTTATAACAGGTAAGAAAATACGCGTTTCTTATGTTAACAGTGTATGCGGGGGGCTGCCATGTCCTCCAGAAGGATTGAGCTGCTCCGTACCTCACGCCCTTTGACCTGATGACCTTACGTGCAGCCCCCCTATTACTAACTGATTTGCCTTTGTCCAATTTTGCTAATTATTAACTTCTGTTCCCTGGTATTTAAAAACCCTGCGGCCAATTGCTGTGAAGTCGGTAAGATGCAGAGGTTCTCTGCACTGCTAGTCCACTGAAAAGTTCTGTGTCAACTAATTTAAATAGTTAGTAATAAATGCTGGAGCTCAATTTAGTTATACTCTACTACATGGGGAAGGGATTATAAAACTGAGCATTAACTTTTAATACGCAGCACCTTCGGAGAGACCAACAACAGACTGGGGAGTAACAGGCAAGCATTAAATATGTCAGTATTGTCAGCTTGGGTTTATATTTGTATCACCCAATACATGTCACAAAGTTGCAATAATGTTGAAAGGGAGGCAGCAAATGGGAAGGACACAAAAAAGTAGATGACAACGTTTCACCAAGTCCTGACACCCCAGGAATGTTTTAATGAAATACAGTGATTACCTGGATCCAAAAGTTAAACAATGCATATACTGGATTCATTAGCAAATATCATTATGATCTACAGTATCACTCATCTCCTCCAGAAACGGCCATCTTTAATTGTTTTTCTTAGTAATTTATTCTAAAGTCTAAATTACTGCTGACTGATTTGCCTTTGTCCTACTTTGCTGATTATTAACTTTTGTTCTCATATTTTTGTTCCCATCTGATTCCAAACTGTGTGTCTACTGGAAATATCTGAAACAAATTACTACCTCAATTAGTTTGCTGGATACCCATAGACAAATGACTCAAACACTTTCTTATAAACCATGTAAAAGGACATGGCACTGGTCAGGCAAGAGACCATATGGACAAAATCCAGTACAAAGATGAACACGGGGCTCTTGGATGAACTCACTGACCCTGTGCTACCTTGGCAAGATAAGCACAGTCTAATGACCTTCCATGTAGCACCATTGCTTCTTCACTGTGAACTATGGCTCAAACTATCTCTGCCACTTAATCTTGCGACATAATGCATTTGCGACCAGAATTTTGAGAAACATTTTCCTCCAGCTGTATTAGGGAGATTATAGTAAATCCATAGTAACAGTTGGCAGCTGATACCTAGAAGAAGCACCTCACCTTCTGCTTTTCATACTTATCAGGAAAAGCCTGACATACACTTTGCTGAATATAGGTGAGCTGACCATTAAGTGTGCAAACCTAGCCACCCATTATATCTCTGTTAAGCGAAAGACCACAAATTAATTCTGATGTATCACTGACTATCCACTGAATCATTCTCTGACCTCTTCTCCCCCTCCCACCACCCTCCATCAGTCTGAAGAAGGGTTTCGGCCTGAAATGTTGCCTATTTCCTTCGCTCCATAGATGCTGCTGCATCCGCTGAGTTTCTCCAGCACATTTGTCTACCTTCTCTGTTCATAACTCATGACTTCTTCATCTGCATATCTCTATCAGCTGATGATGAATTGTGAATTGGAGGGAAGGAGACAAACATTGTTTGTCATTAATTGTGATTTAAAAGGGATCTGAGGGACTAATAAAGACCATATTGTAGGTTAGAAACATAGACATAGAAACATAGAGAAATAGGTGCAGGAGTAGGCCATTCGGCCCTTCGAGCCTGCACCGCCATTCAATGTGATCATGGCTGATCATCCAACTCAGTATCTCATACCTCCCTTCTCTCCATACCCCCTGATCCCTTTAGCCACAAGTGCCACATCTAACTCCCTCTTAAATATAGCCAATGAACTATAGCCACCTCAACTACCTTCTGTGGCAGAGAATTCCAGAGACTCACCACTCTCTGTGTAAAGAATGTTTTCCTCATCTCGGTCCTAAAGGAATCCCCCCTTATCCTTAGACTGTGACCACTTGTTCTGGACTCCCCCAACATCAGGAACTATCTTCCAGCATCTAGCTTGTCCAAACCCTTGCTGAAGAACAGTCCATGCACTATTCCCTGCAGTATATACTGTTTGTTCTTTTCTCTAAGTTCCATGGTATCGCCAGAGTCATCGTTCTCCTATTTCATGTATCAGTCCAGATGCTCTCATCCAGGGGGAAATAGCGTAATGAAGTAGCATTAAACAGTAATCAGTAAAACCGTAGGACTCTGGGGAGTGTTGTAGAAGAGAGAGTTAAAAGCACAAGTAGTACATGGTTCCATGAAAGTGGCAAAACAAATAGACAGTACAGAAGGTGTCAGGCAGTCTTGCCTTCATTGATCTGTCTACTGAGTATAGGAGTTATGACATTGCATTACTGTTTACATGGCATTGGTGAGGCCACATGTGAAGTACAATCTGGTCGCTCTGTTGTAGGAAGGATGTTATTAAACTGGAAAGGCTGCAGAGACTTATGACAATGTTACCAGGTCTGGAATGTTTGAGTTATAAGGAGAGGCTGGGTCTTTGTTTCCTGGAGTGTAGGAGGGTTGCCCTTATGGATGTTTATAAAATCACGAGGGGATATGGTTAAGGTGAATAGCCACAGCCCCAGGATAGAGGAATCTAAAACTAAAGGGAATAGATTGAATGAGGGAGGATTTTAAAAGGATCTGAGGGTTAACCTTTGCAAAGTGGATGGTGTGTATATGAAATGAGCTGCCAAAGAACTGGTAGAGGCGGGTACAATTAGAACATTTAAAATATATTTAATAGCTAGAAGCATAGAAAAGCTTAGGAAGGATGCTGGCCAGGCACAGACAAGTGAGAGAAGCTTGGTTAGGCAACTTGGTTGACATGGACGAGTTGGGCCATGCATATATCTCTATGACTGCGACTGAATGGTCTTTCATGAAAGATCCTTCTCCCATTCCGAAAGATGTCCCGGTGGCTCAGCACTGCAACTCCCCCTCCCATTCCGAATCCGACCTTTCTGTCCTGGGCCTCCTCCATGGCCAGAGTGAGGACCACCGTAAATTGGAGGAACAGCACCTCATATTTCGCTTGGGCAGTTTGCACCTCAGCGATATGAACATGGACCTCTAATTTCAGGTAGTCCTTACTTCCTCCTCCCCTTCTCAGTTATCCCTCAGCCCTCTGGCTCCACCTCTTCCTTTCTTCCTACCCCCCCCCCCCCCACCCTCACATCAGTCTGAAGAAGGGTCTCGACCCGAAACGTTGCCTATTTCCTTCGCTCCATAGATACTGCCTCGCCCGCTGAATTTCTCCAGCATTTTTGTCTACCTTCGATTTTCCAGCATCTGCCGTTCCTTCTTAATAAAAAAATATCTTAAGTTCATATCCGTGTTGTTCATGTTCACTGAAATTCTACTATGACATTAGCATTGTTTGCCAGGGTTTTTTAACCAATGAAATCATTAATCTTGTTTTTTGGCATTGAAATGTAAAACCATGGAAAATAGGAGCTTCAAGCCTGTTCTTTAAGCCTGCTCTGCCATTCAACATAATTAGTATTTACTATCCACGACCCGGCTCACCGTAATCTATAATCCATGATCTCTTTAGGCATTTTCAAAAGTTCTGGAGACTTTAGATTAGTGTAATTTAACCCCTCCATTTAAAAGAGGAGGTAGTGACATAACAAGGAATTATGCACCAGTTCGCCCAACATCAGCTATGGGGAAAATGATACAGTTAAAGGGAAATTACAGATTTTTTTTAAAGTTCATAGGCCTAAACAAGTTACATTGTAAGATCGGGAATATACTTTTAGTGCGTGAGATGTCCATTCAATATTAAAGTGGGGGAAGAAGATATTCTTGAATCTGTTGGTACATGCTTTCTGCAGATGCATCATTTTGTTTGAACATTCTGTCCTTTCCTGTTACACTCTGATTATCATTACTGTGGAACCATGGTACACTGTTGCCTAACTTTTCTCTTTTTGTTTCTCTTCAATGAATTATACCTGACTATTCAATCAATATTTTGTAAAAGCCTCAGATATTTCAGTCACACGAACATCAGTCCGACCCAGATTTCAGTGAAGCCTGTCCCACCAAAAGTGCACTCTGTTCCCTTGAATTGAAACCCATCCCTCCCATGCTAATCTCTCAGCCACCCATTCAACTGATCTTGTCAGGTTGCAAATTTGCATGTGGCTCAGGTGGCATAAGGATGTTAACACCTTTGTAGCTCTGTTTTTAAGTTGGACTCCAGCTCCTCATATCATAACATTGAACAGTACAGAATGGAACAAGCCTCACAGAATGGAACTGGCCCACAATTTCTGTGCCGAACATGATGGCAAGATAAACTAATCTCACTGTCTGCATAAATGAATGAATGAATGCTTTGAATACCTTATTGTCACATGTGACAAGTCACGGGAAAGTCTTTACCCAAGTCACAAGGGGCTTACCCAAGGTATGCAAAGAGTCCCCATATAAAGGGCGTCAACAAAACTACAAAATACCCCGCGCCTGGTCCACCTTTGTACTCCCCCCCCCCCCCCTCCACGACACCACCATTGTGGGCCAGATATAAAATAACGATGAGAAGGGGTATGGGAAGGAGATCGAGAACCTCGTGTCCTGGTATCGAGACAACAACCTTTTTATCTATGTCAGCAAGACAAAAGAGATAGTGATCGACTATAGGAAGGGAAGCGGTACACATACCCTAGTTTGCATTGACGGTGTTGCAGCAGAGATGGTATAAACATTTAAATTCCTAGGCATCAATATCAGCAACAACTTCTCCTGGACCACCCATATTGAAGCAACGACCAAGAAAGCACACCAACGCCTCTACTTCATTAGATAGCTTAGGAAGTTCAGCAAGTCCCCTACAACTCTCCCCAACTTCTACAGATGCAACATAGAAAGCATTTTAGCAGGTTGCATCACTGCTTAGTTGGAGAACAGTTCCATCCAAGGCCACAAGAAATTGCAGCGAATTGTGGACGCAGCCCAGACCATCACACAAACCAACCTCCCTTCTATTGAAGATAGACACAAGATGCTGGTGTAACTCAGTGGGACAAGCAGCATCCCTGGAGAGAAGGAATGGGTGACGTTTAAGACCCAAAATGTTGCCTGCCCTGCTGAGTTACTCCAGCATTTAGTGTCTATCTTTGGTGTAAAGCAGCATCTGCAGATCCTTCCTACTCCCTTCTATTGACTCCAATTATACCGCATGCTGCCTCGGCAAGGCCAGCAGCATAATCAAGGACATCTCACACCCTGGCCACTCCCTCTTATCCCCTCAATGCACTATAGATAATAGACAATAGGTGCAGGAGTAGGCCACTCGATCCTTCGAGCCAGCACCACCATTCACCGTGATCATGGCTGATCATCCCCAATCAGTGTTAATTCTGGCCAAATTGGAGAGGCCAGGACACTAAAGTTGAGTAAAGGCTTCTGGGCTGCTAGACCATTTGGTCAATTTAAATGTGCCTTCTTCAGAAATGGGACAAGCTTCAGAATGGTGCCATCTTGTCTAGAGCCTAGATAAGAGTTGCAGGAAGAAAATGGAACATCTGCAGATTCTGACAATTAGGTGTAAATTGCTTGAAACGAATTGGATGAATGCAAACCAGACATACACATTGTAAATATTGTTGCAAAGCTTTACTTTGCTAGATGTTGATTGGGTTAAGTGTTGAGCCTTGTCTGGGTTTCTAAATATCTAGGCACATGTTGCACAACTCATCTCTGTTAAACTGCATCTAGAAACTTCATCAGATACATTGTATTGGTCACTATTATTGGGTTGGGGAAATGTCTATCATGTACTGTGTTAATCGATATCTGTTATTGGACTGTATAGAGACCACCCCCATGTGGTTCGGCCCCTCAAGGTTCGGGGACCTATAAAAGACCGCTCCCACGAGGTTCTGCGTCGATCTTCTGGGAGAGCGCTTAGGACTGCATGATCTTCTGGAGTGTCTCTGCTTGGCTAGGAGGGCTTGGCCAGGCAGATACGAGGATATAACCTGTGGTGGTTAGGTATAGTAGTGGGGAACTGTTATTGTGTTTTTCCAAAATAAAGTTTAGATGCGCAAGTGCTTGACTCAGTGGTTTTTGAATGAGCTAATTATATTGGGGGCTCATCCGGGATCTCAATGGACCGAAACACAAGTTTGCGATTAAGGATGTTGAGCTGCCTCGATCGCGAGTCCAAAAATCGGCGCCACTGTGCGGTTTTCACATTGATTTTCGGCACTTCACTAGTCGGACCAGATCGATCATTTGCAGGCTTGGAGAAGGGTCCCAACGAGGTCATAGAACAGAGTCTAGCAAGTACAGAGGGGTGGATAGCACTCCTTTGGGTTAGGGGCCCATAAAACAGGGGGAGAAGTGGCCCAAAAACGTGGTCGTAGTTGGCAGGCTGCAGCTGCTTAACGAGAGCCAGGGCGAGGGGTGGCCCATTCTTTAAGAGGGAAGATGTAGATCGGACTCATGTTATGAGTCATACTTTGTAGCTGCACCCACTAGCTTAACAGAAAGCCTCCCTGCCTTTCTCTCTCACTTTTAGAGTAATGTACTAAGATGAAGTTACCCATGCTGTAACCTTAATAAAGTCTTAGGATCTTAATCAGGATGTGCGACTTTGGTTATTCCTACAGCTGAAGCTCAACAGGTCCCCCTATAGAAGTCCAGTCTTAGCAGCAGAAAGTAACATTTAGGAGGAAAAGTAGTCCATTTAAGAAGTAGTACCCCTCAGCAAAGAGTACCCTAGGAAGGGGAAAATCTTCGGTATCAGAGGGAGAGATTCACTGATTGATAACAGCGCAATGTGGCATTGAGATCGAGTGTTTGTGAACTGTGCGCTAGCATGTTAAATTATTATTGTAAATTGTGGAAATCCAGCATCATCTTTTGTAGCATCTTTATTGGATCCAACTTGTATGTAAACTCTATTTACATACATACTTTGTATGTACTGCGACTTTGTGTATGTAAAAAGATTTAGACTGTGTTAAGATTTAGAGTGTGTTAAGTTTGCGGACCGCTACTTGTATTGCCTGTGTGAGTGCTTAAGGACTTTTGAAATAAAAGTGCATTTGAATTAAATATTTGTATTTGTTTAAATCATGATTGTAGTATTGCTGTATCCGATTCGATCAGGGTTCGTATTCTTTTGATCGTTGTGTCGGGGGAGGAATCTTTCCATTGACCGAGTACGCCACGAGGAGGATTTATTAGAGTGTGATTTATTGTCATAATAAGTGGATGCTTGTAGTTTATATTGGGTTGTGTCTGGGTTTACTTGTAATCGGGGGAGTAATTTCTTGTTTGATTGTAGTCTTACTTGCATGGTTCGGGTTTGTTTGTCCGTGTGAACTTAAAGTGTTTTGAGTGGGAGAGATTGCTGCTGGGGAGAGATTGCTATTAAGAGCCGGAGCCTTAGTTTGGGAAACCGAAGATTCTTTGTTTGAAGGCTGAGAGTTGAATGAAGTGATTGTGATCTAGCTGATAAGAAAGTTGAGAGGGCGATTGAATAAGTGCGATTGATTCGAATAATTGAATAGGAGCGATTGAGTGAGTGATTGAATAACGGTTGGAAGAGAACAATTGTGTGAGAGGTGTGAATCTGCTAGATGTTAGTCATTGTGTGGGAGTGATTTCAGTGGCCTTGGAGTCCGAAAGGAAGGAGCGAGTATTGAATAGGTGTGAGTGCTTGGAATTTTATTTGTATTGTGTCTATTGCACAGAAGGATGGGGAATGTTCCAGAGAAGGTCCTATCAAATATACCTGAAAGCCCGATAAGAATAATTTGTGAGAAACTTCTGCATGAAGCAGAGAGATTAAGAGGATTATCTGGAGAATTAAATAGAGTTTTGAGGAACAAACTTTGGCCGATAGGTGGACTAAAATCCATAGTACGAATAACCTACATAGAGACAATTGTTAGATGATATGGAAACAGTGAAGAAGGGAACGAGCTTATTCAAATATGGAGAATATTCTTCACTGAAAGAAAAGTAAATAAATAAGTCGTTCTTATCAAGTGAGAACATGAAAGAATCCTTCCTAAAGTTCAGAGATTCCGATACCAGAACGAGCAGCTTTTTTGATGGTGACACAGCAGCAGGATATGAAGTGGCTGATCCTGACATCGATAACATTATAAGATCAAAGCAAATTCCCGACAATGTGGGTATAGAGCAGATTCACCATAGGCAATTTCCTAATAGGAAGCTGCCTACTCCACCTTTAGAATTAGATCCCGTAGAAGGAGTAAATGATCCCCGGGTCACAGACGTCCACATTTCAATGCAACATGGTTCGACGGCAGCTAAATCCTTCTAGAGACCCGTACTAAGAATCCAGAAATGGGAAATAACTTTGAAGGAAGATAAGGAGGAGGAGGAACTTAAAGCGTGGATAGACATGCCATTTTGAGAGCCGACTTTCCATTGGTTTGGTTGCAGATGGTATAGAGCTGTTAGATCTGACCAATGTTATAACTGTGGGGAATCAGGACATTGGAGCCCTGTGAGGGAATACCGAGAAGGAAGGGGGCAAAGAAGAGGGCCACGGGGTTTAAGAAGTCAGTGGATCCCTAGAGGTTAAAGGGACACTTGGGACTCCAAAGGTAGAGGAAGAGGACACTGGTCGGAAGATCAGGGGGCAGAGACAGTCTGGCAACCAAATCGATTCCGGTAGCCCTGATCTGCCAGCTAATACAAAGTATGAAATCTGAGGGCAATCCGAACATGGCCCAAAAATAATAATAAATTATAAGAACACGAAAGAACACCACCCCTTCCGAATCCCAGGAGGAGAGACACAAAGAATCTAATTGGGATCGAGAAACCTCACTAAAAGGAAGGACTACGAAAAGGGAAACATAGTAACTGGTGGCAACGAGACTAAGAACTACAGAGAACTGAGGGAGACTAGGGAGAGAAGAAACAAACTTATTGTACAGTAGGTACGGGAGTAGGGAAAGGAGCTGTTGTACTAACTTGTTACTAAGTTTGTGCCTGCAGGTCAGTATAATGAACAACATACTATCTGGGGAGTCAGGTAAAGAATATGCGGACCCTTGAGAACGGGCGGAAGACACAGCTCAGGTAAAGTAGCTCCCCAGAAACAGGGACCAACAACAAGGAGGTAATGGTACTGTCCTGTCCCTTTAGGACAAATCTGGGAAGGCCAACAGATAGAGAAGGCTGGGGTTCACAAAATGCTGGAGAAACTCAGCGGGTGCAGCAGCATCTATGGAGCGAAGGAGATAGGCAACGTTTCGGGCCGAAACCCTTCTTCAGACTGATGGGGGTTGGGGGGAGGCGGGGAAAAGAAAGGAGAAAGGAGGAGGAGGAGGAGGAGGAGCCCAAGGGCTGAGGGAGAGGTAGGAAGGGGAGGAGACAACAATGGTTAATAGAATTGAGAGAAGTCGATGTTCATGCCAAGAGGATGCAGACTCCCCAAGCGGAATATGAGGAGCTGTTCCTCCAATTTGCGGTGTTGCTCACTCTGGCCGTGGAGGAGGCCCAGGACGGAGAGGTCGGATACGGAATGGGAGGGGGAGTTGAAGTGCTGAGCCATCGGGAGGTCGGGTTGGTTAATGCGAACCTAGCAGAGGTGTTCGGCGAAAACGATCGCCAAGCCTCTGCTTGGTCTCACCGATGTAGATCAGCTGACATCTAGAGCAGCAGATGCAATAGATGAGGTTGGAGGAAGTGCAGGTGAACCTCTGTCAGACCTGGAAGGACTGCTTGGGTCCTTGAATGGAGTGGAGGGGGGAGGTAAAGCGACAAGTGTAGCATCTCTTGCGGTTGCAAGGGAAAGTGCCCGGGGAAGGGTGGAGCGGGAGGGAAGGGAAGAATTGGCAAGGGAGTTGCGGAGGGAGCGGTCTTTGTGGAAGGCAGACAGGGGGGGGAGATGGGAAGATGTGGCAAGTGGTGAGGTTACGTTGCAGGTGGCAGAACTGGCGGAGGACTATGTGTTGTATGTGCCGGCTGGTGGGGTGAAAGGTGAGGACCAGGGGGACTCTGCCCTTGTTGTGAGTGGGGGGATGGGGAGAGAGGGCAGTGTTATGGGGTATGGAGGAGACCCTGGTGCGAGCCTCTTCGAGTGGGGGGATGGGGAGAGAGGGCAGTGTTACAGGGTATGGAGGAGACCCTGATGCGAGCCTCTTCGAGTGGGGGGATGGGGAGAGAGGGCAGTGTTACGGGATATGGAGGAGACCCCGGTGTGAGCCTCTTCAAGTGGGGGGATGGGGAGAGAGGGCAGTGATACGGGATATGGAGGAGACCCTGGTGCGAGCCTCTTCGAGTGGGGTCATGAGGAGAGAAGGCAGTGTTACGGGGTATGGGGTATAGCCGAGATAGAGAAGGCTGCTCCTCAGTATCCCTACTCCTTTGAAACTAACATCAAGGAGGAAGAAGAAGATACCTACCCTAGTGCCCAACTTTAATATCATCTAGCTTTTTGCCACCAGTGAAGGAAAGGAAAATAACACCATCCAACCTTTCCTAAAAAACACAGACAACATATGATGACTATTGGGTCAAGCTCTAATTTGAAGAACTGAATTTAAATTTGAAAATGGACACTCCTCTGTGGTTTGGGGCAAAACACCTACTTTGCGTCTAAATTATAGTTATTAGAAATAAATTGATAACATTTTGAATTTGGTCTCTAAATTGTATGGTGATGAATTGGAGGAACTTTAAAGTTTGAGATTTGGAACTAACTTGTGAGATTTGGCTTGGGAATACTTAAAGTTTGATTATTAATTGGGTATTGTTATTGTTTCATCCTCAGGCAGCCAAAGATGAGAAGGATTATTCAGAGAACATCAGAAAAGGATGGAACTTGGGAAGATCTGGTAACATGGAAAAAATATTCAGGAAACATGAGAGTTGGAATTGGAAATAGTAAAAAGAGGACCAGTGAACGGCAAGACTTCCCTTTAAGAGACCAGAGTTGGCATACTAGGATGTTACTCAGTGGGAAAAGGAAATTAGTTATTAGGAAGAATCCCTATGGGCTGAGAGCCGAGCCAACATTCTAAGGAAGAAGTACTGGAGGAGAAATCTATTGAATTTGAAGGAGGAATAGGGAAATGGGTGTTGAGATATCAAAGTCGATGTATTTGACCGGTGGATCTAAATTGTTCAGCCCTTGATAGTAAAGCGGCTTCTATTATCAAGGTGGAAAGAAATTGTCCCTAGATTCGGCATTCTTAATTGGCTTTATGGTAAAATTGATAACATATGGAACTTGATTGATCAAATTTGAACAGCTGGGAATTCCACAGGCATTAGAATGGAATTTTGTTATCAACCACAAAGCTGCAGAATGAGAAGGGTGAGACGGACCCTGAAACTTAAAATAGTAAATTGAAGGTTGAGACTGAATTTGGTTAAATTGGAACATTTATCATGGTTTGCTTTAAAATAGAGTCATGCCTGTAGGGAAATCTGGACTGAACCCGGCTGAATTTTATAGGAGAAACCATCATCAGATATACATATTATAACATCATGTGAATATGGAGAGAGCTGATTAGAGTTGATCCTAGGATATTAAAGAGTATATTATAGAACAGAATAGTAATAGGAATACAGTGATAGAGCAGAATATAGAGAGATAGTGATAATGAAATGGAAAAGGGATATTATTGCAGAATTACAGTAAATGTATGGGAAAGCACTATTAGATGAATGGTAATTGCTTTGTCCCAAGTTTTTCAGGAATTATAGGTTATAGGTTCGACTATGGAAAGGGATGGAAGAATGGCCAACAACACAGATGGAGGGAATTGGCGCCCATGAAAACAAGGGAGGTGAAGACTCATCAGACGGAAATTGTGAAGCTACGCCCACGAAAACTCGGGAAGCTTGATAAGATTCTGGGAAGAAACATCATCGTCTTGTTGTTGTTAATAGATGGAGAATGTAATAGACACACATATGTATATCTGGTTATCTGATTATCTGATTATTTGGTTATCATAGTTGATGGTTTATCATATATGATAAAAAGGAAGGATTGTTAATTCTGGCCAAATTGGAGAGGCCAGGACACTAAAATTGAGTAAAGGCTTCTGGGCTGCTAGGCCATTTGGTCAATTTAAATGTGCCTTATGCAGAATGGTGTCAGCTTATCTAGAGCCTAGATAAGAGTTGCAGGAAGAGAATGGAACATCTGCAGATTCTGACAATTAGGTGTAAATTGCATGAAATGGATTGGATGAATGCAAACCAGGCATACACATTGTAAATATTGTTGAAAAGCTTTACTTGTTGATTTGGTTAATTGTTGAGCCTTGTCTGGGTTTCTTGAATATCTAGGCACATGTTGCATAATTCATCTTTGTTAAACTGCATCTAGAAACTTCATCAGATACATTGTATTACTCACTGTATTATTGGGTCGGGAAATGTCTATAATGAACTGTGTTTATCGATATCTGTTATTGGTCTGTATAGAGACCACTCCCATGTGGTTTGGCCCCTCAAGGTTCGGGGACCTATAAAAGGCCGCTCCCACAAAGTCCTGTGTTGATCTACTGGGAGAGCGCTTAGGACTGCATGACCTTCTGGAGTGTTGAATGAGGCTAAGTGGGCTTGGCCAGGTAGATCGAACCCACGGTGGTTAGGTATAGTAGTGGGGAACTGTTATTGTGTTTTTCCAAAATAAATTTAGATATGCAAGTGCTTGATTCACTATCTTATTGACTGAAACTAGACTGGGGGGAAGCTTAGAACAAGCTATTTACATCAGTATTGTGTTAAAGAAGGAACTGTAGATGCTGGAGAATCGAGGGTTACACAAAAAGCTGGAGAAACTCAGCGGGTGCCGCAGCATCTAAGGAACGAAAGAGATAGGCGACGTTTCGGGTTGAGACCCTTCTTCAGACTGTTCAGGGATCAGGGAAACAAGAGATATAGATAGTGATGTGGAGAGATAAAGAACAATGAATGAAAGATCTGCAAAAAAGTATTGATGATAAAGGAAACAGGCCATTGTAAGCTGTTTGTAGTGTGAAAATGAGAAGCTAGTGCGACTTGGGTGGGGGGAGATGGAGAAGGAATGTCAGGGCTCGATGGCTGAGGGAGAGGTGGGGAGGGGGAGGAGGCAGTCTGGGTTAACAGAATTGAGAAAATTCAATGTTTAAGGCCAGAGGATGCAGACTCCCCAAGCGGAATATGAGGTGCTGTTCCTCCAACAGCATCCTTCGCTCCTTAGATGCTGCTGCACCCGCTGAGTTTCGCCAGCTTTTTGTGTAACCCTATTTACATCAGTACCCTGTTTCTGCTTTCTCCCCATATCCCCCTGACTCCGCTATCTTTAAGAGCTCTATCTAACTCTCTCCTGAAAGCATCCAGAGAATTGGCCTCCACTGCCTTCTGAGGCAGAGAATTCCACAGATTCACAACCCTCAGTGTGAAAAAGTTTTTCCTCATCTCCCTTCTAAATGGCTTATCCCTTAGTCTTAAACTGTGGCCCCTGGTTCTGGACTTCCCCAACATCAGGAACATGTTTCCTGCCTCTAGCGTCCAATCCCTTAATAATCTTATATGTTTCAATAAGATCCCCTCTCATCATTCTAAATTCCAGAGTATACAAGCCCAGCCGCTCCATTCTATCAACATATGACAATCTCGCCATCCCGGGAATTAACCTCGTGAACCTACGCTGCATTCCCTCAATAGAAAAAATGTCCTTCCTCAAATTTGGAGACCAAAACAGGACACTATACTCCAGGTGTGCCCTGTACAAGTGAGGAGGACCTTTTTGCTCCTATACTCAACTCCTCTTGTCATCTAGCAAAAGGTATAGAAGTGTGAAAATGCGCACCTTCAGTTTCAGGGACAGTTCCTTCCCAGCTGTTATCAGGCAACTGAATCATCCTACGATAACCAAAGAGCTGTGCTGAACTACTATCTACTTTTTTGGTGACCCTTGGACCTTCCTTGATTGGATTTTGTGGGCCACTGTAAATGGCTTGATTGTAATCATGTATTGTCTTTCTGCTGACAGGATAGCATGTAAAAAAAATGTTTCACTGTACCTCGGTACACGTGACATTAAATTAAAATGAAACTGAAACCTCCCTCCCAGTGGTTCCTTAAAGCTCTGTCTCACGGTGCGAGTCCACCCACGAGTGACACCGAGTGAAAGAAAAAAAACAGACTCGTGGTTGTGTACGAGATTCCAAGTTTATGTTTAAGAGTTTAACCGAGTTCCCACGGGTATGTCATTTCTGCGATGTTCCAAGTTCCTCTCCCGAGTTACTGTTGAGCCAACCGTGAATGAAAGTTTGTTTTAATAAGCAACAGTGTTAAAGAAGACATCTCCATCCTGCGGCTTTGAGTTAAAGATAGAATTCAGCGCAGCCTCATCTATTGATATGACCTACAAGGGGAAAATGCGCACCGTCCAGTGCCAGAGCAGTTATACTTATGATTTGTTTGAAACACACATCACGTTGTTAGAAGACCAGCGGGCGGAGGTTTGCTATATTTTAATTGAATTTACTGCCAGGTCTACACACTGCGAGGAGACGGGAGATTAAATCTTTGAATGTGGACGATGTCTCCGAGCCTGCTCGTTCTAAACTGAATATATTTTTAGTTGCCTTTCAATCCGGGCTTTGGTTTTATTCCTTGTTTTTGTTTATTCGCACACACTTTTTGTGTGTGAGGGTGTGAGAAGTCCATGCCGGGTTCCGGCCGGCCGCAGCCGCTGTTCTTTCACATCAGTTGCACATCAGATTGTTGGGAGACGGAGCTCAGGGTTCGCCTCCTGAGCTGCTTTGGTGCCCAGGCATGAGTGAGGTGGGGGGAGGATGTGCGGGCGTCATTAATCTGTCTGGGGTGACAAGGCTCTTGGGTTAGGCTGTGTGCCAAATATAAATGAGCAACGAGGTCGTGGTGACGGTTTTTATCATCTGTTTCTTACCCAGCAACGTTGCTGTAATTGCTGTTTTAATCTCAAACAACGTAATTGCAAGACGTTCGATGTTACCGTGCAGATTTTCTACAACACTCTGTGCATCACTTACTTGAACAGTGTGCTCGTTCCGGTTGTTTACTACTTCTCCAGTTCTACGTTCGAGGTAACTCTGAAGAAAGCTCTCATTCCTCACAACATCAGACTTTTCAGAATCAACAATTCGCTCAGCCCCACCAAAAACAGAAACACAAGTTGAACCTCAACGATCTTCTGTTCTCAACACATGGGACCATTTATGAACTGTGTCGAAAGACAATCTGTGAACCAGCTCCCAAGGTTGCTGCTTGCTTTCTTCCAACTTGCTCTGGGAAGAAGGGTCTGGGCGGTGCGCTCTCCCTAATATTTTTAAATCCTTTGATCTTAAGAAAGTCATCATCCTGCAGTTTCTAAGTTAAGTTACTCGCCCGACCACATTTCTAATGCAAAAGGCAACCATAGTACTAAAAATATTGCTAGATGCAACCGCGATGACCAGTAAAGAGACACAATGAAGTGCAGACGCTGGAGTCTTGATTAGAACACAAAGTGTTGGAGGAACGCAGCGGGTGGAGGGAATGGACAGATGACGTTTTGGGGATTGAGACCCTTCTTCAGACTTCACATCATGCTCAATGTCTAGGAAGTCACTGCCAAAGCCTCGTTGTTTTTTCCTTGGACTTTACTTCACAAGTGTGGGGAAGAGAAGGAGATCATTGGGCGGCTTCAAGGTGCAAAGTCCCGCAATCACTCGTTGTCCGTTTGGAGTGTCTCAAACACTGAGACAGGAGTACCTCCCGACCCTTGCCACAGGCAACAGGTGTGTGTGCTGTTCACTGTGAAATTTCCCTGCACCAACCATGGTCCCAGCCGGCCTCCTCCTGGCTTCATGATAACGCTGATTGCTGGAGTAACTCACCAGGTCAGACAGCACCTCTGGAGAAAAAAGGCACCCCAACCCGCCCCCCCCCCCCACCCCCACCACTTCCCTCCTCCCCCCTCCCCCCAACCTCCCCCCCCACTCCATACTCCCCCCCACCCCCCCTCCCTCCTCCCCCACTCCCCTCCCTCCGCCCCCCACCCCCCTCCCCTCCCTCATCCCCCCCTCCCCTCCCTCCTACCCCCAACTCCATTCCCATCCCGACCCCCTTGGAAACTGAAGGAAACGACAATCAGCTGCCACGGATACAAATAATGTCAGACACAAGAAAGGGCAGATGCTGGTTGACAAAAAGTGAACACACGGTGCTGGAGTTACACGAAGACGCAGGAGAAATTTGGAAACGTCATCCCGTCACCCATTCCTTCTCGCCAGAGATGCTGCCTGCCCGCTGCCCACGGTAGACTCACGAGTCACTGAGGTAAACTCATGGGCCACTACGTTTTGACTCGTGGAAAACTTTAAACATGTTTCACGGCTACCTGCCGTTAACGCCATGAGTCGCTAAGTTGCGTCCACGAGTTCCGACGTTCCCGCTACGTTAATTGTAAGTGATTACCACGAGTTTATTTGTTTTAAACCCGTGGTCACTCGTGGGTCGACTCGCACCGTGAGACAGGGGTTTTACATATCCATGTGCCTATCTAACAGCCTCTTAACTGCCACTATCATATCTGCCTCCAGCACCACCCCTGGTAGCACATTTTAACTCTGCCCCTCCCACATTAAAGCTATGCCCTCTAGCCTTTGACATTTTCACCATAGGAAAAAGGTCCCGACCGTCTCACTTATCTATGCCTTTCATAACTTTATACACTTTTATTATGCTTCCCCTTAACCTCTGGCATTCCAGAAAGAATAGTCCAAGTTTGTCCAACCGCTCCTTGTAATTAATGCCCCCCAATCCAGACAGCTTTCTGGTAAAGATTTCAACAGGATGTTACTTGGAATGGATGGCTGCAGTTATGAGAGATTGGAAAGGCTGCGTTTATTCTCACTGGCACATAGGAAGCTGAAGGGTCATGTTGGAGAGGTTTATAAAATTATGAGGGGCATAGATAGGATAGATGGTCAGAGTCGACAGATAAATAAATAAATAACATTTTCATTTATGAACACACCGACTGACATGAATCCCCTTTCAAAATAGACAGTGTAATTTTGTATTAATCACATAACTCAAGAATGTTCCAGCTTCGGCATCAAATGCACCGTGTTTTTAAGAATAAAACTGCAAGCAATGACACTGGAAGAACACCCTGAGCCAGTCAGGATTTATATATTCTATCAATTTCATAGTCTGTGTGACAACGCTGTGTTCTGCATTGCAGTCAAAATGCAGCCAAGATTTTTGATACCTATACATATTCTCTATTCCAGATAAATATCATTGTATTTCTAACATGTTAGGATGGTTCCATTTGCCTCATCATTGAGCTGTAATATTGCTTTCCCTTGTTCTTATTTAATCTATTTTTAAAATGTAGTGAATAGCTAAGGAAGAGCCTGTTACTACACACAAGGTCAGTTGGGTAAGTGGAGGTAATGTTTCACATGGGTAAAGTGGGAAGTGATACCCACTTTGTGTGGCACACAGGGAAACAACTTCGCTTATGAACTGCTGGGGAAAGATGCTTCACGTAGACAAGTCGTGAATAAGCAATGATCTGGGAAGACAGGTTATGTTTTAAAAGAAAGCAGATACCTGCATTTTTGGAAGCTAAAAAAGGATGGTCCAGGTAAAGTCACATAGTCCAGGGAATTTCAATGTCTTTGATTGGGTTGCAGACTCTGGTGGGTGAGTTTCATGAAATGTTTTACATATTATTTGGACAGCCAAAATGTCCTGTATGCAAATGTTAAGGAGTGTAGGGAGTTTTTTTAAAATCAACCTTGCAAGCTTGGATCCCATTCTATCTATCGTGCAAGTGATGGGTTTGGCAGATACTGACAGAGTAACCTGGGTTAGCAAATACAGTGCATTTTGCAGATAGTTTATGCAAGGATCAGGTTACAGAGGTTTATAAAATTATGAGGGGTATGTAGTTGGTCAAGTCTTTTTCCCCCAATACAGTGGAATCCATATCGGGAGGGCACAGGATTAAGGTGAGGAGAGAAATTTAAAGGAGACAAAGGGCTGCGAGATAAGGAAAGAAGAGGCATAAATTGTGAGGTTGATGTAGGTGGAAGGGGAATGGCAGGATAGTGAGGAAATGGGTGCACACCAGGTGGGACACAGGGAAGAGAAGGGAGAGGAAGAACAAGGGGTGGGGGCGGGTGGTTGTGAGTTGGTTACTTAAAAGTGGAGAAATCAATGTTCAGACCATTGGGTTGTAAGGTACCCATGTGGAATATGAGATGGTGTTCCTCCACTTTGTGTGTGGCCTCATTCTGGAATTGGAGACCAAAGACAGAGAGATCAGTGTGGGAATTGGAAGGGGAGTTAAAATGGGGAGTCCAACAGACTTTGGTGCAAATGCAAGCGCTCAGCAACATGGTCACCTAGTCTATGCTTGGTCTTGCTGATGTATTGGATACCATATTGGGAGCAACAAAGCAGGAAAAGGTTAGAGCAGGTGTATGTGAATCTCATCTCTCGCACGGAAGGGCTGCTAGGTTCCCTGGATGGATGTGAGGGAGGTGTTGGGACAGGTGCTATATATCCTGAGATTAGAGGAAAGTATCTGTGGAAGGGGTGACTTGTAAGGGGTTACTTGGGAGGGAAAGGATGAGTGAACCAACGTGTTATGGAGTGGTCTCTGCAGAAAGCGGAGGGGATAGGAAGATATGACTGGTGGTGGGATCACGGTGAACGTGGTGAAAATGTCAGAGAATTATGTGTTTGATGCGTAGGCTGGTGGGGTGAAAGGCAAGGACTGGGGGAACCCCATCTTCAATTGTGGGCACCATATCTGAGGAAGGATGTGCTGGCTCTGGTGAGGGTCCAGAGGAGGTTTACAAGAATGATCCCAGGAATGAGTAGGCTAACATTTGATGAACGTTTGACAGCACTGGTCCTGTGCTCGCTGGAATTTAGACGTATGAAGGGAGACCTCATTGAAACATACAGAATAGTGAAAGGCTTGGATAGAGTGGATGTGGAGAGATTGTTTCCACTGGTGGGAGAGTCTAGGACTAGAGGTCATAGCCTCGGAATTAAAGGACAATAGACAATAGACAATAGGTGCAGGAGTAGGCCATTTGGCCCTTCAAGCCAGGACCACCATTCAATGTGATCATGGCTGATCATCCCCAATCAGTACCCTGTTCCTGCCTTCTCCCCATATCCCCTGACTCCGCTATTTTTTAGAGATCTATCTAGCTCTCTCTTGAAAGCATCCAGAGAACCTGCCTCCACCGCCCTCCGAGGCAGAGAATTCCACAGACTCAACACTCTCTGTGAGAAAAAGTGTTTCCTCGCCTCCGTTCTAAATGGCCTACTCCTTATTCTCAAACTGTGGGCCCTGGTTCTGGACTCCCCAACATCGGGAACATGTTTCCTGCCTCTAGTGTGTCCAAGCCTTTAACAATCTTATATGTTTCAATGAGATCCCCTCTCATCCTTCTAAACTCCAGAGTGTACAAGCCCAGCTGCTCCATTCTCTCAGCATATGCCAGTCCCGCCATCCCGGGAATTAACCTTGTAAACCTACGCTGCACTCCCTCAATAGCAAGAATGGCCTTCCTCAAATTAGGGGACCAAAACTGCACAGAATACTCCAGGTGTGGTCTCACTAGGGCTCTGCACAACTGCAGAAGGACCTCTTTGCTCCTATATTCGATTCTTTTAGGAAGGAGATGAGGAGGAATTTCTTTAGTCAATCTGTGGTGGTGAATCTGTGGAATTATTTGCCACAGAAGGCTGTGGAGGCCAAAGTCAATGGATATATTTAAGGCATTGATGGATAGATTTGTGATCAGTATTGGTGTCAGAGGTTATGGAGAGAAGGCAGGAGAATGGGGTTAGGAGGAAGTGATAGATCAAGAGATAGTACACTTGATAGGCTGAATGGTCTAATTCTGGTCCTATCTCACATGATCATTGAGAGGGGAAACAAGAGCAGAACTATGGGATACAGACGAGACATTGGTGAGGGGTCAATCTCCAACAGCAGGGGAAAACCACATTTACTAAAGGGGACATTCCAGCTGTCCTAGAGTGAAAAGCCTTATCTTGGGAGCAGATGCAGCAGAGACAGTGAAATTGAGAGTAGTGGATGGTGTTTTTGAGATGAAGGGAAGTGTAGTCTTGCAAACTGTGGGAGTCAGTGGGTTTACAGTAGATGTCAATCAATAATCTGAAGCTAGGAATTACATTTTGTTTTCCTTAAACATATTTTCTGCTAAAGATATTGCCTTGCTGGGTGTCCAGAATACTGTGGTTATAAACTGAGAATGCAACATAAATCATGCATGTCAAATGCAGTTACACATCATCGTTGCTCTGTTTCATTGAAGGTTGATTTTAATGGTGCTTGGGCTCCTTGTCCATTCTACCTATCCATATGTATGATGTAATTGCATGTAATACACACAGAAAATTTTATTTAAAGGAAACACCTCGACAATACAATACATAAGTTTCATTCAAACGTTCAATTTTTGTTCCATCCTATCTATTTTTAAAATGTATTATTGTAAGTCGGGTTTATTTTTAATCAGACACATAAATTTTATAAATGCTCTACCTTACTCTCTGAGGCAATAATACCGCTAAATTGACAATGAAACTTTGATGAGAGATGTAGAAACAAGGAATTGCAGATGCTAGTTTACAACAACAAAAAAGACACAAAGTTCTGGAGTAACTCAGTCGCACAGGCAGCATCTCTGGAGAGCATGGATAGCTGATGTTTTGAGTTGAAATCCTTCTTCAGACTGATTCCGTCTGAAGAAGGGTACTGACTTGAAACATCACCTATCTTTGTCCTCCTAAAATGCTGTCTGACCCACTGAGGTAATCCAGCACTTTCTCTGTACATTTTGACAAAAGTCTTTGTTGATTACAATTGATTTCTGTGGGCAATATCTACCTTTTTAAACACAATCTAATCCTAGACAGTGTTAAAATCACAGGCATAACAGTTAGTAACATTGTAACTGAAAAGTAAAATTGGAACATGGTTAAATAGTTTGTAGGAAAGCATTTTGTGCAGCATGTTTCAAGGATGTTTTTATCATTACTGGGATGGTTGTAGCTTCCTTTCTGGGAGTATACTTCATTTCCTTTCTGGAATTAAATACAACATTTAAAAAACAACCTATGGAAATTAATTGAGATCTACATCAATAATACAGAAAAAGTACATTTTCACCGAAACACTAATATTTGAATGTGTGAGACATTGAAAATTATAAAAATGACATCCAAATGTTTCTATTTTTTCCCCTAAATCACATCTCCATGTCAGATAATGGAAATGGAAAAGTTAAAATCTATATTAAACTTGGGCATTGACCATGGAAATCTAGGAATTTCCACCAAAACTTACATTTCTGCATAAAGCTCTTTTGCATGACCTTTCAAAATAATCCCCACCTCCATAAATGTCAGTTATAATAATTAATAAATGCATTAATGATGCAAATTAGAGACATTTTCAAAATCATAGTTTATTAACTGAAAAGTATAAAGCTAGTATACAGATGAGGGATCCCTTTAATTTCAAATCTACAGTTCTACACCATTTTGTACTGTTGTAACGAATTCTTAAACAAAAATAATTCAGAAACACCTGTAAGCCCCATCATTCATTTGTAATATATCACAAATCACTTTTGCTAATCATCTTCTTGTTATTATTTACATAAATATGGTGAAACCAGCAGCAGTAAAAGCAAGCAGTGGAAAGAGCTCACAGGTTAAAAAGCCAATAATTTTATATGACATGCTGAAACTAATTATATGTAAAACTAATAAAATTTGCGCCATAATCGGAATATTTACTATTCCACAAAGAAACACCCTTAGAAATTAGTGACTGAATTTGCTTGTACCTATTCACATGCCTTGCCTATAAAAGATTTCCAAATTAACTTTTAACAGAAATTAGTAACAATTTATGCAAGAAAGAAAACTGACATTTTGCAACCAATAGTACAAAGAACTGAGAAATTAAAAAAATGCGCTCATCCCGTTTCCAATCACAAACGTTCTTTGACATGAAATGTATGTATTACAATGACTTACAACCAATTCAGACTTCGCATTGAATAACATAAAAGGATATGTACGAGTCCAAGTAACTGCAAGATACTTTTTCACATACATCAAAATCACAAAGTAGTTTTCAACATGCTTTACAGAAAAAAGCCCCTTTCCACCATATCAGTGGTAAGCACAGGTGAGAACAAGAGTACAATTCATTATCTTGCAAAAAACGGGTGGAATAGGTAAATATACAAGTTGAACTATATACACACTATACTGGAATGTTAGCTATCCCAGAATTGCTGCCATTAAAATTTGTGAATTTATGGATCACTGTTAGAAGGCCTCCTGTCAACTAAATTGATGTAATAATTTAAAAGAGATGTCTTACAAAAAAGTAGATACGTAACAAAAGACATATAAACTTACAAATTGTAACAGAAGTTACACATTTTTTAGAGACATTTTCTGTCCTGATATGGAGGCAGAATTGAAAAGAGGAGAAAATGTACTTTTAACCTAATCTCAATGTTGGAGAATTTGACTAAGAAAATATAAATTGTGAATAAACATATTTCCTCATGTTTTCCCCAGACATGAACCAGAAGAAAACATTACCCTGCTCGGCCATGAATTATTTTGTGGTTGTCATGTCTGTGTGTCTGCTTATTGTAAGTAGTTAACAGATCATTAGTTTCACAATAAATGCAAAATAATTTCTGATAGCATTATACAGTGGATGCCACTCAGAATCAAATTAATATTGCATAACTTCACTTCAATTGAGAGGTCCATGCAAACAACATTTTAGAAAGTCAAATAACTAGCTTTCAAAGTATGGGATGGGAAATAAAATACTATACACATTCTCTTACATTACAATATGGGAGGACTGACATTGTTTTCATCCATAGCAGAAAATAAAGTAATAAGGCGGCAGATATTTAGTGTTTGTAGTGCACCATTTTGAACCCCCAAATGCATTATGACTGTTGTTTTAAATGGCAATGCAGTTTACAATCCAAATAAATGCATGCTTGATCCAAGTATCAACCCCATTCACTTCAATTACATAAAAACACTGACAGACAAAATATCTTGGTTGACTAGCTATGAATTTATCAGGAATAAACTGCACTTCAACTTCTTTTCAACACTATCATTTAAATATAATGAGGGGGGGGGGGGAAGACAATTGGACAGGCCACAAAAACGATACAGTACCTCTTTGGCTGTAAGAAATGCAGCGTTTCAAAGGCCATTTATGAAGCAGTCTTATGAAGATTGATTGGAATCAAAATCTTTAAGCAAGTTTGAAAGGAAAGAACGAATTTCTTGGAAAGAACATTACAACTTGAAAACCAGAATTGTAATGGGAGAAGAAAAACAGGAAAGCAAATAATCATTTAATTCTATATATTTTACTTGGTAAAGGCTGCCACTACAGCCCAAAGCAATTCATTTGTATTGGACTTCATAGATTCAACTTCAGGATCCAAGTCCAGCAGCTGTCGTACTCTTTTCATGGCCAAGTCATAATGTTCATCTAGGAGAGGGGCAAAAGCATTCTCCAGTACGTCTGAGGCATGCGCTAAGTAAATGAGAGCAAGCAAGCGCTTGTCCATCCGATGAGGGTCATTCACCCATTTATCCAGAACTGCTTCCTGCACTTTTTTGATGAGACGCTGCTTGATAACATTGTTGGTAAGAGGATGCGTTGTCATGTCAAACAGCAGGAAGTTCTGTTTCTCTGTGGTCAGTACACCTTTCTCCACTAGATTTTTAGCCAATCGCTCACGGACATTTCTTAACTGATAGTGCAGCTTTAATGGATTCCATGTTTCACCTTAAGGTGTAAAGAGAAACGAAAAACAGCTTAATTAATACCTGTGCCTGAAAGAGCAGGAATGAATTGTACAACTTTTAGAAATACATAAAGTTCACATACCGTTAATGTGAAAAATGTTGAAATGTCCAAAAATCTACCAACATTTTAACATTTGATTTCAAATACATAGGTTTACAAAATAACTTAAATAAAGCAGGAAGAAGTTAACATTGCATACAGGGCTACTTTATCAGATGCACCCCTTCCATTTTGAAAAATGTTGTAATCATTGGAAGGAACTGAAGATTCAAGATTCAAGATTCAAGATTCAATTTTAATTGTCATTGCCAGTGTACAGTACAGAGACAACGAAATGAAGATAATGCAATGAAATAACACATTGTCTTTGAATTCATGCCATTGGATCTTAAACCTATCCATACTTTTATTTTAACCGTAATCTTTAAATTATCGTTTATCTGGGTTACTTGACAAATTACTTGTATTTAAAATTTGGAAAATTACAATGAAATATATTTCCTTCAAATGTAACATCTACTGAAATTTTAATTCTGCAGAAAAGCTTTTATTAACTCACTTTCCAACATCAGTTTTATAATTTACATTATTAAAGAAGTTAAAGAAACTCTATTACCACATTTTTTGGTATCATTTACAAGATAGTGAGCTTACTTTTCTGATGTATCATTTATTAGAGATCTCGTTTGTGCACTTCTGAGTATTGACAAGCTGCTTAGTGCAGTGTAAAGGAACAGTGATTAGGGTCAAATCATAGAATCATAGAAAATAGAAAATAGGTGCAGGAGTAGGCCATTTGGCCCTTCGAGCCTGCACCGCCATTCAATATGATCATGGCTGATCATCCAACTCAGTATCCTGTACCTGCCTTCTCTCCATACCCCCTGATCCCTTTAGCCACAAGGGCCACATCTAACTCCCTCCCAAATATAACCTGGGAAAACAGGCCGCATCACTCTCTCTCTCCCTTTCTACCATCTCTACTTCACCCCCGTCAATGTATACTGGGGCATGTGTATCGCTTTGCTTTCTGAGGTTCATCACAAGCTCTGTCATTTTGCTATCATTGAGACAAAAATGCTGGAGAAACTCAGCGGATGAGGCAGCATCTATGGAGCGAAGGAAATAGATAACGTTTGAGGGTCGCAACCCAAGGTTGTTGTGTTGGCACCAGTTTAAGGGGTTCGCAATCTCATTCCTGTACTGTCGTCTGTGGATGTGTACATTGAGCTGGATTTGCATTTGGTTGCACAGTTGTGGGTGTTTAAGGAGTAAAGAAGGGGGCTAAGAACAGATCATTGAAACATAGACATAGAAAATAGGTGCAGGAGTAGGCCATTCGGCCCCTCGAGCCTGCACCGCCATTCAATATGATCATGGCTGATCATCCAACTCAGTATCCTGTACCTGCCTTCTCTCCATACCCCCTGATCCCTTTAGCCACAAGGGCCACATCTAACTCCCTCTTAAATATAGCCAATGAACTGGCCTCAACTACCTTCTGTGGCAGAAACATTTCTCTGTGTGAAAAATGATCTTCTCATCTCGGTCCTAAAAACTTCCACCTTATCCGTAAACTGTGACCCCTTGTTCTGGAGTTCCCCAACATCGGGAGCAATCTTCCTGCATCTAGCCTGTCCAACCCCTTAAGAATTTTGTAAGTCTCTATAAGGTCCCCCCTCAATCTCCTATATTCCAGCAAGTACAAGCCGAGTCTACCCAGTCTTTCTTCATATGGAAGTCCTGCCATCTCAGGAATCAGTCTGGTGAACCTTCTCTGTATTCCCTCTATGGCAAGAATGTCTTTCCTCAGATTAGGAGACCAAAACTGTACGCAATACTCCAGCTGTGGCCTCACCAAGACCCTGTACAACTACAGTAGAACCCCCCTGCTCTTGTACTCAAATCCTTTTGCAATGCTAACATACCATTCGCTTTCTTCACTGCCTGCTGCACCTGCATGCCTACTTTCAATGACTGGTGTACCATGACACCCAGGTCTCGTTGCATCTCCCCTTTTCCTAATCGGCCACTATTCAGATAATAGTCTACCCTCCAGTTTTTGCCGCCAAAGTGGATAACCTCACATTTATCCACATTATACTGCATCTGCCATGCATTTGCCCACTCACCCAACCTATCCAAGTCACCTTGCAGCCTCCTAGCATCCTCCTTACAGCTAACACTGCTCCCCAGCTTCGTGTCATCCGCAAACTTGGAGATGTTGCATTCAATTCCCTCATCCAGATCATTAATATATATTATAAATAGCCGGGGTCCCAGCACTGAACCTTGCGGTACCCCACTAGTCTCTGCCTGCCATTCTGAAAATGACTCATTTATTCCTACTCTTTGCTTCCTGTCTGCCAGCCAGTTCTCTATCCACATCAATACTGAACCCCCAATACCGTGTGCTTTAAGTTTGTATACTAATCTCTTATGTGGGACCTTGTCGAAATCCTCTGAAAGTGCAGGATATAACACATCCACAGGTTCTCCCTCATCCACTCTACTAGTTATATCCTCGAAAAATTCTATAAGATTCATCAGACATGATTTACCTTTCATAAATCCATGCTGACTTTGTCCAATGATTTCACCACTTTCCAAATGTGCTGCTATCCCATCTTTAATAACTGACTCTAGCATTTTCCCCACTACCGATGTTCCACTAACTGGTCTGTAATTCCCCGTTTTCTCTCTCCCTCCCTTTTTAAAAAGTGGGGTTACATTAGCTACCTTCCAATCCTCAGGAACTACTCCAGAATCTAAAGAGTTTTGAAAAATTATCACTAATGCATCCACTATTTCTGGGGCTACTTCCTTAAGTACTCTGGGATTCAGCCTATCTGGCCCTGGGGATTTATCGGCCTTTAATCCATTTAATTTACCTAACACCACTTCCCGGCTAACCTGGATTTCACTCAGTTCCTCCATCTCATTTGACCCCCGGCCCCCTGCTATTTCCGGCAGATTATTTATGGTTCCTTAGTGAAGACAGAACCAAAGTAGTTATTCAATTGGTTTGCCATGTCCTTGTTCCCCATGATCAATTCACCAGTTTCTGACTGCAAGGGACCTACATTTGTTTTAACTAACCTTTTTCTCTTCACATATCTATAAAAACTTTTGCAGTCCGTTTTTATTTTCCCTGCCAGTTTTCTTTTATAATCTATTTTCCCTTTCCTAATTAAGCACTTTGTCCTCCTCTGCTGGACTCTGAATTTCTCCCAGTCCTCTTTCAGGCTGCTTTTTCTGGCTAATTTGAATGCTTCATCTTTTGTTTTGATACAATCCCTGATTTCTCTTGTTATCCACGGATACACTACCTTCCCTGATTTATTCTTTTGCCAAACTGGGATGAACAATTGTTGTAGTTCATCCATGCAGTCTTTAAATCCCTTCCATTGCATATCCACCGTCAACCCTTTAAGAATCACTTGCCAGTCTATCTTGGCCAATTCATGTCTCATACCCTCAAAGTTACCTTTCTGTCATCCTATGCTGGTCATTCTTGCAATTCCTATGCTAGTCATTCTTGCATAACAAGAAAAAAATGTTTTGATAGACTACCTTCCAGAAAGCACAATACTAAGGACAAGTTTAACTGGTAACAAACTAAATGAGTTTGTAAATTTGAATTTATTGTTCTATACCATAAATAATCAAGAATTACTAATATTTAAAAATACAAATACTAACTCATAGCTAGTTCCCAGGTTGAATATTTTTCTAAATCTATCAGAACTGTTGTTTTTCTGGCATATTCTTAATATAGGATGTTTGTTTATAAACAAAAGCCCGAGCCTAATACTTGTTAAATTATGTGCCAGTTGAGAAGTCAAAACAAGCACCATTTAGTTTATTGTTTGATTCTGAATGCTACTTATAAAGTGAGTGCAAAGAAATGTGCCTTGAATCCGGATCTTATTTGCCAATCTTCATTTGGATGTTCCTTACACAGAATCTTAAAAATAAGCATTGTCCTCGTAGGGTCCGCCAGTGTATCTGGGAAAAGTTTAATCTAAATTGGCAGAGGAATGAGCAAAACCACGTGTAAACGAGAGTAGTGTAACAAGCTGCATAATGGAGTAGGTGTTCCAGATAGCCTCAGAGTAAGAAGTTGGGACTGTTTTGGGTGGAAACCAACAATGTGAGACGATGAGAAAAACAAAGACTGGACTAGATGTGCGCACAAAGACACAAAGAAGATTAGTGTACTGCAGCAACAAATAGCAACGTAGGAATATAATGTTTTGGCGATAGCAAAAACAATGGTTCAAAAAAATCTTGTTTCTTTGTATTCTGGGAAATAAGGAAGAAAAAAGGTGGTGTGTCAATACTGGAGGAAAAAAATAGATCTTTTGGCAAACAGGAATAGATTCCATTAAGAAGGACAGAGAGTGCCGGAGTAACTCTGCAGATCAAGCACCATCGCCGGAGAAAATGGATAGATAGGTTTTGGGTTAGGACTGATAGATTCGACAAGCAAGAAATATACTATTTTGGTTACTCTAACTGATCACTGAACAACATGTATGAGATAGAGTGAGATAACAGATTGTTTGTATGCATTAAATAGCTTAGTAAAGAGTACAGAATGCTGGGCTTCGTATATAGAAGCACAGAAAAAAACGCAAGGAATTTATGTTGATCTTAAAATATTGGATAAGACACAAGTATAAAGTTACTGTGCTCAATTTTGGTCACCACATTTTATAAAGGATCCAAAAGTCCTGGAAAGGATAAAGATATTTATAATAATTATTCCAAAGATGTGGGATTCATTGTAAAGCTACACTGCAGAAGCTTGAGCTGTTCTCACTGGAGTAAAGGTTAAGGTATTCCAAATCATGAACGTTTTTTTAAATAATGAAGGGCTGTTCCCATAAAAAATGTTTCAAAAACTGGGTGAACACAATTTAAACAATGGGCAAAAGACAGGGAGGCACAAGGGAAAACATTTGCACTGAATGAAATGAAACTCACTGCCCATAAGGGTGGACCAAACAATCAATCAGGGCTTTCAAAAAGGTATCAGGTATGTGCTTTAGGGGAAATAATTTGGAACATTGGGAAATAACTCAAGAATGAGGTACAATAAATTGCTCTACATGAAGCCAGTATGAATCAAACAGTCTCCTCTTTCATGAAAAAAATCCATCATTCTATGATTCAAAGCAGGCTTTGTGCAAGTGAAATTGCTTTTAAAATTTGGATGATAGCATAAAAGCAGTTCTATTCGCAACTCCAATACCTCAGTAGAACACACGATTTACTTTCAACTGAATTGCTTATACTTATTGTTTAAAAATTGAGTTTTGGAAAGCTCAGTTCAAACTAAACATTTCAAATGTCTCAAGAGAGGTGTCATACAAGAAACTACTCATGAATTAAAAAGTTCTAATTGTACAAAATATTTACTCGATTCAGTTTCAGATTTTTTTCACCCAGCTGCCTTACATCAAAGTTGGCATTTAAAGTAAATTTTGTTATTAGAACTTAGAAGATCACATATTCTGATATATTACCAAGTTCCAATTTATTTCTGTGTGCCATGAAGAAAATCAAATAGGGGGGCTTTTTGGGGGTATTTGTTCATTTTATTATCATGGATTCCAAGATCAATCCAACAGCTTTAAGACGAGCCAAAATTTAAGATAGCATTTGATCTAATTTCAAATAAAACATGATAAAAACACTCACCACATCATGCTGCCCTTGTGATTATTTTGAGTAATAAAACTAATTATATAAATAAAATACAAGGATAAATAATGATCAGATCTCTTAATAAGAAACAAAGAATATAGTCAAGTAAAGAGTAATGTAATTTTACTCCTTTTTAGGCTGCCAGACATGTGCCAAATGGCCCGCTTCTATGCCCTAAATTTTAATTATTCTACACCTTCAGATTTCTATAAACATCAAGGTTAGTCTGATTAAAACCAGTTTCTCAGCATATACAGCATGACATATCACTTTTAATATTAAAATTGTCAACATACAGATAACATGGGCAAGGGACAAGTCATCTACACCTAGATAATCTGAGAAAGCAGCGGACACTGTGCCTTCTTGCAATGTCATGCTCCTACAGTGGCTGCAGGAACAACACTAAATAATACTGACCAATCTGCAAAAAAGAACACCAACAAATATGTTATTTAGGGAGGTAGTGTCGTAGTAACATTTATGCTGCCAGATATTAAGTTAACTGGCAGAGACAACAATGAAACATTGTTGGATTGTGCTTCTACTTATAAAGTCACACAAATTTGTGTCATTGTCAAATTTGTTTAAGATATGCTGCAAACGTTTTAAACAGTAGCAAAGGCAAAAACCTAAAAAAACACACAACTGTGGCCTTCAAAAAGAAAGTATCTATTTAAGAATAAAACAACCAAAAAACAAAATATCCCCATGCGTAATTAGAAAACACTATTTTTTTTCAAGATTTTAATCTCAGTTCCACTGTCAGTAGAAACTATAATAGGAAAATAATGAGAAAGTGTTTTCATTTAATTGAGTTAAAATTGACTACTGATACAGGTCTCAGATGGACAAAGTACTTCCAAAGCATTTCCGACTAAATGTGGTCACATATGCTTCATCTCTCACATGCTGGCTCATGCCCTTGCTAAGAACAGGTATTTCCCATTAGTTGTTTAACTGTCCAACACAGGTCACAACTAGGCACGGCAAGATGGCAGAGCTTGATCACTTTGGACTGTTTAGTGGGGCTGTGGTCCCTAATAAAGTTATGGGTGACAGGAGACTGTCTAGAGTAAATTGACATTCTTGAGAAATGTGTTGAGGTTTTAAATGCAATGTACATCGTGCAAAACTATAAAAAGGAAAATGTATTCAATTCAATTTTTGTTGTATTGCCAACAGTGTGTTCTGCCCAAATGAGAGTTTTAAATTTGAATCTCTCGACCCGAAACGTCACCCATTCCTTCTCTCCAGAGATGCTGCCTGTCCCACTGAGTTACTCCAGCATTTTGTGTCTATCATTGAGTTTCCAGTAATTTATATGACTTCAGCCAGTGATGGTGCATTCTCAGCTCCCAATTTGTCGGTGTTATTGCAGGTGTTATGAGATGAACAGGTTTAAGGAGGTAAGAGTGTTAAAAGCACATTTCCAGGTAGATCACAACAGGATAAAATTGTAACAAACCATGTAACCATACATCATAAATCTGTAATCTTGCAGATGTAATTAATCCCATCAATTCTAATCAATTTTTGTTCTCTGACAATGTATCCCAGTTGAATAGCATCCGTTTGTGCTGTAAATTTCTATGAATCTAGCAAGATCATGCCTTTATGGATTTATGCCTGGAAGGTCATGTTTGACTAATCTTCTTGAGTTTTTTGAAGAGGTTACTAGGGAAATTGACAAGGGTAAAGCAGTGGATGTTGTCTATATGAACTTTAGTAAGGCCTCTGACAAGGTTCCTCATGGAAGGTGGTTAAGGAGGTTCAACTGTTGGGTATAAATGCAGGAATAGCAAGATGGATTCAACAGTGGCTGAATGGGAGAAGCCAGAGGGTAATGGTGGATGGCTGCTTGTCGGGTTGGAGGCAGGTGACTAGTGGGGTGCCTCAGGGATCTGTGTTCGGTCCTTTGTTGTTTGTCATGTACATAAATCATCTGGATGAAGGGGTGGTAAATTGGGTTTGTAAGTATGCAGATGATACCAAGATAGGGGGCGTTGTGGATAATGAAGAGGATTTCCAAAGTCTACAGAGTGATTTAGGCCAGTTGGAAAAATGGGCTGAAAGATGGCAGATGGAGTTTAATGCTGATAAATGTGAGCATTTATGCTACACCTTGGCAGGACAAATCAAAATAGGACGTACATGGTGAATGGTAAGGAATTGAAGAATACAGTTGAACAGAGGGATCTGGGAATAACCGTGCATAGTTCCTTGAAGGTAGAATCTCATATAGATCGGGTGGTAAAGAAAGCTTTTGGTATGCTAGCCTTTATAAATCAGAGCATTGAGTATAGAAGCTGGGATGTAATGTTAAAATTGTACAAGGCATTGGTGAGACCAAATGTGGAGTATGGTGTACAATTTTGGTCGCCCAATTATAGGAAGGATGTCAACAAAATAGAGAGGGTACAGAGGAGATTTACCAGAATGTTGCCTGGGTTTCAACAGCTAAGTTACAGAGATAGGTTGAATAAGTTAGGTCTTTATTCTCTGGAGCGCAGAAGGTTAAGGGGGGACTTGATAGAGGTCTTTAAAATGATGAGAGGAATAGACAGAGTTGATGTGGACAAGCTTTTCCCTTCGAGAATAGGGAAGATTCAAACAAGAGGACATGACTTTAGAATTAAGGGACAGAAGTTTAGGGGTAACATGAGGGGGAACTTCTTTACTCAGAGAGTGGTAGCGGTGTGGAATGAGCTTCCAGTGGAAGTGGTGGCGGCAGGTTCGTTGGAATCATTTAAAAATAAATTGGATAGGCATATGGATGAGAAGGGTATGGAGGGTTATGGTATGAGTGCAGGCAGGTGCGACTAAGGGAAAAATGTTGTTCGGCACGAACTTGAAGGGCCGAGATGGCCTGTTTCCGTGCTGTAATTGTTATATGGTTTATATGGTTATATCACATAGAACATCTTCCGATAAATAACCTGGCTTATGGTGACATCATGTGGACACAACTGCAAGTGCAGAGTACTGTGCAAACAAAATGTCATCTGACATCATCTGACAAATGTGCCTACTTAACAAAACCAACGTGCATTTATATAGTGTCATTACAATGCAAAATGTTCCAAGGTAATTCGAAGGAATGCCAATAAATTTGACACAGCATGTGAAGATGTTGTGCATTATGACCAAATATTTGTTGGAAGTGACAAACATGGATAAGAAAGGTTTGGAGTGATATGCCCAGACAAATGCAAGTAGGGCAAGTAACTTGGTCAGCATGGACAGGTTGATCCGAAGGACAATTTCCATGCTATAAAGCTCCATGTCTCAATGCTGAAAAAGGGAGAGAGGATGTGTCCAGCTCCCAGGACATTGATGATGGTGGATTCAACAATGGTACTGCTACTGAATGTTGAGATATGATTAATCCTTTATCAGCTGAAGACGGCCATTGTCTAGACTTGTAAGGTACAAAAGGGCAATATGGTAACACGGCAGTTACTGTGCCCCAACCCGAAACACGACTGTCCATCTCCCACCGCTGATGCTGCTTGGCAGCCATGTTTGCATCAACTTCAAATATCATGATCAGGTCAGGAGGTGAGCGGCCCAAATAGAAACCAAAGAAAGCATTTGTAATCAGGTTTTCAGGAAATAAAGCATTTGTAATCAGGAAATCACAAACAATGAAAAATGCACTATGATCTGCCCAAAAATTGTGATCTTCCCTTACTGCAAAATATCCACAAGTGAACGTTGCAAACTTGCACATTCCAGGATGCAGTAGTACGTGCTGTAGAATGCACTAAAGCTTGGTGCAACAAATGTAACAACCTAGTGGGGAAGGACTGGAGTCAATTATCCTTCCACCATGAACCATTGAGAGACTAAGTCCTGTATAAAAGCATCTCAAATATATAAATCTTTTATCGCCCAAAGAGGGCCATATGGTGTGGCAATGTGTTCTTATAGAATGAATATGATAACACTACAAATGTAAGAGCTGCCAAACATTAAGAATTTATAAACTTAACAACACTATAAAGGTAAAGAAAGCAATTAAGGTTTTTTTGTATGTTGTACTTGTATACACTTTTATGAAAAGTTCATTTTGAAAAGAAAACAAATTGCTGGAGCACTGCTTCCTGAATCAGATTGAATTCTGTCCAGCTAGAAACATGATGGAAATGGTCTTTACCGCTCGTCAACTCCAGGAGAAATAGAGGGATCATTAAACGTCGCTTAATGTGGCCTTTTTTGCCTCACAATAGCCTTTAATTCCATCAACCAAAAGGGACTGTGGAACATCCCTCTCAACTCTTGATTGCACTCAAACATTTATCAAATTGCAGTTTAAAAAATAATATACTGCTTCGATAATAAAAAGTATATGTTAACAATAGCATGATATTTCAAATGAACGGGTTTCCACTTTAATCAGTTTGGTTTTACATTTGAGTTCCTGTATGGTGCACCATCCTGTGGATTTTGGCCAACTCACCACTAAGAAGTTCAATCCAACTTTGGACAGCTTCTGGAGGCTGTGTTTCCTTAATATGTTTCAAGGCTTCATCAAGCAATACATCTCCCGTAGGGGTATCTGACTTACAAATAACCTAAGAGCCAAGCAAACAAGTTTTCTTTAAAATTTAAATTTCAAAACATTTCCGTGATTTGTTAACAATTAACAAATATATTAAATTGATAGGATTATTTTGAGAAATTACTTAATTTGATAAAATAATAATTTAATAAGTCTTAGGACGATTGGCTGGTTGATAATATGACAGTGTAGGGGCTTCACCAGCATTTATATTATTCCCTTAGCAACCATCCAAGTATTTATAGATCCTAATTTTGTCCTGACTAAAACTAAAGAGTAGATATTTGATTTTATCATTGATCATGTATGGGTTCAGAGGCTAGTGTGGCATCCTAAAACTCTGGAACAGCGGTCTTGACATAGGCGACACAAACTTTATACTGGAAGCAGTAACTTTTATCCAACGAGTATAAGTATGACATGGAAGTAGTAACTTTTATCCAATGAGCCATGAGACAGGGTCACCGACCTAAATAGAAATATAGTACAATGCAATGATAGATCACATATTCTTAATGGTGGATAAATATATAATTGATTATAAGTATTCTCTTGGAAGAGAAAAGTAGTGTGTTGGTTGGTGTATTTAATCTGTTGAGTAATTGAACTATAAATTTGACAGTACCCTTCAATCCACATAAACAAAGTCTAATGCACTTGAAAACAAGCATGTCCATTTAACCCGTTATCTACATTAAAGAACCAAAAATCTATCAGAGAAAATTAAGTAGTCAACACATTGTACAAGAGAAGTTGGTCTTCTTCTTGCGTATGGTGTGCACAGCCTAAAGTTGTAGGACAACTTGTTCTATTTGATCTTATTTGATTGTGCACATCGGGTTGATTGCATTAGTCGAAACAGGGCGGACCACGTGAAGGTTGCAATCTCCCACCCCAGAGAAGTTGGTGACCTTGATATTTAACTTTAAAGATGGTTACCTTCTTCCAAATTTATACTGATTCTGGAAATGTTGCTATGAATTGATGGACAGAATTTGAACCCACCATTTAAGAAAAGAGAGGGAGAGAATCAGGAAATAATCAACCTGTCAAAATGCTATCTATTAATTAGGATATAATACCAGAGCACCTTGAATGAAACAATAAGATTGAGCCGGGATTAGAAGCAAAAAACAGCAGATTCTGGTTAAGACACAAAACATGATGTTGGAGTAACTCAGCAGGTCAGGCAGCATCTCTAGAGAACATGGAGAGGTGACATTTTTGGTTGAGACCCTTCTACAGATATGCCCTCTGACCTGCTGAGTTGCTCCAGCACTTTGTGTTTAAGATTGAATAGAGTTTGACTAATCTGCTGGAGTTCTTTGAGAATGTGATAAATAAAATAGACAAAGGGAAAATCAATGGATATGGTTTCAAGAGAGAGTTAGATTTAGCTCTTAGGGCTAAAGGAATCAAGGCATGTGGGGAAAAAGCAGGAACGGGGTACTGATTTTAGATGATCAGCCATGATCATATTGAATGGTGGTGCTGACTCGAAGGGCCGAATGGCCTACTCCTGCACCTATTTTTCTGTTTTCTATGTTTCTATGTTTTCTATGTTCCGATAGTTCTTCCACAATGCATGTTTCCATTCCCTGCTTTGTAATTTTCCCTCTTTTGAATTTGTTCATCTTCCTATATCCCTGCCACACAAGTTAAAAACTTTCCTAATAACATCTACAAGAACACAACAACACAAAAAAAATAGCAGGAATAGACTATCTGATATGATAATATGATCAAGCCCTATATGTCCCAGGCCTCGAATCCTTTTCCGTGCCAGTTCCCCAGTTCCGTGCCGGTTCCCCGAGTTCCTCAACCTTTCAAAAATGTATCCAAATCCTCTTCAAAAATCTCAAATGACCATGCTTCCATAGCCACCCTGGGGAAAATGTTCCAGAGATTCGTCACCTTCAGCAAAAATAAATTTCTGCGCACTTCAATTTTAAATCACTGCCTCCTTATATAAGCCCTCCCACAAGTTAAACAACTCAACTCTACCTTGTCATGCCCCCTTAGGAGCCTCTATATTTAAGTAAGGTTGCCTCTCGTTCATTTAAGTTTCAAAGGATACAGATGCAAACTTTGGTGACACAAGGAGCTGCAGATCTAGTTTACAAAAATACACAAAATGTTGGGGTAACTCAGCAGATCAGGCAGCATCTCTGGAGATCATGAATAGGTGATGTTTCAGGTTGGCACCCTTCTTCAAACTATCTGCGGTGGGGGGGGGGGGGGGGGGGGGAGAAAGGTGGGGGCAAAGGGGAGCCTGTCAAATCTGCTGGAATTCGCAGGAAATAGCCGGACAGATATTGTTTACCTAGATTTTCAGATAAGCCTTTGACAGGTGAGGCTGCTAGGGAAGATGAGTTGGTAAAAGGCAGATACTAGCATGGGTAGCAGATGGCAAAGAGTGGCAATAAAAGGGGCTTTTTCTGGTTGGCAGCCAGTGACAGGCAGAGTTCCGCAGGGGTCGGTACTACTCTTCACGTTGTAGATTAATGATTTAAATCAGGGGGATTGAAGACTTCGTGATTGAAGATTGCAGATGATATATGAAAATAGGTGGAGGGCAGGCAGATGGTGTAGAGAAAACAGGGACATTGCAGAAGGACTTGGACAGGTTGGGAGAGTGAGCAGAGAAGTGGCAGATGGAATATAGCGTAATAAAGTGTAGAGTCATGCATTTTGGTAGTAGGAATATAGGCATAGACTATTTTCTAAATGTGGAGATAATCCAGAAATCTGAGGTGCAATGGGACTTATGAGTGCTGATGCAGGGTTCCCAAAAAGTTAATTTGCATGTCGAATCGCAATGCAAGTGTTTATTTCAAGAGGGCTAAAATACAAAAGCAGGATTTAACGCTGAGGCTCTATAAAGTATTGTTAAAGAAGGAACTGCAGATGCTGGAGAATCGAGGGTTACACAAAAAGCTGGAGAAACTCAGCGGGTGCAGCAGCATCTAAGGAGCGAAGGAGATAGGCGACGTTTCGGGTCTCGACCCGAAACGTCGCCTATCTCCTTCGCTCCTTAGATGCTGCTGCACCCGCTGAGTTTCTCCAGCTTTTTGTGTAACCCTCTATAAAGTATTGGTCAGGCTGCATTTGTATTCTGAGCAATTTTGAGCACCATATCTGAGGAAGGATGTGCTGGCTCTGGAGAAGGTCCAGAGTAAGTGTACAAGAATTATTCCAGGAATGAGTGGGTTAACATATGATGAGTGCTTGACAGCACTAGACCTGTACTGGCTGGAGTTTAGAAGGATGAGGGGGTACCTCCTTGAAACTTACCAAATAGTGAAATGCTTGTATAAAGTGGATGTGGAGAGGATGTTTCCACTAGTGGGAGAGTCTAGGAACAGAGGTCATAGCCTCAGAATTAAAGGATGTTCATTGAGGGAGCAGATGAGGAGTAATTTATTTAGTCCGAAGGTGGTGAATCTGTGGAATTCTTTGCCACAGTGGGCTGTGGAGACCGTCAATGGATATTTTGAAGGCAGGGATAGATAAGATTCTTGATTAGTACAAGTGTCAAGAGTTATGGGGAGAAGGCAGGAGAAAGCTGTTCGGGGGAGAGATAGATCAGCCATGATTGAATGGTGGTGTAGACTTGATGGGCTTGAATGGCTCAATTCTTCTCCCATCATATGACCTTATGTGAGAAAAAACTGGAAGAGAGGTGGGGGCAGGACAAAGCCAGGCAACTAGATACATGTGAGGGGAGGGGGGGTTGAAAGGTAGATGGTAGGACAAAGGTCAGAAATGAAGAGAAAAAAAATGTGAGACAAGGATAGAAGAGGTATAAATTGTGAAGGCAGAGGAAGGACTATAGTCAAAAGAGGACAGCGGGAGGGGGCAGGGAGAAATGGGTGGGAATCCAGGAGCGGCACTTGGAAGAGAAGGGGGTAGAGAAAGGGGAGGGTGATTTGAGTAGGTTTATTAACTGAAATGAGAGAATTCAATATTCATACCATTAGGTTGTGCGTTACACAAGCAGAACATTCCCATACCATCCTTTTGGCCCTGACTTCCTCCATTTTCCACGTGGCCTCTTTATGTTGGTGAGATTTAAAGCAGGGAAAGGCAACCATTTTGCTGAACACGTGCTCAGTCAACCAAGGCTTGTTGGATATCCCAATTGCTAACCATTTCAACCCCCTTTCTCCCAGTTCTTTCCTTTTTACTTTTCTTCATGAGACAATTGAATCGTATTCAACACACCAATGTCTAAATGAAGAAACTCCATTTCCATTTTAGATGTTGAATAAATCCCCAAACACTCTTGACCTGGGAATATATTTGATTGTTCATTGATCTAAGGAGTTAACCATTTTCCTCAAGAACTGCAGAAAATCAGTTTTTTTTAAAGCAAAATAGGTGATGAAGGTAATGTGGTACATATATTTTATATATGTACATTTTCAGAAGGCCTTTTAAGTCTGTACACTCTGGTGTTTTGAAGAATGAGAGGGGATCTTATTGAAACATATAAGACTGTTAAGGGTTTGGGCATGCAAGAGGCAGGAAACACGTTCCCGATGTTGGGGGAGTCCAGAACCAGGAGCCACAGTTTAAGAATAAGGAGAAAGGCATTAGAACAGAGACGAGGAAACACTGTGGAATTCTCTGCCTCAGAGGAAGGTGGAGGCCGGTTCTCTGGATACTTTCAAGAGAGAGCTAGATAGGGCTCTTAAAGATAGTGGAGTCAGGGGAAGGCAGGAACGTCTATAACTTAGAGTACATGACCAGAAAGCGTGGTGGATTCAGTCATGGTTTCCAAAGTACATTGAACAAATGTTCAATCGCAATAGATTTGTACGACAACAAAATGCTATGACCCGATTAGAGAGCGCTGCAGAGAACAGTAGTCACAATTAGACGCTTTGTAAGCTGTAACGATTCTATGATGTCCCCCACTAAAGTAGCCTGAAAGAAAATAGCATCTTCTATTTTATTTCAGATTTTCAACATATGCCATATTTTTCTTTTGTCGTAATGGGAAACTGAGTAACAGTTCTTTTCGTATCGTGAAGAATATTAATGGCCGATGTGCATGGTTCTTAAGTATCTAACCTCTTATTTACATCAATGTTGATTTAAACAATAAATAAAAACATATTACAGAAAAAAACATGTTCATACACTCTCTTATAACACT